>OW971876.1:11284301-12553603 GCA_943193645.1 Acentria ephemerella
TTATAAAACGTTTTTTTATGAAAAAAAAACCTAATACTGATGGTATCATAGTGGTTACCATAGCCATAGTAATATCAATAAATCAGGTACCTTTCAATTTCAATTTTCAAATCAGGTAAGCTTTCCAATCTCCATTAAATTGGAAGACAAAAAAAACATAGACGTAAACATCATATTTTACGAAAAAAAAGGCCAGATTATAAGAAGGTAATTAATCTTAAAATAGACAGCACCCGACTTGGGAAGGAGCCCATTCGGCTTATATTATGGATATATCAGAACATTACAATAATTGTTTTGATTCTTAATTCTATTTAGGTAAGTACTATACCTTTCTTTTTTTTTCGAGGAGGTATCCGTTTACGAACCTACCCGCCACTGACTAAGCGGCGGGCGTGTGTGGGGCTCACCTAGTGCCTCAAGACCGGCACTGAGAATACCCACTAAAACTCCCCGGTAATTCTATTGCCCATCGTGGGGGTGACCCGGGTTATGGCCCAAACTCCTCAATATTTCTCCCATGTAGGCTCAGAAGTGGGCCGTATATAGGCTGATGATGATGAAACGAAAAAGAAACATCTTATATGTATCATTTTACAAAAGAAAATAAAACATTTCACGTTTCCCATAAAATTATCAGACGCGCTGCAGAAAGTGTCCGCCCACGTCATTGTCTAAGCCAATGAGAGAACGCCTAGGGCGGAGCATTTGTATCCACTGAATGTTTTTAATTTGAAGCTCTCTTTAACAGCCGTCAATCTGTGAAAAGATATCATCCTGAACATGACTTGTCTCGGAATGTTGATGATAAATTTTCGAAATCTCGTTTAGTAACGGTGAAATGACAGTGAAATAAAAAGTGTAGCAAGTAGTTGTTAATTGTTCACCGATAATGCAAAATGATGGGTCTGGGAATAATAATGAAGGTCGGAAGGCTCTAAGGACGCCGAAATGTGCGCGGTGTCGTAACCACGGGGTGATCTCTTGCCTGAAAGGACACAAGCGGTTGTGCCGGTGGCGCGACTGTCGTTGCCCCGGGTGTCTTCTCGTTTTAGAACGACAACGGGTTATGGCTGCACAGGTAAGGTCTTTTCAATTTTAAAATATTGATTTACATAAAAAAATCTACATCAATGAAATTATAAGTCCGTTTGATCATGTCGGCGATGGAGACACCTGGTGCCTTTTAATAGAAAACAAATATCTTCGACCTGTTTCAATGAAGCATTGCTCACTCTTCTTCATCTTCATAGAAGTTGTAATACTACTACCCATGTGGGGGACTATTATAACTTATGTAGTTGTATGGTTTGAGGAGCCACACCAGATTTTTATTTTGTCAAACCATACGCACATCCAGGAGTAACATTGATTTTAGTATAAAATTTGTATTTAGTTTGTCGTACAACAAGAAAACGATTACTAGATTCCCGGTCTTATTATCGTGATAAGAAGGGTCACAACAATGCTATGGCAACGCTTCCACTAAGCTAGCTCAGCTGAAAATACTTTTGCAACAAAACTGTCTCTGTTCATGTCATATTTGCAGTGTGTCATTATAGTGGTTGAGCTAAAATATTAATTCTCTTTGGTGAAGATACGTGACCAGAAAGACTAAATACCATCCTCTCTAATAATAAATCTTAAACTTACCTCTGTGTAAAGAAGGTAATAAAATAAAGCAAGTATATGGTTAGTTATACCTATGTATATATACGATGATGTTCAATACTTAAATTCTATTCTTTAGAAATTAAGATCATATCACCTAGGTTACCTGCCTAACTATCTTACCGTGGTGAGGTGGTGAAAAGATGATATAAAAGTTGAAATATCCCTTTCTGAGTCACCTACAGGCATTTAAATTAATTCATGTTCAATATGTTCAGTAATCGCCCAAGAATTTTATATGTAAGCCTAATTGTAATTAATTTATAAACCATTATTAATTTTATAAAATTTAACGTAAAAGCCAAGAGATATTCGCCAATAAGTGGGTTAAGTTTATCAAAATTTATTTTGTTACAAATAATTGTAAGATTGTGTTGAAATATAACCCAACTTAAGAAAATTCGCTGCAAGCTCACGTCCTCTACATAAGTAAAGTAAAATAGGTAGGTACCTACACCAGCGTTTGTGTTTAAAAGTAAACATATCCCTTTAAAAACGAAAAAATATATTACGTAACTTCAGTAACGTTAACAATCAAAAAATATAAAACAAAGTAGGTAGTAGATTACCAACCAACTCAGCGCCGCAAGAACACTTGAGGTAAGTGTTCTCCTGACATGAAACTATTTCTCCTTGCACTTTTTATTTTGAAGGTAGCACTGCGTCGCCAACAAGGTGCAAGTGGTACCGGTACTGATCCCGGCGACGTGGAGGCGGCCGCACTCGCTGCGCGCAAGAGAGCGTACCGTGCTCGGCTTCGCTGCATGCAGATGGCCAGAACCTACACCACACAGCCTACTCACTACGGTAAACAATAGCTAATTTCCTAATCTAGAGTGAACACACTAAATCAAAATATCACTCTCTAGCACGTATTACGAGCTTAATTAAGGTTATGATATACATAAGCGTTGAATCTTTAGTCGACGAAAATATAATCGCTAAATGTAATAATATTATTAGGTCGTTAGGTCGTGTATTATATTTCATATGAAATTGGCGTATAGTATGGGGGGCGTATATATATGAAGTCGATTTTTTTTGTAAAATATATTTAATTAATCAAAGTAGTTATGCACTATAGTTATTTATTTGCAATTGCCATCTCAGAGTTAGATTTGATCACTTTACTAAAATACCACGGGGGCGAGAATCAAATTCGAGGGAAAAAAACTCTCTGAAGACGGTTGGATTTCCATATCGGAGTTGAATTTTTTCCGTAACAAGTTGTCCCAATTACCGATAAAATGATTATCTTTTGGAGCAAAGTTCAGGGAGTGCGGTGGATATCACAGACATTTTAATCTGCCTGATGTGCAGTGGTACTGATGCAGCAGTGGCCTAGAGCGATAGATAAGTCTCGGGTGTTTAGCAGCTAGTTCATCCGGTTTGCAGTTGCTGACAGAAAATATCTACCGTAATCGTTTGGTCAGATTTTAGAAAGCCGAAGTTAACAATTCCGGAACTAGTGCACCAAACAGACAAGTAACTTTTTCTAAGTCAATTATCCCTTCACATTATTTGGATTTGGTTCTCCAGGGTTCTATAATTGCGACGAGCGCTTCCGATTATGGTACATGATCAACTTTTCATCACAGGTAATGATCAATTTAAATTTAAAATCCCTTCATTATTGTGTCGGTTGATCAATGTAACGCAACAGTCGACGCGTGTTTGCTGGTTTGATTCCCTCAATTCATGAGGTACCAACCTTAAAAACTTTTTTACTTTTCCGATTTGATTCAAATGGATTCAGAGTTTTATCACTCACACAGAAAATTGCAGCTTTCTGAAGTGGTTTGTGATGAATCCGATTCTACAAAAGCCTGATGTCGAGCCGACTTGATCTGTAGGTCGAAATTTCTAGAAGGAAAATGTTGGAACGAGAAACTTACCGTATTTGCTTTTGCGACGAAGGATTCAGTAACTGTTTTTGTAGCACTGGTGATACGGTAAAACTCGATTCTGATTGAACATGAAAATATAATGATTAAATAATAATGGCTGTCGGACGGTAGACGGTATAAACAGGGATGTTACTTACGTATTCTCCTCGCACTATAAGTGCAATAACTGCTATTGGTGATATTTTCCTTCATTGTCCTTGTAACTAGAAAGGTTCCTTATATTTAGAAATCAGTTCTAGTAACATCTTTTACCAACCCTTTTGAATTTAAGGGCGCTGAGACTAATAAGCGTCTTCCTATAGCCGTTATAGACCTTGGAAAATGTGGTTTATTGTCAATGAAATAGTTATGTAGAAACAAATAACATCTTATCACTCTACCAATCTGGTTTCTGAAGATGTGGGAACAGTTACTGCTTTATTTGACGTCATTAACAATTTTCTGGCACAGCGAGATGCAGGTACTTTTCAAGTGCTTCTAAATTTTTCACGTGCATTTGTTTGCATTAATATTTCTTTGCTCGAGGCATCTATTACGTCATAACTTTTAGCCCTCCTTTAGCTCAACAATAAGCATGATGATAATTATTTTCTTAAGTGTATTGAAAGGCGGTATGTTTATGTTTATAGAAATGTTGGTGAAAGAATTGTTTTGATGTCTTAGAAACTTCCTGAGATATTGTAGAACAATTTTTTACTCGCTAAAAAAAGCTCCACTTACAGCGCAGAACAAGTCCGTTCGTTTATACGCTGATGATGTGTAATATATGTCAGCTTATCAAAGTAATTTTCATATAGCTACTTCAAATCGTAACTCAGCTAAATTAGCTAGAAATCATTTTCTAGTACAGAACCAAAGTAAATCTAAATTCCTCGTTCTTGTAGATACAAGAAAAATTAAATAAGGCAGTCTTTAGTGGTAGAGTCCGTTTCCTATCCACTAAAAGCTGGAACAATATACTTTCGCATCTAAAAGTGATTCCTTCAATTAAATTATGTTGTATGAACAAATGAGTTAGTATCAAAGAAAATTTCTTTGATGTTTTAGCAAAAATGACCCGATAGAAATGTAGATTTAGCTTTATTTGGCATGATCACACACACACACACCAGCTGTCTTGCTGTTTGCAAATAAACAACTCTGACGATCGGTAGCATCCGGCATTAGAGAAAACAAACAATATTCCTGTAGTGTTAGTGTTAGCAAATGTATTGCCATTTTTGAATAAGTTCTTAACAATGAGGAATGAACAAAATAGTATTTCGCCATAGATTATCAATGACACACAGTTAGGTGACTTAAATATAGGTATATAACGAAATAGGTATTTTAATCCTATTTGATGATTGTCCTTTTTTATTATATGCAATAATCACATTACATAGTCGTATTTTACCATTTAAACACAAACATTTAAATCTTTACTAATAAAATTAATGTTTTAAAAAATAAGTTTTTGTAGCTAAAGGTGACGCAGACGAGACGCAGTCACCCCAGGTGCTGCCGGTACCACTCCGAGCTCCAAACAGTTATTTATTATTTTTGTAAGCTAGCCGACACTGTCGAGTGTTTCGTTTCTCGCCTCTGAAACGTTCGATGTAAATTAGCTAAGTCAATATTTGTTTTGGAACGAAAACGAGTTAAAATTAAATTACTAAAGTGCTATTGTTGTGATAAGTAAATTAGCCCTGATATGTTATTATCCCTATGTTAGAAAATTTACTTTAGTGTTATTTAGTTGATTAAGAGCGCACAGTCAAATATAAGCAAGTCAAAATCGCCGCGAGACAAGATAAATTCACACTAATACAGATATAAATGTATTTAGGTGCGTTAGCGCTAGTTCGTGAACTATAATGCGATGAACGAATGCTCTTAATAAGTAATTTATTAATTAATATATTCATTTTTATTTATGTACCAATTGGGATGTTGCTGCACAACATCATTGAAAACGGCAGATCTTCCGCAAAAATATACCCGTATTTCGACGTTTAGATCGTTCAGCTGATTATCGCTTATATAAAAAGTCGTTTCCAATACTTCACAACACATGCGCAGCTGCTGTTTGCATATAATTTGACAGTTGACGTCAAATACAATCGAGATGGTTCATTTCGATTGAAACTCACCCTAGGTGGTTTTCGCTTGGAGACAGACTGTATCAGGTGGGCCCTCGTATATACAGATATATATACTGATGTGACCTGCAAATTTTGTAAGGCTACATCTAAGACTTACTACTAACAACTTTGAATTTTCTAAAAATGCAGATAATCAACATGTAGATACTGTAGTTAGAAAAAATGATTATTTATCTAGTATGTATTATCAAAAGAATGTAACATAATAATGACATTTATATTTACTTTACGCTATTCGGTCCTAGCCTTGGAATAATATACATAAATAAAGTAATAATGTATCGAAGGCACAGTTCCTTTATATAGTAGATATACTGTGATATTATAGTAGGGAAGATATATATAAATAAATAATATATATATTTCATTGCACATGTTATAAGAGCAATAAAGCTCTTTCGAAAAATCGAAAATAGAGCATCACAGACGTAAATTGACGTAATAAACGTTCTAGTAGCTCATGAAAATGTCCCCTCTACATTACAGAACAAAAGCTGTCGTGCAACACTCGGCAACATTTCACTGTCTATCAAAAAACTAAAATAATTTCTTTTAACTATTTTTATGGGCTCTAAAAAAGTGTAAAGATTGTTTTACAAGCGAGCGCGGAGGCGGCTCTTTGTGCGCGTGTCAAGTTACACCGAAGATGTTGACTGTAAACATGTCTTTCCGTTTGTTGAATGATATCCCTGCGGGTGCCAAAACATATTACCGATATAATTACTACAATGTGACAATAATATCTGTGGTACACATAATAAATAAATCCTACTTACTAGATATATTAGAAAATGTATCCAATGTAATTAGTAAACATTCAGTGTCAACATTCCCATAGAAAGAAGTAATTAACTACATAATCTTGGTCCCCTGTCTGCCTGAAGCGAACTTTATTTAAAAACTACAACAGTAAAATAATGATCGTTTTAAAATATTCAACATGTCTTTCAATAACTTAAAATAACACACTCTACGATATGAATAACATTGTAACTTCTAACGATGAGTGATAAATCAAAATGTTTTACACGCTTGACAATTTACATTTTTGTTTTAAATTTCGATTTGAAAAGTAGCTTTACATTTTAGATAAAAGATGGAACTCAACCTAAGCGCTTATTTCCTGACCACTCGTTCGTTCAATCACACAATACTTTTTCTATAACCAAATGCTGCCGCTTTCATTTCAACTGTTTAATAATTCTTCTGCTTAACGCCGCATACTTACCGGAAAGCATAAAAATACCAATCTTCCTTTAATAGAAAACAATTTACCCATTATAATATTTAAATGATTACATTACAGTGTTAATAATGTCCACCTTAATCATAGATTAATGTTTACAGAGAACATCAGACTTTTCACCAACGACCCGGCGTGGAATGAGCGCGTTCGTCGCCGCCGGGCATTCGCTGACGCGGAGCTAGAGCGTGGCGCAGTGGTGCCAAGTCCACTAGCACCACCGCCACCACCATCGCCAGCACCCGCCGCGGTCTTCTGCAGGCATTTGCTGGCTGCATTGCTCACCAACTACACGCCAGTCCAGACCCAGCCCCAGCGACAAAAGCTATCCTTCTCTATAGAATCCATTATTGGGGTGCAGTAACTTTGTTTCTTTTGTTACTATTGTTAAATAGATTACAACGAAAACAGCACTGTCGTTATCAATATCAAATTTGAAATTGGCCTATAAAATTGTTCCAATATTCATTGGAAAAAAATTAGAATCATACCGAAAAATTACTTTAAGTATATAAAGTATTACGAAAAATATCCAAACTCCATTTTTTTATGTACTGTGAGAACTCGTGTAGATTAAATTCCCGCCAGAGAACATGTTGAATATTAAAACAAGAACATTTTCTAAATAACTTTCAAACATTCAGGGTTCAATAATGTAAAAGTGTGAACGTCAAAATTTAATGAAACCTCAAAGCACTCTATTTTCAATGTAACTTCCTAACAGAGGCGCTGCTGTCGTATTCAAAGCATTTCTCTGCTGACGTCAAGAACGATCGAGTCGATAGATCGAAATTTACACTATGGGTACTGAAGAGTTATTGACGTCGAGTGATTTTACCAATTTAATTATCATGACATTTTTAGTATTAATTAACCATAATAATGACGCAGTGAGCTTGAGGACAGCATGCCATCTACTGCCTCTAGGCTCACTGAAATAACGACGCCCTCTAGGTCGTGACATGAGTTATTTCACATAAGGAATGACTGACTCGTCTGCACCACCCCTTCCAATCTATTTTACTTCCGAGCATTGCTTTCTGATCATGATCGAGAGAGAAAGACAAAGATCCTCCCTGTTTACGGCAAATCAGCCCCCTGTTTGTTTACGTAACAGCTATGTCAACGGCCTTCCTGTAAATTTCAGTGCATATCCTTGAAGATATATCATCAAGGGTATGCACTGAAATTTACAGGACTTTGCTACTTGATGATACCATCAATTACAGTACAATCCCTAAACTTGATATGAAACAAACTTATAAAATGTAGGCGTACTGATTACGACATGTTACTGATTTTATTATATCACGATTGATTTTTCTGTAAAGATGAAACTAAAAATAGAATTGCACCAAAGGCGAACTTCCCTCCACAAAGGAAGGTCAACCAATATTTAATAAATACTTACCGTAGTTTTTCAATCAAAAGACAAAATGTTTGACGCGAGTTTCATATCTATGACGTCACAATTTACTGACAACTCCACCATATTCTTATTTAGATCGTATATATCGTTAATTTATTAGGAAGTAGAAAAAAATATATACGCACTTACCAAAGATAGCTTCATTATTGATTATATAATAAACCTTATTATTCATTTACCAAATCATCATATGATGACTATTTGTTATTAAAATTTGTTAAGGGATCCTATGAAATAATAAAAGTACTATAATTAGACAACAATTTAATTTCATTCATTATCATAGTGACAGTATTTTAATATTTTTACCAATACATTTTTATAAAAGGTTTGTATGTAGTGAAGTGATTTGTAAACATCTACCAACAGGGCTTTGTTTAAGTCATATACAAGGTTTCGTGTTACGTTGGCTTAAAAATATAAATATATATTTATAATGAACTAGATAATTACTAAAAAAATAAGAAAAAATAACCACTTCGTCGAAAAACAATCATATTGTCGAGTTATATAAATTGATTGTAGGTTTGCATGTATTATGTTACATTTTATTCATTAATATTCGTGAATTTATAGGCTGGTATATTCTGTTTCTATTCTTCTGGAATCATTCTAATATTATTTTAGGACGGTAATAAATCCATTTTTTTATAAATTGACCATTGTTTGAACTAGCATGCCAATGTTGGACGAACGTTAGTCCGTAAGTATAAGCTAAAGTAAACATTTCAGAAAAACCAGTGTGTAAATTCACAAACAAATTTAGAACTACTTTCTTTGTATAGTTTTGTTTAAGAAGCCACACACTGAACGGATATTCCAATAATGATTACAGTTCAGCCGCTAAGAGAATGCGTTTCTGATAAGTCATGCATGATCAAACAGACCACGACCAAATTGTGGCAATGAGTATACGATAAAAATATTAATATAATTATTTTACTTTTTAACAAATAGGTTTGTAAATTATTAATTTTAATAAAGGTATTTTTTGAAACTCACAATGCACTCTTACAAGGTTATGCCAGCCCTTATTTTTATGATATGACAAAAATACAAATCTAGTATCTTTGTTAATCAGAAGAATGACAGCGGCAACATCACTTTAAATTAATTACTTAAACCCAGTCAAAACTTATTTCAAATTATTTTTATTGTTGTTATTATTATTATTATAAATAACCAAATATTAATAGCGCATTTTTATTCACCTTCCGCGCTCGTCGGGTGAAAAGGGATTGGAAATTTTAACTTTACTAACTTGGGTCGGTTGAAAAGTAAATAATATATTCGCTATCAGGATAGCCAAGCACACATTCTCTCGGGCGGCCGGACTGCACTTACCAGTATTTTATTACAAACTTATAATAATTGTGGATATTATTAATAACAGTTTATGTTTTAAGTCAATAATAATTATTATAAAAAATTACGATAGAACTTGACTTTACTGTGGCAAATAAAACGTATACATACTATGCATCTTTCGCTTACGGAAAACATTTACCAATTTTTAAATTCATACTGAGCGGAACACATTTCATTATGGTATTTTTACCATGATGAAAATCAACTTAACATAATTTGTTGCTTTTTGCGAACCGAAAGCCTAGACAAAATGCATTTCGAAAATCTTGAACCGCTTAATAAAATAAGTATAGGAATTGACAAATACGCCCGACATCTAAGCGAGAGCTTATTCAAATCCCGTACGTCTTTAAATTTAGCGATTCGATTGCGATAATCGATATGCATCTTGTCTAGGCCATCAGATTCACGCAGTAGAAATGAAAACACAATCAAATAAAGACTTATGTGGGAAACATTTTCATTTCATGAGTGTATATTAAATTTATAATCAAAGTGAGGTAGAAATATGTATGTATTAGTTATAAATAAGATATTAATAAATAATAATAGTTATACTACATACCGACTATTTTATTTGAATATTGTAGCAATGAGTGTACTGAAATTATAATATTAAGATGCAACATATTTATCTAACAGTGGTGATTCAGTCATCGGATTTCAATCGCTTCGCTAGTGTGAAAGACAGGAGACCTTTACGTCTACGCGACGCAATTTTTAGTCTGCTATAATAATTATGATGATGTTATGCTTGGGCAATCAACACGCCAAAGCTTCAACGTCATCTCCAAACTGTGAATAGGGCTGTTATATTGCAGTTTATCCTAAAGCGAAGTAAGGGTTGTAAACACCCTTATGTATGAGGAATTAAGTTTCATGATTTTAAACAATAACAGCCAGTGTATCCGATGGCGAAAAATATCGTTACCGTACCGAGGAATGACACGCCGCGCGGTGACAATTACTTATTGCCAATACATTTAACATGTATATACGACGACGTGTATTCACGATACAAACTAGTTAAACAATCTCCTTTATTATATTACATTTGAGACCATTAATAACAATAGTGTGTTGTTTATTTTAGATTTTATTTAGTGATGAACTAACATATAGAGTTTATATTATACCATAAATACTGAGTCAAGATTACATTTAATGTTCAACACAAGCACAGCCATATTTTTTGTTTCTTCTTGATTTTTTGAAAAGATAGTGCCTTAAAGTTTATTAAATGCCTTCTAATTAAAGTATGAGTGCGCTAAACATAAATATTAATATTATAGCTATGAGCTGTTAAATAAAATTAATATTCAACAAGGTCACAAAAATAATTAATATTTCTAAAGCACTTTCGTCGATTTTAACATAAACTTGATAGACTCAGTGCACCAGTTATCCATTAACAATATTACTGTACTTCGGTCTTGACTTAAGCCAGAATTCATAGATGGTATGACAATATTTTTGAAATAATGTAGGACTCACACGTATAATAAACTTTTAAATGCATGAAAATGTTATATAAATAGTGATAGTTAGCTGTTGGGAAATTAACTTCCGAACAGTACAGTAACAGAATAGAAGAGATCAGCTTCAGATTATTAGATTAGTAGGAGATTTAGACATAATCAATTTTAAGAGAAAGTTCATATAACTTCGTTTTAAAAGACGGTTAAAATATTAAGCCTCCTTGGAGGCTCATAATCTCTAGGATATCTATTACCTATCCCACATTTTCTGTTTTAGTAAGAAATGTAAAATATACATTGAGACACGAAAATTAAGGATTTTATTTTAGCCCTTTGATCGCGAAAAGATGTTTTATGACTAAATCGCTGAAAAACGTCGCATATAAGAAAGCGTGTAAATATTTATTGCCGAGCACGCATACGACCAGTATGTTCTAGGAGTGAGCATGGTGGTTTGTAATTGTAAAATACGTTTTATGGGCACCTTTAGGAGAATTAGTATAAAGCTATATGAACCACTTCAACTAACATTTTTAGTTGTTGGACATCAATGATCAACCAATTCTTAGATATTGGAACGCTGTGCGCTGTGACTATCCAGCTTATAAAGAGTTACGTATAAATCATATAGCTTCATTTTAAGACAAAAAAAAATGTACCAATGTGTGAAAAAAATACACAATAAAATGATTTTCTGACTTCCAGGAAGTTCATATGACACAGTACTACAACCAAATAATAATATTTGTATTAGAAAACAACCAAATTCCCCTTATGTTACAGTGTAATAATAAAAGCTATAATAATGTAGAAATAAATCAAAGAAATAATACTATTATACTGATAGATCTTTTTATTGACAACATAATTAAACATCAATTAAAAAACGGACGCGCAAAACAAGTTTACTTTTGCTGGGCAGGTAAATAATAAATAATAATAAAAAGAAACAAATGAATGTATTTCGACGACAAGATTATTTTATATATAAATATGTTAGTATATAGATAAATGTGTACCATATAATAATAATAATAATAATAATGTATAATGAATTTACAACAGAAAAATAATGCATCGCAATCTACAATTAATATATCGACAATGAATCACAAATGTTCGTCCGCACGATACAACTATAATATTTATTTTACACCGACGCCTCGAGGAAGGAAGTGCCTCACGAATGCCGCTTCATCCACTCACTCATTTACGCAATCACTTAGTAAACTATTATCACCGTTTTGTTTTAGGAAAAAGAAATACTACAATAAAAAAATACACTATAAATTATTTTCAAGATCAACCCGTAAGTTTCATATGGTTTCACTTAAAATATAAATAATTACGGGAACTAATTGAAACAGTACCATTTAACTTAGAGCAGTGAATTAAAAAGTTCATTTGAAGAAATGATCTGTTCGGGGCGTGACTTACACACACGTGCTCTTGACTCTATGTGCATTCGTCAATTGGCGATCTAGCACATACATAGTGAGCTATCTAAGCTACTATAATTGAACTGATACTGACTTGTTGAGTGGTGAATAAACAGCAAAATTTGTATACTTTACGTTTTGTTAATAAATATCCCGCCTCATTTCAAAAATTTTAAAGTATAATCTCCGAATAAAAAACTACAAAGTTTTTCATGCAGTTACAAAAGAGAGGTGCGCATTCATCTACATGCTGCATGGGCTTCGTTGGCACGTGGTAAGGAATGGGACTAGATAGGACCCGGGACAGGAACTAACTGGGATTTCAGGGACCGAGGAAGTACCTATATCAAGTACTTTATATATTAATTATGTAACAAAAATTCTTGTCACAATACAATAATAATTATATAATGTCACATCAAAGTAAATTTACTGTCAAGCCCAAAAAATAATTTTAGATCCAACGGAATGTTCCCATTTTTTTTAACCCCGAAAAATTAGTACATTACCACTGAACTTCTAAAGCTACAATTGCAAATCGTAAATAGACTAATAGTCATTTTAAACTACCAATTTTCAGATAACCCACATCTGAAAAATAAATGACAACAAAAATTTAAAGTCAGACTTTTAGCATTTTTAAACAAAAATAACAACAATTTTACTTGCATATAATATACATCACAATATGTATTTACATATACATAATATTACTTTCATTTAATATACACGTAAATATTACTTTATATCAATCATAATATAAGTTGGGTGCGTCCGGGCGGAACCGCGGCCGCCCGCTCGTACAACAAACATACAAATCATTTAAAACAATATGCAACGTAAAAATACTATTTGGTACATTATATAGCAGAAATCTAGCCGTCATAAAACCTATCAAAGCAATATATTACACCTAAACGGACACAGACATATAAACATACACATATATTAGTCAAAATAAACCAGTCACAAATCACAGTTGACATAAATTCTCGATTTCACTAAGTCTTGTAATTTACATAAAATAATAGTTAATCCGATGGGTTTTCTAAAATATCGGAGAAGAAATCTAGCTGAGAGGCAGAAATAAATGCTTTTTTATAAAGGTACGGTAATTATCTTAACGAGAAGAAGTATTGTAATTAATAAAACGTAGCAAAATCTGCACCCTCGTTATTAATCAAAAGAAATAACATGATAAGTTTGTTGAGCAGTGAATGGCATTAGTTAAATTAAAACATTAATGAGAACAACGCAGCTCGGCCACTGCGCTCGTGAAATCTGAATCCATGCCCAGCCATTACATGTTCAGATAATGTTTACTACCAAAATTATTTTATTGTAAACATATCATGCATCAGTATTAACTAACCATGTTAGTAATCGATTTGAGATGAGACTTAATTAATTTAATGGTGTACGGTCTAGCCAGTAATATACATACATTTAAGGACCGCATCGCTTTATCATTAATATGATAAAACCTATTAAAGTTAATTAATGGCGATATAATAATGCATACATATTACTAACTAGGACTACAGATTTGAATCACAAAAAACAACCTTTCTAAATTTTTATCGTTTCCTAAATAAATTTATAAATTTCGAAACTAAATACTGCATTTTTGTACACTAAACAATAAAGTTAACGAAACAAACTGCATAAAATTCAAAAGATGTCTCACCTTCAGAATCACTATCTACGACCTATCACTAGGATTCATGCAAATACAGGAGAGATACTCCGACCACATGTTTTAGCTCAGTAAGTCACCATATTAAAACGACTCGGTGAGTTCATCTACAACTACAGGCCAATGAGTGAACACTCAATCCGTTAAAAAATGAGACGACACGTAAGCATGCAACGTGCGTACATATAGACGATACAATAAGCCTAGCACCCGAGTACCGTAACATATAGCGCGCCGACGACACCGCCGAGGCACACGGCCATTACGAACACGGCGGTTAAGTGGAGTCGCCGCTTTGAACTAAATGGAAACATTCAGGTACTATCGATGTAGGTACGCGACAATTCACAGGTAATTTCAAAGTAAAAATAACGTGTCCGACTATGTCGCGACTCGCGAGTTCTGCGTGATGTGTTGGCACATTGGCACTAACGATGGTGACTCGCCGCCCGCAATGTCCACCCAACCCCTGCTGACATTGATACCCCTGCAACACACAGAAATAACACTGTCACTGCTATCTTTCGACAACTTACGGATATTGAGAGTTAGCACCGTTAATTAACTGGGTTGTATTTAGAGATGGCTCTCTAAATACAATAAAAAATCCACTATGCAATATCAGCAGTTCAATATCGCGCATCCCGATAGATAGGTTCAATATCGCGCACCCCGCTTTCTGTTATAGTACAGAATTTGATGCCATGACAATCGCCTAATTAATTTTCGTTTTTAAATTGGTTAATATTATACTATTAAAAATCAGCTTAGCCAGTTACTAATCAATTACTATAAAATCTATTAAAAGTCAATTATGTTTTCAACCCATCTATTAGAAAAGAGGCGAAGTGGGTTGCACTTATCGAGGGGTCCTCGAAAAAACAAATAGGTCAAAATGGGTTATTACGGCACACTTCATAACAGAGAAGAAATAACTTTTGGAACACTACAAAAATTAAACAATTTTACCGCAAATTGCAACGATAAAATCCTGGCCAGTGAGAGAAAAAACATGCCTGCCGACGCGGTATTGACCAAATTAAATAAAATCAAGGGATTTTCTTATTCGATTTTTCATTACTTTTATCAAATGTTAGCAACAATTTTAATTTCATTACCATAAATTATTTAAAAGCTGAGTTCAAGCATTGAAAATGAAATATTACCACTAGAAAGTGTGACATTGTTATGTAAATATATATATTCTTCACTACTAAAAACATCTCTTATTTATTTTTCTTATAGAGGGGGAAAGCAGAGTGTGGAAACGGGTCCAAAATTATTTTAGCGACGTAATTTGAATTCCTCGCCACGTTTAGGTTTCAAACAAACGCTCTCGCACTCAATAAATTATTTGGACAAATTTTATTCTAATATACAAAGAACCGTGTTCTTCCGTGGAACTTCATTTTAATAACTAATTTTAAGGGAGCCTTCTCTCAAATAACTGTTATCTTTTCTATTGTCCGTCTCTGTTGTTCACGGAGTAAAAACAAATTTAAATTTAAAGATTGCTAATCTTTGTCATTTTGGGATGGTCACAGAGGGTTAAAAATTGGACGCCACAGATAACGTGTTATCTACACGTTTTTAAACTTATTCTATCCCTTTTTTACAATGAAAGAGAACTATTTGGGATACAAATTTTGCTAATACAGTCGACAACATTATCTTATGGTGATCAAAGTGTTTAAATTAAACTAATATTTCAAAGAGAAAAACATGTAACAAGCGGTACAAAATAAATTAATTTATTTTATCTATTAATTAAGTTTCGCTTTTGGTAAATCATACGCTAAATTGAATTTACTTTGAATGTCAATGATGTCACAATTTGCTAATAAAGGACAGATCATATTCTTATTGACTGCATTGGCTTATGGTGCGAAATAAGTAGTGAAAGTAGACTTACCAATAGACAGTGAGCGTGTCTATATGCCGCACATGGCGGAGAGGCGAGCGCTCAGCTGCACCGGGAATTGGTCGGTGAAGAGGCGCCAGTTGTCATCACCTACTTGGCTCTTGAACCCGTGTAATATCTTGGTGAACATTTCCTTTAGGTCGTCTTTCGGGTGCGACCACGAGGCCACGGCGTCGCAGAAGAACATGAAGTCTGGCACCACGCCGCTGGGGTTCACCTGAATCATCTGGCAGATGCCGCGGAACGCTGAGTCTTTCTCGTCGTTGTCCCGAATGTTTCGCAATGATGTGCACCTGTTTACAACACGCTCGATCATGTACATGGTAACAACTTTAAACCAAGTGCTGAGATTTATGAAATCTAACTTTTAAAGTATCAAAGTTTTTACTCTATTATCAATATTGTAATAAACTGTGTAAAATGTAAGCAAATATAAAGTTTGATGTTAAATAAGTATGATATGTATTTATAATATTATATACTGGCATATAATATGTTTTATTTCTTAGTAAGGAGAATTAAGTGATAGGCACACAAAACATAATTATTAATTAATGAACACTAATTTTAATGAGCATACCAAACTGTAAGCAAATTAAGGGCACATTGGCGATACACAATGCAGCATTACATTCATGTCAAACCATAGTTTTACTTACTTACAAGAGAGTTGAGGATATGAAATGAATAATAATTTGCATCGCAGTTTGGTTAGAAAATATAATTGTGACAGATAATATTTTTAGAAAGCGGATGGTGTTCAACACACATAAGTACAGCACTGAAAATAAGATGATCAACCAAATACCGCCCCATAAATCACTGGGTCTCAGAAGTGTGGCCGTTTATTGGAACATACATTTATAATTTCATGCCTGTTAAGTAAACTTAAATCAGAACAACAAATTGTATAAAAGAATAATATTAATAAGCCATTAACAAACACCATCCACAATCGAAATAATACCTAAATATAAACATAGTAATTATTAACGTAATCGTAAATATAAAGTAATAATAAAAAAAATGACTACAGACCACTGGCGTACAAATTGATGTAATACGGGTGCGACGTCGTGGGGGCACACATAACCTAGCCGACCGATAGTAATCGCTACACGCCACGACACGATATACCGAGAACAAAACCAAGAAAACAAATCAACAAACCATTCAAAACATAGTCAAAGTACATAATTCAACAGCAACAAATCAGTGTTATAAATAGAAAAAATTTGAAACAATTTATGCTAATTAATTCTATTAAATTAAATATTTAATACATTAACAAAAGATGGTCCGGTACTGATTTAGTGTAGTTTGTAGTTCCGTCTTTAAAACCTTAACCATATCATGCACCACTGTCTAACAGGGATATTAGTTTAAATATTAACCAAAACTATAAGGCATATTAAAAACATGAAAATTAATATAGACATAACTTTATTTGCTACCTCAGTACTCAATATTTTTTGTTAATCATTAGGTTTACACTTACGAATTTGGTGTACCCCTTAACAAATTTACTGATGTAATTATTCTCGTCATCTAAAATGCATGCGGAATCAGAAGTCAGGATCAGTTTTATTAGAAACCATACAATAACATTTGTACTTTTACATTTGGTATTTTTAGTGTGATCCTATTTTGTCGCTCTGCAATAGTTTTCTTTATATAGAAAATAATGGCCCCAATTTCGTTGTACACGGACTAAATTAAATTTAAGTTATTCGCATCTCGTTCAAACCAATTCATTAAGAAGGGGTAGAGTGACTTTAAGAAATATCAAGTAAATTGACACTTAATCGATCAATACAATTTTAACTTATTTTAATCGGCATGTTTTATTATGCCCATTAAAATATGGCAAAAACGCTGAAGAGTCATCTATTTTATTTTGGTTGTATTGTACTGAAAGAGTAGTACTGAATTTAAATTTAATTCAGTACGTGTAATACGGAATCGGGGCAAAATAGCTCGGAAAATAGCTCTTAATAGTTTCGATTAATTTTTATAGACCAGACCATCTTTGTAGGAAGGCGCACTCTTTGATGGTGGTATTACTTTCAGTGTTAAATGCCCAAATATTTACATAACACCCCATAAATTAAAATAATAATTAAAAAGCCAAGACTGTATTTATCTGCTGTTATAAGTATCTAAATTTTATGTATTTACTTCTTGTAATGCCCTTATATAAGAACAATATACATGGGTTAGACAAACATAAATATATGCAGGTTTAATAAGGTTATATATAAATATCTAATTATTCTTAAGTTATAACTGAATGCAATTAGGTACAGTGACAGCGTGTTCCGCTATCTTCTTACGCCGATTATGGCAGAAATCACGATAAATATAAACAAGGAATTACATAAAGTGAGTAATATGATCTATATGAGAAATCAATATGAAGCTGTGACAAAAATACATAAATAAAGTTCATATTTAACAGTAACTGCCACCAAGATCTATAAATGTTTACCACTCCAATTTTCTAGCCAATACTATAATATAATTATTGTCAATGTAACAATTATATTTTAAAAGTGATTTAAATCAATTTTATATTATAATAGTCTCGATTCTCTTTACACTCCATGTGATTCCATTTAAGAACAAGTATGTATATTTTTTTTAATGTAGATAAACAAGTAGATTTATCAATTATGATGACATTTAGAGTAGTGTATTCATTAATGTTTTATAAAACATGTTCTTAAATGCTTTCAAGCTATTATATTCTACACGGATATGAAGTTAAAATGTAAGAAAGTTTTATCTTATGAGTGTAATGAGAATTGAAAACATTTGAATTTTGTTGAAGTTAAAAACATCACTTACCTGTGTTTTCAAGAAGTGTCTTGGGGGTGTTAGGCCTATTGATGATATCAACTAAATGATTGAGAACCAGAGGAATATACTTTGATGTTTCTGGACCTGAAATTAAAGACTCAAGGGCTTAAAAATTTCATAGAATTTAATTATACTTTAGTGATAGTTATTTCTTAACAAAATAAACATAGAATTGTTTCACTTGTACTTGTAGAACATTACCTAATTTGATGCTGATTTCGCCTATTGCCCAAGTGGCATTGTTGCAAACTGAGATGAGCTCCGGGTTGAGGTTCATGCCCAGAATAGGCAAGAACTCGGGGATGTAGGGGTGCACATGTTGAAAGCAAGCCTTCGTCAGGTCTCCGAGCAGCGCGAAGGAAGATTGACGGACCTAAGTGGTTATATCAATTAGTATTATTTATATAATGCAGGCTCTAAGGAACTGTTTAAGCTAGTCAAGGATGTTGGTAAAATTCGTCTAGAAACCAGCAAACATTAAAAATATATACTGAATTTATCATATTATTATATAAACACAAAAATAGCAATAAATTGATTTGGAACCGACACTTCAAAATCAAAGTTATAAAAAGAAATGATTCTTTAAATATTAGTCACCTCTGGCATTGGATCCTGCATGCATTGATAAAGTAGCTGCATTAGGTTGGAGTTTTGCACAAGGTGGTCAATGTGGCCATCTAGACCTTCGGCCAGTCCACTCAACAGGTCCAATGCCACAATCATGAAGTCCTTATCTGGCGCGTCGAACTGCTCAGGGCTCTGACTGTTCGCCTGTGACAAATTTAACAACTTCAGTAATTAATTTTAGTATTTTTATTGTAATCTTGATGAGTTAAGTTAGTCCTTCATACTTACAATATTTTGATTTAAAGTTTGTTCAATTAACGATACACATCTTCTGAATACAGGCTCGCAGTAAGGTAGAAACCCTGATTGAAGGGCTGTAGCCACCGATGACAGACACTTAGACAAAAAATAAATTTAATAAATATTTAATTATTTAATAAATATCAAACTTAATATAATGTGATTATTGTGAATGATTTTCAAAAAATAAACAAAGTAAACATACCTCCAGTAAAGGAAATAGATCTTTATCTTCATCTTTCAAAACATTCCATTTATTTATGAGGGGTGGCATTAATAAGTTTATGTATTCTTGTTTGTTTAAATGGTGTCCGACTGAGTCTGCCAGTGTACCTATAGCGTCATACAATATGAGCAGGTTTTTGTGTTGATACTTGCTGAATGCATAGACTAGCGTTTGTAGGATGTAGCCAAGGTATGGGACTAGTTCAGTGCAAGCCTCTTCTTCGAGAGTGGCAAATGCTGAGCAAGCAGCTTCTTGGACCCGCTTGTTGTTGTCGAGGACACGTTTCAGAAGCTGTAATGATGGAATTATAAACACATATAGGATGCAGTGATAAATAAAATATTTATTTAAATTATATTCAGTTCCTACTCATTGTTTAAAGAAGAAAGTTTAATTGCTTATCAGAATTATTTTTAGAATAAACTACCCGATTGTAAATTTAATTTTAACCAGTTAAGCCACATGATCATGATTTTACCTAGGTGTATATTGCCATTCAATATATTATAGTATTCATACTGGCAGATCATGAAGCGAACTATCCCATGCTGTGAGTAACTTAAGAAGGTTCTGTTTAAAAAAAATATTTTGTCTCAAGTCAACTTGAGGGTCTCAACTGTCAGGTTAACTTAAATAATAATACAATAGTTTCCCACACTCTTGTACTGGTTTGGCAGCTGTGTAAGTGTGTGTGTGTGTGTATTGTGTTGTGTACCAACCTCAGTCATAACCGGGCGTAGGTAGAGGTCGTGGGACTGCGAGACAATCCAGTGCGAGTAGCGGGACAGTGTCCAGCAGGTGATGGCGCGCACGAGAGCCTTGCGCTCGGCCAGGCAGCACACCAGGTACGGCACCAGGTCGGGCAGGTGCGGCACCATGCCCGCCATGCATCCGTCCGCCACAGCGCCTAGTGCTAGAATGCCACTCTCCTACCAGACAAGAACATTAATTATAAAAATAATAAGTCTAGAGAAAAATTTGTGTCGAAAGAATATTTACTAAGAGGGCATTAAAATGCATGCTAATAAAATAAAGTTCTGCACAAATTATTACAATAATATTTATTATTATACAAAATATGCACCTTGATCACCCAGTTGTCATGAAACAGTGTATCCTTCAGTATGGGAAAAAGAACAGGCAGTAATTCTGCGCAGAAGACGTTAGCTAGCACATCGAGGGCGGCGGCGCTACACTTGCGCAAGTTCCAATCGGAAAGCGAGCCGTCGTCCGCATCTGCGCCGCCATCCTCCTCGTCGTCCGACTCGCCGCCGCCAGACATGTTGCTATCGCCTGCACCTGCTGAAACAATACTTTATTACAGTATCCACTTAAATATTATAAATCTTGCACTAAATTAAGTGAGACTGTGAGTATTTAATATACGACACATATGGAGAAATTTAATATGTCTCTTACACATGTTGTAAATGTGTTTGAACTTGTTGTATAGGTGCTTAAGTATGGTGCTACTTTCCACAGAGAATATTTCTGAAATGTCAAACTATATTATAGATAGTTTACCGTTATGTTTGATGGTATGTGAGCGAGGTTTGTGGAATCGTGGTCTTATATCAGATTCGCGGTCTGGCTCCGCGTCGTCAGCATCATCATCACGGTCGCCGCGCAGCAAAATTACATCCATTTCAGAGTAGCGCATGCCCCGAACCAAAACCGGCAAAAGAGCCGGAAGTCGTGGTCCAAGCACCTATAGATATCAGAGTTTTAATAAACTTTTAACTATAATACCTCTTGTTAATTTTGGGAAAATTCTGTTATAAACTGTTTGATAGTTTTATTATTGACTAAGTAAAAGCTGGATGGAAATCAATATCATGGAAGTTAGTATTGTATGTTATGAATAAACTATTAAAATGAGAATGATTACCAGCATTTGTGCTAGAATTCGCTTTTTCTTCCTTTACATAACAGATGCAATATTTTGAACTGCAATGCTTAAGATGAACAATAATATTTATTATTCATATTGAAGGTTTTAAATCCTGAAAATTGCTCAGTTTTGAAAATGATCACCATTAGGAACTGATAGACATAACGCCATTTACATTAGCTTACATTGAAACCCGATTGATAATGCATAAAAAAAGCATGTAATAACATTTTAGTCATCAAGAGCTCTTCATATGGCATATATCCATAAAGTCTAAAAACATGACAAAAAGCAATAGAGAGCAGGATCATTAATATAAAAAAGAAAGACAGTTCTAACTCTGTCTTTCACACAGCACAGACTTTAGGACACAAACACAATTGAATTAATGCACTGGAAAATGTGCTGAAACAAAAATGGAGATGAGCTGGCCACAAAGTCACAACCACAGATATGTAATAAGTAACACATGTGGTAACTAACAAAATAATAAAGTGGCTTGGTCCACAAGGAATAATGTTATCATTAATACTAAATTAGACACTAATTTTACTTGCTTTGCTTTCTCTGGCCTCCTGATTCAACAAATGTTCATAAAATGTTCTTCAGGTATATCTTAGTCTTCATAATCATTAACAGCCAGTTAATGATTAGGAAGACTAAGTGAATTTTACAATTGGTCATTCTTGTGCAATAAATTTAAAAAAGAAAGTGACTACATTTTTACACATACCTCACGGCAAACATTTTGTTCAGCAAGAGTCAACCAAAACTCGCAGGCTTCTAGGGCAACACCTTCTTCAGCATCTTGAGTACGTATCAACATATACTAAAATATAACAAAATTATTAAAGAAATGAAATAGTGGAAATCTTTAATCTGTTTAATCTTTAAAGATTCAAGTACCTCAATAATATTTGGCAAATGTGGAATAAGTCTGTCCAGTCTGACTTCCAGTAGCAAAACTAAAGCATGGCACACATTTTTCCTAACATCTGGGTCATCATCTGCTGCCAAGTGGAATAAGTTCTAAAATACAAAGTTGCACAACAATATTGACTTGTTAACATGTATCAAAAAATAATTTTATATAACGCCTTTACTACCTCAATAAAAGCATCAATGTGCATCATCAATGCTTGTGTACGACCCATAATGAAATAATTGACACAAGCAATAGCATGGCACCTAATTTTGGGAGAAGAATGCCTAAAGAATTGTAAAAATTTAGGGATTAGAACATTCAAGGGTCTGTTCAATGCATCACTGTCTAATAACTCTGCTGTATCTTCACATATTTTCTGCAGGGCTCCAAATGCTCCCTGCAAATAAAAGAAGGCCAAATTTATAAAACGTTAATTATTAAACATCAATATGTATTTGATTTTTCATTATTTACCTCACAAACATTATAATCTTGTGAATCTAACATTTGACATAGTGCTGGTAAAAGTTCAGGCCAAGATGTTAATTCACCTTTACTGGCTATTGTGGTGATAATAATACCAACTGTAGCTCGAATAAGTGGTGAGGGGTCACCAACAGCTGATAAGCATTCTCGTTTGATAAATTCAGCCACTTCAGGTAAAAAGCTGTTGTAGTGAGCTTTGACATTGTTTTTCAAAATCAAACCACTCAATGACCTAGTGGGTTCCTCTTCAGTGACTAATTTGGTGAGCACAAAGATTAAGTAGTTGTTAAAATCAGGATACTTGTTCAGTTCTTCCAATTTCTGATATTATTTTGTTAAAGAAAATATCGAGGCTGTCAATAACTGTCATGTCGGAAAAATCGATTACATTGCGCGTCGCTCGAGACACGACGCTGGTCATTCTAAATATCTAACAAATGGATAACACAAACTTTCACCTACTTGTAATTTGAAAAGATTAATGCAAGTATAGATTAGAACGGTTAGGATATAAAAAAATATCCACGCCGATCAGATGTATGGACTCGATCTTTATGAAAAGGATACTTGTTGAACTGCTCTTTGAGTAGCTGTATCTGGTGACTGGGACTCCTTAAGAAGTGTTAATATTTGTCGTAAACCTTCTTGTTCAGGTTTCCACTCCATTTTCATAATAATTTCACAAAACGGTTTATATCACTCGGCCCCGTAAAGATCAACCATGCTAAAATTTATAGTAGTAAGTGTTGCCGTTTATTAAAATCACAATACAAGCTCGTTTGAATAATAATTCTTGATTGATGCCTAAACAAAATGCATTTCGATTATTCCAACCGAATCGCTAAATAAATATGTATTAAATTTAACATAAGCTTTAGCATATCAAGTGTGATTCTCTAGGCTCTCAAAGAGCCTAGACAACGTGCCTTTTAATAATCGTAATAAATCGTTAAATGAAATGTGGGATTTGACAAACCCACGAGATTACTAAGCGAGAGTCTATGTCAAATCCCATACATTGGTACACTTGACACTTACACGCGATTCAAATGTGATTATTGAAAAATATTGTTACTAAATTTGTATTGTTTAATGCCAAAAAGGATGACATTGTGTTATATTGTGCTCTATACGAAATACATAATTTAGCTAAATTAGTGACTTGCAAAAATTTTTTAAGTATTTTATCCCAACTAATCATTCATTTTTACGGTTAATTCATTTTTTAATCTCATCGTATCATTATATTCTCATTTTCGATTTATTTCATCATAATCATTTACATAACATTTCATTTTTAAATTATTTCATCGTAATTATAGATTATAATGGAATGCATTCAATGAATGTCTTTACATTCTCTTTTCAAAATGTATCTCTTAATTCAACAAAATGATGTGGCTTACCATCAGTCGTCAAAAATTCTATAACAACAATACACAGGTATCCCAGAGCCATAAATAAAGAAATAACTACATAAGACATGGCTGTAAGGGATTTAGCTCCCTTTTCTTCTATGCAAAAGAAAGATATTAAAAAAACAGGAGTTTTTGGCGTGTAATAGGTTGGGGTGCCAAAATGGATTGTTATATAGTGCAATATATGAAATACATAATTCAGCGTTGATTAGTACCTTACGTGAGATTTATCCGTGTTTCATTTCCATTCATTCATTTGTAGGGAAGGTTCATTTCTTTAACTACATTGTATGATTTCATTCTCATTTCTTAGTAATCGATATCATAACATTCTATTTTCGTATCATTTTATCATAATAATAATTAATAGCTTACATTGTATAAAAGAATGCAAAAGGTTTCAAAAAATTTCTCGTAGGTCATTTACAAAACGGCGGGGCTCATGGGGCAAAGGGATACATCACACCTACTACGTAAGATATGGCTGTAAGGGCTTCAGTTCCCTTTGCCTTCTCTTTAATGGGGGGAGAAATTTAATAAAAAACACTGTGTCAAGAATCGTAACTTGTGCCATGTGGTAGGTCTTTAGTAAAATATAAATAAGAAGCCTTTGTTATTAATACTAATATTACATATTTATAACAATGCCGAAAATAAAATCTGAGAAGAAGACAAGGATTCACAACGATGTAGCAAAACAAGGTATTATAATTTCTTTTAATTTTAATATGTGGTTACTTAAGTGTATAGACTTACCTACATTCTTCTTCCAGGAATACAGTTCAATAAAGATTTTGGCCAGCATATTCTCAAAAACCCACTTATAATAACATCTATGTTAGATAAATCTGGCCTTAGGCCTACAGATGTGGCTCTAGAAATTGGGCCAGGTACTGGCAACATGACTGTAAAATTACTTGACAGAGTGAAGAAAGTTATTGCTTGTGAAATTGATACAAGGTACCTATCATTGTATTAGCATCTAGTAAATCTATTCACGGAATGATTGGACAGAAGACAGGCCTATTGTAGAAAACGAAACATGCAAATGAAGAATGGTATTTTGATAGCTTTTATAAACTAATTTACGTCAAAAACTGTCAAATACGTTGTTATAATTTTGCATTTCGGAGTACACTCTCAGGCTATTAAGAGATGGAGATGTATTTTTCTAAACCACACTTTCAGGAATTAATCCACAAGAACAATAAAATTTTGTACAAAATGAAATGTAAAATTTTAACATTTTTATAAATTTTGCTGTAAACATGTCTAGCCTGTTTTTTCAGTTTCTATATATAGAACATAATTTATAAAGATTATCATTATTTTAGATTAGTTGCTGAACTTCAGAAACGTGTGCAAGGTACCCCATACCAAGCCAAATTGCAAATACTGGTTGGAGATGTATTGAAAACAGAATTACCATTCTTTGATATCTGTGTTGCAAATATTCCCTACCAGATTAGCTCACCTCTAGTTTTTAAATTGTTATTACATAGACCATTCTTTAGGTGTGCAGTATTAATGTTCCAAAAAGAGTTTGCACAAAGGCTAGTAGCAAAACCTGGTGATAAATTGTATTGTAGGTTGTCAATCAATACTCAGTTGTTGGCTCGAGTTGATATGTTGATGAAGGTAATCTCATAATTTAATAATATTTAAATTTAACATGTGACTTCTTTGTTAAGTATTACTTAATTTGCAGGTTGGTAAAAACAATTTCAGACCACCACCAAAGGTTGAATCTAGTGTGGTAAGAATAGAACCTAGAAATCCACCTCCACCTATAAACTTTGTTGAATGGGATGGTTTAACTCGGATAGCTTTCATCAGAAAAAATAAAACCTTATCAGCTGCTTTTAAACATGCAACTACTATGGCAGTTCTTGACAAAAACTACAGAGTTCATTGTTCACTTCATAACAAAGTGAGATAAAATACTTACAATTGTCTTAATATTATTCTCTAAAATGATAATGACTACATTAAAATGTTAATTTTAGGATATACCTGAAGATTTTGACATAAAGCAGAAAGTTCAAGAAATATTAATAGCTGCTGAAGGTGATCAGATGAGAGCCAGAACAATGGACATAGATGACTTTATGAAGCTGTTGCATGCCTTCAATGCAGAAGGAATACACTTTGCATAGTTTTCATATAATTGTAGTTGGTGCTACTTGACTGTAAATAAATTAATTGTATATATTTAATTTCTAATGCAGAAGTTTTTGACACCTATCAATTTCGAAAAATATCCTTTGATAATTTTAAATATTAGTGAAAATGCTGCCCTCTTTAACAATATTGAAAATAAGAAAACTACTTCTGTAAATAATTATATTGGCTAATTTAAAACAAATTCAGAGCATAATTATCATATACTGCTTACATTGTTGCAACAGTTATTCAAAATTGATAATATTTCAATATTGAATATAATTTTCACATTAATTTTAGATAGTAGCTTTCTTGAAACCTCTATCAGCGTAATCTGCATCTGCACATCGTTCAGACTGGTATGGAAATCCAGGTTGACCAGGAAGAACCATGGGTTTAGTCTTCAACACCCTCCAACCACCCTTCTTTGTCCAGTCCTGTATA
Source organism: Acentria ephemerella (assembly GCA_943193645.1). NCBI lineage: Eukaryota > Metazoa > Arthropoda > Insecta > Lepidoptera > Crambidae > Acentria > Acentria ephemerella. The sequence continues at coordinate 11,311,880 of OW971876.1, forward strand.
TTACAAATGATTATAAGTAACATTTTTGTAATAAAAATGATAATTCTTTCAAATAGATCTAATAATACTTACGTTTCCACTATATTTGAAGTAATAATGTATGGAGAGAACTCCGACTGCAATTAATCCTAGCTTGCCAGTTATGTATCTATAGTTTATAGCTCGTTCTTTACCCTACAAAGATGGAAAAGTTACTGATTTATTAATCAATCACAAACCATTCATTTCTATTTTATATTCAAAGATTCAGACCCAGACTTAAATTTGTACTTTTATGGCTAGGATCCCAAGAGATCATTAGATCAAGCAAAATAATATTTTTCTTAACAATGACCATTTTTCTCTTGGAACATTTTAAGTGTGATAAAAAAAAATCAAAAAAATGGGTCCCAAATTAAAGTACGAGAATGTACAAACAGTACATTGTTTACAAAATTAATAATAATTGAAAGTATAGGTTATTTTTTGTTATGTAATCTTACCAAAATAGGAGAAAGCTTAGTGAATAAGAAATCTAATGGTTTACGATAGAAGCGTCGAATTGGGTTAGTACATTCCCTATAATACTCTTCGACGTGTACGGGTTCGTTAGCACACAAAACTTGATCTTTCAACCACTGTTTGCGCCAGGCTCTCTCCGTTTCAGTCATACCAAGACATCTTTCTCGTTCAGATGCCACTCGGCCGGCAATGGCCATAGGCTTAACGCCCGCAGTCTGTGCCATGTTTCCAAATTTGAAGGTTGAATGAATGAAGTATTTTCTTTTCTACAAAAATGAAAACATTCCTCCAAGTCTTCAAGTTCCAGATTTCTTGTGCCCACAGACTAATAAGGGATACAGACTATTAAATAAATTAGGGATGGGCGATATTCATCGATGTTGAATAAAGGTGAGAAATACTTGATGTTTTAAATCGATTCTAAAGTATCGCTTCTATTTGGCATTACAGCACACCAATTCAAATCAAAATTTTCACTAAATATACAAAATCCGAGATCACTGAAAATATATAATTAACTTCGTTGTTAAGAATGATCCAAAAGTACTTACAAGATTTTTTGGAATTTGATATTTTGTAAGAAATAATCGAATTACGAATACATTTATTATTTTATCCCATACAGATATCTGTTTGTAAACATATGTTTACAGTGTTTTTTCTGTGTGTATGCCTTGGGATACCGGTTTTCTTATAGTTAGCCACATCTTTGCTTCCGCCTCTGCTTTACTCTTGAGTTCTACAGGATCTCCGATACTGAGTGTTTCTATAGATCAGTAATCTGATAAAATGTTATCACTTGTGTTCTTACCTGTTTTGCAGTGTCCAACCAAGCTTAGTTTTCCGCAACAAAAAATCCGTTCTTTAAATGTATCATGGTACCTGTTAAAAAGTAATTGTTATATTAAAACTTAACTGATCGGGGAAACTATTCTAAAATAGAAGTTTGAATGAGCCTATCTAAAAAGAGGACCCGCACTATATAAAGAAAGATCATTCAGTAGCCATTGGGACACCCTTGTTATAATCTCCAAACGATTTACCTTGAATCCTATGAACCTATTATAATTATAGGAGAAAACATAAAACCTAAAATTACTTAAAGATCCACACTAAGCCCCTTTAAGGAAAAGAATCACCTTCGGGAACATTTTTCGCCTTAAACACAATGATAGACAAACATGAAGACAACCAGCAAACCGCTTTCTTCTTAAACTAAAGCTATCAGAAACGTAACTTCCCGTGTGGCCAATCTAGCCACTAGAGGTCATCCACTGCATACGTCGCTAGCCACACTAATGAGGAATTTGAAATACCACCAATCCTCGAAACAATATTTCCAAGCGCTCCTGTAAAGGTCACTGTAGGTCTATGTGGATGTACAGAGGCTACCCTGCAAACTCAAGTAACTAAAGCGCAGGCGAAAACTTGTGAAGCCATTTCAAGCAGACCCTAAATTACCGAAGGCAGTTCCTAGTGTGGTTGAGTATAGCATGAAATGCTAACAACTTAATGATGACGGTTGGAAGAGTATAAGATATTCAGAATAGCACAACATGTTTCACTTTTCAACGTCAATTTTCAGTAAAATTTCTAATTGGATGGCTGTAAGACTCCGGAAAAATGGAAGTAGGGTTGAAACTTATTTGGATTATTTTTTCGCCTAGTCAATTAACCTGCAGTGTAGATTCTTACAATCGCTTATTAAAACTCTCGAGCTAACACAACTTTGCTAGATGAATATGGCCGACCGTAAAAGAGGACGAATTATTCTCGGAGCTGCCATTTTATAGAACTCAATTTCGACTAACTTATCTACAAACTCGCACCTATAACTATTATATTTTACGACAAGTGTAATAATATTATACGTAATGTCATCGTAATTGACACCTAATAAGTAAACACGCACCAAGTTGTTCGAATTAATTTTACAACAAAAAAACCTTACACAATTACTATCTCAAGTTATTATCACAGTACGCAAGCAAACTAACGCCGTCAGATATTAAACATCGCAAGTGGGTAAATACTGAACTCGAACACTTAAATAGCGTTTTTATTCCGAAGGTAAAAAAGTATGCTTAGGTTTCAGCCGAAAGGCTTGACCCACCAATATAAATTCTTGCCTTACATTTGCTCGCCTCGCCCGACTGAAACCTAAATAGACGTTTTTTTTCCCTTCGGGGGAATATCTTCCAAGAAAACTTTTGGTTTGCAAGCAAGATGCCCTATAGATACGAGAATTATATCGCAATCAAGCAAAATATTATAAACAACTTAATTTTATAACTCAACTTTAACTTGAGCCAAGATATACTCCCGGGATCATGGAGTCAATTAAAGTTAAATATTCTCTTTGAAAAAATTATCAAGTTAATATACATTTCAATAAATTATTTATGATTTATTAAATACTTTTGTTGAAGTTTAATTTAAAATAATGTTTATTACAAGGTCGCCTTTTTTACTACGGTGTGTTTGAGCAATCGTAATCTATAAAAGCCTCGAAAATGTTGTGTATTTCAATAAACAAAATTTGTTGGTCCTTAGTGGAATTATCTAGCTATCTTACGCGCATATCAAAGATTCTCACTTCTCATAATTCGCAAGTGTAATAAAAGCAGTTTCTGGCGCAGCCGTAAAACACTCAGTGTGGTCAGGAATAGGAAAGGATTCCATTCCTACCTCAGAGATAATTTGTTTTTGAATATGCTTTGTGGTACAGCGAATAAATAACTAGATGGCGTTATGGTGACAAAAGTTGGCAATCGCGTAGATGGTTCTCTTCTTCACACAACTTTAGTCTTTGCATATTCTTAATCTGTGGTGAGAGAATTAGGCAACGAAACGACTGTAATCTGTAATTATTACAATCTGTGAATTTTTACTTAAGTCATATATTTATTGTCGTGCATAATTTGTACTTTTCACAAGATTCGTGTAATTGTTTGACGTCCTGAATTATGTACCTATTTTGAAACCCTAATTTTTTTCTAGGTAAATCAATTTTTTCAGTGATAAATAGATTAAGGAAAGTGAACTCTGTACAATATCATGCCTCGATTTCACAACGTAGAAATTAACAAAACAGAATGGATCGTCCCCGAACGATATCAAATGTTGACACCTGTAGGATCTGGAGCTTACGGTCAGGTTTGGTACGTAACTGTTTAGATAGTAATCCAGGCAAAATGCCAATGTTTATTTTTAAAGTTTTTGATTTTCTTAATGATTGAACTTAATAGGACTACCTTAAAACAGTGCCTTTGCGTAGGTGTAACTGGTTTTCATGTTGTACTACAGAGACGTCTTTATTTGCAGCTCTGCTATTGATAATTTGTATAATATGAAAGTTGCTATAAAAAAATTAGCAAGACCATTTCAATCAGCTGTGCATGCTAAGAGGACTTACAGGGAGCTTCGTATGTTAAAACATATGAACCATGAGAATATTATAGGTAAGACATAGTTTCTGAGCATTTTAATTTACCAAATTTTAGAGTAATTATGCAAAAACGTCAATGTGGTTTAAAAATTGTAGTATGGAGTTTATTTTACTATAATATATGTATTCACTCTTCAGAATAATACTTTTATTATTATTAATTTTTGTAAGATAAATCTGAAATCATACCACTCAATTCTGTATGAATCCATATTTAATTAATCTTTTGTTTTTAAGTGATCATTATTTACTTTTTAGATAATTTTGATCCCATATCACATATTTAAAAACAATTAAAGTTAACACAAAATTGTTTTTCTTGCCATTACCTTTTTGCCCTGAATTCAAATTAAACAATAACCAAAATACCCATAAGCAAAATTGATTTTTGTTATCAATATGTAGTAATTGTAGCAATTGAAATATTCTAAATTAAATTTTATTCAAATCTTATTAGAATGTTTCATAAAAAAAAACACATACAGGGCTTTTCTGACCTAACAAACATTGATAAATAATAAAAAGCTAGGACTTTTTAAAAGTTACAAAAGTTTCCTTACTATTTCTGACTTTTTTAGTACTCCAACCTGGGTTGTTCCTATGAAGTTATTGATTAGTATCAGAAATAGAATCCATTGGCATCAAAAATGTTTTTTGTAATGGTGTTTTTGTAATGGTGTGTGGAATAATGTGATTTAAATATTATTTTGTAATAATATTTTAAAATGTTTCTAATTTATTCATTGGATTCATAAATTTTTCCTATTTGCAATGTTAGTAAGAGATGCTTAACGCGTTTTCAAATCGGGAATTTTGATGTCAAAAATGCACCTCGCACTGGTCGCCCTGTTATGGATAAAATGAACGCTATTTTTGAAAAAGTAGAGCAAGATCGGCATATCAGCAGCTACGACATTACTAGCAGAACTGGGAATTGATCACAAAACATTTTTAATCCATTTGAAAAAAGCTGGGTACACAAAAAAGCTATATTTGGGTGCCAGAAGACCTCACTGAAAGACACCTAATAAACCGTGTACTCATTTGATTTGATTTTTTATTGAGACATAATGAAACAGAACTGTTTGTGAAGAGATTGATAACTGGTGATGAAAAGTGAATCATGTATGACAAGAACGAGCAAAAAAGGTTGTGGTCAAAGGTCGGTTAGTCTTCACAGACTGGAAAAACCTGGATTAACTCGCAATAAGGGGATGTTGTCTAAAGTGGGATTAAAAGGGCATTGTTCATTATGAGCTTTTACCGCTGGGCAGAACCACCGATTCAGACTGCCAACAACTGATAAGATAAAGATGAAGATGAAGCAAGAAGTTGTGAGAAAGCGGCTGTAATTGATTAATAGAAAGGGTGTGATCTTTCATCTCGGTAAAACTAGACCACATATATGTATAGCCACTCAGCTATAATTAAGAGAGTTTGGTTGGGAGGTGTTAATGCATCTGCCATATAGCCCTGACCTTGCACCTTCATGTTTCGCTCCTTCAGAATTCTTTAGGCAGTTCAGGTTAAGATCAAGAGAGGACTGCCAAAACTACTTGATTCGTTTTTTTGATCAGAAGTTCAAACATTTCTACAGCAACGGGATCTTGTCCCTACCTACCTACAAGATAGCAGAAAGTCTACGAACAAAATGGCACATATATACTGTAATTAACTTGTCTAATTAACTTGAAAAAAAAATGTCTTGAATTTTCATATAAAAAGTGAGGAAAGTTTTCCCCAACCTATTGTATCTTCAAGTAAATTTTTAATTTAAACCAATTTGCTTTTTTTAGTTCGGACAGACTGGAAATAGCCAAACGGCGTGTGCCGCACCTAGATAGGAATCGGGTTGGAAACTGTCTAACTCTGCGTACGTTTGTTCCAAAATAACTAAGCTATGAATGTTCTTTAAATTAATTTTCGCTCTAAAATAACCCAAGTGCTACATAATCGACACAAAAACTGATAGACATCAATAGATTATGCCTATGCCTATGTAAGACCTATGAAAATGATTATCGATCTATTAGTTTTTCGAGTTTTAAGTAAAATAAGCGATAAACCAATATACCTAATTTTATTGCAACAAAAATATAAGACAAGAAAGAAAATATTTTATTCATTTCCAAACATCAATATATATTTATATCTCATATTAACATTATAAATATAAATCTCATGCGATTGCGAGCGTGTTTAAGTTATTATCGTCAAGTTTCAATCTGGTAAGTAAATGAGACAAAAAATACTGTTGTACCACCCAGTGACCATAAATATTCAAAACTTATTCCTATAACGATCATAATCATAAGGACTTGCGACATGACGCTTTATCCTTTCAATACTCTCGGAAAACTGGCTATATGAATGTCATCTTATCGAGACGTTTGCGATCGTAGTTGCTGATAGTTGCTTATATAAAAAATCGGTTTTAATACTTCACTACAGAGGCGCTGCTGTCGCTGATTCCATACAATTATGATAGTGGATGAAAAACACGATCGAAAAATTTCAATTCGATTGAAACTCACTCTAGGGGTAAAACTACAAAAAGACATACGAATTAGTACAAACTATTTAGGACCGCATCTAAAGGGTTGTGATATCGACTAAATGATAGTATGCATCCATAAACTTAATGTAGGTTTTTTTCCTAAATCTACATATAGAAATTCAAATGAGTTTTATTTATAATACAAATAAATCAATCATTCACCTCATTCAAATAATATTTATTTTATTTATATTCAGGTTTACTTGATGTATTCAGTCCAGAGAAAAGTTTAGAGGAATTCCAACAAGTATATTTGGTGACTCACTTGATGGGAGCAGATTTAAACAATATAATTCGCACACAGAAACTATCTGATGACCATGTTCAATTTCTTGTCTATCAAATATTGCGTGGACTGAAGTACATCCACTCTGCAGGAATTATTCATAGGGTAAGAATTCTGTATATTTTGAAACTTGTATATTTTTTGTGTTTGGTTTGTTGTCACTGCCACCTAAAAAGATCTACTATAACATATTTGTTGTATTATTTTAACCGTGAGTTAAAATCATAATATTTTGTCATCAATTAACTGCTATGAATCTTGTTTCCATTCTGTTCCTTCCTTCCTTTTTATTTATTTATAGGTATTAATCTGAACAGAATGCAACGTTTACAAAACTTAGTTTAAAGTTAGGTTAAAAACGCCTGGTTATTATGTCACATATAATCAACCTTTTTGTTGAATAAAATCTTATTAGTGTTCATTATTTTAGATAATTTAGAGATAATTTAAAATTTAGAGGATCAAAAACTTTTGAGGTGAAGTGTTATAAAAATACATAGTTTATCCTGATATTTGCTGCGATTCTATTGTGCTCGGACCACAATAAAATTAAAGTTCAGTGCTACACAATCATCACAATCCGACTAGAAATGACTGATAACGTCATAAGACTTTTTAAAATAGCCGACTTAAATCTATTTGCCTTATTTTAAGGCGCATCATAAACGATTGACGTTGACGATCTGACCTTAAAAAAGGAGCAGATAACTTAATTTTACTTTTAGATAATGGGTCGTAGGGTAGTTTAATTCACATCGAACAAATTATATAATTTGTTATATAATTAATCGAATCACGTGGGCGATGGACTAGTATACACGCCGGCTATATCTGATTTATTAAAATAAACAAATACGTTATATTTATTTCTAATAGCCGATTTTCATTTGTAAAAACAAGTGGATATCTAAAAAAAATAAAAAATAACAATTAAAATTAAAATAAACAGATTTTGACGTAAAAATAATTGTTTCTGTGGTAACCACAACGCAACTGCTAAAAGGTTGGCAGCGACACCATTCACACGTAACTGTTTCTTGACCACTTTTTTAGCTGCGATGTCGTGGGTGTCAATAGACCCTTAAGGCACTCACACGAATAATTTTCCTTTATTTCAGGATTTAAAACCATCTAACATTGCTGTAAATGAAGACTGTGAGTTAAAAATATTGGATTTTGGTCTGGCTCGCCCTACTGAGACTGAAATGACAGGATATGTTGCTACTAGGTATGTACTATGTATCTTTATCATAGGATTCTGAAATATTTAAATATTTTGATAATTTAATAATTTTATCTCTATAGATGGTACAGGGCTCCAGAAATAATGTTGAACTGGATGCACTACAACCAAACTGTAGACATTTGGTCTGTAGGTTGTATCATGGCTGAACTTTTGACCAGCAGGACTCTATTCCCTGGTTCAGACCGTATCCTTTTTATACTACATATTTTGAATGCTGACGTTGTTGTAGTTAGTTTTTATAAGTATATTTTGTTGCTAGATTATAATTTGAAAATATCCTGCATATTTAATATTATTACTTTACATTTCACGAATTCACCTTATTTATATCACATTCTTAGAGGTGGGTATTATAATTTTGTTGATATTTATTTCCTGGATATTCTTTGACCATTTCAAATGTTCACTTTTTATAAATAAAATATTTGTTTAAATGGCAAATGTTGTAGTGCTCATGCTGGGTACTGCTAACCAATTTAATAGTTATCTTATTGTATCAAGTCACCCTATTGTGTAACTATTTAAAGCATGTAGAAGATTCTTGCCATTTAACCTTAATGGATGAGACAGATATCCATCAATTGAATTTGATCATGGAGATACTCGGGACCCCAGGTCAGGAGTTTATGCTGAAAATATCCTCTGAGTCTGTAAGTAGACACGTCCTATGTTACAAAAATCGCCATTAACAGCAGTGGTCAATTCAAAACAGAGTTTCGGAGTCTTTTGGATATCTCATCAGCAGTTATTTACACAGCTTTGCATTAACTCGCTTTATTTAATGTGGTTTGTCTTTTCAATATGTTGCTTGTGTAATGGTGCTTGTTAACCTTAACATTAGTGCGTCAGATATTGATCACCTCACAAGGATATTGTTTTTGTGCGGAAAACCTGAGCAAGAGACTGTTGATAAAATAATTAGTGAAGAGGTAAGGAGTATAGTATATTATAATAAATATTAGTTTAACTATATTTTACCTTGCTTTAATACTAGGAAATAACTTGAATATTAACTTACGTTAAGTCATTAGTAGTTTGTAAAACCAATACTTGAAAGCTTGTGATACAATAGTGGATCTAGTTACTCTTAAAAATATGTGACTCATTCTATGTGCTGTTTATAATATTATGACGTGTAAATTTGTTCAAGTGCTATCCCGTTTATTGTCTAATATAACAAAATTTACTTATGTGTCTATTTAGAAAAACGTGTGTTTTGTCAATATGCATATTATTATTGCTTCTCTAGCCTTTTATTTATTGCGTTAAACAATGTAATTAAAAACATTTTTATTGCATGAATATTTTTTCGGTTGTTGCATGGCACTCGAAATATATAGTAAACTTTAAAACGCCGAATCCTATGGAACTCTGCAATAAGTTGCTTTATGCTCGAATACGGAAAACACCGTAGAGCACGTAAGAGCATTAACTGGTTATGCAAAAGACTCTTCTCTATTATTACTTTTATTATTATTCAGTGCATATCTCCGGTATAAAAAGTTTCGCATTTTATTATAGTTCAATTAGAAAAAAAGCAATAACGCACGATTTTATAATATTTTATATATATGTATTTTTTAATAATCTAATTGCAACTGTTGTAGGCTAGGAACTACATTCAATCGCTGCCCGCCTTGAAGAGGCGCGATTTCCGGGAGGTGTTCCGCGGCGCCAACCCTCTCGCCGTTAACTTACTAGAGCGAATGCTCGAGTTGGACGCAGACAAGTTAGTAGATTTTTATTTGAATATGTTTCGGTACACTTGTAATTGTAATGAGCCTACTACGTGTTTTTATTTCATCAAAGATATGTGCCTAAAATACTTCTTATTGATTACTGGCTAATCAGAATTGTAATACTGTAGTTATTGATGATTTGTATGACGTTTGCAACAATTTTTATGAATAAATAGTTAAATAGACAACGCGAGGCGCTCAATCACTCATGAAATCAATCAAGAAATTAAAAATATACTGGGAGCGAGCTAACATGGACCTTACGGAGTGTACGTATGGTGCAATTTCACCATGGCGGTCGAGTGAGATAAGGCGTCCACGCTGCTCTTTCGTGTTATACCGCAACGTTTTGTTACTTCGCTTCTCTTACATTTTACTTCATAGGTTTCTTATCAGATAACGTGCGTATTTAAATGACATTGAAGATTCTTCGCTTGCGATTTTTCATCGGAGAAAGGTGTATGGTACATACCCTATCAAGTCAAAACCTACAAATCTTAACAAAGTTATTTAAATAATTATCGAGTATAATTGTCAAATGCCATACATTTTTGCATATTCATATTCATATTCATAATGAATATTCTCTAGCTCCTCAGGTCACAAGACAAACTTGATGACAATCAATTCTTATATTCACTTTTATGTTTGATATTGCATAATAGGCGCATAACAGCGGAACAGGCACTTGCTCACGAATACTTGGCGCAGTACTCAGACCCGACAGATGAGCCGGAGTCTGCGCCCTACGACCAGAGCTTTGAGGATATGGACTTGCCTGTCGACAAGTGGAAGGGTAACTATTACAATGCCTACGTTTATATAACAGGAATTGAATGATATTAATATGAGAAATTACTTTGCTAATCTAACATTATAAATACTATTAATTAATATATTTGTATAAATATATTATATACTGTATATTACGAATCGAATACGAAGAAGTGCGCAAACACTCCTTCGTGTAAGTCGTGGCTTCAACTTTGAGGGCACCCTCTTTGGAGGTGAATAACTTTTTTTTGGTGATACCTGCAAATTTTTACTTTAGACCTACGAAGACTTACATATCTGTCGAATACCTATGATAAAATAGAACAGGTCATTTTAATAATAGATTGCCTCAGTTCTTACGGACATGGAAGAGTTCACCGTGAGTCGTATGATGTCGAGTTCTCTCATTCTTTCGTACCTGACTTTTGTACTGCTATCCTTTTTTCCACATGCACGCCATTTTTCTGTGCAACATTTTATCAACGGAATTAACATTTTATAATTAAATTAAACAATAACGTCATTTTTATATTTATAGCTGTAATTATACTACGTGTTTATGTGTGTTCTTAGAAGTATAAGTGGACATTAAAGAAGTGCAATTCTATTTTGTAATTTTTCTGTTCATTACTGATCCCCGTCGATCATTAGCGGTGTTGAGGTTGACGTCAACTACAGCTAGTGCATAGCTAACGAATTTCACGAATGATTACAATATATTATTTTCTTACTTTACAGAGTTGGTATGGAAGGAGGTTGTGGAATTCAAGCCTCATCCTCAACACATGAATACTGTTATTGAAGTGAATCCACAATAACTCTAGGATTTCAAAAACTTCTGTACACAGTATATGGTGTATAAATTTAACAACGACCATTCACGTTATCGTCACGCTTAGATTTAGGATAATCTAGTAATAAATTAAGTACATACATTTTAATAATTATTACTCTACGACCCGTTTGCTGATCCCGACGTCATTGTAATTGCAATGTTGAGAGATATGACCCACGTCGAAAAACCAATAAATATTGCAATAACACTGTTAGGAAGTGGATTTATTGAGACAGGTCGTAAAGTAAAGAGGGCTGTAGTATTGTAACATTGCGGGTCAATGTGTTACCTTTGGTGTATTTTCAGAGTAGATTTTTGTAAAGTTGTTTACTATGGTGAAATAGCGTACCCATTTTTAATAATCTTAATTGTTGGATTTTTGAAAATACAGGAAGGTATATTTTTCTGTGAAGATTCTCCCCAATATTAGCAGTTATCAATTGAGAGTGCTTGAGAAATCACATCTAATAAATAAAATAACATCTAATTGTATAGCAATAAATCCATGAAGGGTTAGAGCAAGATATTAAATATTTATTGGTTTATATATATATTTAAAACTAAAAATTATGACAAATATTTATTGATATATAGAGATAATTCCAAATAAATAAAATTAAATTTTCTAGCACTATTATTAATATTTAAAGTGGCGGGGATCCATTGAACACTTTTTAAGTCTTTCTATGACAAAAAACTAAATTACTTTAAGGTAATAAAATATTTGCGTGAAGTTAAATAAGCTATTTTGTATTTTCAACGAAATCCGAGAAAAGACAATGCTTTCGCTGGTGCTAATAGATTATTTGCAAAAAAGTAGAGATAGGATGAATTTTGTTTTATTTAAATGAGTTTACTGGTAAAATGTAAAGGAATAAATTATGTTTTTCAAACGATGATGAATTATGTTAACGAAGATTGATTTCGTAATTAAAATGTATATTTTCTAAATGTTAAATTGTACGGTATTTTATGATAAAATTTTAAACAAATTTGTAATAAACCGATAAGTTTCTAACTTATTTGTGTTAAAGTATTTTTGTACATACACGATTTCAAAGCTATAAAAATGATAACTTATTTATTATTTTTATAAAACATGGCGAAATATAGATATTTATGATAGTCTTACTCATTTATTTGTAGGGCACTTGACCAACTAATTTCATGTAGATACATGACCTTTATATGATTACTCTTTCCTCAACCTGGAGTATTATAAGCCTGGCAGTGGTACCAGTAGTAACTTAGATATCTCTATTTTAGCCGACGCATTACCTACATTCCCCCAATTATGTTTTACAATATAGATTATGTATATCCTTATAGTTCAAAGCTAATAAATACAGTCGTTATAGTTGTCTTATCTATAGTTATTCTTACTAATTATAGGAATTAATATCTAGTTAGTGTGAGTTATATAACTTCTCTGGTAATGCAGCTCATCTATCTCGCGAATATGTAGACTTAAAATAGATGCGTAAGTAGTCATTACACGCGACTTTATACTATAGTTACCATTATGCAGATCATATAATTAATAGTCAGACTTGTGTAAAAATACTTTACTCGAAAGAACTACATATAGTTCCAGTTTATAAAAATGATTAATTTGTCTAGTGTCAATGTCATTTTTAAATTAAATACTAAATTCTGTTGTATTTGTGTCACCTTTGACCCAAATGAATCTTACCCAAGGCCAATTATTCCTAGAAAGAAAAGAAATATCCTTGGATGTGTGGCTTATTTTCTTAGGTGCGTTTTAGATACGTACTAGAATGAAACTGAAATGCTTTATAATGTTCATTGTTGAAACCGCCAACTGCCCTTTCTTGTTGGATTGTAACAAATATGTGGCAATTAATTTAAATTTTGTTTTGCTCGATGCATAATAGGATTAGCGCAACCCTATTTAACAGTCGCCGAAGGAAAATAAACATTTATTTTGATATTCAATTGGATATTCACATAAACATTATCCACTAAGAAAGCTTGATAAAGTTAGTCCTTACATGATCATGTATTAATGTCAAGCGCCCTATTTAATAATAAATCATTTTTGAATAAGAAACAATTGGCTTGTCAAATGTCACCTGAAATGTAGTATTTTACACGAAACGTGTAACAGAGTTTCGAATATTTGCAAATTATTGTAACAATTAAAATTAACTGCATTATTTGCTGACAATTTGAATGCAAGCAGCTTTTAATTTGTAAAATAGTATTACGTCATACCTGAATGCAAGTACTTGTATAATGGGCACGTAATAGCTCTATGAGGGCCATTAGTACTAAGGCTATGCTAACCGCTTACCATCAGTAGTATCAATTTATTTTTTATTAAAAATATGTATCTTCTTTAGTAACAATAGCTACCGATTTTCAATCGTATTTTTATTATAATGTACTATTTTACTTATTTAGCAAATTAGCTCATTGATCATATATTTATCATTATGTAGTTAACAAGTAAGTAACTTTGAAGATGGTTATAGTATTTTACAATAACATAATAAAACCTAAGGACAGTTGCTTTGTGGTAAATAATTGGAAATAATCAGGTTCATGTTCACGTGTTCACATAGTTAATAAGGGACAGTTATATCATTTAGATTTTTTTTATTCTACATAAATCTATCTTCTATAATGGTTTTTCCATCAATAATAATTGTATTTCAAGTGGACATTATTCAATTAAGTACCTATGTGATTAAATTTGTTTTCTTTTCTGTATCTGTATCCAAGGAATCGTATATAATATTCTAGTTAGTAAAGATCGCGTCATTTATCTGTATAATAAATATTATACTCAATTTTATAACTTTAATGGAAAATATTGCTATATTTATGAATCCATCAAGCGTAACGCGACATTTGGGACTTGCAATAAATTACCACATATGTCCCTTCTGTCCGTTTTGAAATTGATCAGCTGACGTGTATACGTATGCTTAAATTATCGCCTTTACAAAAAATGCACAATAATCACCTAAGTGGCTTAAAATAACAGACAGCAATAACTATATGCAAACGCAACATTCAGGTAAATTAGGAGTATACATAGATGTATTATTTTCTGCATTGTTAATATTTTAATGTTTAAAATTGTGGTTGACGCAATACATGAGTTTAAAATATACATCTTAATTATTTTTCCTATCCACGGACATCAAAAAAATACATAACTTAGACTACTCAGACTTTTGTATGAAAGTGACAAAAATATATCACAAGACAGTGTGATAAAGAACTACATTACATGCAACAAATTCAACGCGTTTAATTTATGTGTGTAGGTAAGAATTGGATACTTTGAGGGCCGGACGAATAAAAGGTAATCGCCGTTGTTTTCTTTCTCTTCATGTAAATACGAATTATTTTATATATCTATATTTTTTACCGCTGTCTCGCAGTTCGAGCACTTTGTAATATTTTATATAGTCTTATTTATGGTTAAGTAAAGTCGAAAAAAAACAAACCAAACAGTCACCTGGCGCAAACTCAAAACACGGATGTCAGGATTGTCACAATTTTATGATTTCAGCGAAAATTTTTTATTACTAACGGGGAAGGTTTTGGCTTTAATTTCACCTGATGATTAGTGAAGATAGCCGAAGATGTAAGCAAACTACATCCAGCTTTCGTAACTAGCTATCTTATCTCCAACTTCCGGGTCACAGTGCTGTTAATATTATTGTTATAGTCTTAGGTAAGATGGTGGCAGCTAGCCAGCCAGACAGAGGGACTTAAATAAAGCCCTACCACCAACCAAATCGAGGAGAAAATTTCTGCTCCACTGTGAATTGAAACTAGGACCTCCAGGTCTGAATAATAAAAATTTCAAGTGAGGTTTCGATTAGTCGAGATTAATCAAGGTCTGATTTAAGTTAGGTCTTAGCAGTGAGACCACAGAGGCGGTTGGCCGTTGTAGAAACACAAATGTGTTTTTATTACAGAAAGGAACACTACCAGGATTGAGTTATTTCAAATAAGTCGTGAGGATACGAAACCGAACTCGAATTTCAAATATGGGTGTAGTTTCCATGTAATTTAGTGGGTAATGAATAATGATCGAAAATAAACAAATATTATTATATATACTTAATATTGAAACAAAACTGTTAGGCGCCATCTTGATACAAAAATAACACCATATTTGGCCATTACACCGTAAAATACTACTAGGAACCGACATCCATATTGAACAGCCACTTCATTGGCTAGTTAGTTTCGGCAGGGCCGCCATCTTGCATTAGAATGAAATCCACTGGGTTATAAAAGTTCTTCCTTGAAGATGTTAAGAATAGAATAAGATAAGAATAATTGTCATCATTAATATTTATTTATTCAATTGATATAAGTACATTTTACATTGCGAGCTATTTTCATGGCACAGTAACAGCAGCTCGTAACTGTTGTTGCTTTCAAAACTTGATATGAAATGTCAAATTATTATAATTATTTCTTTGTTAAGGTTTTTAGTAAAATTTGTTGAAATTTAATTTTTCTGATTTCAAATATTTTTGTATATATTTGGGGAATATATTTAATGAGCTAGATCGTGATTTAAATTCTACAAAAGATTAAAATAATATTACGCGTCACAATATTCTAAAAGGTAAAATATGCTCGCGACAGCCCTTCTCTGTCACCTAATAGGCCGAGGAAAAAGTATCTTCGCATTTTATATAAAGATACAAGACATTTTTTCAAAGTCAATTTACATTCAAATAGAGTATATATGTGCAATTTTATTCGTAGACTTTCTGCTGTCTTGTAGGTAGAGAGATAATTCCGTTGCTGTAGAAATTTTGGGTCATCGAATTAAAAAAACGCACCAAGAGATTTTGTGACTCCTTTCTCTGTCACACAGCTAGAGCATGGAATTCCTTACCAGCACACGTATTTCCCCCTTCTTATAACATTGGTTACTTTAAAAGAGGCGTGAAAACCACTTTTTGGGCCGGCAAGGTGAGGGTGGCTAGGGCAGTATGTCGCATGCTTCACTAGCTATCTTCACATATGGACTCCTCTACTCTTATCATCAGGTAGTGTTGAGTCATTTGCTGCGCTTTATATAAAAAAAACCCAGGTATTGCCCGTCTGTGAAGCCTGACCGACCTTTGACCACGGCATTTTCTGCACGTTCTTGTCATACGTGATCCACTTTTCATCACCAGTTATTTTTTCAAAAACGGTTCGGTTTCATTACGTCTCAATAAAGAATCGCAAATGAGGCACATGATTCATTAGGATTCTTTCAGTGAGATCGTGTGGCACCCAAATATAGAGATTTTTCTTGTACCTAGCTTTTTTCAAATGTTGACCTATTTGTTTTGTGGTTAATTCCCAGTTCTTCAGCTATGCCTTAACTGCAGATATGCCGATCTTGCTCCAATTTTTCAAAAATATCGCCCACTATCCGTAACAGAGCGACCAGAGCGTGAATAACGCTTATCTTACTGACACTGCACTAGGTCTATAAACGTCATAATTTTTTTTCGCAGCGTGGGTTGCATTTTCTCCTTTTTTGTAATAAAATTTTAAAATGTATCCTATTTCTTCATTCGATTCGCTCATTTTAACAGAAAGAAATAAAAAATAGTAGGAAACAAAATTATCTTAATTTGATTCTTCTTTGAAATGTCACCTTTGTCATGAAAACCTGCCAGATACAATAAGTACAACCAAAGATATTTTATTACAAGTTTATACATACTTTATGCGAAAAGACTTTTTCTCTGACCTAATATTTACTCCCTTTCTCTAATATGTGCACATTCGTTCTCCAACTTTATGAATTGTAAGGCTGTGTCTGTGGTTTACATCATATGAGTGGCTTTCCATTAACGGATAGAGATATTTCCTTAATTAATATGTAATTGTGTGTTAAGATTGATTTTATAAAGGTCAAAATCAATCAGGTCTTAATCAATCTTAACATACAATTAAGTAACTATTCAAATTGACGCATAATTATAGCACTATACTCAGCTTGGTTGTGAATCATTTTAGCCAAATAGAGATTTTATTATTTATTATTGAAAACTTTAATACATACTATAAATTGTAGATACAAAACACAGTCAGTTTAAAAACTATGATTTTATATAAGTGCGGTATTATGGCTGAAGAGTTTTCGTTGTATTTCGTTTTTAAGTGACTTTTTTGTGTAGATTTAAATAAAATATTACGGATATAAATAAAAAACTTTTAGGGTTGGGTTATTATACTAACTGCTTTATTTTGCATGGCCCCATCTGTCATTCTCTAGAAATATTCAAATAGAAGAATAAATAAATAAAATCGTCGCGCTGTTTACTAACACTCCGATAGTTATAATATTTATAGATAAAATCAAAAATATTTTTTAATTTTGTGGTTTTGAGCCAGTATTGTTTATAGAACTTGGATTTATGAATTGGAACATAACTTAAAATTATGAGATATTTTCTCTAAATCTTTTGAGTTAGGATAGTATTGTCTTGACAGATGGGTCATGGCAGATGCAAGTACATTTTTCCATAAAACTAAGTTATATTCACAGAAGAAATCTACTTTGAGTTGGCTCAAGGACAAAATATACGTACCCCTAAGCGTGTTGACATTTATAAATGTAGAAATAACTACGACATTAAAGAACAAAATCACGGCCTTGCTCTATAATACAATGAAATACTTAAATTTCAGAATTATAATATTTCTAGAAGTTTACCCGTATTTAAATCTGGCTATTGGTACATATTTTATGTGAAAGTAGTTAAATTAAAACCAAAAATATTTACATCAATAAAAATCTAATCAGTAAACTAATTACTTATACTTTTACAAGTTTCTTCTTCCCTACTAGTTGAATAATACAATAATAACTAGCATCAAGTTTATACATGTGATGTTGAATATGAACACGTATGTTTGAGAGATCTCTGCGATATAGATAACTTAAGTGATTTACTTGAATTAAGATAAAACTATTAATAAGATATTGACAAAAAAATATTGTTTATTAATCATTTCTGATACATTATTGACACCAAAATAATAATTATATCACATTAATATTCATTTAATAAATCTTCATAAGGGCATCGGCAGATTGACAGAAAGGTTCAAAGGTAAGTCGTCTTCGGAATCGAAGTTTGATAGCTGTCCTTGACTGGTTGAGGGAAGTTCGACATTGAAACATGAGGCGGGACTTTGGGAAATCATATTGTCGTTACTAGAGCTGGCATTGGTCACAGAACTAGACGGATTCGGGGAGAGAGTGGTTCCACTAGTTTCGCCAGATGATTTTTGATTATACATCACATTAACAACACTTTTCAGTCTTTTACTCTCTCGGCTTGGACGACGACGTTTACGGTTTTCATTGGATTTGTGCCTATAATTACTACTAGTACTTGGTTGATTTAAATTAGTCGCAGTTTGTTCTTCTGGTACACTCGCGGTTTCTCTATTTTTTGACGATTTAACACCTTTTCCAGATGTGGATTTACGCTTTCCACTCTTGTTTTTTTCTGATTGATTATCTTCCATACTTTTTTGAAAAGTGCGAGATTTCCGTTTCTTGCATTTCTTTCTATCACTACTTGAGAAATCCGGGTCTTTGTGTTTTCTTTTGTACTTCTTTTTTTTAGTTACTTTTCGCTTTCTACCATTAGAACTCTCAGAGCTACTGACTGATGTCGTTTCACTAGTAGTCTTAGAGGAGAATGAAGTCGTTGGTGTTGTATAATTACTTGAAGGTTGAAAAGTTGTTTCAGTTTCGTGACGTTCATGGACAGGGGACGGTGTGGTCCGACATGTGTCCGACGTAGTGGCAGTGTTGTTAGACCTTTGCCTCTTTTTGCGTCTTGTAGGAGGTGGCCGATATGTACTGTCTTCACTGTCGGAATCAGCGTTATCTTGCATAGCATGCCTTTTTAAGATAAGTTTTACTAGAGGAACAGGTCTTGTTTCTTGAGATTCCGAACTCTGTGCTTGAGGTTCTGGCGGAGTAGTCTCTTGTACAATGACGTCACTGTCGGATCCTAATAAATCTACAACTTCGGGAGTCCGATCTTGTGGAGGTTTAATATATCCTACAACCATAACTTCGGAAGAATCATCATCAGTGTCTGAATGAGATATAGTTTCGATAGGTATAACGTTATCCTGAGCACGTAACGGAATGTAGCTTTGTGGGTAAACAGGCGCTGGCAATCTAGACGGTCCTGGGGGCGGTTCAGCTGGACCAGAACTCGAAACCATCACAATATCAGAATCTACGCTAGCTTCAGAATCGGAACTCGAAATCACTTCATTGACCATAGTAGATATTCTCGTGTCTGTAGTATATTGTACATTGCGATCATACCCGGTCATGTCATAGGGAGTGGAAGCAAAACAGTATAACTCGTGGAGAAAATGTTCAGTTCTATCCCGAAAATAAACTTGTATGGCTTCCCTGAATTCGGTAGAGTTGATATGATATTGAGGCAACAGCTCCATTATCCGTGAGATCACATATGATATGTGTCCAATGTTTTCATTTAGTAAGTAGTGAAGTTCTCTGTTGAGCCAAGGCACTAATCGGTGCATTTGCGAGTCATTGTACCTATAGTGATTGAATAAAAAAACTATTAGTAAGTTCATATCGAGAGCATTCTTAATAGTAAAATTTGAAATAAGTGCGGAAAGTATGTCATTTCTTCACGAGTCAAATAAAGTTGCGAGTAAAATTCCGTAAGTGCGTTGAACAACGTTTTTTTTAACACATTTGCGAAAAAAAACAACGAAAGGATGGAAATCAGTTTCTTCGACAAGTAATAATTATAATTACACTTTGAACAATTCTTGAGAATTATTATTAAACGTTATTGAGGGCCAATTTTGATATATTTAAAAAATATTATGTTCATATAAATTTAATGTAACATTAATTAACCTTGTAAAATAGTAATTTTATAAAAAAATTGTATAGCAATTATTTTTATTAAAACCTTCCTGCATTTGGATGTTATATATAGGAGGAAAACTAAAAGCACAAGTGCGGATATAAATATCTTTCCACACGCTAAATACTCATTGAAAAGTACTTTTTCAGCAAATTTATTAAAAATACTATTTACTGTCATTCATACAAGCAGGACGCTTTGCAGTCATGTCAGTTATACGTACCTATAAAACTCAGGAGAACAGTCCCTAAACCGACCGGTGAAGTCGGGTAAAGGCCGGGCCCAGAGATTATGCCGGTACACTGTGCGGCGGAAGGCGGCAGAGGATCGGCGCCGGCGCGCAGGAGGTGCCCGCGCTGGAGGTGGAAACACGTCCGCCATGATGGGGTAGTGACGTAACAACAGCTGCTGGATCGCGTATGTTTCATGTCGAGGCAGCGTTAAAGTTGTCCTGTTGCACAATTTTCAAAATTCATTATTTAACACATTCAATACCCAATAAAAATGCCCATATTTGAACTGTTTATTAAATATGTTTTCCAATAAAACATTAACTATTTCGCAACATTGAAGTGCCGACTGTGACTCCCTGTGTATTCATAAACATCAAATTATAATCTATTTAAGAGCATTTCCAACAGCGCTACCTATATTTTGTAAGTTAGTAAACCCTTCATTATAGGGTGAACACGGGAGCCGTTTCGTGTGCGTGGAGTGTGTTAATAAGCAAATATTTTCATTAGATAGGCTAACAAGAAAGCATTTCAAGCCGTAAAATCAGATCATTTTTACTGACTGATTGTTCGGAGTATATCGCGGCTCAAGTATTAAAAGTAATATCAAATTAATTTGCTATAACTTGCCAAAATTTCTACATCTACTGCGAATCAGGTATTTAATCAATCCAAGAGACAAAAAATTTTTCTCAGTAATTTGTCCTGTCCAATGAGAAAAATCATTCAATAATGCAAAAATCACAATCGCGACCATGATAATAGGGTGGGCAAAAGTTTCTTCGCAATTTAGCTGCAAAAAGGGTAGTTAGGTATCTTAAGGCTACCAAAAACCTTAAGTTAACATACACTAAAAATTGTCAATCTTATCCTGTAGGTTTTACAGACGCAGATTACGGCAGCAACCTAATTGACAGACGGTCATACACAGGATATGCTTTTCTGATGAGTGGCGCTGCTATTTCATGGGAAGCAAAAAAACAACGTACCGTTGCTTTATCTACAACAGAAGCGGAATATATGGCACTGGGAGAAGCGTGCAAAGAAGCAATATACCTCAGATCACTCATTCATGAGATATTTGCTGTAGATAGGCCCATTGTCATCCATTCTGATAATCAAAGCTCACTCAAGCTCACACAGAACGATACATATCATGCTCGCACCAAACATATCGACATACGTCATCACTTCGTTCGCGAGTCATTACCCAATGATAACATTGCAATTAAGTACATCAGCACTAATCATATGACAGCAGACATCTTAACTAAACCATTAAATAAAATAAAACATTGTAAATTTTCTACAGCATTAGGTTTATTATCTTAGTTAAGTTTCTTCAGTTATATTATATTAGTGTTATTTATTAATCATTGTTATGTTTAAACTACAGGGTGATTAAATTACGGGGAGGTATTGTACCATGATTCTATTTGATGTACATAATGTCTTTATTCTTTTGTTATTCTTCTGTTTGTGTCGTTCGCCAAATATACACCAGTTTACAGAACTCATAAATATTTCTATTTATTTCAACATGATCCCGTTTCAATTCGCTCATTTTGACAAATAAAAACAAATGAAAAGTAGTGGGAAACAAAGTTTTCCTAATTAGATTCTTTTTTTGCAATGTCACCTTTTTAATGTCATGAAAATCAGTCAGATAGTATAGCCAAAGATACTTTATTATAAGTTTATACATACTATATGCGAAAAGACTTTTTCCCCAATCTAATATTACGTACACTTAGTAAACTCCTCGCTGGCACTCACTCCTCACTCCTATAGACTTTGATTTCTTATAATTTTGTTGTATATTTATTGTTATTTAATTTTTTTTGTAAATGTTACTCGAAAAATATCAAGACTAAATAATTACGATAACGTCGTTCCTATAATGAATATATAATTTGTAAAACTTTATTTTTAAAATTTAGCAAACTTTATACAAGTTACTCTGTAATTCTTAGTATAATATCAAAATAATGTGTTGATAATATATCAAAAATGTATTACATTATTGTGTGTGATTCTGTATTACTTCTGTACTATCAATTAATATTAGCTCATAATTCACTGATTAATAAAATAAATGTTAGAAACACTTATTTTATTATTATAATTTTGCTTGCTCATATCTAATACACATTATTTTGTCCATGCATATGTTGATGTCACGTCATCACATAAGCTGCTCAGACACATTTTCAAAATATTTACCTCAGATACTATTGATTGTATCCCTAGTGTAAAAATACTATCATATTCTATTCCATTCTTTCTATCTAAGGGACAATTCAATTCATTCAAAACTCTTACTAGGGGTACAGATATTAATATGAATGTGCCTGCAATACTAATTCACTATTGACACGTTTTTTAACTGCAGTTTTCATTTTGCCCTCACATTGAGAAAGATAAATTATTTACCTGTATCTAAATCTCCGTGTGTTTGCTGCAAGGTTTTCGAAGTCCAATCTCTCAAATGTTTCTTCAGTTTGACGTTGCTCAACCATATATTCTTCATACTGATGATTAGACCGAACATTGTGAATTATTGATCTAAAATTCTGCTTGCAAAGTGGACACTCTGCTTTTACCTGTAATAAATTTTTATTTTTAATACCAAATATGATAGCATTTATTCTTTCAGATAAAATGTTAATATTACATTTTTTCCCAGTTTAGTACAATGTTGAAGGTTGAAGAATGGAGAATTATGTGGAGAAATAAACTAAATTATTACTGTTACTTAGCCAATAATTTTAATGAGTGTTTAAAAATGAAACCATCATTTAACCAAAGAAGAAAAGAATTTTTTTATACCAAAAACTATTAGAACTTGTGTGAATCTTTCATACTAAACCAGGAGAATGATGTCAGTATTACAGGTAAAAAATATTAATATATCTCTGTATATGAAATTTATAGCAAGTACAGAAGAAATGTGAAATTTTAATATAGGGACAGCCACAGTTAACCAGCCATTTTGATGCAGAGATATCTGAACATTCATCACATCATTAACATCAGGGTAAGTAGCACCTTCTCAATGAATTTTATAAACACAAATAACGAAATATATATGAAAACTTTAGATTTCAAGTGGATGCAGATAGGGTGTTAACTAATTATGGTTATCAGCTAACAAATCTTTCTTTTAGTGAGAAGGAATCCTTTTACCTACATACAAGGGTGAAAGAGAACTGCAAATGATCATAAAATATGCAAAAACTCTTTAAAATAATATACTTATAAGCATATAAAATATAATGAAAATAAGTCTTACTTATATACATTATGCCCTCTCGTCATAAAAAACTTCTTAAGCTACTAGGAATGACATAGCATCATGTATTGTATCTTTATGACTCATAACCATGAGGCATTATCATTTTATTTTCTGTACAAATTGTATTTTTTTAAATATTGTTGTGTATTAACACTATTTTGTTTTAAATGTTAACATAATATCAGGGACATATCATAAATTAAATGGAATATATATGTGTTAATCAAAATAATATTTATTACAGACATAATGAAATATAGTGAGTATAATTTAAATTTATACATCTATATAAACATATTTTTAAATATAATTTATTCATGCGGATACATCATTTTTTACTCTAGAAAAAGGATTCATTTTCTTATTCATAGATTGATATTGTTGATATTAAAGCTATTGAAATTGGATTTATCATTTTTCGGGTCAATAGTATATACTTATTGGGGAACCACAAAAGATCCCATTGGGTTGACATGCTGTGAATAATCCTGGCCCTACATCAAGATAAGATATCCAAATAAAAATTATTTTTTGGAGTCTTAGCTTGGTTTTCTATTAGCAACTAACCAACTCCAAGAAATGATTCATTCAATGAACATATTAGATTATTTTTGGTTTTTTAGTGTTTTGGGAAGTAAGGAGGGAACAGGACTAACAACTGTCCAGACCAAAACACAATTTCACCTACATGCATCAAAGGTGGCAGCATGGCACATACCATGCCTGCTCCCTGCCAGACAATAGATGAGGCAATAGCAGCAAAATCAGTGGCAATATAACCACTCACCTAAGTGAAAAACTACTTAGACAAGGCTATCATGGTGTGATACCTTGGAGACTAATGCCACTAAAATCATGGCAGCAGCAATTTGGGAAAGTGTTACTCTCTAATTTCCATAAACTTTTTTATTATGGAATTGTCTGATAATGGGTGTTTTGTCATACAATCCAGCTAACCCCTGGTGCCCTCTGTTACACGAGCCAAAGGGCAAGAGACTGTGAAATCTATTACTGAAGACTGCATGAAAGAATTCCATCCCAGTCTATTCATAAGTATGTAGCATGAGTCTCAAAAAAGTTCTTCACAATCATTAGATAGTTGTGATTTCATCACTAAACACTCTTGGCCTAACAGACATTATTTAATTTTGATTGTTTAGAGGTTTCCAGTAAGTATACAGTGGCTAAGGAAATTAAATATAAAAAACCATTGCAACATGCACACCACAAGTGTCAACCCATTGAGCCAGACACATTTAAAACTAATTGTGTGTCCTGTTGATAATTTGTAATTACACGTACAATATCCATTCTCATATATTAAATCAGCATGGAGAAATATGAATACATATACTCAATGTAATAGATTTATACATTGAATTTCAATATTGAATTGTAGTACTTACCCTACTCCATGTTAGAAGACATTTAAAACAAAACTGGTGAAGGCAAGAATCAGTGAATGATTTATTCCTACATGTTCCAAGGCAAATTGCACAGTTCGGTGGGGGGGACCCTCGGCCACTTTCATGTCGAGGGCTGCTGTCGTCGCTCTTAACACTACTAGGGTTCGCCCCTGAACTATCGTCCTGTGTTGCAGTAGACACTGTCTCCATAGTGGCTGAAACCACATTATCTCTCTTTAACAAACTCGTTCGATTTTTAAATGCCCGCATGAAAAAGTAGTGTCACTTATACCAAACCAATACATTAATCTTAAACTCAACAACCAAGATATCACTGAGTGAATATACCTTAAATTTTTGACCATTAAAAGTGATTTCATCTAATGTAAAAAATCATATTCTCGTAGTCAATGTGCGTGATCTTGACAGTTTTTAATAGGAAAAGTGACGTGACGACATAGGTTCTGTTAAAATAATTAATAATGTAGTATAACTAGGCATGTATGTTACAATAAAAACACAATATAGCTTTACAGAACAACAATATACATTTATAATAATATAAAATTGATTTTATAAGTAAAATTAAATAGAGTGCTCAATACACTACACCACAGACTAAGGAGATACTACACCTGTCGCACAATAACACAGATTAAAACCATAATGAAACCAACCCCAACAGTAGGAAAGCCCGTGGCATATATATTTTCAATGCGTTACCTATTGAAATACCCCTGAAAACAGAGAGAAATAAATTTTCAAAATACTCACAGCTGTCACTGTTTAACAAAATATTCTAATACAACTTAATTTTATAACTAAAATGTGTTTAAATTTCAGCTTCAACTTTAGCCGTAATATACACTCAGGTATATCGAGCCAATTAAAGTATAATCGTTATATTCAAAATTGCACAAACTCTTGCAAAAGTCGCTGTTTTCTAGTAGATTTATGTTTGACGATATTTGTATCATTAAGATTTTATTGGAATTCGTTTGCATAAATGCTAATAATATAATAATACATTTCAATGAAAGATTTATGATTCAATTAGGTAAGTATGTTGGATTTTAATTTATAATAATGTTTATTGTGAGGTATCTTATCTATACTACGGTGAATTAGTTGAATAATCGTCATCTTCAGTATCTGCAGCATTTGAAAGCAGCATGTGGTCAAGAAAAATGGATTCAAATCCTAACTCTGAGTTAAATTGTTTTGTTTATTTTATGGCACAGAGGGTAAAAAACTAGATGGCGTTACATCACCAAAAGTTGGCAACAGTATGACAGTAAAAAAGCTGATAGGTGGCTCTCTTTTCCTTATTAGCCTTATATTTCTTTGACCAAATAACAGTTAACACACAGTTATCTATTATAATGCCACAGTTCCTTTTTTCCGCGAATCTCGAAGCTAGTAGTGAGAGCGAATGTGTAAACGCTATTAAAGCGACATCACACGCGTGTGGTGGGCCAATTTGTTAACAGGTATTTTGTATGGGCTCAGGGCCCACCCACCTGGCCTAAACTTACCCGCCACAGATAGAGTTTTAGGTATCGAATGAGTGCTGACATATTTTATTTCTTGTGTAATGGCGAGGTATATTTTTGTTGTAGAAATGTTTTGTATTTTTGTTGATATTTCATTTTACAGTGTTTTCACTAAGTTTTTTCCATTATCTATAGTTCGCTTTTTTTATTAGATCATTTATAGGAGAGTATTTTTTATTATTATGGTATCATGTTATTCACATAAAAGTTTGATTGAATCGATATAATTAAAATATCTGTTCCATGTCATTAAATTTGAATAAAATTGTATAATACATGGCTTATTCTTATTACTTATTCTAGTTTCCCTTGCTTTTCCTATAATAGGGAGGAACCAAAAAAAAGAAGATAAGACAGACTAATAAGGTGACATTATAGAATAATAATCTGTGATACTTATTAGTAATCTGTGCATTAATCTCAAGTAGAGGACATAAAAAATTATAAAAATATCAATTTTAGCTAAATAAACTAGTTTTATACATTTTAAATTTAAAAACAGTTATTACAAAACTGCAATTATGGCGAAAATGGCATTCCAACATCAAGCCGGCACGGCTATGGAGTGCTTGAGTGTAACTATTAAATGCCACTCCCCGCTTTGTTATTTTATTGCAAACAAAACAAAATGTTATAGAATTTTGTTTCGTTTTTTGTTTAGATTCCCATAACTCTTCAAAAGGAAGCAGGAGTTGACTCTGAAGGCCGAGAAGTTATGAAATGTGGTTTTAAAATTGGTGGGGGAATAGATCAAGATTTTCGTAAAAGCCCTCAGGGATATACTGACAACGTAAGTCCTTTCGAAAAATATAATTTGTTGTCCTTTTGAATATTTTTAAAAAGCGTCTTCTTACTATTGTTATGATGAAATTTTTTTTTATAGTAAAGTGATCCTAATAATTGTATATAAGCAATTATAAATTCATCATGTATATTACAGGGTATATATGTTACTGAAGTGCACGAAGGCAGTCCAGCAGCCAAATCAGGTCTAAGAATGCATGACAAAATTCTGCAATGCAATGGTTATGACTTTACAATGGTTACACACAAAAAAGCAGTCAGTTACATCAAGAAACATCCAGTCCTTAACTTGCTAGTTGCTAGAAAAGGTGTTACCTCTACATAACTGAAAATTATAAATAATGGATATATCATGATGAGGCAAATTGCTTTTAACACAAAAGTGAATAATTATAAAATAGAGAAACCTTATCAAGCTGTACAGGGCTGATTTGCCACTCTTAGTAAATCCTAATAAGTATTATTCTTACAAGTGATTTTATATTGTTATTTATTTTTAAATATATGGATTTAATTTGTATGTTTAAGGTGATAAATGATCTTTTACATATAAATTCACCTTATGTAATTTTAAATGCAGTTCAATGAATTCATAGTATAATTTATGGGAACTATAAATAAGTACTGATTTTGTACATGTTAACAAATAGTGAGTTACCATTTACAATATATAATTTTTATTAAATCTTTATCCATATTTCAATCATTGGACATCCAACATTGTGATTTTTCTCTGTTGTACTTAATAAAATAATTAAAATATATTAATTGGTTAAATTTATATTTATGATAATAATTGTTGATTGCTCATTGAATTATTATAAAATAGATTCATATTTTTCATTGTGCCAAATAATGGTCCTTAATTTGGTTCATAATTGACATAAAATTGCTCTATTTGTATTACATTCCATATTGAAAATCTGTTGAAGGCATATAATATTACTTGAGATAAATTGAATAATTATACATAAATTTTATCTGTTATGAGCTTAAACCCAGGATGGATGTATAGACATTTGTATCAGTGATGAGCCAAAGAATAACAAAGCAGCTAAATTTAACTGTGGGTAATTGCCAGTTAATATATTTCTTTAGTATGTATGTTTAGACTGGGCATTGCATTTATTTTCCATAAGTATGTAATTCTTTGATATTTCTTGTAAAAAATTTACTGGCACCTACTAAGTACTAGGATATTTTTTGAATCCTACTAAGCATATTTTATTATTGAGTTTATCTGTTTTAAATCTTTACTGAGATTATAAAATCTGTGGAGCACCCATATGTCTAACCCCATTGGTTTTTTATTATCTGACTCGCCTGCGGGCCTGAGCCTGAGTTACTTATTTATTTGTCTTAATACCTTACCATACCTTGATAGTTTTTTATGTTGTGGAATTTAATGTTGGCTAAATTGTTATGTGCTAAAGTGCCAACTAAACATGATCTAACAAATTAAAGTGACTGATACTCTGTAAATAAAATTTATTTGGTTTCAGTCTAAATTCTATTTATGCAGCCTGGACATTTAATATTTTTTAGGAATTAATGTACGACTTAAGATGACAGAGAACATCAGAACTTGAAATGAGAATTACCATCACAATGATGATTGGCATAATCCAGCTAGATTTGACAATTATTATTAATTGGATAAGTGGACCGGTAGTTTAAATAAGTTAATTTTTATTAAAATAAAGATGTTTTTAATAATCTTGGATTTTTAATTAAAATACTAAGTGATTTAAATAATAATTATACTAAAATGACCCAGAGCTCTCTAACATGTTTTAATTGATTAAGTTTCCAATTTTTAAGGCTTGGCTGGGGGCCAGTCCCACTGTCCTTTGGGTGGCTTAGCAACTAAGGGCTCCCATGGCTTCCAAGTTAGCATTTTTCTTGCCAAATTTAGTTCATTTTCCGCTTGAATAATTAACTCCTCAGCTTGTCCACAGTTGATTTTCTGTTCAATCTCGAATACATCTTTAGTCTATAAGGAAAAATTATATGATTTAATGTACCTTTACACTGTCAAATAATGAACATCTTCAAATGATAATGTCAGTCACAAAATCACAACATTTTTCAATTTAACACCTTGTACCAATAGTTTATAATTTATTTTACCTGCTATATTTGTCAACCATAAAATTTTACTGGCCAGATTGGTAGTTAGGTTCGATAATGTTAGGTCAGTCAGGACATAATATGACATTCAGTTATTCATCAGCACACAAGGTGAGTATCAGGTTGTAATTGAATGGTTTGTAACAGATTTTGTTAAATGGAAATTTGGATGCCAATCACAATATTTTGATAGTTTATAATCTTGTGACGTAGTTGTTACCCGCAGTCTTCACAATATTAGTAACTTATTCATCCCATCAGTATGCCAAGACAATCATGAAACTATCTTCATTCACGAAGTATGCACAAACCAGACCGTTGCTGGAGAGAACCAGAATAAATGTTACCATTCTCATAGATTTAATTTTCTATAATTTATCAATAAATGACTAACTCACTATGTGGCATAGAGATAGGACAGTACTGTGTATGTATTAACCATGATCAATGGTTTGACTCATATGTTTGATATGTTATTACAGGTCAATTTTTTGTGATTCGAGTTTTTTTACCTGTTGCAGAACACCAGCCCGTTCTTTGACAATTTGTTCAGTGTATTTACGGTATACTGATGCCTCTGGCATTTTCTGCAGAGTTCTCAAGATTTTGCCATACAGTGCTCCTAAGGTGTGATGTGGGTTTGCAGCTACTGCTAAACCAGTTAGTCCTGTTGTCTAGAATTAAAAATACTTATTTACATTAGCCATCAACGCACTGACCAATTGTTTTTAGGTTTGTATACCAAACTATATGAATTATGCAAAGATTAAATCGGTGTAACATATTTACATATTCATTAAATCCTAAAATAAGTAGTTGAACTGTTGAATCACTAAATTGGTATTACCTTTTTTAATAAGCCCATAATTAAATAAAAAATACACGATCGATTAGATAACAATAAGTGACAACACAGACTATAAGCTATTTTAAAATTGCTATTGTAATTTTTTTGTTATTATCCCCTATTAAAGAGAAGACAAAGGAAACTGGAGCCCATACAGAAAATTCATACTTCAGTTTTATTTATTTTATTCTCTAGGATACTGGTACAATGTATCCTTTTACCCCATGGAGTTTTTGGCGACTAATAGTAGGCCTTAAATAGGCTCTAATAGAATTAATTTGTTGTGAGTTATTAACGTAATGGAGGGGCTAAATGGTTACGTTACACCGGTATCTCGGAGCCATAAATAAGGTATGATTGTACGGGTTTTAGTTTCCTTTGCCTTTCCTTTAATAGGGAGAATAAAATAACAGAATACTAAGATATCTTGACATTGACAAGTCTTTCTAATCTTTGAAGTCAAGTATGACAAGTAAATAGTATAGTAATTTCTGCTAGTAAATATCCTTTCCTTTTATTGTCTGTCGTATGATATGCGTCGTAATTATTGTTATAATTTGTATTCGTAATCTTATTGAAAAATGTATGTATTTTTGAATAAAGTATATGCTATGATAGGTATATCTTTAATTCCATTGATAATGCTGTACTATTAGTTATTGTTGATTGAATTTAGTATCATATTATTACCTAATTTGCAGATGTCTAACGGCGAGTATAGACACTTGTGGCGTATAGTGATTCGAAATTTCTTTAACTCTCTTAAACCTAGGCAGATTAAAGGTCAAAATATAGGTAAGATACTGAGAAGTTTTATGATGATGAATAGACTTGTCAAGTGTATACTCGCTACAAACTAACTACAAATTCGCATATTTTAGGAAAGGATTACATAGGCAATGTTTATTATGAGATTCCAGCAGATCCTCAAAGAGGTAAGCGAAAGGCAACCCGTTGGTATGATCCTCCTAAAGGACTAGATTTCCAGGACCCTATACCTGCAGAATGGGAGGCTTGGTTGAGAATGAGAAGGTACTTATTGAAAACATGACAAATGTATTAAAATTAGTAGATATAAATAAATTTTGACCTATTTCTTTAATAATAATATTTTTATGGCATTTCAGGACAGAACCGCCAAAAGAAGATGAAATAGCAAGAAATCTTGCCATATCTGAGCTTAAAAAAATTAATGCTGCCAAAATTGAAGAAAAGCGTTTGATAGAAGGGGGTGCTTTACCTTCACCTGTTGAGAAAGGAGCACAATCTTATCCTACATATTCTGAATACCATACAGGAGATCCTGTAGTTAACCCAAAAAAATAATAATTAATCAATTGTATTTAAAATAATTATGTTATAGTTAGTTAATTATGTTAGAGTCATAATTATTTGTTGTATATCTAGTTTTTCTGTACATAAATAATATTTATCAGCATTACCTACTATTCTAATAAATTATCATTACACCTTTTTTGTCAAAACTGTTAAACAATTACTTTAATTACTCATATTCAAAATAAAGTATCAAATCAGATCAGATTGTCAGGCTAGTGTATTGTAAAAAATTCAACATTGTTAATTATTGTTGATTCATTAAATAAACAAGATTTTTGGGCACTTACTAAGTCAATTTACTTTCAGTTGTATCTGATAGAAAATGTGTGCTTTAGCAATTATTTATTTTGTTGCATAGGTAGTTAATTTTGAATAATATTTTGGTGAATAAAGTGAGTCCAAAAATAATTTATTGTATCTTTATTGAAATAATCCTGTCATGCCCAAGTAACTTACAATCAGTCCAGTTAAATGATTTTTACCAAGATATCGGTCACTGATCTGACAAAAGTCTGATCTGAATCTGAGGAAAGTTCCTCAGATTCAGATTCAATTGGAGAACCATTTTGTCATTTAAGTTTTTCCTATTTCATCCATGAAGTCAGTCTAGTGAAGCGGTGTGCATCGTATAGTGATGGAATAGCATCATATAATATCTACCTAACCTATCAATAGGTATCAAATTACCGAAATATTCATAGGTTTGCGCAAGTCCTAATAGTAGTAGCTCAGTAAGCATAGTAGCTCAGCAGTCAGAGCATTAAAATTACCTGAAAGTCACTATATTGTTGGATAAGACCTAATTACCTATCCATATTTACAGAGTAGGTTCAAAAATGCTAAATAGATAAAGCTGCTGTTACTTAACCAGTACCTGTGTTTATAACTTAAACCTTTCCAACTTTAAAAGTCTGTATCTATTACTCTAGCGCTTCTCAAATATTTTACAAATCGTATTTTTTTATATAAAAAGTTCAAGCCAGTCGTCACTGCATTCTACCTGGTCCAAATAAAAATAAAAAGGCTAGTGCAAGTAAAACTGTGCACTGCGCTAGCCATCTTGATCTTGCCGACCTCCAATATGCTTCTTCACGTCTCATCTGAAGGAACCAGGATTGTAGGAAGGAGGAAAGACGTGTGCTGACAAAGAATTCCATTTTTGATTGTGCGTCAAAGAACTGAGTAAACTGCGAACTGCATCCGTCAGACACGACGCCAATTCTACGCTCATGGAGGAAGTTAGCCACCCAAGCACAGAGTTGTACTGGCAGACCATATGCCGGAAGCTTGGAAAGAAGACTCCTATGCCAAACCCTGTCAAAAGCTTTGGCGATGTCAATGCTATTAGCCAATGTCTCGCCACGTTTGTTGAAAGCTTCACCCCGGACATGCGTCACGTACGCTAGATAATTACCCGTTGATCGTTTTGGTGAGAAACCGTATTTTCGTATTGTATAATATGTATGCAATATATAGGTTCTTTGCATGTACCTAATTTAATTAAAATTAAGTCATTAGCGACAGCCTTATACGGCCACTGCTGAGCCTAGACCATCCTACATGGAAGAAACGAAGATTTTGGACCATGATACCACCTCGCTGGCCCAATGCGGGTTGGTATCGGTTGCTGTAGCAATCGGGACCAACGAGTAGCTCGAGATAATATTTTTTATTGATCCATCCAAGGACTACACATTTTGTTTTCGTCATCGAAATGGACAAAGACACTGACAGCCGACACAGCCAAACGACAAATTTATAACACCCCTCTCTTTATGTAAGGAGTTAGAAATATGAATCGTCTCTTGTCACGATCACATCCTTCTCCTCTATAACATGAGCTTAAGGCGTTTGTAAAGACACCTTCGGGCTGTTAAGTGGAGGAGGCTAAGCTTTCTATTCGGGCGGTGTGTCGAGTTATAAAAACCATACTACCTACTTACATATATTTATATCTAACTAGATAGATTTACTACCCAGATTCAAAATTATAATTGCTCAGATAGAAGTAGGTAAGCATACTTAAGCTGTGTTGCCTATATAAAATTCTTATTACCTAAATAAAAAACAGAGGATACTTGGTAGTTAACGGTAAGCCTATTTCTATTTAAATTTGCTAATCAACTTTTGTCATTTGATATCTAATACTAAGTAATAAATAGGTACTTAAAAAAATGTAAAGAGCAGATTAGAAATATCATGATACCAGCAATAGCTACTTACATTGGTTACAATTAAGTGTATTGATATTTAAAAAATACAATTAACAAACAGAATAATTTATTTATCATGAATTTGGAAATAATATGCCAGCAATAGCTGGCATATTACACACCCGGGTCCCTAAAGACGATTAAAAACAATTTTGCTGGGATTATATGGCTTGACAGGTTAAAAAATAAAGCAAATTTTTAATTGTATGTGCATAAATTGTTTATAATTGTTTGAGTCATGTTGGTTAAATTTAGAATTTATAGTTACATTTATCTACATAGGTACTATGTGCATGCTTCATTCATGCTCTAAAGAGATGCTCCATGCACCAACTTACGTTTATTTACTTACAAGGGCGTAATAAGGGTGTTTGGGCTTTTTTGGTAAATCATTTTAGCAGCTTTTTGTAATATTATCTGTATGTATTGAAATTAAAGATAAGATTTGATTTTGATTGAAAGACAATTTTCTTAGGCTTTAGAAATTCATGGTAAATTTTAATGATAGATAGCTACTCAATATATTACCTACAAGTGGAGTAAAAAACTAACCTTTCGTTGGCGATCACATTCAATATAAAAACCAATTGTGTCTGATATCTGGTTACTTACCTACTTCAAATTAGTTGGTTGTAATTGTTGTTTTCTTATCTTTTGTTTTTATCAATGGTATTTTGCGATTTGTGACTAAGAAAATGTAACGGGAGCAATTTTCAAAAAGAGTAGAAAATTTGCAAGTAGTTTTAAGATGTCCGGAAGGATTCAAATATAAGAAAGACAATACTAAAAAATATATTGACTAGGGGACAGTAAGTACTTAACGTTTCTTGGCTATATATACCTTTATTAGAGGACGAGCTGACCTTTGGAACGATGGGTGTATTTTTTTAATTCTTCACGGGGTTTTTAATTGAAAGAAAAAGAATTATCCCCTTTGGTACAGGCGTTCCGAAGAACATAGAGGGCATAGGAATTTACATTTCGGCGACTCATTTCATTTATACAAGTGATTATCCTTTTATTTGTTTGATTTTAATCATAGTTGTTGAATATGATTTAATCTAGCGATTGGGAAGATTGTTGCTACCGATTCGTTGACGTCAGTGGTACGTATATAAATTATAGTTATAGATAGGTTTCTATTTTCCATCGTCCGTTCTGCAAATTCAGTCAACGGGTAATTTTGGACGCAGACACACCTCTCCCGGGTTAATATTAAACACGAACGCGACATTCAACTTTATTGCAGGATACGTAAGAATCATTTCTCTTTATTATTGTATAATTTTGCACACATTCATTATCATTTATCATTAGAGATATAGGTAATATTGTTTATGAGATTTGATTATTGCTCAGCTCTGAACTTATGAATGAAGGAATAAAACTGTTTTATCATAATGACTTGACCTTGTTACGTTTTGCATGCTTCTTTTTATAAATAATTAAATTTATCATAATTATTACCTATACTTCGATTATATTAGGGGGTCTGATAATTTTTAATTGATTCTCTATTTATAATATATTTATTGATGCCTGCTTATAAATAGTTAATGGGTTCCTGTCGTCATTAAAACATAAATAATGTTCAATTAATTCAAGTAATCTTGGATTGTTGTACTTGTTATGTACACAGTCAGACTCCTATATAAGAAGTTCAAAGATCCTTGTTGCATTCGTTATAGTGGCGTCTAAGCAGTTGGACATAGATAGGTTCGAGACGTGACACTTCCAATTTTTTTTCGTTATCCACGGTGCGTTTGTTTTGTTATTTTTAACTTATTATTTAATACTATCTGAAAATAAATACTATTAGATTATTTATTAATTCCAGTCATACCTCCGCGAGTTTATTCTCAGCATGTCCAGAGCAAATTTTCTGCTTAGATAATTTTGATTTCATTATTATTTGAAATCAAATTGGACGCTTTGTTTATTTAAAGATTATTTTTTGACATTTTTAACTTTTGGATATTTATAAACCTGTAATATTTTTTGTTAACTAACAAAAAATGTTTGAAATATAGAAGATACCCACTTCTTTATTGCATCTACAACACAGTGATAGATTGACTTAACTAGTATCAACGCATAAGAATTACACGTAGCTAAATAAATTTTTATATTGTACTTAATTCAAATAAAATATTCTAATTTCAGTTGAACAATATAATGGAAGAACAGAATGGGTTGTCATCTCAACAGATCTTCGCTCTAGAGGATAAGTACGGGTGTCGCAACTACGCCCCTATACAAGTAGCTCTGTCACGAGGGGAGGGTAAGCACTTACAAGCTATATATACTAAAGGACAAATATCCGTGAAGATATTATAGATTAACGAGCTTAGATATATTCAAATATAGCAAAAGAAGTAGAACACTAATTGCCAATTTTTTTGCATTTTTACATGTTAGTCCATAGCTTGGCGATCCGATCAGAATCATCAAGATCTCAATAATGTATCAAAAAAAGGACCGTTAATTTTTAATAGATTTTCAAAATATTTTCTCTATAAATCTTCTCTCAGTTCTTTTTGGCAAATTAATAACAAGTGGTGGTATATTTTTGAGCTATTCAGTAAAATCTATTACGATTTAGTTTCTCTTGAGAAACTGGGGACCAATTCCATTAAATCACAGTAATTATAATTATATAATTTAATTTTTATCAAAACAGACTAATAAGGCTTAAGCGCAAGAATAATCTTATCAAATAAAATGCATTGCTTTTCGAATAATAAAAATGTGTGTAGATACCTAATAAAGGTTGCTATAGAAATATAATACTTTTAATAGGTATCCATACAGATTTTCTAACATAAAATTTATTTAAGTCTATAATAAATTTTAACTTAATAATTCTCAAGCGTCGATGTGATTTGCTCAGTGATATTCATCACATCTACAACAAAAATTATAATTTTTGATAATACCTATAGAAATGTCATGTTATAGCATATCTATAGTAAGCAAATATTATTATAAACATTTCGGTGCAGCCTTTCTGCAGCTCGGTTCTCTTAAAAATAATTTTTTTTGATCTTTCGCCATCATCATCATCATATCAGCTGAGAAACGCCCTCTGCTAGGCATTGGGCTCCCTCAAGGATCTCCAAAATCAACTTCCCGCCAAACTTCTTAAAATTCATAATTTATAGTATTTCCTTTAAAATTAACCCTTAGCGAAGGATAGAAATAATATCCATTATGAGCTAATATAACAATATAGGTTTTATAATTTTGATTACGCAGGGAAGGTACGGTCGATTGGGGGTATTTGTATTTTCCTGTCAACCTGAAAATGAATAATACATATGACAAAAATCTATAATTTTTGTCAACCCACTTTTTCATGTTCTTAGACTTTTCGTTTATGGAAATCTTTATTGAAGTCTTTGATTATTAATGCCTTTTGCCTAGGGATAACCTTTAATCGGTAAGGGATTACCGATAGTTTAACAAACTAAGACTATATAAGTTGCTCAGATAAATTCTGATCCGCGAAAGTAACAATCTTTTTGATATGTTATAAAACAGGTCATCGACCTTTTCGTAGCTTGTGATGTAGGTTCTGATAAAATGCTTTGAAAAAGTCAACGTCTAAGTACTACCTTTTACTTGAAATGTTTTACATATTATATTATCTTTATACCTTGTTACTGACACAACCCAATCATAACATCTTAAAAAAACTTACAGACAAAAAAATAGATAAATAGGACATTTTTTCAAGAGATGAGACATTGTTCTTTCAACACTCGGGTAGAGTAATATTTAGAAAAGAAGGCCCTTAACGTACGAGTACAGTCTGACTCCTCACTCTGCTCATAGGTACTCCAAGTACTTGTTTATCTAGATTATCTAGTAGAAAAGTAGCTACAGTACGTAGAAATTAAGCAGGTCCCCATAAAACTTGGTTCGCAATTATTTAATTTCGATTTTTAGTACGTACGTATCTAAATACTGCAATGCAAAAAGTATTTATTAATATTATAAATATAATAATTAGTAATAAATGCAGTACAGTAATGCAGGACATTTTATTTGTCTTATATTATAAAGCGTCTCGAGTACTACAAATATATACATAGGTACATAAGTTTAGAATGTACAACGTTAAACTATTCTTTCTGTTGCTATGAAATAATTATGATCACCGGGTGAAACTTTTTTATATCTTTAATCTTTATCAAAGTTATGCCCTTATTTAAATAAAACAATTACTATGCACACAAAAAAAAGAAAATATTCAGCTGGTAAGATAAAACTTCTAAGCCTATTTTATAACACCAGTAAGCGCAGATAAGCGCCTTAAACTTTAATGAACTGTAAATCTGGAAAGTGTTTTGAAATTATTTACACATTTTATTATTAGATAAGATTTGTGATAAGTTACTTATGTTTTCTTACTTACATTATAATCCGTCATTACCTTTGTAAATATTTAAATTAAAGTAGACAAAGCATAAAATTCTGACATAAATGTCTACGTTCAAATTCGGAGACTTCATGAACAGTGATTGTCTAATTCTAGAAAATTGTTTTATAAATTGTTCTCTTACTTTATGTATTTTTATTACAGGTGTATACGTATGGGACGTAGAGGGCAAAAAGTATTTCGACTTTTTGAGCGCGTACTCTGCGGTGAACCAGGGCCACTGCCACCCCAGGATCATTGCGGCGCTCAAGAGGCAGGCTGATAAATTAACCCTCGTGTCTAGGTAAGTTTTAAGGTATTATATGTTATGACATAATTGTTATGGTAGGTTTATCGATTTAAGTTATAAAAGTTCTATTGGTAAATAGATTTTATAAAAAAAAACAGGGATCGCGAAGAACACAAAAGAACGATTCTATAGTGCTTCTTCAACATTCGATGATTTACCTTAACATTGAATCGTTAACTTGTCACTGAACATTTGGCTAAAGAGATTCTGTATTGTATTTCTGCAATAAAATTTTACTTTTGTACGATGAAGCGCTGAATCCACTAACATGCGGTACTGGGAGCGTTGCGAGAGTGGGAATTCTTGTAATTTTCCAGTAACTTGAACCAAGTTACAGAAACTGTACTGCCTCAGTGGATTCAGCGGTTAAATGATTGAGTATTGAAAATAATCCCGAAATGCCAGGGCCTACATTTTCTTTTTTGATCGAGTTGGTGGGTGGTGGGTGTTAATATGGTTGTCGAATTATTATTTTAGCAAACAGGTCATGGGCCAAACGTTGGATGAAAAGATTATTAGCGAAATATTGACATGGTTTTCAAAGGTTTAAAATTGGCAAATTTTTTTAAAATGTAAGCTCGTTAGCATAGCGACTCTATTACGATTATCGAAATGCATGTTCTGGTGGCAAATAGTTTATCAATCAATGGTTTGTTTAACGCCCAAGACTGTTATGCAAGTCAGAAAATAGATTTCTTTTATAGGGCGTTCTACTCAGATCAGCTGGGCAATTACGAGAAGTTCATTACTGGCTTGTTCGGGTTCGACCGATTATTGCCAATGAACACTGGCGTCGAGGGAGGCGAGAGCGCCTGTAAGATCGCCCGCAAGTGGGGCTATGACGTCAAGAAAATACCCAAGGGACAAGCTAAGGTATATATCACTGTTTTAATTTATTTTTGATATATTTAAGATTGGAAGAAATATTTAATTTGACGGCCTTCTGGTCGAGCTGTCAGTACGCCTGTCTACTTAGCCAGAGGTTCGAATCCTGATAGAAGTAGATAATTGTACGTAAGATTAGTGTTCACGAGTCATGATGTTTATTTAGTATATTTCCGATATTTATATACTTATTAGGGGTAAAGTCTGAAATTGAAGTAAAAAATTCAAACATTTATTTTTCAAAGTTAAATATATTTATTTAATCAAAGTATGTATCCTTATTGTCTATACATACCTTCCATCTCAATGGAAAATTATTTGTCTTTGTGATTGCTGTTACTCAAGTTAGTCCATATTTATCACACGCCCCTATCCGGTCTAAAATCACTTCAATTCGGTACCGGTTAAATAAGGTAATTTAAATTTTAACGGCACTTCAGTCAAATTATGAGGTACCACTTTTCCACTATATTTATTATTCGGTATATAATGTGGCTTCTCAGTTCAGATGTTTAGACGGAGCAAAATATTATTTTAGACGAACAAATATTTAAAGTCTTATGTTAGAAGTAGTTATGTAATCACATAGAACATTAATAAAGGGAGTATTCACGTAACAGAAGAGATTTAAAATTAATGGGTTTAGGGATATCACTGGGGAGAATATCGTATAGGGATGCAAGGTTCTTGGGGCATTCAAAAATATGTAGTCCTTCGTTCCCTCATCCATTCCACACTCGTATATAACTTATAAGCTGTATACTTATAAGTTAACCCTTATTTTGGTCAATTGAACCGGGGTTCATTCGTGACCCAGCCTTAAGCGACATCCGGTGGTGAAGCATGATTTTAATGCCATTTTTGATTTAAAAAACCTAGGTGTCACAAGAATGGAACTTTGTATATCTGCGTAATACTTTCCTGCAGTACAGCCAGGATCTTTCCATTGCGTGTCCCAAGAGAACATTAGTTATTGCTTTGACAAAGATGTTAGGTCTTGAGAATAAGTTTTAAAAGTATTTTAGCTGCTTGTTCTTAGTAAATCTTTAAAATGATAGATAATCCATTCGAATGATTATTATCGTTAAAGTAAATATTATTCTATTAATTGTGACATTTACTTTATTATTATATTTTTACACTTCGTACAATGCACTCTATTGATAAGCCAACAAATATGCGCTATGTGCAATATAAAAGTAGATAAATTAAGTTGAAAAGCACATTTTATCGAAATATAATTATAAGAATAACTAGTTGTCTCTGGTTTGTTTAAAATATCAATTTGAAAGAGTAATTTTAGATTATTATAATATTTTATATACCACCTGATTCTGCTGAATCTGCATTGCAATATTTCAAGTATTCTCGATTTAAAGTATGCTATTAAAGTCACAGATTCGAAAGAGTATGTGTAAAGTCAAAGGGAGCTCAAATTATAAAAATTCCTTTGGGAATTCCAAACTGAAATTTAAATTTGGTACGCTAGAATGTCAACAAAAAATTATGTAAAAAATAGTTTAGAAAAATTGTTACATTAGTACATGAGTTCCTCTGTCCAAGGAGTATAAACCAAAAATTCGATCAAAGAGCCTTTACTTTACGGGAAAATATAATTTAAATAACGTACATTTACTTTTGAATTTATTTTTTCATTGACTTTCCAGTGGGTGTATTAAGAGTTTGCTCCTCGGTGATAAAAGTATGGTTCGTTTTGTTCAGGATTCTTACCATATTTTTTCCCTACTTTGTTTTGGGAATTAGTTTTGGGAATTATCTTAATTATCAAATAATCAGAAATCGATATGCCCGTGACTTTGGTGCTTTATCTATTTTCATTACCCTATCATAGCTTTGATCAAGAAAGTTCTAAATATTAGTATAATAAAAATTAGTTATAATGACAATAAAAAATACTTTGCCACACCATCACGCATGTCTATTTCTCAGTTCAATTCAACTTTTTCACATAACTTAATTCGCCATAAAGGCTGTTTTATCTATTTTTTTATTATTTATTCTTACATAAAGTGAAGGTTGTTATGATCACGTGACTGCATGTGTTTATAAAAACTCCTGCACGCTAGTGAATACTTAAGATACCTTACGAAGTACGGCGTCTTTATATTTCTTACGTTACCAACTATAATATCTACCAATTACATATCGTCAAAATTCTTATTATATACGTAATTAATTTTTATTGCCAATATCGTTTGCAATTTCCTCCAAATTGTTTTTAAATAGTATTTTTATTGACAGTTTATATAAGTTAATGTAATATATATACGGCAGGCATGTTAACCATTGGTCCTCATTGTAATGGCAATCACTTTCACCCATCAAGTCGCATTGTTCCTACGTGGCGTTGATATGCCCAAACTTGTCATCTTTCTCCCTTGTTTGTGCCCTTTAGTGGGACGTGTATAGGCTGTTGATGATGATAAATACAGTTAGATATGTTAGTGAAAAGCTGCACAATGTAACTAGTGTAAAAAACAACACAATATTTCCAGATCATATTCGCTGAGGGTAATTTCTGGGGTCGGACACTGTCCGCTGTGTCCTCTTCAACAGACCCCTCCTGCTACGAGGGTTTTGGCCCGTACATGCCTGGCTTCGTAATTGTGCCTTACAATGACATTCCTGCTCTCGAGGTAAATATTATAACGAATAGTTTTATGTTATTAATATTTTTTTAGATTACATGTCTATTACAAATGTTCAATACTTTGTAGTACGTATCAATATTATTTATATTTATCTAAGCTTTATCCCCCAGATCGTTGTGACGCGAGTGTGATGTTATTTTTAAAGATGTTACTATTAATATTTTATCGCAAATAACCGAATATGTATGTTGATAATAATATTTTCAATTTGTTACTACCGCATTTATAAAACAATAAAAGTATTATATCCGTGAATACATTCTTATCTATTTGATACGTTATGATACTTTAATCAAAAGAATATGGAAAAAACCGTCTCGTACTGTAACGTCGATACAGGATTGCGGCAACCCATAATTTTGAGATGCTACTACAAATGTTATGGGCTACGTCGTTACAGATGCTACAAAGACTACAAATTAATAATTAATCAAACTTATTTGAAAATGTTTTGCTTATATTTTTCAATACGGATTACTTATGGAAAAAGGAAATGCTATATAATAACTAAATGCTAATATTTACAACGACTTTTATCTTAATTTTCAACTTATAAATTACAGAAACAATTGCAAGATCCAACAGTAGCTGCCTTCATGGTGGAACCCATTCAAGGTGAAGCCGGAGTGATAATACCTGATGATGGATATCTAAAGACAGTTCGCGATCTCTGCACTAAGTATAATGTTCTCTGGATCGCCGATGAAGTACAGACTGGACTAGGTAGGTTCCTAATATATAATTGTGGTCAGTTTGATGAATATATTAATTTAAGCTTAACATATAAAACCACCTCAAAAGTTACAACACGAAAAGCGAAGAGATTGTTAACCTTACAACTTGCCAGTCGAGCTTAGTACGGTCTATAAATAATATTTACTGATATAATATTATTTCAGATCAGTAGTAAGCCAGTGGGCGGAATAGGATATTAATAGCTTTGTCGTTTTAAGTTGTTTTGAATAATGATGTTTAAATAGTAACATCTTCTTTAGGGACATGAAAGGTTTTGGACTTGTATTTGTATAAATTTATCTAAAAATAACATTAATTTATATTTATCTTTCGTTGTATTAACAAATGTTAGCAAATATAAAATTATTTTATGTAAGTTATCGTGATTTTATAGAGGTTGCATATTGTTGGTTTGATTTGAATACTAATAAAAAATATAATATATTTCATAAAAAATAATAACGTTATTTATAATTTAAAAATAGAATAATAATTAAAATAATATTTT
This sequence comes from Acentria ephemerella, assembly GCA_943193645.1. Lineage (NCBI taxonomy): Eukaryota > Metazoa > Arthropoda > Insecta > Lepidoptera > Crambidae > Acentria > Acentria ephemerella. The sequence continues at coordinate 11,355,551 of OW971876.1, forward strand.
ATGAAATATTAAAAATAAGTTGTCAAACACCTTATTCTGGTTGTTATAAAGTTTCAAGTCTATTTTTCTTTAATTTCATTTATAGGCCGTACTGGCAAACTGTTGGCGGTACAACACGAGGATGTCAAGCCAGACATCCTGATCTTGGGGAAGGCGTTAAGCGGTGGCGTGTTGCCCGTGTCCGCCGTGCTTGCCAATAATGATGTCATGGATGTAAGTACTACTTGGTGTTGAATAGTGAATTAGCGGCTACAATATAATCGCTACATGGACAAATGGTACTTAGAGAAACTGTTGATCGGTCAGCGAAAAATACTTCAAGATTAAAACAGAACTGAGACACGATATAGTAACGTCACAACGTCACAAGGTAACTTCGATATAGGTATTCCAAGTTACCCTTTAGGCGGAAAATGTCAGATTATAATTATAGATTGTACTATGTGGTTGTAATAAGAATAGGATAGTTATCTGGAAATTGTGACGTCATTAACATGAAACTAACTTTTATTTATTGAGTTTGCTTATGGTTTTTGAAAACAAAGCAACAAAATTAAACATTATTAATTATTTATAATATTAACTTTTTTATTTATTTGTAAACGTCAAAATATTTTAGTATTAATTATACAAGTGCGGATAGTATTAATTGTATGGTTATTGAACGTTGTCGAGTATATATTTTATCCGTATAGAACCTCTATAAGTGCCGCGGTAGTATGCACTGAAAGTAAAACCACAGAGCAAATTGCATATTCATTGCTGATTGCTGCGTTACAAGGCAAGTATGGTGAATCAGCAGAACCTCTAAGTAGGTGGTTACCATTTTAGCCAAAGATTACTTAAATACTATATAGCTGTCCGAGGTAGCAATCCCTGGGTTTGAGCTTACACGTTAGCCGTATGCTAACTTGTAAGGGGGTGAAACTGGTTGCAGTAACAACCGGGGCCAATGCCTTAACTTGCCTTGCAAAACACGGAGCAACTCCAGATAAATTTTTTCTTTTGTTTCCGAAAATTGCTTGGTTATCGTAATTGTAACCAGAGTAGTGAAACTACTACGTCAACAAGCTTCTCTTCCTACTCCAAATGCAGTGATTGTTTCCAGAAAAATATGGTTGTTATCACCCTAAAATGTATTATATTTTTTAGGTTATTAAACCAGGGACCCATGGATCTACTTATGGTGGAAATCCCTTAGCATGTGCTGTAGCTACAGAAGCAATTAAGGTATTTTTAACCATATTATGATTTACAATAGTTGGTATTCGGCATACCTACTTAATCCGCTTTGTTTATGATCTCTTATTAAACCTTTTTAGTTAAAATATTGTGAAATAATTTTTGTTCAACATGATTAACAGTATTGTGTTTTAACTAAAATACGTGTTATGAGCGTTTATAAGTAAAGTACATTGTATATAAACTAATCCGCCTTATCATAACTTGCTGGTTTAAAATTGACTGTTTTATTTGTATTAATAAAGGTGGATAGAAACATAGACAGCAGTAGGTTTAAACCAAAAACCATACCATTACCATACTTTTAATGGAAATGGTTTTACTCTCTGAATTGCTTGTATTATTTTTTGATATTGCATTGTAAGCTTTCCTTAAGCTAGAGTATTTTTACACATTCCGACGATCCTTTCAATTACGTATTTAGCAAGATATATCGTAAAAATAGGGTAATCAGGGTAGCTCAGTTTTGAAACAGGACACAGGTTAAATCCCCACTTCTGGTTTTTATATTCCAACTCGGCGATGAAAGTAGATTATAATTGGATTTTTTTCCAGGTTCTAATAGAAGAGAAACTACCCGAGAAAGCTACAAAACTAGGAGAAGTCCTGCGCGAGGAGTTAGAGAAAATACCTAAGGACAAAGTTACCACCGTCCGAGGCAGAGGGCTCATGTTTGCCATTGTCGTACATGACAGTACGTATCTATGAGCTATATTTATCGAATAATAAATAATTCTAGAATCATAAACATTCAAAATTTCAAGAACTCACCTAATTTAAGAATAAAAAAATCATCTCAAATATTGCAAGATTCAACAATTTAAAACTTATTAACGAAATATTAAGGAAATTTTCTATTGGTACCAAATACAATTCTTTAATTTTTAGGTATTCCGGCTTACGATGTGTGCCTCCGCCTGCGAGATGCAGGCTTACTGGCCAAGACCACCCACGGGCAGACCATCAGGCTAGCGCCTCCCCTCGTCATCACTGAGGATCAAATTCGGGACGGGGTCAATATCATCAGACAAGTGTTTCAGAGCTTCGATAAATAAACTCTAAACGCTGCCTTAGTCAATATTTTAAAATTTAAAGGAGCATGTAAATATAAATTTTAATATCAACTAAGTTTTAAATTAGATGATATAGATAAGGGACCAATTTTATTAAATAAATAGTTATTATAATAAAATGAAACAAAATATACTTTATACGTTTTGTTTGTTTGTTTTTTTCTTTTTTTAATATGTAACCATCTAAATTATGATAAATAAACATATTACATACATAAAGACGTTCTTTATTTCAGATAAGTTAAAATTTAAACAGGTATTAACTCACAACACTCACATAATCACAGTTAGTTAAGTAAATACTGTAATTTTAGTTAGAATTTACTAAATTGTGTGTTAACTTATTACAATTAAGGCATAATTTATATCACAAATAGTTTTGTTCGCAATTCCACTGGCATTTGGTCCGATTCCGAAGATGCACAAAGGAGTGTATCGCTTTCTCTCAAAAATTTTTTGCAAAGGGATAGACATAAATAGAACTTAAATTATTTAAGTTTAAATAGGTAAAAGAATACCATTGAGAATTAAAATGAAAAAAACCTTCATGGTTTCATGTTAATAATGATTGAAAACTTTGCATAATTTTGTCAATGTAAAATTAAAGACAGCTGAGAGAGAGGAATGCACTAAAAGAACTGTACTAAAATTTAGATTTGGTATACACAATCATTGCGCGTTAAATAGAAGCGGCACAATTGATTCTACGTCTTAGGGTATTTTTCTCACAACGCACTGTAAATGAGTGATATCGCATTGTTACTGCCGACCTTAAGGTCTCCATTCTTTTAAAAATCATTTAACTTATTCAAATTTGGACCATTACTTTTATTTACTACTTTTGATGCGCGTTCGACGGTATCAATGCTATTTAACGTTTCGAATATGCAAAAATAACCCTACAGTTCAAACACAAAATTGCGAGTCAAGAAATTTTGTCGTGAAATGACTTCTCCTTTCCTCAGTTTGGAGTTACTATTCCCTTGACGATTTTAATCGCATCCAACTTATTTTTTTAACTGTTAAGTGGTAATATGGGTTATAAAAAGAGTTTTGTACAGATTCCATAGATAAAAAAGTTAAGATACTTTTTGTATACCAATTTCATTTATTTTAAAATGAGCATATATATATATATGAGTGTTTTTAATTATAGTAACGCTCGTAAAAGGTAAAAATGTCTATTAAATTAAATTTCACATAATCTAACGCGGACTATAAACTCTTTTAACAAATGTGTCGTATCATTGAAAGATGCGTCGTACGAGTACATATATTTCTATGATGCGAAATCGCATAGCATGAGTTGTTTATAAGAATTTATCGAATCGTAGTTCTGTGTTTGGACTCTTAGTGTGACGCTCACTTTTAACACAAAATATTTATATAATTTAAAACATCTTACTTTACTAATTAAGTACTTATGATTAAGAATGCACTGGTGGGTATTAAAGCTATAATAATAAATCAGTGTCCTTCTAGGACTCCCAGATCAGCTCTCATAGTATCCGTCAGTTTCGTAATAAGAATAGTTTCGTCTAAACTCATTTTAGGGCTCTCCAATAGACCTGTAAATAAAGATAATTTTTTTTACAAGAATTTACTGTATAAAGTTAATTTATATTACGCTTCAAATAGATTAAAAAGAAATAATAATATAAATTTTATCAAAAAAAAGGTGCATTATGTGCCTTTCTTAGGCATACTCCTTGACTTGATGTATTCTACAACAATCACATTAAGTTTGTTTGAATTTTAGAGAGATATAGGCAAGTGAATATTTCATATTATAAATTTGATGTGTATTATTAAGATCATACAGTTAAGTAACAAGTTAAGTTTTTAAAAGTGAAGTAATCTTTAAAAAATCAAGGAGTCTGATGAATATTTTTAGATACAGAGGTAGTGTATTAAAAATTTAAAAGAATACGTTAATGTCGATTGATTGTTAGTTAATAATTTTTTTGTGGATCATTATTATATATAAAATTTGCATTTTGTCGGAACAGTTTGTAAATCCATCAATAAGATATGTATTATCACAATGAAACATAATACTTCTAAACAAGATGCACTTCGATGTATGAGATTTGACATAAGACCTCTCTTTGTTTTCAAGCGGAATTGCCAAATCCCATATATTTAATATTAAGACATTCGATTTCGATTATTAAAATGCATTTTGTCTAGACCCTCCATTTATTTATTTAAAATAATTGGGGGTTTTTAAAAAACATCTTTTGACTGCAGATTATTTTACTTTCACATCCATCATACATAAATTTATCATTGAATTAAAAAACAACCTCCATACAAAATAATCTTTTATGAAACGTATGTAATAAATGTAAGACTTTTTGACTTTTCTTGTATATTGCGGTTAAAGTAACAAGAATCAACAGATAAATAATAAGTTTAAAAAACATTTAATCGTGTATAATATTTTTGGTTGGATAGACTTCATCTAAAGTTTTTTTGAATATAATACTACTTTACCAAAACGAGATTTTGATAATTAGCCTTATCATTGGGCAATGGATAGGCAAAAACATCAGATATAGCTCGTTGGAATTATATAGTAAGCACGGATTACGTAAATTTAACGAAGCTCTTTTGGTTATAAGGCAATATAAAAATAAGAACTAGTAAACTGATTCGTAATAAGAAATGTTCGCACACCCCAAGGTTACCTTTACCGTTGCGTGAAATGTCACTTGTCGCCTCAAAATGTCAATCATCATAATGAAAGAAAAATATTTCGTCACTCGAGTAATAATAATGTGTACTGAAGATAAGAAAAGTTTTATTATAAAATAAAATAAAGTGCTACATGACATGTATGACGGTTGTGTATGTGATATGAAGTTTTTCATAATTAGCTAAAGTAGTCATTATTTTATAGATAGTATCATCATCTTCATCGTCCAATTATACAACAAGGTCTTTTTGCTTAAGGCATCCTTTTTATTATATGTACATCTAAATGAAATGACAGCTGTCATTTTTAAAAAGAAGACGTACTGTACTAAATTTAGGTCTACTGTGTGTACTCTAGAATCAGTGGGTTTAAGTATTTTGTAGGTAACTTTAGCCTCTTTCGATATCTGGCAAATTTAACGATGTTTAATAAGACTACAACTATAGTAAAATGACAACGAATGTCAAATTGAAAGCAATTGCTATCGCTATCATAGTTAAAAAATAAAGTGGCAGTTCGATAGTATGCGTATTGAATTATAACAGGAGCATTGACTGATATTGTGCTGTCTACGGTACAGATGACAGCACGTGTATTACAACAGTAGTTGCACTACTGTTATAATACACGTGAGAATACACTTACACACACGCGAATGGAGTAAGTGTAGTCTCAAAGTCAAACTGTCACACATAGTAATGTTAACTATTCTGAACTGTCATGATTATTGAACTGTCACATCTACATTATCTATTATAATAAATATATTGAATTTACTGGTATTACTTAGCGAATATAGCAAATCACTTGAAATATGATGCAAATTTATTATTAATTTGCAATAAGACTCCTTCAGTAGGTAAGATACTATTCAAATTCAGATTCAGAACTCATTATCCTAAAGAAATTGTAATCAACACGTGTTACATTCAATGCAAGTGCGGAAAGTATGTGACGGTTTGTTGATCCAAGCTGAAGGCGCGGGCTAACAATAGACACGAGTGGAAATGATAATACAACACGTACATTGAACGACAGTTTTTTTTAAATACATTTGCGAAAAATATAAAAGAACGAAAGGAAATCAATGTAAAACGGTACAATCTTTGGACAAATAATAATTGATTTTACAGTCTGAACAAATGTTGAGGATAGTTGAACTTTTTGGAAGGCCAAATTAATATATTAAAAAATATTCCTGTATTATTAGTATTTCCGCTGTAAAATATTCGTTTCACAAAAAAATATGAGCAGAAAACTTCTTGATTAAGAATCTCCTTAATGATTTAGATGTTGCAGAAAGAAAACCAAAAGCACTAGCGTTTACTATTTTTCCTAATTATTCCCTAATTATTTTTCCGCACGCTACAGATGGAAAAGTCAACTTTTTGAGCAAACATTAAAAATGAGGTTGAATCTTGAGATAACTCTATAGACTGAGCTCGGGCGTTGAGATTGCCCATCTACAGATACATTAAATGTGAATATATCTTCTGTTAATATGTTTTATTTGTATGTTGTCACCAGCGAGGATGAGTCATCAAATGGATTGGTGTAAAACGAAAAAGGGTTTATTATAAGTTCTTCTGATTTAGACTTATCAGTATTTTCTTTCCACCGACCCTTGCAGACTACATAGACCCTTATAATTTATGATTATGATGATTTATGATTATGATTCAAGAATAATAATAATTTGGAAATTCTTGGATCATAATCATAGAGTATAAATCTGTATTATAAAGTTTGTCCTGAAGTCGAAGAAATCGTGTGTTCTTACAAAGCATACACAGATTATAATCACCTAGATACTAGTTTTTGTAATACAATTTATTTATTTAACAATTTATGTACACACAAAGCCAATTAAAAGGACACAACAGAATATCAGAGAATTGCACAGGTTATTTCTATAAGAAATCTCTTCCAACAGTCTCATAGATGGGAAAGTGACATCGAAAGGTAGAGGGACGTGTACCAATACTTATATAATTAAACACATAAAAATAAATATATATCATATTTACCCATTTATATACATACATACATTACGCACAATATAAATAGATTCTCTGTAAAGATAAATAATGTGCTTTCAACAATATTCAAATACAAAATAAAAACTTTGTCTAATCTAATAAGATAAAAGTGTTTATTTTTCTACAATTTATAATCTCGTGACTAATGGGACTCGTGACATGAGTCGTGGTTGTGAGAGATGTTTTGACAATGTTTTATTGTAAACAGCGACAAAAATGCAATGGTATTTTAAAGTAACCTTAATTAATATTTGGTATACCAATATTACTAATGTCTACTCTCTGCTGAAGTTTTTAATCATAACAATCATTATTAGTAAAATTGTAGATATAAATTTGAAAACTTGTATTATTGTTATTTTAATAACATCATAGAATTTGTAATTTGAATACTTAAATATAAATTTTATTCTAATATTATTATATTCAGGGTAAATATATCGTTTATATTTATCTTTTAACCAAGAAGAAATGCTAATAAAAGATGCGAGGATGGAAAAATATCAAGCATTTATAAATATTATAATCCTAGACGATATAATCTTTTTGATAAAATTTTATCGACAGTTAAATAAGTATTTTATGGTTATATTACAATCTTGACGTGTTTTCGAATTTGTAAAAAATTGTTAAAAAATATATTAAACAAACTACCGACTACTAGATCAACTCAAACTTAGATCATAGATATGTAGGTATTTACGTAGAACCTTATAAGTGATAAATGTAAAAAACCTCACATAAAAATGGCGTGCTATCGATGTTAAAATATATCAATGTAACGTGGTTTAAGTTGATGTAACATAGTAGAATTTCCATAGCAGTTGGTTCAAATATCGATTAGTCCTATCACCTATTATACAATGTATTGATTTTTCATTTTTTGTCATATCGCGTTTCTATTGTCAGTGCGTCGTTCGTGTATCTACTTGTATATAACAGTAACTTCCATTCGTCTATACTATAGCTATGTACTATACGCTACATACAACTATGAATCATGGGTTCACACTTTTGAAGCCAGGGAGGGCTTTCAGAGGTCTGTATTTCTGTAAAAGTTAAATTTTATTTTGTAGTGTTTTGTTAAGGTTTACTGCATGTAAACTAAAATTTAGGCTTTTATAGACTGATGTAGTAGACAATATTTTTATTTAAATAATAGAGAGTAGAGCCAAAATAAATTGATCCAATCTTTGTCGACTGATAAAACAATTATATACGAAATACATTTTGTAACTACTAGCTATTGAACTGAATTCCTTAATTTTCATTTCGACAAATAGAAGACATTGTCACTCTAACCAAAGAATGAACGTTCGCAACTCTTAAATATTATCTGAAACTTCGGAAAACGTTTGTATTATGTGGGTATTTTAATAAGAACTATACTAATGATAGTTGATAAATTACTTGTTGAATATAAAACATAAATACAAATGTTGTTTTTGCACTCCGCCAGACAAGACTGAAAATAATTGACTAATCGTGTTAATTCAGACGTATGATATTCAAATGAGTCTTTGATAAATAAATTAACCAGACTCCACCAGAACTTAGCTCTAGAATGAAAACTTTGTAATGCGTGTAAATGTAGGCCATCATAAAAAATATACGACGTAACGACGAGTTTCGCCTCGTAACTTTCTTACGTTGAATTGATTTTGTGAAAAACCGCAAATGATGAGCACGTTTAAAAAACATTTGTGTCATGTTGACACTTTGAATATGATGCTTTACCATATACCATAAAAAAGGCTTTAAAACTTTTATAAGTTATACGCCTTCAATAATGTATTTAAAGCCCTAGTTGATTTACATTACCCTAAAAATGTGGGAATAGGCTCAATTTTAAGACTTTAAGCTCTATAAGTCCACAGGAATATCCGTTGAAAGTATTTCAAGACAAACTTCGACCTTGCTTACAACAAACGCCTCAAATTTCCCGTGTAACCTTACTCACCGCAGAAGCAATACAAAAAAGTGTTATTTGGCGACTAACACTGTAATAAATTAAAATGAGAGTTGTATACATTAGATAAATGTAAATTACCTTTATTAATGCAGTCCCAGCATTCTTGGATTTGATAACTCAGACCTGCGCTGTTGTGGAAGTGAAACTTGTATTTTCCTTTGGGTAAAGTCCATTCAGTGTTGTTAGCAGCTGAAATGTGCAGCACCGTCGGACACCAAAAGTAATCCAGCTGGAAATACCCAAGGACTTGTTGAAATATTTGAATTGAAAATATCTTGTAAGAAACTAACTTAACACTGGGTTATCGTATTAATCCCGTATTAATCACTGCATATGAGTAGCTTATGCGGAAGGGAGTGAATTTATTAGTATCAGAACTTTCCGAGACATTTATTTTTTTGATATTATTATTGATAATTTAGTTTCGCCTGATTAAATACGTCTAATAAAAACAACATTATTGCGGATGATTATTACAAGATGATGGCAACATAGAAGAAAATAATTACAATCTTTTTATCTACGATAATCGATACAGCTTCGCAACTGAAATGGGTGGCGACATGACACCTTTATTACAGGACAGCCTTGCACTAGACACGACAAGGTCTATTTGGGTTGCCGACAACATAAATAATTATGTAGTTTAAACGAAAACTATTCTTAAGTTTCTTCCTATAAGCCTCGATGAAGGTTGTTGTTGACAGTTAAAGCTACTAAATAATTATCTTATGGACGCTCGGTTATCAACATTTTAATTCGAAAGTTTTTTTTAAAGAGAACAATGTACGCAAACAAAGCTTTCTTTGTACGATCTTCCAAAGACTTTTATATATACAACTACTATTTTTTTTGCGGTATTGACTAATTTATGCTCATTATAATTTTTCATAATTGCGATTCAGATTTAACGAATCACCTAGTTTAAGCTATTAAGTAGGTGATGATAGAATTAGTCATTGTAATATCATAATATATTTTTTACATTATAGAAAGCCTATGATTTGTGAGAAAATTTTTCAGTAGTGTTAAAATGGAAGATGACTTGGTATGGTCCCGAGTGTAGAGAATATAGATAAGTAGAGAGAGGATCTTACAACAATAATTCCTTTGGTCCCAATGATTTCTGCTTTATTGGACATTGTGGCTCTAGTGTGCGCGGAGAGCGTCGCCGTCCTACCGTCCTTATATGTAAGCGAACACGACATGGACTCGTCCACCCCTGCTTTGCTCAGGTGTCCAGTACACACGGTGTGCGTTGGAGGGACTTTATATACGAATTGCGCAAATTGCAACATGTATATACCCAAGTCTAATACTGCTCCTCCTCCTAAATCTTTCATCCTGAAATAAAATCATATTTCTACAAGTCATTTTAAGTATGACGCACAAACATAAGCGTTGTTAGAAGGATTTTAAGGATGACGCAAGAACAGAAGCGCTGTTATAGGTATATTTCAATACTGTTGAAGAAATTAATATAAAGCATGGAAGATTTATAAGTGTCATTAAAAAGTTTGTTAAAAGCAAAGAAATATCTTACAGGTTCCTCTCAATTTCGTTAATTTCAACCCCGAACTGAATATTGATGTGATAGATGTCCCCAAGCCCGCCGGAAGATATGTGCTTATCCAAAGCGTCGTAAGCAGGAAAGAACCTCGACCACATTCCCTCGAGGAGAAACAATTTTCTCTCACGAGCTAGATCCACTAAGGACTTAATCTGTTTGTACGACATGCCCATTGGTTTCTCACACAACACGTGCTTGCCATTTTCTAACATAAGGCTAGTAACTTCATAATGTTGCAAATTCAAAACACTGACGAAAACAATGTCTGTAAACAAGATATTAGGCCCGTGAATGGAATGAAATGAACTAGCAATAGAGTACTGTATAACAAAATATTGTTTTTTATAATAGCACAAAACAACGGTAACAAAGAAAACCGACACGATATAAATCATATTTTAGGAGTTATAAAGTGTAGGTTTGAAAATTTACTTCCGTACACCAGATTTCGGATAGTTACTATTATGATAATGAAATAAGATAGTATATATGAATGGATGAAGAATTAGTGAATGTGATAACAATATACAATTGATCCGGAACCAGGTAAGAGGATGATATGTATGATAAGAATCGCTATTTTAGCGATCCTGGAAAAATTTCATGTGTTTATTTTTACGCTCCGCCAGACAAGAGTGAAAAATTAGACTTATCGTGTTAATTCAGGCGTATGTTATTCAAAATACTCTTTGATAAATAAATTAAACAGACTTCACCAGAACTTAGTTCTAGAATGAAAACTTTGTAATACGAGTAGGTGTGTGTATATGATATGTCATCAAAATAAAGATACGACGTACCGACAGAAGTGTCGAGCGCCAGCGCCTCATAACTTTCGTACGTTGAGTTGATTTTGTGCAGCGTCGCTAAACGATGGGCACGATCCATGTCTTTGCCCGCGATGGCGACAGGCTTGTGCTGTTCGGGCGGTAGTGTCGCCATGGCTGTGAGGAAATCGTGGGCTATCATGCCCACCCCTGCTATGCCCCATCTTAGCTGCCGGGTACCCATCTGGAAATAATTTCTTTGGTTAATATAATATTTTTTGTATCTTTTGTTGATGAAATAACGCTGAGGCCAAAATTAGTAGGTTTTTTACACGATGATTAACGTCATCTCGCTAGGCCAATATGGCTTGATAACGAGGTCATGCTACAGTGGTGTCGTTTACCATCAGGTTTATCGTATGGGGTTTTTTGTGAGCTTAAAACATTACGCTCAATAGAAATCTTTACATATACAGACAACAAAAGTTCACCTACATAATAAGTTATATTTATTTTTATTGGTTTATGATCGGTGATTACTCTTATTATGCCGAGGTTGTCGTTAAATTAGAAAAATACAAAACAGTTTTATTAAAAAATATGATGTAACATTCATCTCACTACTTAGGTAAATCATCATCCAATTACACATTTTAAAAACTCAGTGACAATCAAACTGTCAGTAACATGTAACTATGTAAATTAAGTAATTAGGACGTGACAAATTTGTGTCATTTTGGGTCTGTTTATTTAGTATGAAATTAAACATTTGTTATGGTCTCTTCTTATCTGGTGTCATGTCTGATGGCAACACTGATTAACATGAAAGGATTGAATTTTGATAACGATAACTAAAGCAATCTCTTTAAATCAATTTATTTATAGTTAGTGTATGGTAATTAGTCTTGGGCGTGAACATTGATGCATGGCGCCAATTCCTCAAAGATTATTCTTTTGGAAATAATACTATCAACAAAACAACATAAGTGTGTTGGTCAATAGAAGAAACGCAAACAATAATGGCAACCCTAAGAGACAATTTGCACACATTATGTAACTAGCTTTAATTTTTGGTATAAGTGATACTTGGTAGAATGATAGAGCGGAAGATATGAGATTAAGTCAAGATATATTTCCAAGATGAAAATATCTCAAAATATCAGTTTTGTATATACTTAAAAACTAATATTTTATACCTACTAAGAATTTGTTTTAAAATTATATTGTTATTTAATATGTTCACAAAGACACTGACCTTAATGTGCGATGTACAATTACGAACGATGTCTGCAAAATGAGCTCAAGTAGTTATTTGAAACCACTTTATTGTAAACATTTAATGAAATATGACGCTCAACGATTGACACAATCAGAAAAGTAAAATCAATGCTTTTTAAAATGTGGATGACGAAATATAAATTAGATAAAGGCACAACGATACGGTTTTTGTTATCATTGCGATATGGGCGTGTACAAGTGTTGAATTATATTGTGTTTAAAATTAGGATTTAATGTCTTATGCCTTCGTTTCTCGCGCTAGAAACGTCTTTGAGGTATTACAGCTATCTGCTAATTGAACTGAGTTCATGGCAGCCATACTTCGTTTATTTATAGGCGCGCAATGACTACTCTTGATACTTTTAAAGTAGGCTTGGTACATTTCCATTGGTGCAGATTGATAATAAATATTTGTTAACCATAATGACAATATCTGTTCATGGGAATTTATACTGGAAGAGTTATTTTCTTCATTTATGATGAATAGGATACTTGCAAAGACTCCAATTACTTTTACAATATAAATATATTGTAAGTTGAAAAACAAAAACGCGAGTTTTATCTCTGGCGTTACAAGCGTTAAAACTCGCACTTAGCCCTTAATTATGGTAACTGCTTATCATTTCAGAAAGAGCATATGTAAGATTGCCACCTAGTAGTATATAAATTATTTACAGTTTAATATTATTTTGTACAATAACATTTGATTAGTTTGTTTAAATAATGTGGAAGTTACTTGGGAAATCCAATGAATAATATTGATAATAGTTGTGTATAAAATAAGTAGACCAGACATGTATGGCTAGTAAAAAATAGGTTTTATTGTACTTTTTTCCTTATTTATTTATAATATTTATTATATAGAAGATTGCACTAACCAACTAATGATTTGTGACCTGATTGAGCAATATAGAAGAATGAGGAGCTTTCCCCAATGCTGTCAACTTAATACAACTTCTGATTTTTAAAGTATACGAAATTGAATAGTATGTGCAATAGAAATAATATAATTATATAATAGTCGATAGAGATAGAGTATATTATATTTTTTAATTGACTTGATGAACTTGGTGAATGATCATTTCATATTGACAGCTTTTTATTTATTTCTATTTATTTATAGACACATTGACTGCCCACACAACTCTGTATTTAGCTATGAGGCCACCATAATTTTGAATATATTTTTTTAAATTTTGACACCAAGTAAATGTTTTTCTTGATTACTACTAGTGCCTAGTGACATACTTCATGATTAAGTCATATACTAAATTTTATGCATCAGTTAACTTATTCATACAGCCATGATAGCAATTAATTTTTTTTTGCCATACTACCTGCAGTAACAAACTATATTTTATCTTAACAAACTGTTAGTTAACTAGCTTTAAATTAATATGAGTGCCACTCCATCTTTATTTTAAAATGATTGTTGATTATGCTAAAGAAGTAAGTAGAGATGTTATTAAGAGGATAGATCATTTTCAAAACTAGTTCAACACTTACCACTCTAGCAAACCATCAATTAGTATGTTACCAACTTGCCATTTAGAAACTGTTGTTCCAAGTAGGAAGATATTTCCTCTTAATTATTATATATAAATACTGATGTTATCAAATATAAATGTACCTTTTACATACAGAATAATCAATAGAAATAGAAATTGTAATCTAGGAAACCAATATGCTTTTAGGATTAAGAAAATTTGTTGCCTAAACTATCCTATCTCAAATTCTATTTAATCGAGCCCTTCTTTTTTAATTTATAATACTAATATTTTTCTTTAATGTTATAGTTCGTCTAAAATATTTATCTAAATAATTATTTCTGTAGCTACATCTCTCTCTATATTTTTTATAGGTGAAAATAATTATAAGCTGACTTTACCATCCTCAGTTAATCTTTCTTTACTAATCAAAAACATGTTGAGAGTTATTCTATTGAGAATTTATATCTGGCAAAAACTCGGCGCTTTGTAATTTAACAGTTAACTGTGGATAAACAATAATTGCTTTAAGTTAGATAAAATACAAATTTTCTTACTATGTACTTAAGTTAAAAATAAATATATACTTACATGTTGACTTTCAAATCTTGATAAGTTAATTCATTACTTTGTGTATATTAAACGTATGAGTTTTGTACTCTTGAATTAAATTTAAATGTCTTAATATAAAACTTTTATAACAATTGTGACTGGAGACAAAAGTTACCACTGTAATTACGACCGAATCAACTGGTTGTTTCTCAGTTAATTGTAACAATAAAATAAAAAATAGAAATAAATACTCGTAAGGTATCCGGTAAATGCCGATTCCAACAATACGAAACTCACAAACACAGTGCAAGAATCAAAAATAAGATCTCGTGACTCAAAATGACACTCACAGATCAGAAAGAATGACAGAAGGTTTTTTTTTGTAAAGAGTTGTGGGCTAAAACTGACGCAGCAATTCTTAATGTTATTGGTATTCCTTTTTGAAATCTGAAGAAAGACTTAGAAGTAAGTTATCTGAATAAAATCTTCTACACAAAAAACATTTCTATTAATTATTGAAAGTCAGTATTTGCTGTTAACTCAACAAAATATACTTTCTTCACAAAACAATCAATTTATAATGTATCCAATACATTATATCTTCAACATACCTAAGATAAATTAATATGTAGACAAATTCACACACTATTATAACGCAAACTCTTTCAGAAAGAATTTTTTGGTCATGTAATCTATTGTTATTTGACATAGACTTAGAAAGAGTAATTGAAAAGTATGGTATTGGTGATTAATATATGATTTTTTGTACTGAGGAATTATCCCCAGACTAACACTTTAACAAGATTCTTCGACCAGTCCCCAAGGTACAATATCCAATGCCTTGTTTTTGACTTAAAAAGTTACTGTCAATGTCATGTCACTGTCAAGAACGTAGTATAGTAATCTGAGTTAAGAACTGCCAAAAACATCTGATTCATCATAATAATACGTTAGTATCATTGTATAGTATAGTAATTTTGTACCATTGTTTGTGATCTGATTTGTTGGGATAGGAAATCGTCAGTTAGTCAAACAAAATTTTATATACATTTCTGAAATTGTTTCTTAGTTATGAAAGAATGGCTTTAGTTTTAAGGAGAACTTATTTGAGAGTTAAAGATTACTTCATTCGGCCAAATCAATGTGTTTTTATAATACCTTTTCGTACATTTAGTGACGAAGAAACGAACAATCCCGAATTCAGCAGTAGTACTATTCTAGTTGAAAACGGATTTAATGTCCAAGAGCTTCCCGTTATAATAAGAAAGTTGAAAAATGTTACAGATATAAAGGATGTGACCTTGAATGGACCCGCCGTATGTGATTCTGTTAATTATAATTTGATACAAGCTGAATTTAAACAATGCATTGATTTACGAGATGTATTCACTTTATTGTCAAAATGTTCAAAAATAACTCCTAATATTGCGTTAGGTGCCATGGAAAGAATATATGATATAGAAAAAGAACCTAATGCATTAATTGATGTTAAAGGTAATAATATACACTTGGCTAAAGGTGCTATTTTAGATAAATTATTAAAGGTTATAATGAAGACTGAAGATACACAGACAATTTTAAATATATTGAAATCAATATCATCTTTTATGGAACCTTACAAAGATAAATTTTGTGATGAGCTATTGTTTAGAACAATTGATAATAAAATGTCTGTAGAACAAATTTGCACTTTTACAAATTTTCTTATTGAAAATAAATCGAATAGCAAGTATGCTGAAACTATTGATAAACTGTGGATTGGATTTGTTCAAAAGGAATTTGATATTAATGAAACAAACATTGCAATGGTATTTAATATATTACCTGGTCTACAAGTGAGTAAAAGAATTGTTTTATCTATCTTAGAACAAAAATTAATAGACTTATGGTGTAAAATAAAGGTACCTGTTATGCAAGAAATACTTACAAGCTTTGTTGAAGAGAAATATTTGTCCCTGCAATCATTTGCCATAGTTGGTAGATGGATTTACACAAATATCCATGCTTTGGATGAAGATTCTCTACTGGATGTAGTTTCAAAGATTACTAGACTCAAATACACAGATGACCAGATTGAGAAAGCTGTTGAAAAATACATGAAATTAAAACGTGATAAGATTGAATCACATGTTCTTCTTGTTGGTATTTTGAATTATTGTATGCAATTTCAGATACGGAATAAGCATATCTTGAATTCTTGCAGTGTATATTTTGTAAAGAATGCTGGGAATATTCCTCCTAGCTTTTTGAAGTCATATATTTATCCTTTTGGTTTCTTACATTTTGATCCGGAAAATGGTAGTATTTTCTGGAAATTAGTTGCAAAGGAACTTTCGGAGAAATCAATGAAAATAAATATTGTAGATCTTGCTTCTATAATATTGTCCCATATTTATTTGGAAAAACATCCCCTTGACCTTGTTAGTGAAATATTTGTCTTAGAAAATTTGAACAAAATTAATAATCCTGATATATGGAGAAGTCTACAATTAATTGATACAGCAATGTCATTGGAATGTTCAAATTATACAGGGCCATTATTAGCCAAAGATCAGTGGTCTCAGCCTGTAGCTCAAGATAGTAGAATTAAAAACATAGTTGGCAAAATATACAAAAGTCTTGTAGCTATAGTCGGAAACTCTGATAAGTTGTCAACAGAAGTAATGGTTCCACATTTTTCTGATAAATTATACTTGATTGATATTATGTTGCATCCTTCAGGACTTGTAGGAACTATAAATAATTGGAAATCTAAGTCTTCTAAAAATGTCAATGTAGCAATACTGATCCATTTACCTGATCATTATTGTTCTGACAATGAACATTTAACTGGGCCACAGGTAATGAGGAGAAGACACTTGAAAATATTAGGCTTTAAAGTTGTTAGTATCAAGTATTCAATTATAAGTCAACTTTATACATCTTATAATACAGAATCACTAATGCAGTATCTTATTGATAGTATTAATAATGCTGAAGAATGTCTTTAGTACTTAAATATTTATGAATAAGGGAAATTAATGACATTCTGTTTTACAAGTTTCAACTGAACTTCGGAATTAAATCAAAGGTTTTCGTCTGTTTTTTATCTAGTCACAATTATAAGATTTTCAAAAAATTAATAATTTAACTAACCGAAAAATTTTCTACGCGTCAGTAGGTATAATTTTTTATTTCATTTTAAAACAATAAAATAATAAGAATTACATAAAATACTTAAGAAAAATCTCATTAGAAATATTGAACTCATGACTAGGCATTTACCGAAAATATTGAAATAGACAAGCAACAATAGCACTACTCATTCATATTATTTTGTGTGCGTTTTCATTGTAAAACGTTGTCGTTTTAACATCAATATAATTGGACTTCAAATTTTAGTACAAAATACAAACCATCATTGTTACCTCCTCTTCCATGAGTAAAAGAATTTATGACATTAAGGGTGCATTTCCACCGTTTTGGATACGAGCGGAGAGGACATATTTTTGACTCCTTTTTGTATTGTTTTATAAAAATATTTTCATAATGTAACTCTGACATGCCTTGCTGCTACATCTTTGACATTATATCTCGCTAGATTACAAAAATGGGTGTTCTTCATCTTTGGGGGTTTATGGCGCTTTCTTAAATCATACCTGCACTATCAAGTATTCAGAAAGAATATATTCATTTGGTCATTAAGAGACCACCTCTTCGCTTCAGTGGAAACGCACCCTTAATGCACTGCATATAGTGCAGCGAACGTTATGTAACGCAAATAGTTTTTTTACTTTAGACGAACTATTGCATAAGGTATAGGTAAGTAAGAGTAATGGCATAGAATATACTTTTAGATTGTGATATACATGTAGAATAATATGGTATAATGTATTTCCTTGTACATAAGAAGCTATAATTGTAAATAAAATACTTCAATATTTTATCATTAATTATTTTATTATACTCATAACATCTTTATCTTAAATATACTCACTGGCTAATTCACTAGATTTATTATTTGAATATTTTAATAATTTCTTAAACAATTTTTATGTTACGAAATATTTTTCTAATAAAAACTCGTTCAAGATAAAATATGAAATAGGTACCAAGTACACAGCACCACAGTGCGTCTACCATAACTAGCTTGAAATAGTTTTATTAAGTAGGTATATAAATTTGGTACATGAAATCTTTGAGATTAGTAATAATTGCAAATTACTGGTAATTTCCGATATTAAACTTAGATTATTGATTAAAATGAGGCGATTATTATGACGTTTTTTTCTCAACGTTGCTTATGGAGGTTCCAAATTTATTTCGCTGCAGACAAAGGTGCGTCTAAACGTCAGTAAAATCACAGTTAGAATATGGCTTTGACCGTTAATCGACGTTATTTTTTGATCACTCATCGCCAGAAATGACTACATAATAATTTTATTAGCCATAATGGTGTATCACAGCAACTCTAGCCTGAATATTAAATCGTAAAGAATGTGTTATGCTGACTCACAGCCTAAAATCTAAATAGTAATTTTACATCGAAAAACTTGACACTCAACAGATTATATTGGTACAGTCGCCAACAAAGTTCAGCCATCAATAATGAACGTAAAGGATCTTCAATTTTGACTTTTACTTAACCTTGATGCCGACTGTGATTAGGTATATACATAATTTTATGGAATTCAAATAAGGTTAAATGTACGATTGAATTTACGAATACGGTTTTAAATCTATTTGAGACAGGTAACTATGTATGTGCATTTGTTTGATTTACAACTATATTAGTTATCGTGACATATCTAACACACAATGTAACTTCGAAAGCTATAGATAGGTACTATGAAAGATACCTACACACTTTACCAAAATATGCATTAGTTTCTACTTACGTAAGTAGTTTATAATATCATAGTATTGCCACCGCTTTACATATTACATAATTAAATGAAAAAATGAGCTTTGGCACATGTATGAATTGTATTTTCGGATTAGGTACAATGATGTCAAATTTTGGAGATACAATTATTGTGTATTATTGACAACCGTTTTTGTACCTTATTATAACAGCCCTTACCATTTATTAACGTTTCTTATTGCAAAATGTCTAGGTAAAGTTACCTACTAAACGTACAATTGAATTTAATTCCGAGAATGAGATGTCCGTATTTCATTAATCATTATGTCATTGTATAACATTGTTGTCAGCCTGAAAATGTTGTTAAATTATTATATATTTAGCTAGTCGATTTTTATTCTTTAAGATAAAGCAGCTTTTACAGAGGTCAAAATATTATAATTTATATTTAATAAGTAAGAATGATAGACCAATATTATTTCATAGTCATATTTTAATTTATAATAGATTCGATCTATACAGTTTAGAATATTTGTAAATATTATTTATTTATTTTATGAATGAAATATATAATTCAATAATTTATTTTAATAAATATTAAAGTCTATTACCTATTAATAGGCATAAACTGTTGTAGATATATTTTCTATGTGGAAAGGAAGATATGTGTTCACTATTTTCAATATTTCCATGTAAGTATCACTAAGTGACGAGAACACACCCCTGAACATAAACAGCCGTAGGGTATTATCAATTAATAGTATAATTTAGAATGATTTATACTTAATTTTATTAAGTGACTCTTCTTAATGTTACAATAAAATTTTTTGCTATTCTTTAACATAACGTAGACTGTATGATTTAGACACCATTTGTTCTGGAGATGTATATCTACTAAATGGAAACTGGAGCCTTAGGAAATATCTAATAACTATTTTCTTAACTAATTACACGGCCTTTTCAACAAGGTAGGTAGTTCCATCAACTGGTCACGATAACATTTCGCGCAATGGTACCTAATCACGACTAAAATATTCGAACGTCTTAGAACGCGATTTGAATTATTTTAAGGTAGCTGACTTCAATTATTAGCAAAGTATTTATCTATCAATAGACTAACACCAGCTAATGTCTGACATTATTAGTTTTATTAGTTAATTAGCACAAAATTGTGAGATCTCAATGAAGTTTAAATGTTTCATCTATGGTCTATGATCTACTTCATAATCGTAAAAGTGATATCAAGCACTAGACCTCTTTTATAGCGATTAATTCATTTACGTAGTTAGAGATGAATTTCAAACAATGTAATTAGGTACTTCTCTTACAGACTAGGATAATTTACAACACCGATTCCTATTTGGCAGTTACCTAACACTCTTTAGAACTTACTTAAGACTTATGCCCTGTAAAAGTAATGAAAAACAGCGTGGTTCTACATTAACTGCTTTGACTGCTTGAATTACAATTTAAAGTAGACCAGTCCTGAATTTTCATTTTTTGCAGGGGACCGACGACGTGGAAATGAAAATTGACAAGTTTATTTTATACTTGAGACATAGTACTAGCATTATTTAAATATTACACTATATATGTTTTTATAGATTTTCTATTGATACTTAGAACTAACTATAATGCCTTTGGTGTCATATATAACCTTTAGTAAACCTTTTCCAGTCGCGATTGTTAATTACCACCAATTACATATGGAGCCCTCATACAAGCTGCGGAGTCACACTACAAAGAACTATGTAAATTACTGAATTTATTAATACTGATTTGGTATTTTAGTTTTTAAGAGAATTTTTAGAGGAATACAGAATAGATATATCAGAGTTCAGTAGTAAATAATGATTCGGACTCCACAGCGAACTCCGACAAGTATGTCATACAAACGATCACAGTACGAAATAATCTACTTACGCGAGTGTGCGTGATAAGTTACGAAGATATCAAGTTTAAAGTTATTGCGACAGGAAAATGGCATCATGAATTCATGCGACTCATATTAAACATTTGATCTTAAGAGGCGTCGTTACATACCTATAATGGAATGTCAGGAGATTGCTTGAATACTTTCAAATGGTGTATCTTTTTCCAAATGTTTTTATTACGTAATTTATGTTGCATTGCAACATGTTCCCTCTAAAAGAAACAGGGATTATCATTTAAAATTATTCAGCATTTTGAAGAACAAACATTTTAACATAATAATTATCTACTCACCATAAAACCTTGAGGATTGTATTATGAAAAAGCACATTATGTAAACAAAACTTATTTTTAGTTTTAAATGGTTTTTCTTTGGGATATTAAAAGGATTTTTGTGTATAACTAACCATTGCATTTTAAAGGCAACTAGAGTCAAATATGACTAGATTAAGATTGCTTTTACGTTTTATATCACTCACTTTCAAGTCGTTCAGAATATGATCCATATAACTATTCACTCTTCAGTCCCACAGCAAGTTTTAAGTTGAGCAGATGTAAAAATCTTAGAACAGAATAATATTTACAAAATATATTTTATATAGATAAAAATCTTTATGTTTTCATTTTTAGTAAATGTATATGCTTACAAAGTATCTAAGTTCATTTAAACATTGATAGAAAAAGAAATAAAAAAATAAAAACCGCCAACAGAGGCGCTACAACCGAAAAAAACGATATGGCAACAACCGAGAGACCACTAAAGTACGTAATATCTAAATTAGTCAACTAGTTTAACGTAAACGAACTTATAGCTAACTTCCGACAGTTAAGGCTCCTCGTTAGATTCACACTTCCACTTCATCCATATATACCTATACAACAGTGAATAAATTCCAAAACAACGTCACTCTAAACAGCAAATTTAACAAAATATTAGAACTAAGCTAACATTTACGGCCGGTTTCAATATTCAAATATACCGATAAGATTAAGGCTCGGTACTACATTGTTGTCACAGGATAACTGATAGATTACAATGGTGTTAGGCAAATGTTTGTAGACCAATCTATATACTTAAGATGCATATTAAAACCGGCCACGAGTCAAACGAATTTCAATATAATATAAGAAAATATGCACATTATTTTTTGAACGTGTCAGAACGTCGTTCGTCTCGGCAGTCTTTCGAGAGCGATTATGCGATAAACATTAGAAAACGATTAACGAGACGCGAACTGTGTCGTTCGAAAGAACACTAATAGTTAGTAAATATAGAATCACAAGGAGGTAGCGCGTTCACGAGTAGATTGTGATAACTTCGCGGCCGCCACCGCGCACCATCAGCACCTTCTCCAGGCCCTCCGTCAGCACCTCCAGGAACTCCATGTCTGTCAGAAAACCACATTTGTCAATGTAAGTAAAAAAGATGACCATCAAATTTTAAAGTCGATATTTTATGAATAGTTTTATTCACATTTATAAGAAATAGGTAGGCACCGTATTAATTTGTTTATACGTTGCAGTTAATTAATATTTAATTGCTAATGTAATACTTGGTAAAAGTACAAAAATTAACTTATTAACAATTATACTACGTAAATCGTAGCAATAGCGTTACTGAAAACTGTACCGTGTGACCATGTTTGGACATTTAGTGACTGGAATAGAGAAAATATTAATTGTCCAATATCACTTATGAAATATGTACATATAAGTTTCTTGATTGATTGATGACACAAAAGAGAGACGTTTATTGGTAGGCGAAGATGTAGCACGAGGTAATGTTTTATTTGATAATAGTATACGAGTTTCATAGGAAACTCGTAGCATTTATGAAGGCTCCAGCAACCTTGTTATCAAACTTGTTCGTGTAGTTTTCACAATAATTAAACAATTTGTTAATCTTCTAATAATTATTCAAATGTTACAAGATTATAACAATTAGCAAATTTGCATATCCTTGTATTTTAAATATTCAATATTGCTTAATAACATTACGTGGGTGCTTATCTGCTGCGAGTCAGATTTCTAGAACTAATTACAGAAGCATTAGTGAAGAAGTTACTTTGAACAGAGGATGGGATCCTTATTTTGATAGCATAGTATCGGTGTGAGTGTGTGTGTACTCACAGTTAGACTCCCTTTCGAACTTCGTGTCTCGCGGCGGGCCGGGCAGGTTCAGTATGACGAGCTGCGCGTCGTGCGACCTCGTCACGATGACTTCGTTTAGCTTCACGGCTGTATGCATTCGCCGCACGGTGCCCTCATCCCTGTACCCAAATACGTTAATAATATTCTTACATTGACACTTTTTATCTAGCCCAAAGTAAGTATCATTTAGAACCAGTGCTATGGTACTATTTATCGGATAGATATATTCAATAGGACACATATTTTATGTTAGAATACAAGAAATAAGCATACATAGATAAATAAACAACTATGACCCGAAAAACAATATTCGTGTTTATGACTCAAACAACTGCTCCAGGTCGGAACTTGAACTCAAGACGCTTGGCAGGGTAGCCTGCAGCTAAGGAAGATATTGATTGATAATTATGATATTTAAAGTGTTCCAGTAATTTTGAGTACACTTAACGTATATGCAGTATGTGGAGTAAAGTAAAGTACTACTGTAATTTAAGATCTGATAGTAAATAGTAATGATAGCTCTTTATGAAGTTTTTCTAGGAAGTTAGGTTTATACATCAAGCTTAAATAATAAGTATAAAAATACTTTCAACACCGACGAAATTATTTTACAAGGAAATATGAAAAAAAAATAATTAAAAATTAAAATCTTTAAACTTAACCAACCTATTATTATACAGGTTGGTTAGTTAGATCAATTTGATAAAGTCCACTTCTTTATTTCCTTAAGCTTTATGGTGTGTTAAAACTGCTAAGTTAGACCATGGTTATTATATACTTTCCGATAAATAAATAAATATATAGTACTCACGGTGTAATGTCCGCCATGTTGGGCTTCGGCTTGACCGCGTCTCCGTTGAGGTTGTTTTCTTTGTGCTTCTCTGCGTCCGGTGGCGGCGAGGTGCCTCCCTCACACTGCGATGCATCGGGCGAGTCCCACATTGAATCGATTATGTGCAACAGGCTACTTCGGAAATCGTCCTACTTCACCCCAATTAGGTCCCGTTCAAATTTCCAACACCAACCGCGCACCGATAGTTGCACATGACGGATTCAAGGCGAATAAAACACGGGATGTCATATATTGTATTAATTGAACATTAACAAAACTACGGACATTCAAACATCCAATCTCTTAGCTAGTGGACAACGAAACGCACTAAAGTGAACATACCAATGTGAATGAACTTATCGCAAACATATGACCACCGTGTAAATTCGCTCGGACTCGTAATATTAAGTTGTAGCAGTCATGTTAAATTATAATAAGAATAAAATAAATCAGTGTAATGATGGTTAGCAGGTGCATTTATGAAATAATACTGACAGATCGCTCTTCTACATAACTTGTAATTTACTGTAGGGTCATCTTCCAGTTATATATTCAGTTTGTCATAAACTTCTATGCCATGCATGAAGTTTCTTATAGTATTTTTCTATTACACAATTTTTTTATTGCTGGTTACATCGGCTTTTGACTTTTCGTTTAGTACTCTACTTTTGGATTAATTGCAATCAGAGATTATTGAAATAATGTTAGGTTTCTGTACATTATTTGTTTTTTCTTGTATTTAATTAGTTTATGAAGTGCTCCATCTATACTATAGCAAAAATTCTCTTCTGAACTGTTTTAGAAAGTTTTAGAATCGATCATAGTCACGCACGTTGTCTATATGTAAAGGATCGATCTGCTTAAAAACAGAGATACCATAAGAAGCTTATGATTGTCTAATGAGAACTTAACATTTCTTCTTGAAACTGAAACTGAATTAACAAAAGTAACGACAATAGTTCGCCAGATAGTAACTATGTTCAGTTTCCAGAGAAATATTTAAAAAACTGAGCAGAGACGTGGATGTTTTAATCTCGTAAGAAAGTATAAAATCTATAGCTCCCATTGTATCTACTTACTGTAATTTATGATAGTTACAGAATTAGTTAATGGATTTTATATTAAGGCATTAATCAAGAAGTTACTAGCGTATGAAATTTTGAGTCGATTATTAAAGCAGGAGCTTAAAATAATTAAAACTAGTGCAGTAAACTTCGTTTATAAAAAGTACGAATTAAAAAAAAATTAATTGATTTTTTATTTTATTTATTATAGCAGATCGGAGCCATTCTTAAACTCGATGCACGATAAGAAAAATAGTTTCATGATTACGTCTGATTTCCATTTTAACTAGCTCCTGTAAAAAAATTAAAAATGGAAAAATTATAGAAGTAACAGTAAAGTGCGATGTTCACCTTATCGTCTTTGTCCTTGTCCTCGTTGTCGGAGAGCGGCGGCGAGGGGGCTTCCTCTGCTTCTGCCGCGCCTGGCTCCGCGAATCTGACCTTGCTTGCGGTCTTCACGTCCGCGTGGTGGTGGTCCACGATCGCTTGAACCTATTGCATTAACAATACCCTTCAAGAAACCCAGATGGACTGTGTTATTTCATTGAGAGAAAGTCTAATATAAGTAGACTTTAAATTTTGTCCTCGCAATGAAAAGATAGTGTATTAGCTATTATATTAGTGCACATTAATGAAATAAGTCGAGCTATCATCGTGTAGGTACCTTATATAGTTGAAAAATGCAGATCTTATTTTTAAAAGAAAAATGTTATGTATATATTGGCATGAAATATTTATTTACTATTCATTGCACAACAGCACAATTGGCGGTCTTAATGCTTAAGACATTCTCTACTAGGCAACCAGTAGAAAATATTCTGTGAACTCAAAGTAATTCAAGAGATAACGTATTTAACAACATGATACCAAGTATTACTCATTATCGAAGATTCAAATAATTCGAAGGGAACTTATTATCTAAATGAATAATAATATTTTATTGCAGTCTGTCTATGCAACATCAAACAAGCATACAGCGTACAAGCAACATATTAAGTACGGAGACGGAGCATCAGGCTTATTTTTTTTGGAATATAACTGACTTACATATGAAAAACAATATCTATAAACTGTTATTATAAAATACTGATGATATTACGTGTTTGAGCTTTTTATGATTTTGATACGAGAATTTTAAAATATATTTTTATCAATGCGAAGTTTATAGTTATTTAACATTATTAAGTATCTATTTAAGAAGTCTTAGTTATAGATGCCGATTTAGTAATTATTAAGGTTATTTTTTAAATGGAATGTTTTATAAAATCATTTGAAAAAATATTTCGAAATAATGTGCACGATGAAGATAAATGAGGATGACATTATGTACTAAACGCCTTTTTTCCGAAATGTTATTTTAATACTATGGCGTAAAGTGCTTTATTGCTGTAATATTTCAAATTTATAAAAAAGGCATCCTGATACATAAAACACTGAAGTAAATATTGCAAGCATAGGACAGTTGTATGGTGCGAAATCTTTTATCTAAAAAGAGGTATCACAGCAAATATTAAATGATGGGTGGTGTCGTGAAATAATGATTCATGATAATTTTATAATATTATTTATTACATTTAGACGACATTTAGCCAGGGCCGTAGTAAGGTAAATGATGAGTCATATTAGATATTTACATAGATACAGTAAATTGAAATATAAGACATAAATATTGAGAAACATGCATTTACCCTATATTACAGCCCTGATCTATCTACAGATTAATCTATTAATAGGTCAAGCTTATAAGATCACAGTCATTCACACACTGATCTCGATCCATAAAAACTTAATGATGCCAAATCAGGGAGAAAGAATAAAAATAGCTAAAAGTGGACTCGATTGAGGGTAAAGTGGCTAGATTACCAGAGGTAACTTCTCCTCAGCATTTTCACGATAGTCCACGAAATTTTGCATCTGTGTTCGCAGTGACAGACAAACAATTGTTAGTCCCATATTCAGTTGTTAAGCTATTTACAAACAGATTCAGAACACTTTGGATATAAACAGCGACGTTAAAGACTTCGTCGTCGGATTATGACAAAAATGGTGGGTATCGAATATCAGTTAATCCATTTTTTTTAAATTGTGAATAAAGTATAGCTAATTTAATGTTTTATTTCTAATTGTTATTTAATTATAGTTATATTTGTGTTTTTTCTTAATTATTATGTCAAAAATGAAATTGAATTAAATTTTCAGAGCGGATTTATAACTTCACTGTTTATAATTAGGTTTGACAGAATATTCTGTTATCTGTAAATAATAGTCATATTGTATTTAAAAACAAAGAAACAAGTTACCATGCCAAGAGTCTCCTTTTTGTTAAGCCGAAGTTCGCGCAGCATTTGGTTTCGTTGCTCCATCATCAGCGTTCGCTCGTACGTGTAGGCAGAGATATCACTATCGGTCTATGAAATGAAACAAAAGACAAAAGAGTTATATTAATATAAATCTAAATAGTATTTATATTTCCGATGTTTAACATTTCTGGAAGATCAAAGCATTATTCGAGAGAGAGTATATTTAATAGTCTTCTACTTCATCGAGAGATAGGGTGTGGCCATGTTGTAAAATTTAAATAGTGATGAAGACCATTAATATTTAAATATGAATGAATTCAATCTGCACCTCAATATCCACAAAAATAATTAAAGTTCCAGTACTTTAATAAAGATATTATAAATATGATAAGAATATAATAAAATAAAACTAATAACATTGGGATGTGTGGCTTAAAGATATTTGTTGTCACCTTCTAGCAACAAAATTTCTTTTCACGATAAATATGTTCTTTTAATTTTGTCGGTATCAACAGCACCAGCCCCAATCTGTTTACCTACTCAATGTTGTTTACCTGCATTAAGATTGTTTGATGTTGGTCATGATTTATTTTATCAATACATATTTCATGTTTTTAATGAGGATATTTTTTCTGATATTATACAAATTATAATTTCAGCGAAAATATCCTATACATATAAAATCTTACCATTTCAACGACTTCGACCTCAGCTTCAAGACGCAACTGGTAAAGGAACATTTTAAGGTCTTTCTTCATCTGGATGGAGTTATCCTCCATTTGCGCGACGGTAAAGATGCGCATCTTGCAGTTCTTCCATGTACGGTGCTGCTTCAGCAAGAAGGGTAGCAGCATCAACATGCCACCGTCATGTACGATCCACCAAATGTCGATGTTTCCCGATACCTGCGATAAGGTTGTTATTAAATTTCATACTTCTGATTATTTTTTACTTTGATTTATCTCCACTGGTCGACCATCTTGCTATAAGGGATGACTATTTAATAAAAAATTGTTGAAATAATTGGTTGAAATAATATCTAATTATTTTTTACACACTAGGTATTCCCTCAGATAAATGTTTTGATAACTCTACCATTAGAATATGTTTATACTTGGAAATCAAAATTATTATACAAATAAGGTAATAAAGTAGGACGAAAGAATTGGACAAACGCAAATCACCCGTGAGCAAAAGTAGGTAAAACAGAAGAGTTAGAGTGACATTTGGTCGTCCAATGTTCCCCGGATAAATTTTGCTATATTACTCTTGTATTCAAGTACTGATAGCTCATTGGGTACTAAAGCTTGAGTGTTATTCTCGTTTGCGTTTCACTTTTTTCAACAGTTCTAGCAGCTGTGGCAAATTTTCTCAATCAGTACGCGTTCGAAAAGTTACTAGCTCCAGCAATAGTCACCAACGGACGCATAGCCTTATTAACCTTCTCAGTAGAGTCCGGGAAAAAGTTGATCCCCTTAGGCACGAGCATGGCCATGCGAGCGGCGGTGACGGCACGTACGGTGTGCAGGAATGAGTGCCATTTTGGCGAGCCATCCTCCTGAAGCTCCTCCGAGCGTCGCCAACCGTACGGCCAGCCAACGATGACCGTATTCGGCTTCAGACCACCCAGACCGGTTGTTTGGACACTGTTTTAGACAAAAATATGTAATTAGGACGATTTTGGTACCAGTAGGGGAAGGATGGGAAAGATGGACAGGGGGGGCTAGATGAATTTTGATAATAATTACAAAAAAAAACACCGATGAACGATTTAGAACGCAATAAAGTATTCCCATGCGCCAGCCTATGTTCATTTATTTATTATTTGTGTTTTCTTGTGCGTATCCATTTTATTACTCTAAAGTGGAATAAAATACACAGGTATAGATACATAGTAGCTTAGCAGTTATCACTTGCTGGGCATCTTATATGAAAAGAAAAACGAACTTTCTAGTTCATTTTGTATTTTTTGGAAACAAAAACATATATATTAATTGTCAAAGGTCGTAAATGAACAAAATTGATAACAGATCAAATTCCTAAATATAGTGACTGAACAATAAACATTACGTTGTAACATAACGTTATGTTATTTCGTGTGTCAGTCAAACCGTGTCTGTAAGGTAATGCCGTAGCGTACACGCTCGTCTTTTATGTTGCCTTTCTGCGAAATATTTATTTCAGTCCCCGGTTTTATGCTACTCACAAGTGACTGAGTCCATCGGCGATAGAGGGCGCGACGAGAACGTCAACAAAGCCCTTAACTCGCTCGTTGTCCATACACTGCCGCAGGTTGAGCCGAGCCGTGCTCGCTTCACCCGCGCGTCGAGTGAAGTCCCCGCCCAGTACAGACACGCATACTGTTAGACCTTTGCCTGAAACGTACATATTTAAATGTTAAGGCCCTTTTAAGGCGTGATTTAGCGAAAAATAAAACTACCATAAATGGCGCGTATAAAATATACTTTAAAAATGGTTCTTAATTATTTTCGAGCCTTACGGACTAAGAAGGCCATGTTTGATTTTTCCAAACCAATTACAAATTAGCAGTGGTTCATGCAGCAAGTAAATAAGTAAATCGGGGAAAAGATAATCACTCAATTAAAAGCTAATGGACTTCTTGAAAATGTTTGCTAAAAATTATTTTTTAAATACGTAACATTGAAAGGTGAAAATGAGGAAGGCGCTAAACTTTATAAAAGTTGCTAGTTCTAGAGGTATTGGGAGTATTGTTATTCGGTATTAACTTTATATTGGAAATGAATCAGAATTGCACTCAAGTTATGTAAAATGTAATTGGTCGTATATTTAGTCCGTTTCGTCCTCTGAATACAGAAGGGAATAAAATTCTTTTCGAAAAAAATATAAATTAGCAAGGAAATATCTACATTCTTTACATTATTGGTTTACTTAAGGTGTAACTCATATAAATAATTACCCTTCACGTCATCTTGAATACGCATCTTAAATTTGGAAACCAATGAATGACAGATACATATTCTCTACTATATATTAAATTTATCACAACATGACTTTGAGCAGCTTTATAATACTCTTCACTTTTTACCGCCTAATGAACAACTCTGATCTTTGCTACCAGAAAAAAAATATTCTAAGTAAGATAGATTTTCTGAAGCTCCTTGGCTAAAATACAATAATAGTTCCTGCAAGAAATTTACTTTAAAGAAATGTGTTACTTCGCTCGTACGAATTCTCTCGTACAAGTAAACTTGCCGTGTTTAAATTTGATTGAAAACTTTTAAAATATTAGAAGTCTTACCAGCTTTGAGCTGACTTGCAAAGGCAAGCATTTTCTTGTAAGTAGGCATAAGATCATCGTTGAGCTTGGCGAGTACTAGCACTTGTGGGCGCCAGTTTTTGGTGTGAGGTGGTTCTTCATCAAGTCGCAGTAGGGAGTAACGTGCTGCTGACAACGCAAGACCTCGAAGGCCATCACCCCATTCCTTCTCCGCGCTGACAAATAGATTTTTAAAAAATAACTATTAAGGATCAGATTTAGCGTTTCACTTATCTGGTAGTCTTACGTATATACTTTTTTTTAAGATTAAAAATAATTAGAGCTGTTATTGACATATTAAATTTGTCTTGAATTATGGTTCAAAAATGCCTATAGAACAGTTGATTCACATCAATACAAAAAAAAATACTTAAAATTGTAAGTGAGAGGACATTTGGAGACAAGATGTAATAATTTATTTCTCATATCATATACACAACAAAGAATTCTTCACGGCTTAAATATACTTGCTCTGCAATTTTTTAAATGCTATAAGTTTTGAATACTAAAGTATTTCCATAAATATTATTACTTACCCTCGGTATTCTATGTACTTGTAGATAAGGCCTGCCATACCCATGGCGATGAGAGCGTAGAACCATGAAGTCATGAACATAATAGAGATGCAAAGCGTCAGACCGGCAAGTGACAGAGACCTGTTAACATTTTCAGGGGTAAAAACCTGAATTTGTGTAAAATCGCGTTCTTATAATAATATAATATTTAAAATCAGAGTATTATCCATAGTATTATTCGGTATTTCACTTTGTTTAGGGTTAATTTAGCAGAATTTGTTCAATATAAATTATCATTAAACTTACCAGTGGTAGTATTTAAACCTTGGTCGCCAATTGGGCGTCTTGAGCAAGGTCTGCAGGGCGCAGGCCAAGTTTACGAATCCGTAACACATAAGGAAGAACATGGACAGCAGTGGGGCCAAGATGTCGACGTTTCCAAGCAAAATACCGCACTGGCAGATGGCCATTGTTAGAAGCAGGGCCCTACAATTAAAAAATATGTAATTTAAATTTAAAAGATGAAAAATTTATGTACAATCCTTCTGCTACTTTAACTTTTACGGAGAGCGCGAACATTGAGTTGAGTAACATTTTCAGTAGGCCATGACAGCGAAAGGGTGATTTAATTAAAAATTACATGTTTTTGAAAGGATAAGTGTTGAGTTTACGTGTATCAAGAGAAAGCAAAATCTTTAATACCGAGCAAGTAAATGGTGCATAGGTTAGTGTGAATAATCAATTCCGATTCAATTAAGAAGATACTGTACGAAGATACGATACGATTGAATAGCATTTATGTATTTAAAATATCTTTAGTTTTAACTTTTGTACTTTGATATTTTTAAAAATTTAGTTAATAAATTCAATATATTATTCCCAAATATAATTCTATTACAAAATTTATTTATTGCTCTATAACATACCTGGTGGGTTCGCCTCTGCTAGATGAAACAGCAAAGGGAGCCAAGAAGGGTATAATTTCATCCTTTGCTATGGCTTGCAGCAATCGAGGAGCTCCAGTAAGTGATTGCAGTCCAGCTCCAAGGGTTGACAGGAAAGATCCGATTAAGATCACCCATTGGTTTGGCCACGCCATATTCGCTACCACCAACTTACCGCCTATGGACTGTCCAAACCTGGAATTGAAAAAGAGTTTTGTATTTATTTGAAACAAGTTTCTAATAAAGATGTTTTTACTGGCAAATTTTTAACCTTATTTGAAATATATAAAAGTATTTAGAAAATAATTTTTTCTTTAAATTATATCTCAAATCAATCTTCCATTTACGACTTCACATCGGCAATATCTAAGAAACCACCTGACTTTATACCCTGACTTATTTGATTAACCTGACTTAATAAAGTGTTTGAGAGAAAATAAGCTTACATATATTGATAATTAGTGACACCTTATAAATTTTTTACAATCCAACCTTAATCACTATTTTTATTAAGTAAGTATTAAAATGTAAATAAAATCAATCAAATAAAGTGCAGTTAAGAGTATAATAATAATAATTTATCCCGGATACAGTTATACCGTATTACCGAGACAATTTCATGCTATAGACAAGATATTACAATGATATAAAAATTGCATATTTGATTAACATTGCTATCTCGGGAATCTACAACCTTCAAACGACTATATAAAAAATAATAAATAAAGAAAGTCACTATACTAAGTACTTGTAGGATTGTTAGGCGTTTTCAAGACACACAAACAAAACAAAAAGTATTAAATAAATAAAGCCCCTAACAGAATTTTAAACACCAGCTTAAATTTAAAAAAAACTCGATATAAATAATACAATAATTACATTTAAAAATAACAATGAATTTAATAAGATATGATATTACGTGATAAAAATAAGATCTCTTGGTAGTTAAGTTTTAATAATCTCATTTTACTATTCAAAATACAATAAAAAACCTAACTTACTTGTCTCTAAGTAGAAGATTGTCCACTGTGCCAGCGAAAAGCAGAACGCACGACAAATAAACAGTAGACGTGGTCAAGATGGCTCCGATGGTCCCGATTGGGATACTCTTCTGCGCGTCCGCTAGGTCGCCAGAACGATTCGAGCCCGCCATGATACCTATGAAAAATCGTTACTTTTAAAAAATTTAATTACTAAAAATTTAATAGGCACAAATCGAGGTATATTAAATCTTATATGGAATGTGTCATGATTTTATTTGAGTTCAAACACAAAATGCAGCTTGAATTACATTTTGAATAGTGTAGTAAAAATAATAATTAAATAATTTTATTTCAATTTGGAAATTAAACGTAATGTTCAAAGGGATTCCCTAAAATCTGAACCTATATGGTTAATAAATAGATAAATATTTTATGCTTCGATAATTTTGATAAACCTGTGACAGATGGGAAGAATATGCCGATGAGTATGGTGAAAGTTGTGGTGAGGTCAGCGTAGATTTGGTTGTGGGTGGGGCGCTCCATCTGCTCGATGTCTTCGGGTTCTTTACCATACGCGATGTACTGGCCCTCTTGTAAGAATGAATCTTGCAGGTTGTCGAAGAACACGCCACTCGCTAACCCCTGCATTAGTAAAACGTATAAAGGCATTAGGAAAAGGGGCACTGCACTGCATAATAAGAAATGGAGGCTTGAAATAGTTAAATATTTTTAGCTTCTGTTTCGCCTTATCTAATTGTATCTTGAGGCTATGAAAAATGTAACAGAGTACTTCGACCGTTTGGGATCTTCTATGTTTCTCTTTCTTTCCCCTATTTCTTCTTATGTCAAAAATTGTCAATAAGTACAGTTGCCTTAAGCCTCACTGTATAACTAGACAGAAACAAATTGTAGCCTTCTAGTTTTTGGGTATCAATAATCATTAAAAGCCTTTATATGTTTCATTGTTCGGACAGGCCTTCCTACACGGGAGAAACACATGGGGAGTTTGGGCAACTACGCTGGACTATTGCGGGGGTGAAAACGGTTATAACCAACCAGGACCAACGGCTCAATGTGACTTTTGGAGCAAGGAGAAGCTTAAGGTAACAAATTTCAATTGACTCATCCAGGCCTGTATAATAAGATGGTTCAGACAGGCCATGGGAAGGTGGTGGGATTGATCCATTCAGGGACTAACCATGGCGAAAAATACTTTGCTCTCGTTATTGAAACCAGAAAGCTAGTACCACTATACCAACGAGCTCACTTGGGTTTGCTGCTTACAAAAGATTTTAAGAAAGATTAGAGTAATTATTGGTTCTATACAGTCCACAAAATCGTCATAAGAAATATTCAATTGATTCTAGTCTTCCACCATACACTCTTTAAAGTTGTGCAGAGGAAAGTTGCATTTTTTGCAGCATGTGATTAGTGATAAAGTGTCCAGTAAACGTTTTAATTAAGTATTATATCTTTTTTTCTATAGAATAGAATAGAATAGAATATATCTTTATTGTATATCAGCCAATTCAAAAAGAGAAACACTCAAAAAAACTTTGAACCGTTTCTATCCTCCTATTCCCTTCAATGTTCTTCTTCAATAGTAGTTTTTATATACTACTTTTATAAATTAGTAAGTTTTTATAATATTATACATTAAAAAACAAACAACTAATCGTTAATGGAAGTAA
Organism: Acentria ephemerella; assembly: GCA_943193645.1. Lineage (NCBI taxonomy): Eukaryota > Metazoa > Arthropoda > Insecta > Lepidoptera > Crambidae > Acentria > Acentria ephemerella. The sequence continues at coordinate 11,390,782 of OW971876.1, forward strand.
TAATTTTAAGCTATATTAAAATATTTAAAACTGTATTATAATTGTCCAAATGTAATAGTGTATTAACCTTGATGCCCTGCACGATAGATACGTTATGAGCAGTGAAGTATGGGTCACAGGTGTTGTTGGCACAAAACTGCTTGTAAAGCTCCCCATTAACGGTCTTGCTGCAATTACTAATGTGGATGTCCTTCAGGAGTCGCTTCCCTAGCACGCACATCCTGTAATTTAGCACTCTTAGCATTAGAAAGCGCTAACTGAAACGATATTTAAAGTATTGAGTTAATTATTTTAAAATCATTTGAAATTAAGAAAGTGTTTATATACGTATAGCTATTATTATCTTTAGAGGCACAAATTGTTCTTATGTTAACTGAATTACAATTAAGATTATCTCAGATTTTCAATTGAGATTATTTATTAACTACAATCACACTTACTGTAGGTTGTTATTCCCGTAGAAATTGACGAATATACCAGCGTAGACCGCACTAATGGACAGGATGACGCAGGCGAGGGCGACCGTGGCGAACTTGTTGACGAACTTGACGCCGACGAACACCACCATACCCATGACGAGGAGGAGGCCAGTGCCGTACACGCGGAAGTTGTTATACATCGCCTCGGGGTCCTTGGTGAAATCACCGAAGATCGATATCCACGGAGCCATGTATGTCTAACAAGTGAGAAAATTATATTAAATATTAGTGTATCTTTTGATTTCAACTTATCACGTCTAACTCTAGAGGGTATGAAATAAGCATATGATTTCTAAAGGTTACTTTCTGTAAAATAATCACTCGTCGAATTAACAAGAGATGTAAAAAAAATCTTCAAAAGCGGTAGTTGGAAAACTAATTTTGCTACGACTCAATAAAAGTGGTTCTTCTCAAAAGATTCTAGTCCAATTATACAATTTGAAACACAAACAAAAAGTACGCTATAATGATTATATTATGTTGTTTAGTTGTCATTATATAGCTAAATGTATATAAAGAGGTTATTTTAAACCTCGAGCACTAAAGCTTTCGTTATTTTTTTTATTGGAAACGGAAAGTTAAAAAGTTTTCGTGTATGCTGTAGCATTCGGATCACGAATTACGGTAATTGAATCTTATAAAGGATAAGGCTTCTTTGGAATAGAAATAAAGGTTGTTCAACTTTTAATAAGTTAACATACCTATTAAAATGCTCATTCTTAACAAGTGATTTTATTACAAGAACATTTGACCCCTACGAGCCTTTACGTTTTCACCGAAGTTAGGAAATCCATTGTATTTCATATATAAAGAAATTCTCTGCCAACGCACGTATAATTTTATTTAAGGTAAGTATTATGGCTTTGCAGGGCAGAAACGTCTAGAGCAGTATGATCCATATTCCTGCCACATGTCCCCGAATTCAGATTCCACTTTCCGCTTTACATCTGGTAGGAGTACATTATTAAAAAAGTACAAAAAGACCACTCACCAGCACGATTTCTACGGCACCTACGATGTACATGGCAGCTGCCAGAGTGGTGCCCGTGTAGAAGAGCATGCCGACTGCGCCGCCGCACTCGGGGCCCAGCGCTCGCCCGATCATGAAGTACGACCCACCCGCCGGTACCACGCCGTTAGTTGCAATAGCGGACATTGATATAGCTGTGAGCATCGTCTGTAATAATTATTCAGTCAATTTACTAAGGCCATAAAGATGCTTAAGCATAATAAAGAGCTAAAAGTTTTCTTGCTTTCCTTTTTATTTCATACGGGTTAAATTATTTGATATATTCTGTCATGTAAAACTATTAGCGTGCTTAACAAATGGTTTTGTTTTAATTAAATGGGTTTTTATTTATATCGTAATTTTATGAAAATTTCTATTCGCCTTTATTTTGAAATCATTCAAATAAATTTACTTTGTTAAGTTCTGTAATTTGTTTAAAAATATGTCAATTAATCTAGAAACCGATATTTAAGTTCAAGATATTGAAATTACTCGTGTATCTATTATTTTATATTTTGGACACTACTTACTGTACAGCAACAAACGAGCACAATCAAGAATCCTTGAATCGCTCCAGCTGTTCCAACGACCCACGTGAGACGGATGAAGAGGATGACACCGAAGATGTTTTGGATGCAGGGCAGGTATACTCCGATAAGTGTGCCCATGCGCGCGGGTGGCGCAGGCTTCACGACGTCGGGCTCACCACTCGGCGCCGTAGGGATGGTATTTGAATAATCGGCCAAAGAACTGAGGAATGTCGCCGCTCGGGGTCGGTCTTCGATTTCTTCCTGCAAAACATTCGATTATTCATTGAAAATTACAGCTTTCTGGTGGATGTCACAAACTGTATAAAACAAAAATGCAAAAAAGAACGAAATAGAAAATTTTTGGCGCTTTTTGTTCGAAAAACCGCCAAAAAACAAGACGTGTTTCGTTTTTTGGAGTGAGCCCTCACGTGCGTGTTTCCGTGATCCATTTGAGTAAGTTCCATTTTTCTTTACCGTTTTAGAGGTGACTTTCTTGTTACAAGAAAAAGATAACCAGTGGTATCAGAGTACGAGGGTAATATAAATATAAAAATAGATGTTCATTTACTATTGAATTTCGGGTATAAATTAAAAAATGACTATTCTTTTATCCCTACCTATGTAATTAAAGTGTGTTATGAAATCCGCTTTAGGAAAGCAGAATCTGTGGACAGGAATGAATAAAATGTAAACATGATCTCTGCGTAATACAATAGGTCGGAAAAGTTTCTTCGCATTTTGTATGAAAATTTAAGACATTTTTTCAAAGTTGATTTCAGTATATATGTGCCAATTTGTTCGTAGACTTTCTCTTTCTGCCATCTTGTAGTTAGAGACGTGATCACATTGCTGTAGAAATTTTGGGACTTCTGATCAAAAAACGCAATAAGTAGTTTTGGCAGTTCTTTCTTGATGTTAACCTGATACTGCCTAATAAGTTCTGAAGAGACCGAAACAGGTGGAAATCTGAAGATCAAAGTCAGGGCTATATGGCTGGGAGGTGTTAACGCACCCGGAATTAAAACCTCCCAGCCAAACTCTCTTAATTTTTGCCGAGTGGCTAGTATCGTGATAAAACACCACACCCTTTCTCTTAATCAATTCCGGCTGCTTACTCTCAACTTTTTGCTTTAATCTCATCAGTTGTTGGAAGTAGAGATCCGAATCTATGCTTCTGCCCGGCGGCAAAAGCTTATACTGAACAATGCCCTTCCCACCCCACCATAGCCACGGCATCACCTTGTTGCGAGTTTTTGCCACAGTGTGTGAAGCCTGACCGACCTTTGACCACGACCTTTTTGACACATTCTTGTCATACACGATCCACTTTTCATCACCACTAAAACTAAATAATAAATTTAAATTCTATATTTTATTTCTAAGTTCTAACCATAAATTACATTTGTCAAGAAGAACATTATTCTGCAGTATCAAAAGTTATCGCAAATGTGGTAAATTGGGAACCAAATCACGTTGCTGTCATAAAATTCATCTATCATTTGAGGAGAGAGCACAATCAAGGTGGATGTGACTAGAACTCTTAAAACTTTTGTGGACGGCAAATATTTTACAAAGTTTTTCTTTAGTATAATATGAGTAAATTTTAATGAATAACAAATATGCCAATGGATACAAACCATGCCATTAATAAGTAGAATATCAAAGTAATCGTCTGATTTTCGAGGTGCATTGATATTTTGGAGACAAGAGATATATATATAATGCCAGAGATATGAATCTACGAGAATATCTAGCAATTTAAAGTTGTCTGAACTGGGGCTGCACCTCGTGGTTCAACTGTTTAATCAAACCTCTGGCGGGACCTTCAGGGAATGGGAATTACAGATCTCAGCCAAATAACTTTACTTTGTGGGGTTATATTCTTGCGATGAGTTCAATCGTATGAACTTGGACGGGAGCAAGTTGTACTTGTAATGAAGACTGATTTTTGGCAATACCTTTCTAAATTCAATAAATACAAACTAATTTTTCATTCTGTTCATATTTACTCCCACTCTGTCTTTGTCTCTCTCCTACCAGGTTTTTCTCGACGGTCCCACTACAGCAATTTTCCCCTTAAAGGTTAGGTTTAATATGAAATCTTGTCTTTAGCTATCAACGCATTATCTTGGTGTTAAAAACATCTATGACTGCAATAACCGCTTATCAAGCTGGCTGTGTGTTTGTTTCATCGTCATCATCATATCAGCCGAGAGATGTCCACAGCTGGGCTTAGGTTTCCCCCATGGATCTCCGAACTGTTTGCAACCATCGGCTTCCCGCGAGCTTTACCCGCTCGTCGGTCCACCCACCTTGTGCTGCACCTCCTGGTCTGTACTTGTTTTTACCTTAGTGATAACTTCGCAACTATATGACAATATTAAGATGATTTTTTATTATTTCATTTTATATTATTTATTTTTCTTATATGCAGGGTTAAACACGAATCCATAGATTTTTCTAATATTTTGCCATCTCATAGGGAACGTAACACATAATCCTTGATTTATTCTCATAGTCCAAACAATACACAATCTATATACAGTATTCCAAATTCACAACAAACTAGATTTAAATGCCCTCGTAGTCGCACAGATGATCATTTTTAAAGGATTGTACGAATACTAACATTGTTAGTTTTCGTTGTGGCACATCGAATGTCACATTTCAAAAATGTACAAGTTCTAGGAATATTAATTGTAATGTAGATTCGTTTCTAGAACGATATTGTAATATTAAATATTGGTTCTTATAAAATAATTGATACCATTAACATAATTATATATTTATTTGAAATAGAGATAGGTACTTTATTACATATTTACTTATAAGTAAATATGTATTAAAAGCTTGGCATGAAATATTTCACGATCTCTTATAAAATATGATTCAAAATAGAGATATATAGCCGTCGAGGAAGGATTTTAATTTCGCACGCGTAACACGATATACGGAGCCTCGGATGATATGAGCGCCCCGGAGCGGTCGTATTTTATTTACGCGCCATTTGCATCGCTAGAGAGCGCCTAACGTCGTTTCGGGCGTAGCGCTCCATCATACGAAGCGAAGGTAAATATTTCCTGTGGTTGTTAGTTTCTCGTTTACTTAAGATTATTTGTTCGCATCTGACTACGAGAAAATTTCAGTGTAATTGCACGTTGTAGGAACGTGAATATTGAAATTTATGACATGACTTATTTTTATTTCAAAAAATAAATCAAGAAGACACGTAAAATTTAGTTCAGATTAAAAGTTTTGCTTTTAGTAAAAGATATTATACTGTCTTTCTATATATACATAATGTCCTAACCATAAAGTTGAGCAGTACCCTTAAATTTCATTTATGTAACAGAATTCATGCTATTTAAAAAGTTAGTCGTTTCTGTGTACTAGCAGGCTGCTATTAAAACGGATCAAGGCTTAAGTGATTTGCATGAACCACAGGCCAATGTAAATAATGAACATCTAATTTTATAAGCTTTTAAAGGATGCTTTAAAAGCTTATAAAAATACGTAGTGGTTTAGTTGAACCAGGTCTGATTACATTAAAACAAATTTTGTTAGAACTTGAATTAATTATGTTATTTCATTTAATAAGCACAGATGTATATAACAGTTTTATGTAAACTTGAATTTTAATTTCAAAAACAAGACAAGCAATCCAAATTTATAAACTTTTAGCTTTGAATTCGGAAATGCAGACGTGGAGCGAAATATAGAGCTACATGTGCTATTAGGATGGAATAGGTTTTGAAGTTTATATCTGTAGCGAGTGATTTTAAAAACGAGTTTTTTGGAACTTTCAGTGCATTTGACATTTATAATTGGGTAATTGGAACATTATTATGCGGTACTGGCCGTGGAATATTATGTAGGCTGTTAAATATATTGCGAAAATATTCGTTTTGGTACAACGGATTACTCATAGTAATTATACAGGTATCTTTAAACTGTGTTCATTAATTTCTATAAGCTACGGAGCCACTTATCATATGCCATATGTTTAAAAAATTACAATGAAGGTTTAAAGATAAAATTTTACTTGAAAACTGTTATTAATTCCCAATGGTGTTTTATTTTAGTTGACCGGTTTAATTTGTTCATCACAAGCAATTGAAATTTGAAATCTATAACATCTTTTAATCTATTACAAACGGCCAAAGATTAAATTTCGTTTCAAGTAATACATACAAGTAATACATATAAGTAATACATTTGACTAATTTTAAATAAAGTTTTCCCAACTTTTTAGTGTAGTTAGCATTAATTTATCATTTTCTTGACACAAAGCTACTTTGATTGAAGTTGTTTGCGAATAAATTGGCCTGATTAGTTTCAAGTTGACTGATCATTAGCGAGGCCACCAGTTTGGTGACAACCCCGAGTGGTGTCACTCGAAACTTGCGCCGTAATCAAGTCATTCATCACGGTACCACGCTCCCTAGCTTTTGAAGTGCTCAAAATTAGGTTGCGACATCACAACATTACTATCAACCTCAAATGTATTCGTAAATAAGAATTTGTGTCACATAAAGCCAATTACAGGAACTGTAAGCATAATTTATTATTCACGTCTGTATACATACATGTAATAATAAAATAGTGCGGAACATTAATAATGAGTTCTTTATTTGAACAAAGCAATATTCCTTATGGTTAATACAGGATGGGTCGATCATTATTTATTTATACCACTTTCTGTTTCAACCCGCTAACCAGCATCAGACCAGAGTGGTGGCGTTACATCATAAGGAGTTATGGCTTTCTCCCTAGTTGAAAGGCAGTATGACGTAATATAGATAGTGATGATGAAAGATTTAATATAAATGAAGAATTTGACACTATCTACACATTAGAAAGTCAAGGAAGATATTGTATCACAGTAATAAATACGCAAACATTAAACAGTGATAAAATATCGTGTCAGTTTAAATAAAAAGGAAGGCTGCTTGGCTTGCTGTGGGGATGTGAAGAATATAAGCAGGCAGATGTTTTTAATGTCACTTGAATAAGTAAATAAATTAATAAATATATCTGCAACAATTTATAACCAGCGCCTTTTCCTATTTGTTTTCATTTATTCTGACGCTATTAATCAGCACTTTATTTGGGAACTGGATTCCGTTCAGTCGGGTTGGCGACCGTAATGAAGTCCTTTGTTCGTTCGCTGTTGATATTGCGGGGAGGCAGATCGTGAGCGCCATCCTCATTCAATTTTAATGTTTAAAGCTGTGAGCCATTTATATTTAATGAATATACGAATAAATTTGGGTATCCCGAATGTACAATTCGTAAAAAATAATGAATTCCTTGTTAGAACATTTTTAATTTTCAAAGCATAATAAGTAATTAAGAATTACGTATGATAGCTTTTGCATGAAATTGTAAACCGTCAAGTTTTGACAGTAAAATTTTGTGTTTCGTGGAAGAAAATAAATCTAAGCAGACAACATTTTACTGAAGATCGACTGTCTGAATGGTCAGTATCCCTAGCTAAAGGATACTAGACCAAACTCCCGGGTTCAGGTGTTTGTGTGATAAATATTTATTATCGAGTTACACAACAACATTAGAAATACACGTATTGTTTTGTTCTTTACGTGGTATCCATTACGTAAGCTCTTAAATGATGCTAACTTAGACTATATAAAAGATAAGAACGTAAGAATATTAAAGTTATAATTATTATTTACAAGTTTTTGGTCTATCATATTTTAGAAACAGCCGGTGTAGAATCATCGAATGTCAAATCGAATGCTACATTATTTACGAGTATGCCAACCAAAACTATTGGTCTTTTTTTTTAAATATAAATATTTATTATCTATTTGAAGTAACTTTTCTATAACCACGAAGTTATTCCAACTATTCCCAACGGTAGCACTCCGTATCATATTAATAGCAAGCCAAACTTGCCCCAACCCGCTGGTATACCGGCATTATGTAAATATATTTTGTTTAAGTATCATATAGACTAAAAGGATGATACCTGTACTTTGAAACTTTATAAGCATCTTATTAACTTTAGCTTAAGTTATTACAAAAATATTAATTTTACTTGTAGATAACTAATGAAGTACTTTTTTAAATTTAATATACTCTACCTAATGTTTTGGTTGGTAAGTGACGACAAGTTTCATTTCTTGTTGAAGTAAATATTATTGTTCTGAGCTTTATGCCAATATGTTGCCGTATAACTTGAAACAAGTCAACAAGTTCTCGAGTCAGCGCTATCAGAATGAAGGAAATGCGGGGTCGACAATTTAAAACAAAATCCAACGAAGCGAGAACCTCGTACCTCTTAACCTCGTAGAGAGATTTTAGAGGCAACCTCTCGCATTCCTTTTGGTATTGGCGGGCACTCGAGTGGCCTCTGATGAAGTGTGGCCTTGGTTGGAGCTCTCTCGAACCGATCAAGGCCGCCTCAACTAATATCCGTCCCCTTACCTAGATGCTACGAACGTTGCTTTTCTATAATCAAACTAGTAAATATGTTACGTTAATTAAACCTCCGGATCATAGATTATATTACATGTGAATTTTGATTGAGATTCCATGAGAATTTATTTTTTAGTTTATGTGACTTGATTGTACATTCTAATGAATTACCAGTTATTGCCAGTTTATATAAAAGTGTAGAATATTACAGATATTCCAATAGTAATTTCTTTATTTATTGATATTAAGATATAGAATTATTTGTTACATCTTGCTCTGTTGAGATTACTACGAGCCAATATAAATCTCCCAGTTGGACCAAACAATGAATACTCGTATTGTGGAATTCTTTTATAATCACAGAGATATATTTCTCAAGGGACAGATTTGCAGACGTAGTAGTGAGATAAAATTATGATCAGATTTGTGCTTACGTATACGAGTAGTAATTTTAGCTTGTCGTTTTTGTAGCAGTTGTATACGTATGTAGACGAAATCAATATAAAGGAAAGGATGTTATTGCCCAGCCAATATCACTGTCAAAAAGAATATTTTCATTTTTAAGCGCTAGCAATTTAGCTGTACTCTTATCTATTACTATATTTATATTTACTTGGATTAATTTCGGATGAATCAGTTTATATTTCTCAGTTAAAACAAATAAGATCTAATAAAAATGCACATTAAATCTTATATTTAATTTAATTTTTTAGATCCATAAACACAACATTCTAGACTTTCAAGTGACTTTAAAATGGATCGTGAATAAGATTGCATCCGTGCTGGTGTCTATGCGAGAACTTTTTATATGAATTTCTCAGCAAATGTTTTGGTGGGTATTTATTTTAGCTAATAATATAACTTAAAAACTTTTTCAAATAAAATAAAATTGGTCCAGGTGTTCTCAAACATTTTCTTATAGCGTTTATTTATTTGCATGCATTCACAATACATTTTAGGAACTAGGTATTCATAACAGTTATTAATAATTGCGAAGCCTGCACAATTATCCTCAGTTTAATATTTATGATACTTAACATGAAAGTGTCATTAGAATATTATATATGACTGAACATGTTTACTTCTGAGACTTTAATTACCAAATACAAAGTGAAACAAAGGTAAAAAAGAAAGAAAATATGAATTTAATATAGAAATAGGCAATTTGGCTACATGAACAGCTGTGGCACGCGCATCCCTTAGGTTTACATTACTTACAGCGTATTTAATTTTTGATTCTTTTTTACTGTAATTATAATATTGCATATTTTTAAAATAATTTACTTACAATACTAACAAAACGTTATTTAACTTTTTGCAATATTTAAAATTGCTTATTATAACAGTTACATAATCAATTATATATATAGATAATGATCGATGAACACCAAGTTATATATAAAGCCTACATATAAGATATTTCGAAAGGTAAATTTTATTTTATCAATTTGTTTCGCTTAGTGATATTCTTAATCTACCATTACTTGACTTTGTAAGTAATAATTTTAGAGTTTGCCAAAAATTATCAGTGTAATTAGTGTCTAGTGAAATACTTAGATAAGTGAATAATTTATTAGGTAGAAAATGAGTTATTACTAATATAAAAGTAAACATTTATCCTTCTTGTAGACCTCCTTATTTTATGACATAAAGTTCTATGAAAAAAAAATTGTAACTATGTAACGAGTGACCAAGCCCGACAAATAGTGTAAGAAAATTGGAGTGCTCCGTAACGAGCTACGAGCCGTCTACGGTGCTACACGGGTCATCGGTGCGCACGTAGCACTGCTAAGTAATACGTTTCTAACTCAATTTCAATAAGACGCTCGATTTATTCCGTTTCGGGCTGAGCAGCCTATAATCCGGTTCTTATTGGCCTGAAACGTTATTCCGTTTCAGAAATTGCCACCACGGAATATAGGTTACAGAGATATATAATAAATTTGAACCTTAGGGTATTTCATATCCAATTTTAATTCTTTGTTGCATGCCTCGTCACACAATAACCATCATTAATAGTTTGTGTTATGGATACTAGATAACGGAATAATATCGTTAGTAATATGTATATGTCACTGGAAAATTGTAAATACCGTTAGATTATAATCTATCGAAGTGAAACCGTTTAATTGTGAAATATCATGCGATAGAACTTACCTCACGCGCTGATTGATTTAAAATCTTTTATTCTAATGGTTTTTACAAATTAACTGTGATGTATATACGTTTCATAAAAAAATTTATTACGCGTAGCATACGAGACTCGTAAAAAACGGAATATTAACTAACTACTCAATTAATCTTACAATTGTAAAACTTGTACTTGTACAATTGTAAAGCTTCATTGATTAGTAGATAAATATAAGAAGCATACATAACATTAATAGTTAATTTTATAGGAGATTGTATTTTTTAATTTGGTTTTTTTCTTGTTTTTTATTTATATTTGTTTCACAATAGCCATTAGAAAAGTTTAGAATACGTAAAAAAGATAATATAATGTAACAAAAATTACGTCTTGTGAACTAAGTTCGTATTACTCCCACTAAAATCCTCCTCCATCTTCTCATCTTCCTCTCCATTTCTACCACTGTTATTGGTACATAGAAACACAACCCAAGATAGTTGTTTTAGTAGGACCACATATTACTTATATCCGTTTAGTTATATGGATCTTATCATCTCAGTCACTTGAGTGCATAAAGTTTTTGTTTATATTTTTTATTTAGGAACAACAAACAGGTATATGTAATAGCATTTATATAAAGAATATAAATAAAAGGCAATATAAGCGCACGGCGTTATCCACAGCGAATTTATTGTTACCATAACCAACAATAATATACGCTATAAATGAGTGCGGTTATATCAGAATTCATATTCTCTGTATCATGGCTTAAAATAAACTTTCTTATAAACTTGGGTCGAAATACGCCGGGTCTTTTATGTTGCCGAGACTGTTTACTTAGTAAACATTGAATAAGCAGAATGAGTATAGAAAATTCATTTCAGCAGTGATCCAGAGACCTTATCAGCGTGGCTGGTTGTAATCTGCAAGATTACAGTCTGCTCCCTCAGATGTAGATAACAATAACAATGAATTTTACTCTGACCTTCTTCATCAAGTAGATAATTACGTCGGTTACTTGGCGGATAAAGATGTGTAAAATTACGTAGCCATGAGAATGTTTTTACGGGCAGGCAACAAAAACATATGCCGACAAAAAATATTTAACTATAGCATAGACATTAAACTAAGTACAGTTTTTAATTAAAGGCGATGTGGACTAACAGTTATAATTATGATGTTATGTTATACATCTATATAGTTTTAATATATTTATAAAAGGTGATTCTTTTTACACCTATAACTCAGCAACAATGAGTAGTATGTACTTATTCTGTAATCTAAATCTGTAATAAAATAAATACTTTTTTTTACAATTTTCCAATATGTAGCAAGAAATATATAACTCATGTTGCTTTAGAATAACCGTATATGATACATGTAAATGCCAATGTTTTATAAATATTGTCATGCTAGAGTAATTTAAGGTAAGTAAGGAAGGACATTATACGTATACAATGTTACTGAATTCTATCGTAATGCGGTAACGATGTCTATTTAGATATTGTTTCTGTTACTTATATATTAAGCAAGAATGATAAAAACATGTTTTATAGGTTTTGATTAGTAAATTAAATGTAATAATAATATCTTACTCACTACTTTTATCTAGTGCAAAATATGTATCATTAGGTGTTATGGATATTGCATAACGGAAATAATTTAATATTATAAATAAACATACAAAAATATAGACATAAACATGACCAGAGAGCAAATATTTGTATCTATCACATAAATAATCTGCCTCGGCTGGGTCTCGAACCCGGGGCTCCCGGCCGAGTAGCCTGTGGCTGGGGGTACAGACCTCTGGCTCAGCCAGTAGACATAAGTTAATAAGCGTTTAAAATTAAGACCGCTATTGATAAAATCTCTTTTTTGTAATTGTTGGATACTTACATGATAAAGATAGAGGTTGGTATCACAGCCTTTGTCCTTATCAACTGGCAGGCCATGTTCATCAGTGTCTCCTGTAAAGGAAAGAATTCTTTTTTATTCAATAAAACAAGGCAAATATTACGAAAAAAATTGTATGTTAATTTTGTTCCTCTCTTTATCAATTGTAATAAATATCACCAAATGTCAGCTTTTTTATTGAATTTTTGTATCGAAAGATACCAAATACGCGGATGCCCCACAGACAAGTGGTACCCAATGTCTAGAAATAACAGAATTGTAGATGCGTTCACATTCTGGAGAGAAGAGATTGTAATGATTCCCATGTCCTGTAATGACACAGTGAAACACAGCGAACTGCTTCATGCTGAAATAGGAAATTCGGTTACGTTATGTAAAGTAATAGAATTTCTTGCTAAAATTTAACAGTCTATCAAAATACGAAATATTAATTACGAAAAATATCAAGGGAAAATTCACTGGAGCTGGTGGTTTATTGAGTACATTATTGCTTTTCATTGTAAAGGTCAGATGTTGACCTTTAAATTTAGACGACCGACTGGCAAAGTATTTAAAATAAAAATTTCGCCAAAATAAAGCGAAATCTGCAATAACACCTAGGTACGCGTTTATTGATGTTTTGGGAAATGTTTAGGTTGATGAAGCGGTGAAATGTCTTCGGGCGTCATCCCGCGCATCGGCAGAAAGCGATCAGGTAGTGCGTCGCTGTGGGTTTTAGTGGGTGAGAGCCCCACACATCCCCTATTACCTTCCCCGGGTAAAAGGGAGCGTCTGGAAGAGATTTCCCACAGCGATAAAAAAAAAAAAAAAAAAAAGGTTATGGTTTATGATTTCGATCTAAACAAAAACCTCAAGTTTTTGCATGAGTTTATTATGATCACGTTAAGCTAGCAAATCCTAATTAAAGAGACGTACAAAATTGCAGCAGTATTTTGATGGGGTGGGAAGCATCTGAATATAGAATATAAATCGCAACCAAGTAACACTACTATTTTATGCTGATACTATATTATGAAATGAAAGACTTGTAAAACTTTTATTAACCAATAGGATAGTGAACGGTTTCAATAAGCTAATGGTGTTAAAAGAGTTATCAAGTAGTAATAAGCGTCGCGTTGCAAAGCGTTATAAGCTACGTGAGCCACAGTGAGTACAGGAATAAATAATTTGATATCAAATGTATTTTAATGATCCAGTTACAAATTGGAGTTAAATTGAATTATTTTGAAGGCTCCAATGTTACGTGTTATCAAATGAATTTATATCAAGCAGCCGAAGGCGACTATTCTATTTTTGGAATTAAATATTCTTGCTCTAAATCGGAATATAAATTTTATAACACAACTTGATGAGATAATTTTACAAAATGTTACTGTTACTGTTGTTGTTACATACGTATATATATATATATATATAATATACATATAATATTCTTAACTTACAATTTATGAATATTGAAACCTTAATGCGGTAGAAATATTTAAGCTTTTTATAAAAATATCGCCATGTTTTTATCTACAGTACCTTATAACCATACGGCTTAGTTTCTTTTGTACGCTGCATAAATTCTCAAAGCACGGCACTCAAGCAAAGTGTGCAGTTTCCTCAATATTCATATTTTTTTTAATTAAAGGTATTCTGTGTCTGTAAAATATTACAGACCTATTAAAATGGTTCATCTTTGACCATCTCAAAATAAGTTAATTTTATTTATTTGGACAATAAAGAAGCTTAGGTTTAGTTTAGCTTATGACAAATTAAAAAAGCAAAAATTAACATCAGCGGAAGAGTTTCTGATCCAATTGAATAAGATTCGATAAATTGGCTTTCGTTGCGAAAGTTGGAGGTTGACCTTTTGATCCTTCAACGGAATAAGGTATGTATGCCAAACGGAAGCGGCTCTTCACAAAAACTAATGTGATTTCTTCTTAACAGGGCTGGGTTACACTTCAAAGCGAATATATGTCATGGAAGCGTAGTATAAACCTCGAATTAATCAGAATATTGCCTTGCGGCTTGCCGACTGAGAACTAGAGCTTATAATGTTGACCAAACAAAGAGTTACATTGGTTAAGGATTATTATTTTAAATGTCAACAAAACTGGTTTGTTGGTGGTGATCTCTGGCACAGATTTGGTTACGAAAACTAAAGTAATATTAGAATAAAAAATTATTGTAATTTAACTGCTTATTGTTAATAAATTATAGATACTTTTTGTATAATCATTTATACACTTAAAAAATACGCATGCACAAATGACCACACATAACGCTGCTGTGAAATTGAATATAATATAGTATATAATAAACAGCAAAACCTGCCGTCTACCAGTGGGTTATAAGGATGTTAAATTATCTAGACAATAACACATTCAGTGTATGAAATAAAATGAGTTAAATTGTATAATAATAATAATAATAATCTTTCTCACACACACACCTATTATTTAGTCCAAATTAGGCATTATTAAAAGCTGTTATGAATACTAGACAACGAAAAATTTATTTAGCGATAGTAATATGTAAAATCCAAAATATACTTATAAATACATATATCCATGAACCGTGAATAATTATTCGTACTTATCATTCTAATATCCGTCCCCACGTGGTTTAGAACCTCAGTAGATTCATTAATATCTTGTATTGTAATGGCTATAGTTTTGTTTATAAAGAATTACTTATTAAAATATATACTGCATTTTAAATAAATTATATTACTATATGTATTCAAGTTCTTTTTTAAGAGGGGTTTAAGTATGAAATTGTAGTTTTGACGCACTGGCCTCTCTGAATTAAAATTAAAAACGGTGTGATATTTCAAAATAAAACTTTTTTTCTCACGATACAGACATTATTCTTAATTAAAAATTGTTTAATAACTATTGTTTAACTTACAATTGTTTTTTACATTTGACTTCAAGCGATACTTCAAAAACTTAAGATGAATCTATCCAAAATTGAGCGAGTTTTGAATACGATTTCCGACATGGAATGAATGCACTAGAAACATTAGCAAAATCTATGTACAATAAATGCAAGTGAAAACCACTTAAATTTTGAAGATTTTAAGAAAATAATTGAAAGTAATTGAGTCCATTTAAGAGCTTTTCGATTATGATTTATATTAATCTAGATTTAAATGTACGTAACAATGTATGTAACAATTTATATTTGAAGCGCGCTTGATAAAATGGATCGTCCAGTTGTCCGCAGCCTCACAATAATTCCAGGGCTCAGGGTTGCAGGTTGCAGGATAAAAACAAATTCAACTCCTTAGAAAGCAAGGGTAATCTAGTCTTTATTTTTATTTTAATAAAAAGAAAAAATGTTATTTTTTTTCGAATAAAAGGAAAAGCTTCCTAGAGTCACCACAATTATTATGTGGCTAAAAGTAGGCAGGGCTCAGGTGTCTCCACTAAAATATCATAGTAGTTTAGTTGTTAGAAAATATGATAATGTTGTTATCGTTTCGAATCGTAAGGTATCTTTAATACCTTACTTTTATTATGATTTAAGTTTACTGTTGTTTTTATTACTTTAAAGGTATTTTTTTTATTCTTTATATAAATTTATATTTAATATATTTTATTTTATATTTTTTATCTCAAACAATTGTAATTTATCAATGAAGAATAAATAAATATTTTAGTTACAAAAGTTTCTTTTAAATATTTATTTTCTAAAATAGCACTTGTTTTTTGTTATTAATTAGGCAACCCTATCAATACGTACGCAGAGCACGTTCCAATTCACACGGGCCGCGCACGCCCGTAATTATTGAAATTTTTCAATACCTACGCGCATTTATACTCAGCGCATTCAATGTCAGCTTTAATAACGAAGGTTTGATATCAATGCTCGGGATTATGTATTGTTCAACGTTAGCCTGGTGATTAAAATATTCGTGAATTATTATTATAGATCAAATTAAACTACTAAAATATTAATATACTGACAAATAGAAAGAAATATACGATACATAGAAATACACGACTATTATTCTTCAGTAAAGGTCAAATTTAGAATATCTCTTACAATGTATTCATATATTAATTTCTATTTATATCTATTCTAGAATAAATTATTTAAAACCACTACAAATAACACTTTTACTGCTAAATTTATCGTAAAATATGTATTAATTAATAATCTATGCTTCAATATTAAAAAACTTTCCCAATAGTCTTGGCTTCTGCGTGGCTTAAGTTAAATTTAATCAGCTTGTGTTGTGGGAGATAAAGAAGCCTGAGCGATCGCAATAGAAGCCATATTGATGGATTTGTTTCGATCGAGAGCACTTTCATTATTGGCTTTTACCATTAATAGTAATAAATATGAGCGTAAAGTATAAAATAAGGAGCGGGGGCCATATTGAAATTATTAGAATATATGCAAAATATTGCACATTGTCACCAGAATTGATGATGTATGTAAAATTTCAGCTCAATCAGATACCAACAGAATGATGTGTTTGCAAATTTTGTACGTTTGTAAGTACGTTTGTATTGTTAAGCTATAGAAGTGGTCGTAACATTATTTAAACTTTATTTTTACTATCGATATAGATCATATTTGATATAAGTAAAAGTGTATGAGCTATTAGTAGCTTAGTGGAACAGGAAACATCTTTATCATAATAAAAAAACAATCATGAAGAAATAACACGAATTCCTAATATACTTATCGAGTTATTGAATAAAACTGTGATACAGAAAGACTCTTAAAGTCTTATGAAAGACCGACAAATCACAAAGTTTCAAAAACTTCGTGTTTTGTGTCCAAGTTTTGTTTGACGGTGGAATAGACCTGATATCAAAATTATCTTGGATTGGTGAGAACTTAAATGATATTGAATAATATTTTATAAATATATACATATTTTTAACGATAAGTGGCTTTTGTTACTAATATCTACGATGCTTACGGACTGCATCTTAGCATATCAGTTTATTTAGGTGTATAAATCTTGCCGGTAAGAAATTCTAAGAAGATTGGCGTGGATATTATATGTTGAGTATAATATTTTGTATTTATCCATTAATTACTATAAATGTATATAAATATGTACATGTAAACTTTTTGTATAATAGGTTGGGAAAAAAGTTTCTTCGCATTTTATATGAAAATTCAAGTCATTTTTTTCAAAGTTAATTTACATTTAATAACAGTATATATGTGCCATTTTGTTCGTACACTTTCTGCCATCTTGTAGATTGAGACCGATTACTGTACAAATTTTGAGACATCTGATACAAAAACGCATCAAGTAGTATTGGCAGTCCTCTCTTGATGTTAACCTGACACTGCTAAGAATTCTGAAGAGACTGAATCAGGTGGAAATCTGAAGGCGCTAGGTCAGGGCAATATGGCGGATGCCTCCACTTTTCATCGTCAGTTATCAATATCTTCTAAAATGGTTCAGTTCATTGCGTCACAATAAAGAATCACAAATGAGTACAAGGTGCATTAGGTTTCTTTCAGTGAGCTCGTGTGGCACCCAAATATCGTGCTTTTCATGTACCCGGTATTTTTCAAATGGGTCAAACTGTTTTGTGGTCGATTCCCAGTTCTTTAGTTATGTCGTAATTTCTAATGTGCCGATCTTGCTCCACTTTTTCAAAACTAGGCGCATCCTTAACAAGGCGACCAGAGCGAGGCGCATCTTTGACATTAAAATCCCCAGGTTAAAAACGCTTAAACCCACATTGTGCTACTCTTACTGACACTGCATTAGGTCCATAAACGTCACGAATATTTTTCGTGGAGTGAAACCATAGGGTCATGACGAATGATTAATAATTTGTAGGGAGTTAAGGAACCTCTTTAACCTGCACCTGCTACTTAACATCGCTCTCTTCCGTGATTCAGTCTGCATAACCAGATGGTTGAGACAGGCCGTTGGAAGGTGTTGGAAGATCTTGGGACCAACCATAACAAAAGTTTGAACCACTACGCCAACAAGCTCCTTATATAAATAAAGTTTAAAAATATATAAAATATAAATCACTTTCTATTTTGTATTCTAAAATATTCAAAAGAAAAAAAACAATAGAAAATCGGATAATTATTTTTTATTTAAATCTTTATTGTCAAGATATAATTTGTTTATATTATTTAATTAGGTGTACCCTACTCGTGCAAAGTTATGTCTTATGAACGGAAATATCTTTTCATATATTTTAGTTAATGCTTATTCAAAAAGTTATATAAAAATATTATGCGAAAAAAATTTCCAATAAAAGCTCTCAACAACGTTAACCTTTATTCCTTTATTTATACAATAGCGTCACTACTTCGTCAAGTTGTCGGGGATCACTGGCTTGAAAAATATATTTAACCATACGAAGTTCCAGTGATGGAGCGATTGTGTGTCGGGTCTCACAGAGCTGTCAGCCTGTATTGTGAGCCTATTTAAATAAATAATATATAAAATTTGTTTTATTTAAGTAAATATTTTACAATTTAGTGTCCGGGGTAATCCGAAGATACTTGTGTTGGTAAAGCCTCACTCTTCCTAGTTTTTCCTTTCTTTTTTAGTTCTTCTTACCAAAATGTCTTTCACTTTATTGTAAAAGGTAAAAACAGTGGGGGGAATTTATTATAATTACTATTTATTATTATAAATACAACATAGACCAATAAATTATGTTAGTGTTTTTCTATAGCTAGCAATGTAACTATAAATAAACTCAAGTACTCCCACTCTTTATCTAAAAATGAACATCTTTTCGATGTTAGGCCGTGTTATTATTACTTTAAATCCTTAATTACTTATTCACTGATACTTATTCACTGGTTTATTACATAAATGTTAATACTTTATGTATGAACAATATAGTTTATAAAATAAGCGACACAGTTCATCAGTTATCACTTACAAGGGGTAAAGGATACTATTGAAAATTTAATCTAAATCCTTCCTTTGCTCGAACAAGCTCAATAGTATCATATTACGTATTCAAGTCCCGACGAAAGAAGAATAGTTTTTGGCACACAAAGGCGTCAAAAAAACTTCCAATAAAAATGCCCGTTTGTCATCTAGAAATATTACTTTCTGAAGAAAAAAGAGAGACAGACAAACAGCAAAGGGAAAATATTTGGGTCGGGCATCAATAAAACTTAGTTCGCGACGCGGCGACGCGATGGGCCTCTTTACACAACTCGTTGCGTTATGTAAAGGTAAATGAAAAGTATTTTAAACAGACATTTATTTTTTTGTATTAGTATAAATATTTCTTAAAATATTCGTATTTTTTAATAGGGACAAGTATTATCGTAATTATAGTCACCTAATTATTTATTTATTCGGAAGTTGTTTCAAAATTTATAAACTTTTAAATTAAATCTATTACCTATGTAAATATAGCAATAACTAGTGCCCTAGACGTATTCATGGTATTTTATTAGTTAGAGAGGGAGGCAGGTAATTGACAGGGCAGTGAAATCGTAAAAAATGTATGAGACTAGTTTATTTCAATTATATTGTGATTATAGTGTGACGCTTTACTAAGTACCTAAAGCCAATTTTAATCTTGTCGGCTTAACGTGTCTTTGTCTTTAGTAAACTTTGTATTTATAAGTCATTAATTATTTATTTAATACCTTATTGCACTATTCATAATCATATCATAAACAAATATGAAAACAGTTTTTGGTGTAGGCAATGTTTGTACAAAGGACGGCGTTATCCTTATTATTACATTTACCGGAACTCTGTAACACAGGGTATCCTAGTACAGATACCGCTCTCTCAATATGGCTACATGATTTATTAATATTTATTTTACTGTTTATTTTTATTTATAGTGTTTTTGTTATAGCCACCACAATAATGCTAGTCCACTATTGGACATAGGTCTTCCCTAATGCATGCCACAGCTCCTGGTTTCCGGCGACTCTCATTCAACCCAATTTGTTCTGGTACATTATGTTTAAAATAAAAACTTTTTTATGTGGACGGAAAATTTTCTTAAAAACTCTAAAAAGGTAAAATGATATTGATAAATGACTTACTTAATTTGAAGGTAGTTTTTGAAATTGTTGCATCCTGGAAAAGGTCTGGTAACAATTCCACAATATAAGATTTGGTGCGCATAAAAAATCCATATTCGGTATCATTTTTATGGAGTTAAAAGGTAAACCTTGATAAATATAATAACTATACTTTCTACTGAAAAATTAAATAATTAACTCAGTAATTCAAAGTTGAAGTTAGCAGTTAGTGCTTGCACAATTCCAGGTATGTCTATTACACGTAACAAATGTAGAACCACTGGGTTCAACTCGCGTCAATCTTTATGATCCCTTTGAACGGATATTACAGTATCAACCGTTTCTATCTTCGTCCCCTCGGTGTGACAAATTTTTACGCGTTAAAGAGTGCTAGATAGACCTTTGTCAAGGCCCCTATAAGGCATTATTGTCTGTTATAAACAAACGAGTCGTGAAAAAGGTTTGCGAAAAATTTTGCGGGAAAACTTTCGTATCGCAGATGTTTTTAAGGGAAATTCGGTCAGTCAAACTGGTGATAACTTTTATTGACGGCGCCGAACCAGTTCGTCTTCTGTTAATGCTCGTGTTTTGATTTTGTAGCTTACTCGTATATCCACATTTAGATAGGTTTACAATTTTGGCATTAAATTTACACAGAAGTTTCCGATTTCTATACCTGTACATTTTTATGAAAGGAAAAGGACCCTTGAAAGGACTTGTAAAATGTTATTGAGCCTTAAGAAGGCTGACTTTGACGAAATTTATCTTTTAAAAGGTTTTGAAATATATATGGTATTGAATTTAGAATGTGATAATAAAGTAATTTCACTTATTTTACTTTTAAAACACTAGGTACGTGGCAAATACCTAATTAAAAAAAACTTAATTCTCAATGAAACTGATGGAAATGCATCAAGCCAAAAAGATAAAAAAATATGTTCTGCATTTAAAGAAACACTTAGTCACGGATAGGTTTGAAAGAAATAACAAATTTAGTAATATATCATTTCGGATCCAGAAATGTCATTTCATTGATACTTATTAGGTAATAAAAACGGTTACTAAACGAAGTTTCAACGCGAAATATTATTATTGAGTTTTGATTTTCGCTCGATGTTACGACTGAAATTATTCTTCAAAATGCCGGGCATTTCTGATTTTCTTTGTTCGCATTAAGAGAATTTATTGCTTGCGCTTTTCGAATCGAGTTTATTAATCAAGCTTGGAGGAGAGGAAGCATGGACGTAATAGTTATAGTACAATTAATATTTCAATCAAAACGACGATTTCTCATAGGTTTGGTATTAAAATAACGTAATCAAAGATACTACACGTATTCCCTCCTTCTTATAACATGGGTTCCTTTAAAAGAGGCGTGAAAAAGCACTTTTTAGGCCAAAGAGTGGGTGGCTAGTGCAGTTTGTCGCATGCTTCACTAGCTATCCTCACGTATGGACTCCTCCAATGCTTATCATCAGGTGGTGTCGAGTTATATGCTGTGCTTTATATAAAAAAATTGATTGCTTGAAAGGTATTGACAGGAAATATGAGTATTTTAAAGTTTAAATATAATGTCGCAGTTATATATCCATGCAAGTTGCGAGGTGAGTTTCGAAATACGCATATGTAATCAGCACATTGCGTATTGAGTTACTATAACTATTACAAAAATTAGTAACTCGAATATTAAAAACAATTCCTGCTGTTGCCTGCTGCAATTGTTTTTCGAACGATAACGTCTCAGTAAATTTTGATCTTAAGAGATGCTTTCTTTGCGCTCAAAAGGTGATTGCATGTAAAATAAGAATCATATAAATTAAACATTTTTTCATCTTTTATCATAATCTTGACTTTTTTCTAGAACGACGAATGTTTCGGCGAGTCACGAAGCGCATGGCGAGCGTAAACCTCGTATAACATGAAAGGTAATCATGTTAGTTACGTTGTATTGATGCATACCTAACTCATAAAGCACCAATATTTAAATTCTACAAATAAATTACAGTTGATTTTAACCAAACAATACTGAACTCAATCAACGTTATTTGTTAATCCGAAACGAGCAAATTAATATTTGTAATACTTATTGAGAGCACTCCTGCCAGTAGCTGTTTTATTAGTATCGTATCCATATTTATATAAATCAGATTATGTTTGATGAAGCTCAGTGATAAAGTGGCGAGTGTCGTAATAATTGCGATCGAGGTATTCAAAGCGAGCTTAAGCTCATCTGAATATGTCGGCCGAACTCGGGGATCTGTCAACACGCCTAAATCCAGATAATTTAAAATTTCTATTCAGTGGCAAGACTTTTAGGAGCGTTGTAACGAACTGGCGTGAAGTGGCAAGTTGGAAGTGACAATTAAGTGTGGATATGTAACTGAAAAATAAGCTTACATTATTCAGTGAGGTTTTGTAGTGACAAAATTTGAGCGTCTCCCATTCTGCTTAGTTATCAAATAAGGAAATTTAAAATCACCAACTGCAAGCTAATTTGAATTTTATGCAATACAAGTCTGGCGGACGTCAGTCACCTGTTTATAAATTCAGATAACTTTAAAGATTTCATGGATTTATGGAAATGAGGTTGGTACATACAGTTGCTACACTTCTTTATTTTAATACGTTTTAGTTTTGTTAAAGATTTCTTTTCATGTAATATATATTATTATTATTATTCATACTGTATATTCTGTTGTCATTTTTACTTAAGGAGACATTAAACGGGTAAACTTATTAGTGGCTCAAACATATTTATTTTTTCACATATGTATATAAATATAGGTTTAACTTAAAAACTTCAAAAGTAAGCAATAACAGTCAAATTTATGATATTACTATATGTAATTGAATATGCATAGCAGTTTTCAATGGTTCAATTTATACTTAAGCCCACACCAACTAACATCAAAGTTTCTAAGCCGCTTTGAATATTAGAGGTTAATAATTCACGATATAGACCGGTTTCCTTTTTTAAATCAAATAACCATCTCCAAAATTGTGTCAGAAAATATTTCTTAGAACCTTTTTAGTTTCTTGATTTATTTTTAGATTTATATACACCTATAACATTTTTTTCTGTAAAAAAGCAAACTTACTAATTATTTAAAAAAGTTTTTACTGCTATAAAATCCTCAATAATTCTCAATCGAATAAAATTAAATTCACAAAAAATTTAGACCAAATTATTACAAAGCATATGATATCTGGCGTCTAATGAAAAGACCTAAATCACATCTCAAGCGAGTAGCTTAGCTTAATACAAGACCCGCTGGATGGAGTAAGGTCGTCTGTCGCCGCCTTAATCCGGGGAATTGGAACTTTAGTCCTTTTCTCATCGGGATTTCACAGGCGAAATTAACGGGATATTATATCATAATAATGGTACTTGAGTAACAAAATTCGATACATAAAAGACTTTAAACAACCATTTATTTTACCGTGAGATTTTGTTAAAAATAAGACTTTAATATCCTACTCAAGAGTACTCGTGCTGGTTTATGGAGTCCCTCATCTTTTTTCGGGTCTCCACCTCTACTTTACGTACAAAGATATTTCGTAACTACTTTCTTTGTATCACAGCCAGAGCGTGGAATTCCTTACCAGCACACGTATTGCCTTTTATAGAACATGGGTTCCGTTAAAAGAGGCGTGAAAATGCAATTTTTAATCTGGCCAGGTAGAGGTGGGTAGGACGGTATGTCGCATGCTACACTAGGCATCATAGCATTCCTCCTACTGGTTACCATTCGGCGGTGTTGAGGTATTTGATAAGCTTTTTATATAAAAAAGGAAAATAAATTATTGTCTTCCTCACGTTATACACGCATGGAAGCGAAAACGGTCAATATGGTTTAGTCACAATGTGTAATTTAAAATGCCGCAGCTTTAGGTCCATATACGTCAGACCTTTTATAAGTCCAATAAGTAATTGGGATGCTTTTTCTGTCTCTAGTTCATTTTTAAACAGTTCGGTGGGCGGGGAAGTATGTATAATTTTTTATTACTTTTAATTTTTAATTTAATAATGTATAAACAAGCACATGGTCCGTGACATTAACATTCAGCAACATCATTTAATAATTTTAAATGGGATGACATTCTTGAATCAAGAGTTGAAGAAATGTTATTACCTGTATTGCTTTGCGGCCGAAATAAGAAAGGCTTTGGTACTTAAATAAGCATCCTGTAACAGGGGTATACCACTTATTGAGTTTTAATATTAAACTTAGCATGAGAATTTGGTATTTGTCGGGGAAAATCCCCGCCAAAGTTAATAGTTTCGTAAATCTAGTTAAATTTTTTATTAAACCTTTACATTTTATTTTATTGGTACTTGATTTGTAAGCAATAATGTTAATAGACAAAAGGTAAAAAAATTTAGAACATAAGCCTATGATATAAATAACAGCAATCTAAAATACTCTTTAGAGGAATGGTATTTATTTAAAAAACAATTTACAATATAATGAATGCTCCATATACATTCAAAAATCAACCACTATCTCAAAAATTAACTACTGTAAACATTTGTGTTTTGATAGGTAACCTTTTTACACCTTTATTGTAAAGGACGAACTTTAATCTAATAAGACCTTCTTCAATTTAACGACTATCATCTGGAGTCAAGTTTATATATAATTATTTAGAATTGTGTGAGTTTCTTCAATTATATCACGTTTAGATATAGTTATGAACATAAACATACACACATATATATGAATATAATTGAAAGTCAAATAAATGATTTACGAATACTAAAGGTCATGAGAAATGGCTTAAAGATTCAATAGAGTGGGACAACGAAATGGGAAAGGAAAGTAAGACATAGTTGCGGATGACAAGACTGTAATTATTTAGAAAGCTCTGGCAATGGTCTATGTTGACAGACAAATTACGGAGGTTAATCGTCAAGAAGCAAGTTTATATGTTTTATGTGCACTGAGTATGAAACAAAAGTATTCAGTGAAAATGAGGTTGATTTCGCAAGATTTGGCCTAATTAATTGACGTACCTTGACTCTCTGTCTTTGGTGGACATGTGACTGGGCTGTTTGCGCTTACTTTCTTTTGCATTCTCATAAAAAGGGTCACCCTATCCAAAAACTGGGTATAGTAAATAATTATACAGAATTTTACTTTGGAAATTTAATTAATTTTTTATTTTTCTTGTAGTGTTCAATGGTAACATTGTATTTTTGACATTATTTTGTTTTTTATTTTCGAAAAGAAAAAAGAAAGATCAGTATTTATAAATATATATCCAGAGTAGTTTTAAACTGTTTCTACCGAGTATATTCACTGGTAGAAAATTATCGATCGCATGTGTATCCAAATTATGCCATAAAACTGAGCGGTTCATTATTATTGGCGTTCCTTGAAGCGCGAAGGATTCAGATTGGCTTGTGTTTAATGAAACTTCACTGTACTACTTCACTTACTGGTATTTACCACTACTTACCCCTATAAGGGGGGGTTTATACCCCTACTATGTAATTGTTTTGCTTTAGAATTGTAATCATATCACGTAACATTATATTTAACAACAATCTTTACCGTATTGTAGATACGTACAGTATCAGGCATTGATTCGACTGTAGTATTGAATACTATACTGTATTCCTTCATGACGTCTCTTTTATAACATCTTTAAATCGCTCTTGATGAAGCGTACCAAAACTATTCCTTAAAATACACTGTTCGAGTGCGCTTACAATAATAAATAATATAATTTTATTCCTCGGAACGCAACAACGGGGAAACAGAAAAGCATGTAATAAATGATAACAAAGTATGTATAGAAATGTAATATTGATTTACGCATGTGCATGTAATAGAACTATTCACTAATATATACATTTATTAGTATTTTCAGCCTAAAAGAAACCATTATAGAGAAAGCACTATTCCTAGTACATCTGCAGTCTAAATTGAACTTTATTTACAAGCTTGGTTGAGGAGACTATCAACTTTTATGTACTTATGGTCAAGTAAAATAAATAATCAGGTACTGGAACGAAACTTTAAAAAGTTTTGGGACGAAATTCTGTTAGCTCGTTAACTAAGCTAAAGTTTTAATTAGAAATGTCCTTGTTTGTTGTAATAACGGATTTAAGTGCTTTATGTTTAAGACGGGAACAGGCCTCTGTTCGTTAGAAGAATACATTTATAGTTAATTATTTTACGGCAAATAGATTTAAAATTTTAAAAGTAATAGTTGTCCATTCTGACGATCCAGGAACTTCGAAACTGAAAAATTAACTATCTAGATTGTACACGACTTGACAAGTTAAAAATTATTGGATCACGAGCCACGCTTTATAGATACTTACATACATTTTTTTACGAGGAGGAATCCAATTACTGGGCTCACCCAGTACCTCAATAGAGCGGCACTGAGAATACCTACTAAAACTCCCCGGTAACTCCATGGCCCTTCACTGGGGTAACCTGGGTTCTGCGGAGCATTTCACCAGGTCAGATACTTACATACATATCAGAGATTAATATATCAATGCCTAGTTAGCTACTTTATTGTAACTAACTGCACGCCAAGTTTATTATGAGCATGTGTACTATCCAGAAATTCGGTTAGTTGAGAAGGTTAAAGTGATTGATATTTCAATGTCATTTCAGAAACGTCATTAAAAAAGTCTTTGTCTAGATAAGTTTAGTAGTATAATCTTATTTTTTGTTTTATGTCGCTATTATAATCGGTTTTGTAGGCGAATTCTAAACAGCTAACCGACAATTGTAACAAATTGGCTTATGTTAATTGATTGTTGGTGAAATTGATAGCTCGTCCGTAAATTCAATGGTTAAACAACGAAGTTGAAATGATTTGTCTGAGGAAGTTTTGTTATTTCGGTGCCGGCTATCGTCTGGAATATAAATCGGTGTTCGGGTCTCCGCTTCTCACGATCGTGAGCCCTAAAGGCGTCTAGAGACCTAAGTAATATTTAATAGATTGTCTGGACCAAATCAATTTGATATTTTAATGAATCGTGATTACATTTTTTACATTGTGTACTTTACAGTTTTTTTAAAACTATTACTTACTACTTATAATTAATTTATTTAAAGCAAATAAGTAATATAAAATTACAGAAGTATCAAATAATTTAGTCAATTTTTTATATGTATATGAACTAAAATATAGCACATTGATTCCTATACAGATTTTAATATTATTATTATGACTTTTGAATAAATGACAAAAAAATGTAGAGCAATCAATTGACTTAAAAATATGAGAGTTTTAAGATTTAATAAATAAAAGAATATGTATAAAATGTATTTTTTTATTTTCAATTATTATATATAAATATTTTATTGTTAGTCATAAGCATTATAATAAAGAATAAGATACTTCTCTACGAGAAAAAAATTTAAACAGAAAAATTATATAGACTGATTGAAAATATCGAAACCACAATCGTTTCATTTATTTTTAAATCGTTTCATTAATTTTATTATTGACTGTGAATTTTAACATTATTCAAAAAATTCTCAATGACGTGAAAGGGAGGGACCAATCTTGCTGAGTTTCTTGCCAGGAAAATACCCACTTGTAGATTTAGAATGCTTATATTGACGTTCAATAAGTGCATGTACCAAAATTGAATAAAATATTTTGACTTTGACGTTAACTTTAATGTTTTTAAAGGGTAAAATGTTTACGACTAGTTACGGCACACTTATACTTTATGGTTACTTTATACTCAGGAGCAATCTGAGAGCACTTAAAGATAATATAATTTTTAGTGTTCTCATTTTTTTGTTGGTATCATAAAGTAAAGTAAGTGGGTTTAGTAAGCCCTTAAGTGGATGCTTGCAAGGTATTTTAGGTTTCGATGTTTATATTTAATAATACAGAAACATTAAAATTAATATTTTTCTTATTAGAGAAGAATATTGAAGAATGTTTGGAGCGTCGAACGTGAGCGTTCTACCGCCGGTCTCAATATTCTATCTTCCGATAGTTATTTAAATAAATTAAGTATGTTAGGCAAAACCATACTGAACGTTTTATAGTATGTTGGTATCGCGTCGCGTCAAAATTCGTAGATCACGTAGAACGCAATTTTAACATTAAATTCATGTTTTGCCGTTTTACAATCATTTGTTTTGAACCGCTTTCGGAGTTCCCTGCTTTCGAATACATATGAGGCAAATATTTGACTCAACGGATGTAGAAGTGGGTACTTAATCAGAATAGTTACTTAATGTTGAAAGTAATTACGGAACTACGAGCTAAGGAGTGCTTTAATTGTGCGAATCACTAGCAATAATCCTTTGCACTCCGTTAGGGCTATATTTAGATTACACCTTAATTACTTTGGCTATTATGAATTAGTTTATTAGATATAATAAGAAATATATTAAACTACGTAGATTTGCGATGATAACTGATTAAGATAAATGACTAGATAAATCTTCGCTATGAGCTCTGAGATTTTTTGTTTACTTGATTAATAAGATTTCAGCCATAATCGTTTTGTTTTTGCCTTTTTTCCTAAATTTTGTTATATTTGTACGAAGAAAATATACAGAGTGTCTCTAAATGAGTAACACGAATGAGTGTCTTAAGCTTTTAATTATACTTGCTTGAGCTCAACGTTATTTTATACAATAAGCACAGGTGTCTATAAGGTGGAAACACGACACCTGAGTTGTTTTGGGCTATAACACCTTGTTATGACCTAAAAGCTTGGTGGGTGAAAGCGGTGGCAGTTAAATTGTGGACCAATGGCTTGGTGTTCCTTACGAGGTTTTAAGGGGACTAAAGATCTGTGTATAACAAATAATATAGGCAGATTTTGAGTATTGTTGTTGAGAATAGTGTTATAAAATTATTATATTCCTTACATTCTTGGACTACACAATTTTAAGTACAGAAGAAGATAGTTATATGAAAGAAGACGAGCGGAAATGTATAAGAACAAAATTTGTATTGACCCACCCGGGGCTTTTATTTTCGTTAAACTGATGATGATTTTCGTAAAACCTGAGCCCGCTACAATTTTTTTTTAAACTTTACGTCCTGGCTCTTGTATTACTTGAAGGTAAGTGAAGTTAAGGCGGCATATTGCACTCCGAGTGCAGTTCCTCAAGCACAAAGGTACTGGCTATCTTATATACAACTGACAGAACACAACAATGCTCTTAACATTATTATTAAGGCTGCAGAAATATTCTCTATTGAATCTTGGACTTCCAGATCTGAAGTAAGGGGTTCTCAGCCTCTAAAAATAGTGGTATTTACATTAATTTTACCCATTTCTATTAAGTTTATCTATTCTCCAATATCAGTAATAGTCAGATTATTACTGTTGTGTGCACTGTTAGATATCATTTAACTACAGACATAAATGATATCCTGATTGTTGGTTAAATTTATATTGATCCATTGTCTATTAATAAATTAGTTATGTATTAATTTTCGTTTAGCAGTTCAAATTAATATTAGTAGTCGGCAAGTGATTACGTAGCGGTTGTAATTTATGCCAATTAATTAAGTGAGACGTATCAGGGGCCTCGCTAGGGCTGATGGCCGACTTTCATGTGGAATAATTTGCTTATTGTAATACAACGGGGAAGATTAATAACTAGTCAAATCATAGTCACATGATTATTACAGATATATTATTTTAAATGAAATAATCCAATTTGATCCCTAGACAAGAGAGGTGGTTAAACTTAAGTTGCTTAAGTTTAACCACCTCTCTTGTCTAGGGGCTGAAACCACCTTCTTCAGATCTGAAGGTCCGAGGTATTAACTTATTGATTATGTATAGCCAGTTTGACCGTGGTCGAGGAATACGGGTGTACCTTCGACATTTACCATCAAGTGAGATTAAGGCCCAGAGCTACCCCGTTATAAATAAAAAAGTAACTTCATCTCGTACCTACATTTTTGCCAATATTGATTCCGTTCCCTAATGAACTAGCAGTGCAATCTATGCACGCGTCTGCATTGACATTTTATCGTGTATTCGATTTGATTTTTATTGAATCGATATTACGGACGTGGCGAAGCAAATAATTTCGACAATTTCCGATAGGCGTTTCGTTCGCACAAAAACCAATTATACTGTGCCACCGTTCCGGTGCCGCACAAAAACAACTTTACTAATTATTATTTTTTCATTAAAACTAATTAAGGCTTTGGCTGTGATCTTGTTTGGTTTTTTTGCTTCTTTTTATTAATCTCGTCAAAGTGTTTTCTGAAGAAATCATTTTTTTTATATAAAGCTCAGCAAATGACTCGACTCCACCTGATGATAGAGGATATATATGTGAAGATAGCCAGTGAAGCATGTGACATACTGCCCTAGTCACCCTCACCTTGCCAACCCAAAAAGTGCTTTTTCACGCCTCTTTTAAAGGAACCCATGTTGTTAGAAGGAGGGAATACGTTCATTTTCAATAATGAATTTATGACAAAGAGGAAAAGATAGAAAAACTGAGTGGCTATAAAATTCCAATAAACTAAATAAAGAACTAAAATTCTATGGCAACCGAGTGTATCATCTTATGAAAAAGAAACGGAATGAGATAGATTTTATTATTTTATTATTTTATTCAGTTCAAGTTTTCAAGTAGCGCGTAATGATAACATTTTGTCGGAATAAAATAATCTGTCATTTTGAACAATGTTACTTAAGAGCATGTGACTTGATATTGTCATTTGTTAATGTAATTAAAATACCTTCACCTAAGTTTTTTTACAGTCATCACAGAGAAGTGAAATGGATAATAGTTCTATTATATGTATTACCCGTTGCTAGTATCTGTTTCTGTTGTGAATTCATCTATAACTAAGAGATGACCGTGACGTAATTGAATATTTGTAGAATAAAAGCATCATGCTATGACTGTACAATGATTCAACAGTAAACGGATAAATCTTTTGTTTTGTAACCAACCTTGCTGCTTTTATAATCCTAGGTATTCCTAAGAAAAAGTTAAATCATATAGGTATTATTACAAAGACCCGCAAAGAAATATATTTGAAAAAACTTTTCGAGCTTAATCCGTAATCAATATTATGTGGCCATTATGTACGATTTAAGTTGTTATTTTATTGAAAGTTGTGAAAGCCATCGAAACTAAATTTTATGTAACGATTTCTACAAACCTTTGAGAAAACTTTTCTATTGGAGTAAACTCAGATTCAACTCTAACTTGTGTAAACTAGGGTAGTTTATAAGTTGCTACAAACAAGGGAGGGGTTAGGTCGGCAGCTCCTGCAGCTGCGGCTGACAAAAACAGAATCAGCTTTGATAGGGATTGGCTTACCTTTCAGCTAGTTCAAGCAATTTATTTATGGGTATATTTAAAAAAGATTATAATAATTGTAGGTCCGGTCGACCTAGACATTAGTTAACCACTAGGTTTAATATCATTGAAAGTTACTGTGGATACCTACCATTAAGATTAATGTCACTAACAAATTGAGCTGACAAAAATATTTTCACCGTTTTTGTTAATTTCAATTGATGTCAATATTCTAAAGTTTGTAAAAAAATATAATATTCTATATTTGAATAATTGAATGTATTTCTTTAAGAGTCAAACCATTCTTTATCGAATATTACGTAGCACGATAAAATTTGGCAATACTATACCTTTAAGGAACATTTAAACATTTTCTATTATTATAATTTTATATTCAAATTATTTCATAGTTAATACATTTCTGGCTAGTTCTTTAATAAATTAAATTTAATAGGAAATCAGCAATTTTTTATTAAAGTAAGTATTTTAGGAGGAGGCTCAGAGCTTTAGACGTCATAAGATCATATTGTATTCTATTTTGTATGTTAAGAAAGAGCTTAAAAAATAATATATATATGATACATGTGAATATAAAACGTTAGCGCCCTGTTTGACGAACAACACACGATTTTGCGTCTCAAATTTAGGGCTATGTAAAATTTAGAATGTGATGGAGTCTATCAATTAAAAATTCACAAAAATTTTATTACATATGTACAATATAATTAAATTTACAAGAGTGTATTATTACATTAACACAAGAATTAACACTCTGAAATAGAAATGAAAGAAGTTATACAAAACTGATCATAACAAAAATCTTTGATTTCATTTCCATCTTAGCTGATTACGCATTTGCTGATTACGATTTTTTAAAGAGTCTATTGAATCTTGACGACTTTTTATGAATTGTATCCAGAGAATGTAGAAATGTCTTATTTAAATTAAAGAAATGATAACCCCTGGCCTATCCCTAGCCATATTACGTGCTATTTATAAAAAAAAATAGTCCTGGAATATATAAGGTCTATTAAAATTAACTTCAAAGGACCTCTTTTTAATTTTCATAACATGATTCTCTAAATTAATCTAATATAATTTTCTATTCTCTACACTTAATTTTTATAATTCTATTTTACATACAACTTTACAGAGTTTTATGGTAAGTAGCCAATCCGTGCAACTAATGCCCTTGACAACAAGTTCTGACTATGACTACTGTACAAGATGCCACTAAAACAAGCTTCAACAACTGGTAAGTTGTTACAACTAATAGCTGCGGACGCCATTTAGATAGTTCGAGGGATTTGCAGGAGCTGTGTACACCACAAGCGAAAATTTTAACTTTAGCAATAGAGCATATAAAAATATAAAAAATATAAATTCAAAAATTATATAACATAAAGTTTTATAAAACCAGTTTCAATAAATTTATACCCCTAATGCTGACTTATGAGAAACGACATTCAAATATTGTACGATCAGCCTCAGCCCTTATTTTATTAAACGAACTAAGAAGCGTCGGAGTAAAATAAATGTAACTACCCTATCCAGACATATTTGGTTTAATTTAAATTTATTAAACATTATATCTACTTCTGTTAATTTAAATATCCCGGATTAATATGCGCTCCTACAATGGAGCGCGATGGAGGATTTCTTTAATAGCAAAATAATAATAATATATTCTTACTGTCTTCTTTAAGACAGTAAGAAAATTTTTTATAAAATTATCTACAGTACAGGGCACAACAAAGTAATCTAAATCCGTAACTACATAATTATTAAAAGGGTCATGTCATAATAAATGTCATAATATTTGACTTTTATTCAATTTGAAAATAAAATGTTGAGGTCGGGAGTGAAAAGGGTTCCGTTATCACAAGCGGTAAAGTGGACCTGTTCACGGATTATACTTTATTGATTCACTTGCCTACGATGAAAACAGATTTATGTCAATTGTCTTTTTATATTTTGCAATTAGGATAATAATCAATATTCTATACATAAATATAACTGTATCAAGTCGGTGTCTTTAAATCATGTATAATGAAAATAGAAACTTATATATAGGGTCTTTATTAAGCAACAGAAGCCATAAGAACAGTTTCTAGAATTTTTGACTATCTGTTTTTATGGTTATATACGCCACTGATGTATTTTTTTTAGGTATTACCTGAAATTTATGCTGAATTCTACCGCAAGAAAATATCTACATAGGTACTTGATTTTAAAATCTCCGCGTACGAAGTAACGGGCAAAAGTTAATATTAAAAATAATCATAAATGTTGGCGGTTAATAACAAGGTAATTTTGAAATTTAAAATTGAATTCGTTCTCAAAATCTCACTTAAAGAGAAATTATGTGAATTCCCAACCAATCATAGCTGTAGATACAATGAACGTAGTCCCGCCGCCCGTGGTCCTATAATCCCAATTTACATCCCAACGTTCCGTGATGTTGTTCATTTGAAATTATAATTAAGCATCATTCGCTG
Organism: Acentria ephemerella; assembly: GCA_943193645.1. Lineage (NCBI taxonomy): Eukaryota > Metazoa > Arthropoda > Insecta > Lepidoptera > Crambidae > Acentria > Acentria ephemerella. Next base: position 11,425,055 of record OW971876.1, read on the forward strand.
ACTCGGAAACAATATTCAACGACTTGTGTAAACTTTGCTAGTTAACCAATTTCTACTGAGTTTTGACATTGCGTTAGTGCTTGATAATTGTAAATGTCATATTAAATAAAATAGTTGTTGCGTAAAACAATGAGTGAATGGGGACGGACATCTATAAATAACCGTGATGAATCTGCCACTCTATTTAGAACTATGGTAGCGACGGCACACATTTTCATTTTGACATTATTTTTTATCATGGCAACGGTTAGATAACAGATTAGCTGCAGATGTTGGAGTAATAGAAAAGCCATCTCTGTTTCTTTAAAATTTAATATTACATAGTTTTAGATTTAAATTTGGAAAACGGAAGCTGTTAATATTTTTACTACCATATTACAACTTTATTTAAATTTTCAAACCATTAAATAAAGTTACCATATCACTTCCTGGTAGTTATTGTGTATTTTAAGCTATAAATATTTTAACGATATATGTCATTGTATTATCGATGTGCTGGACGAATGTTTTTGATAAATGAGTAAAAAATTAATGCGGATACTTTCCGACAGAGAGAGGTAAAGCAGTAATGAAATAAAAGAGGGACCGACGCGTCTAATCAAATTGCTTGGCTTAGAAGAAAGAACGTACGCAATCGCTAATAGAATACTAATGTCTTTGTAAAGAAAAATCTACTCGTATATTTTTCTGAGTTTTCTTCTAGTATCAACAATACTCAGAAAGCATTTTGACTAGAAACGATGATACTAACGAGAGCTAACAAGTAATTAGTGGCGGGGAAGTTGGATCACTGCTCTTTATTCTATGTTAATAACCAAACTAGGGTTTTTTTAGACGAAGCTGAAACGCATTTGGAGCGCAAGAGCTTTACTTAAGAGTCAGCTTTTAAAATACAATCCGGCTATTTATTGTGGTTAGTATTTGTGGTATCGAATATTCCAAGAAGGCAAATTCATAGTGCAATATGGCGTATACCGCTTCAACAAAGTAACAGGAAATGATGTAGATAAGTAAATATTATTGTTTATTTTTGTAATCTTAAAAATAAAATTACAAAATTACATTTTTATCAATTTCTTTAAAAGTGGTTTTATTCAGCTTTATTAGTGAGAACAACTGTTAATAAATTTTTGGTTACCTGGAATTTCAAAGAAATTAGATTCTTTATATTGTAGGTGTGCTGTTATTTTGTAATTAAATAATTCGTAATTAATATGACTGGTTAAATGAAAAAGAATTTTAGAGCGATACTTCCCTGTAGTACACTCTAACACTTTGGTTATAATCAGCACCAACATATTACGTCTCGCAGCTGGACATAAACTATCCAAATGAAAAAAACCATGAACAGTGTACGCTTCAGTACAACCACGCTGACCAGAAGCCAATGGTAGGTATATGAGGTTTCAGTGACAAACGGAAAGAAAAGTAAACCGTAGGTCCCGGTTGTAATGTTTTCTGAAGCACGAAGTAGCTCGAGATAGCAATATTTTTGATAAACCCATCCAGGACCAACCACGGCGAAAACGGTTTCGTTTTCAAAATCATAACTCGGACCACCATGCGTTCTTTAACGATAAACTTTTTAAAAATATATAATATGAATAATTTTAAAATATAACTTCATCGAAAAACAATAGTAACAACAAACGCGGTATTCATGAAAGAATAAGGCGTTTTTGTCGCTATTTTTTTTTCATTTAATGAAAAAAAATACATTTTCGTGTAAGAACCGCAGTCTAGCTGTTTGTCTAAAAAGCAAAAAATCAGAAAAAATAAGAAGCGGCCTCGTTACAGTGGATACGGTTAACGAGCACTACAATATGTAGCTGGTTTTCTGGCAGAAATTTCTACAGAAATAAGCAGATCACATGAACTAATTTTTCTGCAAATATTATATTTTAATTTATATTGTTGTGTGTATGCATAAATCTATCTACAAGTATGTGTAGTCTAAGAAGCCATTTTGAATAATATACACAAGTCAATACCAGTTCAAATAAATCAATAAGTGTTGTTTGTTGTCTTTCCATTGTGTTTTGCCGTTCAAGTTAGAAATTGGTGTAACGACAGTATCTGTCGACATTAACTAGTGATGTAAACTTATAAGAATAAAGTTGTAAATAAAATATAACAAATTAATATTTTATTTACACGTGAATATCATATCACACGCCAAGTCCTAAGGTTATACTGGGAGCCAGAAAATCTAATCTAACATTTTACCTATTTTAAGTATGTGCGGTTTGAGAGTTTAATTAACACGGCATACGTAATTAAAGCAACGTGAGTAAGGCAAAACGTTGAATAATGTACTGTGACTGATTATTTGTTTGTTTGGTTAATTCCTTTGTTCTAGAAATGTTTGTCCAGAATAAAAAACTTACATTAAAAGTCTAAAGCAGTGATAGCAATTCCTATAATGATTTTCTATTTTTTTTAAGAATGCTATTATAAATATTCACAGCGGAAAATTGTGTTTATTTATAGCATAAATTTAAGATGTTGACAAAATGACAAAAGTAAAAAGGGTCTGTGGGAGGACCTTGAAGACAATGCTATAAATTTTACTTTGTCGTGTTTTATCCTTTTTGTTTTTGTGCGGGGTACGAGCTATGTCGATTCAAGAAGGGGTATTATTTTATTTCACTTTACTTATATCTTTTTATGGGTTGTCACCCGCTTTAGGTATTCATTATCGCCTATAACCTATAAAAGTTAATAATTCATTTATTGTTTCAAAAACACACACGAGTTTATGTATAATGTTAACTTTCAGACACTCCTACCTCTCTAAGATTAAAAGCGTTAAAAAATCTTCAATATGAATGGATCTTTATAATTACATTTATTGATTCATTCATATTTTGAGAAAAAACAACAGCACTTCATTAATGACATAAAAGCAATTTAACTGTGTGTGTGTGTGTGTTTAGAAATTAATCAGTAAGTGCTACCTGAAATAGTTTTTTAAGAGGGAAATATATTTGAAGCGAACTTAATTTCATGTCTATGATCATAATTAAATGAAAACTCCATCCTATTTTAGTTTGACTGCATTGAAGAAGGGTGATACGTACCAATCCGTCTGGCAACAGCAATTCAATCAGAGTACAATAGGAGTATATAAACGAATTTCTGGGGCAGAGTGGCTTTGGTTATTGACAGGTTTTAGAATGATAGTTTTATTGCATACTCTTTGATATCGCTATAAAAACGGTTATTGAAATATTCGAATTTAAATACTCAAGCTATATTGGTATATTATGGGACACAAATAGGCTAGAAATTCATCATTCAATATGTCTAAAAGGACATTAAGCTTTACACTTATACCAATTATGACCTATTTACCACTTTGAAGATTAAGAGTTGACTACTCAAAAATTGTAATGCAAATTCATGTCATGTCATGTTTTGCAATTTTTCATTTAGCTCTAATTTAGTGAGTATGTTACAGCCGATGTGGTTAATCTGGATACAATGCATAATGCCTAGTTATTTTGTATATTCAGAAATAATACACATCAGCTTTAACAAGAATATCTTGGATATATTCAGTCAAAGTGTATGTATTGAGATAAATTGTTCGCATATTGCACATTGTCCGAATTCAATCACGCCACAGTTGGAATCGGTTCCAAATTGAAATAGATTAGTTTTCAGACAAAGGTTTCATTCTTGGTCTTTGGCATGGTTTTTGTTTAGCGTGCTTTGAGCTTCATCCCCAGATACGTGTTGGCGGCTAGGACGTCTGGCTTTGGTCCAAATGGCTGTCAAAGAGAGCGCGCCCTAATTTTCTTTTCAACTAAAAATTATGTGAACCTTGAAGTAACTTTGGGCTTGTTTTCCTCGTCTGAGAGGAAAGTACCGAACCTGTCAAGAACACTATTTTCGCTTCTACCAATAAAAAGTATTTGAGCCTCTCTAACAAGTTGAATTGATTATATTTACGTAACGCTGTCTTCAAGGGTAGTGCTTTCGTGTTAAATTACATTCAAAATTGTACAGTTTTGTCACTTTAGATTTTTTTCTATGCATAGTAAAGCAATTTTTAAATTATATTATCTTGGCAAACAATAGTAAAATCGGGGACATGTGTTATATAGTTTGTGTTGTTTCGGGCGATTAAACGCTCCGCAGAATACATTGACGATAAGAAACAGATTAAGACGTATTACATTGACGATTGTGATTTATCTGAAATCGGATACCATGGTGTAATTACAGTGACATTATCAATATATTACGAACAAAGTAGTATTTACTTAACAATAATCGATAAAGGAATGCAGCTGTTCAGATTTTGACTTTATTACTTCGTTTCAAATATTCTGCCAGATTTGGAATGAAGTAATAATAAAAATAATTTCCAATGAAAAGCAAACACTGCACCGTCGAGTATCCCTTTCGCGGGCTTATGAATTTCGTAAAGTTACCCTTTAATTTATAAGCACAACAATGCAGTTTCATATTGTTATTTGGATACAATGCAACTACTACTGCAAATCTTTCACTTACTGCAGGAGAAATAAGGTAGTTGTAAGTGTGACCCCGAAGTTTTCTTCAGGTACCAATCTGCCTTACTTCACGATACATACCTGTAACAAAAATTCAAACGTGAAACATAAAATAATTTATATATCATAAGCATAAAGCATTATTTATTTATTTTATTACTATAATAAGCTCAGCAAATGACTCGACACCACCTGATGAACAGCAGTAGAGGAGTCCATATGTGAAGAAGCTTGCGACATACTGCCCTAGCCACCCTCAGCTTGCCGGCCCAAAAAGTGCTTTTTCACGCTTCTTTTAAAGGAACCCATTTACATTCACATCACCAATGAAGCCCAAACTTAAATCAAAAAAACATAGCGGATAGGTATACATACATAAAGGATGTAAGATATGACTATTCAATACAATAATAGTTCGCATAGTTCATAGTTCATACTGCAAATCAAATAATATTTATTAGATTTATGCTGGGTTTAAAGAATCTATCTACGGATGTTTTTGCTTACAAGATTGAGCTAAGCTTTATTAAAAGCTATCATTAGTAGATATAGGTTCTCTAAACATTCCGCTGACTAGATGTTCCTATAAAATTCAAAATTTTGTATGAAAACCGATTATTATCTATATGCCGATTTTGCATCACTGGGTAACAAACATTCGAGCATATTATCATATAAAATTTAGCATTGTTAATATTAAAGGAAAGAGCTTCCATTTGACACTAAAGTAGTAGTAACCTAAAAAATACAAATTAATCACGTTACAATAATAAATTGTTAAATAATATTATCTCTTAATATCTACTCGAAATTAGAACTTGTATTATCGATACAATATGCCAGAGATATAAAGACAGAGATATTTATATCCTCCATCACTCGTAAACAAATGTTTGTACTCACTGTGCAAACATTTGCCCTTATTAATATATATTTATGTTTTTCATTTTGGGATCAGAAGTTTTCGTATGACAATATTATTAAAGGTAATAAAGGCTACTTTACTCATTAGGATCCTAATTGATCATATATTGTTCTATCTTTCTCAATAATAAGGTCTATAATTGAATACCACAGAGGTCGAAAATATTTACTATGCATAAAAACGTGAAAAGCTAAATTAAATTAAATTCAAGGCAATTTATACCTTACATGATCCACTGAATGCTAATATTACGCTAAATTGCTCAACTTATCGACGTCACGCGCCCATTGCGTAAATAATGTACCGTCGGAGCTGTAGGTAATCGACAGGTGTGCGTAGGTGGCCGGACGCAAGAAGGTAAGAATGAAAAATACAACTGCAATATTAGTTTGTTTCTTTGCCTGACCATACCTGAAATTTTCAATTTATTAGATTTTGACTGTCTCTATGGTCTAGTGGCTGGGACAACCAACTTGAGATCTGGGGTCTATGGTTCAATTCTCAGTGGGGGCAGATTTCTGCTCGGCTTTGTTGGTGGTTGTGGTGGTGGCTTTATTTATATATGGGTAGCTGCCACCATATTTCCCAAGTTTGTCCACATAACAATAATGTAAAAAGCATTATAGCAGCAGGTTAGATAGTCAGTTCTCCATGTTTGAGGAATCCGGGATATAGTTCGCTTCCATCTTCGGTCTTATAGCTACCCCATTAATAATTTAAAAAAGCATATTCACCAGCCAGTTGTCAATGTCAACTAAGGTATCTATTGTCTTTATTTGCATTCTAGCGTCCTTACGATTTATCTGGTTGTAATTGTCCTCCTACAGGTTTAAAGGTTTATAAAAATATTTGGTTAATTATAAAATTTATTTAAAAACCAAAATTTATTATATTTATAAAAACTAAGAACATAAATGAAATGAAACAAATTTTGATGCTCACTATGCATAAAAAGACACCTTTACCTTTAGAATATTTGATGGTGTTTCACGGAGGTGACGTACCTGCTTGTGAGATTTTTTAATTATGGAGCACTTTCAAGCGATTTCTAATAACTCAAAAACATCGATATATTGAATTGCTTCTGCAATATTTCTATATGACGGTACTCTATTTATTAAGAATAAATTTTAAGACAAAATAATTTTCAAAATCAAATCAATCAATATCAAAACGCTCTTTATTTAAATAGACTGAATTACTGAGTAAAAAATATCCTTAATTTAACTTAACATACACAACGTCAAGTTAAATTATAAACAATATTTGTGGACTAATTCAACAATATCTTGAAACTATATCCATTGAAATCTACTTAGTCAAGCGATGAGTATTATATTTTTAGTTTTGCGTGAACTGTTGATAACTACTTACACTTATTAAACACAGCCTAGGCACAAACAACTTTGTTGTTATAGAGTTTACTAATTGTTTAACTAAGCTCGGTGAAGCAAATATTTATACCAGTAGTCAAAGATGCTACAAGTAAATATTTTCAAAGTGATAGATATAACTAGATTAATGGTGGATGTGATACTAAATAACTATTACCATGATTACAAATGTATTTTGGCTGTATGGTTATTTAAAAGAAGTGTTTTCTTCTATGTTTCTAGAATTTGTTATGTTGGGCAGTACCGCCATGGAAACGCGTAAGTTCTACGAGCGTGCGTGGGTGCTACGAGTGTCTCAAGGCTTCGGAAACCGCTAAGACTTTTAAGTTGAAATGATGCGCGTCTGACTACCTTATTAGTTGTGAATTTAGATGTGAAACAGCAAATATTAATAAAAATAAGTTCATCTATCTCGAAGAGGTAAATAAATGACCCATTATGATTATGTTTAAATGTGTATCACGTTCATATTTTAAATTTATTTAGCTTAAACTTGACTAGTGTGGCGCATTAGCTAAGGTTAGATGAACTCTACTATAAGGCTGGCCATAAGCTGTTCTTTATCACCCTGGTATTTAAATAAAATGCAACAAAACCTATGTAGGCCTAGGCCCAGCAGTGGGACTGTTAAAGGTTATTCATGATGACGAAGTCATGAAATCTTCATCTTGATTTACCAGATTCTACATTAAAAATCATTCTGGCTTAAAGATGTTACTGCAAGTAAATCCACTGTTCTTTTTTTTGCCATTATAAGCACAGACTTGACTCCGACTCGTGGTAAGCTGTGAGAGTGGTCTTTATACAGAGATAGCTGGTGCAGCATGGGACAGTATGCTGCCCTAGCCACCTTCACCTAACAGCTAACAGAGGTCTTTTCAGCCTTTCTCAAAAATGTAGGCTCGTAACGACAGCCATGCATGAAACAAACAAGCGAGTCTCTAAAACTCTTCGTAGGCGATGTTGACACGGGCTCCTGAGTAGAAAGAAAGAAACAGGGATAACAGCTTCTTTAAGGTGGAGAAGATACTTCAATTATGCGTTATTTCCTTTTATTTTTTAAGATTTAGGTGTTTAAACTCTTAATAAAACATAGTCCTACCAAATAAATAGCCAACTATGTAAGCATTCGCTTTTGCGAATTGCCTTTAAGATACACACAATTTTGTTAAATATAGATTTTAAAAATATATATAATTTACCAATGAAATATCTTAAACCAGTATTTAATTAAATACTACGGTTCGAAAACTCCACTTGATTTGAATAAAATGGTTTCAGTTTCGTATTTGAAATTTCAATTTAAACATTCCGTAGCAAGTAAATTGGACACCGATTTCTGCATCGAAAAGCTCAGGGACAAACGGCGCGGGGAAGCATAATCATCTCTCCAGTGCAAGTGAGATTGGTCCGCGTTCACACTGACAGCTCTTATATTACTGGACACATTCTGTCATAATATTTCAGGTACATAACAGACACAAAACGTCTGTTGGAAACGATAGAAAATAGTATCAAAAAATGATGGCGATGTTTATAAAACAATTTTATGTTAACTGAGCAGTTAGACCTTTTTATACTGAGCCACTACTGCGGTCACTATTGCGTCATCGTAGTATTTTAAAATATATTTCATAAATTTAAGCTTAAAACAGTTTACAATGTATACATAGCTTATACCATCTTCAAGTCGACTGCGATCACATAATGTTTACGGGTTTGTCTATTAAACTCGCTGGTTTCCGCGCTTTTCAATGAAGCTAAACAATTGCAGCTCTATTGTCACTTAGGCAGGTGCATTGAAGCAAAGCTTTAGCTGCGATATTATTTAGACATAAAGTTAAATTGCTTTGTCTCGCATATTAAAGTCACTTACATAAGGAAAGTAACAATAATTATATAATGTATATCAGTACTATATCATACTATATGAATATCAGTACTAGTTTCACTGATAAGTGAAAAGCGTATTTAATCATGAGATTCCTACAATTTCAAAATTCCAACTGTGTGTAATTCTTCACCTTTAAATTCACTTCATCGCTGGGCGTACATGACAATAGATTTCGGGTCATAACCTCACCATGGTGGTGGGTGCGGTCCTTTCGACTTACTTGAACGAACTTACTTGATCCATCCAGAACAAATATATTGCTAACGTTGCTTGTTTATTTACCTAAACCTGAGCGTTCGTTCCACGACCCTAGCAAGCTCCATTGTTCGTAAAACTAATTTATTGAATCCCTTTTGTGAGTATCGAGACAACGTCTGGGCTAATTTTAATTGATTTACTTTACTTCGGAAAATATTGATTTTAATAGATATTACACTGGGGGTTTACTTTAAAGTTATAACAAATATTCTGAGTTATAATAACAGAACTGTATTAATTATAGAAATATAAAGTAATAATAATATATTTAACTGAAGTTTAAGCTTTTCGTTAACGCGTTACAAAATGGTTGTTGAATTTGACTGATTGATGATTGACTTCTATAATATCTTTCGAATAAGCCATTTATACTTTCAAGGAAGGTGATAACAAAATATAATGCTTGTAAAAGTTGAGCAGAAATAACATTGCAATATTCAAGTAACGTGCATTTATATTCACCAACAAGTGTTATATGATCCTTAATTTTCCCTAAAATAAAACGATTGATCGAGAAATAGTACTGAAGTAAGCCACACCTACATTGTTTAATGCACAATAGAATCTAATATGATAATTGGCAATAGAATGAGACCTCATTCACTCGTAATTTTCTCGGTTTTATCTCAAAATTCTAAATTTCTAGTCTCTGTGGAGACAAGGCGTTATGTGAAATAGAGACCAAATTTTTACATTGATATTTTTATTTATAACTATTTTATTAATCGGCAAATAGCTCGGTGACCTTGACTGACTCATTAAACCAGAAGTTCCAAGCTAGTTTCCTGGTTACTGTATTACTAACGTATATTTTTCTTTAAAAATTTCTTATATATCTAAACTCACAAAGTCCATTTACTAGTGTAGCAAAGAGTAAACTTTAAGGGAAGTTGGTCAATATTTCATTGTACAAATACAAAATAATTATTCATCTGAATACAGCATGGGATAATAAAAATATTTATAAGCTTTCAAACATTTATGCGACTGTACGGCTAATCTATCTTAGAAAGAAACAAATATATATTATAGAACTGCATACAAGTCTGAGCAGCGGGAGCTGGATTACAAAGTTTCTAGCTCAAGTAACATTGAGATGCACGCCACACTGCCACAATTTTAAGAAATTTTAATAAAGTAAAAGTTTCTGACGATTCCCATAATTCTAAAGAGTTTTATTAGACGATGGATAAATGGAAAAGACTTACATAGGATCTATAGTTATAATGGGAATAGGTTGGTTTTGTTTTTGTTATAAAGGAACATTAAGAGGCGGAGGTGTTAATGTTTCCTCTTAAAACGAGTTGATTTAAAAGACTTATAGTCAATTCCACAAACGCTTTTTACGAGTCAAATATACGTTTCTTCCTATATTTGACTAAACTTTGTCTAAATCAAAATCATTCTTTCTTTTTTCAACATGTTACGTTTTTGTGAGAATATTACGGTTTTCACCTTACTTTTGCGAGCTATATGCATTAAAATACTTCTCATAGAATGGTAAGATAATAAATTGGTAACTATCTGCTTAGCAAGTTAATTTTAGTACTAAATTTCTATATAAAAATGGGAGTATGTACCAGACAACTTTAGTTGTCGTAACTACCAAGTTTTTATTACATTTGGCTCTACTCTACCTCATTTTGGCGGATGTCTTAATAAAAAAAATTATTCCCAATTTTGCTGGAAAAATATTTTCACAAGTCATTCAAATTGCTATTAGATATTTTCGTAAAAAAACATGTTCTTTATCAAGCCCACCGTCAAAATTACGGTTGTAAATGGTTTACCAAGTTAAGAAGAAGAATAGCGTTAAATATTACTTATCGGCGAAGTCTCGGCTATTTATTATGTAGGGCCATTAGGTACAGCGCACATCTCTGAAGGGACAACTTCAAAGTGCTTCGATTCAATTTAAAAAGTTAACAACCAACTTGGAGTTTCCACTGCCTTTAATACACGAAGAAGCGAAAAGTCTATATCGATGGTGGGTATTAAAAAGAAAAATATTTAAGTTTCTTTTACTTATCTTACGTTATTACATTTTCTTTATAAAAAGAGAAATTCGGTTTACAGCAAAATTATTTATTCTTTCACGTTAAGTGAAGAGAGAATGAATATCAGGATTTTTCTATTACATATATACAGTTAAAAATCATAAGAAAATTATGGGAACATGATAATAAAATATTAAATTGTATTATCATCAACAAAATTGTACATCCCACTGTTGGGCATGGGTTTCCTACATTGATGAAACACATGAGGACTTTAGACCATAACAAGACCACGGTAGCTCCATGCCGGTCGGTAGGTGAAAGACCACAACTTAAAATGCTTTTCGAAGCACGTAGGAACACAATAAAATATATTTTTAAGATTGATCCATCTAGTGACTGACCATGCCGAAAGCTGCTTGGTTTTCGTATTCGAAACAAGATCACTAGATCCACTACGACACTGAGATACTAATTTAGATTAAATTGTATAAACAGTTAGATTTTGTAACAGTATTCCGGTAGTTCATACAAATAGGATGAGACACGTGCAGCTTAACTTAAACACTTAACCTTGGATCTTGTATTAAGAGTTATTATCCATCTGAGGTTTTATGCTTTATATACAAGAGTGTGTTAAGTACATTATGTAGTTTTACAATGTTTGCCAGCTGAACTAAAGTTCGAACTGCGATTAGTACTACTAGTATCAAAAAATCTATTCGTCATTTCGGTGACTAACGAAATGGGGACTTGAAGTTATGACGAAATACGATTGGATTTTAAACCTTCCATTTAGAGTAATAAAGAACATTCATGTAATAAACGAAATAGTATGATATCCAAAACCAATTGTAATTACATGAAATACGTTTCATTTTCGTCCGTAACTTCCGAAAACGTTTTATGCTCTACATACAGCTTTTACATGCGGGCTTATTCACCTCGAATTATCTCTTAATATGATATTAAACTGGTTGTTGTATAGAATATTTAGTAATAACCCATATGAAGTTAAACACATATACTCATACTCATAAATACTCATATTACTTGGTTTCGTGAAGATATCGTGCATATTATTAAGTAAATATTTCCAATGAGCGTCGGATATATTAACTAAATATATCTACCCTCCACTCGAATGTGTAGCCATTGTTCGGATACAAAGGAATTCCTTGTTGTTTCAACATCTATTCCGTAGAAACCTACGGAACGGGTTCTACATCTAAGTATCTACAAGGGTATATTTATTAATGGCGAAGAAGCTAAATATAGGAGTAATATATTTTCGGTGTTATATTACCGTAAGTAGCGGAAGCACTACAAGTAGAAGTCAATCACTGATGTTTTCTTTCTTATTTATAGTGATATATTTTCAGTTTTATGTTAATTTTTTCAATACGAATAATAAATAATTCTTCGCATTCGCAAACAAAACAGGAATCTTTATTGAAAAAATCCAATTATTTAAATTATTGTTTAAAGTTAGTTTACAGCTTTCGTCAAATCTCCATATTTTATGATAAACTATTAAAAAAATACGAATTATTGCCACGTTGTGCGGCTGTCGAACTCCTTGCCTGAATATACCAGAAACAATACGTGCTACTTTAGGAGAATCCTTTAAAAGCCTTCATGTCGGTTCAATACTAGGGATTGCATAACTAATTCTTATATCACTTATGTTATATTTTGTATTATTCGTATAATAAAATCAAAGTCAAAATACATATATCATGTAGCTCTGCGCCATTGGGGCGAGAAATTGGCACCCCAGCTGCCGGCCACCGGACGATCGAAGTGATCCGTTCGGTGTTGGACGAGTGGTTTCGGCGCCGGCAGGGCAGACTCTATTCCACCATGGTACAAATACTGACCGAACATCGTTGCTTCGGTCACTGCCTGCACCGTATCACCCGTCGGGAGGAGACACTTCAGTGTCATCACTGTGACTCCCTCGACGAAACGGTCGAGTACATCCTTTTGGAGTACCCCGATGGGGACGCAAGCGCCACGAGCTATGTGCGGCACTTGGTAGTGGCTTTCTCTCACTACCAACCATGGTAAGAGTTGGTGAGAGGGATATGGGAGAAGAAGGCAGCGGAGAGGGAGCGAGAGCACGATCCTGTAGCCACTCCTTTGAAGCGTAGACGAGTGGACGTGTAGTGGTCTTACTCTTACTACGCCCTAAGCGTGGCCGCATACATGGGTGGCTCCCACATATGTATTGCACAGGCCGTCACATCCGGGAATTTCCAAGTTACTCTGGACAATCTCCATTGGCGCGAAGTCCAGCCGTAAAGCAGGGCTGCTTGTGGACGCGCGTGGGCAATGGAGTTACAGGGGAAATTTAGCGGGCATCTCTTAGGGCCACTTTGATGAGGCCCTGCACAATTACAATACTGAAAAGAATGTATGAAAAGAAAAGAACTATTATTATTAATAATAAGCTAATAACTCATTATTAGCTTATTATTAATAATAATAGTTAAAATTTAAAAAATCGAAAACTTCCAGCAACTTGTACAAAACTTTGATGTGGTCAATGAAATTTTTATTTTATGTTATAGCTATACACAAAATAATTTGTGTATTGCGTTAAAAATATTCTAATAATTTTCAATTACATAAATACGTTGAGTAACTTATCACTTAACTAAAATTTATTTACATATTTCTAAAGAGGCTTATTGTTCAAGAGGGATAATACGTCATGAGAGTAAAAATGAATACCAAAAGTGATATAAGTCAAGTAGTATCAATACGCTTCAATTAAATGTATGAATAAAAAAGAATAAAGGTAAATAAAACTAGATGAATATATTTTTTTGATATAAATACGAAAATTGTTTCTCAATTACCAATTAAAAAAAACAAGAGAGTGTAAAATAAATTGTTTCAATTATTGTAAATCATTCTTAAAAGTAACATCTCATATCTGAGTCAAATATAGAAAGCCATGACGAAATGATTAAGTTGACGAGTCGTCAAAGTTCGTCAAAGAAATTCGTCAAACTTTTTACCCCTTTTTTAATCAACTAATATAAGTCCCACTGCTAGGCACAGGATTTCCTACATGGGAGAAACACACGAGGAGTTGTGGCCATAGCAACACCATTATTGATTCGATTCGTTGTCAGTCAAACATATAAGAAATATTACTTGTTTATTGCTGACGATTCTCAGAAAAGGTTTAACTAATTATCGTAACTAATTAAGTAACACTGTTTTCCTCTGAGTTTCAACAGGAAAAATTAAAATTAGAATTATTATTATGATATGTATCTTTTGACATGAAATATATAAGATTATATATAAGATGATAAGATTAAATACATAAAAAATGACTTTAGTTAACTAAACAACTTATTTTACCTCACGACAGTTGAATGTTTACGTCAAATATAGCCAATATCAATTTGATTAACTGTAAGCATGCATATACGATAAAAACAATATTTTGTGTCGTCTGTAATATAGATCAAATTGTTCATGTCCATGGAAGTTCCATCATGATCATAAAAATACACAAACCTCCCCCAAATATCTCCCTTATTGAATTTTTAAAAATAAATATCAGCTATTGCAGTTTAATCTGTACTAATATTTATAAAGAGGTAAATTTTTTGACTTTATTCAGGGGTAATCCCAGGAAGGAATTGAGAAGGTTGGAATTGAAAAATTCTTTTTGTGTAAGATAGTTCATTTATCGGGGATATAACATTTGTGACACTCCACCGAACTCCACCCGGGCGCACACGTTTAGTTTCAACAAAATTTTCGGTTCTTTCATTAAAACCATTAGTCACTTTATGGACACAGGATAATGTTTGACCAATCTCTGGCGTGGGATGCAATCACGTTGTGCAACGTAAGCCGATCAAGGCTTCCCCAACATAGCGTGAAGCCTCATAAACGCAACTTAGCGGTTTATTTCCGTGTTACCATTCCTTCACCTTGCGAGGGTTAAGGTTACTTGTAATTTTAATATTGATTCCGAACAGTGTGTATAATGCAATAATTGACATATAAAATGATCGATAATTTATTTTATTCTAACATACGAACTAGATTCATTAAGTGACCATAAATAGCAGCAGGAAATTTAACTTTAATAATATTATAGTAAATAAACATTTGTTCAATAAAATAATAATTGCCTTTCTACGCCTTCTAAAATACGAAAACTATTTTTGTTTTAGTATTTAGTTTTTGTCTTCAACATGTAGTGCTAATACAAATATAAGACAATATCAAGACAAATAACTTAATTAAATATGGGTATTTCCATATACACATCCGATAACTGATTCATTAAGTACAACAAAGAATTATTTTCCGAGAAATAACAAACTCAACAAAGATCTCTTTTCGGAATATTCGGTTTTAATCCCCGTAAAGATAACAAGAATAAAAAAAATATCACCGCACTGGGGTTTCAAGCCTGTCGGATGTTGTCTACGGCATTGACTGTGTTAAGATTCACGTCAACTGAGGAAGTGTATACGGTATTATAGATGTAACTTGAAGCCAAATATGCCAACCGTCTGATGGAGTGTCAGCTCCACAAACGGTTTATTTCAAAGGTTATCTGTTCGAAAAATATTTTTCGAGGAAAATAGGGTCCAGTCGAAGGAAACTCGCCATGCGTCAAATTTGTTCCAACAAAACCTCACTAAAAATATTAGTTTATTTTTTATGTTAAAATGACATGACACATGTTTATTTGGAAGCGAAAAGTACTACCATGTAAACACTGAGGGGAGAGAAACACGAAGCCTGCATCACGGTTACAAAGTTAGCAAGTCACATACATACAACTACATACAGTTGCGCCGTGGTCCCCGAACGAACACTAGCTCGGCGGAAAGTTTTTCCTTTTCTGTCGTATGCGACATACTTAGCCTTTTCGTACATAAAGTCTTTTTTCATGCTTCTTTTGGAAGAACCCTTGTTGTATGAAGGCGGAGGAGGAGGTGAAGGAGGAATAATTGCACTGATTGGGAATTCCATGCTCTAACTATGCAACAAAGAAAGGAGTCATCAATCTCTGGTTGCATAAAGTAAAGATGGGAACAGTGAACGAGTGCCTCACAAACCTGCATACGTGCTCCTGATTAGGAAATGACAAGGAGAGACCGGGTTTCTCATTTGCATTTCAATTAGCTCACTAAATAAAAGTAGCTGGGTTAGAATAGAACTTTAATCAGAAGTAAAAAGTCTTTTTCGAGACTTTTGCCCTAGTAAGTCCTCTGGTTCCAATAGATATAATATTAAGAACAAGCTGCACATGAATCAATGAACAACCTGATGATTTGTAAAAATGTTTTTAACTATATTATATGGCTACCGAGTATGTAGCACGTTAAGAAATTGAATTAGAGTGAAAGGAATACTTTCAAGTGTACATCTAACTACAAATGAAAAGTATAGATAGACTCACATTTAATAAAAGGAGGCATGGAATTAGAATAATTTAGCGTCAAATGACACCTCTATTCCCTACTATAACCCTTTTGTTTTATAGGCGTCCCTATTATATTTAATAGGGGTCAAGTGGTATCTAGGGATTCACACGTATTTGTGGGATACGACTTTACAATAAAAAAATAAAACATCGGCTTTTTTAATTCGAAGAAAGCTAATAAAGATAAGAAAGGCGATGGTACCTACATCTAGACGAACCTGCAAGCCGTTCTACCACTTAGTAATTTTAAATTCAGTTTTTACATCACTTAACTTTTAGCACAAATACTGTATACTGTTGATACATTATTTTATGTCAACTACGGCTATGAAGCTGTTTCAAAGAAAACAAAACATCTTAATTATATTTTAACTTGGTTTGTCTTTTTGGTTTGTTTTTCTTTAACTGTTAGTTTATGGTTTCATCGCAGTATACTGTGATTAATTCATGATATGGTTAACTATTTAATTCTAAGATTTCGACAGGTCATTTCTGATTGAGCAGTCTTAGCCGAACGTCCTCATACTTCATGATAATAATATAAGATCACACTCTCTTAAGCCGTTTAGATTGTCACATCGCAGTTCCAAATTACTGAAAAATGGTAATCTGTTGGTCCAAGTCCGGGGAGTACGGTGAAGGTCGCAGACATTACAATTGCAGCACCTCTAGTTTAACGGCCGTCTGTTATGGAGTGTGTTATCTAAAGTTGTCCTGAAGCAGCCGTGGCCTAGAGCGAGCCTTGGTTAACAAGCTCTTCCAGCTAGCAGTAGCTAGCGTAACAGCTAGCTCTTCCATCATGATTTTAGAAAGTTGTAGTGAACGACACCAGCACTAGTCTACCAAATCTTCCATTATTGTGTCGGTTGAGCAGTCAACGCAGCCGTCGACGCTTATTTGCTGGTTCGATTCATTCAATTCATGAGATACTCAACCATCAAACTTTTTAATTTCCCGATTTGCTTCAAGTAGATTTAAACAGTTTTATAATTCACACCGAAGCCGAAGCTAAGTCTGAAGTGGTTTGCGATGGATCCGTTTCGACAACAGGCTTTAATTCTTCATAATCCACTTTGGTTTCCGGTCGTCCTCGGGGCTTGTTGGTCGAAATATCCAGAACTAAAACGTTGGAACCAAATAGGCAACTTTTTTGAGACGCCAGCGCCATAAAAATCGACTCTTTCAACCTGTTTCTGCAGCATTAGTGCCACGGTAGAACTCGTCCTCGTAAATACAGCGATATTTTAATGTTTTCCATTGTGCGATATGAACGACGCAAAAAAATCTAATCAGGATTAAACAAAAGAAGATTTGTTTTTGAAGCTCAAATTTATCAGCTAAATGGATTCAAAAATTTGAATTTTTAATTCTTAAACAAAGAGGAGATATTACAGATCAAAGTGGAATCATATTACAAATAAAATCTAAATGAAAGAACCTAATATATCTAATAAAAACATTAAAATAGATGCTAGGCTCAAGTAAATTTAAAAAAACAGATTGAAATGTATATCTACTAAGATTATAAAATGTCCTTTATAATCTTCGTATACATTTCAATCTAATCTTTTTCGTAGTATTGATAAAATGTAGGATGGGCTATTCGAGGTTAGCTATGGTGGCCGTTCTATAAACAATTAAACGTCACATTTTTAAAACTTATTAAACGCACGTGTGTTATTTTATTATATTTATCAAAATTACAATTACACGGCTTTCACACACCTGTAAATTGTGCTAATTATGCTTTTGTTATGGCTATTACGAAAAAATCAGGGACTTAATAGTGAAATACTGAACATGTAGTTATGGTAACTACATGTTCAGTATTGACTTTGTTTCGAATTTGTAACTTTCATTAAATAGCATTCGTGGGGTTAATCAGCTTATAGGAAAGAATAGGGTCTCCTATAAACATCTATATTCTTATATAGGATACTTCGTAAATTTTTTCTGTTACCTACAGTTTTAAAGCTATGTTACTATTTATACAGAATCGGGTATTGTAATGAGGCAGAATTTAGTGTGACAAGATTTTGTGATAAAAAAACACTATTTTTATTAAATAAAAAGATTTTACAAGTATGTGAAAAAAAGACAAAAAATAGAAGGCTGACATAAATTTCAGAACCGAAACAAGTCCGTGTTTAATCATACAATAAGAAGAAATATAATTTGCATATAATTATAATTGGAACTTTTGAAGTTGCTTGGAAAAGAGTGATGGATTTTTTTAGCATAACGTGGATATAATATGCTATAAAATAAATTCAAATTCGTAACACAAATGCTGTATACGGTTGATATATTCTTTTATGGCTGTGAAATGAATGTAACTATTTTAAACAAAACAAAAGGTTATATTTTAATTACTACACATGTCAACTTGGTTTGTCTTTTACATCCAACAGAACGTGAGGAATCGTAAATAAGCTTAAATGAACTGTGTTTTAATTTACACGACTTCAATGGGGATTTCTTATTAAGACCCTTATGTCGGCTTCCCTTAAGTTGGCTTTAATATAAAATAACAAGATTATTTGTAAATTTCACGTAGATAATTACATTTGGTTATATTCTCTGTATATTTTTCGCAATATTCTGTGTGTGTGTAACACGTATCGTCCACGTGATCTATTTAATGTAGATTATACCTAAATGCTGTAAGATCAATCAAGTGCGACGAGACGAGAGCATATCAATTATATTGTCGCAGGACGTCAAGGTAGTCATTATCGATAGACAATTAACAGGTTTTCGGGTGAACAGTTTGTCTTATCTAATTACGGGTAGGTATATATTTGAATATTTTCCATTATTACATTTTAATTAAGTATGCTATCGTTGCTTATTTTTACAACCTTATAAAATGCTGTATCTGTTTCGGTACCTAACTGTCAAGCACCAACAATTATATTAGACATAATAGGTTTTTAATCTTGCTATCGCGTCATCAAATAGACGAAATATTAGCTACATCTTATTCAACTTGAATCTTACAAATCAGACACAACATATATTAACAGAAATAACTGAATATGTGTTGAATCATTACACATTTTAAATGACCTTAATACATGCATGGGATCAGTGGTAATCGTATTTTGATGTATCGAAACGCCTTCGCCGATAAAATTATTCCTTTTATGATTGACATCGGGCGAAATATATCCCGTTGAATTATGTTGGATGCGATGCGTCTTCTTGTCGAGTTGAAATGCGCTGATTAAAAAATCTAGGTGTCAAATTACAATTATAACAACATCAGAAGTATCCGAACACAATCTGGAAACTATTAGGAAGAAATACGAATTAATAATCGCTATAATAAATAGTTTTTAAATACCTTTCTTTCCAGGGGATGTGCAGTTGCTCTTGTTAGAAGGTGACTTAGTTTCGGCAGCCGCCATCTTCTCCTTTTCAGATACCATTTTACCACGTTCTAAGTACACTCGGAAACGTACGTATTCACGCGGAGGACACGCCGCCACTCATTACTGTCTTTTGTATTAAATAAAAATATATTTAAAAAAGGCGCGAACGCAACCACTCCCAAGGACAACAGAAAAGATTATGGGTAATGAACGATGACTGATCTGTAATGACTAAATATTGGCAAATAGCCAAAACTATATTGACTTTGGAAAAATCTACAAAAAAATCTAATACGGATATGTGGATTATTTATTGTCAATTTAACGCGTGAAACTCAGTTGTGCTGAGGGTTGTACCTTATTTGTTCTATCTCGATCAGGTTGAATCTTTTTATGTGGTAGGTATTTAGCGTGTGATGTGTGTTAATGAATAGTATGTCATAGTATGTCGTGAAACAATCTTTTGTAATTTTCTTTTATCCAAAAATCAATATAAAAACTTTCGCTCATAATGTAGGAATGATTTGAAAAGTATTTAACCGGTAATGTAATGAAATTTAAACTCGATTTTTATTCCTCAAATTTTCAGTAGCGCCGATTACGAGGCTGAGACTAATTGATTTATAGCAGACAAAGTAATTAATTTTCGTCAAAATCATCTGTTACGTCGTAGACATTAATGATTAATATTTTTGATTCTTAAGACTTTATCTGTAGATTTTCTTTATATTAAACTATTTGGGTTTATTTTCATGTATGATATGTATTAACTATATTAATAATTATATCTTTATAATGGATAAACCCAAAATAAATATATACTTTATAATGTTTTAAAGGTTTATAAGATTTCGTTTAGAACCATATATATATTTTGTAGTCGGATAATATACATAAAATTTATCTATTAGTTTTTTTTATGTATGGACGTCTTTCTAGACATTTCGGAACATGAAGTGTGATTAATGTGAATATATATTTTATCATAAGATATTTCACTTGGGGCACAGAATTAGGGCGACGGCAACCGAAACGAATGTGTGTTTTAGCGCGCATTGAAAATACTGGCGCCGTTTTAGCTCCTCGGGACAATAGCTTTGTCACTGCTGCCATTGTTATAGTTGTCGATATTTATATTAACCCTTAGGTGAGGTGATATTTTATATATTTTTGTAGCACAACGTCGTCGTGTGTTATTGTAAGCTTGGTAGTCTACTCTTAAAACTCTAAACAAGGCATGAAATATACATAAAAACTTAAAATAACTATTAATTTTCAAAACATCATTAATTTTTTTAGGTATGAATTTCACTGGGGCTTTGTTACCTACCAACAAGACATTCTTGTGAATAAATAACAAGATGAGATTTTCTGTATGGATTTCTGAATTACAAGTGATACGGTTTGTATTCGTCTGTGTTATGTCCGTCCTATATTTTGCCGGTACTTAAGTAGACTGGCTAGTATTTTGAACCTTAATAGTATAAAAACAGAGTTGTGATTTGCATGAATAATGAATACTACAATCTAGAGCGTATGCCTGGAAGGTTATGTGTGCAACTGAAACTGTTGTAAGTTCTAAGTATCATATTTCATACAATAAAATAATAATCACTGATAAAGTTGACACTGAACTTTTTCAACAACAGCTACTTGATTATAATCAAGTAGTTATGTCTACTGCCTGAGTTGGGGTCTGGCATCACTCACACATAACCTGTCAATAGGTACGCACAAAATTCAAAGGTTACGTAAGCGGTCACGATTATAACCTGAACTGATAATTGTTATGAACGCGAGATGAATGTGTGGGGACCTTGGAGTGGGCGCGAGCGGCAGACGACGGCGGGCGCGTCGGACGCGTGCAGGTCGCGTGCGGTTGGCGTGCAGATCGCGTGCGGCGCGTTGGCGCGCGTTGAGCCCGGCTCGCCCGTGCTGCCCGGGCGGGATCGATGCGGGCGGCGGGCGGCGGCGGAGTGCAGCAGCCCGGAGGCTGCGCCGCGCCCCGCGCGCCTCGCCTCGCGCACGCGCTTCGCCTGCCGCCGTCGCGCCGCCGCTGAGCCGCGCCGTCGCCGACCAACGTTTCAATTCCCTCATCTCGTACTGATTTACGGTAGGTACCATTTTTTAACGGACACTACGCTTTTTTATTACTTATCGCTTACTTAAATTTGTAATTTGATATTTTTTTGTTTGTTGTTGTTGTGTCTTCTTAATTGTTCCAAAATAAATAAATATAGCAAAATAAAAAAAAACAATCTTATTGACAAATTATTTTATTGCCATTACACATAGATCAACCAATATCCGGTACGCCCCGGGTGGCTTTAAGCGGAGCTGTCGGATCCGACTTTCGTTTCTAGCCCGAATGGTATCGTAATCAATGTTCTTTCATGTTAGCGCTTAATATATGGGACAATCAAAATTTATCTCTTAATTTAGGGTGATGACTTTACTTTGGTGCATTGCTCGGCAGAACCCACGTTACCCTCGCGAAGGACAATGGATTTACTGGAGCGTTTTTGGTGGGTATTCCTAGTGCCGCTCTGATGAGGTACTGAGGATGAGCCCCACAGACGCTTGCCGCTTATCCAGTAGCGGGTAGGTCCTTAAACGGATGCCTACTCGTGGAAAAAAGCAATGACTTTACTATACTATTTTAAAAAAATACAGAAATTTTCTACTATTTTTACATAAAACACTTAGAAAGTACTTTTGTGCCCACAATCTTTTTGAGCTTCCAAGTATTGAGGCTTAAGTTATATGTAAATAAAAAAGAATTTTCTCTTTAATTTTCGATGGTAAGTACCTACTTATGATATTACTTCAAACCAATCTTTCTTTAGTGCCTTTCGTTTATTTGAGCTCAATAAAAAAGGAAATAATATTGAAATGTAAAATTAAATGACTGGTAAATATGTTACGATTGAGATGAGAGTGCCAGACAGAGATCCCAGGTTCGAATCTCGTTAGAGTTTTTCTCTCATTTTTATGATGAGTACGAATTTGTTCTCCAGCCATAGATGTTGCGGTGTTTATTTGTGATATTTATAAACTTTCTATCCATATTTCTTGGTTATCAAGGATTCATAATACAAGCTCTTAATTACGCTTTAATTATACTAGTTAATAAGGGTTAGCGTGAGCCCTGTTATTATTATTATTTATACAAATTATTAACCCTTGTTTACATTTATATTCGAATTTTGAAATGGGATAGTAGCTTTCATGTTATAAAGGATTTTAAATAATTGTGTTCTCGTTGTCAGAGCCCATTGAAGAAGCGTTTCGTTAAGGTCACGACTTCTATTTTGTCAAACACTTCTTCTTTATTTTAATGCATACGGCTGATTATTGCTTAAACTGTTTAAAGTATTTTCAGGCTACGGTATTACAGCGTACGCGTGAGTAGTAGTAGTAAGGTACTAAGAGTGTCTTTATGTTGCGGTATTACAGCGTACGTTTGAGAAGTGCTCAGTTGGCAAGAGCGTCTGTATTCTACGGTATTACAGCGTACGCATGAGTAGTAGTAGCAAGGTGCTACGAGTGTCTTTATGTTGCGGTATTACAGCGTACGTTTGAGAAGTGCTCGGTTGGCAAGAGCGTTTGTATGCTACGGTATGACGGTGTAGGCATGAGCGCAAGGTACGAGGGTCTTGATCTTTGCATTTCATGACTTGTCAATTAGATAAAAATTGTGCAGATATTTCATAAATTTTGAAAAATGAAAGATGTATAGAATTTAGTAGTAAAATTCAAAAATAAAAACAGGATATACATTAGAAGCTAGCATTAACATTTAAGTATAGTAATAAAATAAAGCAAATTTTGTGGGTGAAATCTTCTTTGGAAAGTTATATTCTTTGTTAAACAATAGTAATTTTGTTAGTCCATACTTGTAAATACTTATGTAGTTGATAATGAAGGTAGGTCAGAGTACGCAAACGTGGAATGAAGCCAAGTGTGGGACAATGACTCTCGGCCCGATAGCCGCGTGTCTTATCGGCTTAAATGAGGGTGTGCGGAGGATGGCGCGCTCTTTAAGGCCCTACACACCTTCTGAGATGAAATTTCTGAACTTAAAAGAGTTTTGAACCCTTGAAGTGAATTTTAATTTCGGCGGCTACTGAAGTTTAAGTGTGCTGACTGTGCCTGAAGCGTATGTTCTATGTCAAGTGTTACGATCATAAATATACTATGAAAGCCAAATTAAAAAAAAGAAAATAAAATATAGCTCCAACACTTGGCAACAGAGTTAGCTTAGTGAATACGATTTGACAGCTATATTGTGTTGCTTTAGTAAACTTTAAAAATCCCCAAATAGAAAGTCTTTGCTAAAATTTTAATATTGAGACCAAACACGGTAGATACTTTTGACGTGCAATACACACTATAACCATTAGAAATTGAATTGGTGTTGGTTTTTTGTGGGAAAACGAAAACCATTGATACCCAAAGACCTCAATGGATCCAGGGTCCTAACTTTTTTCAACAATGAATTCAAATCCTCGAACATTAATTTTACAATTTTTAAAACCCACAAATATATTTTTATTGGTTCTATTAAATAATTTATTGTGTACACATAAAGACAAAAAAGTAATAATAGGTGTTACTTAAAGAACTTTCCACCGATCTATTTTTTGCTTTTGATCTTTTCTTTTTCTAATGTTTATTTATATATTCTTTATTACATAAAAACTGGATTTGCTTTTTTTTTAGAAAAAAAATACAAGTTTGTTTATTTTTATGACGTCAGCATTTGAAAATTACCATAAGATGTACAAGCATCGGAATAACAGTAAAGCTGTCAAATCACAATATCGTATCGTAAGTTCTGCGAAGATCTTGTAGTGAGGCAAACCACTTGAATATAGTAAATAAAACTTATTGCATAGAAAATTTCTCTTAGACTGTATAAGTTTGATCAAAACTTACGTAATGGCGATTGAAAAATCAACTTACGGCTTGTTTACAAGGGTTACCTTAAAACGTATACTGATTATCTAACTTATTAGGTACTTTCTGCCTCGTTTAATTAGTACCAAGGGCATGTAATCTGAAGTATTATAAATGGTTATGTAAGTGTTAATAACACGAAATTAATTTCATACTGATATAACGGATTTGAACGAGCAGATTTCTAATCACTTTATTTTAAACTAGCTGTGTCCGCAACTTCGTTCGCTTGGATGTCGTACGTAGGCGATAGGTTACTTGATTTTACTTGAGTATTTATTTGGTTATGGATTTAAATCATGTTTATTTAATTTGATTGCCAAAAAAGGTTATAGTAAGTCAACCTTAAAAGATAAACATATGCCGCATCGGGCTTTTTTTATAACTTTTAAACAAATTCGGAATATATGATTTTATTAAAATTAACTATATTTTAAAATTATTTTAATTTTCCTGTTTTTACAAGATTTTCCTTGATACTCATCTCTTATTGGTCGTAGCGTGATGTTATATAACCATATAAGGCTATATCTTCCTCCATTAATGGATTATACAACACAAAATGTTGAGATTCGTTGAGTACAACGAAACAAACTAACAAACAAATTGTTCACCTTAAAAATATTAATATATATTAATTTTGCTTCGACAAAACACTCGAATATTATGAAGACCACTCAAGTCCGAAAAATTAAATGTAGACCGGGTAAAATCCAATATTATTTTTCATGTTGATATTTACAACAAAAATTGCCTAAAATAGCTCAGTAAATAGACAACGCGAAACGTTCAATTATTAAAAAAAATCAAAAGCATATGAGGGTGAGACAACAGTGATTTTACGTAGTACAATTCGTCATTATGGTCAAGTTTTCGTTTGAGTAATTTTTCTTGTACACATAAACATAGAGCTTGTTTCTTTGTTTAAGTGGTGCTGCCGCGCGGGATATAAAATATTTTCAAGATTTTTCAAAATTTATTCTATAATTAATAATTCATTTAAGTTTGTTACGTTTAAGTATTTTATACCTAATAAAAATAATTTTAATAATTTAGTTTCATTTTTGGTAATTGATACGCAAAGTCACTGAAGTAAAATCATTTTCAAGTCTATGACGTCACAATTTTCTGACTACTCAAATTTCGCTTCTATCATCCGTTTGGGAGAACCTCAACTAGCAGTCGCCTTTTAGTCATGTGACCAACTTTGATTGAGTAAGATTGGGACATGCCTTGTAAGATTGAATTTGAAGAAGTAAGTTACGGGTTTTATACTGTTACTTTATCAAAAAACAATGTAATGATTATTAACGGAACTTGACTAAAAGTAAATATCCCCGCGGTTTAGATTGAAGTTAACGGAGATGATAATAACAAGGAACTGTAAAAGTTTAAAGCCGATATCCTAGTACTTCTTCTATCAGTATTAATTTAATATCCTTGTAAATATTTTAATGATTCCATGGAGTTATCAATTATCAATTATCTTACAGCAAATTATTATACTTCGGCATTCCTTATTGTATATCTAAATTTAATGTTAAAGTTGTGTTTCAGAAAAAAACTCATATCATGAAACGATAATGTGCCACTATAAAAAAACACTCTAGTTGCCAACAGGCAACTGCACGCTAGTTGTCAACAGGCAACTTTACGCCAGTTGTTAACAGGTAACTTCACGCCAGTTGCTATAGACCAAATTCAGTGTGACATGTTAGTATTGGTATATAGATATAATTTTTTTTCTTTAGGGTTAGGCACATACATTTTATGCAAGGAAAGTGTGTCATAAGAAAAGGCGTTAATAGCGAATAGATAAGTTTTTACGGTGGAGGAAAACATTGTGAGGAAACCGGCACACACCTGTGAAGAAATTTTTGGTTTTGTGTGATATCAATCAAAACACGTACTTGGCGTGGTGGACTAATTACCTTAACTTAGTGTAGGTTCGGGCCTCTAGGTGAGAATGTATATAAGCTTGATGATGCCGATGATAAGTTCTTATGTAATATCTTTTTGCTTTCTGGCTATAGAATCGTAAATTACCTTTTAAGGTTGATATAATTGAACGGGAGCAGGCTTACGAGATAATAAAACTGTTACTACTATACCGATATGATATAATCTAACTGCTTATTATATTTGCCACATCCCTTTTTCTTTTAAATATTCATGATTTAATTTACCTACAGAGCTCAAGTACTGTGAATACGTAATAAAGAATTTATACCAAACACATAAATCATGTGGGTGGGCTTATATACATAAAGCGACAAATAATACATAATGATTCAGATGTTATGTTCCAAGGAGGTTATTTTAGCTTAAAATTCTGATGAGATATTGAAACTGTTAGGATTTAAAGAAAGTAAACGAAGTTTTATCTAGAATTAAAATATATAAAAATATTTGAGTGTATTGTTTTTTTGCAGGCAATTAGTAACTTACTAATTTTAATTGTAATATAACAAATACGACTGCAGTTGCCGCATTAGGCGTTTCTAAAATGAAAATAGAAAAGTAGTTCACTTTTCCTAAAAACTTCTATTCCTTTTTTATTTAAATGGAATAAGGGAGAGGTAAAAATAACTTTGAAGGATCGGTGGCTTAGTGTGTAAGGTCATTGTTTTCACGTCGCCACATACTAATGTTTTCAAATGTTGAATTCATATGTATGTTTATTCGACGTTTTTACGGTGAAGGTTAGGTTGTGTAGTTTAACTATCTACAAGCTTTACCTATATACTATATTGATTGAACAAGGTAACATAAAATTTATTAAATATATTGTAACCGTACCTATTTAGATCTGTAATAAGGTGAATTTTTCACACAACAGCAAATTCACAATCTCATTTAGATTCGTAAATATGACCACTATGTTCGGTATGCAATTTTAGACTCGGGATTTAAAGCCAGCACCAATCGAAAAGCACCTAAACAGCATTGCTTACTTGTTGAACAGATATTTCTTATTATAGCTCTATCTTTGATCTGTGTGACAGCTTCGTATGTAGCGCGATGATGTTACAAATCCTCTGGCGTGCCTTCGTTTGCATTTCGCCTAAAGAAGACTATACATCTCTCAATATAATTCTGTTTGCGCCGAGTAATTCGAAACTGTAAATCCGAGAGTCGTTTATTTTTTATATATTTGTTATCTCACAAACCGATATTAGGAAGCTTTGCAGGGATATATACTTGCTATGTATAACGCGTACGGTTGAACATAATTGCATTTTATTGAAGGCAGGTTAGATATTTTTAGGAATGCTATGAGTATTTAAGTCATTCACTGAATTATTGAATATATCTCATGATGTTCCCACATTGTAAATTATTAATTTTTCAAATTCTATTCATAAATAGTACTAGCGGTATTTTTAAATTATAACCTATTTTATTTTTAGATCTAAACCTTTATGAATGATTCCGACAGGAAATGTAAAAAAAACATACCCACCTTGGAAATATTTTAGTGTATATTACAAACCTGTACAATTAAAAGCAAAGCGAAAAAAACGTCAGTTACGTCACCTTTATTTACACGGATTTTCCATGGAAAATCCGTATCAAATAAATTTATCAAATAAATCAAGAGTAAAT
Organism: Acentria ephemerella; assembly: GCA_943193645.1. Lineage (NCBI taxonomy): Eukaryota > Metazoa > Arthropoda > Insecta > Lepidoptera > Crambidae > Acentria > Acentria ephemerella. Next base: position 11,453,452 of record OW971876.1, read on the forward strand.
TCACTCAAGTAAACGACTAGGCCAGTCTTCGAAGTGCCCGGATAGTGCAGTTTATATCCTTTAAACAATATTTGTAATTTAATTTAATGTAATTTTTTTAGTCATTTGATTTACCTAGTTATTTTGTGTTCAATTTTAAAAACTTTTGAGATTTGTTGTCTATGATAATAATTAACACTAGATTTACCAGACCAGTCATTTAGACTGGTCGTGCAATTTCAATTCAAAATTCCTACTATATTACACATATTTTTTTTTCAGAAATGATGTTATGACTTTTGTAGCTATAATTAGAGAGTACGTTTTGTAAACTTAATGTTATTTTATATACATTAGTAACAAATATATTTTTTGTTGTTGACATATATTCAAATCGCTGGTATATCTAGTGTTAATAATGTATATTTGTTCAACCCTCTGAACTAATACAATTGGTACTTAATTAAACTCATTAAATTGTAGCATATTTAGATGACATTATTTCATATGACAGTGCCGGTCCGGTCGAGTCGAGCTAAACCAGTTTTTATTGATGACTGTAAATAAATGTTTTTAATTCGTGTAGTCACATATGTCCTATGTCCGACGTTCAATCAGGAGCCTCTGGGACATGTGCCGGGTAGAAATACCTACGCAGATTTAACTTTCGTCATCGGAGCCAAGGGAAATTACACACAAGGGCGATTGCCTACAGATGGAACTACCTTTTAGGGATCCGTGTTATCATTCATCTAGCTTACATAAGCAAGAATGTACAGTACAGTAAGCAAGAAATATGATAATTTTAACATCCAAATAGTCAACGACATTATGTTGAGTGAAAATTGCTTTTCTAGCTTTATATTGTTTTTCATTAGTTTGTAAAATCATTGTTCATAATATTGTGAACTTCGCAAAGTGTTTTTATAAAATAAACCAATAGATAATTTTGTTAAAAGAAAACGGATAGCCAATCTTGCCATAAATACTCGGGGTTTAAATATGAAATGTCAGATTTAATAAAATTAAACCTGCGTGGTGTTATTTTTCAAAATAAAGTTTTATCACACGATAAAAATAACATTCTAAATAAAAAATATATGACAATCGATTATTTGTGTTCCAATTATTTTTTCAATCTATGCGTAAAGATGAATACATCAAAAATTAGAGCGATTTTTGAATGTGAGAACCGACGTGGAACAAATGCAGCAGAAACAGCTCGCAATATTAATGCTGTGTTCGGTGAGAATACGGAATACGGCTATACTACCAATGAATTAGCGATATTCATAATACTTAATATGAGCTAGATAATATGTGTCAGTGTTAGCAATATTAATATAATTGTGATAAATCAATTTTTATTTTACTCTTGCCGAGAGTCAGGAAGAGAGAGGACTTGGCGGACAGTCCTGGCGTCAAACAAGACCGCCCGCTGGAACCTCGCAATCATTGCCCCGTCACAATCTGTTCAGATGGTCGTGAAGAGAATTCAGAACGTGACCGTTAGTTGAGACTACATTATTATTATAAAGATATTATGATTACCAAGCCCCTTGTATTACCTGTCATACATTCACGCTCGTCAGATAGCCTTACAAATGTCTAATTACGTTGTCTTAACTACTGCGTTTACTAAAATTTTGTCGGCGCGTATTTCTAACGAGTTTGGCAACTATAAGCACCGTACATACCTTAAAATTTAAGCACTGACAGTGTGGCCTGATTAATTTAAGCTAATTGATTGTTTCGAAATGTAAAAGTTTGTGTGTAAAATAACAAACGATGATAAATTTACAGGCAGACTCAGTAGGTTTCCTTTCTCTACCTTTTTAGGGAATACTACGTACTACGTATATAATTTACATCTACATAGATATAGTAAAACATTGAAATAAAAAAATTCTCTATGACTAAAATAGTACTAGTCGTATATTAGTATTGTAGTAATATATTACATATATACTGGATACTATATATAAAAAAGACTAGTAGAATTACAGTTTCCTTTAGTAAGTAGTCCTTTAGTGAACGGTTTTATTTAAGAGAGAACAGCTAATGTTCTTCACTCGGAATTTAAAATAATAGATAGTCTAAGAATCTATAGTTTGGTAATTTGTAATCATCGCCTTAAGCACCAAAAATATCAAGAAATAAAATATCAGGGTTCTGTTAGAAGGAATCAAAGAATATTTTCTATTATAAAATAAAATACATAAAATTTAATATCGAGGTTTACGGGACTTTGTCGAGGGCAAACAAATTAAGTTATGTTTCGCGTTAAGATAACTCTTGAAACAGACGGTTAGGGAATTTTTCATTCTTTGTTTAAATTTCTAACTTAACCCTCGCCCACAGAGCAGTGTATTACCCACGTTTCATCCAATTCGTTTCTCGTCCATACACTCATCAATCTACGCACGCTCGGTTTGAAACCTTTGAGGTTGCGAGCAATATCGCTAATGCTTGTCTACATTGACAGGTTATTTTTACAGCGAAAACTTGCCAATTGCAGAGAGGATTCATGAAAAGATATAAGGTTTTTCTTCCGTAAACTGCATCGATTTTTCTTCGTCTATTACGCATTGACCAAAACGTTTTAGAGGTGAAGAACTACCTAATCTATTTAGTCCAAAGTAATAATCACTAAGGCCCGATAACAGAACATTTCAGTAAGAAATCTAGTTTTAAAAGTAGTTTTAATACGAACTTTAATTTTAGAACGCTTCTTGAAGAGATATTCATTGATTTCGATCAATGTATATTGTTTCAAGAACTCGGTAAGTAATTGCTTATTCAAGAAGGATATTTACGGCAAAATCTACGCACAAGCGAAGATTTGATCTTTGTTTACGTAAGTTTGGTTGACACCGTTCTTGAGAAAATACTACGTATTATACTAAAAAAAGAAGTTTATCAATGTTCATTTACTGCTATGTTATTCTGGCGAAATATACCTATTAACCGTCTTTTTATTTAGACAGCTTTTTTTTCGTTTTTGATTCATTTTAAAATTTATTTGCAACTGGATACAGGTTATGCTAAAACTTTCACTTTTTGTTCATTACAGCGTTAGCAGGTATATGATAATTTTTCTAGATGGATGATTATTTTGAGTATCAGGTGATAGAATAAAAATAATAATTATAATATAATTCAGTTTTAAGATAATATTTGATCTATGTATCCGGGCTTTAGCTTAATGTTTAGCTTAAGCTAAAAGTTACATATTAATGTATAAGATACCCGAAAAAGATCTTTCTTATTGTACACAGGTATTTAAATATTAGAATAGAAGAAAGGAAAGTCCATACATCTAAAATAACCATGATCCGTTAGCGTATATAAGTGTTGATCATATAAAAATCTAAAATTGTAGGCTTGGCTAGTCAGTCATCAAAATTATATCAGACAGGATGAAAATATAAGAATCATATTTATATTATTCACAATTGAAGTATTTTCTTTTTAACCTTATAACTAACACTTAAATTTGAATAAAGATAACAAAGTGAAAAAATAATACAATTTTAAGTTCACAATTAGATTACTTTTTGTTTCTATAACATTAATAAGAAATATTTACCGGCGGGCCAAAAATGCTTTGAACTACAAATCTTTGTAAAAAGTTTTGGTCTTTCGATTGAATGTACGTTTGTTATTCATTTATTTTCCTCAACCATTCCGAGAAGTAATAATGGCGTTGTTAAAATTTTCTTTATCTTGCCATCTTGAACGTTAGTTGAATGTTTCTGATTTCCGTCACGGATGGGCTTGTTTCCTTAATTAACTTTGGAGTCATTTTGTTCAATAAAAAAACAAATTTACTGTAGGAACTCGTATAAATAATTTTTCCTCGTTAATGAACCTTAAAATAAGAACTTAAAAAATATGGAAACTAGTGTAAATATTAAAATTAGCGTGAGGTCAAACCGATAATAATTCCTTAGTAAAAAATCTGTCGACTAAAGAGAAGTTGCCAGAAAACAAGTCAAGTGAATTCTGATCACGTCCAAACATCTCATCGAATAGTCTAGTAGACGAACAAATTATGAGTTTTTGAGATACAGAGTGAGATAGACAATTTATCTTTAAATACTATAATTATTTAAAATTCCGTTTTAAATTAAGCGCTGTTGCAGTCAATATCTCATGCAGGCACGCGATTCGTGGACTCCAGGTCGTTACTAGTCATAAAAATACCCCATATGTTAGAGTTCCCGGGAATAAACCCCAAATAGCCTTTTTCTTAACGGTTTCTTCGACCCACGTCCTTTTAAGATGATCGGGTGGCTATATAATAACTCATTAAGTCTAGAAAATATGGTCGTAGATTGAGAAAGTAAGTACCCAAAAAAGGTTCAAATATGGTCGCGAAATGAAGCCTGTTACGAACTGAGAATTGATAAACGCGATAGTGTGAATAGTGCCAATATATTCGTATACTTAATTTTGTAACTATGTTTCGCAAAATAAACAATTGAATTGAATTGAGCATCATAAAGTAAAATTGTCTATGTGTACCAGCGATTCTTAGTCCGTCCGGTGTTGGCTGTGTAGTTCGGGTTAGTCCGATGATATTTTCGACATTTTATTCACATGGCGGCAGCCATTAAGGGAAATATTATGAGCATTAACGTGAAAATATAGTCGGGATTTGTTGGCACGTGTGTTGTTATGTAATGGTGAAAGTGGTTGCTAAGTTATGCCTTATCTTGAAAAAACTTACATAATATATGAGATCATTTATTTTAATGAATTGTTTTTGTTATGTATTCATATATTATTGTTACATTTATTAATAGTAAACACATTCTACTGTTACTTAAAGAAATAAATAAAATATCAAAATAATTTATTTAGTGTTATCTAATTACTACTTTATTGCTGACATAAATAACATAAGTTTTGCTTACTTTTAAGTTAAAATTATCAATACAAAACCTTGCACTTTAAAAAGGGAAGCTTTGTTGAAGCTCAGACAGACAAAGAGTATTTATTTTGTTATTTGGCGAGCTGGTAAGTGTCGTTAGGCTAGAAATAGTAAAATTTTAAACAACCCTAGCTCGTGAACAAAATCGTTATGATTGTTCACAATGTCCACGACGCAAACACGCGATCTGAGTAGTCTAGTAGACCGATGCAGATCGCTCGACCAGTCTGCTAATCTTTATTTGTTATACCAAATTATTGAATTATACCATCTTCCTGCAACTTCATTAAGATCTCCTATATTGGTGAAAGCAAGAGACGGTGGTACGTAGATGCATCCAGCGAACCCATCTACTAATTCTTGTGTTATAGGTATTTAAAATTGGATTATTGAACGGGTCAACCTACAGTTATTGTGGTTTGTTTTCTAAATATAATTTAAGCAATCGCTTAAGCCACATAGAAAACTCTGTTAAGTTCACTGATTAAATACACATTTTTGCCGGAGTCTATGAATAACTTATAGATGATAGCGGAAAAACTGCAACAAAAAGAACTTTCCTTAAATAAAAATATTTATATAGAGTGTCAAAACGCGTCGAGACACATAACTATTTTTCATCACCGCGATTTGATATAGGCGGATGACAAAAAAATATCATGTGGATAATTTTTTATCTTTATTAATAAGTTCGGGATTTTTTGATTAAATTTTGCCGATGGTATTTTTAGATAATTTATGCAGCTTTATAGATTTTCATGTATTTCATTTTATTGAGAAGCTGTTGGAAAAATGCTAAAGTATAATATTATTCTGTTTTGATTCTGTAAAATTTTCTGTTAAGTGTAATATATCAATAATTATAATTAAAACAAGACAGCAACAAAAACCTATACCGTAGAATAATAATATCAATTCTGCTTCCAACTTCGATGACATTAACGGCACTTGAGATCAAAGGTCAATCAGCTGTGATTATTTTATTTCAAAATGACATTTAAAGTTTATTCATCCATGTGTAGGTAATATACCATAAACACAAGATCAAAACACCAACATGAATCTATTTTAACTACACGTTTTGCTCAGGACAGGATATCAAGCAGTTACTTCATAATGCTGGTGCGATGACATTCTTGACACAGGAGATGTTATTGTACATTGCTTTACAGTTGTAACAGGAAAGATGGTGGATACCTACACAGGCGAACGTGCATTCGGGTTAAGCATTTGGTAATGAAAGTAAAATAGAAATTTGAAATCCTAATTCAATAAAACTATTTCAATGTGCAGTATATTTGAATTTTCTTATGATATTTAATGTCTTATCATCTCAGTTCAAGATTTCTCGGTAGATTTACGAAACATGGGCGTTTAATCGGCGTTTTTTTTTTAACTTTGACTTCGCTAAGAAAATGGTAAAAAGGAATAGTGATTTGTGAATAATAATCTATGCTTCGGAATTTTACTTAAAGATATTGCTGCAAGTGGGCCCTGTAGCCTTGCAAGCTGTACTCGACGTTTTGAGATTAGACGTAATGAGAACGCCACGTGGCGAGAATCATCTTAAAGAGATTTGACATAAACGGATAGCGACGTAGAGCGAATGATTACCTATTAATAAACAAAAAGTCATCTCATGGTCTCACATTAGCAACCATTTATTTATTACAGAGACTGGCTGCCGGTATTTAATTTCTAAGGAACATTTATTCTAAGTAAAATATATTTCTACCAGGACCGTCTTTTACCGTTTCGATTTTATTAAAGTAGAATGACTGGCAATTCATATTTCATCAATCAAATTTACGTATGATACAGCTCATTCCTAACCTTTATTGCTATCGCACTATGAACCATAAACTGTCAGAAGTTATCACTTTTACTGATCATTATATATATTATGGTCGTGACATTAAAATTATTTCTACCTACAGGTTTTATTTATGCTCTGAACTTCTGAAATTCATATCTAAATATGAGGCTTTGTCAATAATATACATTTAAAAGACCTAAATTAGCGTGTTCATATATAGATAAACAAAATTTGTGTTACTTAACACCGTGCGGATCACCTCTTCCAGTGGGTTTGCCAGTGCCCTCTGCGCCAGAGTGCAAACCCGTTTCACTTCTTCGAGAATGAGTCGTTTCCCCTGCCGATGGCATGACGAGCTGGGCCCTCCCATATTTGGGAGGAACTGTCTAAGCGCGACTGCGGCGACGCACGACTAAGAAGCGAGGAGGGAAGTGCTCGAATCTCCAACGAGGGTCCAGAACAAGCCGAAGTACATCATACATCAAGTGTATTTGGATGTGGCCCTCTCTACTCAGACCTCGAGCATCGGTGAGTGACTCATTACAGCGCTGGGAATACCCACTAAAAGTCTCCGGTGACTCCATTGCCCTTTACGGGGGTGACCTGGGTTCTACCGAAGTAATTTATCAGGTGACCACCTGGTAAATTGCATCGCCAGAACCTAGGCAACCCAGACTTATGGCAAGGCTTCACACCGATAGAGATTGCCCAGAGTTACTTGGGCAAACCCAGGCGTGGCAGCTTGTTCAATGCGTGCGTGGGAGCTACCCACGCACGCAGTCGAGGATTACCCACCCATCTACGTCGGAGAGGCGACAGCCTCTCATATAATCTCACTACCAATCATAGCTGAGTGAGAGATAACCGGAGCCGAGCGCCACACATAGCTGGTGGCTCTCGCTTTTCCAGGCCGAGCATTCCACCATGGTATGCTCGGTCTTATCGTCGGGGGAGTCACAGCGATGACACCGCGCACCTTTCGACTGGCGATACGGTACAGGTAGTAACCAAATCAACCATGTTCGATCAGTACTTGCACCATGCGGTAGGTGAGGCTTCCCTGCTGGCGCCCAACCCACTCCTCCAAATCGTATATAAACCAACTTATATGTTTATGTTTTAGTCAAATTTTATACTTTAAATACTTCGATTTCACTTGTATAAAGTGCGTGTGGGAGTAACACTTCTTCTAAACAAACCCCCCTCCTTTTAAGGGGGCAGATGCGGCTGATCGAAAGCTCGAAAACCAAGTCGACATTTAGATATAATATCCTCTCCACACATGTTTTCACTTTTCTGACATAAATTGTATGCGCGTGTTTAACTAAGAAAATGATATGTCGTTGGGATATTCCGCTCCAATTCACAAGGGTGCCTCAGGGTAATCGTTTGGGTTCTGATTTCTTAATACCCAACCTTAATCTGCAATGTCATTTGACGGACGAGATATCTTTAATGTGAAATTTTACGGTAAATATAAGTACCATGTTAACTCTGAATTTAACATGATAAAGAACGAAGTTAACATGATACTTTTACTCAGAATTGAAATAAAAATACCTTTGTTACCAGTTTTTTGATTGTATCTACAAGTTGCCTATAAGAGGTCTTGTAAGTTTTAAGAATTATTTCAAATATTTGCGATATAGTTTAAAAATATGCTTTGAAAAGTGTACAACCTGTTTCTTTTGTATCAACAAAATTTAGATTTATAACTTTTCATAAATTGATCGCTCAAATCAATCAAAAAAGTATTTGTATACCAAATATATTTTTACTATGATATTTTTCCCGAGCGCTGAAACATTCATTGTCGGTGGCATAGTGCGTAAGGTCTTTCATGCGGGAGGCAGTGGTACGAACCAGACCGCCTACTAATGTGTTGAAAGTGAAAGAAACCTGATCAGGCCTGTGAAGAAATTCTTAGGTTCTGTGTGAAGTTGACCTACCCGCACTTGGCCATCGTAGTTGTCTAAGACCTAATCGCGCCGATTTAGAGTAGGCTAGAGACCCTTGGCGGTTGTATAAGCTGTTGAAGTTGCTAAATGTCACGTAACGTCAATACGTGACGTCACTTCTACCTAGGCAGCGTTTCTTTGGAGCCTTTTGCGTTGACTTGTGAAAGCTCAGCAGATATATCACATTGTAGTTATCTATTGGTTTTTTAGTATTTCTTTACTTTGGAATGCTATTAATTATGTTATATAATAAATAAAAAAGTTTTAATGTATCCACCCATCATTAGAAAAAAAAATACAAAAATATAAGAAATAATGTATATTATATTTTACTGTATATTATAAAAAAAAACCAAATTACCAATTGCTTATGCATGTGTTTGTTCCTTCCGGTTGCAATACAAGAACCTCCTGTACGTTAACTTTGAATTTCTTTTGTACATACGTCAGAATATCACAACTTAAACACTGACATTTGTGGCTCAATTAATTGAAATACGAGTAATTAAATAACTTATGTCACGTTTTGTAAGTGACTATCTGTAAATAATTTTAATAACTACACCGGCGAAGCTCTGGGAAGGATCAGTGATTCTTCTAGAATAAAAATTAATGTTAGATCTTGCTATTTATCAAGGACAAACAAGGGATTCAGTTAAATATGAGCGGACCTAAGCACACAATATTCCAATAGTACCACAGATTAGACGTTATACTAGCCATTCTTGTTTTTATCTGCATTAACGCTTATATAATATATATATGTGAAATAAACTGTGTATAATTCGAACTACATAACCTTGGTTCATGTTTTGATCTTGATACCGCCCTTCTTCCGCTCTAGAGAAGCTTGTACTAGTTTTGCTTAGTTAGTCCTAACTAAGCAAAACTAGTACAAGCTAGCGGTTATATAGATAGGCTTTCGTATCTGACGTTTAATCTGATGACTTTTTATGTATACAATAAAATGGTAAGGGACATACGTCTGTACATTAAATATAAAACTTATATGGTCTTCGTCAAATGCTGGCAATAAAATATTAAGTGGAATTAAAACCTATAAAATTAATAATAATTAGATACTGCTATAATACTCCACGCAAACGAAAACTCTTAAACCAGAGTAGCTATTCTGTTTTGGAGATTCACAGCTTATTGTATATACTATTTGCTTTTATAGATAAAATGATACCAATTTATTAGTTAAGCAACCCTTAATGCTCTGTAGATTAATTCATTTTTTTATATAATGTCAAATTGCCAATTCAAATATATAAATGTCTGATTCTGATCTTTTTATGAGCAATAATAAAAAAAGAAAGAAAGAAAGAGAAGGAAATATAGGAGGAAGCCTTAAGAATGAAGGAAGAATAATTTCTTTGTAAGGTGACTTTCCTAGAAAAATATTCATCCTTCTCAATTTTTCATCGAGTCAGATTTTGATTGCTTGTAACTTTTTAATTAATTTGCTCTCCAAGAGATTTAGTATTATTAATCAGGACGAGATGTTAGTCGACAGAATGAAGTTTCACAGATTCTGTTTCCAACAAAGGAATCTTGTAAGAAATGGATGTCCTCATTCGGCTCAGTGTATTTCTGTGTAATTTCCTCCCTACAGTGCCTTACGAAGGATACATTATGATAACCTACTTACATATGAGCGAAATATTATAAGTTAATATATGGGCAGGTTTGTAATGAACAAACGCTTAACGAATTATATAAAAATGTATATATGTTACAGTTCTATTTTCAAGTCGTAGCAAGTGCAATAAATAAGAAAGGTGCTTTGTAGTATGTACTGTGTATAAAGCAGGGGACTTTTCTCCTTTGCTTTCATTAAATCATTCTAAACTAAATTAAAATTAACCTGTAAAGTCGTACCTTCCAGACAGTATATCGTGGCTAAACAAATTTATTTTACTACGCTATCAAAACAAGAATAGTAACAAAAATGAGGTCCCTTTCTGATGAACCCACTCTTACTTTTTATTTTCGATACTAAGACTTTTAAGATGTTTGATTAATATCCCTTCTAAGTAATAGTCACCATTTGTATCAGTTACATGAAAAGCTAGTTTGAAATTATAATAATGTAACACGCGTAATAACTTTATTTAAGCTAATAAAAATAGTTTTATTTTCGTCACGCAGTCAATTTATAAAAGCCATATAAAACATCAACGGGAATGTGCAAACGAATTGCAATAAAACTGACTATAAAAATACTGTATAGCCAGTAACAAGCACAGGTTATGATCTATAAAAATGTTTTATACAACATTTCCGCTATATATTTCTGAGGGAAATTTTAGAATCATTATAATAAACGATTTGAAAGAACAAAGAGCAAATCAAGGAGAAATTTTAACTGAAGAGAAATAAAATAGTTATATGGGAAAGAGCTGGTATGAGTCATTTCGCCTTCCAAAAGAAACCTTCCGCCTTTGTTATGGAGTGAGTATAAATAGAATATTTCAATTACTTATATAACACTTTGTGAATTGCTTAAGTAGAAATTTGCAAGTTTAATTTCGAATGGCTAAAGGTTTATTAGAGAATGTTCATTTAAATTAATGGGTATTTCTTTAAAGTTGAGTAATTCCCAAATTAATCTAGTCTGTTAGAATTAAGAATATTGTTGATGAACACCTAACTAACGCCTAAAATTGTGAAATTCACGCTTTGCTTAACGTTTATTTTTTTTTAAATTTATAACAGCATCTAGCGAAGGGCGATTGGTATCTTTTCTCTTTTACCTTGCTATCTCGCTTTGATGCAAGTCAAAGCAACAATTATAAGGATTTCAAAAATTGAAAGATTTTCAACTATTGTGACAACTATTGTCAGGGTCAGGAGTCAGGGAGTAGTATTACAGGACAGCACATATAAGGTTATCCTTATGAGAAGCACAAAAGATTCCATTGAGTCTAAGTGCTCCGGGAGTGAATCCTGGCCTTTAACTAAGATAAGATAAGAGGGGTCAGAAGTAACTTGACCCACTTTGCAGGCAGCGGCGGCGAAATCATGGGCCATAAGCGCAGTGTGTTCCAACAATTCCTTGGAAAACTTCGCATTTATCACGGGGAATGTTTTAAAAAATTACTGAGTTTTATTACAGTTTGTAAGTTCCATCGCCCGCTAACTGTTCTCGTTGACCATTTACTGCTGTGCGTTATGAAGGTGTCTACCTCGCACAACCCCTACACAACCCCCTTGTTGAAATCAGTTTTTACTAACGGTTTCCTTACATTCTTGCCCTCGATATTGTAAATATTCATGTACGGTGGTGATCACTTTCCCTCAATCGAGACAATCTTATTAATATGTTACGGTTAGGCGACGAAATATAGTTTCATTTTAAAATCCGGTGCTTATGAACGAAGCTTGATTTATGGATACGCGACATCCTGCCAATAAGTTTTGGTTCCTCATTAACGTCGACGTGATAGATTACCACTGGTTTTTTAGGTGATATACATATTCTACCTCAAGAGAGGGAACAGCGCGCATCATTTTCCAAGGGCAAGGAAAGCTGGTGTTTTATTTTGGCCAGCTTAACTTACGATTATTCATAGTACTCAACATGTATACCATGTATAACAAGATTTGTTATTTTCTCATAACACGGTATTTTCGGTTGCCCTAAAAATATTTACGACTTTAACCTACATTTTTCTGAACAGACAAAAGATGCTGATTGAAGGCAGAGTTTTATTTATTGCTAGTCCAAACTCTTTTTGACCGGGCACTGGTTAGCTGTCCTATCCACTAATAAGACTCCAATATCCACTAATGGGTTCGTGTCCCGGAGATGATAAATTAGAACAATTGATATGTCAACAACATTTCCATAAATCGCATTGATTTTAATTATTATTTTTCCCAAAATCCTTCATGTAATTCCTAAGTCAGTGATTTCTTGCTTTCAAAGCATTTGATGATAGGATATGAAATAACTAATAAGCCCTTTAGTTAGTCAGTACAAAGTATAAATAATTTATCAAATAAACTTGCAGAAGAGGTTGCATGACTGAAGTCCTGAAGTATATTGATAGGCGCATTCGGGCTGCGCTCATTGGTTTGACATATATTTTTTATTAACTTTATGCATATATATTATGTTTAAATAAAAATATGTTTATACACGACTCTAAAGATTATGCCCATTTCTTTCGAAATTACTTTCCTCTGAATTCCTTTTCGCATGACTCCTTGCAAAATACTTATATTACACTATTTCAATTGCACTGTATTCGAATGAGTACATTTCGAAGAGCAAAATGACAATGCCTTGTCTTCTTTGTTTATAAAGAGGCCTTGATTTCGAAATAAGAGTAAAACTTGAAATAAATTGTAGTCTAAGGAAAAACTCTAACAATGCCAAAGAACATTTTCGTCTTAGAGTATTCAGACATAGTAACGACACCTTTATTGTGCCGAACAATAGGGGTTTCCAGGCCTGTTTTGCCAACATCCCTATTATCTGTATTGTATTATAGTTAAAGGGCTGAACGAATAAAACTTCTTGTAGCTAAATGCTTTAATTAAAACTGAGTTACAATAAATAGGTATTTAAAAATTCTAAGAATAGTGTTTTACCACTCTCTCTCTCTCTCTCTCTCTCTCGCTCTCTCTCTATCTCACACACACACACACATAACACACAAATGCGCGCATATACACTCATACAATTGTACTCATCCATACTCCACAGACACATATAAACAAACTTTTTATAGCCATAATTTTTTTGTTTATTGTGTAACTTTTTTATTTAAGTCTAGTACTGGAACGATATCTTCTTTCTCTGTAGGTGGTTGGTAATGTCTGCATCACGGATTTATTTTAGATTAATGTAACAAGTAATTTTAAATTTGAATTATTTAATATAAAGTTTGTAAATATAATGGTCTATTAAGTGACTGTAGGTTTGGGACTGCAGGTTAGGAGCTATCCCTAGTAATTTCATTTACTCTATAATAGCATGAAATATGGCAGGATGGAAGGAAACATCAAAGGAATTTCGTAAAGGCTAATAAATTCAGTGTTTTTAATGACGTATATTTACATAAGGGAAAATCAGTGCTGGTCATCGTAGTTAGGGGTAGATAACCTAAAAATTAAGTTTATGTCACGAAAAGGCGCCAGAAACCTTTTTGCCTTTACGGTACAAAGTCCGGAGTTCCGGAGCGTGACATCACATGATCTGAGGGTAGGTATCAAAAAAATTGTAAAACAAAGGAACACGTCTTAGCGAGTTGTGGCCCTTATAACCTTACAATACCACATTTGGCGCTCACATATTTGTGTCTGGTATATTGGTACAATATGTCATTGACTTTTTTATAAGTCTCTTATACGAGTTACGTGATAAATTTTCTTACAGGTTATTGAGGCTTTAAGCACAAGGAATTATCCATTTCATTTATGAGAAAATTTCGCCAGTGGAATGATCACAAACAAAATATGTGTGTAGTCTGTTACTTAACATCTATGACGATTTTTGATTTCAAAATAATATTTTGGATATATTCTATTTAGCATAACACAAAAAACGAAATACATTTATATTTTCCCTAGTCATAAATTTTGTACTGCTATTTTTGCCTCTTGGGCATTCGTTATCATAACCTAACTGCGAAATTGCTTTTATGTCAGATATGTCTTCATAAATGACAACATTGTAATGAATAACCGAAGCCAATACTTGTGGTTTCAGGAGATTCATTCTAAAATATGAAGATTAAGAATCATTCTCATATAGCTTTCTGGTCTACTAATTACTGAATTTGATAAATTACTAACTACTAAAGTAGTATAAACTTTATCACTTATTTATCACATACATTTTACAATGCACTTACAACAGATTTAGCAGCCGAACACTATTTGGAACATACCTGTAACAGGAAAAATAAAGATTAATAAATGACTTTTAATTATTTTGTAATTATGCGTTTTTGTAAATGGTAGATATAGGTTATAATATAGTATAGATATAAAGAAAGTCAAGGAAGCCTATTATACACCTTGTGGCGAGAGGTAGCTGCCATAATAACGTTTATTTTATTCTCTCAACATCTTAAGAGAAACAATTACGTTGTCATCAGATTCATGTAACACAAATATATATAAATATATACACAAATATATAAGAAAGTGAAAGACTGGAGTCTGAACTAGGAAAACAATATCAAGGAATTGCTTGATTCTAGCAATGTATATAATGTGAAATGTAGTTTTGGCTATTCAATGGATCTTGGTGTGTTTTAATAATTTCATTCTAAGCCAAGTACAAATTAGATGCAGCTAGGTTTCAGCATTGCTCGGCTCGCCCGTTTGCCCCCGCGAGACGCTATGGAATCTGAGCCTCTAATTCGTATGCTTAGTAACTACCGGTTAGTTACTAAGCATACGAATTAGAGGCTTAATACTAGTGTAAAACTCATTTCATGAGTTTGTTTGAATATGGTTTGACTTGTTTCAATACGGTTTGACTAATTTCAAATATTAAAAAAATTAAAGAAAGTAATTTAAAGTAAATATTTTTTATATAATCATTCCTAGAAAGTATAATCACTTAGTTGCCGTCGTATCTCGGCTTTGGTTTACGAAATTCTTTTCTCCATCTAAATTCTTTTTGTTTCTTTAAATGTGAACTTATTCATTATTTGCGAAGGAAAGATGAAAGGATTCACGAGTCGTTATAAAGAGATGCATTGCCTTTGACGTTGTTTATTTCTGTTTCTGTCTTTTCTGCTTTATTTCAATAGTTATTTTAGTTGTAGCCCTAATTTAAAAGTATCCTTTCTGAGTATTATTATTAAGTAATACTCACAAAGCAAAATTTAACATAACATTAGTTATAGAATTTCTTTCTACTTGGCATTTGACATTTTTCTACAGGTTTACCGGTAGAGAATGTTATAGACATTAAGTACGCTAATTGTGATTTTGTGCAAGGATTAATAAATAAATAAATAGGTTATACTTTAAGATATTTTTCTAAATGCTTATATTCGTTTTGTGTGTTTAGTTCAGACTCTGTATTTTTATTTCTGTTTAGTTATATATGACATATTGTTAAGATATGACTTACATATAGGAACAAAGACAACATCCCACGCTATATAGGAATAGAGCTAGAACTAATTTATTGATAGGCATATTATAAGACTGTTATTGTTTTAGTCATAAGTAATAGATATTTGGGAAATGTATTATTTTATTATTACGTTTATTCATATTATAAAGTTAGAACTTAACAGAATAGTGAAAGTGTAATTATTGTTGTATACTAATGCGCCGAGAGCTGTACCAAACTCGTTGATCGCACTGTAATAACGTGCGCTGGTATTTTACGCTAATTTATTCACTCCTTTGTTAGTATTCTTAGTAATTACAAAGCTCTCTAAAATTCTCTTGAATAATGTTTTCGAGTCCAGTTAACTTGTTTTAAAGGGGTTTGGTCGTTTCCTCTGCAACAATAACGCTCAATTCATAAATTGTATACCTACATTCTGTTTTATTAACGACGGCACCAAAGCCCTTTACCTACATACTATGCACATAAAGTGATTAATTCTCCTTGGTCCTTTACCGGTTTAAGTCCAACTGGGAATGCGAGGTGATTGTATTATTCAATTAGGACAAAGAAAACATGAGGTCCAGATATAAATCATTATAATTTATCACCAGAGTCTGTTGTTAGACGGTTCTTGGCTCTTTATTAATTATCCTTTTTTATTAGATTCTATCTTCCTATTCTACTGTATATAAACCACTTTACGCCACAAAGCAACTAAATTGAATTAGCAAATCTAAACTCAATGGTAATAATAGTCTCGATGAAGGAGTGCCGAGGAATGGGCAAACTAGAGATGAAAACAAACAAAACTGCCAAAGTTGTTCAAGTTTAGAGATCGAACTAAACGCAAACACCCTGAGGACTTTATCGACGTAGACTTAAAATAGAAAATATAGTATCTATATTAGTATTGTATTCTTGTTCGAGCTTATCAACCACGTCACAGTGCACTTCGATCTTGGGGTCTTTTGCCCCATGATTTTTCTTTTCCTGTTTCCGTTCTAGCTTTAGCCATTTCAATAGATATTTCATTGATCCCTGACAATCACCACATGATTAAAAAGTGATGCTAAGAGCTCTATTTTATGTGGCATGTGGTTAATTGTCACAGATATGTTTTGCAAACCGAACCAAGAAGCGAGTCTGTTCTAATTTTGTGATATTAGAAAATATTATTGTCCTATTCCTGGCCATATATAATATGACAACGCAAATGTCTTTAAACCTAACTTAGCATTGTGAACACTATAAGATTATATTCTTACTCGCAAGATTATAAACTATAAAAATATCGTGAACAGAAATTAACTGTTTACAATTTAACGCATAATTTTTCAATAGGTTATAATCTAACTATTGCGAACCGTTAAATAGTGAACGAGTTAATTATATTTCCAATTTTGACTCTGATTCCATTCCACCAATAAGCGCGTTTTATTAGATGCTCTTAGCTTTCTTAGCTTTAGCTAGATGATCAACAATTTAAATACCTAAACAGACTACATGACACTGGCGGAATCTATTAAAAAAGCGCCATAAAACCCCAAAGAAGAAAAAGAAAAAAAAACTGAAAATGATTTGTAGGCTTTTAATTATTCATTTTTATATTTAGATGAGTGAGATTATGAACTATCGGTGTTCATAATAAAAGGGTAACATATATATTAAAGAGTTTCTTTTGATACTGCGTTCGGCTTAGCTAATATTTACTAAGTATGTTAAAGTTTGTATGTTTCGTTCTACATTTGACACATCAAAAAATTAGAGCTTCAGTATAATCTCAGTTGTTACAGCAAATGCTCAGGAATATATATCATTTCTTTAATAGACTATACAATTTCGTTTAATACCTTTCTTACACTCGAAATTTTATAACAGTGTTTTTCATTCTTTTGCTGAACGTACGGCTGAGTTCAAGCAATTATCCAAATTGGTTTCGCTTGAAATTAAGTGCTCTTGTATTTTAAATAAGTTTGTATGTATGCCTGATGATATAGATATTTAAGTTGTTATATTCTACATGCACAATAATTATAGAGTGAGGAAACAAATTTTTTTTTGTTACCAAGCTGTAAAAAACTGAACTTTCAATCTATAATAATACAATATAAACAGCTCTAGAGATGTAGTGTCAATGTTTCATAAGTAGCCTATCTGATACTGTACCAAGCAAGTCCCTTGAGGAATCCCTTAAATAAATATAGCTATACACATTCTATTACAGCCATAAAACAAGAAGACAACCGATAACGATAAATTCATATTGATGTATAAAGGGCTACGTAAGGTCAGAATTTAAACGGAATTAATAGATAAATGAATGAGCGGGTATAGCGAAGAAGCGGCGAAGTTATCGCCGTCTGTGGCGCAACAGATATAATTTATGTTTCGTTCAAAATTTATTTAATAGCCAAGGGTTAGGTCCCAAATGATTAAGGTAGTGAATGTTTGTTTTGGCTCTGCACTACCCAAACAAATCCCTTCGAATATTCTAAAAATAATGTATTGATTAGGCTATAAGTATCTTTATCACCTAGGAGTATAAAAAATAGCCTACGACTTATTGTCAGATTAATAAGATAGAAGTTACAAACAAACCCTATCACACGAGATTTTTATATACTGCAGGTGCAAAGGACATGAAAAATAATATTAAGACTGAACAGTAACTAACAATAACTCGTTAAATATATAACGAAATGTAAAAGAAGAGCAGCATACGTTGGCATCAATTTATTCCAAAACTTCCCAACAATAATGTTCCAAGCATTTCCTTCAGAATTAGCAGGTATTATGCTCGGTACACGAGTACACTAAACATCTTCCATAACAAACACTATTGATTTAAAAGGGATCTTATCCTATTGTGATAAGCGCGGCTTTTGCAGTGAAAGAGCTTCTATTGTTATGTTATTTTCAGTTAGACTCAGTACGGATGTGACTCATAGGGAAGCGTCTAGATCTGTTAAGCAATTAGTCTCAAGGGAGATTTCGACCACTGAAGCTCAATCCTACGAATTTTGATTTCCTGAATTCAGTGGAACTATATAAACCTCGTGGAGACTATGACAGATTGATCTAATGTTATTCATTTTCAGACTACACCAATAAAATCATTTCTTCCACTAACAGTCAAAGTGAAAATAATTTTCTAACCGAAACTAAACTAACACCGATTTAATATTCTTAACCTGTTTTATTATTCCGTTGATCTGCGAAATAAGAAATACTATTTCATAGTAGGATTGGAACGTTACTTAATAAAATCGCATTTGCGTATTTAAACATCCTAAGCTTTTCGAATATTCGTTACAAATTTAAAGACAATAAATATGAAATATCAAAAGAGCAATATATTGTGTATTGAATAGAACAAAACAAAGTTCAATGGTTTTATAAATCTCTGTCCTTATGTTACATATAAGATCGAAGACCAGTAAAGAGTTCATTCTAAATTACGATATGCGAAGAATGTGCTGTGTTACAGGCACGAATTTCTCTTGAGAAGTAAAGCCCTTATTTTGTGTGTCAACCTGTTATATATTTAGCAAAGGGACACCTGATACCTCAAGCCACACTAAAGGAAATTAAATTCCTTCGCAGAGCTTTTACAAACATGATTTATTTGCTTTGCGGCGTCATTTATATACTAATTTAATCTGTCTAAAATGTTCTACTCAACTTCGAACTAGTCGTATAGGAAGAGGACACCTCAGTGGAATTCACTTGGATGTAGCTTGAAATGTAATATCTTTACTTCTCTTAGAATTGACAGTGCGGTACATTAAAATTTTATGAGTTTGACGTGCCAATAACTTATTTAAAAAAGTTTCTCAATTATATACTGCGTAGACCATCTCGCACAAAGACACGACGTACGTATTTTGTGAAACTTATTTATTTCATAGAATATTACTAACTACAAATATTTTGTTTTACATTTTTTTTAAGCCCCTATTTTAATTCCAAAAAGTTTCAAGGCATAATATAATATTTTTAACATTTACTTACCTAGTATATATACAGTGCGTGCTATATGATAAATACTAAAAGCATGGTGTGGGTGACTGGTCTTTATAGACCTTCTATATACGTTATTGTTCCACTTGTTATCAATAGTTTTACGATTAAAGCTTGTCGAAAAAGATATTAAAAAATATCAGTAAACTACAAAAACCTTGCTTTACCACAGAATATAGGGCTATTTACATACGGCCCACTTGATGGAATGTGGTTACCGTCAATTACCCTATTCTATAAAGATTTACAGGACAAGGGGTTTCACTTGCACGTTGTAGGTAGTTCAGTAAAATATTTTTGAAGCCCGTTAAAAAAAGTGTGCAGGCATTGGCGCTTCACTGTCACCATTAACATCTTGTGGAATCCACAGCAGTGGAGGCACCGTTCTATTGGGCGAGCACGCTGCTTGGTGAGTGTAAGTGATTGTCGTAACAACCAGGTGTAACGTAGTGTTTCGGGTGCTCTGATTGCGATTACGAAAACAAAGTACCTTTGGCTCCTCCGCGCGTCGGAAGTCACATCAAGCTTTACTTCCTCTTAAAAGTCTAAAAAAATTACTTAAATAAATTTTACTGTATATTGTTTTTAAATACTTATTTTTTCACAATATTGAATAAAATTTAAATTATTAAAATTAATTTCAAGGAACTTAGCATGAGTGTTATTTTGAAGTGAATAATCTTTTAGAGTTTAAAGGGTAGTCGGAAGAAAAGCTCAGAAAAGTAGGTTAAACGGATTCCGCTTGGCTGTAAGGTCAGATGGTAGATAAGAACTTCCTCATGTTTAACATATAAAGCGAAATAATAAATGGACTTAGTTTGATACTAGCTTAAGAGAGGGTATACATGGTGATATTTAAAGTTAAGATATATTGATATTAACCAGTCGAATTTTTAGTGCCCTTCTGGGGTAGTAACATACATAAGTTTACAATTACGAAATACTAGTTTGCAGAGTTGTGCTTTTGCAGTGAGTAAGATCGCCAAGTTTTATTGTGAAATTCTAACAAAAACTTGTCTTATACGCTGTCTATAAAATCTTTTCTCTTGGTTTTAATAAGATAAACGTAGTGCCCAAGGTGCTAGAACGTCTATAGGTTTCTGTCATTTTTTTGCTTGCGACTTTTGTCATAAATGTATATAAAATGGCGTATTACATAATTATATTCCTAAGGACTATTGGGCTTTAACTCACCAGATTGTAAATGGTGATAAGGCTAAAGATAAGGGAGCTACGTCTCGATTCCTCAACAGGGACAGAACTGGCTATGGTACGTCGCAACTGTTCGAACAAAACAAAACTGTTTAAATTATGGTTATGATTACCATCATACCTTTACTATATGGGTGGTAGGTGCTAGCCAAGCGAACTTAGCAGAAAATTCAATTCAAAACCTAGCACACAAAGCCGAAGCTTCAAAACATCTTTATGGTGTTTTGAACCCTGGACCTCAAGATTTGAGGAAGATAGTCTCAACCACAGAGTCTATTGGAAAACGTTTACGGAAATTACGCAAAACCGTACAGCTTCAAAATTGTTTGTTCTACACAAGCGAAATGGAATCCTTTAACTGTATCAATCGTGTAAAGTACTTTATAAATAAACCCTTGCGTTTATATGTAAATGTACACATTTTCATATTTCTGGAAAACTCTAACCAAATCCTTTAGATGTCGATCGATTTCCCTGTAGGAGATCAAAGCTAATTGGTCTAAACGAGTCATTATTATCAACAGCCCATATACACATTGCTAGGCCTTCCTACATGGGTAATAAATACTGAGGAGCGTATAAAGATCAGTTATTTGTTTCAGTTCCGTTTATGAAGTAGGAGTTTTCATCTTTCCCTTACCCACAAATAATTTTCACCATAAATTTCATGCTATCTAAAAATAAAAATAAAATATTATTAGTTTTAAACAAAACTAAAAAGCGACTATTATTTTGTTTTATTCACAATTTTTAGTGTTATTTATTAAACATACTCAAATAGCTTTAGAAAAAAGTGTGCCTATAATATCTTAAGGTTCTCTCGATTTCCCTGGAATCCCGTCATCAGATCCTGACTATGTGATACCACCTCAGGAGTATACTTTATTGTATAAATAATAATTTTGGAAACCGGCTTACAATTGACAGAGAAATATGAAGACTTAGGTTTTTGGGGGAAACCATATTACAGAGCGGCATGAAAAGTAACTTGTCTGTGAAAATTTTATTGGCAAGAGTTTAGAAATTAAAACACTCTTTAATCATTTTTCATAAACTGAAAAAGAAAATTCAGTTATTGCTTTTATATTATCAGTGTTGCCAATACCGAGTGTTGATAGATTCAATTAGATTTAGAAAAGTATCCAGCTCGAGCTACCTTCGGGGCGTTATAATATAAAATCATTAACCGCAGGGATGCCTTTATGCGACTATGTACTAATCTATATTTATTGGAACTTTCCGGTTCGCATTCAAACTTGCTGAATGAAATATGAACTGGACCATACAGTGATTCATTTGTAAGTCCGTGAAAAGAACATAACTGTCACCATTTATTTTGTGACATTAATCTCAATTAGCAGTGATATCGATCAAGTAAAGCACCATTTGCCTTTCTTAAAAAAAGTTTATAAAATATGAAACCTTCTACCTCTGTAAATAGAAGCTGGATTTACTGAAATAAACTTTTTGTAGGGTTTTCGTGAACTTGACAATTTTTATTGATGTTCGAACTTTGTAAGCTTTGTGTTCTGGTATCGATAGTCTTTTAAATTTTATCGCAGTGGCTGGACTGTCAGCTTACGTCCATTATTAAAAATATATAATTATTCGACTTGATTTGAAAGAAAGAAATTTTATTAACATTTCATTGATTGGAAAAAATTTCGCAATTCCTTGAAAATGGTTTACACGTACAACATTTACGTGTTATACAAGTATTTATAATACTGCAGACCTCTAATATGCCTAGACGTAATTTTTTTGATTAAATGTTTCAATAAATTTTTCCTAATATTAAAGCTTTGGTATATTCCTCTTATATTTTGTTCAAAATGGAAAGTAATTAGCAAGAAGCGTCTAAAAAGTTCTTTGTGTGGTGAGTAAGTTCGCAAGAGCTCGTCGAAAAAGCAAGGGGATTTATAAATTTGGTATTATTAAATCCTATAATAGTATGAGGGCGAGTTATAGGTCTACACATAGCATTGTAATATGATGCTACAATAAGTTTATACTTGTCTTTCATAAGTGCCTACACACTACATACATACCATGTACACACTATATACATTCTATTTATTCAAACAGGTAAATCGTCCACGCTCGCCACTTAAGCGAAAAAATATTGATATGACTTCAGAACAAAAATATTTGTCCTTCAATCATAAGTTAGACAAAATCCTATCCTAATATAGTCGTGTGAATTACACAAATATTTTCGTTATACTTTTATAACGTGCTATATATAATTTGTATATCGTTGCCGACCGTATTACGTAGGTGCCTTGCCACTGCCACTGTATCAGGGGAAGGTAGGTCGGCGTTCAGTACTTGGCCTATATTTTGTTCTGCTCTGACAGGGGGCGACGCATAATTTTGTCCCTCTCTAGTGTGACGTCACGACGCAAACCGCGCGTGTGTGCGTGATTTGTATACGCAGCGCCTCTGTGCTGTCCACCTGATTAATGCGATAGTTCCATTTGATTATTTTTTGCATTGAATGTGTGTTCATTATCGCATGAATAGTGAGTAATTTTAGTTAAAGGGTGCTGATTGGTCGAATGGTAAACGATCTTTAGATGGGATTGGGTAACATTAAACATTTCTAAATATCCAGTCCTCTCTAACCGACAAATATCTTTTTGTTGTTGACCATGTCAACTCGAGCTAGCTCGGCCAATGATTGATATATCGCAAGAAGTCATAGATTATTTCTGATTTAAGCAAGATCCAGTTCTATGCTTTCAGATTATAATTTTAATTTTATGACCTTATACGATTTCAAAAACAATTTGTTAGGTGTGGTAAAAATAAAAGACGAAAAAACGATAAAGAAAAGGTGTGGCAAGAGTTTACTTCTACTCTAAATTCCATAAAAGAGGCGTTTTTTACGTATTCCTCCATCATAAAATTTATTCTTAAATTTAAATTACACATTAAACTTATATTGACTGTTGTATGGGAGAGTATCAAATAAATGATAAATTTAGAAAATTACCTTAAAATTTCCTATCTTTATAATAATATGTATATCTAGAATAATATAAGTAAATAAAATTAAATCTCGAATTTGAAGAATGGTACGTAAAATTTGGTGAAAGTTTTTCAAATTGTTTTATTATTAACTTTTCAGAATTATAACAATATACTTTATATTCTTCAATCTTGACTTTCATATGAATTTGTGATGTACCTAGACTGATTAAATGTAGATCGACTTTTGACTTTGAATTTTTATTTTTAAAAACACACCAAACAACTCGAGACCCGTGATGGTGAGCAATTGGAGACTATTTACAAAGAAAGCTTCATTTATCAATTAAAAACAGAATTCAATAAATACAATAATTATAATTAGCTGCACTTAGCAACAGCTAGAGAAAAGAGTTCACGATGAAAGTAGCGAGCACAAGTTTAAAAAATTATTAGTGCAGAAGAACTTAGTACAGTCACCCGCATTATCATGTGCCTGCGGCAGACAATCGTTTACCTGACAGCCCCTAGTTCAGCTGAAAATGTAAGTTTATTCCTGAGAGTTTACAATACCCCCGACGCTTGCATCAAGGATCTTTTTGAGCCATTGTCGAGTACACAATTGTCACGTCCGAGAAAAGTCACCGTTGTCATTTGCGTTCTTTGTGGAAATTGGTGTGACATATTTTTTTATGACAAAATGCCTTTATTTTTATTTTTGCATGAACTTTTATTGAAGTTAAATACATTGATAATTTATGGTTGTTTGACCAAAATAATAACGTAGGTACTTATTGTTCAGCCCGTATTAAATTTGAAGAATTTTATAAGTTTGAAATATCTTTGTATGGTGTCGCACCTTGCTCACGAATGTGCATACATATATACGAATTTTGAAGCAGATTTTTTTATAGAGTTATACAAATACCATGACTGAAAAGAGATGATTTTTTTATATATATTCCTTCAACCTTATGCACTGTTTAACAGAGTGCACATTAAAAGTTCTCAGAAAAAAATACCCTGCCTAGAGTTGTTTTTACGTTGCAATATTATAATTCATTCGTTTTCAAGTCTTTTTAGAAAGCGGTAAAAAGTATTTTCATGATCGGCCACTCGCAATTAATAAAGACTACGTAATCCGTAGCAGTAGAAAGCGCATTAGCAATTAAATAAATATAAAAAAATAATTAATAAATTGCTTATTCCATCTCTTAGGAAAAAAACTGTCGCTCAGCTATCGATTGTCAAATCATATTTTTGTCACAATATTCATTTAGTGATTCGATTGTGATTATCGTTAGGCACGTTGTCTGTATACTACCAAATATTTATCATATGTTATGAAAAATAGACTAAAATGCCAGGATTCTCTACTTATATTTATCTAAAGAGGTCAAGTAGTATGTATTTGGCTTTGTCGTATTAGGAAAAATAACGAAATAGCCGCCAGTATCAGATGTATCTTATAAATCATGCCTAGAACCAACATGTTTTGCTTTCCTATATCGACTTTCTATAAAAAATATTTCGTGTTCGTTCAGCTCGGTGACTTTGTTCATATTTTATTTCATGAATATTCGCCTCGCGGGATCATTTGACACAGAAAATTTGGAACAACGTTTTCGCTGCTATAAGCTATAATTTTATACGTTTTCATATTGAAAGGTTTGATGTAAAGGAAATAATCCTAAACGAGTTAAAGGTCACGTACTCTATAAAATAAAAAGACATTGAATGTATTGTTTTAGATGGAACTTCAAAGCAAATAATATATTGGTCCCCTTTTTATAACAGATAATACTTGATAGCATGAAAATTTATTGTTTTTTAAAATTGTAAACAAGAGCGAACAACTGTTGTTTTTGATCAGAGTTGGAGCAGCGCCAAGTAGCGCCTCGACCTAATAATCTCACAATGATTATTCCGCGATTGTAGAATATTAACTTAAAATGAAAATAATGTCAATTAATGCAAATATTGTTTTTTAAAACCTACTAACATAAAGAGTAGATGTAGTAACTGCAAAAATTCACAATAAGGAATATTCATTATAAAACTACTTTAAAAAATAAAAAAAAGTGAAATATTTTTTTATTAGTTTGATTGACTTTGATTTTTTGTTTATAGAGTTGCGCGATAGTAAAGAATATCTGTTATGTTACAATAGTGAGCAACATACAAATTAGTTACTAAATAAATTAATAATATGAACAGATTTCTTTTGAAAGAATTGGTAATTTTAGTTTTTGAAATATTGAGACTATTTCCAAATGAACACAAAATCGGTTGTGTGTTCATTATTAGCAGAATAAGTTTTTATTATTTATGTCTTAAAAATTCATAAACAATTATTAAATATAGAAATAATACATTATATTTATTCAAATATTACCATACCAGTATGGTAATATTTCATGTGAGGTCCAATTTATTAAGCTATCGCAAACAAAGCCGCAATTCTGAGAACTAACAATGCTCACCGAGAAAGCTTTCTTTTGGAAACACGGTCTTGTTTGTTCTTTTATGTGTCAACATGATGAAATTAAATGAAAAATAAAAAAAAAGGGCTGAAATGAATGAATGAATGATTATTTCTTATATATGCTACCATAACTACGTTTTTTCCAAAAAACATCTGATATGTGATTAGTCCAGAGTTGTTAGAAGCAAATAACATGACATAATCTATATAAGCTCTTTCTCACCTTCCGCGCGAACAAAAACTTGACTTTGGTCTAGTGCAAGATCGTCCAGACGGCTAAGGGAGTCATGGACGTTATTAAAGACCTCATGAGACTTCAACTTTTAACGGTACTAGTATACTTAATTCGAGTCTATTCATCATTATTATAGTCATCAGCACACAATAATCTTATACAGTGGACGGCTTCTCCGTTTACCGCCACTTAGCTCGATCACCAGCTCAGAAAATTGACACTCTGCCGAGGCTGAGGACGTCTAGAACTGCGCTTGTCGAGCTGCGGCCTCTATTCAAGTATTCCTTTGACTCTACGTAAGATCTTTATTACCTTCTATATCAATTTTCTCTATTTACAGATCAAAAATAGTCAACATAGAAACAGAGGTATCTCTCTGATTTGTTGTCAATCGTGACACATTGTACCTTGACTTTGGTCTAACGAAGAATGCTAATATGTCGAATATGCTGTGCTTTATATATATATAAAAAAAAGAATAAGTGCAAATATCGATCGGAGCCGAGTGCTTTATCAACAATAGAAAAAAATAGCTAACAAACAATATTATAATCAACTAAATGGCAGTTAATAAACTGCATCATGAATAATTTCGTGCTCCCCCGGGCTTTGCAACAAGCTGTTCTGTTAATATTAAATTTGACTGTCAATGAGCGAAATAATTCGAAATGTTCGTTAATTATTTATGAAACGATAAAAACTTCCACGATGCTGAGTAAAAGAGTATTGAAACAGCATATATTATTTAAAGACTTAAGAGCCTATGGATATATAAAAGTAAATTTTCATCTAATACAGAGACAATAATGTGTATAATAATAAGTTCAGTTATTATTTATTGACGTTTCTCATATGTTCAATAACATAGAAATTCAGACTGCACAGCTTTTAAACAATAAAGATTATCCCCTTTAAAGAAGCTGCCTTTGACGGGTTTGCCTCAAAATAAATTTAAAAGTCGAGTTCATTATTAATGTTTATTTGGTGCTCTAGTTGCCATAAGCAATGATCAAAAAAAACTAGATCTAAATTATTCAACAACATGTTAAGGAAAGGTGGTTCTCCTTCGGCATATATTTCGCGGTACCCACTGCAAAACTATATTTTTTATGGTTAAATAAGTACGCTTCCATTGGATACAATTGAAAAATAAAAGGAAAGGCGTTTGTAAAAAGAACACATTTTAAAAATGTATTAAAACGGCCCTCTTTAAGATTTTTTCTCTCTGTGGCATAACTGTGGGCTGCCTTGTATACGTCCCACGACTAAGGGCATCTGGTAATTACGCAGAATTTTTCATGATCTATTCAAAAACATTTTAAAAAAATATAAAATTATTCTTTTTAGATGCGGTGAGAAAGGTTTATCTGTGTAAGGGCTAACGGACAACTTTAATTTTTTTTACATATTTCTTTTTAAGTTTTTTCCTCAGATATCTGATTCAAAAAAAGTGAA
Source organism: Acentria ephemerella (assembly GCA_943193645.1). Lineage (NCBI taxonomy): Eukaryota > Metazoa > Arthropoda > Insecta > Lepidoptera > Crambidae > Acentria > Acentria ephemerella. Next base: position 11,481,608 of record OW971876.1, read on the forward strand.
TTCAAGATTAAATACCACTATAGATTGTACGTTCGCTCATTTGAAAGTTATTAATTAGCTTAATTCCATTTCCTTCGGCCAATACTTCTCGAAGGAAAAAGTTACCACGAATCTTTTATCGAATCTGCTTTCAAAATTTAATAATAATAATAGTTTATTATCTCCAATTATTTGTGTACGTTTTTACATATTGAAGAAAACACAGAGACATATTTTATTTGTTTGAGTTTGCTTGCATTAAATCCAATTTAAAAATTTATAAATCCACTAAAATTTTAAATTTAGCCACTTTCTGAAGAGAAATAACAATATTTTGTTGGAATTTAAGTAAATGACGTATGCTACGAATAATTAAACGAAATTTAATTAATTAATTAAAATTATTTATACACAATTAATAATTTTAAATCGTGGTTCATCTTTAAACAGTGTTTGTACAGATGTTAATAAGAAGCTTTTTCAATTAACCATCTATGAAGTATTAAGTGTTTATCAATGATAAGTGGTATCTCATGGTAAGGGCTCTGGTTATTGTCTGAACACGCACTTCCGGCTGCTCCCGCTATTGTTAGTTGTATTGTTTTTGTTTTGTTTCCTATTGTTCGCTTGTTTCAATTTAAATTCTTTGTAAAGCTTTCACAATACTCAGCGGGCACAGATTTTATTGTAGCTGTAACTTAGTTTATTTGGATATTTCATTAATGTTTAGCCATTAATCATTTCATTTTAATTAATTTAAATGAAAAGTTTTCAAATTCATATTATCAATAATCCATTATTTCACTGCGATTCACAATTATCCATTATTTAGTCTTATTATTATTTCGCCAGTAATCGAAAATTTCTATACATCATAATTTTATGATCATTAAAGAAACATACTTTAAAAGTTCATCTAATTTAGACAATTTATTCTTTTAACATTATTTAAACAAGTGTGAATAACCAAAATACCTGCTCATAGTCAACATCCCTATTAATATTATCACGCCTATACCAGACAGCGAACATTTTAATTAATACAGCAGAACAACGTTATCCCTGTCGTGATACCTACTAGTGCAAACAGCTTTATTTTTTAACGAACTGAAACAATTCCTGCTAAGCGCTTAATAAGAGGTTCAAGCGATTTAATTCTCTCGGAACAAAGAGTATATTTTCTTTCTGTAACACTCTGGCCATAAAATTTTAACTTCTATCGTCGTTACATATATAAGTTTATATTTGTGAGATGACTCTAGGAAATAGTTATTATATATATATTTATGTACTTTTTTATTGAAATTTAATAAAGAATTAATTAATGACATAAGATATATCGCAATATGTAACGTTTTTTAAATCATTGTTTATCAATCATAAAAATAATTATTGAACGGAATTGGATAAAATTTAGCACACATCTAGTATGGATAACTCAATGAAGTACGCTTAATCTAGTAGTAGGTCTATTTCTCAAGGCTCTCACGATCTGAAATAATGGCTTTGAGTGCTGGTTACGAATGGTTACTAAAAACAATAGGGTCCGTAAATGTTGTCAAATAAAATATTTTTAAATTAAAACATCTATAGCGGTCAGTCAGACCGACTTTGGCGCGGCGACGCGTCGCCACTGCACTAGTCGCTCCGGGTAACTTATGTATGCGTGTGTGTATGTATTTCCTGTCATATACATACATATAACCAGTACAAAATAATTTAGATGTTTCACATTTCTCAGGCGTCACGCGACGGTTTTTTTTGTTTATGATTAAATAGATAAAACGACAGTAGACATTATTAAACAAAATTAACAACCGCATTTCTGCAATGAGTATTTTCTGAGATACATCGAGTCAAGTTCAAGTTCTAGAAGCTTGATAGTCACCCAAAAGCGCTCCATAGAAATTGCAACCTGCGTGTGCACATGTGGCTACGAATGGTGCTTGTATTGTACTATGTATGATCTGTATTAATTTCGATACAAGTACACTGATTTGGAAAGCATGTGATAAAAAAAAAAGATATTTTTGTAGCAAAAATAGCCCTAAACTCGGGTTTCCTTAAGTCTCATCAAAGATGGCCTGAACATAAATATTTTAACAATATTAAATCTAGATTTTAAAATTTATAAATATGTAACTTACATGACTTCAGTCACTTAACGTATAGGTATAGTATAGTTAAAGTTAGAGGAAATAATATCACTCTAAATATTTAAAAAATCTATTATCTTGATTGCAAAGCTCCAAAATTTTGTTGACCTACCTTTGCAGGGTGATGTTTATCAGCGAGGCTAAATAATTTACCAATCAGTTTTAAATTCAGATTAATTTCAGTTACTTAATAAAGAAAGGTTAACAAATGAAAACCAATTGCAACTAAGTCGCATCGAGTCCGCAAATAAATATCAATGAACCGATATAAACGACGATTAATTAAAATAAAACGTTGATTAAGACGAACACAGTACATGGAGCACTAAGATTATCTTGGCGTCTAAAGCCGAAGAAAAATATCGCCATTTAAATTTGAACGTCGAAGCGGGTCTAGACTACCAATTTATGTGGACAAGTAGTTTTAGCAGTGGTCTCTGAAACTGAGAATCAAATCAAACAAAAGTAAGCACTTAAGAGGTTATTCTCAAAGATTTTATATTCTTATTTACGGATCAAAAGTGACAAGAATTATAAAAGCAAGTGATTTAAAAAATACTATAATTCATAATTTATTCACCAGCTATATATTCGTCGCATTGCTTGGCATAGACTTTCCTACGTGGGAGAATCACATTATGAGTTTGTGCCATAATACCACCACATCATTGATAAGCGTTTGCCGTAATAGCCGGGACCAACAGCTTAATGTACCTGATGAAGAACCGGAAAGCTCAAGATTATAAATTCTGATAGACATGCCGGAAGTTGCGTTGTTTTGTAATCAACACCAGGGCACTAGAGCAAAGCTTATTATGACTGAATTATTTTATTATCTTTATTTAATTTAATTGATATTATCTACCGTGTCGTTAAGAAGAACTCTCAAGACACGCAGCCACGCGCGGTTTAATTGATTGCTGCAATCTGCGGCTTGTAGCAGGCGTTTACGTTAGATTTTTCAAGCAGTTAATGGCGCCCCCATAACCACTATGGAAATAATAAATTGTTTTGTTAATAAATTGAGCCGCCTTATCCCAGGAAATTTGTGATAGTTAAATACAAGTATGACTGTACGACTTGACAGTGGGTATGTTTTACATATAAAATACCTGCATTTAATGTCTTTGAATTTTCAATAGTCAAAACCCGGCCAAACTGTATTAAACCACCGACTGGGTTTGTTTTTATTTAAGGCGATATTTGTACATACAAGTAAGAATAAATCTTTATATAAAATTAATTGGTATCTGTATATAAGATTGATTGATTATGTATATTATATAAGACTAATCGCTGTATTTGAGACCGATTTGAATAGCATGTGTATTGTTTTGTTATTTTTATTTATTTATTTATTTCTCTCCACAATAAATATTTTAAATTTAGGAAAGTGAGCAAGTAATTCTTTTGTGGAAACGATTTCCCGTACTAGGATAACCTGTGCTACGGTCACCAGGTACTCAATCTACATGAAGCATTTTAAAAATTTAAATTTTATTTATTTTTTTGCAATCGTGTGTGTGGTGTGTAATATAGTGTATATGCAATATGTGCTTACGTTGTATTGTGTGTGCGCGTATGTAAGGTGGATGTTCGTGAGTTATTTCAACTATTTGTTAGTGAGTAATTTGGACAAGACCTGTATGTATTTTTCTAATAATAATATGATAAAAATTATAGTTTTACGTAGGCATCACTTTCTTCAGAATCTTTTGCGAGAAGCCATTGTATTACATTTTATTTTCCAAACGAACATAGTTCAACAACCGGCTTGAACAATTACAAAGAAGCAGACCATAATAACATGTAATATTTGGGCAAAAGGTGTTCTATTGTGATACACTATGTCATTACTACTTTTAGTTCGTATCATAATGCATGTTGCTATGTTGTTATAATATCCTTTGTACTATAAAAAGTAAGCAAATAGTCAGTACTATAAATTCAGAGTACAATATCTATGTTGGATTGAAGAAATGTCTAAAAGCTGCAAGTATGCAACTACAATATTTTTATTAACTTTTCGAATATCAAATTATATTTAAGCGTCTAGTTGTCTATGTATGCAGGATGTCATAATGCAATAAAATATTCCAAAATGTGTAAGAAAAACAAACGAATATTTGTCTGCATCGCCGCCGCGCTGTGTTATGCTCTTTACGCTACAAACATTAGATCAGTTCTTTTTCAATTATATACGGATCATGAAAGAGAAACGTTACACGGTATAATGTATTTTCGTAACAAAATAAAGATAATCAGGTTTATTTCTTATCTGGGGCATAATGGCTGCAGGTCGCGGCTCGCCTATTTACTGAACGTTCAGTTTAATCGTTAACCCGCCATAAGTTCTTCCGAGTCGTTTGAGCGTCGTAAAAGGGTAAAGGTAGTTTTTCATAGAAGTAATTCAAACAAATTTAATTGTACTGTCGAAGATTCAAAATTTTATAGTCGAGTTTAATTCGATATCTTTATCAATTACATCAAGAGTACATAGTTTATAAGATAATATTTGTATCCCATATCTTCTAACACTACCACAACCATTATAATAGAGCTGGATTCCTGTCAAAAGTTTCGCATTAAATTAAACTCCAAATTATAATGTTACTTAATTCCAATTTGGACCTTTGAATTAATTACGTGTTTCTTACTAAGTTTACCATTTTAAATATAATAGACATTTTATCTTTTTTAATACGAGTATATACGCCCATAATACAAATGTATGGTCCTTGGTCATATCAGTCATGTCTTCTTGTGTAACTTATTATTTATCGCGATAGCTTTCGTCTTTAAAATCATTACTGTTTCAGCGGCAATGGAAATATGGCGTATCTCAAAATGAAAGCGATAGCGATAGATTCAGAGTGTGACAATAAAATAATAAAGATAATAATTATCTTTTTACTTTAATACCCTTATTATATGCTAGTGGTGAATTTCCTGCTAAAGCAACTTGGTACGTAGCTGGCAATAAACAGAGAACTTATGTTGATATTTTATTTAGTACCATCTAGAACGCTATTAAGTTTATTTATGTATTAATATACATTGATGCATCCAACAACACAAAAAATTACGTGATACAAGCTACATTCTAATATATGCATCTATTACAAGTATACTCATCATTGTCAATCACGTTATAGAACAATACATATAAATAAGCACACATATTTCTTATGTTATAACTGAATATAAATTCAGGATAGATTTCAAAGTGAATAGAGAAACAAAAAAATATAAGAACTTAAAAGTTAATAACATATTACTCCCGGCACTCACGTTCAATCAATTTTCACGATGACAGCGAGTCGCAAAAAGTTTATATAATAAACATTTTAATAGCTTGTTATATTCTAACGAATTTTTTTGGGGTTTAGTGATAAAAATTTGATAGAACATTAAAACGAATATTGAATGTCGATTTTTACTTGCAATAAAAGCGTGTATAAAAAGTAAATAAAACACAAATGAAGCTATTACTTCTGGTTTTACTATATATTATTGTGTAAAACTCAGATTCTTATTACAAATTTACACAGGTTTATATTTTATTATTATTTTGATATTTTATGTTTTCAATAATTTAAATTTTTTCAGTGGTATTAACTGCTGAAGTTTAGCAGAGTATTTTGTCTTGTTGTTTCCTTATTATTATAAAAGAGACCTCAATAAGTTGTAAAACCTAATATGAATAAAAAAGTGGACAACAACATTATTTAAATATGTGTGTACGTGATGTGTATATATTTTTTTTTATTTCCGACATTTGTTTCCATAAATCAAACTAAGCCATTCAAATTGCCAATGTAAAAGCTTCCTCTTTAATGTTCAAATTACAAACTTGTTGGAATTCTAATCTAGAGCACTACAATTACATGCCAGTCTCGCCTATCAAATAAATAAACGGCCGAGTTAATCGCCAGTCAAAAGTAAATCTTGCCGTCTGAAACGGTGCAGGAGGGCAGAAGTGAAGAATAGGGTTACTACATTACGGTTGAGTTTTAAGACCGTACAAAACTGCTTTTAATACTGTATTTGTTAGTTCTGAAATAAAAATATATTACGCTATGCTTTTGTATTTTAAAATTTTCTTCGTCTTGCATGCAATAAGCGTAATACACATGTAATAAGTACGTTTAGTTTTTTTTTCCATTTGAAAGCATAAAATAATGGAAAACATTCTGTATTCATATCATATCAATTTTTTTTTACTCATTGATTACATGTGATTATATAACTTTGTAGGACATGGAAGAGATCTTCTGTCAAATGCTTATCATGTTAGTCATTGTAGGCTACATAACTAACTTGATTATTTATGCAGCTAAAACTGGTTTTCCCGTACATCAAAACCCTCTTGGCCACTTTACAATTTTCAATCATAACTTTTAAAAAATAGCTCATCCATAAGTGAAGACTGCTGACTGTATTTTTTTCAAAACAAAGAAGTTTTAGTGTGTTCAGAGTTCGATCTGTGAAGGTGATAGACGTTTTTAATGAATTAAGTTTCTGATAGCCGATGCTACATAGGAAAACTTAAATGTATTGGCAACTATTGTAAAATACTTATAATAGTACTTACGTCTTATGAATTGGTATATATTAATTAAGGTCATAGAATATCAATCATAAACTCTCACACTCTTTTAAGAGAGTTATAACAATTTTTTTCTTTTATTTCTTAGCTTAAATTTGGTCGTTATTGTCAAATCAGTTACAGGTTACGTCAACTAATAGACTGATATGTTCTTTGTAAGTTACTTTTGATTAGTTTGATGTTTAGTTTAATTATTATTATTTTTTCTATAAATTCGGTCTTATGCTCATATATTTGTTTAAAATAAAATGAATTGTTCTAGAAAGTTATATTCATAAATTTCTTCTTTGTTACGACCATAATGTTCGAGATGTTAATTTTAGACGTAACATTATAGCTACACTTTATATTATTTGAAATACGGCAATAAAAGTTATTGCTTCTAAAACGTAATTGCTTATAAAATCGGTTTCCTTTTATAAACTCAATAAATTTGTAACGCGATTCCCCATAATGGGCTATAGAATAGTAGGTAATTATATTATCTACGTAAACCTTTTATGGTTATAAATGAGCGATTCAATTTGTCTTAGATGAGATGAGTTGAGATTAATTTGAATTGCACCTGTGTAATGCTAATTTATATTCGAATTACAGATATAAAAGTCAATCACATGTATAAACGCAAGCAATTACTTTTGTCAGCTAGTAACTTATTGAAAAGATAATTTGGATGATCAAATGACAAAATTAAGATATCGTTTTTGCCTAATATGTTGAGCAGATCGCAGATACTACAAAAAAAAATGTCTCTGGTTTTTACAGTTCATGTGCTGATTTTCATTTATAAATATCGGATTTATACAAAAAATATATTCAATTTTATTCTGAAAGTTATTGATAAATTTATATTTATTTGAATAAAGATTGCGTGATACAACAACGCAAGAACAACAACATACAACATTGAATGTTTTTAAATACTAATAAGAGATGTTGTCGTTACAGAGTTAAATCAACACTTTTTATGAGATCTTAGTTATTTGTCATTTGTTGGGGTGAAATATTTGTCAGTTATAGCTATGGTTCCATAACTAGCTAGATTATTGTACTAGTAGTTATTAATTGTAATGGGTAATGTTCTAACATAACCTTGCTTTGATTTTATTAGTTTTTATTGGAATCATTAATTTGGATTATTTCCGATTTAGATTGGATGAGTAATAATACTGAATTCGATAAATATACAAAAGAATCGAAATTAAGATGTTAGAAACTCCTTTAAAACTTATTATTGTCAAACTTATCAATGTGTTGCTGTCTGAAAAATTAAATATATATATATGAACTGTCCGACGTAGTTTGCTTGATTGAGTTATAAGTTCTGACGAATTTTTTTTGTATACTGTTAAGTATTTTAAGTATTGCATTCTGACAAATTTTTAGTAGTGCATTGGTTCTGGGAATTAGAAATCTTATTGTAATATAGACAAATATCAAACTAAACTTCACTGACCTCTCAAAGGAGCAGATTCAGCTGCACCACCATCGATGGCTTGTACTGTTAACAGTCTCATTGTAAATTTATAAAACACTCATAGCAATCCGCTTAAAATGCCGTTGAGGAAACAGTATTTTTGCCAAAACATTGTTATTTATACTCGTGAATTTAGGTTATTATTTATCTTAAATATTTGACCGATAAAAGAAAAACAATCTACAAGATATTTAGTGACAGTAGAAGATTTGTGTATAGACGTACTGTCTCATATAAACTAGCTGAATTACTAGGATTCAATACTTTTTATTAGAATTTTGCATAAGGTTTAATGTAATATCGGTACATTACTTATGGCTTCACTCTGATTATCCTATATGACTATAAGGTTTTTATTCGAATACTTATTGACGAGTTCGTTGCGTAGTAGTTCCAAGTCTTTGATTTGGATAACGAAAACAAATCAACTTTAGCCATGGTTGGTCCCTGAATGGGTTAATATATTTTTTATGTCGAGCACCTTGTACTTCTGAAGGTACAGCACTATTGGTGCAGGTTGCTAAGGTAAACACTTTCATCCACCAAGTGGCGTTGAGCCAACGTGGCGGTGTCATAGCCTAAACTCTTCATGTCAAAGGCTTGAGCCTAGCTGTGGGACGTGTATAGGTTGATGACCTATATAGAATTTCGTTAAAGGATCTGTGTATTGTTTAAGCAATTACTTTTTTTTTTCAATTATTTGGCCTGGTAACTAAGACCTTTTAGCCATATCTTCATTAATGTAGTTTTAATCTTTATTTACGACTCCAGGATACTAGTGCAATGTGGCCTTTTGCCCCATGGAGTTTTTGGCGACTAATGGTAGGCCCAAGAAATTACTTATAGGCTCATATCTACACATATACGTGTACGATCTATTTACGAGTTGCTTTCAGTGCATACGTATTTTTGACTGATAATAGATAACTTATCTATTGTTTGATAGAGATACGAGTGTATCTTGTTTATTTTAAACAAGCAGATGAACCAGCTATTGTGGTAACCATCGACAATAACAAGGAAAACACTTTGAAATTCCGTAGTCAAAGTCTGGCTAACGAAACATAAATTTGAATATTGACAAATAGTTATCGATTGCTTCGAAACAATAGATTCAAGAAATAAAAATATTATAAAGCACAATTATGATGAATATGATAGTTGATATAATAATATATATAAACATAATAATAATGTTTATTTATTCTCTCATCATCTTAAGCTTAACAATTACATTGATATCATATACATGTGACACAGGTGCATAAGATAGTGGGAGACTGGAGTCTGAACTAGGCAAGTATTTTGCCTGTATTTCAGTACGCCAGTACTCTCCTCTCCCGATGCGTAAAGGTTTATGACTTGTGGTGAGGTTACAGTTGAAAAAGAGAATTCGAAAAAGTTGATAGTTGAATTCTCTCTCTAGCTTTCATACTTTAAAAGTAAACTTGATAATTTGAGCCTTCACATCGTAATATAGCGAACTGATTAGCTGCCGAAAAAGAGGCGGTATTACCTGTAAAGACCTTGCAGCTCATCGTAGTAGCAACATAGTGTCAGACACATGCTTATGCTAAAAGTTTTATTAACTTTTGGTATAAGCATGTGAACCAAATGTGTGTGATTGTGTGCAACCAATTCGACAAATCTCCAGCGTTCGCAAAATATCCATTTATATAGTAATGATAATAATGCAATTTGCAGAATATCTAATTCCCTTTTAACTATTAGGTGGTAAAATTTATGTGTAAAATTATTTAATCGTCGGATTAGGATTTATTGAAATAACGTGAAAATTTGATATACCTTCGGTTTTATAGTGTTGAAAGCCCAACGTCAATAGGTTAGGGTTGTCGCTTTCCGTAAGGCGTACTTATGTGTAACTTTATTTATATTCTATGAAAAATATGATAAATTAACAGCAACGACAAAACCCCGACTGACTGTAAAAAGTAGTTTTTTTCAAAACAGTATTATATCTCACAGATGATAATAGAATAGAATAGAATATAAGAAAGAATATAATCTAATGTCACCTCACTTTTACTTTTTTTCTTCCTTCGTTTTTTGGTTTAGGCTACAGGAGTTATAAATGGAACAGAGATATAAATACAATACGAAAAACATTTGCTTAATAATTTATCTATATATCTTTAAAGTAACATATTAATATGATACGTAGTCCTACCTTCTGAGGCTACGGGTTGATACGATCTGTTTGCGGTATCACTATCTTCCATGTTATATATATGTAGTAACTTTACTGTGTCTATACTGAAGGCAATTCAATGTTTAAGTGTATAATACAGTTACAAATAAACTGTTTGTAAAACTAAGCGCGTGTAACGTTATAAATTCTATTACTGAATAAGTAAAGCTGGAAAAGATGAACAACCTAACGTTATCTATCAAATTTGATCCGTCCACTTAAGATTGCCATCAATGGTTTATTGCAGACGGCGTTATTTTATTTACACTATCGTGGATTATCTTTAAAACGTGGTAATCTAAATTGACCCTAAATTTTCAAAACACACTTAAATTGTTTGAAAAAATAATTGTTTATTCTTGAAATTTTCTGACAGTCAACGTCGCGGGAAGTAGCACAAATTGTGCGTAATTATGGCGTAGTATATCCGTATGTTATGCTCCATAAACTCACATAAACACATGACTACAATATAATGTTATTTGAATGCAAGTTGGTCGCGTCCAAATAATATAATTATCATTAGGTATGTCTTTCTAATAAAGTGAAGCACCGGATAAAAAATACTTTTAAATTTAATCAGTTCTTCAATTGAATGATTTTGTCTGTTTAATAGTATCTTATGTTATCGGTTTTTAGTTTTATCGAATTGCCTGTATAAGTAAACAATAATGAAATAACGTTAAAAAATGATATTAATAATCTTATTATGTATTTCAATATGTAATACGTACATAAAAACGTGAAGGTTGCCGTAGATTTCCCTGGGATCCAACTACTTGAGTGGTGGCTCCATTGACTTGGACAATGGAACTAGTATTCTCAACGGAATAAAAAAGATTTTTGAAAATCGTTTCACAATTGACAGGGAAATCGGTGAACATACTTACAAAAAAATATGTACACTGGAAAATAGAATCTCTCCCTTGTTAACGGATATATTAAAAACGATTAAATTAAAAGTGAATGAAATGCTAGATAAGCCACTAAATTTAAATAATTAATATTTTTAAATAATTTTATTAGTAAAAAATCATGTATATCTCCTACTTAGGAAGGCATATGCCCAGTAGTGAGACGTATATAGGCTGTAGATGATGATCACGTATAGAAATAGTGTTCAGGCAAAAATAATAACGTTGTAAAAAAGATATAGATGTCACGCGCCCCACGGTTTTGTTTTTGAATCTAACCAATGAAGAGTGGAAGAGAGTGTAATTATTGTTACATAGAACTAATTAGTTTAACTGTAACTTAGAATAAAATAAAATATATTATGATGATAAAATGTATTATGAAAATAAAATATATGTTTTTACTTTTATTTCGTTTCCAAGATTCTCTTTCCGCCGTGCACTATGCTCTTTTAAAAAACTCTTTCATTTTATATCCATTGTACATAACATCCACCCATTACTCATTTATCCCAATAAATTTGCTTTTAATTATTTACATATTTCTGAGATTGTTTTAACCAATCAAGTACAATTCAGACAATTAAATTTTATTTCTCTCGACGTTCCCGGGAGAAAATAAATAAAATAGCATAAACGCATTCTTATTTACAAAAGATTAGAAGTTATTAAGACTGTTAAAAAGTAATGGTTGAAGTCAATTTATCAATACATGTTAATTGCAAAAATATGAAGAAAATATCATACAAAAAGTAACCAAAATAAAACGATTTATGATTTTTATCAGTGTACGATCTCTGTCACATGATTGCAGCAGTTATTGACCTGGTTTCAGGGTTCAATATAATATTATTGATATAAATCGTAAATGTATATGCTCGTTCGACGTTAGGGTTTTATAGCAAAAACAGTGTACTTGCGAATTAGTCACAGTCAATGGGCAATAGCCAATTCCTTTATCATTAAAATTAATTAATTTGAAGAAATGAAATATTTTTATAATAAATTTTATCATTGATAGATGTAGGATGCCATTGGTGGTAGTCCTTTAAACCAATATTCAAATATATATTATAATTAGTTAAGACAAAAAGCATTATCGAGATTTCTAATTAAATTTGCATTACATGGTACGCCGATTATTGCTCCCTTTTTATTGTTGATTGGCCATTTTAAACATTTTTATTAAAGTATTGCCTTTTGTTATTGGCCGTTAAATTTTTTCAGTAGATAAAATTGATGGAAATGTTGGTTCAGCGATGATTACTGAAGCGAATTATTATCCGCGTGATGAAATTCAATTACTTTAATCAAGCGAATAACAATATAAAGAGACCATATCCAAAGCTTTGTCCAAAATTTCTACGGAACCATGAAATCGTGGTCGTATTTTATCTCATCACTTTGCCAATGAGAACTAGGAACATAACAACATGACAGATAATGTATAAACGTGATTCATGACCTATTTCCAAATAATGGTACTGCAGTAAATTCTTACTAGTCATTGTGTTGGCTAGTAGGAATTGAATTATTTGGAAGTTAAGCTATTAATTATTAGCCATTTTATCGAAATGTTCAATCAGATCAGTAAACACAGATCAGATGATCTGAATCTTTGTATCTGCTCTGGATGAACTATAATTATTTCCTTTTATAGTTATGCACTAACTCAACACCGTTCATAAAAACCGTTAAATACATGGTTTATGGTATTTTCTGTGGTGTAATGTAAATAATTGTATTGCCAAAGTTGCCAAAAATGCTCATAAAATAAAAACTACTGGGCCAAACTGATGATGATGTAGATTAACTTGATTACTGATATTATGAATTAGTTATTGTTCACAGTTTTAGTGGTTAGTGTCCCTAACGACAAAGGCTCAATTTCCTACGTCACACTAGTCTCTGTAGTGTATATGTAGTTGTCGTATTTGGTCAATACAATGGTAGTGGGAGAAAATTAAGTTGTTAACTTTATTAAATATTGTGACATACTGGTTCATACCTGAAGTGAAGACTGTCACAATATTAGCTCGCAAATTTTATATAATAAATTCGATAATTATTTGAAATATCTAACTAATTGCTCAAAATTGGTACTTTAAAATTAAGCATCGTACATACTTTCTAATGTTACATGTAAGTATACTAAATGTCATATGTAATTCCTTAAAAATAAAGTATTTGTAAATTGATTTAAATTTTTTAAGACCAAATTGCCGGTATTCCGCTTCGAACAAAAAAGAATCACATAAATTGGATCAGAAATCTCGGCGAAAACGATGTACATACTTCTAAATACCAAGTGAATTGAGAACCTCTTCCTTTTTGTAATCGGTTAAAACACACAAAAGAACAGGTAAAGTAATTCATTGTTATTAATATACTTATAAAAGAAATAATTTAATAATACGTGCTTCCTTGAGTATGCCAATCTATTTTTGTACTAATAATTATGTAAGTAGGTGTTAGCTATTTTTGCATTGGAGAAATTACACAATTGATAATAAATTATCTTCATCGTTCAGATAAAGTTAATCAGCAAAGTACATATTGATGCTGATTATTCACTTGTTCATTATTATTATTATGTGCTCCTGCGCAATCATATAAATTTGGCGGAAGACTGAAAAAAGTTAGTTTTTTTGGTATTTTCAACAATGAAAGCTGTCACTGTATTATTTGTTCTCGGGCTTGCTCTCGTAACTGGTAAGTATTGTGTTACGTACCTAAACAATACACTCGTTTAAAAATGTTATTTATTCTGAGAAATTTATGGATTTCATTGCAATTCTCAGTCAAAATTTGTCTTATTGTAATACCAAAAATTTATTATATTATATTTAGCATTAATATCCACGACAGCTAGAAAATTATTAAATTTAAATTGGTTTTAGTATTTAAAGAAACATATACTCACATAAACTCGTAAATTGTAAATTCATTAAAAGAATTCTGTTCATTATAAGAATTCATATTATGTGGATGAGCCACGAAGACGGAGTTCACTGAGTTATCATAGACAATGTCGCGGGAAGAACTAAGTTACCAATAAAGTTATTTTGACACGACTCACATGAGCATCGGCTAAGGCGAGTCGTGTTATTTTATTTTGTCGTGACTATTTTTTTGTATATTGATTTTTATTTTGTGTCATTAATTAAATTAATGTCAAATTTGTACAAAAAGCCAAAACTAGTGCGAGTACTAATCCTTCGGGATGTAATCAATGTAGACGTCAAGTTTTATCCAAATCGGCTTAAAGGTTCAGACGTGAAAAGTAACAGACGGCGTTGCTTTTATGTATTTATAATAAATAATGTTTTTATAATAAATAACTTCTAAATATTCATAAGGTTTTCGCTTAAGCAAAAAAACATTAACGATTTACATTCATTTCAGTTTCAAAGTATGTATGTATTTATAATGAGCTATTCCCGTGAGTATTATAATTAGTTGTATTGAACAATATTTGTTGACCTTGAGCATTTCATAAATGTATTATATTGGATAGTCTTATTTGGCCTACAGAATGTACATTAAATTGAAAAATCAAGTCGCGTAATTATAAATAAATAAATAAACGAATAAAGTAAAAGTGACTTATAACTTTTCTTCATTCCAGCTGGAAAGCGCCAGCTTAGAGAGCCATCGCAGACCACAATCCAACAGTACCCTTCGGTGGTCGCTATACTCCGCTCCCTCAACCTAGAAACCTACAACGTTCATTGCGCTGGCACTATACTTAACAACCGTTCTATCCTTACTTCAGCTTTATGCGTTGAGTGAGTTCATATAGATTATTAATTATTATATTTACTATATGTAAATAAAATGAATATGATTTATACTTTTATAGCCAAAATTACCCATGTGCTTCTTCCACGTAGAATGGCTCGTGCTTACAGTAGGACGTAAAGCCTCGTTGATGGAAATGACGATGGTATGCAGTAAATATAATTAAGTTTAGTGCACTTTAATTTAATTAAGTTTGAAATTTAATTAAATAATCACACTAATATTCCGATTCTTATAATTCTTTTAAAAAACATCTAGAATAACATCTAGTGGTAGAAATTTATTTCGTTTTCTATATTTTAGGTCCAGCCATCATCATAGTCAATATTATAATCCTTGTAACAAATTGTAAATTTTACAAAGTTGTGATACTGACAAAATACTTTTTTTTTACTCGTGCGCCATTTTTTATATGTCCAACTATTATTATGTGTCATGTCTACATGATTTCACAATAAGAATATGTATGGCCGATATATATTTTAATTTTGGTAAATATCCATTCACATTTTTCTTTCAGTTATATTGCAGCGAATAAACTCCGTTTTCGTGTTGGATCGGAGACAGGGTCCAGCGGCGGGGTGGTGTATAACGTGGCCGAGGTGATCATTCATTACGACTGGGACGAATGGGCAATGGGCACTGACCTGGCAATTCTCAGATCAGACTCCAATATCGCGTACGATAACAACGTGCAGCCGGGTACTTTTGCTGGCGCTAATTATAATCTTGCTGACAATCAGGTTGTGAGCACTGCTGGCTGGGGATATCTTAATGTAAGTTGTTTATAGTGTATTGAATAGGTACTCATTTATTTAGCTGCTAAAATTCAAAATGTCTATATTTTTACTTCAAACAATAAATGGTGGACTATTCTATGATTAAGGTAATTCAGAGGACCCAAATGAAATAACCTTATAGAGACCACGTAAAATAAAATAGTCATAATCGAGTCACCCCGTTTGGAACAATAGGTACTTCAGTATACTTTAGCTGTGGAGGAGAAGCGAATCAATGTCAAGGAACTTCTCCAGCTTTCATTGGACATAAAATCTTGCTTTGATGTTTAAAATCTAGATTAAGTGTGATAATTAAAATTCGATGTTAGCTTAATACCTGTTTATGTATAAAACTATCTAGATTTAATGAAATCGAGATCCTAAGAATTTTGCCTTTAGAATAAGTAGCGTTACAAGTCACAAATAAGTATTTTGTTTTAAAATCCACAATGACAAGATACGCACAACGTCAAAAACATGATCTACGCAGGCGTATTACGAATATTGTCTTTAAAAATTTGCTACTAGGAACCATGCAACAGTAATCTATCCAAAACTTAGAAGTAAAAAATACGAGGAGGAGTTCTTCGAAAGAATAACTTGTTCTTTCGTTTACCTTGTCCTTGATTATAGCACGCATGATGTCAACACGTATAAAATTGCTCGAACTTCGAAATACGTTTGATGAAGGTAAGCATAACAAATAAGGTCGAAGGGAGTGTTAAATGTATTCGTAAATCCAACTACAATTATGAATTAAGAAAGTTTCTTTGTTATTTGTTGACTTTCCTCCTCTATTAATTAATTAAATTTTGTCTTTCGTCATCGCGTTATAAAAGTACACGATCATGTAATACAATAGCAAGATGTCCCATTAAAGATAAACCTCATTGATTTAGTTTGCCGTGGGTTGCAAGCAGATACCATAAAAACTTGTCTTCAACCACGTTAAAGGAGATCGACATATCTGGATGAAATTTGGCACAGATATAGATTATAGTCCGGATCTGGAATAACATATAACTATTTTTTATCCTGATAGTTTTTTAAATTTGTACGTTCTCGGGCAAAAGCTAGTGAAGATATCAACACAGTGTCTCAATGCCACGCAGAGGCTTTCCTACAGGAGAAAAATTAGTGGGACTCAGGCCATTGACTATCACACTGGCCCCAATGCTGGTCGATGGATAAAATCGGTCACCTTTACAGCTAAACCAAAGATTAACGCATTCTGAACCATGTAACCAGAGGTCATGGCGTGGTCAATGCTGATTTGTTTCTGCTATCGAAACTAGAGCACTGACCTTTAGTAACTCACTTCTTACTAGTTTAAAAAAATAATTATATAAATAATTTTATTCTGTATAATATTTTTGTGCTTCGTTTTCATGATAGATCCATTAATTTCAGTTCCCTGTATGGAATTCTGCTGTATACGGCGAATTACGTCAAATTCAGCTGGCTACTGTCGACGTGACTACTTGTAGAGAACACTACTCTAGTCAAGGATTTTGGGTGCCCACTAACCAGATTTGTACTGGTCTTGCCAGTACTACAACCACACCTCGCGATAAATGCTTCAGCGGGCCTGGTGCACCCCTCTATCACAGCGGCGTGGTGGTCGGCATCAGGTCCTATGCAGTTAACTGCTATAATGATGAATTTCCTTCTATCAACACTCGAGTAAGCAGTTTTATTGATTGGATTGTAGACAATGCTTAAAGTATTCAATTAGAAACAAATGTAATTTATTTTATATTATAAGACCTGAAATAAAATTTGACAACTCGTTTGTTTTATATTATTTCTTGAAAACCTCGTAACATTAAACCCCTGAACTTTCGAGCTTCGCCATCTCTGGGATTATCCAATAAACTTTGATGCCAGAGTAGTTCAAGTGCCGCTATGATCAGATATGGAAGAGACCCACATTGTCGCTTCCGAGAAGTTGTATGTCGACAAATTTTGACTCTACTCAAACGAACGTACATAATATCCATGGAATGCTAATAAATTATCATGGAAAACCTGTATTAAGGAAAGATCATATCTTCTGTTTTTTGTTAAAAACAATGACCGGATTCTTCATACCGTGTATCCGTAGAAGAATTATAATGATGAACAGTGTTTATTTACTAAGTTAGCCTTGTAAAGTGGTTAGTAGTGTACCTATTGGCGAAATATTTTAACAATTTCAACTTGCCGATTTTGAGTCTTCAGTTTCACTTGAATCAAGCTGTATCTTGAGCATTTTTTCTATTTGTTATCACTTTTCGTAATTGAGAAATTTTAGAGAATAAATACTTAAAGATAATTAATGTAATTGTTGTAGTATTTTAGAAATAGTCTAGATCTTTAAATTAGATTTATAACATAATAATTATATCGCGACAGTGTGATGATTATTTCGTCACTTGTTTGAAAGATAATAATTACATTTCAAGTGTCTGATCAGTCTATCAGTCTGCCTATCAGTCACTTTCTCAGTGACTGATAGTTGTAATGGAATGATAGGAATAATATAGCTTACATTCGTATAAAAAAACGATTCGTATATCACTTATCGTAGAAAAAAAAATAGAATAATACTAAAAAATTAAAATTAATCATTAAGATCTGTTCAATATATTCCTTGTATTAGATTTCCATCTCTTGAACGAAAAACAGGTCAACAAAATACCTCACTTAAAAGTTCAGTTCTAAAACAAGTTCCATTTTTGGTTTGCCAATAATTGTATCACTGTAATAAATTTTAGCTCAACAAAAAGGTAAAAGATCATATAATAAAGTGGGTTGTACACACAGTCAGATAAATATATAATGAGGCGTGTATCATTATGACTAGGATACTTTAAAAGGCCGAAAACCGCGTCAGATATAAATTACTGGGGTGCTTTAACACTTTTTTATGGCTTAATATTTTAAACCCATCTACTTCAACCCTCCATCACTGATGTATAATTTATCATAACACTATAAAATTAAAATGACAATTTTATCTTCTCGTCTACTAAATGTGATTCATGTGAGTATACGATTTTTATATATTTTTACCGTGTTAGGTTTTGATATTTTTTTTATATTAATAAATGACTGATTGAAGCATGCCACTTACTGCCCTAGCCACCCTCACCTTGCCGGCCCCAAAAAGTGCTTTTTCACGCCTCTTTTAAAGAAACCCAATATATAGATTTGTTATATAGATCAATGGTTCGTTGATCACTACTTGATCATTTTTCACTTTAATTGAATCGACTGATATGTTTCAATTCTTAATTGCTATTTTTTTGCAATATTATCAATGAACTTTTCGAAAATTTTACCATAGACTATAGACGCTTGTGTCTCCTAGTTCCCAACATAACACTTACTTACTTTATCTTCTCTTCAGCAGGCTTGAAACTTATATAATGTTATAGTGATATTGTTTTAAAAGTTTTCGTGTCTTTTACTAATTTAGTATTACAGTTATTTTTTATAAAATATAAAAAAATACTGTATATAATATTTTATTTAGTTATTTTTCAGATGTAATTTAATAACAAATTATTAGTGTCTAATATTTTATGTATATTTATAAAAATAGTGTTTGCATATAATGTTAATTCATTGTTTGTATATCTCACAGTATTTGTGTGCTAATCAAATTGTTGATAGGTATATCTAATCCATAAGTAACAATTATTCAAGTTGTTTGAAACCAACTATCTTCAATATAATTATTGAATATAACTAATTTATCATGACATGAATTTGCAATCTTTCAAATTGTCCTGAAGTTTAAATGTTATCAATTAACAGTCCACTCGAAACTGTTGATAGCAATATTATGAAGAGCTTACATTTTCCTATAAATATAAGCGTTTCTAAAGCATGATAATTCTATTCTCGACAGTACAGAGAACTGGCTCTGAACAAAAATGTTTAAGTTTGGGTTAGCGCTGTTAGGTTGTGCAGCGGTACTAGGTAAATATGCAATTGTTTTTATTTATTTTATACTCGTGGAGTTCACTAGCGTAAGTGATACTTTGTTATGTCGATCTTCTCCGTGCTCCAAAGGCATGTTAAGTCATTGGTTCGGGTTACGGCAACAGTATTCATCCATTAAGCTACATACACCTACGTGGAGGTGTTATGTAGACAGGCCTGAGCCCAGCAGTAGGACATAATTAAATAGGCTGTTGATTATTTAATTAATAGTTACAATTGGAAAAGGCAAAAAGCCAAAAGGCTACATACCTATCAAAAATATACAACATTTACTGAAATTCCTTAAATATTCCTTTGCTTCAAATTCAACTTTTATGATTGGTTGGGTTACGTAAATTTGTATTGTAAATGAAACCTTCTGTAATTTACTATCACTATTTAAGTTTCATCGTAAAGAAAATCTACTTCTACTTCCAAAGATTTCCCTCTTTTGTGATTATAGATAATAATTTGATTTATCCTTGTTACGAATCAATTGATAGCTAATTAACTTAAATCATTTCAGTAATTATACCGATGTGATGTTAAAGTCTTTTAATCTATTTCTATAAATAAAAAAGGACTAATTTTGGTTGACTGTCAAATAATCATATTAAGAATAAAATGTTTTTTTTTAAATTAACATGAATTTTTACCGAAATCTTCATGACACCAGTTTTGTGGATTTTTTGTTTATTGAAGGTTTGCGATTAAGACTAAGCTACTTTATACTTAACAGCTGTACCAGATAAGCAGACAAAAATAGTTGGAGGTTGGGAGACATCGATCAATGTGTATCCCCAAGTTGCCTCTCTGCTGTTTTCCTATACTGGCGCAAACCACAGGCAGTCATGTGGAGGGACCATTCTGAATACTCGTTCTATTCTCACAGCTGCACACTGTGTTGTGTAAGTACTCTAATTTTAATTCTAAGTGAGTAGCAAGTGGCAAATAGCATCAACGAGCGAAAATTGGCATTATCACACTAGATGCTAATTGCACCTAATGCTATGCAGTGCACCTTGTTAAACTCAAGAGGTAGCATGTGTTGACACCACAAGAGACCGGTCCTTCTGATTCAAATTTAATATTATTTCGGTGATTTTTGAACTTACTCAACGCAAACATTTTATTTGACTACAGTCTTCTTGAAATTATGAAATTCATAACTTTTACATAAATTTTTCACTTCATTTGAAACAAATATGAAAAAGTTGATGTGGTGATGTGGAGAATAATATAATTCTATTACTCATTTTAGTGGCGACTCAATTGCTAGATGGAGGTTTCGAGTTGGATCATCGACCGCAAATAGTGGGGGTACTGTCTATAATGTTGGTGCGATCATAGCCCACAGTGGCTACGATTCAAGTATCCATGACTGTGATATAGCAATTCTACGATCAGCCATTATGATCTCCTACAGTTACTTAGTACAGCCTGGCACAATAGCTGGGTCATCTTACTACCTTGCAGATGATCAAGCTGTTTGGGCAGTCGGATGGGGCACCACAAGCGTAAGTGTTTACCTCAAAGTCAAAGTCAAAATATCTTTATTTAAATAGACTCATTCACTAAGTTTTTTAAACCCGTAACAATCAAATTAATAAATCAGAGACATTAACTTCTTAATAAGGGAAACAAAAAGGACACGATCTTTCTGTGAGCGTAACGAGCGAACTAGTAAGGGATGTAAGGTTCAAACTTGAAAATAACAAAGGCTCTTATTCATTAAGCTTATACTCATACCTCGATCAAACTAGTAGTATAGTAGAAGACGTAACTCACAAGATAAGCAATGGGAAGAGCCATAGAGCGTGGAATAGATCCAGCCTCACGACCAATTCTCTAAAACTAATGGAGAGATGACCTGGTTAGGGTTGCTGGTCGGGCGATGGGGAGGCTGTTGCAGTGCATTTAATAGGTTGTTATATGCTAACAACAGTATTATGACAAATATGATTATGACTCTCAACTTCCTTAAATGAAGTTTCGTGCCTCTTGTTTGCCGACTTACTTCTACACATTTCTCTGCTGCGAAATCAACATAAAGCGTGCGTACTCCGCGGAGTACACTCTCTGTTAGAAAAGACTAGTATCAATATTTAAAGTAATGCACTCTTACAAGTGTGTATTTAATTAAAATGTTCAAAGATGTACCTAATCTTTCCTATTTTCTTTGTGTAAACGATGAGCACTTAAACTTTTTCTTTAATAGCTATTTATATAAGATTTTAAGAACTAAATACACAAAATATTCTATCAGTATTTAATAATCTTTCTATAATTATAATAGTCTAATAATAATATAATAGTCTTTCTAAAAAATACCTTTAATTGTAGGCAGGTGGATCGCAGTCTGAAAAACTCCGCCATGTCCTAGTCTGGTCGGTGAATCAAAATGTATGCAAGAACAGGTATTTGGAAGTCGGTAATATAATTACTGATAACATGCTGTGTTCCGGCTGGCTGGACGTTGGGGGTCGGGATCAGTGCCAAGGAGACTCCGGCAGCCCTCTGTTTCATAACAGCGTCGTGGTTGGCGTCTGTTCCTGGGGTAGAAGCTGTGCCCTTGCAAGATACCCGGGAGTGAATACCAGAGTTTCTCGTTTCACTACATGGATTCAAAATAACGCTTAATTACATACAGCTAAAACGTAGATGATTGGAATTTTGAGATCACAATAAAAACTTATACCGCCTTAAAACCTTATAACTCTTATAAACACTTACGCCGCCCCGACTATGGCGGATGGAGCTGGCCATGAAGCCGCCTTCTCCGGCCCAGTCTCCTTTGGCGAATCGTGTCCGCGAGGGGGTCATCCTCACGGGCCCGTTCCGCTGCCTCCTTCTGCGATATGTCGTCTTCGCAGAAGGTGGCTACCGCCTCCCAGTTCGCCTCTCTCTCGACCATTGCCTTTGGAACAGCTGGGAGGGAGAGGTCACCTTCTATGGCCGCGACCAGAGCACGACGCTGTACCGTCCACGCCGGGCAAGCCTCCAGCGTGTGTTGCGCCGTGTCTTCGTCGCAGCCGCACTCATGGCAGCGAGCACTGGTCTCCCTGTTAGCCGTGTTGTGCAGGTATCTGCCGAAGCAGCCGTGTCCGGTCAGAACCTGCACAACACGGAAGGTTAGAACTCCGTGCCGCCGCCTCATCCATTTTTCATTCAGGATTTCTTCCAATATTAAACCTCATTTTTATATTAAACATGAAAGGGAAGCCTATAGTCCTTTTAAAGTAAAAATAAACTTGTTCGTGGAACTTCCTGGAGCAGGGGTTCACAGAGTTCTAGGGTTACTTTATTCGTAGTCGGTTGACTTCACTTCCTCCAGTGACTGTAAAAAGCACTTTCGTGACCTTCTCGATCCTAATCAACCCTATAGAAACCGCAATCGTGGAGATTTAATGTTGGATTCTTCTTCGGTACTTTTCCCATTTAAAAATGTCGCGCCCAGTACCGGATCGTTCACACGCTTTATATAAAAGGTTTTTTACTCTTTATTATGAAGTTAGTAAATCAGAGTGAGTCAAGAGACTTATCATAAATCAGCCGAGAGCCGTACACCGTCCACTGCTGGACATAGGCCTCTACCATGGACAAGCCTCTACCTCTAAACCAAACGGTCCTGTGCTGTCCGCATCCAGCGGTTTCCCGGAACTTTTACCAGATCGACAGTCCACTTAGTTGGAGATTTACTGACGCTGGATCCAACGTCATCCTTGTAACGTGCCCTGCTCACTGGCACTTCAGACTTTAAATTCTTTGGGTTAAATCGATGACTCATCTTTCGGATCTAATCATTTCTGATTCGATCACGCAGAGAAAATCCAAGCGTAGCCCTCTTGGTGACTTTGGGCATTCTTACGAGGCACTGTAAGCGGTCACATCTCGGTTCCGTACGTCATCCCTGGCAATAACATATGTATTGAAATTGAACACTTTCATCTTAAGACGCTGCGGTAGATGGGCTGGGATTGAGCTTTCCGAACACTTAACTTATATAAGACTGCATAGCAGCATTCTTATTTTACTCCCCAAGCTATAAACTAAACTAAGTTACTGTTTAAACACATAAAGCTATTACAACATACCGGGCTGGCCAATTACCATGACACGATACTGTGACATATTATTCTGAGCCTGCGAGCGAACATAGATGCAATTTGCTCTGATGTAAATATAATTTACTAGCGGCCCGCCCCGGCTTCGCACGGGTGGACATTTATTTTTTAAACATTTTGGGATAAACGTAGAGTAAACATATCTTTATATAGTTTACTTTAAGTACGTATTTATTTTTATTCTTTATCCATAAACATAATATACATAATCGGAATGCTTCTAATTTTTTTATGTTCTTAGTTTTATTAAAAAATCTATTTTAACATATATACATTTATTTTATTACCATAGATAACCAAGTGAACTTTATTTTACCGACAGACTACCACTAACGCCATCTTATAAAAGAAACCCGAATTATGCATGGAAGAAATGACAGCTTTAATGTTTGTTCATGTATGACAGTTAGACTATTTTCCATACTAAATAACCAACGTTGAGTTATATATTTTTAAGACTTTCTGAAGAAGTTTGTCAGTTATTTTTATTTTTAAACCACCCCTAAACTAAACTGAACTGAATAAAACAATAAACAATATTACAACAGGTCAAGCCGTTTTTGAGTTTTTGCGAGAATAACCAACTTCAATTTATTTTTATATATATGAAGAATGTATCGAAATCGAATTTTCTTTGCGTACCTTCATAGATGTACGCCACTCCTGTCGCAAGCCAGGGATTTAGACACAGAACAAAATCCGTAATGTCTTTGGAATGGAATGTCTGACTTCATTATTTCAATGAGAAATCTAGATGTATTGAAACTGTCTTACAACGAAATCATTTTTTTGGACAAGCATCAATACAAAGGAATGGAATTGATTTTGTAAACAAAAAAAAAACCTATTAAATTAAACAGTTTTAAAATATATATTAAAATAAATGTATCAATGTAATAGTTAAAAACAATATATAAAATGAATATTACGTTAGTTTTAAAAAAAATTCGTATTATATGTAATTTTTTGAAAAAACGCTTCATAAAAAAATATTTTAAAACTGTCTTAGATACATTTATTCTACCTCAATTCCAAAATGTTTAAAAAATAAATGTCCAACCCCGCAAAGACCGCTAGTATTTAATGTATGTTCTTCACATCTCACGTACTACATTGCGAATTTCTCTTCTTCAAATAACTGCTATTTATTTTCCGAAAGTAATTTAACAACTCGCTTGTGGCTTCAAAGTCATACAAAATTCAATTCGTCCGTTACAAGTTGAGTGCTGCTATGAGCGGCAGACTTAATATTTTAATGGAGGTGAAACAAGGTAGTTCTATAACGGTTTACTTTTAAGGTCGAAACGGTTATGGCAAAACTTTTTAGTAAGTCTTTAATAGCGAAATTCGCACACAGATTAATATTGTTAGATATGACATTTCATAAATTTTACATTATTTTATTTTCAAAGCAGAACGGCAACAGCGCTTAGACGCGGCCAATCGACAGGCATTAATATTAGGTCGGGGAAAAAGTCTTTTACGCATATAGTATGTAAAAGCTTGTAATAAAATAACTTTGGCTTAACTATTTGTATCTGGCTGGTTTTCATGACATTGAAATGTCACCTACATTTCAAAAACGAAAAAATGCAACGCAAGTCGCAAAAAAATTGTCACGTTATGGACCTAATACAGTGTCAGTAAGTAGCACAAAGTTGGTATAAGCGTTTTCAATCCGGGAATTTTGTTGTCAAAAATGCACCTCGCTCTGATCGCCGGTTACGGATAAAATGGATGCTATTTTTGAAAAAGTGGAGTAATATCGGCATATCAGCAGTTATGACATATCTGAATAAGAGGGAATTGATCACAAAACAGTTTTGACCCATTTGAAAAATGATTAACAGAAAAGCAGTTATTTGGGTACCACACGAGCTCACTGAAAGAAACCTAATGCACCGTGTACTCATTTGTGATTCTGTATTGAGAGGCAAAGAAACCGAATTGTTTTTGAAGTGATTGGTAACTGCTGATGAAAAGTGGATCACGTATGACAAGAATGTGCGGAAAAGGTCGTAGTCCAAGGTCCGTCAGGCTTCACAGACTGTTGCAAAACCTGCATTAACTCGTAATAAGGTAACGCTGTGTCTATGGTGGGATTGCAAAGGCATAGTTGATTATGAGCTTTAGACCACCGGGTAGAACTATCGATTCGGATCTCTACTGCCAACAGCTGATGAGATTAAAACAAGAAGTTGAAAGAAAGTGGCCTTGGTTAATAGTGGATTTGATTAATAGAAAGGGTGTGGTCTTTCATCACGATAACGCTAGACCACATACATATTTAGCCACTCAAAAATTAAGAGAATGGCTGGGGGGTGTTAATACATCCGCTATATAGCCCTAACTTTGTACCTTTAGATTTCCACCTATTTCCGTCTCTTTAGAATTCTTTAGGCAGTGTCAGGTTAATATCAAGAGAGGACTGCCAAAACTACTTATTGCGTTTTTTATCCAAAAATGTCTACAGTAATGGGATCATGTCTCAACCTACAAGATGGCAGAAAGTCTACGAACAAAATAGCACATATATACTGTAACTAAATGTAAATTAACTTTAGAAAAGTCTTGAATTTTCATACAAAATGCAAAGAAACTTTTCCCCAACCTATTATATAGAAAATAATGACCTTATTTATGAACTTGAAAATGTTATTAACAAAAACATACACGAGCTTAGGAAAATTTTAATTGCTTCCCCTAAATTTGCAGTAAAATGCTAATTGCTATTGCTTTTCCACGTATTTCGAAAATTTTTAACTGGCTATAAACGAGAAAATATTTTGTTTGAAACATTTCTCTAGCTGTGAAAATTAATATTCATATTTATTAAATTTAAATCTTATTAATAAGAGTTACAGTGTTACTTCCGGGATTAACCTGCTTCTTCTCATTTCTTCTTTAACCATTGTCTACTAATTTTTAGGGCCTCCTTTGGGGGGTTCCCCTACGTAATTCTATTTTAGGCACTATGGCTCTTTTTGCTGTCTACAATCGCCTTTTTGTCGTCATTATAACTATTATGTGTGTGTTCATAATGTCTCCATGTTAGGATTCTTTCACGTCTTTCTTTTGTGTCTTTTTTATTTGACTTTCATGTATCTTAGCGTAACGCCTACTAATTTTCAATTTACATTTTCTTGTGCTAGTTTTATTTAAAGCAGAAATATCTTAAGTCATAACTCAAGTTATGACCACAGATACCGAATGACAAACAAAACAATGAGACCCAGTAATAACGGGGATATTATCGCCAGTTATTTTGACCTACACCATGAACTATATAACCTGATTATTACAGTTCATTATACAGTAAAATGACATGTAGACCTTAATTTGAATTAAAATATGAGTGCGTCATATTAATAGAAACTGATAAAATATTGTCATCATCTGGTGTTCGTATTTCGAGTTGTAATCAAATGCACGTACGAAGTCGTAGGCACAGTTAGTAATAAATATTTCACCGTGGGACACAACCGCCTATTTGTTGTGTTATTGCAATAATTATTCAAGGCAATTTAATCTTCAACGAGATGAAACTCTCACTTTTATTAACAGGTGTATGCTGTGTTAATTTGTTTTATTTAGATTTAATTAATTTTATTACCCGTAGAAAATTAAATTTTTTTTACATCCAGTGCTTGATTTTGAATACTCGAAGTTCTATCCTAGGCTTTCAGAATAAGCCGTGAAAGCGACCACAGCCGAGAGCCTACGAAATTGTCCGACCCACCCGATCGATGTTTCACTTGAACTTGCTCGGTGCGCCACTGACTTGCTAATGAACACGTTACGATCCCTGAGGTTATGACAGCCGTGAGGCAACAGTTCAAGGCCCTCTATTTCCATTACGATTCCGTATAATGAAGGGTGCCTTGACCATCCGCACTTTGTACAGATCTTTAATCACCTGTTTGGCTAAGGTTGTGCTTTTGACTAGACAAAAGCACAACATTAGCCGAACGAAACATGTTCAGGTGCTGGTACTTTTATAATTAAATAAGGATATCAAACAAGAATGCTACTGAGCTCATATAAAGCGATCACCAAACACGTATCATCGCGTGCGTCCAAATGAATGAATCTTTTTCTACGATTGAAGGCCCCATGTTGATATCAATTTGCAAAAACTAGACAAGAAACACATTTGCAACCTAGCATTCGCGGGAATCAATTACTAAATAGATAACTGGAAGGTATAAAATACCAATGTAATAGAATAGATTAGAGTATATTGTAATTGTTACATCACGACTAAAGACGGGTAAAGAGTTCCACAGTAAAATTAAGTAAAATGTTATGGTGTTTCTAACCTCCGACTATCTTAAAACTCGGGAATGAGTCTGATTAAGGAACTTAAAACAATCTTTTAATTAAAAAGGGTATTTGGGTGTAATAATATAGAATAAAGGACGGATATGAAATGTGCATTTCGGCGAAGACGAATGGGACTTAAATTGTACATGAAATTCGGAAAAGTCAAATTTATGTAAGTCGAATATAAACCGTATGCAAACATTTTAGGAGACGCTCAAGATTATTAAATCATTTTGATTGAATAATATTATGTCACCTATTTGGTCACAATGGATTGATCCATTATTTCAAGAATCGCAAAAGTAAATGCATCTCATGCTACCTTATTTCGAATCTTGCTGTTTCGGCGTGAATCAAAATCAATAAATTTTATGCGACCGGATTATTAAGTCTTTGCTGACAACTTTGAGGTCAAGGTAAACGTTTTGTCTTAACAGGGAGTTTTTATTTTAACTGTGAAGGAAAGGAATTAAGTATAAATTGTATTTTAATAATAATAACTTGGTTCGGTGACATTAAATAGATTCTTAATTGTAAACAAATATTTAGCGATAAAACTGTGTTAAATAGAATACCAGGTAAACTAGAAATCTTGATCATAAATAAACAGTAATAATAGTTTGAGTTCTAGAGCTCGATAGCTTAGTGGTTTCAATGCTCTGATTTCAACGAAGCAAAGCAACTTTTTCCATGGTTGGTCCCTAGATAGCTCATACACATTTGTTATTTCGAACTCCTCCGTGATTCGGAAGGTTGTTCACGGTTGATCCCGTTTGTTTCTGTATCCGCTTCCACACAACAACCCGAATTGGGCCAGTGTGGCGGTGTTATAGCTCCCATATAGAAAGACCGGTGCACAGCAGTTGGACGTATGTAGACTATAGATGAAGGTAGAGTTTAATCATCAAAGAAAAGTTCAATTTGATCTTTCCATTGTGCAACTAGATTCTTGCTTTTTTGTTATTATCAAGACTACTTCTGAGAGGAAGTTTTTGTTAACGTAGAAGTGTAGAATTTAAATTAATTTCAAATGTTCATTAAGTATTATACTCTACTACCAAGAAGTTGAAAATAAAGGACAATGATCACACACGAACATGCTTGAAAGACGTTGAAATTCATGGGAAACGTAGAATGTGAAAAGAAAATTTTAAAACTTGGCGTGAAACTGAACAAACGGATTTTTGTAGTTTTAATGGCATGAACCGAGAGTTGAAACATTGCCAAGGAAATATGTGTTATCTAAATAATTTCTAGAAAGACAAATTGAAATATCTCATTGCACTTCCCAGATAAGTTTTAATGGATGCGAAAAACAGAAAAGATACGACAAAAAAATCGTGGTAATTATCACTGCTTCTCAGACTCGTAATTATATGGTAAGCCTGTTTTAAGTCCACTTATAGTTAGCAACGACTCGGTATTATCCTGAAATACGTATTGGCTTGGATTTTTCTATGCCAATTGAAAAACGGTTAAGAGGTTAGAATTTCAATTGTCAACGCTAAGCGTCAAACGGCATAAGGAAATGCTTTTATAAAACAGAATTCGATTTTTCGGGTACAAATTCAAACCAAGTTATCAAAATAACAGCACTCGGGGCGTCCGAAGTTCCTAATTGAATAAATTATATGATGTTGCTATTGAGATTTGTCGTCTTTACTCTATTGACATTGGCTTTTATTATTATTGATTTACTACAAATGGGTTCGTCCTTGATTCTGTGAAGGTTTGACATTCGTGCGGCAGCGCTCATGTGGGCTTTGTGTGTCGATGTTATGACTCATTTGTTATTGATGTGATCTACAGCTCCCAGTAGTATACTATAATGGAAATATGGAATTGTTATCGAAAATTGCTTCGCGTCCTTGTAACTTGTTGTTGTTTTAGAAAAAGTTTTACTTTTAACGTTTTTAAACTTTATTTAAAGTTTATCTAATGTTATAGTAGACAGTTAGCTCTTAGCAATCCACCTTATGGTGGACATAAAGCGAAATTAGACATCTGATGTACTTATATTTTACCAACTCAGTTAAATTATGAGAATGCTTTCAAGTCGGAGACACAAGTAGACTAGTTCTACTGTTCGCAATTTTTAAGACCTCCGATAATTTATAGCAGACTGTTCTAAAGAAACGAAGGTGACTAGCTGCAACTGCAACACCTGCATGATGCAGGAGAAAATCGAAGACAGCGAAAACAATTAACCTAGTGCAATTTAGAAAACGTTATTGTTTAAGCTTGAACAAAAAAACGCGCAAGTTATTTTTCTTATACTATATAAGGAAAATCACACTTGCTTTTCTGATTCCTACGGCCAGTAACTTATACCATAGATAATTTTTTCGCTTTTGAGGATAGATTTTTTTTTGGCTTTCCTATTATCAAATAAAACTTTCGTTTCTTTGGAATATAGCCTAAATTACTAAATAATTATTTTAATTAACGATATAGTTATTTCAAATAAACAAAAGCAAAAAATTATAAGATTTATACAAACTATACAAGTGACACATTACATTGAAGTAAATTTGATGATACTAGAATTCATATCATATTCTTCATCAAATGAAATTATTGAGGAAAACATATTTCAATCTAATATTAATTAATGTTAAAAGAATTAACTCTAGTGTCAGACTATCGTACAATCATATGATCAGGTTTTAGACCATTCCCAAAAATTTATTAATTAAATCATTAATCCTTATTATTAATATCATAAATCTGTAGATTTAAATAAATTCATAACCAAACAAACATGATTTGAAGATAGATTTAATGATTTTTTTTGACTTTCTTGAGCAATAACAAGATCAGGTAACAAAAATGAAATCTTGGGAATTGTTAAAATAATTTATTAGTTAGTAAATTGATTGGCAGAGAAATCAAACAAATACACCACGTCATTGAGCTTTGACAACCTCTAACTATCTAGTTAAAATGAAAAGTCCATGTTGTAGTTCTAAATAAAATTGTCTGCCCCTGACATTCGATCTAAAAGGCCTCGGCGACCTCGGCCTCGAGCTAAGCCTCGTTAAAAATGTATCGGGCACAAGACTAACTTGTTACTGGAAACTATTAATCGGTTCTGTCTATTTTTATTTGAATTCAACCCCAGAATGTCTGTGCTCGATACTAGAAGGACTAATTCTTTGGTAATGGATTTATCATAGCTACTTTAATTAAATTCTAACAAGAATTTTGTTTATACAAAATTCTAGTGATTCTGATTTCACAGACTTAACGATTTTTTTTATTATAAACTCTAGGTAGGTATCAACAATTTCTATATGTCACACAAGAACAAAAACTGGAAGGAAAAACAATGAACGTATTCATTTCAGCTACAAAATTGTAGAAGATTTCTCTTAAATTACAAATAGTGTCAATTTGCGTAAGAAAGCTAGGAAGAAAACATCTACCTAATTAAACAAGTATATGGTGAAAGAGAAAAAGTCTTTACACTTGCCACTCACCTAAAGCCTATACGTTTCATTATTGGACACCAGCCATTAAACTCGGGGCAAACATATTAGGAATTTGGGCCAAAATATAACAGCGTTGGCCTAAAGTGGGTTGGTGAATGTAATTGAGGCAACCGAGACCAACGGAACAGTTGAACGTGCATTCCGAAGGTCCTTGGTGTTATACACGAAAGGGTCGAGATTACAAAATTTGATTGACCCATCCATAATTAACTTGGGCGAATAATGCTTTGTTTTCGTCATTGAACAATTATTTCTCTTAAATCTTCGTAATATGAACATTGCGCTTAAAAAAGCTACCCATTATTGGTATGATTTTTTCCCATTGACTAAAAGCAGTCATTGTGCCGTAGTATTACAGTATTCTCTGATATTCATAATGAAGCCTGACAGTTGTGACATTTAGGTCATTGTCAAATTTAAAGTCGATGATACAAGGTTAAATTCTGATAAAATTATGTGTGATTCCAAGGTAAGGACAACACGAAAATCGTAGCCAAGGACATGAAATGCCCTTCTTAAATTATGAAAAGGATACAATTATAAAAATGTAACAAATCATACTTATAAATAGATAAGCGACTCTTGTAAAGGGTCTAGCTCCGGATTTTTTAAATTGGGAAGGAAATCACTACTTGAGGATATCACGACCCTTATGTATTGACTGACCAGCCCCTTTATTTTCGAACTCTGAATCTATTGCTATTACAGATTTTGACGTAATTTTGATGCAATTTTAACCTAGGCCATACTTCCATTGTCACTTATCTGTTAACGACTATGATGTTACGCTTTAGAAATGATTTCAAAGATAGATATGGTTTCACATAATAAGGTTTCAGGTTTTTGTTGTCATAAATTTGATATAATCATTATACCAGTCTTCATACCGCTGATTTTATACTATGTATAGTTTTACCACTTTTATATATCATCTGATAGAAACAAAGAAAAGATAGTTTTGGTAGGTAATTTTGGCGTCGGTTGCGTGATATTCCTATAATTTATTACGTTTATTGTGTTATTTTAACAGAAAACGGTGTAGTTTCATTACAAAAAGGATAGTCACATCGTGCTATACATGGAATACTTAATTCAACATTTAATTAATTAATTTCTTGATATATTTCAGTCCATTCCATTCCATAGTCATTTCCAATAGTAATAAAAAAGAGAGATTTATTTAGACAAACATAATTTAATTAATGTATTTTCTATTTCCATGCGCTAAACATTGATGCTACGTCGTAGCACAGGGAAACGCGGTAGCAGTAATGAATGAAATTAATTTATAGTGGTTATATATTTCTTTTAATTAATAACTATAATAATACTCTCAATATCTAATTAACGAGTAGTTCTGGTTTCACGAAAGATCGATGAACTGATTAACATTACACACAGTTGTAGAGGCATTTAGTTGAAGACGAATAGTTTCTGTATCGTTCGCGTAATGAAGTGAGGCTTTTGTTCAGCGATCTAAAAGCTAGCTCTGAGACCACAGTTTCCAACTGCAATTTACAACCGTATCGTTACGCCAATAGCTTTCTGTGTGTGGAGCAAGTGTTAGGGTATAAATATACGAATAATTATTTTTTCTGCTACGTAGAATATAAATAAAAAAATAAAGGGCACCTTTTTGACCGGCAAAGTGGAGATAGCTAGGACAATATATAAAGTAATATGTACACTTAGCTAATTGTCTATCTTCGTAAATGCAGTGCTCTTACTTTTGACAATAACGCGGTGTTGAGACATTTGCTGTGCTTTATATATAACAAAATGAAAATTGTCTCGATTGGTCTGGGGTTCAGATTCACTTCTATTGTTTTCTATTTAATAGAAGAAATTCAGCAACTTACTCGACATAGAACGAAATAATGTTTAATTTTAATTACGAAAATTCTCTTAAAGTACTGCAAGATGATAGGGTGACCAGCAGAGCCAATCGATAACTCTCTTGACTTAAACCTCAGTGATATGAGCAAGTATTTTGTTGTTTGTTTCAGTACAGTTTTTGTGTTCACAAGTTTTTGCTTCAAACTACTTGTAACGGGGACACGCGAAATTGGCACAAACCTGTGTGGCTTTTTATTGTGGTAATTACGGATGTTAACAAAATTTGAACGAGTTTTGTTTTGTTCTTAGCCATAATCAACGAAATAAGGTGACATTATTTACTCTCATAGTAAAGTAGACGTGGTTTTTTCTTTGTCACTGAATAAATTCAATGGGCCAAACTATGGCGAATGTTGTGATAGTATACATTGATTCAAATAAAAGGAACTGAAATGATATACTCCAGGGAATATCCCACCTTGTTACCAGATCTCGTTGCAGAATAATAGATTTTCTGCTCCAAAAATTGAATGAAGTGAAATAGTTTAGACTTATTTAATTTACACCACGAAATCGAACTTTCATTCAACACGTGATTTTATCTATTATTACATATATTATTATGTTGATTAAGATATAGAAGTAATATATGTAATTTAGATAAATTTAATAGCATTAAAGCCGTAAGCTTACTAAAATAATACAACACAGGAAACAATAAAATGACATGGAATATGAATTTGATTGTTCACCTGTCACCGTACGTCAGCATGAAATTAATGGATTATTACACACTATTTATGATGTTGCGGAAATATCTTGGAAAAGGATTTTAATGCATTACGCAATAAGAACCAAATCTGCATTGGACCAGGGTGGTGGTGTGTGTATGATGAAGACGCAGTAAGACAGGAACAAATAGGTATCTATATAATAATTTTGGTTGATCCAAAGTTATCACGTAAAATAATATACAATATTTCCTCCACTGTAGTCACCTCTACGAGTGGACGAGTGATCCGGTGAAAGCCGTATCGTCTCGACGTCCACGGTTCAATCTCTCAGGCTCTCCCGTCAATATATCGAAGATATCTTTTGTTTCCCTCTCTCGCCAATTGTGAGGGCAAATGATCGGGCCAAAACTGTTTGGGTTTTTCTATTTAAATTATATTTAATCGGTTATCATTACATTGAATTGATCGTTGTATGATAAATATTGAAACTTAGTAATAACTGATTAGATACTGAATTAACTTGTAAAACAATAATTTTTTATCATAAATACTTACTGTTATGATAAAGTGAAATCATTGATTTCGTAATGTATTTAAAGACGACGTGACTGATTCAGTAATAATTAGTGCGCTTATCATAAATGATAACTTAACTATATGCGGTATATTAATTTTAAAGATCAAAAGTATCTAAAACGTGAAATGTTATTATTCCCACACTTTAATAAAATCAAAATCTATCGATGGCAAAGAATAAGATATAGGTATAGTAAATCTGATATTGGACGATAGAAATGTCTCAAATAATAAATTTCTCTCGATTTCCTTGGGTTCACGTTATCCAGATCTTAACTTGGTGACAATGGAACACTAAAATCTATTGAATAAAAAAAGTTGAAATTTGGTTCACAATTGACTGAGAATACGGTGAACATACGTACCAAATATATATATACAGTGGAACGTAGAACCTCCTCCCTTTTGAAGTCAGTTAACATAATATTGCTTAATATTTTCATGGCAACGTTTGATATTGGTAAAAAAAGGAAAATGGGTCTGCTAAGAACACATTTCTTGTATTGTTTCTTCAAACTTGTAAGTAATGAAGATTGAAATTTGACTTATGAATTAAACATGTCGGAACATGAATTAATTATAAGCTTTAGTATAAAACAAAAGAAAAACGGAAACGTTTAACAAAATGGTAGGTTTTGAAATAACTGACGTAAGAGAAAGGAAGATACGATAAATTAAAATTTGCCTCAATAATAATTTTTTTAATTTTCTCAAGAATACTAAGAAGATTTGGATATGGGCCTTAATACGCGCGCCATAAATCAAAGTTGGTTGACAGTTCGTGGCAGAGTTTATTTTCACGATCATGCTCTAAACTTAATCTCGATTTCGTAAGGTTTTTAGTACCTAATTTATATGAGGATTTTCTGAAGAAACTTATCACTACAAACATCGGACAAGTACGCTGATGTAAACGTGTACGTACTTATAAGAAATAATGTAAGTGTACAAATTAATGTTTTCGTTCACCAGCCCACATTACCATAACCAAATATAACCATAACATAAGAGAACATTTCTTAGTTCATATAGTTTTTGTGAACACTGTTCAAAATACCCAAAAATAAACATTATGCAACCGTTCTACCACACCTATATATTTGTATTTAATAATCATATTAAAATATTAATGATATTAGCTTCGTTCACGATAAATAACTAAAAACTTTATAATAAATGAGTACTCCACTTATTTAAACATAAACTTCACCTGATTGATTATGGAAAATTTATTATCGATGAACGATATGATGTAATAATGCAGCGTATATTATTTTTTTTTAGTTAGTGCTCAGACAAAATGGCTACCCATTTGAATTGTAAGTTATTTTCCATATCGACTTGTTTAAACCCAGTTCTGTTTATCATAACTGTGCTCTCGTGGGAGAAATAATCAAACGCTATTATTCACTTTAAAATCATAAAACTGTATTTTACCAAAACATAAAACAAAAACTTACTTCATCCTACTGTCATAATAATTTTCCTCTACGGACAATAGATATTCTATAAAACCTCTTTCAACAATAACCAACGTGTTAGTTCAAAATATTTTCCAAAATAAATGAAATTGACCAATAGAATGCATGCTAATCGGCGTTAAGTATGCCATTCGTACGTACGTTTTTTGTGCAGTAAAGTATAAATTTAACTCTTCTTTTTAAGTTGTAGGAGTTGTGCCAAATATTCCTTAATATAAATTAAGAATTCTCATAATTATGTGAACATAGCTTTATTTGAGCTCAGTTTCAAAGTGGAGGGTAGGTGGGAGGTAATATCGCTACTACCTTCAACCGTAACTTTGTTTCGAATTTTCAGATTTTCGAATTTTCGAATTTTCTAGCTAGTTTCATTGCAGCCGCTAACGAAGTGTGAAGGCACATTTCAGTACTCCCGGAGGTAATTAAGCTTAGTCACTCAAAAGTTTCAGTTGGTAGTATCTTGAAACAGATAATGTACACAAATCATGTTTCCATTGAAAGTCGTAATAATTTTTAAATAAATTTTTTTTTTAAAATTTTTCAATTTTTTTCCTGACCTTATTTTAAGATAGTTATTGTCCAAGCCATATTGAACCAGCGTTGGAGTTCTACCATGTAAGAAGGCCCATGCCCAAAACTGGGACGTATATAATCTGTTGATGATGATTATCTTTGTTTAAATAAAGGAATATTTCCTTTTAATAAATTTGCTATCATCAAGCCTATTTTAAAAATTATTTTTATTCGATACTTCTCAGGAGTACCTGAGATGGTCATGTTGTTATGACGTCAGGCTCGGATAAAGAGATCCCTAGCGAAAGCGCGGGAAAAACAATTAAAAACATAAAACATGTATTTCAACTACCGACTAACAGACACGTAAGTCGACTATACTGACGGTCAGGCATAACTAACATATATAACGCATATATATACATTTGACCATATAAGTTTCAAAAGCTATATTAGCTTCAGCTAATATAGCTTTTGAAACTTATATTTTTATTAGTTAGTAGATTTTAAAAAAAATCTACCAATAAAACCTACTAATAAAACTCTGAAAAGGCGAAAATAATTCAGTTTAAATACTTACCCAATGTAAAAGTCAAGAAATACCTCAAATGGAAGCACCGACTCTAAAAATACTTTGTAATTGGATAAGTAGGTAAGTACTTAAATTGAAATAATTCAATTTTTAATTTAATTTCAATTTTTTTCACAGGTGAGTTGTGATGTTTTAAGAGAAATGGTTATTAAAAATATACAATATATAAACAAAAGATACCAAATGGTTGAATTGCATTGTGATTTTTTCATGACTCCCAGATATTAATAATTCTTGCCAGTCGATAGACAAAAAATTATAATTACAAAAATCAAAAAACAAAACCTGTTAATGGCTTTGATTAAAATATATATTTATGTAATTTAGAAGGAGTCGGTGCTACTCTTTCATTGTTATAGCATTAGGACTGCTTTTTTATGTTTAAAAGTTGGTTTTTAGTTATATTTACTAAAAATAATATAAAATTACTTACCTGGTGATAAACTACTATAACCGTCAGGAGTCATCAACGGTGTTTCCCCGCCGCTGAACATTTTGACAGAAAAGACACAAATTTCTTTCACATCACTGGATCATTTGTCAAGTTTGTAACATTAGTTATTTTAATAAATTAAACTATATTAAAACGGACATTACAGTATGATATTAGTAATATTTCATAAAGAAGTAAAATAATTGTTTTTTTTTTAATTTACCGATGAAAGCAAACTGCAAATTTACAATTACGATAAATACATTAAACTTTTTATTTGTTATTTTCTTTAAAATGGTTATTAAGGCCTAATATTTTAAATTTATTATTACTTATGTTACGTCATTGCTTTGTAAGCTTAAGTAAATTGGATTAAAGTGATCATTAGGTAACGCTAAGAAATGAAACTAGGTCACTGGAAGTAATATTCAAAAGACCCTTCATCTCAGAATTACGAGCTGTTCCTATATTTTCTTTATAAAGATGTCCCTGGAGTCCTCCTGTACAAAAACAAGGTTATTCCTACTAAAATAATAATATGATGTTAAAAATATTGTACATCACTTGTTGTACATTTTGCAGGTCTTTTGACTGTCAAGTGATTTTATCATAGTCTACATGATGTAGCTTATGTTTGTATATATACTATATTCAAAATACAGAAAAAGGGTGAGAGGTGTTTATCAAGCTTAAGAAATAAATAATCCCTAAAATTTAATTATTTTCGCAATTATGTTGAATCCAAAGAGTTCCAACATGGGTGGTTTTATATCATTTTTTAAATTTTACATTTTTAGTCAGTTAACTTTATATCTATTTCCATTAGCTAAATTATTTTGTCACCAATTGCCTTAGATCGTCTGTTAGTAGCAATTTGCACTTCACTTCTTTATAGTTAAGGTTGAATTTTTCTCGCGACCACCAATTTGGGCGGTG
Source organism: Acentria ephemerella (assembly GCA_943193645.1). Taxonomy (NCBI): domain Eukaryota; kingdom Metazoa; phylum Arthropoda; class Insecta; order Lepidoptera; family Crambidae; genus Acentria; species Acentria ephemerella. The sequence goes on from OW971876.1 coordinate 11,520,540, forward strand.
TTCGCGAAACCCACGACACGTCGTATCGAGCGTGGTGGTGGGGCACCACTGGCGCCACCCTCAGCACCATCAGCTTTCAACTTACGTCCAGGAACATAAAATTTTTTGGATAGGATTCGCGATTTCGGAAAAATACTTTGGTGGAAATTTAATAATTCTAAATTATTACATTAAGGTTTTTAACGAATTATAAAAGCTATAAAGCTACATATTGAGGTAGCGTATTTAATACGCCGTAAATATAACTTGGATTATACCTTCTATTTTAAGGGCCATGGAAGTCTAAGCTTTACATAATTGACAGGCGATTCGCTTTATTCACGGACTGAACTACTAATTAATAATGAAATGAAACCTTTAAAATTCCTGACAATAACAAAAATAACAAATAAATAATTAACCAATTAGGTCCAGTTCTTCAGAAGTTCAGCCCGTAAATACATTGAGATAATTCACTTTTTTTTATTAAAATATCATACTCGACAGTTTGCGCTACAGTTACAGCTATGAACATTCTCACAGGTTTTTCATGACTCCAAGTACAGAAAATTTAATATGAAGTACGACCGTGACCGCCCCCAGGGCCTGTCCTTGCCACTGTACGTTCTATCGATCACTGTATCACAAGGGATTTTAGCAGATTGCGTTTACTTTGTTATCAATGGTATAGCTGCCAATACCCTGAGGGTAAGAGAGGTAAGTTGTCCATTCTTTGAGGGAAACAAATTAAATAAAGGTCACTTCAGAGGTTGTTCAAACTAAATTGAATTCAATAAAGGGTCGCAAGTCGGCGAACGTTAAATTCGACCTAAATTCAGTCTTGTATTTTTCAGGTTAACTCAGAGAAATTAAAACTTGACGTATTGTATTTTCATCTAAGCTAACTAAATTATTTTTAACGACATGACATGAAAATGAAAACCAAACTAAACTAAATTGGTCAGTTTAGTTGCCAATATGCGCTATGGCGGTCAGCCCTGAGAAGATGTTTAGTGGGTAGAGTGGAATCGCCTCTACCCCGAGTCCCATATACCCCTACAATTTGTACCGTACTGTAGGATTCGATCTCTCTGACAAAAAAGGTTGAATTTGTCATTGGTCGAGTTGCGACCGAAGCCGCATTTGTAGTGATAAGGTTGCCAAAGCCGAATGAGGAGACGTTTGTTGATCTGTTGAGTCGCGATATACTCCCACGTATATTAAGAGATAATTATATTAAATTTTTTTGATTGTACGACCAGACAAGTCCAAAGCTGACGGACTTGTATCTTTAGCTTGGATTTTTAAAGGTTAATGATTAGAACTATTGTTACTATAATCGTTTATAGGCTTTAATAAAGGTTCATCTTAAGATGGGCTGAATGTTTACCACTATTTACCACCCCTATCCCATTGAAAAATTGTAGAAGTAAATAGAATAATTATTAAGAGATTTTAACTACAACTTATCAGTTTTATTAGTATCAATAACTACAGCATCTTATTACAATAACTTGTAAGGTAAAAAATTTCATACGTTGAAGTCTTATTATAAAGAGCTAAAAGATCAAGATTCCTTATTAATGAAATTCTAATAAAATCTAAAATATTACCCGCAAATACACACGTAATTTTTTTCTCACAAAGTTATATCGTTTCCCCAAACGATTCACTGAGTGTTCCATTTATTTTTATGTTTCGTGAATATTTAACTTTGTTCCTTAGCCTTATGGATTTACCACGACTTGACTAATGTTTACATTCACAAAACTCTTTTAATGATCACGACTGCTATATACCTACTCCTTATCTTTTTAATATCTGTTCCTTTACCTATGTATATTATTTGTAGGTGAGGCAACTAAATTTTGTTACAGATGTTTGTTGGTCAGTTTTTAAAGTAATTTACTTTGTAAATATAACATTTCTCTTCTTCATTTTCATTACAATCTGTTAATATTTCAATTTTTTAAATTACTTCTACAATTTGAATCTTGTTATACCCAATATATAGGTTAGAGTATAATAATATCGATTTTACATTTAGATATTATTACGATGTTTATCCAAAGGAATACCGCCATAAATTTAATTGATTACCGGAAAGGGTTCGCTGAAACAATATAAACTTTATCGATAGTTTCATTTTATTAGAACTAGAAATATACCAAAATGTACCACGTGCAAGCCAAGAATACAGTTCATTATACGTCAAGGTTTTATTCGAGCAGTCATTGTAAAGTTATATCCAGTGTACATAGCTAAGGCTCTAAACACCACTCCCTATTGATCCAACGGGCGCGCCTTCCAAGCCCATATTTGCATCCAATTCATGATTCAATCTAAATGCTTCAAATGCATTGCTTAGTTGTGCATTGATTTATTTATGATAACGTATTTGTGTAGAAAGTTTGAAGAAGTTTAAAAAACTATTCGGTTGCAAATAGTTGAAGTAATATTATGAACTATTTGTATCTGACTGGTTTTCATGACATTAAAAAGGCGAGATTTCAAAAAAGAATCAAATTGGGAAAATTTTGTTAAAATTTTATAACAAAAAGGAAACAATGCAACGCAACCGCGAAAAAAATTTGTGACTTTTATGGACCCATTGCAGTGTCAGTAAGACTAGCACAACGTTGGTTTAAGCGTTGTCAATCCAGAAATTTTGATGTCAAAGGTGCATCTTGCTTTGGTCGCCCTGTTACAGATAATATGGATGCTATTTTTGAAAAAGTGGAGCAAGATTGGCATATCAGCATTTACAACATAACTGAAGAACTCGGAATTGATCTCAATGTAGTTTTATAAAATATATTTATAAAACTACATTGAGTATTTGAAAAAAGCTGAGTACACAAAAAAGCTATATATTTGGGTGCCTTTCTTTATTGAGAAGCAATGAAACCGAAGTGTTTTTGAAGAGATTGGTAACTGGTGATGAAAAGTGGATCACGTATGACAAGAACGAGCGAAAAAGATCCTAGTCAAAGGTAAAAAAAAATATATTATTTACTAACTCTAACTTTGGGTAATTGAAATGTGTTTTTCAGTTTATTGAATAAATGAATAATTTGTGTAATGGATTGTTTTAATTTAACTAATGTAGTGATAATAATTGGCACTTATATAAAGTGCTATGCATTGTAAATTGTACTGTCGTGTTTATTCACCGAATTAACGGAAATGTTTCCATAAATATTGGATTGAACAGAACGGTGAAACTACACTTGGAAAATTTAAATAGAGAATAAAAAAATAAGTAGAAATAGAATAGGTATCTTCTCTACAGTAGGTACCTCTTCTTAATTCACACGCAAACAATGCATAAAACTGCTGTTATTATAGTAAATTAAAGTTTTCCCTCTGTACTCCGCTTATTCGCTTTTAAATCAAAATTCACTTATTTTATTGTTTACCGTGGTGTTTTCCTTCGAGCTTTTCTTTGAGCAGAACAGTTCGTTTTCTGAATTTAAAAAAGAAACGGAAAGTAGAAGGAATGTGGAACCATCTTTAAAATAGTTTAAGATCCTCCTAGTCTCTATCTATGAAAAGTCTCATATTTATATAATAATAAAAAAATCATGTATTAACAGTTTTTCAGATAAGTATGGTAATTTTTACTTTTCAATTTGATCGCTTGTTGATGGAAACTGATCCCGGTTTTAAACACCAATAAATATGATTGTTATTTTAAGTTTAAAGTATTATTAATGAGCTATATTTGGAGCATATTTTTTTTAAAGTTGTGTTTATTTTTATACAATCAGAAATATAAAATCAATGTACATTATCTTATCTTGATGTAGGGCCAGGATTATTCCCGGAGCACGTGGATCCAATAGATCTTTTGTACATTAAATTAAATTTAAAGGGTAAGTGCATTTACGCATAACCCCTACAGTACGGTACCAACTGTAGGGGTATGTAGGACTCGGGCTAGAGACGTTCCCCCACTAAACATCCTCTCCAGGCTGACCAGATCGCCGCCTGCGCGTGCTCTTGCGGACCCTATGGTGTACCGCTTAAAATCTGTACGTCCTCAAAACCGATAACGAACCGCCTTTCCACACCGGCCCTCCCGGGTAGTGTCAAGAACGGCTTGGATGGAACTCTGCGCAAAAATTAAGCTCACGTGACTACGCTTTCCCCCCCATCAAAGGCTTAAGCCACCCGAACACGCCGCAAGCCCCACGTCTTAGTTGGATACTCCAACGTGAACGTATGGGCACCAGGATCTAGCATCGTTACGGCTTCGCTTCCTCCCTTGACAATACCAAAGGCGACTAGTGCCACAACCAGTCGTCGAACTAGGAGGCCCATCACCCGGGTCCACTGACTTACAGACCCCACCAACCACGGCAATGAAGCCACTAACTACAATCTTTCAGCCCACTCCTCAGTCCGGAGAAGTGCCTGTAGACCCACCAGGTGGCCATAAGAAGAGTCTTTTCGCTGGAGACTAGCCGACCACGAAACCACTGCCGGTTCTATCCCGGTAGTTGTTTCTTGCCTGCCCAGGGTTCACTGAATCGAGTGGTCTGGTCATCGAGTGTATTAAGCGGAACTCCAACGGTTCCACCAAGGGAGGAGGCTCTCCAGCTTGTACCCCAAGAGTAAGTACATCTGGACCAACCTTTAAATAAAGTGATAATTGATATAGTCAGCGTAAGACCGAGCGGTTTGGAGATCCTTGGGGGAGGTCTATATCCAGAAGTGGACGTCTCTCAGCCGATATGATGATGATTATGATGATACATCAACGTACTTTTAGTGAACTTTAGGTAGGAACGATTTGTTTTTGTTTTTCACATAACATATATGAAATAAATTAGTTTTCAGTTTTAACGCGTTGGTAAATCTTAAGTTTGCATAAAAATCGTCAATCATCAATGCTTCGTAAGCAAAACCATCCGTTGATTGATTAATAAACTCATTTAGTTTTTGCTCTAATAATAAATATATAATATTTCCTGCATGGCGTGTGCTGACGATTAATCTAATAACTTTCTGAGTTCCATTATAAATGAGTCTCCTGCGGGATGGTCTTAGCTGTAACTTGTAATAACTCTACCCAAAGGTTGTGACTTGAAGCGTAACTATGGAAAAGAATAAAGTGCTTAAGAATCCTCTAAGTTCCTCCAGATAAGTAATCCAATAGTATAAAAATTCGTAAATTCAATATAAAATATATTAATTAAATATATTGTGCGACACACAAGAATATTACAAGATTGTACCCTTGTACAATTCTGTAATATTCTGTTGTGTCTTTTTAATTGTTATTGTGTGTACATAAATTGTTAAATAAATAAATAAAATAAAGAATTCTGTGTCTCCAAGATATCCGTCACGTCAAGAAACGCACTGAGAGATTACCCTTCATGAAACTAAATTTCGTGTCTGTAAGTGACAATTGGCTCATCAAGTGGATCCGAGGACATGTTTGGCTGCATCAATGGACCTATTATGCCACGTATACACTCGCTCAATCTGTGAGGCGAATAACGTGACTAGGCTTGAGCAGTAGTGTATTAACAGGACAATCGCTATTCGGGAAGCGCTAGACGGGAAGAACTAATATATATTTCTTTTGTTACTAATTGAGTTATAGTTTTATTATTTGCAATACTAGAGAAATTCTTATCGGAGCAAAGCTGAGCGTAGCAGTGATTTGCCAGTCTTAGTACAGGCACTATAAAAAGTGCTCAAGAGAAAAGAATATAAGGCTTTTTTTAATTTGCTTGGAATAGTTCGGCATGCTCGCCTCAACATTAATTCTGTGGCAGCTTTAAAGTACGAAAGGCACCTAAAAATACTATAAAAAAGATTATCAAAAAATATCAGATGCCGCAGTTACTTGCAATACATTTAAAAAATATTTTTTGATAATTAAATGTTTTAAAATTCGGCTTCGTTATTTTTTTGTTTAGGTACATTTATAACGTGTATCTTTAATCCCAAAGAATTTTTTAGAGCCAGAGCTTAAATTTCCATTGTTTCTGGAAACAACAACCAACTCCAAAAAATTATTTAAATTGCATACTTTCTTAAATTGAAATATATTTCACCTTTTAGAAATAAAGTAACTTCCAAACTCCAGGTGTGACAAAAATATACTTAACTCCATGACATATAGCATCAGAATTTCTAAAAGCATAAATCACGCACTCAATTTTTCGATGTCGGATATTGGTTTTGAGAAAAATGTTCGTTGCACTCGGAGTGGTTGAGAAAGTATACTTATATACTTCGTATTGTTATTTTGCTTACTCTTCATTTATTGTCATTTTCATCATTCATAATAATACCTGTAATAAATATACCTGTTTCGTTATTTACCTTTTTGGCATATTTTTATTTTTTGGCATTTTAGTAATAAACTAAAAGATCAAATAACAACAATTCTTTCTTATAAGACCTAGTATGTCATAGCATCATAATGCCCACTGATGGTGAGCATTTATCGAGCGCTATTAATAAGACAAGCCCCTATCCGTTCATGATATTCACAAAGCTTTTGTATCACAGGCATTTTGTTTAAAGTGATCGGAGAATCATAGATCAATATAGGTTATACGTTTAAGTACTGGTAACTTTTAGACAAAATATAAAATTATGTTGATGCTATTATTTATGAGCTAAAAGAAGAAATTGGGTGAAAGATCTCCGACAGAAAAGTAAATTGGAAGACAGCCTTCATGGTTTGATTCCAACGATATCATGAACATTATCATAACAGCCAAGAGACAGGGAATAGGATTTAGGCCTCCCCCAAGCCGCTTGATGTGGTCCGCGCACGACCGATCTATTCAGAGAACCTTACTATTTGTAATTTATCAGTGGAAAACTTGATGACGTTTACCGGCAATGTATTTCGAAGTTAATAAATATAACACAATTTAATAATCGCATCACCATAAAAGTAATGAAGCTGGCTAAGTTTAATTTCACAGAAATACAGGAATTTATGACAGTTGAAGGTAAAGATTTTTGTAAACAGTAAAACTACCTGATGTTGTTGGGGAACATAGACTCAAGTAAATATATTTAATTACAAAGATAACGTAGGTCAACAGTCTGCGGTTTCGTAAGTATGATTAGTTGCCCTAAAATCTGAATAAATACGAACTAGGAATTGTGAAACTATGGATATGGTACTGCTTCTTAAATATAGTTTTTCTTTGCTTTTTTGGGTCTTTTTAATGCGTTTTTCATCTAATATTCTATATGACTAAAATTTAAATTAATTTCTCTATATGTTATTTTATTCCACTTAATTAAGGTAGGGATAGAATAACTTTTAGAAATGTCACCTTAGTTGACATTTAGTCGACCACACAAATATATATGTTTCCCTTTTTTCAATCGGCATGTTTATGTAATGCGTTAAAATAAGCCATCAATGCCCATAATGTTTAAAATTGCCATTGTATCGTCAAATAACATCACCGGCCGTCTGTCCTTATCTTGTCAGATTGTAGTGAAAGAGTAACATGAACTTAAATTAAATTTAGGGCCTGCACAATGCAATTCAGGGCCAGCAATTATTTTTTCTTCGATGCCAATGAAGAAAAAATGGCACAAAAACACAAAATTTTAGTTCTAGAAAACTATATATATTATTTTTGTTCTAAAGAACTATATGTTTTGTGTTTTTATTGATAAGAATAAATCAAAGTTCTATCAAAATCGCGAACCCCGATATTTGTAGTGAAACGCCGAGTGTCATATTCGAGCCACTGATTTTATTTGTGCTTTTAAAATCATTTCGAAAGTGTGCTTTCACGAAGACTGACATGTCGGATGATCTATTATCGGCACAAGATTTGTATGGTCGTGGAAGTGGTGGTATTTCTGTACATACTATGTTTCATTTGTATAGGAAGGGAATATCTTTGGTTAGTTGAATATTTCATTCAAATATTCTAATAATGATGTTACTTACTTTGAAAAACAGCTACTAACGTGATAAAACATACCTGTAAAAGAGAAAAAGTTGTTGTTAGATTTTAAATTAAAAACTGCATTTATGAATGAAACTAGATGCCTTATCCATGAATTTCAGAACTCTATTCTCAGTCAAGCGAATACGCTATGACATGATATTGAACTTTCAGACTTATTATTAGATGGTAAGTCAGAATTTAGTTTGAAAGCTTAGTCGATATACCGGGGCAATGTAGCTATGGCAATATCTCTTGTTGGATTTGGTGATTTGGCAGCAAGCGGCGCCTTGATTGTGTTCAGTAATTTATTACAAAAGATTGGGAGTCAAGATATGTACATTATTGGTTTGTTTGTCTCATATCGGGAAAATTGGTGAGTTTCTAAAAAAATATTTTACAATCTAGATTCCAGCAATAACAGATCAGTAATAATTTGATCTAAATTTTAGGTACTGGCTAACCATAAATACTTGGAAAAACCAATTACGTCAAAGGATAGCTTTTGACTTAAATTAATCTTAAAACTGACAAAAAATGATTTTCCTTTTGCATGCTTGAAGTCATTAAGAAAACCTTTAGATATAATTGATATTATAATGATGAAGACACGCCGACGGGCTCGCAGAGGTCATCAAGTTAAGAAAACTAATATTAAGTGGTCGTTACCAAACACTTATTATGTGATAAAATATCCCTGCTGCAGTGAGTAATATCACCAGTTTAGTTTATGTTTTGATGATGATTATCGAATTAACAACAAACGAAAATTGTACACGCGTCATCTATTGACTACATTTACAGCTTATTGTTGCAGTCGACATTCGGACAATTTATATTGATATAAATCCTCATGCATCGCCAACTTAATAATGATATGGGTTTGAGCATATGCTCAAACCAAGACTCAAAACTGTCTTCAAAATACCATAAAGGCCAAAATAATTCAACTTTAGAAGTTATCCAATTTAAAATTATTTCTTGGGGTCCAAACTTTCTTTTCTATTGTTTCTGGAAATAATTTAGCAGCAGCTCTAAAAAATAATTTTCGATTGGATAACTTAATTTAATATTCATATTTTTCCTTTTTTGTCGGTTTTTAGATTACAGAAACAAAATTACTTTCCCTCAGGCATCTTAAGTTCCTCACACATAAATACTAATATATTCATTGAAGTAATTTTTGTTAGAATGGGAAGATGTTTTCTTAATGTGTTCATGGCAATATTCAAGGTATAAGTAATGTGATCGAGCCTGAGAAGTTTATTTTTTATGGTTTTTTCAAAGTTAATATTAAAGATGAGGCTCGGGGATGTTGTGGGTAACTTTAGTTAGCAAATCAACGTTTATTTGGATATTAATACATTATTAGCCCTAAAGACATAATGAACAGATGATTTGGCTGCTGTGGCTAATACTAAAAAAGATTTTGCTTGCTTATTAATCGTTATCGTTTTATCATGTATCTTCTATTTGGTCTGTCAGCGTAACTTCACTTAAGGTACAGGTTAATTAAAAATATAGACCTTTACTTCATTTTAAAAATTAACAAATCCACATAATTACAAATAATCAATGAAGGAGCAAACATTATCAAGGATAATTTAATCTTAATATTGTTAAAATTAAGCCAGCATTTCAAGGCCTATAATAATGTGAAAACCATAATGAATTTTAATGAGGTGAGAATAAAAGCTTTTTGTGGATTTTATAAAAATAAAACAAAATGGCAGGCAAAAAAATAACGTCTGTTTATTTTTTTTTACTAATGTACACGAAATGACTAATCTCACCTGATATGGCTAAAAATTAGTTGCCTCATAATGTAAATAGGCTTAACAGTATCAGTGTTTACTAATTTTAAATAACTATTTTCATTAAAAAGATGTTAAATCTAATTATAATGGAGCTCTATAACCGTATAAGATATAGAAAACTTAAGAAATCATGTCATCAATTTGATTGCAGTATCCGTGAATTTCCTAACCATAAAATTGTAATCAAAATTGCATCAAAGTTGTTTATTTTACCTTATTATAATAGAACGACTACGTAGATACCTACTGTATGATTATTATCTGTAAATCCTTATTCATATAAATAGTATTGTTGTTTCCAGCAGATTTGTTTGTTATACGTAAATATTACTAACGAAGTATTGAAATATTGGAATTATTCTTATCTAGTCAGTTGTTTATCTTTAACTAATTACTCATTACTGATCGAGGTTATATTCCTAAAGATTGGTAAACTTAAGAGTGTAATTAAAATGAATACATTATATACTAAAACAAAAGATCTTTATGTAAATGAACCCTTCTTAAGTTATATAAGCCGTTACAGTTGCACCATACTAATACTTTAACTGTGTAGAATCACCATTGTCTCACTTAAGCTTTGGACATTTATTTTATTCGTAGGTAAGCTGGCACTGAACGATTGCCCTATTCCCCTTCATCATCTTCTTCATCAGATAAAGTGTAAAAGAGAAGAGAGATACAGTGACTGGATTTTTTGTCACACATTCAAAGCATAGAATTATTTAACACTATTATTACACATATAGCAAGGGCTTCTTCAAAAGAGACGAGAAAGAGTCAGAGTAACCACGGCAACAAACTTTTTCACATGTCATCGGAGCTTGCACGTGTATAAAGTACCTATATTATAATTCACTATATTAGCTAAGTGAAATTTAGGCACTTAGGTATATATATTTCGCTTTAATTAATTTTTGATTGTCTTTATTTTGTAACAAACTCCATGAGAATCTTGAAGCTTTTTAGAAACTCAACAAACAATAGTTTCCTTAACGAGTTTTAGATAATAACAATTCAAAAACAGTGTAAGTAAACTTTCTTCTTGTAATATTGACGCGATAAATAATTACTGTAACTTAAAATACGCTAAGGCTCACGAGACAACTAGGCAAAAATTTTCGTTTAATAATAAAATAATCAATGCTGAATGATCGAAGAAAAGTGAAAATATCCTTATTATAAATTATTATAGTATGTTTATATTATAGTATTTTCTATAACAGTATCACTTGTTTATCAATGATGTTTATGGAAAATCCAATGGAATATCAAATAGAATATTTGATGTCATAATTCATATCCTCAATTAAAGTGTTAGACTATAATTCTAAAACAAACGTTTCATTATTGATATATATGATAACATTCATTTTAAAGAAGACGAGATAAAGAGCGTGTCTGATGCTCGCTCAAATGACTTTGAAGCATGAATAACGGGAGCAGTATGAGTTCTAATGTGAATAAAAATAAAGATGAGAAATATGAGTTAGTGCCACCAGAAGGAGGTTGGGGCTACCTGATATGCTTAGGTCTATCCCTGATATTTGTAAGTAATTTTTAAACCTATTAATTTAACTAATTTTTACCTCTTCAGTGATAATTGAAATAAAACAATATGTTTAAATCAGAAAATTATAAAAGATTGCATGTTTGGTACTGCATCAACTATCCATTAAATATATTTAAAATAGAATATATCTTTATTGTACATCAACTAATTAAAAAAGGTACAAAGGGTGACCTATAATATTTTTTCTGAATAAGCATATGTTTATATAGCTTGTCTTATTCAACTACACATATGTGTTGATTTTATGGTATATATTTTAAATAAAATATTAATTCTTAAAGCTTTTATTAATAATGTTACAAAAAATTGCATGTTTGGTTCAGAAACGATAATCCATTTAGTATTATTAAATATAATAAGCATATTAATGTATATATTGTTTCAAATATAATATTTGTTGATCATATAATTAATATATTTTAATCTCAGTCAAAATAAGCCGTATCTTTTGTGTAAATACAAATTGTTATTGCACACTAATGCAAGTTTTTATAGGTCAAATACTATACTAGTTTATATTTTTGAATTATCGGAGCGACTGGTGGAGTTGGTTATTGTTTATGCTTCACACTAATGTTGCTTGTAGCATACTTCGCATATGGATACCTCACTATTAGGAGGCGTTATGAAAGAACATTGAGGTGGCTAACTAACTCCATTGGTGGCTAACCATTAGGCGCTGTCGAAAAATTTTGCTGTGCATATTATCAAATAAGAAAAATGACACATATCCGTATATACAAAGCATCGATGTTTTTTTCTAGATTGCTGGCACGGCGCAACAGCCTGTCTTCGGGTTTATATATAATGACTTTTTAAATGATTTGGGAGAGGGCACAGGTGCGGTGACTATCGTTTATGGAGTTTTTCAAGTTACTGTAGCTATATCGGGTAAGCCTTTAGGAAATAATCCACCATTTGTAGCCACCACCGCCTGCTCGCGTATATTGTATTTGAGTACCGATCTTTTAATAATATAAAGTCATCAATATAGTTCAATATCAATAATTGAATTATATGCCTGAATATATGTATGTTGTATTCAAGGAGACATTAACAGAATAAAAAAAATCTGTAGTCACACCTAAATAAAGCTAGTCTTCATTCAAACAGTCCAGCTCCTGAGCGAGGCCTGCTGCAGCTAAATTAAAATACTCAAAATCAACACTTATATTTTATTGATTTAACATACTTTGTTACCAATGTTCCAATTTTAAATTAAGACTTACATTTTTTTTCAGGGTTTTCGGCTAACATTGCCCTAAAGAAGTTGTCACTCCGACAAGTTGCCCTCATCGGGGCCGTGACCCATACTGTAGCGTCATTTCTAGCAATATTTGTGGTGTCAACAACACAACTCGTCATAACAAATGGCTTCCTCCAGGGCTTGGGGATGGGTCTTCTCATTCCTGTATCTTATACAATCTTCAACAGTTACTTTACAAAGAAAAAAGTGATGTACCTGAGTTTATGTAAGGCTTCAATCGGATTGATTTCGATGGTGTACCCAATGTTAATTAAGTATACCATGTCAGAATACGGCTTTAGAGGAACATTGGCGATACTATGTGCAATATCATCACACAGTATATTTGGAGCGGTAGTTTATCATCCTGTGAAATGGCATATGGTGAAACAACCAAAGCCTGTGGAGAAGATTGTGTGTAAGTATATTATGGAGACTTAGTTTTAATTGTTAGTACCGAATGTATACACCGTATAATAATAAAATAGTTGCCTTTAATAGAAAGCAAACTTAACCTTTATTGCTTTTAAAGCTACGAAATTCAAGTCTTGTTCCTGTTCTCTGTGAGTCATTGAGATGTTTTCAATCACGTTAAAGCTATATAATAAACCATACTCGTTTAGCAACTCACTGTTGTATCAAAAGACTTTATTTTATTTTTGTCTACACCAGACATTAAACAGGATTAATCGATATTCAAAAGTGTTAACAATTGCCTGATAAGTGACTAACAAAATAACTGGGCTAAAATCGTAGGATTCCTATATCAATTTTATAAACCGTATACAAATAAATACAGGAAAATATAAAATGAGGAGCGGTAAGTTAGTGTAAATAAGATAAATTTAGTGATTCAATGATGTTGATATATTTTTTAAAGATTTAATATTTTTAGACAAACAAAAGATAGTAAGGTATTCTCTTTTACGTATTACTAATAACCTTGATTAAATATTGTATATGGTTTTAACTTTCATGAGGGAATGTCTTTAAGTTTTTATAGTATTTTTTTATTATTTGTATTTATGCTGACATAATTATGATGCATGATATTGAAATCCAAAAATTTTGATTTAATATTTCGGAATAGGTTTAGACTCTCGTAAAACGTAGTAAATTGTTAAAAATTAAACCTTAATAGTGGTGAAACAAAACTATGACGAATTTTTTTTTTGTGTTTGTTAATTACAATTTGAAGTAACTGACGATAATATATATAAGTCAACAAGAAATAATGATAATAGTTATATTAATAACCCAAATTTAACGCTAACAATGATGTGGTATCCCGTCTATAAATACGGAATTACTTAGTGTACAATTATATGGATTTCTAACTAAGAATATAGTATCAGAAACATTCTTAATTCCCAGAATTTCACTGTTTACATTTTACAAGCCTGTAAGAATTGAATACAAATTGTTATTAACCATGTTCGCGCTTGTTTACATTTCATTTTAAGGGAGATATTGAAACGTTTGAAGAAATCCCTGTAATGTAAATATATTGCTCAAACGAATGCCGAATACACAATGTCAGTTGACGTCGTACTTTTGAGTTGGTGACGATTACGAAACCGTTAAAATAATTCTTGTAAATGGATGATTAAAGTAATGAGAGGGAAGGACTATTGATAGTATACTGATTATTTCTTATGCATATACACACACAGCACATAAAAGATCATTGAAGTCACGCATCCGTTCACCTTGACAACCTATCTTATATTATCTTTCTAAAAATATTCCACAATGCTTAAAAAAACGTAACCCTTAAAAGATAAAAGCAATATTTTAACAAACCATGTCTACGGTTTGTTAAAATATTGCTTAAATAATAAAATACACCCGCATCACACAGAAGCATGTTGTAGAACTAACTCTAAAAATCAATGGTGGCGATTCTGATCCTTTTCTCTTAAACTTCAATTTACATTTATCATTTAGGAACATAAAGTTAGTTGACACTTAGAAGAATCCTATACTGTCGTATTTTAATCGGGATGTTTTAGTATGATGTACGTTAGAACCAGCATTATTGCCGCCATTTTAGAAACGTCAAATTACGTCACCGATTCTCTGTCTTTTCTGTACGGTAATGAAACACTAGTGCTGTACTGAAATTTATTTTTGTTTTTGTACAACAGAATCGAGTTCAACCTTAAAACAAACTAGTGCTTAGTTTTTAATAATTTCGCCCTCAATGTATCAATATCAAATCATTTTTGATAATATTCAACTATAAAAAAATTTTGGTATCTTTTTTGTCAGCGAGGTGAATCATATTTTTGCTCGGTTTTTCCTACCCATTATGTTCAAATCAAAACCATTTCCGTTTCCCAGTAATACCTCCTACTCCAGCAAATGTCGACACAAAGGAAACATTCGATTTCATCAATAACAGCGAAACCAACAGAGTGGATAATGTGAGATCTGTAGAAAATCTGTGTACGAGTGAACTTACAAAGGATCGTAAAAGCTTGGAATTGTTTCTGGTGCCTAAATTAGCTGATTCAAGGTAGGGTAACCATATCGAAGACTTTTTTATATAAGCTAAGGTTATTTTAGTATCTAAAATATTAAAGTCACATATTCAAATGTTCAAAAGAATTAAACATGCATATTTGGTTTCACCATTACAAAACTAAAAAAGAAGAAAGTAGCTGTACCACTTAAAATTGCGTGCTTGACAATAAGATCCCTCCTGTACTGTGACGTCAAAGTACACGTACATCTCTTATAGCAGTAAGATAGATTATAGTGAAAATAGATTTATTATAAAATATTCGTAACGTATTTTCTATAAAAAAATAATATTTCATACATTTTTATTATACTTTTATGGTTGTTTATGGGCTACCGGCAGTATATAATTGAGGATTATATTTAAATTCTAGTTGACTCGGTGATCTTTATGTATCACCTACAACCTGCCACTAACGCCATCTACATAAAAGTTATCAAAAGTACGTGGAAGAATCAATTTGCGGTTGTATATTGTTAAGTGTTTTCACCCAGTTATTTTTATTTTAAACCACCCTTGAACTAAACCAAATAAATTAACGAATTGATAAAGCCGTTTTTCTTTAGTATTAGAAAGGTTAACAAACATTAATTTTTACTGTAAAGATTATCGTTGACTGTTTTCATTTTCCAGGAGACTAAGCATACCAGTGGTTTTGATACCCGCAGAGAAGACTGACAATAGGTTTAGTTCAACTGATGCTGTGTACTTAGAGAATCTGTACAAAGCTGCCTCTGTCTCCAGTCTTGGGAATTTTGGAAATATTGCCGCTGAGCCCATGCCAATAATTAAGAACAAAGAAGGGAAATGGTAAGTTATTTCTAAAATTAAAAATAATTATCGGTGATTAGTACACATTTCATCATATCAGCCGAGAGACGTCCACTGCTGGATATAGGTCTCCCCAAGGATCTCTAAACCGCTCGGTCCTGCGCTAACCAAATCCAGCGGTTTCCCACAACCTTTATCAGATCGTCAGTCCACCTTGTGGAAAGCCTACCAAAGTTGGGTCTCCCTATACGAGGCCGCCACTCGAGCAAATTTCCGCTCCAACGACTGTCAGTCCTCCTCGCAATGTGATCTGCCCACTGCCACGTCAGGCTCGCAATTCTTTGGGTTTCAGTGACCCTAGTTTGAGAACTAGGGTCGTATCTTATCGTTTCTGCATCTGCTTTCATATGACTCGAGCATAGAATTCTCCATAACCTTTTCGGTTACTTTGAACCTTCTTATGAGGCCCATTATAAGCGGCCACGTTTCGGTTCCATAAGTCATCATTGGCAACACACACGTATTAAAGACTTTGGTCTTGAGATTCTGTGGTAGATGGGCTGAAAATATGCTGTAAAGCTTCCTAAATGCTGCGCAGCCGAGCTGAAATTGGACTTACCAAGTTGAACTGTATATCCACTCGTCGACAACTTCCAGTGATGAGTTACAATCTGCACACGAGTGAGTGTAACGTGGGAATTTGACATAATTTTCGTCTTGTCCATGTTCATTTTAAGACCCATATTTTGGAAAATTCTACTGAGGTCAACGAGAATTATGCCTAGGTCTTCCAGAGTCACAGCCATGCCCACGATGTCATCCGTCAAGTACTCACCTTACTCACTCAAGTTTATGTTGATGCCAAGTCCTCTCTAGTCCAAAAGCTTAAACACGTATTAGATATTTACTGATAGAATATTGACGTTTAATATCTGTTACTACCTAAGAATATTGTCAAAAGTTTAGCCAAAACATGTATATACTTAGAATATAATTTTCATATCATTTTTCTATTTTTTAAATTCGATCAAGTTACAACTCGCTGGTGGAAATTGAAACCAACGATTCATTCGTTAACATTTTTTTATTTCGTTTCAAAAGTATATGTAATACTCGTACTAAATAAGTAAATAAATTTATATTATTTTTCCTTTCAGGCAAACTGTTGTTGAGTTCCTTGATTTGACGCTATTAAAAGACTGGGTATACAATAATATGATTTTTGGGATGTCGCTAGCTTTTTTTGCCGATCTTACCTTTTTCACAATAGAATCATTGTTCCTGGCTAAAATTAATTTAAGTAGGGTAAGTATTTCTCAACCCCAATACTTTTATAATATTTTCTATAATTTTATAAATCACTACCAAAACATTTTTGTCGCGACAATCACTCCCTTAAAGTCCTATTTATATTATTGAGTCATTTTTTTAGCTCAACCTTTCCTGCTGATTGAGCTAATAATAAATAAATATATTTTATTATTATAAATAATATAATAATACAAAATAATAATAAAATTATTATATATAATTATTTTTATATTCCAGGCTGAGATAATAAACGTAATAGCTATAGGTGGGGCCACTGACATGTGCGCAAGACTCCTTTTAGGTGTTTTTGGTCAGTTTTTTAGGATTAATAGCAGACATATGTTTTTCACCGGCGCTCTTCTTGCAGCAATATTAAGAACAGGTAAGCATGATTTGTAACTCAATAATACATGAAAAATTACTGGCAGTAAGGAAAGAACTTTGTTAGTAACATTAACTTTTCATTTGCAGTATTCATATATTTCACAACTTATGTACCTGTGTTGATTCTGACTGGAATTTTGGGGGCTTTAAGGGGTTTGCTCCATATATCACAGCCTATAGTTCTAGCAGAACACGTGCCGATAGAAAAGTACCCGTCCGCTTTTGGTATTTTGATGGTGTTTACTGGGGCCGTTGGTTTGACAGTTGGGCCTTTGATAGGTGAGAAATTTACATTTGTTTTTATCCAGTTTAGTATTGTAAGGATACGTGTATCAAGCAATGCCAATGAAGTAATTAACTGGCTTTTGAAGAAATTAAATTGTCTTAAAACTTCGTCTCATGTAGTCAACAAGAAACAACTACACAAGACGAAGATGATAACCATACGAGTCGTCTATAGTATATTATCAATGTTTAGAGGATATGATTTCTTTCTCCAAAGCAAATTGTATAAAAGAATTACCAGTATAGCGCAAATATTATGATGTTATTGTTATAAACCTAACTATTATATTAACTTATCGAAAACTATTTAGTTTTGTGGCTAGACAGACTATGTTCAGTTTTAATTCCAATAAAGACATGCCCATCAAATAAATGCAGACCCATAATAATAATTAAATTTCTAAATGCACACATTTAGAAATATGCCGTCCAAACTATATTTTTAACTATATTTAATGTATTAGTTTTGATAATTTTTTCTCTAACATTGATTTATTGAAATTCAAGGAGCACTTGTCCCAATTCGTCGTAATCTTTTTTTATTAAGGATTGCATTGGTCAAACCATTTAACTGCGACTCTATGTTTATAAAAAAAACGCTTGCCACTCTATGTTTATAAAAAAAATATTTTTAATCAAAACTCGAACTTCAAACTATTTTTGGATCGTAAAAATAGTTTTTTTGAGTTGATAATAATGTTTTTTCAGAAACGATAAATTCGATAAATTATTGAATTGAATTATTTTCGCCTTCTGAGTGTTTTGAAAAATTGTTAATAGCAACCGTATTTAATTATGAATTATTTCAGGTTTTGTACGAGACTACACGGGCAGTTACTTTATAGCTTTCAATATGCTAACTGCTTGCAACCTCTGCTGTGTTATTCCATGGACCATTGAAGGAGTATGGGTCTATATGAACCGTCAGAAGAAAACTATGGAGACGTGATGAACAAATTTCAATGTTAAAACTACGAGAAAGTTCGTAGCAAAGATTCTCCTTCCAACCTTTCTAGGGTTGTAGATAAAGGCTGAAATTACCATTTGATCAGACCAATTCACGTCTTTATTTAGTAACAAATGCTACGAGAAACGGCATCTCATCATTATTTAATTACCCAGAAGGAACTCCTTAAAACTGTCATGTGCAAATATAGCACAAATCTCACACAATTGTAATGACGAGAATGATGACAAGTGGGGAAATGGAGTTGCACTCCATCATCGATCGCATTCTGTTAAATTTTATATAAGTCCCCCCATTGCTGGTCTACTAAAAACTGATGTTATAATGACATTTTATAAACAATGTCAAATCGAAAGTTCTTAGCTAAGAAAAGATTCTTGTTCTAACTACAGTGTAATTATCGCATTCATATAAAAAAATAGAGGAGGCAGAAAAAAAACGTACATAATTCAGTTTGATGCAAAGAACTAATAAGCAAACAATCTTAGGTATAACCAGTAAAAGGTAATAAGTAATCTGACAGATCCAGACAAGCAATAATAGGATACTCGTGTTAGATGTCGCTTTGAGGTCGTTCTAGAGTTACTGAGACGACGCGCGCATCCCATATTATTACCATTAGAAGAAAATACCTTTATATTTTTTAAATTGCTATGATCATTCTCTTCATTCATTAAACTTTCAAAAAAATTATCTGAAGTCAGGTCAAAAAAACGTGTCAAGATAAAACCTGAGCTTATTTTAAACTCATGTTTTTTCTTGTTTTATTTACAGTAAGATTTCTACTTAAACGTTCATTTTCCACTTAACAACACTACGTTTTTTATTATTTCTTTTCCTAAATATACGTAAATAAATTAGAACGGTGCGGTGATAAGACCCGATCGCAGTGATCATAGTGCAGGCAATCGTGAATGGTACACTTTTAAACTTCGTCATTCTGTGCGTGCAGTGAAGCGTAGATATTGACGCGCTCTTGGTGCGTTTGTATGGAGTTCCTTTCACTGTGGTATTACTTTGATAATATGGAATATATAAAAGTAAGTCTTTTATAAGAACTTAAATACTTTTCAGCTCTCTTTCCTTTTTGTTTGTGGATTCGACAAAAAGATAGTTCCTTACTATATGATTTAAATTTCGAGCTATTGATAATTTAAATTTCGAACCAAATCTTTATATTAGTTTCCCTGTAAAAACCCAACATTACTTTGTATTTTTATTTATAAGCCATTAAAATATAATATTAATAACTCCTTATAATATGCTTTTAAGTTTAAATGTAATAAGTACTCAAAAGCAAATAAGAATTGTAATTCCGTTACAATAAACTCTTATATTAAATATCAAGTTGTGTTTATTTGTTTATTACTGAATTTTATTCGCAAGATTTCATTAGCGAGTTCGTAGCTGCCACAAATGAATTCATAGACATTAAATTAAATTAATGTTACATTATTCTTTCAAAAAACTTTGAAAAGTTCTTGTTGTGTTGTGTTGCTTTGTTTAAGTAAAGTGAATAAAAAAATAGGTTTTAATTTTATAATATCATTTCAATAGATAGACATTTCTTATCTAAGCTTATATTATTACTCCAGTATTCTCGTTTTTGTATATTCAATAACCAAATACATTATTAAAATTCTCTCCAAACTGTGTGAACCCGATGTGGAAATGACTTTATTAACTTAATTTGGACCATAACACCACCACGTTGGTTGCCGTGTCAACCGGGACCCTTGCCTTAACGTGCATTCTAAATCACGGAGCAGCTCGCAATAGCAAACTTTGATTTAGTTATCCAGAGACCATCGCACCACATTGCAATACGAGTTTGATAATGAAAACAAGTTATTTTGTTTGACCTTATTGGTCAAACCGTTACACCAAAGAGATTCCTATCATCCTATACAAATCTAATATCTAACTGGCGAATTAATTTAGAATAAGCGATTTTATCGCATGTAAGGAATACGAAGTACAAAAAATACAAAAAAGAAAAAAGGATATGACCTATTCTATTCTTTGCTATGGAATCACAAAACTTTTATGAATAAACCTCTAAAGTTTGAATTAACAAAGACCTTGTTTTTAAATGTGATTTATCATAATGTAAACATTTTTCCAAAGTTTTCAATTACGAATTTATTCTTAATGCAAATGGCAACGCGATTAACAAATAGGTAAATACACCTACCTATACAAATACCCATCATGATAAAACTGAACTGTCTGCTCTCGAGGCACAAATATATGTGACTGCAAACAAAGCAGTTTTGTCGTGTAACGCAATAAGACAACCGCTTGTATTATTGTAGTTCTTTATAGAGAACATCCGTTGTGAGACAATTCACATGTTTAGTGTTAGGTTGTTGCTCTTAGGGATAGTGCTTGTGAAATAAATGTGAAAATATATGGAGGAGAATGAAATGGCGACAGCCCGAGAAGGAGGTTGGGGCTATGTGATTTGTTTTGGAGTGGTGATCACTTTTGTGAGTATATGAATGATTCTTTTTTTAAATTGTAATTTAACTTGAGAATCTCGTAATTTGAAACACAACATTAATTTAATACTTAATACTAATATAATATAACATTCATGTAGTGAGTTCGAAGCAAATTGTAAGTTTTAGTTTATTAATCATAAATAATGTTTTTGTTTCCAGATATCTAGTATCGGTCACGTTAATTCATTTGGTTTAATTTATAATGATTTTTTGATTGATACTAAATCAACAGCACAGTCTTTAACAACAGCACATGGAGTATTTGGCATGATGCTTGCTATCGGAGGTAAGTATAGGTCTTCGATAATATATGTATTATAAAAAGTAAGATCATAGTTGACAAATAAACATATATTTATAGAAATGACTAAAGCTGACTCAATTTATGGCTCATTCTTAAAGATGTTATTTAAAATTGATTTTTATAATGTCTTACTCACATTACAGATGATAATGTATTATATTTGAAAAATCTGATAATGGTTAAGTTATCTCAGTGAAAATTGTTAAAAACTTAACTCAATATTTCAGGTTTAATACTCAACGTACTTTCCAAAATATTCTCATTGAGACTAGCAGGATTTATAGGAGCCACGATATTTTGCATTGGATCCGTCGCTACGGTTTTCATCTCAAACACAAATCAATTATCATTGACATTTGGAGTGTTCCAAGGAATAGGATTCGGAATAATGGTTCCAGTTTCATACTCTTTAATAAATTACTACTTTATAAGAAAAAGAACGATGGTTATGAGCACATGTAAGGCTTTACAAGGATTAATTTTGATGTGGTACCCCCAATTGTTGAAGAAAATGATTACATATTATGGATTTCGTGGTACACTTCTCGTATTAAGTGCCGTATCCCTACACAATTTTCCCGGAATGGCGGTAATGACGACTGATTCCAATAAAACTGGAAAACCCAATTCAGCAAGTACACGTTCAGTATTATATATAATCCATTTCTGGAAGTGAGAAAATGATTCTATATGCAAATGATTGGATATTTACAGATCAAGTAGAGAGAGGTAAAGGTAAAACTGTGGAAGAAAATGTCGATTTACTGAAACTTGACGTTAATTTTCAAGTAATTGACGTTAAAAATGAAAGCAGAAAATCACGGTTAGTTTTTAAAACACTTTTCTAAACATTAAACTGATCTACGCTGTTGTATCATTTAGATGATGTACGTGTTCTGTTTCAGAATACGATTGAATGACATACTATCTTTGAAGGTTCTAAAAGATCCAATCTATGTCAACATTTGTTTTGGTCAAAGTTTTGTCAACTTTTCCGATTTGACCTTTTTTGTTCTACAACCAATGTTATTGTTTCAATACGGATATAACCGGGTGAGCATTGTGAATATTTATGCAATTTTTCATTTAGTTTTTCCGCAATTACATTTTTATTCACTCAACTAAAAAGAACATTTTAGGTTGTGTGTGGTATCGACTAACCCGCACTTGAGCAGCGTGATTTACTAAGATCTAATTGCACTAATTTATGCTCGAGCCCGTCAGTGGTGACGTGTATGAGCTGTTGATGACGATGATGAAATATATTTTTGCAGACAGATGTTGCATCGTGCATATCAATAGCAACTGGTGCAGATGTAGCTGGACGCTGTGCACTTGCCATGATAAGTAGTTGGACATTAATAAACACAAGAAATTTGTTTTACGTCGCTACATTCTTAACATTCATTCTAAGAATAGGTAATAAAAACTTAACTTAGGTTATTTTTGAATACATACAGAGTGGATAATTTTAGATAGTAAATACCTACTTTAATTTCCAGTACTGATACAAGTTCATCAGCTAATGTGGATAATAATATTAACAGCATTATTAGGATTTTTACGTGCTTGGTTGCACGTGACCAGCCCACTGGTAATATCCCACCATGTCACTCACGAAGACTTCGCTGGAGCCTATTCAATATTTATGCTTGTAACTGGGTTGATTAATTTGACAATATCACCATTGATAGGTAAGTATTAATCAGTATTTTAAATATAATCCATTACATCTCACACTGGTCAACAGTGGCAATACCTAATGAGTAGTCCCAAGTACTTAAGTCAGACGTCAGTATGTACATAAACATGCTCCCGCAAAAATCCAGTATCTTAATATTGTTAAATTGAACGTATTTACGAAATGCTGAACTTTGGAATACACTACTAATTAAAACCACACTTTATTGTAAGTATTTATTTACAACAACATAGATAAGTAAGTATACGTAAATAAATTTGTATAATCATGTGCCATACAAATAATTATAATGTTATTATTTACTCAGTTGCATCTCATATTGCATAATGTTATGTCACGATTGTCGCGATCTACGAAATCATTATACGATTAATATGATTTATGAAGTTGACATAATCTTTATACCTATACAACATTAAAAATCTATTTTAGTATTAGTTCAATTTAATAATGCTACAAATATAGAAAAATAATATCTGGAAGAATGGTTCCATGTCAACCGAGATATAAAAGCGTGAAGCGAAAATAAATTTATGTAGACGTACAGTTCGAAATACACACTTATTTCGAACGAATTAAATTGATCGTGTTGGTCGTCAGTTAAACTATATAGAAACTACAGAAGAGTCTCTGTAAATTTTTCTGAAAATTTTTGGAAACAATTTTTTTATGCGATTGTCAGTTGAAATAACTACGATCGAAACGTCTAGATACGATTAAACTTACACTAGGGGTAAAGATCGTGTATTTACATGAAAGTGACGCTTATAAGGATAAAATTAATGTTGTCGTTTGAATAACAAATTAAAACAAAATAAGATTTGGTTCTGAGGAGAAAACAGAAGGGAAAAAAACCTAAATTTATTTGGTTCTAATTAATTGTGTGTAACATTCCTTCTAGGTGTTTTTGTCTCAGTAGTAGGGTAACATTGTTGAACTTTACTAAGCAACAGTAATACCAAAATATCTATACTTTGATGAGAAACTTGTGTTATTTCTATATTTCAGGAATACTGAAGGATATTTATGCAGACTATACGCCAGCTTTCTACGCTTTATCCGTTTGCTGCTTACCGTGTATTATATTTTGGCCAATTGAATATATTGTTAGTAAGAAATCTACGTAACTTGAGATCTAATTTTTCTGTGACGATAGTCATTTAAACGTACTTTTAGTCTTATTTTTTATATTGTAGATTACTATTATAAATGGCTACATATCAACTTGTATGTATAACTAATATAAGGAGTATTAATATAGTAATGTGATATATTACTAAAAAAGTTTTAATTTGATCGGCCGTCGTATGTAATTTTTAATATTTTCAAAACCGAAGGCCTTTTTAGTTAAAACTACAAATATTACGTAAGAAAAATTAAATGAGGAAAATCTCTTTAAAAAGTATTACATTTCTAAAAGATATTAATTTAAGGATAAAAACATTTTTTTACAAGAATTATATAATTTTGAATTTAATATTGGAAATTTTAATTTACTTTTTTATCCTTTATTGTAACTACAACACAGATTGAGAGCACGAAGGAAAATTAGCTTTCCCTCATTATCATCTTCAGTTTACCTTCAAACGAGTTCTCATTAATTTGTTATGTTAATATTATTGCCAAAATTACTTACTTATTATTTTATTACTTATTTACGCTTTTTCATAGATAAAGACTCTGGATAAATAATTTAATAACAAGACGATAATGATAGGTTATGGAAAAAGTTTTTACGCATTTTATATGGAATTCAATTTTTTTCAAAGTTATTTTACTTTTAATTACTGTATGTATATAATATGTGCTATTTTGTTCGTAGACTTTCTGCCATCTTGTAGGTAGAGTTGATCCCGTTGCTGTAGTTATTTTAGGACTTTTGATCAAAAAATCGTAACAAGTAGTTCTGGCAGTCCTCTTTTGATGTTAACCTGACACTGCCTTAAGAATTCTAAAGAGACCGAAACAGGTGGAAATCTGAAGGTGCAACGTCAGGGCTGAATGGCAGATGCATTAACACCTCCCAGCCAAACTCTCTTCATTTTTGCTAAGTGACTACAGATGTATGTGGTCTTGAGATCCGATTGATCTACAGGCGGTAAAAGCTCATAATGAACAATGCTCTTCCAATCCCACTATAGACACATCATCATTTTATTGCGAGTTAACCCAGGTTTTGCCACAGCATGTGAAGCCTTTTCTTCACTGCTACTTTCGATAGGTAATGTAAGGGTGATACGAAGTTCAACAAATCAATAAATTCACACAAACATTTGAACCTGGGATCTTTATCCTGACAAGTCAAAGCTTAAATAAACTTATGCATATAAATACTGTTTTATACTTTGTAACAATAGGTAAAACTTTAACTTAATCACTTAAACGGGGCTCTCCAGTGTCTTTTATCTACTTCGAAATGTAATTTTTCTCGAATTGACGTTTATATGTAGACAAGATCTTAACGGTGGATCCGTTCATGCTGCTAGTGTAGTTGGTTTAATAAGCTTATATAAAATAGTCAATCTATCTTTACCTAGAAGATATATTTAGGCTTAAAGTATCCATCCAATAGAAGAAGTCATACTTACAAAAAAACACACACTTCCACACACTTTCCACAACACTTCCTACAAAAAAATAGAGACACTTTTAATTTTTGTAAAAAAAATAGCCATTTCCTTGCGACAGGTTCAGCGTCAGAGGAAGTCGACCATGGCCTCTCCTTAGATTAAATAATTAAGTTGGTTGAGAGGTGTGACTGATATTATTAAATTGGTTTCAACTGTTTATACATAAACAAGTACTAAGGCAATAAATCTCGTAACATTTAGTCCAGGCGTTAAGACATTGGTGGGTAGCGATCTTAAATAACACTTTACGACCTTTACCCCGTAAACCCCTCTCCTAAGTATAATATACTGCTGAACATAAAAATTTAAGGTTTCGTGTCATTAAATTTTAATTGATAGTTAAATATTGATGTTTACTGCAATCATTTATTTCTAAGTTGAAAAATAGATTTGAGATAAAACAATTGCGACACTTTATTTTTATTTATTTATATAAAATAAATAAATAAAAAAAATTACACATTAACAAAAAAATCTAAACTTAAACAAGAATTGCATCGTCAACAATAACGCAAATCACGATGGTATGCAGTTCCCAAAACAATGACTACAAGGTAGTTATATTATTGACGATTAATAAGTATTCATAGATGTACCAAAGTTGTATAAAATATTTGACCCTATAGACATTGACCTTATAAGCAGGTCTATCTATAAGCTATTTAAAGAACATAATTTAAAAGGTTTCTATTGTGATAATAATCACTAGATTTTCGCGTTTTGAATGAATTTTCTCTTTATGTGTACATACATTGTTAGATAAATAATAATGATATTAATTTTAATTTTACTGTCGCTTTGACATCCTTCAACGTAAAATAAATCATATTGTAGTCCACAAATAGACCTGACGTATTGAACGATAGGGTTATTTTGTGGAACATAAGTAGGGTCCGGTTGTCGGGAGCTATCAATATAGTAGAGTACAAAGGGAGGCATTGATACCATTACCATAAAAACATTTGGGGTGAGTAATAAATTGTTTTTCAAAATACTTATTATGAAAATAAAAGCATTGTTTTAAAACCGATTTGTTACATATTGGCGTCAATAGAATAAAAAATTGTTTCGAAATAAAAATGAAGGCAAATTAAATAAGTTAAAAATAAATAAATATAAATGAAGGTATGACAATAAAGCACTAGTAATAGTGATAACTTTAAGTGTTTTATAACCGAGTATTTGCGAATTGTTCACGTTTTAAAATTTGATTTATTATTAAATTAATAAAAAAACTAATATTATATTAATACATTCTCAATTAACACTAGTATGCAAATTCCCAATTCGCCCACTACCGCTTCGACGATTTAGTAGCTGCAGAGAAGAAGCTGTGCAAGAAAGTATTTTGATAACATTTACAAGTGACTAATGACATTATGTATTAGTATCACAAATATAATCTTTTGTTGTACATTCTAGTATATTTTATGCATCGATTAAGATGACAAAACGTTCGCTATTCATTAATATCTATCAAAATGATCCTTGTTTCACCAACATTAGAACACAAACCGGAAGAGGCGGAACAAAAACCCATCTAAAACTGAACTGTCTGGAGCAGTACAGTATTGAGGTCTAGCCCGGGTAGGCTCGATCGACCCGCCTGGATTCTGTCTGTACAGACAACCACACAATCTACAATTTTTATATTATGGTATTTACCCCTTACGTATTAAAGTCTTGAAAGCTTAACAAAACTTAGTAACTTTTTAAAAAAAGGAATCTTAAATTACTAAATTACATAATGACATAGAACAATAATGTTTCCCTTCAAGCAGCTTCCCCGTAAAGTGTTGAAAGTTAATTTCAGTATGAGTAAAGACAATACCTACCCTACTGTTTTGACATCAGGCGAAGCGCGTTTCTTTTACTATTATAATGATCCTTATTACAATGGAATTAAGTACATACACACTTCATACTGAGTGTTCAGCTGTGGTATTTATGTCTAGGTAAAATAAGAACCTGCATTAAATGTTTAAATTGGTTTTAACGCCTACTTACAAAAAATTCACTATAAATTGTACTGTAAAAAACTATATGTTTTAAAAAAATATTATAATGTATTTTTAAGAAATGTCATACTACATTTTTGCAAAATATATAATTGTGTTACGTACACTCAACAGTTGTTAATGGTATGGATAACTAATACTGTATACCAAATAGTTAATTTGGTACGATCCTAAAGTGTTATTTAACTTATTTAATACTTCTGATGCCGACTGTACTATTACCATTAGAAGTCTTAAAATGCATCCATCAATAAATGTAAATTTATACGCGGAAACAGCTATATAGAACTCAGCATGCATTAACTTATTGAAGGCAAGCAGCCCGGACCGGCTGTATCGACCGACGAAGTAACCCCTACTAAGAGACTCCGTCTGAAAAATAAAAAACGGCTAAGAAAAGGCTCTAATAATTCCATTACATATATATTTTTTTCATTATGTCAAAATTGTATAAAAGTATTCATTCTACCTACCATACGGCCTCATTCCGAAGTAAGCATCCTTAATTCAAATAAGTGCTTTGTTGTGTGTCATCATTCACTCAATAAGATATTACAAATGACGGCTGTCATATCACGTGACATTTAGATAAGATCATTTATTTACATAAAATCTAATAAAACACATATAATGTAATAAGACATAATAAAATGTTTTCAAATGAGGTCAAAAGTCTGTCGAATTTGATTTTAAAAGACTGTCGCTTCTTATAAAAAAATATATTTTTTGGCGACCATTTTTGCATCCATAAATTAGTGACTTATGTAGTGAAGTCTAAAATTTGGAACAGAAAGTTTACTTTACAAATATTTGTGTACATACAAGATATTTTCATTATATAGTATATTTAAAATATTGATTTCTTCATTATACAATATATATATATATATGTGTAGAATCATGAATCATGTCATCAAGTCAGTTCAGGTCAGGGTGCGATGATGATCCCAGGGAAAAAAACCTTAGAAAGTACCTATGCAAAATTTTAAAACTACTTTTCAACAAAACTAAAAACTAACTTCAATATACTAAAAACAAACAATATTTTGATTTAAGCACTTATGTAATTTAATTTGTTTCTCAAACCTAAAGAAAGTGTAGCACCGAATATAAAATATACTTTAAAATAGGACGAGTGTCTACTTAAATTAAACTATTTATGGCTTTTGTAGTTTTGAAATCGGTTTTGTTTTAAACTGTTTTTCGGACGGAGAGGTATATTTCTTTATGTATAACCTTAATAATTATATAATGTTTTGATAGTATAACTGATTTATTTTGTTCGTTAATTAGTTAAGTACATTTAAAACAAAACCCTTAGCTTAATTGTACCAAAGCGTAATAGAAAAGATCTAATACCAAATAGTTTTATAATAAACTAAATTCAAAGGAAAGTATAATTTTAGTATTTTCCAATATAAATAGAGTTTGAAAAGGTCTAAAGCAAATATCGAATTTATCATTATGTAAGTATAAATAAGGTCTATTAAAAGAAAACGTAATACAGCACATAAAAAAAAATAATCAATGAGATTATCTATTTCTACGAAACCTGTATTTACGTTTTCGCAACAATTTTATCAGAAATTTATTAAAACCTCCCATTCAACAGAACAAGTAACCCACATTATTATAAAATGGCTTTTCTCGCTTCACGGCTGCGGGTTGGCGGTTTCGTAGCTGAATGGATGTTCTAAAATAAATTACATCAAAGTTCAACATGGTTGATTTTGTCCGTCCAGATTTGTATTGATCAACTGGAACAAAACCACTACGTTTAAAAAGAACTTACTAATTGTCTTTTAAAATAAATATCTTTGACTTCGATATCACGGAAGACTGAAGTCATATTAACTTGGGTATTTATTATGTAACTCAAGTCTCCATCAATCAAAGTATATATCAAGGACTAGTCAAGTAAATGACGTTACCACAGTGATACTTAATGGAACTACAATGAAATGAAAATAAAAAGGAATTAACATGGATATCTTAGTTACATAGTAAAGGGCTGGTTATAATGTTTTAAAGCAGGCCTGACCAACGTGCGGCCCGTGCACTGTTTTATGCGGTCCGTAATTTAATTTGGTAATTCGTCGTAATTTATATTTCGAACATGTTATTTCAAAAATTACAAATTTGTCAAATTTTTGACAGCAAATTTGTGAAATAGGTTTTGCTGAAATCACAAACGGCACGCAAACTTGAAAAGGTTGGTCATGGCTGGTCTAAAGTATTTTCTAAGAGAGTTTGAAGGGACAATTATTACAATAAGTAGCAAAGATTCCGAACCTTTCTCACGTAGAAAAAAATCAAGTTCACAGCAAAGCACCTTCTTACTAGACTAAATGATAATAATAATAATAAAAGCACATACAATACAAAAAATAATTAAGATTTCAAATGAATTCCTTAACGTTGTTCTTGTTAATGCAAATAATATTGTTAAGGTTTAAAATGCCTAAAAATATCTTGTAACGTTATTTCAAATATCGGCAACAACCACCGTTAATGTGTTTAGTTCGATTTTAATGTAAAAGTATTTTTTTTAGTATTCAGGATGCTAATTGTAACACTAGGTTGACCCAAAGGCATTCTACTCAGCTTAAAATCATTTTAATGTAATATTTTCAAACATTGAGATTTAATAAAGAGAATTGCAATTAATACTGTAGGTTTCATATATAGGTTTGTAGTATACTTATCAAAGTGAACCGGATTAATGTTACCACGGAACGGAACCAATGGATCAATTGTCCCAAATTCATATAAAAGGACGCAATACTTGAATTAAACAGACCTCATAGTCTCCGTTGTCGAGGACTGACCTAAATACTTTCCTTTGTTTTAGAATGAGAATCATTTTATGATTCTGACGCATTCGTTATCAAAAAGTTACCTACCTATCTGAATACGAAATTGCCTGTTTAGATTTCAGTTTTATTTAAACTTTCATGTTTCTAAGAGTGGGTGTCCTATTTAGATTCTGAGATCAACAATTTAGATTTTTCGCCATAATGATATTCTGAAACAGGTAGTTTACGGAAAAAAAAAATTTTAACATTAAAAACAAGGGAAAGAAAATCATCCGTCGTCTACAGACTAAATACGATCTACTGCTGGGCAATAGGAAGCCCATTGCCCAGCAGTGGGGGGACACATGATTTTGGGCTATATCACCACTACGCTGGCCAACGCTTCTTGGAGCGTGAAAGCGGTTGCCGTACCAACTGATACCAACGGTTTTACGTGACATTTGAAGCATGGTGGAACTCGAGATAACTATAGATTGACCTATACAGGAACCAATCATTGCGAAGGTCGCTATGTTTTTATTTTTAAAACTAAAGTGTTTGAACCACTACGCCAACGAGCTCTTCAAAGAATATATTAATATTTGATGATTATTCCATTTATGCCAGTAATTCACTTAATTTGTTTTTAATTATCTTATAGACAACGCAAGGTTTTTCTCCAAATTCTCATTAAATAAAAGTGCAAACGTTCAAATTAATTTTTCATTTTTCTAGTCCCGACTATCATGTAGTCGGGACTAGAAAAATGAAAAATTAATTTGAACGTTTTAAACTTTTTCTCGCCTAATTAGTTTTATTAACTTTAAATAAAATGCTTTAACTACCTGATGGGCACAATTTTATGTGATCAGATAATTAAAAAATAGTCCTCCTGATATTTTGTGGTTTACCACTGTTGGTATAATGGCCAAATATTCAAGTCGATGCTAACGTCATTTCATTCGATGTTTACTCGGATCTTTTAATCTGTACATCTATAAAATATTCATTCGAATACAGAACATAAAAAGGCAAGTTGTATGTTATTTTCATAACCCATTTTCCAATAACCACAATCTATAACCACTAATTACATATCATCTAGTGGTACATTGACATTATAGATACTAAATATTAATACCCCTATATTTTAATCACTTCTATGTTTAAGTGGCTGAGACCACCTATTTCATATCAGGAAGTTTTCTTAATTTGCCCGGATAGCCATCATAATCGTACCTGAATCTACCGCAATCATAATAAAGTGAACAGCGTAGTTATGTTCCGGCAGTTAGAGGCAAGATATTCCTTTCTGGTTGAAGAATCCGGGTGTAGCTCGCTTTCCCCTTCAGCTTTATCTTCACTTACCATCAGGTGAGATGAGAGCCAAGGTTGAGTGCTACACAGCCTCGGAATGGTAACTGGTCAGATGACTCTGGAAGATAATTTATTGCCAAGCAGAGTAGGTATTATTACATAATATTTAACTCAAAACTGATAACTTTAGAAACAATGCTTTAACTACCTGATGGGCACAATTTTATGTAATTAAATTAACTATTTACCAAGAAATTAAAACCAAAATATGATTTTTTATTAAAAAAGCCAATCATTAGAGAGTGCAAGCATTGAACTTAATATGTCGCTGTTTCTTCAGAATGTTGCAACTGGGAGTTAATGGCATGTCGCGTGTCAGGTTTGGAGTATTTTTATTTAAATATTAACAAAATATTGGGGACGTTAAATAATTGAATGTAACTTTGTTGTAGTTCAATTTTTATTGTGTAAAAGTAATCTCTATAATTCGTGCAACTTTATTTTTATATTTTATCAATATTATAATCAATCTAAAATTTAATCTTTTAGACATTCAATTTTAAAAGTCGTTTATAACTAGTAACAAAAATATCTTCTTTTGGATTTACAAACTAAAGCATTTATTTGTACGTAAATTGTTTTTAAATACAGGTCCTGCCATCTGTACCATCCTTATAGAACTAAGTAAGTGCCCTCTGGTGGTAAGTATTTTATCTACTCTAACATCCCGAGGAAAGCCCGCAAGTATAACATTTGCCAAATATCCGAACTCAAGGACTTACTTCCCGAGCTATAAGAGAGAGGGCGCTGTAAGCATTAAACTTAAATTTGGTATCTTATTTTTCTTTTAAAATGAAAATGAATTTTGATATTTTCAACACTTTAACTATGACAGAATTTCTTGACCCTAGTGTGTAAAGTCTCTTCAAGTTACCTTAATAAAGGGCTCTGTTATACACTATTACATGTATTTTGTTTTATGAATAGTCAAATAATTACACAAACTGCTCTCGACCAAAATCTGTTTCATCTATTAAAATAATTTGGCGCCCAACGTGGGACTATATATTGCACAAAATGACCGCCAATCTGTCTTTAAAAAACAAAAATTGCACTAGTAATAAGACTGTTAAGAATTATATATAACAATACTCAAATAAATTATAATTATTGTCAAAATTAGTATGAAAATAAACTACAGTATAAAACAATACAGCCCAATGAAAAAAGAAGACATTCCTATTGATGAAAAACATAAAAATTACTTAAAAATTCCATACAAAGATCTATTCATTCAGGAACACTAAAGTAAATACACAAATACACTTAAAAATATTTTAAAGCAAGCGACATGATTTATTCAAAATTGAAACCCTGTTCAAAATCTGTGTGGGTTTTTTGAAAGGTTGATGCGATCAGACTGGTCGAGTGTTTTTTTATAAGGGTTTATGAAAAACATAAAATTACTTCAGTTCATCAGTCTAATTGTAAGTAGTCAGCGTTAATTTCTGATGCTTCTTATTCCAAAGATAATCATAATCATCATCTTAAATCTATATGCGTCCCAATGCTGAACACGCCTACTTACATAGGAGATACACCTTGGTGGGTGAATTACTTACATAGGAGATACATCTTGGTGGATGAATTCTGTTACCGTAACAACCTTCCAACAGCTTAAAATGTCGTTCAAGGCACGGAGGAACTGTATTTAACAAATTTGATTGACCCATTCGATTACGAATACAATCTTCGCTATGGTTGGTCCCTGGATGGGTCAAGCAATCATGCCGAAAGTCACAACCAGCTCCTCAAAACGATACTAAAGCATTGCAAATCTTGTAAAAACTATAGGAGACGCATTCCTATTGTTTTTCTTTCTTCAAACCTTTCGCTTTCGATATGTCTAGACTAGACTTCTAATACAAAAACTTATCTCTATTTCATTTTAACGTTTCTTTATTCAAATATTGCTTTCTGCCTTATTACAAGACTTTGATGACAGCGAGCGGTACTCAGATACACTTTCTAAAGATAAATATTCATAGATTGCTACTTGATAAGGCATGATATTACACTGACGTTATTGTCATATGGCAGTCGAGGGTGAGTTAATTGCTATTAGCATAATTTAACACTGAATGCGTTCTGGCGTAAATTAGTTGCGGAAAAATATCATTATTGTTTGAACAAAGGAAAAACATCGTGGACTGCGAAAAAACCCGGCCTACTCACGTGAAGTGTTCTTGCGTATATATAAATTCACAATGAATAAAACTCGCAGTACTCGCTTACCCTTGCAGGTTGTCCTTATCGATATTTAAAAAAACTAAGAAAGCAAAATCCTATGAAAATTACGAGCTTATACGTTGATACAACAGCACTATGACGACAAGCATATTTAGGCGTTTCTCTTACAGTTTTGTGTTATTCTACGCTATTAATTCCATACTGTCCCTTCAACTGTATAGAAATAATTACAGAGGTATATTTTTTCTACATAATGTATAAATTAATATGAAACTGACCAAATTATTTTCTTTTTTGCTACGAACCATCGAACAACTTAAAGTTCGAAACTTTGAAGCGCATGGTAATATAATTGTCAATACTTTGGTTATTGACATTAAATATATTGGGGTCTCAATACGATAAACAAAGTCGTAACCTTTAACGAATTGAATCATTGGGCTTATAAAGTTTTGTTTTTGTTGAAACAAAGGCAGTAAAAACCTTTTAGAAGACGTTAAGCCTTGTTTTATGTGATGTTATTTTAAAAGCTTCAACATATTATACAATTTTAGCGCACGAGACGTTGCTTTTTCTTCGTTATTCTATGGTAAGGTATAAATCAAATTCTGTGAAAATATGTTAATCAGTTTGATTAAGTATAAATGGCATTATTTTTATGTTAAACTAACTTTACGGCTTAGAGAATAAGGGTGTTGTAATTTGTTATACTTATTTAGCAGTTCATATTGTGAAGAGTTTGTCATCACAGTGGTTTGGGTGTCCCGGATTTGTGTACCGTAACCAAAGAACCTTCGTCATGGTAGTCTCGGATGAATTAAAACAAATTCAAACTCGTAGACTTATGTACTACAAAATATTTGAGAAATATTTTAAGCAACTTGCATTTTGTGCATCGCGAAGTTAACCTCGTGTTGTTCTACCATAACCGCATATGAGAAGGACTTATGAACAGCAATCAATTTTGAGTATGACATTAAAATGTCAAAAAAAAAAAAAAAAAAATGTCCTAAATAAATCGTGTGACTGTAAACAGTCACACGATTTATTTAGGACATCAACAGCATTTGATAAAATAAATGATTAAAGAGAATATTAAGATCTATTAAATAATAAGATCATTACGAAAATTTAGAAATATTTATTTAAACATAGATAAGCTCATTTGAATAATAAATAACCTAGACCTTGTACTAGAGCGGACAGAATTAGCACAAATTAAAAACGAAAGTTGGATCACATTGAATAGATCAGAAATATCACCCCGAGGTCATCCCCAATGTCACTAATATAGTCACTAAATTTGTAGAACAATGATTCAAAAACACTACACTTTGATTCACAACCGTTGAAGTTGAATAAAATAAATTTGAATTAAAAAAATGTAAGCCATTATTGAAATTAGACTGACGGATTGAGACGAAGTTTTATCAACGAGAGATACAAATATGATTTAGCAATTAGTTTGATATCGTAAGAAAAAAATTGTGCCGAGAGTAACTACAACAATTAAAATTTGACCTTAAATTAAAAAAAAATAGCCTGAACAGAATTTTGGTAAACCATTATTTTAAAATAATAATTATATGCCATTATTATTGCCTTTTAATTACGTCAAAAACAATCAAATTAATCATCCTTCTGATATACACCCATTTTTGCTCTATAAGCAACGAGGCAAATTATGCGAATCATTTATAACGTAACAAATTCACGAATTAACTTCTGATTGCGTAAATGCCAACTTTACTGCGGAATCATACGAAGTATATAAAACATTTTCTCAACAAAAACACCGATTAGTAACAAACAATTAAATATTTAATCAAAGTTTGTAATTAATATTATTTTAAGCTTATTATATTCGGGTTAAATGTTGTACGACTTTTATTAATTGCAATATATATTTGAGATATTTCACATCACATTTTTATAACATGGGTGTCAGACAAACATACACTTGATGGTAAACAAAACAAGTCAACATAATGTTAACAGCCTATGACACGTGTCTTTCTGTTCCCAATATTGAAAGCAATGTCATGATCGCGGGCAAGTTAATATCAAGACTATCGTATTAAAACTCCACATCTACGTACTTCAGCTTTTGATATATTTCGCTCGAATTAATATTATACAGGTTAATACAAAGTTTTAAATTATTTTCAATAAAGCAAAAATGTACAGACTATAAACATTGTTTCCAGAACTAGCCTAGTGATGAACTAAAATTTGATAGAATAATTATTTGAATTATTAATAATCTATTAATAATTCAAACAATTAGTAGTGAAATGGGAGTAATACTTTATAAACAGGCACATAGTATATAAAAATTAAGATTTTCCTAGAGTGATCGATGCAATGTGATCTTGACGTTCAAACAATACTAAGTTACGACTTATTTATAGTATTGGTTGTTCTCATGTCTTAAACCACTTTGAAAGCTAAAACCGATTATTACAATTTAGAGCGAAGTATTTAGAGATAACTGCGCGAAATACAGATGTATATCTAGATGATAGATATAGATTTGAAATAGTAATTGCAACTTCTTAGATATTATTAACTTTCATGTACCTAGTTGACTAATGCCATAGCCACCATGTTTTAGGTATTTCTCAGTAAATCTTTCTAGTCACAGGTCTGTTGTTTTTAAGTGTTCAAAACCGTTATATTTTCGATTAATATTTCAATAATAATGATTTAAAGTATCTTAATAAATTTTATACTATATACATTGAGGGTTACGTAAAATGTAAGACACAATGAAAAATAGTCTTACTTTCAGACACCATTATTATAGTTATTTCAACTTGGTGTAATGTAAAGGTACATAAGACAACAATAGAGGACTCCCAAAACAAAACCAAAATCAAACGGTATTCTTGACTCAAATACGTTGAACAAGCATTTGTGAGTAAGAAGCTGAGTATAGAAAATCTAATTAAATCAATGCTTTTTCTTCTACTGTCAACAGAACATAATGGTGGTCCTGATTGCTCTTCTTATTAACCAAATAAAGAACGTCCCTGGCAAATACAGAACTCGTTAGAAATATTCATTAAACAACAGACAATTTTCCGTCAAAATGGAATATTATTATTTTAATAATTCATTGTACAATATTAGATATTTCCATTATTAGAACTTTTAATTAAATCGCGCCTTAAGGCAAATAGAACTTCAATGTTACCAGGCTGACTTAATATTTTCCTACCTATTTAACAATGTTAAATAGGTAGAAAAGTATGCCGCAATACCGTTTGTGATTTGGTTGTACGTATTTTAAACAAAAAAAAATAGAAAAAAATATTCTTAATTGTGTGAAGAAAAAGTTGGATACAGAGAATAGAGAATAAAAGAGTGGGATTTATAATACGACTTATTTATATTTCTCCGAAAAAATCATCGCTGACTCTTTCTAAAAAGTTCATTAATTTATCACTGAGATTTGAAAAATACCGTAGATATGAATGGTTAGTTGCTCTGTTTACTTGCTAGCTAGGTACCATAAGTTCGTGTCCCGGTAAAGCCAGATGTATGTGTGATTAAAATGAAACTTTTTATATAAAGCATACCTATCGGACAATATGGTACTTTTGTGTAAGAGCACCATTACGAAGGCCAGGTATGAAAATATTCAAAAATATCGTATTAAAAATCAGTTAGGCTGTATAGTTACAGGCGTTGCAGATTTTTTTAACAACATATTAAAAAAAACACAAAGATAGTTCTTTCGCGTTAAAGTTTGACAGCGGTTCGTAGTCATCAACTGGCTATAAATCTTACCCTGTCACATGGTCGCTGTTCCCGAAATTGTGTAGGTGATTTTCACATAGTTACATAAATATAGCCCTTATACTTTGAGGATACGTATTAAATTAACATAAAACACGCTATTACTGGCATAGTGACGATTGTACTTAGTCGCTAGTTAACATAAAACCCGATTAGTTTAATGTAACGTCTTCAGGGGCAATTAATATTCAATTAATCATAATGTTTACATCGTTGCCTCTGGAATATAATTTGTACCTCAAACAAAGGATACATATTTCTAATGCCGTGAGACATAAAACGTAGAAAATATTTTATGACTTCTACGACAGTTGTAAATCATTACCAAATTTCTTACAACACAATTATTTATTAAGCTCTATCGGCTCATCTGCATATATATAGTATAACTATAATCGGTATAAAACTGATATTCTTTTTTATTTGGAAGTTGTATAAAATGATGAGTTGTAGTAGGTTATGTGGACAAACACAAAAATTTAATTACAACAAAATTTTTTTGTCTTTTGAAGAGTTCAGTATCAATAAAGCGTCAAAAAATCATAATTGTCATAAGTTAAAATCGAATTTGTAAGATATTTTATACTTTTTCTATAACATTGTATATAATAAAGTGTTATATAAATAATAAAGTTAAAGATCATTTTTAAGCTATAATATCATTCTTTGTATTAACCCTAAGCACTTACCACCACACTTTCTTGTTTCCTGGTTTCCAAATTCCGTTAAGATCTCATCAATCATTGCGATGGTCTCCGGTGCTGACAGATCCCTTTAAGTTCAGTGACACCAGTTAGTCCAATCGCTCTGTAAGAAATTTTATGGACACTAGACCGATATAACAGTTATTATAAATGTTTACTTCAGATTTTTTCTTATAAAAGTTTTCAGTGCTGACACTTATGTGATCCTTTTTATAAAAATATAAACTTTATTTTATTTATTTTATAAATGATAATTTATTTATTTATTTTAATAAAAATATTTTTTTTTATATATTTATTTTTGCACACAGTAGAAGTAGAAGGTTTGTAGAAAATTTAATATTTTTACATACACTTTTTCTATGACCCAAAGTAACCATCAGCAAGAGCTTGTATTATATATAGGATTACGATATTATGATACAACGATTTAAAAAAAAATTATAACATAGAAAAATATAAGATATGATAATATAAACAAATACGACCAAATATTCGACTTTCAATTACTAAAACATCTACCGGGGTGGGGACCCGAACCCGGGAGTCCTGTCCGTCTCATCACTTAGCCGGATGTCTATCATTGTCATATAGATTTTTTAAGTATCAATGAATACAAAATTATTTATACCATCTTTACTTTCCAAGTTATTTCAATAACAAAAGGCATACAGAACAAAGTCCAGTATATAGATAAATTCCAGTCAACTACCGTCCGTTTTCCAAAATTGTAGAGGACGGCTATCAATCCTCGTCCTCACAAGTGTGATTATTTGATCCTCGAAATATTCTCCTTGGGGTTGTTCGAATAAATGTGGTTCAGCTATCCCTCGTCTCAGCCATTTGCCTGTCAAAAGTGATGTTAGCTAGATCCATTGTTGTATTAAAATTGGTTTCTTGATTGAAGTCTTTGAATCATTGATTCAGGAAGGCAAATAATTTATAATTACAAATTTTAGCTTTGAACTATTTCATGAGAAGAACGATATAAAATGCCACATACGTTTTATACTTGATTGCATTTTATCCCAAAAAATGTGTACATATTGTTTCTATCAAAAATGTTATATTTTAGTAGACAACTGACTAACTATAATTATTGTTACATAGATATTAATCTTCAATTGTCACCCATATCATGACAGGTCGCAGGTTTGCATCCCTATTATATCATTAGTTCTAGCATGTGTTTATTTTACTTTCTTATATTTCTTATTTAAAATTTTGAATATTATTTATTTTATATATTATACTCATTATTACACTTTAAATACATTATAAGATTATAAAACAAGTAAGGACCAAGGAAAGACTTATAACTATTTGAGATTATTCTGGCCAAAAAACAAAATTGTTATTAACATCAAGATTTATACATGATCTTTATTTATACATATGTATAGTGATTATGTTGTGATTTGTGACAGGTATTAATTTTCTAAACAAATTTTAAATAGGACTCTATTCTCTTCTCTTTGTTTCTCGATTAGCCGCTATTATCTTCAAAAACAGCTTTGCGACCATGTATTCTGTAATTATGTTTATTACAATATTTAATTATTATCGTCCACTGCCAAAGGGATTACTGCCTTATCCGATTATTTAAAGTTAAACTGTGCTTCAAAATGTAAAAAGGCATAAATATTTACAGTCGGCAACGTGCAAGTAATAAATTGTGGAATTCCTCTGGTATTGGAAGCGTCCGCAGAAGCGTCTTTCTTTCATGTGGATCGTATGTTTGATTGCCATCTTGGTGGTATAAATATCTCTTACCACATTTATCAATCCAGACAGTGTACACATTGCCTAAATAGTGTTAGTCGCACTCAGGTCGATAAAGTAATTGATGCTTTGTTGATACAAGCGTTTAGGGTGACCTTTTAAAGAGACACGTAGATACCAAACCTGAAATAAACCTACTTTATTATTATAGAGCTTAAATTTTATAAGTAACTAGTGAGCTGCCTAAATTCACACAAAATTCTATTATAAACCTAACCTTTATATAACTATTTACTGTATACATTTTATTACAAAGACACGTTATCTGATTGCTATAGGCCTTATTACAAATTTAATAAGCTCCTTCAAATATAGAGCATACTAGAGAAATTCAATGGCAAAGTACATGGGCTTGATTCAGTGGTACCAACTTACTTATATCAAATTTCGTATGGAGTATATTTTCGAATAAAAGTACAAGATATAGGCCCATCACTTTCCATGTGTTACGGTTTGGTTGAAATCAAATCAACGGGGGCTTACCCCATTTGTAAAAGTAGTTTATTCTAGTGTAAGATCGAATGAAATTATATAACTATTATAGATTAAAATTGTATAATACTCTTATCTTTCCTTAGACACTTACGTGTGTTTTCATAAAAATAAAAATAATAATAAAAGCTGTTATGAACTGCTACGGTTGAAAGGTATGTCATTCTTTACGTTAAATATTTCACTATAAAATCCATATATATCACTTTATAAATTTATATTAAAGTTTTAAATACAACGTTACATTGGTTTTACATTGTCAATCTAATATACATCTAAAATCAACGGTCACAGTGTTTGTTATCGAACTCCTCCGAAATGATTTTATCCATTTTGTATGTAAATAGTAGATCTGAAAATAAGTCGTAGGCTATTTTTCATACCCCTAGGTGATAAGAGTAGCCCTAAAACAACGTTTGCTGGGTCAGCTAGTCTATATATCTGTCGTGGTCACGAAACTCTCGAAAATTTCATGAAATATTCGTCTTTCATTAAATTGTTCACAGTCTCCTGGCCACATTGTGATGTGATTTGGGCAGATCGATTATAAGAAATCATTTCTCGATATGAACAATTATATATATAACCATAAATGTTTTTGAATATATAAGATGTAAATATTGTTAAATTAATAATAAGTTGGAAATAAGCTTATTTATTACGGGTCTAAATAAAGTTGCCCGCATCTTGAAATGGTGGCAAATTCTCGATCATATCATGAACTGAGCAAATCTACGATATGGCCACTATATATCTAACAATGGAAGAATGATATTGATTATCTATATATATAATTCTTCAGTACTAGAAGTGGATATATATCAAAAAGTCCCGCCTTGTTTACAAAATTTATTGACTTCTACGAATAATTTCTACATTTAATACCACTGGGATTAATATTTTGGATAGAAAATTTGATATTAGGTTTCTATGACACTGGATAATTAAAGAAACTAGAATTTGACATTTATTACCTTCAAGCATGCATTGAGACTAATACAGATTTATAGCAGAATTGGCACTTACCTTACTAATATTATGACCCTCGGAAAATACAAACCTTATTTGTGTATGGCTCAATGCTATTGCCTTTCCTTATTGGTCGAATTTTCTGCTACTATTACCCAAATGACTCAGATACTATTAAATTTCGCGATAAAAACTAACATATGTCAATCGATACGATAACAACTCGAAAGATTAAAACTTTCGTTCCCGTGTTACTTCATAACCGTCAAAATATATCTGAAAATATTGATAATATCTGTATTTATATACTTATAATAGCAATGCATCAAAGCGAGAAGGGATTTGAGTTTTCAAATCAAAACCGTGAATAAAAATGCAGAACAGTGCTATCTTAATACGGCAGTTGTAAACAGCCGCTAACCCGAGTTAAGCCAGCGAGGCGTGGTTAACACCCACTTATGCCTGTGAAGAATTTATGGTTCATAATAAAATATGTTTGTTGGAAATGATAAACGTTCAGAAAACGTTTCATTAATAAAATAATAATTGGATTTATATTATAGATCTCACACGTAGTATGTATCTAGTGAATTATATATTATATAAGTTAATAAGGGAGTTGTTAACACTCTTATTAACAAAGTAAACATTAAATTATAATAAAACTTAATAACAGTGGAATATTACACAAAAAGTAGAAAACGCAACATAACCTTATTTGACAAGTATAAATTAGCCTGTTTTCTACCTTGCTAATAAACTAAATAAACTGTGGGCTGTAATAAGACGGTTATTTTCGCGAAAGAACATTTTCATATTGTTGTTCTACGAGATTTTTAGTATCCAACTGAGAAATGGGCAACTGAAATATCTTTACTTCGAGCTAGTGTTGTTATAACGCGTGTTAAGCAGACGCTTGCTACCAAGATTTACTCTTGTGAGCACATGATTTTTCCTACAAGCATATACAGTTTATATAGCTGAATTTACATTGTATGTGAATA
The DNA here is from genome assembly GCA_943193645.1 of Acentria ephemerella. Lineage (NCBI taxonomy): Eukaryota > Metazoa > Arthropoda > Insecta > Lepidoptera > Crambidae > Acentria > Acentria ephemerella. The sequence continues at coordinate 11,563,615 of OW971876.1, forward strand.
AAACACGTCGATATACTCCTTAAATAAAAAATACATTAATATCAAGTACACGAGATGTGGAAATCAGTGTCATGTTATTACAAGGGAATCATTTAACTTATTAATGGTAATATTCATGTTAGATATTATTTATAATAAAGTTACGAACTTTTTAAGAAGCGATAGTAAGATACAATATAATTAACAATGAATGGTTTGTGCCATCTATTTAATACTTAATTTACCAACTGCTCACATACCATGCACAAATCACACAATAGATTACCTTTAGTAACGAGCTTTGGTAGAGACGAATTTTTTTATTATACAACAAGATAAATAAACAATATCGACTGCTTAATGACACAGTATCAAATAAAATAAATTTAGTAATTGTCATTCTTTATAGTTATATATGCCAATATATTAAATTGTTTATAATACTTGCTATTTCACCGCTGAGTATAGTTTAATTTGCTGGAAGTATTTAATTAAAACGATTTTTATTAATATTAAAATTTTAATTCCTTACATTTTAGTTAGATTTATGACTATTACATTTTTTATATTTTTCAAGATAGCTTTGATTTTGAAATTAGCACATTGAAAATTGGTGGCCGTAATAGTATTATTTTAAACTTTTTAATTTGCTGTCTCTTTATTTTATTTTTAATTTACACAGAATTTGTGTTATATTTCTTACAGTGAAAGTAATTTAAAAATAATATTTGCGTATATTTCATTTCTACCGTCATTTGTTTTAACCTACACTACATCCAGTCTTGTGATTGCGAAGCAAATACAGACGACGGAGCGCCATTTATAAAGTCGCTATGTAAATTTCCGAATATTTCATACACTCGTCTCTGTAGATTTCTCATTTGCCGACCACAGAGGTGTTATATTTTGCTCTCATTCTGGACAGAGAACGCTTTTTATGTTATAAGCATAAAAAGCGTTCTCCTTGCGTTGATTCCGTTTTAGAAGTAATTTATCTTTGGGAGACCTCGTAGGCAAATCGACAAATTGTTTTGACTTGCAATAAGATTTTAACTTTTCAAATTTCGTGTGTTGCCATTAGAGTCAAATATATATAATAGAGAGTTTTTACTATAAATCTCATAAAATTAAAATTAGTATACAATTATAAGTTTTCTTTATAAAGGATAACTGAGAATAGTACCTCAATAATGGAACTCTAATGTCAAATAATTGTGAAAAACAAGTTTTTCGGATTGCTATGTTTAGGCACGCTAATATAGGTAAAGCTTTACTTTTTTGTAGGTATATCGAGGGTCCGTATAATGTATAGCAAAAGGTTTACTTTATTTTTTGAGATTTGTTTGAGTAGGTCCGATATGATTTTTACTATAATATGGCGTGTGTATATTGTAATTAAAATAATTTTGCCTGCACATAATTATGAGAAGCACGTTTGCTTAACGATTCTAGTGCTCTGGTTTCGGATACGAAAATAAAGCACCTTTTGGCATGGTTGTCTCTGAGATAGGCTGTCGCCTCCTTCTACGAGACTATTATCTAGCAGAAGGCAGCGTAGAGGGAGCGGGAGGACGATCCTCATGAAAAAAAAATGGTTAGCTCTGAGATCGGTCAACCAAAATCTCTAATTTAGAGTTCTTTCGTGCTTTGAAAGGTAATTGCGGTATGCCAATGCTCCCAGTTGCTACGGCAACCGCTTTCAAGCCGCATTGGTCCAGTGCTATAGTCTAAACTCGTCATGTGTTTTACTCATGTACGAAGGCCTATGTGCATCAGTGTGCCGTATATAGGGTGTTGATAATATAATTATGCTGGTTATATTATTATTAATTCCAGAAGGAACTACCATAAACATAGAGGAAGTTAATAATTGGATCACAGAACAATGTGTTGTCCACGAAACAAATAACATATCCATTATGTCTACTAACTGTGGAAACTTGTTAACGAAACATGTCCGGTACAGTTCGACAGCGGCACCAGGTAGTTATTATAAATTAAACTGGCCACGAGTGCTACTTGTTAGGTTTCAATTGCTAGATGCAAGCTTCCTATCCTTCCAAACTTTATAATTTTGTTTTGTAGAGGTAGCGAATTGTCGACCGGCTGCCCGAATGGCTAGTATCCTAAGAGGGGGCAGATGTAAGCGATGCGAAAGTATATTTGTTCTCGGGTCATGGTTGTATGTTATATATTAATGTGTATATTTCTTGTAGCTTAGACTACTTACTTCAGATCTGGAGGTTCACAGTTCAATTTCCAGTGGGGACAGACATTTTCTGCTCGATTTGGTTGGTGGCATCGCTTTTTCTAAATCCTTCTGGCTAGCTATCACCACCGCCATATTCTAACAATAAAGTTACCAGCATTGTTGTATTCCGGCATTTGGAGGTAAGATAGCCACTTCGTCGCTTCCATCTTTGGATTTATCTTTTGTTACCATTAGGTGAGATGAAGACTAGAACTATACTGATATGAATAAAACAATAACTTTTTTATATATATTACTAATGGCATGACAAAACATACTTTTAAAAACTACTATGACGAGACTACTATGAAAACATAGTTTCATTATAATAAGAAAGGTTCATTGATGATTCTACTTCTAAACTTCCAATAGATGGCTAGCTATCAACAACAGCCATTAACCAGTTCAGTCTCCAAATAGATTGTTCTCCATTTGACATTTATATACATTGCTGCTCTGCCAAAAACTGTGTAAGCATTGCTAACAAATCCAGCATTGGTGAGGCCGTAAATGAGAGACGTAGAAAAGTATCATTACCGGTAGAATCAAAGAATAAGATGACTCGGGGATCGTTATTTTACACCTTTTTCAGATATTACTTTCTATTACAGAGAAGGCAAGGTGAACTAAAGACCATGCAGCCATGTTTCAAGTAATTATTTTTCTTGATTTTTCCTTTTCCTTTTGCCTTGAAGAGTTTACTTACGACTTACGAGAAAAAAACTTATTAAAATGGAATTAAATTTTAATGATTGCCATAAAATGATACAATAATGGAATATATTGTTAATTATTACGATAAAATAATACACAAAGGACTATGAAATCATACGACGTTGTTAAAAAATATCAAAAAGCTTACCACAACATAATATACGAAGTATAATATAATAAATATCACGCAAGTGATTCCACAATTACATAACATAATCTCTTTTCTTCGATAACGTATATCAGCTAAGGCAGCCATTATCACAAAACTCTTGATTAAACAAAGACAAAATGAACTTACAGCGAATTAGTCGTTGCTACTAAAGTTCAATTGAAACGTAAGTGATATTCTAATTAGGGTTGGTCACCAAAAAGTAAATAAAATTAGTAGGTTATTTAAAACTGGTCAAAATCAAAATTATCCTTTAAAAAGTACTCACAATATTTACTTCATTTTAGGTAATAGCATTGAAGTTTATTAACACTTGCATGATAATAAACTTAAATGGTAGTATTTCAATCATTCGACTAATATGAAATTCATAGTTTAAACAGTTAATGTATACCTGTAAAACTCTACACACAAAACCCCTCTCAACACAACACGAAACGTGAAAACATTCTTAAATTTTAAGCAATGTTTCCTTACTAGTCCCTGAAATGATATTTTAAAGCATCCTGTGTGAATCGACTATGACGTAATCTTGAGTTTTTTATATTCATGGGGTTTCTCTTGACCTCATTTTTGGCCACTGTCAAAATGAGATGCACAAGTTACGCGGAAAACTCCCGTTCATTTAATTTAATCTAGAAGAAAAAGTATTAATAATTTTAAATACTAACATAACACTGACATAAAGAAATGATGTCTAGTTATACACCTCCCCCGAAATTCTGTAATTTTCGTAGTACCATAGGGCTAGATAATAGCCCAAATGAAGCGTCACTAAGAGTAAATAGTAATATGTATATAAATATCAGAAATACTAAATACACATACACACAAACAGTGACAGTATTATTAAATTTATATTTAAAAAGTGTATAAATTGATTTTAACTGGCAACTATAGTTAAAAGTAGGAAAAGCAAATTAATTAAGAACTCACAAATTATGCAAAAATAACATATAAATATAGGACGCTACTTTAAAACAAGTTTTTGCTAATCACTTTCTTCACTATCTAAGTGAAAGAGAGCAACATCTTTCTTGCGATATCTTATCGGTTGATGACCAGGCTTTTTATCTTGGCAGTGTTATTTTCGGAGATGAATAAAGAGTTTTAATAGCCATTTGGTTTGTAAGTTTTCAGTGTTAGATCGAATTATTAAAAATATATTTGCAGTCAGTGTTACATATTCTATGAGAATGGTTCTCAAATCTACAAGTATTGTTTTATTTTCAGGTTTTTAGTTTTTATATGAAAAATATTTTATTTCAATATCATGAATAGGTACTTCCTAACTGATAACAATTTAAGTATTTAATAATATTTGACTTATTTTTTATAATATGATATTCAAAACTATATCAAAATCATTTTTATAATATTATGATGCAAATTAACATAAATTATTTCTCAAAACCGTGCTTCGGGAAGAAGTTGCGTATTAGCTTTTTGAAGATAATAAGCCAAATATAAAGAGCCAGTGATCAGCTTAAGGTTTGCCACTTCTCATTCTGTATTTTATATTATCTGTAGTGTAGTATTCTATTACACTTATACGAGAAAGGTACCTTGTTGTATTAACACAACAGCGAGCCAAAACTTAGAAACTGAAATCAATAGAGCGGATGTGGCTTTTCATAAGACCCCTCGTGTTCCCAGTGCGCAAAGTCTAATAGAAATAAATATTACATTAGCTAGCTACGTCAACACATTCCAAACTAACTTATCAATACATAAAATAAAATTGTAACAGGTATGTTTTGTACAGACACACATACAGTTAAAACCACCTATGTATTGTTAGGTCTACTTAAAAATATAGACTCCATTTTACTGCAGGCAAATATTTATACGAATATTTTATTCTAAATTCTTAAAAAATCAGTTTTAAACTGCGAATGTGAATTATCACCACTAAATTCCTAAAGCGATTTGAATTTTATTTAACACAGAGATAGACTGACTGATTGGAGACTAAGAAAGGACAACAGCCAGCTATTAACACGAAAACCGACTTTCATGCGTACCGAGGCTCGAGTTTCAGCTAGTTTTTAAAGGAAAAATATTTTTCGACGTTGAGCTAAATACTTTATGTTCATAAAGCGGTCTATATGCACTTGTGACTTTGTTTTCGAACTCTTATATTTTTATTGTGACATTTTAATTTCTAATAGAATAACTCTTGTAAGTCTTTTAAATGTGATTGAATCACAAAATAATTGTAAAGGACCTTTTGTCGTTTATGATGGCCAGTAAAAAAAGTTTTTTTTCACATGACTGTCAATTCAATTGTTTAGCTCACTTTGATTTTACAGGGACAATTAATTTGAATATCTAAGACTGAATCGGCCGTGATATTTAGTATACCAAGAAAAAAGAAGAAGCGTTTGAAAGAACAGTGCAAGATGTAGTTAATTTCATTCACAAGGTAAGTAAATAAAACACAAGATAAACAAATGATAATACCGAATCATGTCAATTTAAGGCACAGGATAAAGCGAATGAAAATGGATTATATGGATATTTTTTAAGATCAAAGTGTTAAAATTGAATACAAACGGTAACACGGCTCAGATTCAACGGCGATTAAATGCATTCATGGACTCAATCACAGAACTTACCAAGAATGAAGCTAACCTCTCTCACCGTAGGCTCTTAGTGATCTAAGCTTCCTCTTTGATATTTGCTAACTAGTGAAACTTATTAAACCCCCTATTGTGACCTTTATTTCAAAAAGAATAACAGCGTTAATTGAATACACACAAGACACGACCTAGTAAAACCTTTGCCGAAGATCCATTGTTCCATTTTTCATGCAATTTTACAGTTTCATACAAACGACGGCAGTATTTTGGAATACGTCATACTTGTTCTCGAGAACAGTTACTTAAGACTAACCGACTAAACTTAAGTTTAGTCTCAACAGACTAAACTGAGGCGGAGGACAAAATAGGACACTTTCGATAAAATAAATTTTTTGTACCATTAATTTTTGAATGCTGTAAAATCCACCGTAACGATGACTATTCGAAAATATTTCGCTGACCTCAAAATAATTTATACACTTGAACTTCGTTATTTTTCTCAAGAATCAATCAATTTTCATATGTTTGACTTTAATATGTCCCCTACTGAGTAAACTTATATTATTTGGCCAATAATGGAACTTAATAATGGAAATTCATTTATGATTGTCAAAGGGACAGAGGTCAATATAATTGCTTTATCCTCGACAATAACAGTAAGAGGTTTTCTTTAAACAATTGGCTAGCAAGTTGGCTCCGTTGTCTTCTGAGCAAACAACTAGACTATTGACTTATTGTTATATGGAATAAAGTGATTCTATTCCGAAAAATATGATTGTGTATTTTATTGTAGAATATCTTTTAATGGCATCTTTATACCGTTATTGGAAAGTTATTTGTTTAGCCAAAGCTTTATTAGTTCAGGATCTTTAAAAATAAGTAGGTGGTGGTTTTTTAAGTGTATAAGATTACTTAATCTGAGCTCTATTTAATAAACGTTACAGTTTATAAATTGCAGACACCAGGCTACGAGTCTAGAAATTTTATTTCCATACTCTATTTGACGCACAAAATTGAAAAGTTATGACACACATATTTTGTCGGAATTGTTGTATAATTAAAAAATTTCAGTGGCCAATAGAATTTATTATTTTCAAATAATCAGACACATTCTTAAGTTGCCATGATTCATCATCGACAGCCCAAATAATACCCATCGGGCGGCTCGAGCCTAACCTTAACTAGGGCGCTTAGCCCTTAGTCAACCTCGCTATCCAACTACGGGTTGGTCGACTTCACATACAACCCGAGAATCTCTTAACAGATGTGTGCAGGTTTCCTCATATGTTTTACTTCAAAATATGTTTTCCTTTCATTAAAAGCGTCTAATAAACGGACATGTGAATCCAAAATTTGAAAACACGTTGATACGAGATGGTGTTTGTTACCTTACGCGCTAAGCCACCGTCGCTGTTTTTTGTTTCTTTTTTTGCAATAATTATTCTGTATTAATTGGCAGACTAATCATTAAACGATACAAAAGCAATAACTTAAACGTTTGCTGGCTATGAAGAAGAAACTTATTCTAAGCTTGAAAGTTAAATTTGATTTGGCACCTCATAATATGCCCAATTCTAAAGAACGGAATGTACGAGGTTACGCTGTAAAATATTTAATTATCATAGCTGCCAAGTAGAAAATGAATTACTCAATTGAACTGAAAACTTTACGTTGGAGACGGTCTCCATTTTATTTAAGAAAATATAATTTTCATAGATTATGTTTAGTTACCAAAAGAATCCCTCGTAATGGTTATTATTTGAAACTGATCAACGATCCCCTATTTTGTTTCAGAGTAGTTATTAGATGTTTATTTAGTCACATTAACTAAATGACATTACATAACTTATATTTTATAAATTTCAATATCTTTGTAGTAAAGAATTAATAGATATATAAATTACTAAGTAACTCTCACTGTGATGTCACAAAGAGCTAACGAATAAGCCCTCATATCAGATCAGCATTTAAAGGTAGGTAGGTATATCATAACTATGACTAATCTGAATCCAGAACCTTTGTTTTTTCAGAATTTGACTATCGTGACATGACTTAAACTAATATCGGCGATATTCTCCATAACTTCATTAATAGCCACTTATATTACCACTTATACTTATATAAATAACCTTCTTAGTCAAAGTCAAAGTCAAAATAACTTTATTTAAATAGACTCATTTACTGAGTTCTTTATATCGTCACAACAGGGAATATGTATGAGAAAAACAAATAAATGTAATTAAAGGCAATAGTCATAACTTTAAGTGGGTATTTACAAATATCGGGCATTTACAAATTATCCCAGATATAATATTTAAATATGTACTAAATAAATTGTTAGTTTTAATTTTAAAATAATATTTATTTAAAAATTAAAACTAACACTAGTATGCATATTTCCAATTAACATCAATTAATCCCAATTAGTCATATTAACAGACTTCTATATTTCAAATACTCAAAGTTTTCTGTTAAATCTCTCATTAAGGGTAGATTTATTTTGTGAAAACTATCGCCTATTGACATATGCAATATCAAGAAAGTGGTTTCTTCGTTGTAAGCGGTTCTGCCACATTATTTGTGTGTTTGGGGCTATGCAGTCTTGTGATTGTTAATCACTGCCACCTAAAGATTTATTGTGACTTGCCATTAGACCATTAGGCTAGGAGTAAATCTTTTATTTAGCACTTTTTTCAGATTTTAGGACCATCGCAACCTTTAGGGTTTTCATTTCATTTGGGTTGGGATGTTACGAAGGCATTGTTTGTGTATGAAAGGACCATAGTCACTTAGGTGGTGTATTAGAGTTCACGCTCCTGTTCACAGCACTTACAGATCTCAGAATCTCTTAATCTCAAATTGATATAGTGTTTGTTTAGTTTTCAGTGTTTGTGTCGGCTGTGTTGCTTTATCAGCTCTTCGGTGCTTTTGCCATAGGAGCCCTGAAAGCGAATGGACTATATAGACATTAAAGGAATGATAGCTAAATGAAATATATAATAGAGTAATAATGGTTAATAATTTTAAGAACTTAATTTACTATACAGCAGAACTGAAAAGTAATGTCCCGCGTCACATCAACCACTTCGAAATATTTTCGAAATATTTTCTTAGTACTATTGGATGGACATATAGTATATCTACAAGTTATTTAGTCAGAAATAATCTCTTAATAAAAGAGAACCTGCGTTTTCTAGAAAACATCCCCGACCTCTTTGTGTTTCATGTGTAATTATAAAAAAGACAGAATAAGCGCATACAAATATCATAGTCCTAAATACACTGTAATATAGTATAAATCTTTATGATTGAAATTTCATAACATGCCTGTATTGTGTAGTTAATACAATATAAGGGTCCTCCTATACGCTATTGGGAACTTATTGTATCGAGAATACCACCTATTTTGTCCAATTGTTCTCTATTACAATCAAAACTATTCTATACGGTAAGTGATACTTATGTGCACGAGCTCAAACTTTTTTATATATTTTTTATAATTTTATATGACGTTATTATTATTGTGTTTTGTTAGTATTGTATGTCAAGCTTTGAAATAATATACATTATTGATGAAGCTGAGAAATAGTTTATTTCCCTATGTTTAGGGAAGGTGCTGGGATAAGTTAGTTTATTGTATAGGTAGGTATGTCTAGGTACGTTACCCTCTCGTCGATACAGGTATGTAGGTGTATCCCGTTTCTCACATGGTAGGCACAACACTGAAGGCACTAGGATAGGGGCACAGAAAACGGGACAAAGAGGGCAACGTAGCGCCCACCGCGGGTACCTATGTCAGTCAGTGAAGCGTCGGCAAGGAACTGGTAGATTGGTGGGGGTTAACATAATGAAATGAGGGTCAGGTAGCTAGGCCAATAGGTAGGCAAATATTATGGGTCCAACGGGACTTTACAAAACACCTTATAATAAGAATATCATCACGCCAAAAGTTATTTATCACTTTATTGTAAATACAAAGGAACATCACACAAAATTGATTAAAAACATTGACATTTACATTTTTTTATACTTTAATATGCTGCAATACTAGATTACATTGTTCAAGTAAAATCAATGCAATATACAAGAAAATAAAATATTATATTTGTCGTTCAAAACTAAAGTTATGCTATAATAAGGTTTTTTTTTATTTTCCAAAACCAAATCGATCCATTCGTTGAAATTTAGAAAGATGCCTAACATTTTGAATAGCAGAAGATGGATGGGATAAGTAATATTTTTTATTATATATAAATAAATCTGATTTTTTCTTCTTTATACAAATACGTTTATTGACAGATGATGTATAGCAAAATCTCGAAGACGAGCTATTAATTATTTTCACACAAGCAAACTCAACTCATTTTGTTTAAGTAATAAAGATCAAGATAGTTTAACGACAAATTTTCTGTATTTTTGTAGCAAAATATATTGCTATTAATTTTGGCTGTCAATGTAATAAAACCCTTGATGGTCACGTAAAGTAATAGGCGGCACTATTCATCTTCCGAAGTGGCAGACGAAAAAGTATGATGAGTCCTTTCTTATTAGCTACAAAAATTTTCAATCTATTTAGGCTCTTATTTATTGGTGCCCGTACATTCCTTTTTTCTCAAGCGTACATTAGGGAGACTCGGAGAAATATGGATGGAGGTTATTCTGAAGTAATCAAAAGTAAGAAGTTGAAAAAAGAAAAGTAAGACTATCCAGTGTGGTAATTCTTAACTCTACTCTTGGGTTGTATAGGTAAGGTTTGCTCCGGTAAAACACGGGTCGCTTCCGCGTACTAACCAGAAAGTATAAGTATTAGAGGTATTCCTGAACCCGCTTTCAGGTTCTAGACGAGTTCACACACGCCCGTCGCTTAGCTAGAAGCGGGTAGGTCCGTAACCGTAGTCTGTAAACCTAGACAAAAAATTACTTACTATATACGATTATATTATAATATTTTTCAGTCACATGCTTCTCTAGCTATCTACACATATGGACTCCTCTACCGCTTATCATCAGGTGGTGTCGATTCATTTGCTGTGCTTTATATAAAAAAAAATTATTAATTGTATTTATATGTTATTGAATTATTGATATAAACATTAGGCACAGAACTCAATTAATTTTAAGCACATCTTGAGACTCTAACCGGAGACCCCTGGCTCCTAGTTTATAGGGGAACTCCATCAGCTCGTATATTTATAAAATAAATTCGATAATTAATTGAAATGTCTAACCAATTGCTCAAAATTGGTACTTTAAAATTTAACTGGGACTAATAACAGATTGAGCCGTCTGTGACCCTTTCAAAAATGAAACTCCTTTCACCCTTAAAATTTGAAACATAAAAATAAATCATCTTACCTTTCAATTTACCCAATTTGGATTCGACGTTTTTAAGGGTAAAGTTAACGAAGCAAAAAGCGCGCCTGTTAAATCTCGATAAAAGAATATATCTTTGTTTCAACGATAATATGGAATAATCTAATATCAAAAGAACATGAATAAAACGAGACCTTGACTTGTAGGTAGACTTTTGACTAAAATCTATTTGAGAAGTTCAGAAGTTTTTCTGGACATGATTTACTTTGATGTTAATTTGTAGATAAAAAGAGAAACATTTGTTAAAGTTTGATATTATTTTTAATGTTATAGAGCTTTGCGAATTGCTTTACACGTGTATTCCCCTCCGTCATGTAATATAAACTTGTTTGAATTAGAGATGAAAAGGCACCTTTTTGGGCGAGTAAAGTGACTCATGCTGCACAAGCCATCATTATACAATGACTCCTCCTATTGCTATTTTTTTTTATTAAAAAATAGCTTAGTTGTTAATTATTTACAATTATCTAAAAATACCTTTATTGTAGATTCTGTGTTGCTTGAATCACGAAATTTCATTTGCAACTCTCACTCCATATAAGACTTAGTTACTTTTGGCGTAAGATTCAAATTTGAGATTAATGTTCCATACAGAAGTTTTAAATGAATACTATGAGTGAGTTTTTACTTGCGTGATTAGAATTTTGTAAGAAACTCCACAAATTCCGTTTCTATTTTAATATTTTCTGCATTTATCCAGCAATAGTGATGTTAAAAACTAGTCTTTTGAGTCTCAACTTCCATAGAGTCAACTCTTTATTAATTATTCATGAATGAAAAGCTGTTTCAACTCTGACTCTTGAGTTCAACGACCATGAGATTTGAGACGACCATTCTTGTCCTAAAAAGAACTGAGGTTTATTATAAAAAATCTTGTGTCTTATAATTTTATCTGAAAAATTTTAATTCTATATGAATACAGTTATAACTATTTCGATCGAAAATAATTTACGGAAAATAAACAAAAAGTTTTCTTTCTCTACCCTTGGTCTTATCAGTTTCTCGATACGATTTTAATCGAATACAATTAAGAAACTTGTTCTAGATCGTGATACACACGGATAATTCAACAAATCCTTGATCCTTTCAGTTTACGGAGTATTGTGCTTCATTGGTCGAAGCACAATACTCCGTAATTAAGAGTTGATAAAAACACTGTTAAGTGTACCTGTTAAGGTACAGAACATTTTTTCGGTGATAATCGAGATAGCCTCTTTGTAAAGACTCCGACCACGTAAAACTTTAACGAGTCTTCTACAACAAATCTCGACTTCATTGCAACACTATATCACACAATGCATGTTGGTTTTAGAAATATGTTACTTGGCACAAAAACAGAACCGTTACCCGCAACAGGGGGTGCCAGACATGCTAAATGTATACAAATAGCTGAAATACAATACAGATACCAGTTTGGTATTACACTGACCGGATAAATAATTATTATTGAATGTATATTGCGCTATGGTTTTAAACGATAATGATAATTGTAAGGAATAACTATAAAGGTGATATTACTATTATATGATATTTTATTATTGTTCCGTTAACACTAGAAAATATCAAACCTTTTTAGTTGACTCATATCGGTCCCCATTTACTTTTCAGCCTCCTTAGAAAAATATCTCAACTCGATTGTAGATTTTTGTACCTACCATTCGATATTGTGGAGTATTCATAGTTATTTATTTACCGATGTTTGTTGATACATATAAAAATAATCTTTTCCCAAACATGCTTGAAAATTTGAGCATAATATTGACGACCGAAATTGTTGTATTGGTCAAAAACATGCGAGAAGCGGCCGGCAACAGTTGTATGAAAATCTATATCTGTCAAAATAAATTACTTTGTAAACTTACATCTGTGTAATTTAAAAATAGGACGATCTTTTACTCGATAATTCGGCAACGAAGGAAGCAATAATTCAAAGGTTTTATTTAAAATTTCGAACTGGCTTGCAAATATAAAACTCTTTATTGAAAGGGGAAAAAATGTGAACGTGAGTGCACGTGAAAGATTCGCTAAATTTAAAAATAAATGTTGCAGCCTGCTGACTGCCCTTCTGAGCTTTAAAATTTCATCCACTTACGAATAGAATTGGGTTGCGCGTGTATAACAACAATAATGTCATGTAAAATAAAGTCCAATAGCTCATCAATGGAACTGAAAGTTTGAAGCCCTAGTACGTATAAGACGAGGGAAGTAGGTCCCTTTGTGCATTCAACCATTAAAAAAAAACTATACAATAAATTTGTTTTCCTGTTTCCAATCTTTCGTTCAATAAACACGTATATTTAGTAAATTGGAGCTGCACGCCTTAACCCACTCACTGCATAACGTCTAATATAGAAGCCTGTTTAAATCAACGCCATACGTTCAGTTTAAAGCGACACGACTGATAGGCCATCGGTTAATTTGTAGCAGATGACCTGTCAGCCGTGTCGTCTTTACGATTTGCTGTTAGTAGTAAATGCCAATGTTTTTTTATTTCGAAAAGGCAAAGCTTTTGTACTCTTTGTATTTCGTGAGCAGCGTAGTCCGTATGCGTTGCGGTATGTAATTCTGTGGAAACCCGAAAGCCTGCACCCAACCATTGGTATATGAACTCAACTGCATACAGCATAACTTGAGTAAATGTGCCAACCAACCTAAGGAGGGTTCAAGCCTTGGTTGTGCAAAATCGAATTCGCACTCATTATATCTTTATACGATCAGACAAAAAGAGAACGGGTCTTGTACCAAAGTTATAATAACTCTATGAAGTTATTTGCTATCAAATATCTCCTGGAACCGAATGAACAATATAATATCTAGAATTGAATCTCGAAATCGATTTGACCTTTAGAACTGTATTCAAATTTAAATTATAATATGTAAACTTGGATCTTACCTTTAATGTTTTCAGGAAGAGAGGCTAAGCATAAATAAATAGAATATCAGTTCTCGACGTCGCTATGGTTTTACAATAAACCTATTTTTATTATTGAATCTCAGACATTTTAATTACGATCTTTGAACATTTAGAAACGTTGAAAATAAATTGTATTTTGAACCGTTCATAAAGTTTTAATTACAAAAGAGATTCTAAAATATGTCTGCCCTATGATGTGTTCTTGAGGTTTTTTTTTAAAAAAAAGCACAGTCATATCTCTCACTGATGGATGGTACGCAGTAGGAAGAGTTCATATGTAAAGAAAGTGCAGCTGCCCTAGCCACCGCTACCTTGCCGTCCTAAAAGGACACCATATGAGAATTTTTTCACGCCTCTTTTAAAAAAGCGCATGTTAATAATTATGTTTTAGAAATTTTAGTAATTAAATGAATTCTATTAGGCAAACATGAGATAAGCTATTATTGTTATAGTTAGAATTTTATGGGTTTACTCATTAACTGTGCTTAATTAGTATCACTGTCGTATTTAATGTCTCAATAAAGAGGAACAGAAACATTCTTTTCTCATCTAGGTTTATTAGCCTCTCAGATGAGACGTTGTAAGTATACCTACTTGATACCTCTACCTCTACCGGAGATACCTCTACTAAACATGAATAGGGATGTAGTTACCACAATATACACTAAATCTGGCAATATCGAAATAGCCTGATGGCGAGTAACACTTGAAATACCAGTGGTACTTTACACACGTTGCTAACTCGTAAGATTCAAGAAGCAGTGCAATGTAGACAGCAACGAAGAAATTTATATATTATAAAGGCTATATATTTGAAAGAAGTTTTTCATGATAGAAATATAAGATGAGTTTGGGCCTGAACACCGCCACTGTGGTCCAATGCGGCATTGACAGTGAAAGTGGTTTCAGTAGCAACTGAGACTAATGGTTACATGAATCATCTGGAGTTCGATATAACAAAGATCGACCCATCAACCATGGCAAAAGTGGTTTTATTTCGTTATTAAAATTAGAGTTGAGTACTCTAATCATAATATCAATTAGCTCCTCGACTATGTTACTTTACAGCAGCCGTAGTAACTAAAAATCAAGATATTTATTGAAATACAAATTCTTTATTGTCTCATTTATGACAATTAATCTACATTTATTTAACAATAAGCAGCTTTTATTTATAAAACTCATGCCATCGAATAACTTCATGTCTCCAAGTCTCCGTAAATTCGTAACATCACTATCAAAATTTTAATAACCGTTGATATTATGACAGACAAAATTTATAGTTACTTCCTCAAGATAAAGTGTTGTACATAAGATACCAAACGTTTACGACAGCTTTATTACAGTACCAACGTACCGTTACATGATATGAAAATTCTTTGTTAAGTTAGCAACACCTAACATTCTTTCAACTGCGTTGAGTTCTAAAGCGTGGCCTTCGCGAACACAACTCTAAATTCAACAAGATAATACACGCTAAATTCAACAAAACCCTTCATGTGAGCAGATTGCAATTGAGATCAAACAAAAATTTAATTTCGAATTGAAATTCTGACCACGAAATCATGTGATCGTATATTTTTTCCTAACAAAAGCATTAGATGGATAATTATGAACACGTACTTAGAATAATAGATTTTTAGATAAATGGCGGATCGTTTGATGTTTCTATAACTAAAACACTTTCGACTTTTTAAATCAAAAGGAAAGTTTTTATAGATGCTTCTACCAGTTTATGTATCCGTAATATTTTATAAATTTAGAATATATCACATCTATATAAATTCTTGATCGTCGTCATATTATCACAAATCAAACCAACGCTCTGTTCCGACGAGACAATAGCTAGGAACATGTACGATAATAAGATGTTAAATTAGATTCAACGAATATATCCGTTATTAATTAATCTCATATAACATCACTTAAAATAAATCCACTGATTCTATCAGTATCCATTGGCTGTTTAAGTTTGTGTTTGATGTTCGTTTCGTTGTTGGCAATAAATTTTATTGTCTTAATCTTCGAGTATTGTTTAACTTCTGCATCGGTACAAATAGAAGCTCTTATCTTTGATATTCTTTGTTGTCGAGAAAAGTTCGTAAAATCATTTCCATTGTCACGTTTCTTCTGCATTATGTTAATTTTATGATAGACTCCATATATTTCTTGAAAACAAAAATAGCTCGAGATGGGTCTAAGATTTATTACTGTATCATACATTAATTACCAGGTACCGCAAATACTTCGATATTTAGTTTTTGTAAGCAAAAATTAAAGTGAAAAAACAGCTACAAACATTACCTTTTTTTAGAGCTTTCTTCTTAAACAACTATTCTAAAATTTACTTTAAGGCTTTCAAATATAATTCACTGCATGTAAATGGCACTGAATGTTCTAAATTTAAACCATATTTCTAGAGTTTTTGTTAAGGAAGTTGCATTTATTAGAGGATACCCTTGTAGTAAATTTACATATGCAAATATGATCCTTTCATTAATATTCTGGCCGTCAAACTTTGGGATTGATTCTGTTACTCAATCGAAGTGCATCGCGGCGCACACATGAGATTACGTTATTTCCTGCAGTAATTACTCTGCAATATGACTCTACTAACAGGTCGACGATTTATCACAGCTCTTGACTGCTTGTTTACATATTCGCAAACAGTCATATTTGTTTACTTCACAGATGGATCATCATTGTTAAATTTATTGAGTCAGTAAATGACCTTCTAAACAGTTACAGCGATTGGGAGTTGTCCATTCCAAATTTTACATAAAATCTCAAGCAATGGTCTTTTAGAACAAAAAAGCACAGTAATTGTAAATCCATTCTAAATCGTCAAAAGAATATATACGCGATCTTATAAAGCCTTCACGGACAGTCAAACTAAAACTGTACAGTTACGTACACTAAATAAACAAAAAACTTGAGAACTGCTAGAACAATAAGGTTACAAAATTATCATTGTCGCGTAGAACGAACAATAGGAATTACGTCTGATATCTGTTTCTGTCTAAAACCCTCTCAAATAAGGTTGATATTTCAGTGTGAAATTCCAATGATTTAGATAAATTATTAAGTTTCGTCCAAATGACTTTAAGAACAATTGTTTCTGTGTAACGAATAATATTATTACGTCGATCAATACAATACAATAGTTTTGATTACTGATCTTGAGTTTAATTATCTAATCTTATTGTACGAAATAAGTCAAAGATAAAAGATATGTAATTGAACAAAATTAGTTTGTTCTATTTCTTAATGTTAATATTAAGTTAGATAGTAAAATTGTAATAAATACAATATTTTTAGTTGCGTTTTATAGGCAAAAGGATAATTTTATCACGCAATAAAGGAAATGGAATTTGATATCATCTAAGCTTCACGTAGTCCTGGCTATAAGACTATCTAAATTTATTTTCAATTCACATCGAATAATTAATTGAGAAGTTCAATAAGTTTTCGGTTTATTTTCGATTAAAAAGAAAAACAAACCCGTAACAAAAAGTAATTTCCCAGTCGTCTAGTTACTCAAAGTCAGGGTCAAAATATCTTTATTTGAATAGAATTCATTTACTAAGTTCTTTTAAATCGTGATAACAAGGAATATGTATCAGAAAAAAAAATGTGTTTTAAGTTAATAGTGACAACTTTAAGTTCTTATTAATCGGGTATATGCAAATTGTCCCAGTTATAGAATTTAATTATGTATTACTGAGGGCCCTGAACCCGAGTCGTCGACATGCGACATGCTGGTTAGCCCGTAGATGATGTTTAGTGGGTAGTAGGCGTCCCGCATTTTTCCCGAGTCTCCTATACCCCTACAGATAGCGCCGTACTGTTGGAATGAAGTGTAAATTCCTTTGACTATTACTACATTACATTGGGCCAGTGTATTATGGCCTGATTCTGATCTATTTCTTCGTGAAGGAAGTTCTGGCGCCAGTGGTCGGGCGTATGAAGACTATTGATGATGATGACATATCTTCATATTTTTTTTGTATGTATTCAAAAATATTTTAGAGGCTATGATGTTGGCATTTGCTATACAGGAAAACCTGTATAGTAAATGCCAACATCATAGCTTACGCATGTCAGTTTAAATACGACAGAACACGTACCTTTGTGTATTAAATTGAAGTATTTACAATTTTCTTGGCTTCTAACATATTGCTTATTTATAATTATTACTGGCACTTTTCAATAATGCCCTATTAATGGATATGTCATTGCATATTAACGAAATGAATTCATGGGTTAATATTGTTCAGATGCATTAAGTAAAGTAGTTAGTTGTGCTTTCCATTAATCACGTCGGTGTTCGTAGGACCATAATATAATTAAAGGCAATGCCTATTCTATTCCATTCTGTAGTCTACTATATTCGGTTTTATAAACCTGTTATAAAATCATTGAACTTACAAAAACACTCTGTAATATTCTTTTATTACAATTTGTCCATATTTCAAATTTGATGATTACAAAATTTGTCTATTCTAAATATATTCTATTATGTATATTTAATAGTATATTATGATAAAACGAATTTAACAAGTGAAGTTCGATCATTATTATATGAGTACGCTTCATTCGAAATTTTTAAAGCACAAGAAAATATGTCGACTAAAGTCATTTTATTATACCTTCCTAATACTGTAATATAAATATTAAAATAAAAAAAAATTGACCTTTTCTTTTAGTACGAGGGACAGAATAGTAGTTAAAATCAGTATTATATTTATTCCATAGCAATTTGTACTCATAATTAATTTTTAATATTTAAAAAACCATAATTATAATCGATATTGCTGTTTTATATGACAACCAAATTGCATATAATATGAATATACCCCATTTTGCATCTGTAAGTTATTAATCTTCTTTGAACAATCATTTTGTTTTCGTATTTTTTTTTACTAAAGAAATCTTCCGTAAGTGCGCCTCCATTGGAATACAACCAGGTACTTTAATAAATAGTCAACATTTAGGTGGCTTTCTTAAGATGTCTCCGCGAATGTCCTGCAGTTTACCAAACGTTCCCACATTTCGTTCCAAATGATGTTTTTCGTATCACATTGAACTTGTTTACAAAGACAGTAAACTAGCGAGACGAGCAAGAAATTCCAATTATCAATTAATTAAAAATAAATTACTGTGATTAATTACTGTATACTGTACTCAATGCTTACTTTCCTTGAATTAATAATTAAATTCACTAAGTTTTGTCTTCTGGCAACTCCGCAAAAGTACATTATAATATAGTTTTATTAACAAGAAAAATATTCTTGATCTGAAGACATAGCCATTTTTTATATATTTTGAAGAAAAAACAGTATTTTAGATCATTTTTTAAAATTCAACATTTCCTAAAGATAAAATAGAATCTATTTCATGTAGCTAAGCCCCATTTCTCAAGGTCACTCAGATGTACACGAGCTGTGTGCTTGTTATTTTTTTTTGTTATATTCTCCCTATAACAGATAAGGCCAGGGGAACTGAAGCCCATATAGCCACGCGTTATGTAGTTATTTCATTATTTCTGGCTCCGGAATACCAGTCTATAGTCGTAAGTCATTATCAAAATGCATGACCCATTTTGATAATGACTTACGAGAAAAAAATTGAAATTGGTATGCAATGTTAGCGATTTTGATGAAATAATGTGCAAATGAGAATTAAACGATACAATGATGTCAAATAAATAAAATTAAAAGTGATTGAATGGAAATGAAACTCTGAAAAATATTACGGAAGTCACTGATTAATTCTGAATGATTTGTTACATATATTGCACGATGTAATGATCATTTTTGGCATGAAACTACACCAATTAAATAACAAAAATTTCACTAATATAAAATTTATAAAAATATGATTTTATAAGGAGAACATACAGCGTTAATTATAACGATTTGTTGACTATAAATAACGTGATACTAGTCAGCTGGAGGAATAAAATTTACTCACCTTAGAAAACAGGTGAAACATCTTCAAAACTTGCAATAGTTTCGACAGCATTGATTCCACGCCGAGAGGGTTATGCGAGCCACAGCTGTTCTACGTGTTACAGTGACGAACGCATGGGGGCATTGACATTTTAGCCAATTTGCCTATTGTGTTAAAAAAACTTTATCTTGGCTTTTGTTTCACTTTATGTTTTGTAATTACACCTCAAAAGTAAGCAAGTTAGTAACATATGATATAATATTATGACACTTATTTTAAAGTAATGAGTAAGACAAATATTAAGTTTACGATATAGGTGCAGGTTTCGCACTAATCTATATTTGAAACTAGATCATAAGATATAATGCTGTTTTTTATCCAAAATAAATAAACCATTTGCTTTCGAGAAATTGATGTTTGTGTAAGTTCCTTATCTTTATAGTAAATATTTCTACCACATTTTTTTCATTATCTACTATACAAACACTAGTTGTTGATAATATGTGCGAATGTAAGAACTCTATTATTACTTAACGTGAATTGTTTGGCTTCGGAACACTAAAAAAGGGAAATATTAAGGGACTTACTTATTACAATTTGTACAGAATTGCAACTGAGGATATTTTCATTCAAAGATTGCGTTCAGATAAGACAAAGTCTCTGTATATTAACGACAGAAGTTGTATTCGTACAAATGCAAATTTTATGAATTTCCAATAGCAATCTATGAAATTATTTTCGCTCAACATTACAAGGGACACAATCATCCTACTGGATTTATTTTGATTCAATTAAATTGTTCCAATCCTACAAAACAGGTAAATCCTTTTATATTAAACGACTAAATTTCATGTTTCATTTACATTTTCAATGATTGAATTTTGACCTTCCTGTGATGAAAGTGTACCTAAATACTCTGTAACTGTTTTTAATTTTTAACTTAATTAACAGACAATAAATTTTCTGAGAAACTTGTGTAAGGTAAATAAAACTTCACAAACAAAGGAATAGTACGAGATATTACTGTTAGAATAATTATTACAAACCACATAGCAAATATAACTTGCTGACACTAGAAAAAGTTAAATAGTCAACACCTTGTCAACACCTTACCGTAAAGAAAACTTCACTTGACAAGACCTTAACGATTTAAAAACTTCATTAAACAGAGTATACGTCTAGCTCAATATTATCATAACTGTAGTCGTAAATATCAAACGTGATTGTTGAGTTTTGAAAGTAAAATTAAAATAACCTGTTATTTTTTTACTGAAACTAACTGTCAAGTCTAGAAACCTCATTTCCTCATTGTGCATCAAATAAGGAACGCTAACAGAACAACTGTCTATTGAATTAACAGCCTTATGAAACCATAGATAATAAGAGTCACGAAGGGAAATTCATGCTAAAACCTATATTTCATGACGTACAACCTCCTTTTTTATGATAATTTCGGTAACGAAAAGGCGATGGATAAACCTTTAATGTTAATATAAGCGATTCAAAGTAAGTTATAGTAAAAATACGTGTCAAGAAAACATGTTCTTTTCTTCAATAAAATAAAAAATAAATAATTTTCTACTCTTCAGTAGAACTTCTTTATTTTACGATTATTACTGTTCCCTTCGAAAGTATTCAAAATCACATCTGAGTATCAGGACTACAAGCGCTACGTGAGTTGCTTTCCTAAATAGTTATATCTAAACAATGACTTGATAATCAATAGTTTAGACAACCTTTATTACCTAAAATATTATATTAGAGATTTATAAATTCAAATGTGTTTTTTAAAGTGTTTTTCTTATCTAGAATTTCGTATTCCTTAAAAACCTTTAATAAGTTAATACAAAGATAAATATAGATAGACAGTATATTCATAAATATACATCATGTATACCCTTTATTATTACCATTATAGTTCAAATAAATGGGTGCATACATGGGTGTACAAATTAAGGTTGAATCTCTTGCATATCATTTGAACTCTAAATTTAAAATTATGTTTCTGAGATGCCTAAAGTATTATGTCAGTTATGCTTATCTAATGTGTGTCTTTTGAATGTTATGCCGAAGATCATTTTGTTTGTTATCTACGCTTATATGCCTTTACATAATTTCATTAAAATCATACATGATGAAATTAAGAAAAATGTTATTGTCATTTTATTAGGTAATATGTTCAGATTAATCACGTTATCTGTAACATATGCACCTTTACAAGTATGATAAGGTTTTAGATGGCGCTCGCAAACGCTATCCAACTGTGTGAGTAAAACAAAAGAAGCTTGACAACATGACGATAGACGGCACGACGCAGCAGTCAGCAGGCTTTGTGATGGTAACATTAAAAGAATGGAAACGTCACAGCTTTTTGCTAAGTTGACCTACTTCACAGCTTTGTGTATATTCTCTATTTGAGGAAAATTGTGATGAAGATACTACTTCGATTAAGGTTATGTCTATGGAGCAGTTTGGTTAATAATAAAATCCTTTCATATTAATAAAAAGGTTGCAAACAATAATTTTTAATAATAACATGCTCATTGTCGTCCGAGAACTCGTTATTACGTTCGAGAAAGATTGAGTACCCAGTTAACTAATGTATCTTTTATTTTCGCAAATACTTTTCTTTCGCACCGTTCATTCAGCTGAAAAATTTTAGAACACCCAAATCATATATTTATACGCGCTTTCTTTGCTTTCTTAGAAAAGGTTTTCCAGACAATTTCAAGTTTATTCTACGAACTTCAATTTTATAAAAATAAACAGTCTAAAACGGTGTAACAATTTCAATATCTAAAAAATGTAGTATAAAACTCGGACCAGTCTATTGAATGAGCAAGTAATAGTAGTATTTGTACCCAAGTATTTTATTCTTTTACTGTCCCTAAAAAAAGTTTAACAGATAGTTTAGTATTTCTTATTTAATCACGATCATAATAAATTATAGTTGTTTACATTATGACAATTAAATTACATTGACACTGACATATACAATAGATAAGATTACTGATTACTACAGCCAAGAGTATTCAACTCATCAGATCAAGGATTTAATTTCACCCAAGGGTTTAATTATGAAAGTTAATTAACTGTGTGACAATATACACCCAATGTTTAGATTGTATGTCTTAAAGAAATGCATTTCAGTCATCTTTCGATATTGAATATTGAAAAAAATTAGAATAGAATAGAATAAAATACATCTTTATTGTACATCAGTCAATTCAAGAAGAGAAATACACAAAATTAACAATTCTGTACAAAGAGCGACCTTATCGCTAAAAGCGATCTCTTCCAGGTAACCTTATGACACTAATTAAGAGCTAATCAAAAATATTTGCATTTAAATAAGGTTAATACAAAAAAAAATATTTATTTACCTATGTGAAATAGGTTCTGGTAGTGATGTAAATAATTATAGTATTATTGTTTAAAATGATTGATTGATTTGATAAGTTATTTAAAGTGATCCAATTGTTGTTATATAAAGCCATTATAGTGCAATCGGGTAGTAGTGTATATCCACAGCGATAACTTTGTAATTTTGATGTTGTTAGTCGTGTATACAGTACGCACACTAAAAGGCATATTTTTTGTGAAGTGACATAAAACTACTCGAAATATAGCTGACGAATTAAATAGTAAAAAAAGAAACATAATGCAGTTTGTTTCAATGTTATTTAGGTCAAATAGAAAAAGTCTGTTTGTTTAACAAAAAAATTGTTTCATAATAAACACGTATGACGTCACGAAACACGTTTGATTTTGGATACAATTGGTATAGTTTTATGGTAGACCTATAGTTATCGTAGCTTTAATTTCGTTGTCATCTTCATAAACTTATATACGACCCACAGCTGGGTATAGACCTTCCCATAGATGATACAAATAATGCGATTTGGTGAGTGAAAACGGTTGCCGTAACCACTGGGATCAAACGCTTAACCGCTTTTCGTAATCGAAACCAGAGCGCTCGTACTCTTCTTGGTATCATATTTTTATTACTGAAAAAAATCGAAATTGAAATTGAAATCGAAGATTTAACAGGTTTTAATGAAATCTAAGATTTAACAGGTTTTAATTTAAGTAGTCTACTACTTGTAACTTGTACTTCTTATGTTTATGTTTTATTGATTTTTTTTGTTGTTTTTTAGGTTAAACACAAAAAACACAGACACAGGCAGAGTAAAATGAATACAAAGTGAACTTTCAGTTCATTAACTTTTGCTTTTTATGTCTGTGTCTCTGTTAAAACTTGTAAACTATTATGCAAGTGAACTTCTCTTAGTATCATATTTTTATTACTGAAATAAAAATCGAAGATTCAATAAGTTACTAGTAACTTGTGACTTATTAAAATTTGTGTTTGTTATGTTTATGTAAAGCACACATAAAAAGCACAGATTCATTAAAATGAATTCAAAGTAAACTTACTTTTTATTGACTTTTCTGGATTAAAATGAATGCTAAGAAAACACAATTCTAAACTGAATTCTGTCGAATAGTCTTTGTTAAATGACAGAGGGTTGAGACATTTATGTCCCGTCACAATGAAGTTCTGTCCGTCTTAATAAGTCGTTATCTAACCTCATAGACTAGGCAGAGCTGAACTGGGTCAACTTTAGTAACAAGCAAGGAGATACAACTTACAAAGCTTCGTATGAGGGACCAATAAAACTGAATTACAGAGTAGGGAGCGATATGTTCTATCATTCTGCTAGGAAATACGAAAAAAATTTATTGATGCAGCTAAAAGTAGCTCTGGAATAATGAAGAGTTAATTTAATTATAGAGTAAATAGTGATTGGAATATATGGTGTTTGCTATGAGATATCGAGGAGAATCATTCATCTTATTAAGGAATATACTTACGTAAGCGCTGTTCATTAAAACTGGACGGTATATACGGTATACCTACCTCTAAGTCCTGCTTTTTTCAACGCAAGATAATGAATATAAATAATAGAAGTCGATACCTGATTGCTTATTAGTTAATTAATCAATTTACCACAGAAGCTCGCTGCTACAGCTCAAATGGCCGTATAAATCTCACTGTATACCCTCCATAACCTCGACTCCATAAATATCTACGACACATATAGAAGCGGGGTCTAATGAAAGCGGTTGGAGAAAACTGGACGGCGATTTTCGCACCACCCAACAACTGTATAATCTGTGTAATCTTCTGATAGTATACCTCTATATCGATGTAGAAGAGCCTAATAAATCAAACAACAATGCATGGTTATATTCTTTTGTTTTATAAAACAAAAATGTAAAGACTAACTGTATGGAACATGTATGAAATCATTATACGGAACAATAATTATTGCTATGACTGTAGCAGATACTAAATAACTTAAACATTAAGGGCAATTTCAAATCCCCGACCAAAATTTATGTATAGGGTAGAATAAACTATTATCTAACTTAGATTACTATTTATATATAATTTTGATAAATTACAATGATCATTGAGGAACACTTACATGAATATTATTAAAATAAAGACTTGAAATCTTAATAAAAGAATCTAGTACCTTACTAAGAACTTAAGTATTAAATGTTTTGGATTCAAAGTTTTGATTTATAATTCACCAATCAAATCTATGTATTTTAAAGTCAAAAACCTGAAAATCTTAGATTATTCAAGTTCTAGAATGAATACTCTAAGGAAAAAAATATTCCGTAGTCTCACTGTGACATTTGAATGTAATTTGGATTTGAATAACAAATCCTGCCCAGCGGCGAAAGTAACGTATTACCTTAAAGAGTGTTTATTGAAACAGTGAAAATAACAAAAGACGGTTTCAATGCGTACATTGATAATAATAGCTCATAAAAACAATATTGCAGTAAATAAACTTTGGCTTAATAGCAAAAAATAACAAACATTTTATCGAAAAATAACTGGAAACACTAATTGAAAATAGAGTTTTTATATATTGGGTCGGGGAAATAGTCTTTTTGCGTATATTATATATAAACTTGTAATAAATTATCTTTACCATCTGGCTGGCTTTCTTGACATAAAAAATGTGACATTTCAAAAACAGAATCAAATTAGGAAAATTTTGTTTCCCACTATTTTTCATTTATTTTTATTTCATTTATTATTATTTATAGATTTAAGAACATTCGTACATTAATCAGCTGTGGAAATTTTCGCAAACAAAGATTAACTTTTAACAGATGATACTAAAGCAACAAGTGGAACAATACATATGAGAATTAATCCGATACTACAGTTATGGCATGTTTGGACTTCGGTCAAAGTTTTCGGTACAGACACAATTCAATCTCTCCCTGATAAATTGTTCTCAACTTTGATAATATTATTTTTCGTGCAATTTCCCTTGTATCGCATAACTTGGAACTGATGCAGCTGAAGTATTTTAGATTGTCATATATTTTAATATAATCTACTTAACCTACACGCTTGGAAGTTACATTCTGTTTGACAACTATGGTTTTAAGGTATTAGTTTTATGTATTTAATTTATATATGTGTATGTATTTATATATTTAATAATGGTATGTATTCTAGCTATATCATTAACTTTATATATTTATTATCCTACGTCGCCAACATTCCTCTTTCTCGCTTTTTGTTTATTTTGGATCCACGATGAGATCAATGATTTGAGAATTTTATAACCTCTACGAACTACGTTTTTCGAATACGTCTATGTTGTAAGATCATTCAAAACGTCGCAGCCATAGATCTAAACAACTCATCAATGGTGAACAATTGGCCTGTTCTGTTTTAACGTTCATCAGAATTTAAAGCAAATAAGCACTCAAAAGTAATAGCTGTGACTGAGCATTTTAAAGACACACAACTTTTTATGTAGAATTTTTTGCTGGTAGATATATCTTTTCTATTTTTATCATATCCTAGATAACTCACATAAATATTTAGTTACGTTTTTTGCTTAATACTAAAATAGTTATTTATTCTGTTTATAAAAACATTAAGTTAATTATTACTTAAATAATAATATAAGTTACTTAATAACAAATGTAGATGAATATAGAATGTCTTAGTGGAGACATTGCATCTAAAGAAACGAAACGAAGCTGGTAAATATTTAGCAAAGAGCTTACAGATACTTGAAAGCGACAGGTGCTTAATAATTTTAAGAAGCTTTTTGTCAAATAATAAGATATTTCATAATGTTGTCATAATATCCACCAGAAATCTTTTGAATATTTTCATTTTATAAGTAATAAATTATAAAGAAATTGAGTAATGTTCTCGAATTTATTTTTGAAAAGCCATCTCGAAAAAGTAAGTTCTTGTCTTTATGAGAATTATTTTGTTATCTATTTTCTTTCAAATCATTTTTGGACACTCAGTTTCACTTTCTATTGTTTCTTCTATCAAGTTAGCAACCACTTCAAAGTATAATTTTAAATTGGATTACATAATATAATGAATTATATTTGACTGTTCAGTGTTTTGTTTTTATTTTGTTTATAAATTTGAATGGTAAGTTTCTAATGTGTCTGTTTGTCAGTGGTTTAAAATCATGGAATAGCTTAATAAAAACCATATGACAAACATAATACTAGTCAAAAAAAATTAAAGATTTCCCTGGATTTCCCTGGCATTCCACCATTAGATCCTGAGTTTGTGACAATAGGACCAACTCAGGGGTATTATCTATAGAATAAGAAAAGAATTTTGAAAGTAGGTTCATAATTAACATAGAATTCAGTTAACTACCATTAAAAATACAGGCAGTGGAACATGGAACTTCCTCTTTTTAAAGTCGGGTAATTCGTAAACTAAAAACTTAATTATATTACAAGCTGCATACATATTTGTATCTATGAGAATATATTTAGTCTTATTTTAACCACGTTGATTTCATTTGTCGGTTATGAAATTTGCAAATGCAACTTAAAATAGCTCAAATAAATCCATTAACGATATTGCATTAAATAAATACTTAACTTATGTAGTACAAAAAACGAACATCACCATTACGGGCAGACATTTTACATTACGTCATCAACTGCCCACCCAAAGGTTTACCCGTCGTAATGACTACAATCTTTATCTTGCGTGAAATAATGCAACCATTACGGTTCGTACTAAATTCTGTGTAGTACCTACATAACAAACACAATAGACTGTGGAATGAATTTTAGCGACTTTTTCTTTATAGAATATCAAGAGCACGAACTAAACTTAACATGGGATTCTTCAGAAGAAACGTGAAGAGGAACCCTTTGAGCCGGCAAGGTTTTGTCTAGGCAATGTGACCCATGCTGCATTGTGTATTTACATGTATAATGATCTATTCATATTCTCCATTATTCGAGTACACACTGCTATCTTTCTCAATTTATTTTTTGTTTTTAGTCTGTTAAATTGGTAGATTCTTTGTGCATACCCTCAACCCTCTAAAAATTATATTTATTTTATCATATGTTCATAAATAAATAAACAAAAGTGAATCATAAACAGTTCATTTGCATAGTTCTCTTACTTTGGTATAACGAAAAACTACTTTCGTTGTAGTTAAAGCTGGATGGCTCAATCGAAATCCAACCAGCTTAACTGCAAGTATTGTCAACCACCATTCCATATTTGGGTTATACGCCCATAGCTAGATATGATCTTCATGTATATCTCTGATTTAAAATGTAAGGGATAATTAAAAACATTTAGGATATACTTATACATATACTTACAATAGTTGATTATGTAGACACATATTTGATCTTCGTTGTATTACCTGTAAAAGAAATGTCAATTGTATAGCTTACGTCAATTCAAATCACATGATACCATGTAGTCAATATCTTAACCTAGCCAAACATTACAAAAATAAATATACATTTGCAAAAATAACGGACGAAAGTAACTCATTTAGGTGCATAATTTAAATCAATTAGGTGTTCTATATTAAAAAAGTTGGTATATATAGGTGAAACGATTGTGATCTTTACTGAAAGACAATACCTTAACAATAGGTGTCGATTATGGCTGGTGCGTTGATAATTACCAATTGCCTCGAGAGTAGAATAGAAAGGATAATGGTTCCAATTCCGTAGTGCATATATTAAATTAAATTTAAGTTCAATACTAGCAAAATGACAGCTAACCGGTGATGTCATTTGACGTTTCTAAAATGGCGATTCTTAAGCATATCTGCACAATATTTTAAAGCATCGTAAATCAGTTAAAAGTCTATGGATCGTCTTAGTATCAACTGACTTGACGTTCCTTGAAGTAGTTCTATCTCTTCTTAATGAATTCAAATAAAAGCGATTCACATAAATTTAGTCCATGTACAACGGAAGGGGGGTCAATATAATAACAATAACCACAGAATATCTTGTACAGAAACTGATTTTATCAGAGAAAAATAGTTTTAATACACTCTGGCGCAGAAGATTTTACACGAAATTTTAAGGTTTTATCTTTTTCCACGTGTGTACGTCAAGTGACCCACTGCACAATGAGGTGTAAAGTTGACCGTAACAAACAAAAACGTGGCGACGTAATAGCTTCTTGCAAAGCCCGGTTACCAATTATTTACATTAAGCGAGATCCTTATCTAATCCAAGTTTTAATATTATAGTAGTGAGTTTAAGGTCAATGGTATTAACAACGCTGAAAGTTCATTGTGTATAAAACTTTTTCATCTGGAATACCTCTCAATTTGAAAGTATATCGAACCAAAAATTATATTATCTTTTCATCATATTGCAAATAATATTCGATCTAATGGGAACATTCTTTGCTCATTGTGAAACACTTTCGAAACTTCTATGTCCTAAAAATTGCCATTTTTCTACTTTAAGAGTAGAGAATGCGAGGTAATTAAAATTAAGAATCGTTTTATTCCATCGAAAGAGCTCACTGTTTAACACAAGATGATCAAAATATTGGAAAAAGTAGAATTATTAACAATCAGGTAGCTTTCTACAAGCGCGAATTCACTGACAAGCCGTTAAATTATACTTTCATCAACAATCTTTATCGGACTTCACTATAGAATCAACCAAAATCCACCTTTTCATTAATCTTTCGTACCTAGGGAAACGGATCTAGACATAATATTACCAATTCACGCTGAATCACCGTATTGTAAATTATATTACCAGTGTAATATATGGTAATTTTTAGTGATGAACACGAGGTGGTCTAGATGATTGAAATTATTGATTTATTACGATGCGTGGATCAATCGGAGAAAACATTTTATTGTAATGATTGATATCACAGATTAATTGGCCTAGATTTTATGTACCTTTACCTATTTAAACTAAGACTTTTCTCTCTTATTTGTATAATAAAGTGGCAATAAATCAAACGCGTAACCTGATGGAACACGGTAACTGAAGTCTAGCCCATTATGCGTTGGTGAATTCATTTCACAATATACTCCTAAGTTGTTACAGTCGACATGGCATTAAAAGGGTCGTTTGGTATTTTATATACACCTTATTTGGTGCTATTAAGAGCGGTTCTTGCAATTTACCTGTTACAATTCACGTCTTGTATATTGAAACAAGTGTATAAAGTCTATATTCTATTGCAAGAATATTTAAGACCTTTTAACCCCAAAACATACTCTAACGTGAATTTTATTTACAGTAGTTTGATAAAATATGTTAAGAAGTAGGGTGTCTTTATATGAATAAAATATTTTCGTGAATTAGAAATTTATTAAACTTACAACGCAACCAGAAATTTGATTCTTCGTCTTGGAGTAATACTTTCCTTTTACGAAGTAGATAAATGCCCAGCAGTAAAACATTTGATGATTCTAATAATGAATTCTGTAAAGTTTCTAGTGTTTCGATACTCGGGTTACTTACATATCACTTATGCTTCCTTAAAAAAGGCGTGAAAAGTTATCTTTTAGGCAAGCTAAATTTTTGTGGGTGGTCTAGTGATTTGCTTCCCTCCCGCAAATGACAATTGAGTTACTCGAGAGATTTAGTGGGTTTTACAAGTGCTGCTGTTTTCAGGCACTTGGCGTGCCCCACATACGCTCGCCGCTTAGCCAATGGCGGGTAATCCCGTAAATGGATTTCTCCTTGTAAAAAAGGTGAGCAAGACTAGACGGCTATTGTACAATCCACGCTGATCTAATGGTAAATAATGAGACAATTCGATATGCTAACATAAGTCGCCATAAATTCTCTTAATGTTACAACTGCTTCATTTAATGAAAAGTTGGCTGTACACTATTTATATTTAATCCCACCTGAACCCCCACTTGAACAATAGATATTGCTATAGAGCTGTATATTTATTGTAATTGTTGTTGGGATTGAAATGTAACGAATTGTTATTGTATACGAACTTGTCGCTAGCTGGAGTATTTAACTGTAATGATTCCTGTAATACAATCCTTTGTTTTTTTATATTAAGCTCAGCAAATGACTCGACACCACCTGATGATAAGCAGTAGAGGAGTCCATATGTGAAAACAGCCTCACCTTGCCGGCGCAAAAAGTGCTTTTTCACGATTACTTTAAAAGGAACCCATGTTCTAAACTTCTATATGTTGATAACCATGTACTTAGTTAAGACTTAAATAGAACAATTTTGAATCGAAATAAACGTAAATCAATCATAAAGTAGACAATAGATAAGTATTGTTAAAGAAACGCCTGAGGACTAGTGAAACTCTAAAAATTTATGATATAACGCTCCCTAATTAGCAGTTGAGAAATGCTCAAATTTGGTAAATTTCAATTTGAAATCTGAGAATATCACAGGAGGTCGGATCTTGATTATATAATTTAAGTGTACCTGTCATGACCCGTTTAATCGACCGGTAAAAGCGTTTACTTACCTTTCTCAAAGTTTTGATAATGAAACTGATATTATGGTCGGGTGTGGTCTTTTGTGTTCTAAATGATTCTATTTTCCTAACATAATGGAATATTAACTATAGTAGAATAGGTATACTGTATGCTTTATACCACTATTCACTATTAATACATTTGAATGTGTTAAGAAAGGAAAATATTTGGAATCACCTCGATGAGTATTATGATGTGATTGGTGGCGTGATGATGCAAGCGCTCTGGTGTCTGGTCTGGAAATCATAGCATCTTTTACCATGATTAGACATTGGTTGGATTAATCAAAAGTTGTTTGAATCACAAATGACTTTTGCAATTTAATGAAAATAATCTTGGTAAGGAATTGTACGGTTTTCCTGATGGTGTATGGATAACGAGATAAGTACTATCGACTGATTCAAATATGCAACAGTTGTCAGAGACCGTTGTGACCAGAGGGTCTATAGTTACCAGAAGGAAATTTTAAAAGTTCAGTCTGATTTCTATACACAAGTGCTGAGATTTTGTTTAATTTATTTTATTCACAGCTCTATGAATCCGAATTATGAATTATTGGTTTTGTAACATTGAAAATAAAATAATCCATACAATTCCAAGCCACATTCCTATTAGGAACCTTAAATCTTGAAATGTCAGGAAAGATCCAGAAATATATAACCTTACACGATTCTGATTGTGCTGGTCCAATCTATAGCGCACCCTATGCTTAATGTATTTAATGTGTAATCTTTATACAGATTATTTAAAAAAAATTGAATTGTCTTCAAGTATGAATTAACTTCACTCACACACACGGAGTCACGCTAAGGAGTTTTTGGGGCATAACACCTCAACTCTGGCAATTACGGTTGGTAGATAAAAGGGATTGCAGTAACAACCAGACCCTTCAAATAACGGTTGACTTATCTTTGATAAGCCCACCTCATTTTTTTCACGTGAAATTAGGGCTGTTGCACAGTGTTGGGTCGTCGATAGGCAGTTAATGATGATGATACTGGTACTCAATCAACCATAGCACTTCAATCCAGCGCTAACGAGCTCCTACGTTCATCGCTTAGATTAATAATTAGTTTTTTACAGTTTAGCTTAAATAGTACACTAACTTTTGTACTTAGGAATCTGATTTTTTCTTAGAAATAAACGTTACGAATGCTCCCAGTCTCTCTCAATTAAACACTTATACAAACGTCAATACCAAAAATGTAAGCTAAACTCTTTCTAGAAATTAGCTTAGTTTTTTAATGGCATTGTGATTTATCATGTTTATAAAGATCTATTTAGTATTTAGTAGCCAACATAGCATTTCCTTCAGGTTGAAGAATAATCAGACTGTTACGAAAGCTCACTCTGGCGCAGATTAGATATATTTAGCAAAAATTTTGACTTGCAAATATTAGTTCTTAGTATATTTTTTATTTTATTGATTTTTTAATATGTTTTTACAGATAGATTTTACTTCAGAAAAATCCTGCACTACCTATTTACTAATAGGACACACCTGTTTCCCCGCACGGAATGCACCCGTCAACGAGTCCTGTAGTATTTTAGAACCCGTATTTTATTGATTCTGCTTGGGGATGTTTTTAGAAAACAGTATATATACCTGTCATAATATTTAAAGATGATTTATACCAATTTTCAAGTCTATTGACACAAAGAATAAAAAGATTTATAGTAAATTCAACCTACAATTGTAAACTCTTATGGGTGGATTTCCAAAAACCTTTTCTTAGATACATGTACTTTACAAGGCGCTCCCTTCAAAATTGATGTGTTTCTAGGACCAGCGGATTAGGTTGTGTGTTGATTGCCAGTCAGAGATTTTGAATTATGTATATATAGATATCAATCTTTCTCTAAAGGTACTTTTCTATTAAGCTTGTTTACAAAGACTGTTTATTGTGTGGATTTGGTAAACTAATTCTTTTTGTTTGTATTTTCGATATGAGTTTTGAACGTTTCCGAATAAAAATAAAATGTTTTTTTTGGATTTAACACTCGACGAATCCACGATTTATAATTTTACTACTTAATTACAAAAATGATCCTAATTTATACCTATTTCAGGTACTTGAAGGTATAGATTAGTCAGCTTTCAGACAGCTGAAGGCCACAAAGATATGGCTTTACTAACTTGTGAAGATTTATTACCAAGCTGTCATTTTGATTTCAGATACGGAACGTATTACATAGCGATCGAGACGGCTAAAGGGTTGTCCCATTGAGAGATATACGGAGAGAAATTAATGCCACAAAGTAAGGGAAAGTTGGGATAAATTCTTTAAGATCAGCATGACTTGAAAAATTACTTTTTGGTTCCAGGACAAAGGTTTTGTAAGTAATCATTTACTATTTAATTGATAGTAGAAGTAAAATAAGTAACTTCTTGAATGGTTTATTGTTTTAAATAGTCATTGATTAATAAATCATATGCGTACAACGCGATGGGAATCAAAGATAATTTAATACTACTCTTAATATCTTTAGCTCTCGAAGAGATGAAAATAAAATTCTTCTTGCGATTATAAACTGATGTTACTAGTAAGTATTTAACAATAAATATTACATAAATTGTGTCGTAGTTATTAGCGCTGATTCGCTGAGTCGAATGCCGATGGTGCCGCCGGCCTCTACAATTCTGCTTACACCCCGCGCCTCATTCCGCACACAGGTCAACAGATGTCGTATTGGCCACTTTAATCTTAAATATCTCCATTTTGGTTATGAATTCCAAATTCAATTTTATATATTGGTATATTTGAATTTCGAAAACAGTCATTCGTTTGTTTTGTCTTGGTTAATTTTTTCCTTTCTTTGGCGTCCTTCATGTCGCCCAATGGAAATGATGAATTTTCGCTATATTTACGAGTACGAGTTTTACCGTGACACTAGTTCTGCAGAAACAGTACGAAGGATAAACAATGTGTAAGGCACTGGTCACCAATACGTATTGGATCAGCGTGGTGGCGATATATTCCTCATGTATCATGTATTATATGATGTATTATCTTATTATTATGTACCTATGCCCAGCAGTGACAAGTTATAGAAATGTAACAAAAATAAATTATCATATTAAAACATAATCTAAATGTGGTTCTCTTCTAATTGTAAAACTTTTAAATCTTCACGACTAAAATGTCGATAATGGGAAAACCGAGACGGGCATTAAAGTAACGCGAGTCTCTTAGTTTGAAACTTGGAATTCAAAGTGACTAAATTTAAAAGATAGGTAATTATTATTTTTATCATTATTGAAGTCAATCAACTTTTTTATGATACGCCGTAGATTAAAATAAAGAATTTAATTTGTAAGTCAAGAATACTTAAATGTGATGTGAGTTTTCATATTATTGTTAAGGGTGTTAGGTAAAATATTCATTCTGAAGTTTTAGCGTCGCTTAGTGTCTTTTATCGTTTGTACCATGGAGAGTGCTCTGAAGAGCTATTTGACCTTATCCTTTCCTCTCATTTCGTACTCAGGAGAACGCGTGCTGGTATTAGGGATCATTATTTCACTGTCGCCACATCTACTTTAGGCAATAAGAGATTATGTGACTTCTTTCACTGCCGCATAGCTAGAGTGTGGAACTCCTTGTCGGCACACGTATTCCGTCCTTCATACAACTTGGGTTCCTTTAAAAGAGGCGTGAAAAAGCACTTTTTGGGCCCGTAAGGTGGGGGTTTCTAGGACAGTATGTCGCAAGTTTCACTAGCTATCTTCAAATATCGACTTCTCTACTGCTTATCATCAGGTGGTGTCGAGTCATTTGCTGAGCTTTTTAATTAAAAAAAACTTAAAAAGTAGCTTATTCATGAGAGTCTGTGCTTGAATATTGGGAGAGTGTCTCACACCGTCTAATTTCACAAGTAATTATGTTTTTTATTTTATTTTTCTCATTGATAAATAATTATTATATAATAAGAAGGCTATAACAGAATGGAGGTGATTGTGGAATTCCTTACAATCCTTGAGTTATCGACAATTTGGACACAATTGTTTATAAATTGCCTTGACACGACCGGGAGAATGGGCATTTTTTGTTGCTTGAAATATAATTTACTTGAGTCGATTGTTTCATTTCCTATTGTGTCTCGAAACAGTCGTGTAAAATATGCAGTCTAGAAAAAAGAAATTTCGCCTTGAGGATTGACGATTAATGACTCAATCAATTGTCTAATGTATTTTATGCCGTATTTGTTGAATTATGAGCTACTTAATGTTATATTTTGTACCGTATTTTTAGTAAATAAAAATTACTGCTATAAGTGGGATGCCTTATGAATACCTCTTTTCTGATTTTGCATAATCTGCTAACATCTACCTCTTTATATCTAAATTAATCAATACAACATCAAATGAAAAT
Source organism: Acentria ephemerella (assembly GCA_943193645.1). Lineage (NCBI taxonomy): Eukaryota > Metazoa > Arthropoda > Insecta > Lepidoptera > Crambidae > Acentria > Acentria ephemerella. The sequence continues at coordinate 11,599,757 of OW971876.1, forward strand.
TTGAATTTAAAAGGTTTCAGCAGAATTCAGATTAACTTTTATTCAATAGGGTCCCTATTTATATTCCAGTAACTTAATTAATCATTTATAGAAATGTCATAAATTAAACCAACTGTGACTTTCCGATAAACTCTTACTTTAGGAAAGCCAAATAAAGTTTGTCGCAGAATCGCTAGAACTATGAAAACTGTAATGATTTATTGCTACTGGGAATGTACGTGGTTGATAAACATGTTTTGGTTGTTGAGAGTTTACTTATTGACGAGGAGTTTATTTATTCTTAGTATTAATATTGAAATTTTAAAATTCCTTTTTTATGCTCAGTACGTCACCCATGTCACCTGATAACGATGGTACCTAAATGTTGGAATATTTGATATTTTTGTACAGCAGGCAAACTTTGAAAAAACATTAATTTATTTTTAAGTAAGTTTTCTATTTCCATTTTTACACGTATACACATTTCAATTTCCGAATATGTAATGTGATATCAAGTTATGATTTAAAAAGAGATAATAATCACAGCACAAGAAGAGTTTACAGGAAAAGCGGGAACATATGTTTCCAACTGAGGAACAGAAAAGTCATCAATACAAAAACATATATTTATTATCTATAAATAGTAATAATCAGCCTTTGAAGATACTTCGTCGTCAAAACCTTTGACAGACCCCTATTAAAAAGAATATAAGATATTCCTCAATAAATACAAAGGTTTACACTCTTTTGATCATGCCTAAGCTTTTCTTAAACGTAACCCTAAGAATGAAAGCTAACCAAAACATTACATCAAATACCCTTTATATATTCCATAAACAAGCAAAAAATACACCTCGCGTAATGAATGTAGGGTCGAACGCATTTTATCATCCTTTTGGTACACCTTATAAAATTTTCCTTGAAGATTTGTCTTTCCTTAGCAATATTCTTATGATCTTCAGTGGAAATATTAAGTACCTTTTGATGAAATGTAAAACTGTCTCAAAAAGGTATTATCAAAAATTCTATTCAATTTTAAAAATAGAACTAAGTAAGACTCCTATTTGGCATAGTAGTATTTAGTTGCCTTTATGATATTGATTTAATTTAAATTATAAATAATTACTAATTATTGTTAAGTAACAATGACCTATACATAGCTCGACAGCTACAGGCAGCTGCATGTCGACAGCTTTAGACAGCTATATATAGAGGAATCATTTGATATCGCGTAAGTGTTTAGACATTCTAAAGAAAAGAGGTTTTGATATTTCTAATGTCTCTCTCTCTCTCTCTTCAGTACTCTTTATACCAAACATTAATATTAACGTGTAAAATCGGAAATGTGGTGGTTTTTATCAAGGTGTACTTAGGTTATATTTAGCGGGTAAAAACGATGTACCTGGCACACGTACAAGTAATACGTAGTACATTAACCTCCATTTAATTAATTACATTAGTATTACCTTCATTAATGTAATTAATTTAATGATAGACATTAATTACACAAATAAAAAAGGTAAAATACTAAGCTGAGTTAAAAGAAATTAACAAAATAAATATTTTGGTATTTTCTTATCATTTTATTATTATCATTGTTATTTTTGCGAGTGGCAAAGTAATAAATCATGAGCTTATGAATATTTAATATGTAATATAATCAACATCAGAACATCGGTTATGGATATCCAAACCAGTAAAGCATCTTAAACAATCACCCGTAGACTTTGTTTAAAGTTAGTGTATAGATCGAGCTGTGAATGCTTAAACAAGTGACAGAGATATAACGTACCACAGATGCCCCAGTAATTATTCAAATTCAACGAATACTCTTTTTTTCTACATGCCTACATTCAATTCAAATTCGTAGTAGTACTAAATTGTATGGATTTTCTTGCAATTTCAGTTTCAACGTCTTATAGAAAGTTATTCATACGTTGCTTTCAAATATTAGTCATATTTATAAACGTCCATTTTTACCGATAAGGCTCATATTTTAACTTAATTCAGCCAATGTCAGAGTCAAGTTATTCGTGGGAGTGATACTAGGAGCTGTCGATGTAGTGTTATTTTTGAGGAGCCGCTGATGAATCCATGGCTCTATTACAATTAAGATACTATGTGTTCAACGTTCAATACTTCTAAATCACAACAAAGGTAGAACTGTCATTTTCATATGTTTTGACAGCTGAACAACAAAAAACTACTCAAAGTGTTACACTATATAATATATATATACTTATACACTATTTAAAAGTTTTTAATAAACAACATTTAGTTCAATGTATATTTTTTTAAATAAAATATATTTTAAAACAATGTTTTTGCAAGCGTAGGTTCTATAAATGCCTAAATATCTATAAAACTTAATTATTTTACGTTTACTAAATCGATTATCTTACACTTTAATCGAAGAAGGACAATGAATGAGTTATTTCAGCAAAATCTAGAAAGATATATCAGTGAAATAACTTTAGGCGTATCAGCTGAAAAAAATGTACTCGTCTTCGTAAAAAAGATCAAATTTTTTCTATCTATTTACGATCAATACTCGATGCAAGCCAATAATTGTTGATACTTTAAAGTATAATAACATTATATTTTCAACACCAACACTGAATTTGATCATTGTTATTTATTTTAATGGTTAAATATTCGAAGTCTCAATTCATTCTGTTTACCAATATTATTCAAACTGAAAGCTAAATAAATGGCAGTGAATAGAAGGCGGCATAACCGATAAACACTTTTTATTGTACGGACTTACTCGCCTGTTTTCGTTTATGTTATTATAAATTTCATTGTAAGACCTTACCGTTTGTATAATTTGTAATCCGATAACAGCTTTTAAACTCTCAAGCTATACGGTTTGTTTTATATTAAAATTGTTAGTTATTGAACCTTAATCTAAATCATCTATTAGTAAATTTACCCGGGGTTATGGCCTGAGAAGCACAAACATAATTTATGTAATGCCGTTTTATTAGTTGCATTATTATTTATAAATGTTTAAAATTTAAATATTGAATAATTTAAATAATTAATAAAAAATAATTATAAAATATTTTGTACTAGATTAATAAACCTTAATTTAGAAAATATTATTAGTTTCCCAGTAATATGTAAAATGTTTTGTTGCTGTGATATTTATTACTGTACTACAGAATTGCTTTCATATTTATAATATTAGTGTAGATTAAAATAACATACATTGATGCTAGAAGAGGACAGAAAGGAGAAGATGGAAAAGTTTTAACGAAGAGATGTTCATAAAAGTAGAATAAAGACCTTTGAAGGTGGCTATGGAGAATGGAGAAGACAATCTGGTTTAGTGAGCTTACTGGTTCAGCGTAACTCATACCTTACGTACTTATAATGAAATGGAATAACGAAAGTAATTTTTTGAGAAAGCGAAGAAAATATTGGAGCAGTATCGTATCACGAGGTGAAAACTTTGTCATATTAGCTGTACTCCAAAATTTTTAACTCAAGATCATGACGTTTTAACAAAATCACCGGAAACGTCCGACACATAGATTTGAATGGTTAGGAAGTTAGATATACACGATAACGGAGGAACAATTCTTCGACAAGTGTGTCCAGATTGCGTGTGACCCACGAGCAATCCAATTATGAGATTAGTCAGCACTAAAGTGGGGTGAAGTGAGGCGTCACAACAACTGTGCCACCCACCTCTAGACTAGGTGGATTTGCATTTGATTTCACCGGTGGTCTGGTCCGAAACATGGCTGCCTGATATAATTCAGTGCAGCTCACTGTATTTGACTTTTTGTATTCATCTAATTATATCAGGTATACGATAAGGTTTCAGGTTCATTCTTCAAAGTAGATAATCAGGTTTTTTTTTATAAGTTGCTTCTGAGTTGGAAGCCAATAACTAAGCGATCAGATTTTGTCATGAGAAGAACAATCTAAATCATTATAAATATTTTTAGCCTAAAACCTTTCGTAAAGATTTATTGCATAGTTTTTTTACTCAAAACGAGTAAAAATGTTCCTAAATTCTAGAATATAAAAATTTTATTTCGTCACAGAAGTCCCAGTGCCTTAACTTGCAAATTCACTCGACCCTTAGTTGGTTGTATCAAAGTTAAATTAAAAATAATTTAGTCGTTCATAAAATAAATCAAATTGCCGTGACAGTTATTGTCTTTATGTGGCTTCCCGACGTGTCGCGAACAATAATAATAATTACTAAGCCTTTTGTTTCAAAATTAGTCTATCTTATTAAGGACGAATCACGTATTTAATAAGGCTCCTATGCTACTGTTACTAAGCCACGACTTGTAATCAAGTTATTGTTATGTCCTTGTTATAATTTTTCTTTGGTACTTAACAGTCCCTAACTCCAAGTAACAGCTGTCAACTGTAAACGAGTCTAGTGTCTTGTTAAAATGTTACCTAAGACTAATATTAAAACAGACTGAGCAACGCCTCTCTCTCACTCATATCGGTCACCGTACTATAAGGACGTGATTACTTTTACACGTAACCAAGTGTCACTAATTGATCAATATTTTTAGTTTATAAATAGTGTTACCTAGCAGTGTACCCCGTCAGTATAAGTGGAACGAGATATGTTCTCTAGATTACAAAACTCTAGTGTTTGTGTTAGTACAGCCTAATATACTGTGCACTTAAACACACGCACCTCAAAATATCTCCACAAATAAATATTTTTATTTTAAATAAGCTGACCCAGTACCCTTTCTACCGCCTATCAAATTACAAAAATACTTTCAGAACCTGTGTTGTCACATATTTGTATGTTTGTTCCTGTGTACATATTTGTATGTGTACATAGGAACAAAAATGTAACGAAGATTATATTGGTAAGTAATATTGCTATTACACCTGACCACGCAGATAATAATTTTCTCTAGTAGACGTTGTATTATTATTTACCACTATTAGTTTCCCTTATGGTCTTTATTCGGCCATTTTTTTCCTAACGTAAATGCTAGCCTTTCAGTGCTTAGATCCTAGTGTGTCAATCGTAAAAGTGGACTGTATGGGGATTGGATCTGACCAGATGTTAACTGTTCTGGTATTCTTTTCACTTCACGTCAAGCATTGTACGGTGCAAGTGCAAGCGTTGGACGATGAGCGCAATGTTCCTTTGTTTCTTCAAATACCTTTAATGTAGATTATTCTCAAATACGCCGTAATACTTTAAAATCTTCGCAGGCTATATATCGCTCTATTCCAATAATGCGCTTAATGTTCTATTCGTACGAGATGGTCTTGAAATGAGAATGAAGCTTGTTTTCAGGTACAGGATAGGAAGAGCAGAAAAGAAAAGAGATTTTATTGACTGCGGTGCGTATTTAGGCGTAAATAGATTCAGTTAAACTAGATAGAAACTAAATACCTACATTATATGTAATAAAAGCGACATCCCACGACAGACCTAAATAAACTTTGTACACAATTATTATATTCTGTAGCAGAAAGTCTGGGAAATTGTTTATTACTTTGACAATTTCATAAGTATTTTATGATACGATAATTTTCTATTTTTAGCAGTACTTCTATAATATTGCTGAAGGTAGATGAAGGGAACAGTTAAAATGTAATGATTTAAATTACCAAGTAATATAGTCCTTTTAAATAAATTTATTTCATACCTAAAGATTATTTAGATTTTTAGATTTAGATTTAGACATATTCTAAATCTAAATCTAAAATTATTATTAGATTAAAATAAAACGATTATTTTAGATTTAGACATATTCTAAATAATATATGTGTTTTTGTTAGTTATTATAAAGAGTTGTTTAATATAGAGTTATCACTGGGTAAAGGCTCTAACACATTGATGTTTTAAAAGCCATTAAAATGGCTCGCTTCGTTTCATTTTAGATATAAGTAAGTACCAAGAAACATGCCTCTAAGATCTTTTCCTCTTATTATGAACAGTTATAGCATTGAGAGTTTGCCAACAAATATAAATAAAAACAAGTACCTACTTAATGTTATGTAGATAGGTACATTAAGTGGTAGTATTTTCATAATGGAGTCCAATCGCTCCATTAGGTATAATATAATTTATTATAACTACAACACCCTTATATAATGCCCAATAAAATATTATAACACCGTGAAACAAGCTTACTTATCTGGAGTTTCTTTAAAAACGCTCGTAACAATGTCGTTATTACACGATCCTTGAGAGGAAACAAGATTAAGAAAACTTTTATAGAATAAAAATACATCACATTAACAGTTTATTTTAGTGAACATATTATTCTATTCATAATAAACAATATCAAAATGTATGACTGTTGAGCTGTTGTTGTTGTTGTTTGAGCTCAAAGTAATAAATATAATATATATCTTAATAAAATTGACCGAATTATAACAAATTATATTTTAAGTGATTTTAATTATAAATAACAAAACGTATTTGTTTCTGGCATCAAATATAAAATAAACAAGAAGGTTGTTCAGCAATTTATAGGTACTTTAATTTTTTGCAACAAAGCTGAGCAGTAGATAAAAAAGTTTTATTAATCCACCCGGGATGTAAAATAGCCTAAATTGGTTTATTTTCGTTATTGTAACCAACTGAAACTGCTACTGAAGCGAGCTCGTAGTTGGATCAAATTAAAATTATTACCATAACACAACATGAATTAGATTCAGTTAAAGTGTTTTATTAGCGAGATCTCTCTTGAAATACATTTATTAAGTTTAATTTATTTTACCTGCTGTTTGATCATGAGTTTTTAATAACATAACATAAACATAATAATTATGCACGAAGGTCATCACTGTGCCACTTTTTTTGCAAGTTTCATGGTAAAATAGTTTTACATGCACTAAACTTAGAGTACCTACTTGCTGAACAAAATTTTATTTACATGGCCCCATATGTATATAACAAACTTTTTAACTGCCTCTATGGTCTAGTGGCTTCCTATTCCAAATGTTAAGGTCCGGGGTCCAATACCCGGAGGAGGCAGAAATTTTCTGCTCGGTTTGGTTGGTAACAGGGCTTTTTCTAAGTCCCCCTGACTAGCTACCATCATCCTGACCCAAGTCTGCCACCATAACAAATATGTTAACAGCATTGTAGCATTCCGGCGGTTAGAGTTAAGATAGCCAGTTCTTCTATGGTATGGGAATCGATGTGTAGTCCGCTACCATCTTAAGCCTTATCTTCACTTAACACCAGGTAACAACAGGTGTACAAAAGACTTCGGTCACTCAAAAATAATGATTTTGGTGGTTTCAGGTCTAAACAATTGAAGGATCTAGTAATAAAATGGTTAGGTCTTTATTAACAACATAGAGCAGTTTATTCACATTAAAATTTCCTGATAAGCCTCGTAGAATACATGCCAAACCTCACACACACATACTCACCAACCCATACCTATATCATTCACCTACAAACACACACGCATCCCCACACACTGACACAAAACACACTACACTCATACCCTATTATTCAAAATAGACATTGGTAGCACGTTTTGTTCATAACTCATATCCTTATAGTTTTCTATATAATATTCACAATGAGGAGCCAGCCACTCATAGCACAGGTGACCTCATATGCATTGTAAAAGTTTTATTTAATAAACAATATTTCTATATTTTGTGCATTTCTAAAGTAAATTTTTCAAAGGCTATTTGTTATCCTGAAGTCGAGTTGCGAATGAAATAAACCAGCTACAGAACGACATTGAAAGAAAGACAGAGCTAACAAAGGAATGTGATCATTATTGTTATTGGGCACTTCAATGTTTAAAGCCTTCCGCAAGTATCTCAAACAAAGTTAATTTGATGTTTTCGCGTTGTTAGCCGTTTCAAAAACGTAGCCATTTCATAGCTAGCACCTCACAAAATTACCATAGTGTTAACATAATGCGCAACTTCAGTAATCTAGCGAAATGCCTGGATTAATAGGCTCCCGAGCTTCACGACACAAAAATAAATGGCTTAGCAACGAATTGCGTTTCTGAACGATCCTCGGCCTTCGTACCGTTTAGACCTTGGTCGCCAGGGTGAATTCATAAATCAATTTTATTGAGTAACCAGCAAATTGCAATGCTTTCGGAGCGCCTAACCGGTTCAGTGAACTCGTGTATGGCTCTCGTAAACGATTATATTATCAGAATGTAGTAACACGTATAAATGATTTTTAAATCTTTTTGCAGTATGATATTTATTATACATGCCAATTCATGTCAAATAACGCACTTTTAGATTTGTGAGTACTTGAAATAAGTCTCATTTTCATTCATCTTGTATTCCCAACATTTTATGATTATCTGTCAGGCGGGACCTGAAAGTGCGTGAAATAGACATATTTCCATCAATTTCCACACGCGTGAATGAAACAAACCCTAAACTGAGTTGACCTCGAAACAGTCTTCGTGGTTAATAACTTTGGGTTATTATCAGAAACTAGGTGACGTTGCCAACGCGATGGATTGGCTCCGATGATACAATTAAAAACTTGTTTAGTGCACGCGAAGTGTTAGTATCCTCATCTGGGTTTTTCTTGATCATGAACTTGGTCTGCTTTCTTAGGTTGAGGTTAGTATTTACGATCAAAGTTACAAGTTTTCTCGTAAATGGTGTCTTACGGACACAGTTATCTCGATTCCAGCTAACTCATAATAATTCATAGCATAAAGAAATTTAGCATGACTTTTAGAAACGAGCCTTCATGGTGTCACATAATACTCGTACATCCCAGAATGAAAGTCTGTTATAGATTTTTTTATATTAAGCTCAACAAATGACTCGATACCACCTGATGATAAGCAGTAGAGGAGTCCATATGTGAAGATAGCTAGTCAAGCATGCGACGTACTGCCCTTGCCGGCCCAAAAAGTGCTTTTTCACGCCTCTTTTGAAAGAACCCAAATTGTATGATGGAGGAAATACGTGTGCCTGCAAGGAATTCCACGCTCTAACTGTACGGCAGAGAAAGGAGTCACGAAATCTTTTAGTGCGCAAAGTTGACGTGGCGGCAGTGAGGAGTGACTCCGTAGACCAGCACGCGTACTCATGAGTAGGAAAGGAGAGGGAAGGATAAGGTCGAAGAGCTGTTCAGAGCACTGTCCATGGTACAAACAAAAATGAGAAAACCGAGAACCAATGAACAGAGTTGTTGAGAAAATGACCGAGATGTTGCTAGGTAACGGTGCTAGTAATAAATGATTAAGTAATCATAATGTGTTGTTATTCTAAATAACAAAGTCGATACTAATGTTATGTCCTCAAACCTGTTACGTATTAAGCGGACATTAATGTTTAGGGTAAAAACACTCACGTTAAAGGCTTACGTAATAGTTTAGATAGTTAATTTTATTTGATAGCAGCACTTCCTTATATTAACAATCATTAGCATTGTTTTTACACGTTTTATTAATTAATATGTCCCAATTAATTAACACACTCACACAAACACACACATTCTCGTGTACACGCATGTTTTTGTAATATTTTAATTCTTATTTCCAGTAAGTACGTACTTACTTAAAAATGATCCGAATGAGAGACGTATGAATTAATTGAAGACTCATAATATGCAGTTTACATTGCTTCAGTTTCAATGGCACGTGACGTCATAGTCATGGTAAACATTGACGCTGTGCTTTGACGATCTCTTTGATAATTTATGTGTTTACAGTGTCGGCACATTAAAAACACTGGCTCTTGTAATTAGATTTGTGTTGTGTTGCTATATTGTGTTGCTATATCGATTAAAATATATAACAATTTTATAAATTACTGGCTCACAAAATTTTAATAATATGCCATAAGTACAATAATACTATTATTGTATTATTTCTATTCACAAAAATATATAGTAAATAATCAAAAGAAAATTTCTGTTCAATTTTATATAATTTGTAAAAATCCGATAAATTCAATTAACAACTCACTCATATTGCTTGTTTAAAACCTTTTTTAGGCTACAGAGAAAAGCGAATTCAATTATGTGGAAGTCGGTCGAGTTTGAATTGAGTTTTTTTATCTCTTTTTATTTTAGAACTGCGCTAAATATATGGTCACGTTAATTGCGATACGCATGCATTTGCAAGACTTCTCGTTACCAAGAACTTATAAGACCACAGTAATTTCATGGAATTCGGTTTTATATGTTTCTCATTTCAATAAGTAGTACCATTTTATAATTATTCCCGAAGGGACTTTTTTGAGTAAATATATTGTGCGGTCATGAAACGTTAAGTAAATAAATCTTTGTTTACATATTGATGAAAATCCCAGCTGAATAACACAAATCGGTCGACGAAAGACTACATTATGATATTGTGGTGAATAAGTTAGGCCATCTGTGCTTCAAAAAACATTATGTTGAGAGCAGGATCTCGTTGTTTTTCCCACTCTCATACCTATTATCTAACCCAAAAAAGCTTGCGTGATAGGTACTAGATGACGGATAGATATATTTGATATGATACATATTATATATAAGAAAAACAGAAAATATACGTACATAAATATAAGCACCATGACCAAGAACAAATGTTGGGGTTTATCACACAAACATCCGCACCGACCTGGACTCTCGTTCGAGTAGCCTGCAGGTACAAATCACTCAGCTAGACTGTTGTCTAATGAGCCTTGTCGTCTGTCGCTGTTTTGATAAACATAAAGCTTTTTTTATTATTGTTTTATTTTTTATTGTGAACTGTTGTTTCTTGTCTATAATAATATGATAATTTTATGTCTTCGCCCTTTATTTTTAGATATACTTACTAAAAACTAGTAACAAAGAAATAAGGTGCTTAAATTTAACTAAAAAAAAACTATCATTTATAATCAAAATAGTTTATTGAATATGTAAGTATAATAATGGCTGTTTTACTAAAGTTCTGAATAATATGATATTGTATTGTAGATATGAATAAATGGATTCTGAAATTGTAACGTGAGAAACAGAGTGTTGCATGTATTTTGGGTAGGTACTAATACTGTGATATCAGATATTTCCTATTTATGAATTTGAGGGCAAGCCAAGTGTGTAGTGGTACGCCTCACTTGGCAATATTTACTATAGTAATCTTCCATCAAACCTAGTGATCCGACCTAGTTTAGTAAGTGGTAGTTTTAAAAAAATCCTTTATATTTATTTTAGAAGTAGAAGTCTAAATATTTCACATATATATTTGTTTCACATGTATATTTTTTTTTGCAATTTATAACTTAAAAATTGGCGAATCAGATGTTTCAGTTTCACGTTTCTTTTTGGGTATTTAACTATATTTTTTGATACCAAAATAAACAGAAAGGGTTTTACAATAACACGTATAATTAAGAATAATTTCACAAAGAACTTGATCTTACGGCAAAAAAGCAAACCCAAGTAAGCCGAGATATTAAAATGAATTGATTGAGTTATTACTCAAACCTGTATTACACGTTTTAGCACAAATATTTATTTTACGAAAGTTCCATTTAGAAATAGGTTTTAATTATGAGACGTGCTAGCTGTGACATATTATGTAATTTTATTGTATCATATTTATGTATAAGAAGTAAATTAAATTAATATTATCTATATTATATTATTTACATTCGGGCGCCTAAATATCGTATCGTTTCATATAATAGCTGCGTCTCTATGTTATCAAGATATTAAAACCAGTCATTTATATAGGCATATGCTCAATCGACAGTTTGTTTAGGGGAAAGAAATGTCGACACATGTATAGTCCGTTCTTCTTGGTCTTTTTCTTCTATAAATGGCAATATGTGATCAAACCAACCCACCAAAAGGGTAAATATTAATATGAGATTTTCTCTAAACATCTTTAATTTAAACTACTCAATCATTTGTTAGAAACATCGAATTTTAACGACAGGATATTATAATCAATAACTGCTTATAAGCTATGGTCATCGGATGGTTTTAAAAATGTTATATTGAAATCTTAAATGTTTAACAATTAACGATGCGTAAATTTAAGGGTTTTGAACTGCACAATAATTGATTACTTCCAAATTGATTTACTTAAGCTGGTAAAAATTGAACGCTTGTTAATGTAGAAGTAGCTGTAGTCAGCGGTTTGGTAGCAGATTTTTTGTCTCCAAAAATACTCAATCTAGAAGATGGAACGTAATAAATAATACTAAAGCATTTAAAAGTATGTTTCGTTTTTACTTAAGTAACAACTAGGCATCAAAATTTCTTATTTCACACATCGTTGAAGTATTTATAATATTGTAAATATTATTTTGCTTTAGTATTTATAAGCGTCTACGATTATTTATTAAATATAAATGAAAAACATGTAAGTATGTCTTATACAGCGTTGTGGTACGCAAAGGTATTAGCGTCTAATCCAACATTCGTATGGCTTCTTAAAAACAGGTCAATATATTGGGAAATGTTGACAATCATATTAGGGAATAAAATAAAAAGGATGTTGAAAGCCAAAATTAACACATAACGGCCTGTAAAAAAGATTGACTTTAAAGTAATCTCCAGACCAGGGGAACAGGTCAGCCAGACTGTTTGTAAACAAAGATGTTTACAAACGGCCCGGCTCCATGTTCAAATTTTTATGTCAGTACGTGATTCGTTTGGGCGAAACCAAATTGTGCAACTTGTAAAATATACTTAAACACCGCTTAAAGAATTTATAAGTTATAAATTTAGATATTATTCCTAAAGGTCTTGGTGCGAAATTACAAGATACACCTCTGTTAAAGATAGACTATCGAGTAAGTAAAAAAAACCCTCGACCACTTTACTTTTCTTCTGTCATCATTGGCAAAATAATCGTTCTTAAACAAATATTTACCATTAATTAAAATGGGAAGCAATTGCTAGTCTCGAGGTAGCTCAATCCCGAAAAATATTTTAAGGTTTTAAAAACAATGGAGGTCCGCAGGTGAATTTGTTTTATTTGATACTATATATAGTATAGACTACCTGTTGGTAGCTTTACATTTTGAGTTCGGAGTTATTGTTCTGGCGTTCTGCCAGGGTGGATGTACCAACAGCTAAATGCATGGTTTTGTTATAATTTTTATGGACTTGTTTTACATTTGTGACAGAAAAAATTAATGCTAGATCATTTAGATTTAGGATCTCTTAAGCCTTTAGTGCTATTGTAACTCGGGTTCCGAATACGACAGTAAACATTTTTTTGTATAGTTGAAGGTCTCATACCTTCAACTATACAAAAAAAAAGTTTACTGATTGACATTCCTCTATGGTTTTACCTATCTACTTGTTTTTGAGTTTTTTAAAGGTCAGTGTGCTTAGTAACAGGTTATTCTGCCAAGGGTTCCGAGTCTCGGACATATGATTTGTTGAACATTTGTTCCCGGAGATTCATATATGAATGTACAGACAACTAATATAAAAAACTAAAATATTAAGCAATTTTTTTTATATTCTTATGTTACACACAAGTCAAGAATAAATAAAATATAAACGACAATGGTAGACAGTATATTTTGTCCAGTGCGAAATTTTTGTAGTGTTTCTAAATATTTTTTAATGAATCTTTAAAAACACTTATAAAAAATTATTATTACCTCATCACCACAAAATTATCGTAAAAGTTCAAAGTACTGATATAAAACATACGTCAACATTCGTAATCATATTATTCAGCACACTTGTGAAAATATTTACGAGTAAATTTAACGAGAAACCACTCGGTGAGTATAACTTACTATTTTTATAAATCATTGCGTTCATTTGTATACAGTAATTAATTAGTCGAGTAAGCGTGGGCATATTATTTTTGTTATCAAAGTCAACTTTTCCGTGCCATTACATCAGGCTATAGATTTTTTTATTCGGTATTAGAATGAGTCGATAAACGATATCTCTACTGATCATATTTGAAACCATAGTAATGAATTTTTAACAGTGATTACTTTCGCTAAACTTGAAGTAAATAATAATTACCAAGTTAGAGCTTAGTTATAAAAATAAACAAAAAATATGGCTAATTCCTACAAGAATAACAATTTAACATTAGCTTGCTTACATTTTGTTAATGTTATCTGTTTTATGTGCGAAGCTCCATCGATTGTGATGAGTGTAGGGAATAAATTGATCCACTGTATTGGTATATTAGTGAATAAAATACTGTTTAATAGTCGATTAATGTTAACTGTAGCGAGAAAAGAAGCCGTAACAAAAATAGAAAACATAAACAAAAGACAAAATAAATAGAAAAAGTAGAAAATGTAATCGGCCACCTTGGCTTAGATTAACCGGACAGTTTGTTATGACTGTCAGTCATTACAATCTAGGTATGTTATCCGTCACGACCTAATTAAAACTATCTATCTGTAAAATATTCCATTCTTTTAAATTAAGAATAAAATCAAACAAACTAACTTAGACTAACATAGTATTAATACAACACTATCTTAACTCATACAATCTTCGTATATGATCCAAATATTGACTTTACTTTAAGCCACTCTGAGGTGTGAACTCGAGCGGTGACATATCCTACGACACCAAGATAGTTGGACCACTGGTTGCAACTTACGCTGTGGCTTTGTTAGACGTTTCAAAGTCAAAGTCAAAATATCTTTATTTAAATAGACTCATTTACTAAGTTCTTTCAAATCGTCATAACAGGGAATATGTATGAAAAAAAAATAAAGAAATGTAATTAAAGGTAAGGTAAGGTGATAACTTTAAGTGGGTATTAACCGGGCATTTACAAATTGTCGTAGTTATAGAATTTAAATATGTATTAAATTAATGTCCAGACATTCCACCAGTGGAAAGTATTAAACTCATTTTAGTAATATTCTATCGTCAATACAAAACCGTGGTAAATTCTCGATGTTGCGCGTAGTTTTGTACCGAGCTTGTAAAGCTAAAGATAAGTAAGCAAAAGTAATTGAAGGGCTAATTACTGATGCAAAAAATCGTGTATGCCTAAACAGTGTTATATGTTCTTTATTTGATTTTAATTCATTCCCATATATTAGATGTTTACATATAATGCTAAAGAATGGGTAATGTAAACACATAAGTCTCGAGTAGGAAATACAAATCAACTGAATAAATATTGAATCTTCTTATTATGTGGGGTGATTGGACTAATTTAGATAGTATCTTATATGGCTTAATTGTGAATGTAAAGAGGCGGCTTCCTAAATACGTTAGCTTAAAATAAGCGTACTCAATGTCGCACAGAGATATATTTAAAGTTAAGCATACGGTTCCTTATTTCACTAATACTTATATATAACTAAAAAAATTCATTGTTTTATGTTTACTAATTTTTTTTACAAAAGGGTGAGTTTTTGTATGAATATAACGTTTTTTTTTCTTACTTTATTGAGCTATATGCATGAAAATACATCTAATAGATTATTTAGTTAGTTACGAATTAAAAAAGACACCTGTTTCTGCTGAGTTCCCTAAACTTCTTAAAACGCTAGGCCGCTTCTAGTGTTGTAAAAAATAACGTAATAGGTGCAAGAAAGAAAAAATTGGTGAATTGAAATAAAATAAAATTATATTACTGTATTAAATAATGGAAATTTTCACAATGACAAACCAATAAAAATTACAATTTAACAACTGTCACATAACATATATAAAAGATTAGGAGAAGGTATAACTGTACCCAACGTCTAGTCTTCCAATGACCTTTAAATGTCAACATATGTTATCATGTTTATCGTGTCTTACAATTCAGAGCAATGCTGTATTTACTGCGGTTTATGCCAAATAAAAGGTGTAAAATGTAATAATCATAACACAATCCGGAGACCATAGTAGAATCGTGATTCTATGATTAGAGTCACTGATCTGACTGACTAACAGTTCAGTGGCCCCTTTCGTTCTAAACCAATAAGATTATACCTAAAGATGTCATCTGCATTGACAGTTCTAAAATATCATAACACTTCTTTATTCTATGTATCAGTTAGCTAAAAAAAATTCTAAACTTACTTACATGATTTATAAAAGAGAGAAAAGAGAATATATTTATTAACTGTAAAATCTAAATCAATATTATTAAGTATAATCAACTCTATTTTTACCATTTCGTTCAGGGACTACTTAATTTTGTTCCATCCAATGTAGTCTTTGATTAAAACAGGGCATATGTAATTATGTAAATATCATTCAAAACGAAGTCTTCATCTACGAAGACACAGAATGACCCTGATGTGGTTATAACCCTTGAGGTTGAAAGCATCCTAAAGTTCATAGTAAGTGTCCAAATGAAGAAGCTTCTTAACTTATTGTTAACAAGGCAAAATAGATCTTCAAAGTCGCAGTGACGAAACAGTCTCTACAGACTGAGTAGCCGGCCACAAATATTGGCGGCGACCTAAGGTGCCAAAATAATCATGACAACAGTCTAGTCGAGCCTACTACACTAGAAGTCTGGGTCGAATCCCGGTAGAGGCAGAGATCTGTCTGTTGAGTATGATAATTTGCACACTGGTCGCGGGCTGTAACAAAAAACAACACAAACTAAAATTTAATTTAGTCTTTGCACAACTGTATCGGGGCCAATATTAATAGTATCATTAAGTCCAAGAGAGTATTAAAATCATGCGTCAATAGGCAACTTTACATTGTATACTCTATGACGTAAAAGACAGAGTACGCTGCCTCTAATATGTGAAGTAAAATTAATTCACAGTATTTGTATTGCACCATTATTTATAACCAATTGTCACTGATTAGCTACACAGCATTACAATCAACAACATGATATAAGTGACAAAACATACGGGCTTGTTGAAAACACAAAATTATTACTAATAAACACAGGTCAATGCACAGGAACTAACTAATAATACTCGTAACTCAGCAAGTACGTCATGACACATTGGAATGCATGAAGTATTAAGTCACGTTTTTATTTATTATACACTAGCAATCCGCCCCGGCTCCGCACTGGTTCAATGTAGATACTGCTATGTCAATTACTACAGGATATCTTTGTATTTAATATTTACAGCTGATTTTTCATAAGACAGTACAAAATATTTTCTTAAGAGGTTATTATCAAAACTAAGCCTGTAACGTTGAGGTTTGTTCCAGTGACTCAATAATGGTCATTCCAAAAGATAGCTCTACCGGCAATTGCAGGTGCTTAAATTGATACGGTTAATACGAGGGTATAAAAGGAATCCGTAGAATTAAAACATCTTATCCACTACCACATCCGGTAAGTATTGAGCACTATATTATGAAAGTTTTAAGAGACTTTATCAATAATCGCATACATACGTTACATATACATAATTTAGGCTGATTAAGGTTCCTTGATAAAATAATCCCTTCTAAACTTTTTACTGTCAGAGAGCTCGAATGCATTTACGCATTATCCCTCCAATACACTTACCTTATATTTACACACATTACCTTTAATTACATTTATTTAATTTTCTCTTAACTCAGTAAATGAATCTATTTAAATAAAGATTTTTTGACTTTGACTTTGACTTTGAGTACAGTGCCTATTGTATGTGTACGTGAGACTCAGGGTAAACTCATTCCCCCACTCACTAACGACGATTCGGGCTCACCCGAAAACATTTTACTGTGTCACCGCCTACGCCGTCATCGGAATCGACAACGGAACGTTGGTCTTTAAGACCGGCTACCATCGAACGCAATGATCCGCTGGCCCTAAAAAAGGCCGTTTCAGGGCAGTTAAGTTCAAGAGAGGATGCTCTCTCATCATCTTTCACTATCGAAACCAGTATTCTAGAACCCTATGAATTTCTTTCAGTACACTTAACGTTAGAAGCTTACCCTGACAATATTTAATGACAAAATAGTCTTGTTTAGAACTGTAATGTTCCTTAATGTAACCTTATGATTGTCTATGACATAATTGTTGTGCTTTCGCTCTGCGCGCCTGTAACGTGACGGAGTGTTCACATGATTAGTGGTACCCTCACTGTCAGCAGAGATGATGTGCAGACTTTTAATAAAAACTTACATAGCAGAGCTATTCTTAACAGCAAAAAGTATTTTTACCTTTGTAGTAATCAACTTATATCCTTCTAGATTTTATGCTTTATAATTTATGGTAGGACATTAATTTATTTCATTTCATAACTTATTTTCACATCATACTATTATATGTATTGTATTTTATAAAAGACCTATCTACAAACAAAAAACTACGCATTTTCCACTTAGATACTGGATGAGTTACAGAAAACCCCAAGCGGTGCAGCATGTAACTTATACAGACGTATTATACCGAGGGTTAAGCGAAGCTTGTAGAGAGGCGGTATCCCTTAGAGCGTTGCTGGTGTGTATCTTGATTGAATCTTTTTTTCTGCTGAATTCAATTATTAAATTGTTATTTATTTTTACATGATTTCTTTGTATGGTTTACATTATTCAACATTACATTATTCAACATCTCAATGTGTGCATCTACTATATGTATACACATAAATGAATAGCTGTTTGTTAGTTTAGCCAAAACTTAAAACTTTTTTATTGTATTTTGTTCGATTTAATTAAGAGGTAAAATCCTTCCTATAAGTGTATAAGTGCAAGTTGCCAACCATCTAGATAACAAAACTACATGGGATTTTGTATCTGTGAAATATGTCAATAAATGTACTATTATTGTTTAACAATAAGAGTTATAAAATGAATGTTCCGTAATTTACAAAATTAATACAAAATTCACAGAAAAACAAAGAACAATCGCTTCCCTGATAAGGAAACCTCAACTTCATCTTTACACAAAAATAGACTGTATCTTATTATAACACTGATTGAAAAAGTTCCGCGTAAATTCAATCGAAAACTCTTTTAGAGCTAGGATATCCAATCATGTAGGTTCGGCAAGAAGAAGACTTTTTGTTCGTTTTTAAATAGGGGTGTCTTAATTTAAGACTAGGACAGACAACGAGGCACTAAAGGGATTGTTGTGGAAATATCACAGACAGGGGTACCTGGTTGGAAACCCAGTAGTATTTGTATGATGAGTAAGAATATTTTTATGTAGTATATTTCTGATATTATACTTACTTGCTAACTCGCTGAGCCTTGTATCGCCTAGAGGCTACCATTTACGTCATCTATTAAAAGAAATGACAGCTTTAATGTTTAGCATGTCAGTTAGACAATTTTCCATGTCAAATAATCGATTTTGAGTTAATATTTTTATATCTATAATTCTCAGTTGTCTAGTTTCCATAATACAAGTTATTGATGCTTAAATTGGGCTAGATATCCTTATATCTAGCCCAATTTAAGCATCAATAAGTCATCATCATCTGTGCATCATCATCATCATCATCATCATCATCATCATCATCATGCATCATCTGTGCATGTCAGGAATATTAAATAATTATTAATTTGTGCATGGCTTTTTAAATATATTAATTTAATCTCCTGAATTTATTTAAAAATAATATTAAGCATTTGCGCATCCATATCATAAGCATCCAATGATAAATACAGACCTTTTAATCATTTTAAATTCTCAACTTTAATCTATTGAGGATCTCGAGTCGACAAGAAGTTATTAATCTCTCCACCATCTTATCAACGTTGTCTGCGGATCCGCGACTGTATAGTCCCTTGCGCCCTGTTAATTTTCTTTATTTAATTTATTTATAATTAAACTCCACGGTTCATAGTTGTATCTGAAAGTACTTTTGTTTAATTACTTGAATATATAAGATTAATTAAATTAGTAACTTTAACTAATGGTACTTGGTTTTATCCCAACACCTACAACCTTAGCTTTTCCCGGTTAGATATTACCTGGCTTTTTAGGTATATTTGTACTAAATAAATTAATACTTGTATTATTTTAACAATTCCTTAAGGTATAAAAGTTTTAAGATTCATTTATTTTTTGACCCGTGTCTTTTAAAATATGAAATTAAATAATAATGGGTGAGTTGTGTTTGATTTAATTCTAAAAATTTAAAATAAACTTTCTTTTATAAATTTTCAACTTTTTATAACAACATCAACCCCACTTTTCATTCAGGAATTTGTTCCCTCTAGCAGGACAAAATCCTATAAATAACATTAAGTCGTTGTAGAGGACTTAAATTGGTCTAACATTGAGATACACTCGACTTAATTAGTAAGTAAGGAATAAACTAGATGATATTTTATTACATTTATAAAAATCTAATACATTTTAATTTCTTTATTACTACTTTTAATACAATGATTTGTATTCGATAAACTAGATAGTGTAACAAATGAAGATTCAATAAGACATTTTGCTATATATAATAAAGTAGTCATCTGTATTATGTCTGCTTTAATAATTCCTCACTTCTAAGTAAACCGATGTTGACTTCGAGAGGAATCTACTTAATGGAGGTTTTGAGTAAACATTTCTATTGATAATGTAATGAAATATAAAATCACAAATAAAAATCAGTAAATTACATATTAAGCCATTTTTGTGAACGTGTTAGGTGTAGGTTGACTCCTAAAAGATTCATATCTAATTTTATTGAAATTATAATATGTATAATGTATATGTATATAAATTATATATTGATATATTGTCCCAACCTAATCATAATTTTAAGGCAAAATATTAGCGTCTTAAATTTATCGTAATTCTTAGCGCAAATAAAATGTTGAACATCAATAATAATAAGAAATAATTTTACCTTATTTGATAGAAACTGATAAAGTTTCATATTCTTTTGTGAAAGTCGGGAGAGATAGAGTATTTTTCTATGATGTACTATAAGCGAGAAGTCTATTTAAATTATGATTTGCCAAGCTTATCAAGCAAGTAACCTAATATGCAATTTGTTGTAAACACCCTTTCGACGAAGAGCATTAATTTTGCTAATAACTCAACCGTGATATTTGGTTATAATTTTCTGTTCTAAAATAAGGAAATTAAATTCCAATAGTAGAGATCGCAGTGATATAATTCGACAAGCTAAAAAGAATGTGACATAAAAATAGAATACAATATTATTAGAAAAAATATATGTCATAAACTATGCAGCCAGGGTGTTGTATATTATAAAGTTATATTATAAAAAGGTTTGGTCTAACATTCTGAAAGGCAACATTATTCTCAATCGTTTTCCCTGTAATGACAAAACTGAAGCAATAGTTAATGCGTGAATGAACAGTAAAGAATTATATCGAGATGGTTAAGTTAACCACAATTATTTAACTTACAAAACTGAGACTACCAATAAGATAGAGAACCCATTTGTAAGACGATAGCGGTGACAACATTTTATACGAATGACGTCGCTATTATTATAACTTTAAGAGTTTTGCCGAGATGCCGAGAGTCATCAGAAATAATTTATAAAGAAACTTAAAACATGTCTGGACAATTATTTGTCTTTATTGTCTATTGTCCTAACAACAACGGCGATTGTAATACTTTAAATAGGCGGAGGAGCTGTTGGAAATTTCTACACGTAAATTATAATATAATTTAAGTTAGTGGGCGAATTTAAAATTAGACAAGGTATTGTGTAAAGACTAAAATAGTAAATCATAACATCTAGCTCACTCAAACTTTTGTGTTTTGCCATATAAATGATTTCTAAAATAATATTATCCTTTTCTCACATCTACCAAATGGTCAAACTAGTAATAGTTCGGTAACAAACACTTTGCCATGAGATTTTTATATATTAGAAGATAACATGTTATATAATGTATAATAACATACAACCGAAAATCGTGAACTAACGATCGTGCTCACCTTATAATCTGATGTACCTCGATATACCGATATTCATTAAGAGACTTCTGAAGAGTCAGAAGCATGGTCCATGTCTCGATCGGTCCTTGGGCCTTCTCATTGATAGATAGATAGATAAATCATTTATTTCCATCTCTACATCACACACAATCCATCCAGACAGTACATAGATTAAAAGACAAACATTTTATAATAAAGGTATTAAAGACCTTTGTGTGCGCTGCAGAAGTGTAAAAGGGTCGCAACTCAGTGACTAATTTTGTTCACATCGGGATGTGAACAAAGCACTGATATTCTGCCTACAAGCGATACGACAAGTAAAGTGACTGGTCATATTTTTCGATCTTCTCTATAACTTGCCATAGCGAATGTGGCTTACGAAACCAGCAACCAGAAACTGGTAATCTCTATCACCATTTTTTATATCAAATTGGTACATTGTTACTCATAATAGAAATAAATAAGGGTTAAGCTGTTGTCTTATTGGTATTGATTCGTGATTTATTAATTGTTATTCAATTATTTTTGTTTCCACTGTTTATCTTTAGCTAACTTTGAAACTTCTCTGAAAGTTAGTTATGTGAAATTAATCTATAATTACTCTGGGAAACCTTGAGAATATTATAATATGATTTTCACTAATTATACTGCTTGACAGTTTAAAATTAAAACTTAACATTGTCTTGGTTTAATCAGTCTACTTTCGTTGATGGAATTAACATTCGCTGTGAATGAGTAACTATACTTATATAATAATATTTTCATGTTAGTACTCTGACGATGTTTTCTATTGTAATGTAGACGTAATAATATCGCTTCACTGTGTCTGTAGCCTTAATATATCTAACTCGTACGATCAAACGGTAATGAACTTTGCATGACATTTATGGAATATTCATAACTTTTACAGAACTATATTATATAAGATAAAAAAGTGTTAACTGCTTATGAGCTTATGATATCAAATATCTAATGCTATGAAATAATTTGATAATAATAGTAAGTGAAGGAAAATATTGAACCTTTGTCGTAGTCAACCACAGCTGAGAACCTTTGTTCTTATAGCAAGAGAAGATTATGTCACTACATCTGTTCGCAATAAACGCAAAAACTTCTGCACGGATTTTCATGTGGTTTTTACCAAAAGATAGAGTAATACACGAGAAAAGTATAGGTATATATATGAACCCCGGAAGGAGCTGGCGAGGGCCGCCAGTAGAATATATAAAAATCTCGAACTGCTCCGAAGCTGCTTGACCAATTTTAATGATTTTTCTGTATATAGTAGGTCTGAAAATAGGTTTACAATTTTTTTATACCTTGATGTGAAGGGTGGCCCTATTGAGAATGTTTATTTATATGGCAAATCTTCGGTTAGCTAGGTCACCCAGTGATATTTTAATAAAAGCTTTTACCTAAAAATAGTAAACTGTAACATGAATTGAAATTATATTGCTCTACTGAAGAATAAATCGTTTCAAATTATTATTTGCTTATTACAATTCATAAAATTTCAAAATAAAATTAGTAATTTAATTTTTAAAACAGTTATATTTATATGCGATACTGCAGTAATAGTTATTAGCTTATTAATGTTGACTAAATTCAAAAAACCAGTAAAAGCATAATTTCGTCATGAAATAAATGTAAAATCCCAGAAATGGCTACGCTGTAGTGTTGCTACGTGTTTTATTTCCGAGATGCCCTTGGATTGTTTTTATTTATGCATGTTTGTAGATGACTCTACCTCTTATATGGCTGCAGTTTATAAAGTTTATTATGTCCGAAATAAGTTTAAATTTGTTTCTCCGAAGCTTCGGAAGTTCGGAAATGTACACCAGATGGTAAGATACAGAAGACTGAAATTTTAATTTCTCATCACGACACGTCCATACGTTTTGCGCAGTCATTTCTTTTTATGAGTATTAGGTCCGTAAATGTGTTTTATCTCGTTTGAGAATAACATTTTATATCTCGGTTTAGTTAATAAAATTGTATGTTAGCTTTTACTTCATTTAAACGTTTACATACGAAAGAACATACAGCATTTCCATGTCGCTTGCAAATGAGCGCCTAGCTAATGACACAATTAATCGTCAAATGATATTTGCTGGTAGTTCACAGCTTACAGCTGTATTCTTACTTTAGAAAAATGTATTTTTAGGAAAACGAGGTCTTATTTTGTATCCATTTTAATTTAAATACTATAAAAATGTATTTATTACGTTGTTAGTTAATTGTATTATTTGAAACATGCGTGTGTTTTTATCTTTACAATGGACCTGATTTTTAATGAAATTTGAGTAAAGCAGGTATCATCATTCGATGTTTCTAAAATGGCGCTTATAATAATTATCAACTTTTGTGTCAATTAACTTGACTTTTCTAACAACCCTCCCTTTTAAATCAAAGCCAACTGAACGACACCGTGGTAAAGCTAACCGCGTCCTTGGCAAGAGAGCAGGTTTTTCGTGGAAGATTAATAATATATTATCTACAATATTCGAGGCTTTACATTCCACTCTAGCCACTTTTATAATTAAAATAATAATCCTTAATCCTTAAGAGGCTCGAACTCCATTATAATTTTTAACATACAAAGTTTGTTGCGTAAGCAATCGTCAAATTAAGTACACCTTAACATTTGAGCACTTCTATTCTAAAAATGTAGGAGACATTTGAGTATTCAACGCTAATGTTATCTATCAATCCACACTGAGCCAGCGCGGTGGGAGATGGCCCAAATCACCCCAAGTAAACCCATTAAGCCCAAGGCCCCAAGTGCCCGGCGGTACGTTAAGGTCAGGTTGTTGTTGTCGAACGATTACCAGGCGCCAGTAACAGGGGCGCTTTGAATCTTTGAATCCTCAGGTAGCGACTACTTACTGTCACACATATGGAACGGAAATACGCTAGGTTCCATAAAAGACTAAAGTTCACTCAAAGGGCAATAAAGAGGGCTATCACCAGAATTTATTTTCATGATTGATTCATAAATGATGAGAGAACTAGAGTATCTGACCATGGGTTGGTTAGAATAGCGAGCCAGAAGTGGCAGTGGGCAGAGCACATTACAAGGAGGAGGAACTGTTCTTGAGTTGTTGACGCAACGTTGGTAGGCCCCAAACAAGGTGGACCGCAATTCTGATAAAGATCATTCGAAGCCACTGGATGGCAGGCCTGATCGACTTGTGGGTAATCTAGTAGTGGGCGTCTCTCGGTTGATATGGTGATGATGAAGATAAAAATGTTTTATTACTTATTTTGTGACCCGCAGTATTATTCATAAAGTAACACTTAGGTATATTGGGGATGTTATGATAATTAACTCAAAGTACCCTACTAAACTAAATAACTTGATAAGCTCACCACTATACGTACAATAGACACTATCGCAGTAACTCGTTTAATATGAGTTTAACTTGATTTTACAATTTCGAATATATTACATAGAATAGACTTACAGTGGACTTATTTTAAGTAAATCTTATCCCAATGGTTATTATTAACTATAAAATTTGTAATTTTTTACAACAAAATTTATGATACCTTCGATAGAATACTATTTAACTTTTATAATGGTAATTTTCTAAAGTTTTTAACGATTTATGACGCCAAAATGAACCGCAATAGTGTTGTATTTGAAATATTAGTATTATTTACATCGGTTTATCATCATTGGGGTAATGTTTAATCTGCCCAGCCGTACCATCTAGAATCAATTCGATTTTTATTGTCTTTACGTTTCCAGGATTATATGGAACTTAATAAACTAAAAATCCAAACGTACGTTATATGTAAGGCCATCAAATTACACGATCGGGAAATGCATTTTCATTGGAACTATGGAAAATTATGTCGGATTATTATGAGTGTTTTCGGTACGCAAATTGAAAATCAAGTGTGCCATCTTGTGGAGCGATTCGATATATGTGAACTCAGGGTACGCTGCAATTACAAAGATGTATTTCGGGTTTACTTAGCTTCAGGTACTAACCCAGTTACTGCAACGATGTGAAAGTTGATAAGGAAAGCCACTCTGTTTAAGCTCTTTAACTCTATTAAACATATCAAACTCTGAGCAAGGACTTTTTAAATTTCGTAGTACAATTTCATCGAGAAAAACTATTTTCTTAAATTTGAAATCTTGGCTGTTTATATGGCTTCTTATACCCATCCAGCTTAATTCTAGTAACATGTTACATAAATTATGTGGATGTTGATTAGGAAGGGTACTATTTTTATCTAGTTCAAGTGACCTTTATTTTAACCTGAGCATGAACAGTTTTGGTTGACAGTAAGGAGGTGTTATAACGCAAACTCCTTGTAATTTTCCAATGTAAAAAGGCCTGTGCCAGAGATGGTGAACATTCTAATGTTCACAACATCACTATCGCATTAATTAAAATATTGATCGTATGTGTACGCTTTTATACAAAATTTTAAGCTCATTTTACCGCTAATTAATCCAACCACGATATGCAGTGTTTGTCGAAAATACTAATTTCATCTAAACACTGACTTCCTCCGTTTCGATCTTACTTCATCAAAAATAAACTTCAGTACTCTGCAACTTCTGCTACCGTAAACCTTTCAATTTGAAATCTTTGCACTCTGAAATACTGAGATCCGTGAACATTCCCTTTTAAAAATGAAATTTCCTGCAAACTTTACTCACGTAGTGTTCTTTACAAGTTTATCGTGAGCTTCGGTTCTGGATTCGTTACATACATCTAAGTCTACTTTTTAGAGGATGGTCTATGAAATAAAAGTTTATCTACGAAGCTTATATAACAATTTTTGTCTTTTCTTAAGACAACTAGTGTATTTAGCCCGGTTGTTTTCTTATCATACGCTAT
The DNA here is from genome assembly GCA_943193645.1 of Acentria ephemerella. Classification (NCBI taxonomy): domain Eukaryota; kingdom Metazoa; phylum Arthropoda; class Insecta; order Lepidoptera; family Crambidae; genus Acentria; species Acentria ephemerella. The sequence goes on from OW971876.1 coordinate 11,626,302, forward strand.
TTGTAACAGAAGGACATTCATCCTTAGTCATAACTAAGGCCAGTCACGCGGTAAATAAGTTTATCACTCACACGCATCGAGTACTCTAAGACAATTACTCTGATTGACCCAGTGGCTCTCTTTTTTGGATTCTATTAAGCCTTAAGAGTACAATCGATAAAATTAAACAAAAAATATGAACATATTAAAAATAATAAGATCTCAGTTTTCTTCTTAACTTTCGGTAGCTGGTAGAATAAAATTGGGTGCATAATTTGAGCATGATTTTGCAATTCTCTGTGCAAATAAAACGTGGGCAAGGGAGAAGACTAGACCTGACCACAATAAATAGAAGAAGAGATAACAAAATTCTAAACAAAGGTATTAAAATTTGGTCAGGATAATATCTGGTATTGTATGTTCTCATATAGCGTTGTCATATTATCAGCCGCATTCCCATTCTGATGGAAATCTAATCCTAAACTTAGCTACTTAGCTTAATATTATTGGGTATAATGGAACAGTCAAGAGACTGTTCATTATACCAATTTATAAATAAATTAAAAAAAATTACCTAATTTTTAATACTATTTGCTCGCTGTCAAGATTTGTAGTACCTATGTACCTAAACTGTCTTAACTAAATGTACGTATAATATTTAATTCATATTCCATCACTCAATCATTCCATATCCTTGAAAAAAAAATAAAAAAATTTCGGACGACCTTAGTCTACTATATATTAAATTGCTTGCTTAATTTGTAATCCAAAATTCCTGAATTAAAACTACTGACTCTGTACAAAAATAACCATACTAACACAATGTTCGACCGACTCCAATGCCAAAGTACCACTAAATATGTACATAAAATTCAAACCGCATCTAGTTGTAAACTGTACAGTTTCGATACAATGGAGATTGACGACACTTCATGATGTCAAAGATGATTTCGTCCAAACTGAATAAATATTACAAAAAACTGTAAAGCAAAAGCGAGAATTTCGGAATGATTTTAATCTTGTATTTCTCGCTAAATTGCCTTTCAGTCAATAACATGACTAAAATTTCATTGCTTTATTTACAAACGCATCGCAAGCAGCTGTTTTCTCAGCGGGAGTGCAGGCAGTGTAATCGAAACTAAACTTTATTTTATGAGGCAACACGATAGCTTTGCAACAAGTAATAACTGCAACCGAGAAGCTTTACAGCAACTATAAATAACTGTGCGATCCCAGTAAAATGTAAACATGACAGATTTAAGAATAATTACGAGTTTGTGTTGATGCAGATTGCGAAGGACTGGTCTTATATTCCACTTTTAGCCTTAGCACTGTCGGGTTTATCAAATACTTTTTGGTTAATGAATTATAAAATAATACCTTGGAGAACTTTGCAAGCAAAAGTCGTCCAAATTCCTCTACTACTACTTCGAAAACTACTGCTTTATCTATGGTAAAGAATGAAAAGCGCTCTTCTCAATACATTGTGTCTAAGTATAAACTTGTCTGTAGATATTAAGCCATACCCAGTGCTTTAGATACTATCAGAAGGTGAAAAAAAAATATTAACAGAAATACTAATACAGTAATCATTTTAATTATGTTTAATGTGTGTAAACTAGAACAAATTACAAAAATACACCTGCATTTAGTTACCTAAATGCTTCGTGGCTTATGACGTCAGCATTATCAGCATGACGTTATTCAGCATAGTTTAATTGGCAGAAAATTTCGTTTGAAAATTTTGTCAACTGGTCAATCACCTCATTTAGTTTAAAATGTTGCAAAGAGATTGTACTTGACATATTTTAATATAATAAATAAATAATCAGCGAACAACAATCAAATAGTTCATAATAAAATTGGATCCATTTAAATAAGCGAACTATTTCGATTAGTTTGTGTTGAATAATAACAGGTATCCCGTGATAACAGGCCTTAACAGTAGTTAAAAACTGTATTGCGGTAGCGCTGTATCGCTGCAAACATTGACCTTCAGTACGTTTAATTTTAGATCCTAAAACCCTGAGAATTGACAGAATAATCTATTCTCTGTGATTAAAGATACATTGAATTGGTGCTTAGATACTGTAGTTTAATAATCAACCTTTAATATTACAAGATTTTACCAAGAACCGATATGCCCGTACCAAAAACTCTTAGTTCCATTCATATTATTAACTGGTTATTTTTTGCTAGAACATAAACTCTATCATCTTACTAATAAAGTTCATTAAATAGCAGAACTAAATGTAGACCCAATACTGAATGGAAATTAGTTTTAAATACACCCCTAGACTGGATTGTATCTACCGAATCAATAGCTGATAGACAGTCTACTACTGTTAAGATAATATTTTCTTCCATCGCAAACTGTAATTTCATTATTCATACTCTCATCGTGCAATGCATAAATTTACGAAGGTAAACCACAGTTAATAAAAAGGGATAATTTTAATTAAAAAGAAATATAGGAATAAGTATGTGTATAGCGTTCCTATGAAATTGGTACAAAAGAGTATCTACTTAAGATTAAGGTATAATTATAATAAAGAAAATAATTCATACAAGATTCAAATTTATTTTAATTATTAAATATTCATTTCTATTATTCGTTATTTTTACAAAAGAATATAAGTTTTAATAGGAATGTTTTAGAAAATTTCATAAGAATGTGGAAAATGGTTTTTTTTTCCATTTTCCACTTGCTTTAAATTCTATATTTGAAAATTTTGTAACCTTCATTTTTATGAATTCTTATTTAACTAGGGCTTCAATGTCCTCCAATTTATTCACTCCTGTGTCCATTTATTTTGCAATGATATTTCCGTGGGAAATCAAACTAAGGAAGTTGATTTCCGAAAAATATACAACTTTTCAAAGTACTTTTTCGTTAAAAAATGTCGGAAGTTACCTACATATTTCTTATTGTTTTAAGTAAAAATGTTAATAGCTATTAACTTTCCGCTATACAATTTATTTCTCACGTGGATAATTACTGAGCGTGAATAAGGTTTAAACACATTCCAATTTGGAATCAAATATATTTTATTCCATACTAGTTGACCCGGCCAACTTTGTTCAACCTTAAGTTTAAACGTTAGTCCGGCCAATGAATATGACTACGTTTGTCTGTAGCAAACTTCACCTATCAAAAGTCCTAAATCTCAATAGGAGTAATAACAGTTTTGACCATGCAGATAAATTTGATGATTTTTGATAAATTATGAATTTTGTAATGGTTTTTTTAGATTTTTTCTGTTAATTTAAAAACCGTAACTGAATGACGGTACGAGTTTAACTCATCTTAAATTTGCTGGCTAGATTCATGATTCTTGATGTTTATCAAGAACTTTCTAGCTAGTTTAGTACTAATCTAGTTTTCGTATTAATGAATTTGAAACAAATTCAAATCGGTATATTGACTTTTAATTATTTAACAATATAACATAAGACTTGAAACTAATACTTTATGTATAGGATTGAAAAAAAATACACATATACAAAGTAAAAGCCAAAGAGTACTTTTCAGTCGAGGTATTTGTTATGTTATCAGCAATAGGTTGTATTTGTTTTATTTTAAAACCACACCTATATTAAAAGGAGGGAACGAAGGAACGAACGAACCCCTATGTTTTGAGCAGTGCTGGCCAGATACTCAGCAAAGCTTATGCGTCCTCTTACACATCAATTAAAAATGTGAGAAAAGTGCGTGTTTGTCAAATAATATTATAATGAACAAATTATATTTAGAAGTAGATACTCTGGTACAGAAGTACTAAGTTTGCCTTGTAGGTGCTTACTTCATGGGCACTACTAAGTACAACCGCGTACATAACATAATTAAGCAACTCTACACTATATCAAGCAACAAGTTTCCGAGAACTGTAATTCAGCGGAAAGTAAGTAAACATCGAGACGAGAAACGACAGAGCGACATCATTTTGTGCGTGACTGCCCGTTATGATGGTGTATAGAGATATTGTATACTTTAAAAAGCTATCGGATTTTATAATTTTAAGTACAAGCCTAATTATATCAACCCTAACATTATCATCTGTATCATAAGCAACAGAATCCAAATGATTCATATCAAAACTTTTTGGCATGAAGACTTTACTGATTACAATTGTATAAACTTTAAAAGACTTAAGTTAAAGACAAAATACTGTATAACTATACAAAGCTTATCGGTTATTAATTTATAAATTTGAACTCTTATCAAATGATTCACAAGATACAACTCTCTGTACACAGTTTTTATTGAAGCAAGAATATCAATGAATCAATATATCATTTGTTATTTAAAGATTGTGAACCGCAAATGGCATTTTGCAACTTACTTCATACTCTACTCCTCATGATGTAGCTCTACCCAATAAATTAGCATTAAGATGAAGATTTGCTTATATAGAGCTAGACAGACTCGTTCTGCATAAAGACCAGATGAAAATATTTTTAAGTTTAAGCAAGCACGAAAAGGTGGAACTTCTTAATAACCCGTACAGATGCAGCTACTTTTCAGTAAAGGAACATGGCTTTTAAATCAGTTTTATAAATAACTTACTAACATAAAAGTTAGAAGCATGTTACAACCCAGTCTACCTCATAGTCACTGGTTTCCGTACCGTCGAATAATTGGGTACTCTTTTTTATTTGTATCTTCGACGATTTTAAAAGCATTAACGCTGCACTACGAAACTATTTCCAACTCTCTGTATAAAAGTGGAAGTAATATAATTTTGGCATTTTCGCCGGTCTCGGTAATACTATATATAAAATAGCTATCAAATAACCTCAATGGGTTATAGGATAGCCATTATCTGTTACGATATTATTATGCCTATTTAATGAATCTTTGAAATAGCCATTAGTCGAATTTCTGCAAACCTTAATTTTGAGATTAAGTTTAATAAGTTATAAGGTATATTATTTTTTCCGTGATTGTTTATTACGTTATCAATTAATTTTAACCATTGAAGATAACTGATCAGTCACAATATTTACATCTTTATCAATGTGGTTTTTTTATAACGAGGCTACTGCATTTATTGGTGCTGCCACACTGGATTAAATTGCTTAACAACTTTACTAAACCAATTGTAGTAAACGGTCCCTCCCTTATTATTGAATTTAATATAACATTAAAATCAATAAATTTAAACAAAATACAATATTTGCTAAAGAATAATAAACTAAGTGACATTAAAGATTTTCTATGTCGCAATGAATTTACGAGGGATGAAAGCAAATATCTATATTAATTATTAAAGAATCGATTCAGACAATCAGTTCGTCTTAAATCTCGGAGCTCAGTATGTCAAATCAGGCAAACTAAACAAATAACAACAAGAAATAAATATAATAATAAGAACAATGTCAGCATTTTTTCCGTGTGAGAAATTTCCACGAAGAACTTCTGAACTTACTCATGCAGAAATATTTCGGGATGGTTATCATAGTTTGTGAGTTGAGTGCTATCAATGTTTACTTTGCGAGTTATTTATAAGATTTTATTTACTGTTTTTTTTACCTCACTCTTTGAAATATAGAATAGAAACCATATTACATTGTATAATATATTCGTAATTTCCATTCTATATTTCTTTCATAAAAATGGAGGAATGGTCATTGATTCTTCATCTCTTTGATTAACTATTGTAATGAAACATAACACATTAACTAATATACACGCGTTTTGTGATATCAAAACTATTTATATAAACGATAAATATGACTGTGAAGCACCGGTGCTTCACAGTCATATTTATCGCAATATCTACCATTCGTAGGTTCTTAATAATTAGTTATATTATATTAAATGCCTCATCTGTAGCACATTACACCAGTTACATCAGTTTTAATTACTCTGTGCCTGTAGTATATTTATTTTTGGTGCAGAAAAAAAAACAAGTAAACAAATTTGAATTAAGAATATCATGAAGTGTTTCGAGTCATTTTTAAATTATGCTTAAAAAAGATGTGTGCACCTGAAGAAAGTAATGGCCACTTAATTTATGTTCAATGAGAAATATATGATTATAATTATTATCGTTAATAGGTGTTTTATTTTTATATTGAGGCTGTACGTATGTCGTACAAGATCAGTAATGCACAAAAGATAATAGCTATCTTTTTCCCTGTGATAAGCTTAACTTTATATTCCCTTTACGAACAATCTTCAAAATCTCTCATCAGCCATCAGATAGCTTTGAAATGCAGCGATTCCTATTGCCGATTTTAATATAAATTGCTACATTGACTAGTCTTTAATAATATTGGGGTCTTTTTTACTGTGATTGAACTTTGTAAGTATAAAATATACTATAAGTGAAACTCTTAGAATTTCTGCTCTACGTAATTCCAAGAACTAAGATAATAAATTCTACATTATTTAGTATCTAGAGCTACCTTTATTTAATAAAGAATAAGATGAGGTTCCAAAGCTAATAAAATAGCGTGTGTTTTACCGAGACTAATAACATTCCATGTGTCAATACGTCAGTAGACATTTGTCAATATAGACGCGTCACACAAAGGTGGAGATATGAAGGTTTTACCGGATTACCTTGCTTGATTTTTGTGGCAGACTTTATAAATATCGAGAAACTTGGCCAAATTCCCTACGTGTTATGTGTTGGTAATATTTACACACTTACTCCCCTAAAACTGGACCCGTTCGACCTCCGATGTAACGTTTGATCAACAACATAAATAAAAGTTATGAAACAAACAGTAAAATTGGGTGAAGTACTCCTCTATAGGGATAATGTTTGTCTTAAGTAAGAATAAAAGAGGACAATGTAATGTTTCAAGATTATATAGACTTAATCTTTTGATTTTAAGGTTTTTAACATTCGACATTTTTATATTAAAAAATAAGTATAAATGAATTCCTAATTTAAAATTTTAAAGAGTTATGTGGTATTTGGAACCAGGTTCCGAATCAACCAATTCAAAAAGAGACCTTAGGCAATTTACACAATGTTTCAAATACTTATTGGTGAGAAACGACTCCCGATATTGGGATATTTTTCTCACTTTGGCTAAAAGCCTTAGGCATTCAATACATCCATCTATTGTCTACCCATCGCCATTTTATTTAACAAATAAACAGAATACTATCAATATACAGTTTAAGATTTGAAGATATATTCATATTATTACGGTGTTTCGAAGGGAGAAATATCTTTACGCTACGTCCGTTATAAGAAAATTAAGCAGATTAAGCAGATTAAGTCAATGACTTAATTTCCTTTTTATTGTCTTATTTTTTTGAATAATTGTGTAATAAAATGATATACTATATAGATACGTGGTCAAAAAAATTTTTATATATTTGACGCATTACTATCTGTTGAGACTGAAATATCTACGTTTTGACTATATTAAGGAATTCTTTTACGTTACAGGGCCCTATTTCACCTCGTAGACAATTGCCAGTGACATAGACAGGTGTCTATAAACGACCGTTACTTACCATGAATTTGAGTTAATATAAAATATGTATGAATAAATATCCAAATAAGAACCTTAGCAGTCGGAGTAATCAACTGGATTGTCTATGGTCAAAAGCTCATGTCACTCTACTGGACATGAAGTTTCATTGTTTAGACATATAACAACTCTGATTAGGCTTTCAGCGCTTAATGATGCTTAATTTGGGTTACATGTGAGTGTCAGAAATATTAATATATTATTATTTTTCTACGTATCTTTCAACATAGAAAAGTCAGAGTAAAATTTAGGAAAGCTTTATAATTGCAGCATTGTGATAAGTACTTATCATTTCTCAACACATTCTTCATACTCTTAACACCACTTGAATATATACTTGAATATATTCCTCTCTCCTATAATAAGACTTAAATAGAAAAAAATTAATACGTGTATATACAGCAAAAGGTGCATTGTCCTTCGAATTCCGAGAAACAATTATATCGATCCGTTGCAATGAGGACAGAATAAACACGAATGAAGTACCTACGGATACCAAATAATAATGGACAAGGTTAATTTGATTGCATAATAATAATAATATTCATTTGCACAGACATAACCAAGTAGCCAAAATTCTCCATCTCGAGTTAGCCTTTAAGTTCGGCCTCATAAGTGAAAAGATACCTTATTATAAGTACTTGCCGGAGCCAGTACTCGAAAACGACCGTGCTCGGTTGTACTGGGACCGGTCCATCATTACGGACAGGATGGTTTTGGCTAACAAGCCTGATATCGTACTGATGGACCGGGTAGAGTCGCGTGTGTTCTTAGTGGATGTCACCATTCCGTTAAATGAAATCCTCGTGAAAGCAGAATCAGATAAAAAGATCAAGTATCTGAACTTGGCACACGAGGTTACTGATATGTGAAGGGTGACATCCACTGAGATCATACCAGTCGTAGTCTCAGCCAATGGTCTCGTTCCAACTTCTCTTCGCGACCTTCTCAAGAGATTGTGACTGGGTGGCGGGCAGTTTTGCATGATAACGCCAGAATTGACCGCCGATTCCTCTCTGTCGTCCTAACCCTCGGCCGTCTGGCCTCCTCTGTCGAGGGGTATTCTCCCATCCCTCAAACCGTCGAGGGATTGGGAAGAGTTAAAATTGATTTCTAAATAATAATCATACTCACACTATATAAATTCTAAAAAAACGACATGTGCTTTGTATAAAAAAAAGTTGCCTAGATTTGCTAATTGAAGTGAAATTTATTATCTATTATCATGGAATACGTGCCATGGGCAATGAAGCCAGCTCAGGAGTATATTCTATCCTATATTCTTTTTAATTGGTTCACATTTGACAGAGATATTGGTGAACACACATAAATAAATACAGTGCTGCATATAACCTCCGCCTTTTTTAATTCGGATAAATTTTTTTCGTAAAGCGATTGCTGACGTGAAACGCCATTTATTTAATTTCGATCTTCACTAAGATATCATCAATATAAAATTAGCCTAAAAAAATGAGTGATTAATGTTTTGGTATACCTATAATACTAAGTGTAGTGTTTAAGCAGTTAAGCAACAGTTTCTTGTGTATTATCAATTGGACAACCTCCATATTATATCTATAACATATTACATCTTTTTTCGGACCCTGGACTAGTTGGTCGATAAATTTGTAATTTTATATTTGTTTTTTTTGTGGGTTTTTTGTAAATTTGATTACGGTAACTTAACGGAAATGGTGTGGAAATTGCTGATTAGAATTGTCATCAAAATACTTGTACTACGTGCACGCGACTCCCCCACGTCGTTTCTTCAATCGTACTGGTGAAGGAGTTGTAACTCTCTAAAGAATTAAATTGTTATGCGCATAGCACGCATAACAATTTAATTCTTACGAGGTTACCCTAAAGAGTATTAAATAAAACCTACCCGTTAAAGTACTGCTGATATACTGATTTATTAAAGTTATAAAAATAATATGAAATAATAAAAGAGATGCGTATTCATAGCATTTCGGTTATTCGACAAAAAAGTTCCAAATAAAAAAAAAACGTTGACTTATTTTATCTCTTTTGTACATGAAGTAATCGTTTTACGATTCATTTAACACGTCTGATTTGTAGCTATTTACATTCTTAACCTTCTTCAACCCAGAGAACTTTAATATTGCTAGGTACATACTAGTTTTAGTCACTAATTCGAGTTACACAAATTCAAAAGTTATTTCGTTATAGTCAAACGAGTTTTGTAAATTTACAAATCCCTACGCCTAAAACTACAAACTACACACATATTAATAAAATCACAAAAGCCTCGTTTGTGGTTACAATATTCCTCGGTTGCTAGTTACAGCAATTACATTTTGGGATCGCAATGATGAAGATAAGTTTAAAATGAAAAATAGAAATACGATTCTATTTTCAAGAAATAAGAATGGGAATTGAATAATTTAATTCGATTGTGGACTCTTTGAGTACATCTAGGTCTTTAAGTTGCTAAGCTTGGTCGGTGTTCATGATAGTGAAGTTAGTTTTATTCAACTAGCTCGCCTAGAATTCAAACGTTCTAGTTTCATTACGAAAACAAAGTAAGTGCAATAGTAACTTTGTTTTCGTAATCAAAAACAAAGTAACTATCGCATGGTGCTTGGATCAAATAAAATCTTGAGCTCCTCCGAAAGGCATGGTAAGCGGTGGCTCCAGTTGTTACGGTCCACTTTAGCCCAACCACATAAAGCCAGCATGGTGTTTTTATAGTCCAAAGGCTATTAAGAATTTTAATGATGTACCGTAGCTTAGATTTGTTATTTGAAGTGAAATTTACCACTGTGTTAATAAATTCCGACCTTGGGTTATGTAAAGTATACGTGCGTGTTCGAACGTTGAAGTAAGCCTTTCAGATTAGTTCAAAATCTATTCTAACTTTCGATCCTTGCTGATATAACTTGAAACCTGATCAGTTAAGAGTCGGATTAGATAGATGACTTGTTGCAAAAGGGGTTTTTCGATAATTAAACTACTTTATCTACACGCATATCTATACTAATATTATAAAACTGAAAACTTTATTTGTTTATCTTAGAAATTACATCAAGTAGAAAAATTCGTTTTATTCACAATTTATCGAGAAAGGCTAGAAGTTATATAAAATAATGCTTTGACCTAGGAGCTGAGCATCAATGAAAAATATTGCAAATACGGAAAAAATCATGTATGCCAAACGTGTTTTCTTTTGAAAATTCTGAAAAAAAAAACCGAATCACATCCTTTATGCCTATCTTTTAAAGTTGATTCGATTTAAACCTTTTTTTAGTTATCAATTTTTTTTAAATAATGCATTATCTGCGAGAGTTTTGGCGGATACTTTTGAAGTTAGTTATGTGCTGTGTATATTTACTGTTGTGTATTGTCGGAATGTCGTTTTTTAGATGGGAAAATGGTGTAATTTTATGTCAAAAAAAATATATTTAAAGAACTCATAAGTATATTTGTTGAGTTGCAGTGTGATTTTTCAATTTGATTCTTTAGTTTGTAGGTCAGTTAATCTTTCAACATTATCTTATTATTACTCTTATTATTTTAATAATTATAATTGCGGCGCCAACCGTTATAGGTCAAAAGTACCACAAAACAAACGGATACGTTTCATCAGTATCCCGGAGCCATAAATAAAGAAAAATAAGTGTTTAAGAGATGTTTAGTTTCTCTTGCCTTCCCTGTAATTTTTCACACTCAACCATAGTTGAAGATTTAAAATAATTCTTTGTCAGCCCGTACTTATTTGTATTTAAGCAGCAGTTTTAGTGTAGTAGGAACGTACACTTTTACGTCAAGCTAGTAGGGATTTGATACTGTCCGATAAGTATTATGAATTTCTGGACTTTTTGTACCGAAATTGCAACAAAGTACCTAAGTAAAAAAGTATAATCATTGAGCAAATTTATTAAGCGACGTAACATAAAAAAGCAGGTTTAATCATATAAAATTACAAAACTTTTGCATTTGAACGATCTGTTCATCATATCCCATAAGCCTTAGATTATACTCACACGTTAAGGCTAAATATTTTATCTAATCGTTTGTTTGTTTAATTAAGTCATAATATGTGTCACGGTCAAATAACATCTGATAAATAGAGATGAGCGAACACTGAACTTTCCAGGAAATAATTAATCTTCACTAAAAATACTTTTGCGTTCAATTTTAATGGAGATAAACATAATTAAACGACAATTGGAATTAAATTTAAAAATAGGTATAGTATTTTTATTTTAAAATAAAAACTCGAGAGACGGGAAAAACTACTCGGCAGAAGGGGCCAGACGGCCGAGGGTCAGTAAGACAGAGAGGAATCGGCGGACATCAGCTGGGGCCTCGCAATCATCGTTCCATCGCCCAGTCCCAATCTCTTCAGCAAATACTTCATCTCTAACAATTAGAACATTATTTTTCTTTAATTTTGTTAAGGATTTCTCAAAAGCCAATTATTTTAACATATAGTTTAATTACTGTGCGTCTCAATTCAAAAAAATATCAAATAATTATATTAATATTATCTTTGTAACAAAAAATATCTTCAATACGTTAGGTAAAATATAAATGTTTAATTTTAATGCTATAAAATAATCGCAATCGGAGTCCTCAAAGGTGTTTATATTTTTAAGTTTCTAAGTTATTGTAACACACGTGAGAATATTATTTATTATTAACTGTATAACTTTCTTCGAACCTAATTAAGGTTACAATTAAATTATTAAAAAATCTATTTTCAACTCTTTCCAGTTCCTAGACGGCTCGAGAGACAGGAGAATACCCCTTAGCAGAGGAGGTCGAGGGTCAGGACGACAGAGAGAGGAATCGACTGACAATTATGGCGTTATTAAGCAAGACTGCCCTCTGGAGCCTCGGAATAATGAAATTAAATGAAATTATTATTATATATATTTATTAAATCGGCCAATGTAATAAACTGAACTACATACCAACCTAACCTAGTTTACCAAAAATATTAAACGTGCAATTAATCGCAATTAGTCGCCCAAAATAGAATTCACTGTCACCCGTATATTTACTTCGTGTTTCAATTAATAATCATCCTTTTTAAAATATAAAAATTATAACAACAATAACATGCAACATTCATAATGTTAATAAAAAGCTTTAAAATTAAATACTCGTATTAAAAACAAAATTACTCGTTATCAAAAAGTAAATCACAAAGTAATTAGTTAATTATTATGGGTTACACCAAACATAGCTACAATAATACTAACTTTGTAACTGATTAAACAATCTTAAAATTAATTTTTTGGGCTTTACGATTACGAAAAATTCTGCCCGCGAATACACCCATGTAAAGTAGACAAGTAATCCAATTGAATAAGAATCAAAACGAGATAAAAAAGTTTTAGAAATATAATACAGTTTAATAAATGAGGTCTGATTATGACGTCATGGTGCTTGATCGTACGATGACGACGCTAGGATAGGGTTTTATTGACTGCGGGCCGTCAGTCTGTCTATGTTCACCGAACGTAAAGCAACGTTATTTTGCCCGCTCAACTTCATGCTAGATTGCTTGCCTGTATTTGCCTGATTTGGTGGCTGTAGTAAATAAAAATTTCTCAATCTATTAAATATCTTATGATAATAAACTGTCTGAGCATCATTCTTAAGATTGGTGGATGATTTCTTCTGAGTTTATCTGCTTTATACTTACTCGTAAAGGTTACCAATGGCTCTGTTAAGGTAACTAATAGGTTTCCGCCCCCTTGGATTTCATTTCGACACCGAATGTCGTTATCCTCCTTTGAGAACATATTTTTTTTCGAGATATTAAGTACGTATATCCTCCCTGAGGATGTAATCCATCTTCACGCCAAATTCATCTAAATCGGTTGAGAAGTTTAGTGGTAAAAGCATAACCAAAAAACTTACATTTGTATTTATATTATTGATTATATGATTGGTTCTCGTGTGCTATGCGGTTTTTTTATGTCAAAGACAAAGTTCACTAAACTTCAGTCACTTTGCGTTTGATTTGCCAAAAATCTAACGCTGATAAGACGATAATGTTTGACATATTATACTTGAATATGAAAATTGAAAAATTAAAGATTATTGTGAGGCTCCTCTGTTAGTAAATTTCTTAGTAAAATTAGTACTAAAAATACAACTTATATGTAGAAAATAGGCTTTAAAACTCACCTGAATCTGGAAGAAGTTTTCCTTTAAGTTCAACATCGCATTCAGCCGAGGTAGCTCCATAGTTCTTATACGTTTTACCGCTCGGCTCCTCGAACTTCGTCACCTTGAACCGTTCCGACATCTTCAGAACACTTATGAGACACCTATTGTTGTTACTACACTTATCTTGCCAATATTGGCTTAGCGATACTACACTTTATTACTAGAGCACAATGACTTCATTCACTAGATTAAGTTACATCAAGATATGCACTGAGATATGTCGATTTTGCATCACAAGTACAATATTTGCTTTGAAATGTTAAATAAAGCTATTAAATTTATCTTTTACGAGATATGACAAAAGATATGTGTAAACTGTAGTCAGTCAAGTTTTTGGACGAGTCACTTGCGTTTGAGCGACACTAATTCTCACTTTGTTTTTAATCCATTGTTGTCTGAAATGATGAAATGATATTATGCTAAAATTCTGTGCTACCGATTCAACATGTTTTGCTAACAGGTTATGAATAATTAAATGAATATTTTAATAAATAATATATTCATTTAATTATTAAATATAATGCACCGGCTTCGAGTTTAATTAACATTTGATTCTTATGTTTATTTCAAATGAAATTCCACAATTTCACTTGCAAGTAATATAAAACCTGTTTCATTAATTTCTCTTACCGTGTATATAGTCTCTTCACATGTACACTTATGTGAAAGAATAACACGGCCATACAAACACACACACAAACCCACCCACCCTCGCACACACACACACGCGCTCGCGTACACACACACACACAATACTTCACTATACATATTTCTAAAAAAGCATATTCGTGCTGAAGCGAAATTTAATCGTGCTGAATCGTAAGCATTTTTCCTATATTGTCGTTATAATAGTACTTGTAAGATAAAGTATTATTTTTAAAAATATAAGAAAAAATAACTCTTATAAGATTTCTTCGTTTCTCCTCTATTTGCCTGCCAAGTCCCCTTTTCAGTCAAATTCTGCATTGCCGTAGCTGCAGAATCAAACTTAGTATTCAACGTAATCAATAGATACGGTTGTATGTTTTGATCATTGTAAGGAAAAGAACCTACCTACTTCTGGTAAGAAGAAGCAAAAAGAAAAAAAAAATCTATCTAAACAAGTAAAGGGAAAACCTACACTTATAATTGCATCATGGAACCCTTGCAGTTCGATTTGCAGCGGTAATAGAATTACTTTATAACTAATCAATTTAGAAATCAGCGAAGCATGATTTTTATGAAACAACTAGCAACTAGATATTTAAATTTTGTTATTCCTCATGTCAAGTTATGTAAGGTAAGGATCAGATCAATAATATTGTTAGTTTATTATCCTTTATTGCTTACTATACGTGTAAATTGTTTTTGAAACACAAAAGTAAATTACACATACAAAGTTGGGCTTATCTCTAGCAAGAACACGTCTTGGCTCGATTATTAATATGAAATACTATACTAAAATCGTTCCTATCTGTCATATAATTATCATACCCTGCCAGATTTTGAATCAGGAACTCTAGTTTAGTAAACAGGGGTCACTCGACATACCAGATGTCATGCCCTTAATAAAACACGTATTTTATTGTGAAAGTTAAAATACAAGAGCTGTTATTACACATCGCCTATAAATGTCGCAGTCGTATAATGTGGTAGGGAAATAGTAGTGTTCAAAAATGCAGTATAATTCTAAGAAAGTACAACAAAATTACCAACTGCAGCGAAGGAATCATTTTGCTTTTAAATCAATTATCCACATTCAGTTACTTGGAAATAGACGTTCTTAAACCAGTACAGTTATTAATATCTGCGACTCTACAATATAATCTCCAATAAGTGTTCTATTTTTGAAAATTACTAATAAAATATATCAATTTTTTTTTTATTAATTTTCAAATTTATATAACCACCGCCATGTTGTTACTTAAGTCAGTGACGTCATCATTATAGTAAACAATGGTATTAGTTCTTGGGAATCATCTTAGATATATATTTCTCTAAATTTTCAATAAGATAAAAAGGGATAGGATGACTTAAAGAAACAACAAGTTATTTATCACTTTGACGATCATTGTTGCAATGATGCATTATAAAATAAGGCAAAGGAAATTGTATTTATTCTACCTTAATACTTTTTAAAGAGTAAACGCAACATATAGTGGGATTTGAACATCGTTTATTTCATTCAACGTCGTTGTTATCTCAACATATTAATAATTTGTAAATTTAGCTCTTCTATTGACTTCTGTATATTTTCACCGTAGACTAATCAGCTAGTCAAGGTACCGAACATGTGAATTTATCTGCCTGGTATGGCTTAGTACTCAAATACCGCAATAGAGATACATTGACCGTTGACGAATAAAAGTGTCAATTGATACCCATTCAATCCGACGCATTAAGGACGGACAGACAAATGATATTTAATTGATATGTATTGAAAATAGGAATGTGTGCCACGGTACGATAAAGTACTTAATTTAGAATAAATATTGTTGGGGCAATGTTAGAATGTTAAACAGCGATTAACTATACTATACTCTGTTGATCTTTATGTTTGTGAAGATAAAGTTATTTTTTGCACAACTATTAGTTAATTTCGATATAATTCATATGCATTTTAACTCACTGCAAAAATGAGGTCCATGTTTCACTGTACGAAATTTTTTGTCAATTGGAAACTGATTTACAAAATTGTAAGAGCTTGTATTATGGATACTAAATAACGGAGAAATATAGATAGTAATACATGTATAAATATCCAAAAAAAACCATATAAACATCCATGACTCGTGGAGTCGATAGCACCACTTGCTGTATCTTTAGTTACAATATAAATAAAGATTATGTTACTATAATTATATTATCATAAAGCACCTGCGGTAATACGAAACGTGTATTTACTAAGAGGTTACTCATACGATTAATATTGGCTTTAGTAAACAAATACTTTAATAAGGAAATCTGTGGACAACAAAATTCGTTGTTTTTTAATTTTTTGTGTACTTCCCACAAAATGAATTTTACTTGGAAATGATTCTAACTGTGATAAGAAACCACAGATTGGTACAACTGCACTCAAAGTTATTAATGTATTTTTATGCAAGGAATGGACGAAGTTATTGTTTAATTTATTATTAAAAACTCTTTGGTTGATTGAGTGTTTGAATTATTGATACCCAATATAAAATGGACTGAGAGTCTTCGATACTGTTCAGTTATTAAATATTATAATAATATTCAAACATAATTTCGAATTAAATATCAAGTTCTTAGTTACAACGGAGAACTCTATTATAATTCTAAATGTCTTATCTTACTGCTGTAGTCGTTTGACGTAAATTGTCTACAGATAATTACCGTTTCTCGTGAAACCCTTTTGAAAGCTGGATTTTTATTAATTGTAGCTTCAACTCAATCGAAAACAACTATCACAATCTGCTTGATATTCAGCTGTTATACTGTATATAAACGACAACACCACCTCTTTTGTGGAGTATTTAAAACGGTTTTTATATATACGCAATTGGCAGCTGAACGAAACTATGATTGAAATGTCCATTTGATTGAAGCTAACACTGAGGGTACAAATCAAACGAAACTATTTGACATTAATGAAAACATTAGACCTTGCAAGAAAAGCATCAATATTATGCTATTTACTTATACAATCATAAAGTTTATCCAGAGCTTTATATAAACAACTGATAAAATACTTTTTATTTCCTTGACCAATAACCTATACTCGTTCAGTTTATGATTAGCGAATACAAACCTTATCATTTTTTCTCGTAGATATATTTCAATACAAATTGTAAAGACTGACTTTATCTCTGTCTTTCAAAACACAGAAGAGTGAATAAGACTCACAACTGTTAAAGAAATAATATAAAATATATAATTCTGTTTGTCCAATATACATAATGTTAGCAACTAAAGCCACAAAATCACAGATATTTTACAAACACGTTTTAGCGATCGCTATTTAGTAAAAGGCGTAAATTATACTAAAAACATGCTTAATTCCAAAGATAATAACCATGAACGTAATGCTTTTATGAAACTGTTTACAACGTTATGATAATGTTTTACCATTTGTTTTATCATCGTTAATTTTTTTAAATTAAATAATTAATAGTGTAAATTAGATAGTGAAAACAATCATCATTCACTTTTATAGTAGATAAACTATTTAGGAGTACAACCTGAAGTTGTGATTTTAAAATAAATTTGACTTCCAGAAAGTATTTGTTATCTGTTACTTTTTATATTATTATCAAACAATTTATCACAATTTAATATCAGTTCGACCCGAGACTGTCGGACGTTGTTCAAGAGATTCGCTCCCAAATTGATTGTTTCGTCCGGTTTCTCATTTTCGTCAATGCTAAGAAACATCTACAATACCATTTTAAAGCCACCGACTAATATTTATTACCGTCTGTATGTTTATTCGGCCATTTAAAATGATTTCTTTAAAATATAACGTAATACAATAAAGTTATTGAAGCTCTTGAATTTCAAAAAGTATATATTTAACATCATTACATAGCATAAAAACTCTTTATATCAATGTCATTATACCAAGACTGTCTACGTTGGAACCTTAGTTATTACCGAATATTGTTTTAAATTAAATCTGTGAAATTATTATTACTGTATAAATTTATTGAACTCTAAAAATACTCAACGAGATTTTTAAAACGTACGTACATGTCGCAAAAAACATCCATAGAGTTTAGATAAGAAAATAATGGTTTCACTTTATGACATCTACTATACATAATACCCTGAAGCAATGAGTCATATAACCACTACAAACAAACCAGTGATAACAGGACATGAATGAGATAAAGCCACAAAATCGAGCACAATAATAAATTAAGCCCCAAATATTAAGTTTAACTACGTCTCTTTAGAGTTATTTCGATAGTCGACCTAAATTTAATCCACAATAGCACACTTTACTTTAAAATAAGAATTTTTATGTTACATTTCTCATTGATGTTTGTTACAATTTTACGTATTTGGGTAACCTTTAAGGAAAATAGCACAATTCACTTTTGAAGTAATAAAAATAAAGTGTATATGGTGTAATATGGTGTATGGTGCTTCAATTCTACGGAACCCTAAAAAGGGGAAATACATGCATACCTTTTTAAAATTAGCAATTCCTTTGCCTAATTAAATGAGATACAAAACACGGCCGACATCATTCACCCGACTTAGTAAGTATATAAACAAAAGACGTTCGAATGGGATTGCAGAAGGTCGAACTATTTCTGTAGCAATTTATCTAACAAAGACTCTTTTAAATTTTCTAAGTTATTATACAAAGTGGAACAAACATTTTAAATTCCTATTAGAAACAAAAATTGTCTATTCCCTATTTAGTGTTTTCTCCACCTTGTATAAAACTTCATGGGCTTACGTGTATAGAATTACAATCTATAAAAGCACCTATAAATCAAGCGAAGTGTCAAATCGACCACAAACATCGAAGATAATGAATTCCACTTCAGATTTGAATTATTTGAGTTTGCTCGCTATATTAAGATCTAGACTCTATACGTAAAAGATGATATATACGTTTAATATGTGATGAGGATACTATAATAAGAATAAATGGAAATTAATATTACATATTTATTGATATGGCCAAGATTTATGAGTTATTAAAAACAGTTTAGCCAAAATACGTTAATTCATGTCTCGGAAACAAATTTTCGTGTTTATGATTCGAACCCGAGACCTACGTGTCCGACCATCACCTCTTTCGTTGAATCATTAATATTACATTGAAGAATAAATTCAATGTGATGGTAATTTATTTAAAACTACTAAAATAGCATGTTAGAACCGAAAAACGAATACTTTTACTTTAAGCCTCGTAATTTTTTTTGTACAGTCAGCAGCAAAAGATTTTTTAAATTTATGAAAATCTTTCCAAAACCTTTGTTAACCATATTTTGAAAGACCAAATACTTTCAGTGTATTAGTGTCTATAAATGCTGTCGCTCACTGTATGTGGGTATTTATAATTCGTATGTTAATTTTAGCATAAATTTTAATAACGTAGTAGGAGTAAGTAAATGTATTTAGGATACCAAGTGTTCCAAATAAGCTAATGTACTTAATATTTTGAACGCTTGAAATGTTATCCTGCAGATATTATCGCGATGTAAATTTTTGGGTGACTGGATAAAATCTCTTGCTAGAGATAACTCCGCCTTTTGTATGTGTATTTCTAGGCGATATAACTTTTGTAATTTTGTTTCTGTTTCCTACTCTATCTAAGGACTACGCGTGTTGGCCTACAATGTCACCGACAAACTGTAAGGACCATTCTAACGTGTACAAAGAAATTTGGTCACTCATTTCTATGTCCCATGATCAAGAAAATGAATTGTTTGCTAGCACACATTTTCCCTCCTTACAATCCTTTGTCATTGAAAATAAATGTGAAGTAGCGTCTTACTGGTCGGCAAGATCTAGAAGTGCCAAGTCTCACTCACACCGGGTACCCTTTTTTGAAATCCACTCCTGCTTTCCATTAGGTGTTATTGGCTTGACCTTTAAAAAAATACGATGTATTGACACAAGAACCACTTTGTGACGGGAAAATAGAGATTAACAAAGATAGAGAAACCAGGAACATTTTGAACAAAAAACACAAAGCCATCAAAATGCTTTTATTGTTAATACATTTTTTTAAATATACGAAATCTACAAGGAGTTTACGTCACACTACTTTTTCTGGTAACATTATATAGAGCAAGGCACAGGGAAACGCGTTCTATATTTTTCTGTTATCGGTTTCGAATTCGTGTGTATTCGAGTGTTACCATGCAGCCTAATATTCCCTGAGATATTTCCTGATGATTATCATTGCCCGCTTTATAAATGTGACGTGAAGATAGAGACAAACAAAGATAGAACCAAGCAGACATCTCAAAACTGAAGTAACGATAACGATAACGGGAGGTTATTGACTGCTTACTTATAAAATTCTGTTATTATCATCACGTTAAAGTTAAGTAACTAGACTTGCTTTACATGCAGAGTTAAGATGAAGAACATTTAATTATCCATGCAGTTAGCTGAACAGGAAGAATTTACTTTATAGTTAAGTCTTGCATTGATTATTATTATTTCATACACTTTTTAACTCATTTTGAAATGAAGGTAAGATTAAAGCTATCTGTGACTTACATTCATTATATTTATAGAAGAAATATTGATTAACATATTACAAATCTACATTTTAAATGCGTAAAAAAAGTGAATTTTCCCATTAAAAAAACAGGAAAACAAAACAGTTATTTCTCCAACTTTACCTGCTTTTTACCTTATCGGTACAGTCAATAGAAGAAGTAAGTAAATCAAGATGTGTAAAAAAAATATAGATACGGTTCGATAACCATAACTCCATATTGCTATTATCCGTGAAATCTAAAAAGAGTTTAAAATTCAAGGTTCACTGTTAGCTTAACAAAGACAAACTAAATTTAGAAAAACATTAGACATTATTTTTTAATTTAAATTATTAAATGCTATTATATTAAATTCTCAGTAAATTAGGTACCTACATTAACATATTACGTGTCATGAATAACAAGTGAATAGCCAAGAACATATCTGGTATACACCATAGACTAGTTTATATCATAACAAAATAATGTATAATTCTTAACCTTGACATAGCTTCGTAAATTTAAAATTAATATGCCTGGTTATCAAATAGTGAATCACTCATGTATTAGCTTGATTCACATGTTCTCATACACAGAAATTTGCCTCAAAACAAATGTAACTCTGTTTGATTGATAAGCGTCGAAATTGTTACAGCAATGTGAATAATCAACATGTGGCGAGAGAAGAATAGTAACCGTGTAGGTACTTTACAACAAACAATAAAATATCTCACTCATGTGTCTCTTGTAAAGATAATATTTTACACCGCTGAAATACATTAGAACCGCTCAAAAAATAATACAGAAGAAGCTAAAACTTTTTTATTGTTTTACAAATGTCAAAGACCACCGTTCATTAGTGAAGGAAATGAAAAAAGTTTTTTCACGGAGTCAGAAAAGAAAATTGACAAAGAGATCAAAATGTTTTAAATTCCTACATTCTGTTATCTGACCGGCAAAGACTTCAACAATACTCGGAATTTCATTGTTGCGGCATCATAATCTGCGCCATCCAAGTCGATTATAAAATATAACCGATCATTTACGAGCGCAGATTGAAAAGTAACGGTCGCAGTAGTGTAACCGCAGACAGCTGATCATACAGCTTGATCAACGTACCACCTGCTTCCGAGGCCTTGATCGAATGACTGATGAATGAAAGTATTATTAACATAGGCATATTTGCACAGGCCGTCCACTGTGCACCTTACCTCACCCCGGCGTCTATAGAGAAGGCTTAGCATATATAATCTAGTTAGCACTGCACTCCAGTCACTACGAAGCCGGTGCGTGTCGCAAAAAAAGTTCAACAAACTACGAAAACGTACACGGATCTTTTGAATATTTGAGCGGCAGCACAGAACCCTGACAACTTTCAATACATTCTATATTATAATCATTGTTATTTTTTTTTATAATCAGCTGTTACTTTTTTAGTGATGTACAATACGCGCAGTTATCGGCTCGTGCGGTACGAAGCGACGCGTGAGGCCCGCGACGGCTGCGACTCGTCTGAACGCTGAACGGCAAGGGACGCCGCGCCGTCACCCTGCGCATTTCTCCGTACTGTACATAAACGTACGACTGTATCGCTGATATTACACAGTACAGTAAACAAATAGAAACAGAACGGAGGAAACGCTGAGAGTAACGTTTTAAGATAACACGCGAAATGTTCGGTTAAAAGACTTACAGCGGGAAAACAAAACTTCAACTTGCAACAAGTATTCGTAATTCAAAGAGAATTGTGGATAACTTTATATTGCCTTTTCTAAAGTTTATTAAAACTTTCTATGTTAAGAGTACACAATTTAACTAATTAACTTAGTAAGGTGTTATTTATCTGTGCATTAATATTATAAGGTAATCTATATGTAAATAAAATAACTCAGCCTTAAATTATTTCTTACAACATTAATTTACACAGAATTATTATTAAATAATGTGAAACGTGGTATACCTGAACCATTTTTCATTGAATAATAATATATTTTTTTTTAATATTAAGCGTTATAAAAATCAAAGAAAACTTTGAATTGAAAACTTGTAGATGGCACAGTTTTTATGTTGGTGTGATCCCAGGTAAATGTACTACTTGAGTTAAGGATAGATTCACAAGTCACCTTAGCGGTAATAGTTTGCAAGCTATAAAATGTCGACTTTAGATGACAAATCAGAAATTCTCGACTTGTATCGCACAGTGGAACCGAGCTATAATATGGCATGGAGTCCTGAAACAATGCTATTTCAATGTAAACAAAATCTTTCTCGAGCTCATGCAACTGGAGTCGAAGTACGTCAAAATGAAAAATACTTGGTTTTCCTACTTTTTTTTATATTAAGCTCAGCAAATGACTCGACACCACCTGATGACAAGCAGTAGAGGAGTCCATATGTGAAGATAGCTAGTGAAGCATACGACATACTGCCCTAGCCACCCTCACCTCGCCCCTAAAAGTGCTTTTTCACGCCTCTTGTAAAGGAACCCATGTTGTATGAAGGAGGGAATATGATGAAAATTCCAAGTGTAGACAGATGACGTTGCTAAATAATAATTTCGCTTCGACGATCCTCTTCTCAAATGTTTAACAACATTGTAACGCCTCAATTGTCACCTAGTGAATAACAATACTTATATATATAATACTATATATACCGGCTTTTTCCGTAACCACAATGACTATGAACTCGTGATGTCTAGCCATTGTATACATTGCTGCGGGGCAAGGCTAAATATTACAGTTACGTTTTAATACTCCGCAGTGTATATAAAATAATATTCATATTAAGTCCATTACTATCAATGTAACGTAATGGGGGCTAGAACTGAATGGATGATAAAATTAAAACTTCTTAATATTAATTGTTATCATTTGATATCAGATTCCTAAACTATTTTAAAATGAACTGAAATCTGTAACATCCATAGCCAAATTACTATTAAAATCCTATCTGTAGTTATTAATAAATATTTTGTATACATGGAATACCAATTGATACAAAATACTTGCTAATTTTAAAACTTAATCAGTTCTACGCCGATTTAAAATAACAAATATAATACAAAACCCACGATAAAAAAATCGTATGTTAGTCGTACATTGTAATGGTTTACTCAACTAAATAAAAACTGAAAATTTTTGGCTTTCCAGTGTGAATTTATTTTTATTAAAGTGACCCAAATTGAGTATTGAATTAAAAGGCTCCACTTTGTTAAAAAGTTATCCTCTCCTGGTTTGGAAAATTGAGAGCATTTAACCATTTTATTCTAGAGTTGGAAACTTTGTGAAATACCTAATTAATTTGACGTGGATCACAATTATAAAATATACATAGCACGTACTATAAAAGTTTCAGATAATTATAAAAAATTCACAAAAACCTTCTTTGTTTAATAAGGTATTGTGCCTCGGTCCTATTTTGATCCTTTTCTATTTGAAAAATTTTATTGGCACGAGAAACGGCGGGCACAAACTAGTCAAATATTTTCGGCGCCATAATTCTGTTATAATAACACAAATTTCAAAGATAAACGTCAGGTTAACCTCATACTTTTGAATATTGAAAAAAGACTGCATTTTAATTGAAATTCAAAGAGAATTTTAAAGTAATACTTAAATGGAAAGAAATACTGCAAATATAAAATATTTTTTACGTGTTATAACGTTAAGTAAAGAATTATTTTATGCTATCGCCGCCTTGCCAAAGAAGTTTTAAATATATTTTAAATTCCAGGATAAAGAATTGTTTTAATAACTGTTTTTATATGTCCTCAACCTACAGCTCACAATTAAAGAAAACATTAATTTCAAAGCTGAATGTTATAATACAAAAAAAATAGTTCCAAAAAAATGACATAACAGCACGCAGCTACCCTTAATGTGGAGTAGCGATTATCGTTTTCAACCTAAAGATTTGAATGATTCTGAAATCATTCAAATCTTTAATCTCTTGGCAAAATCCTATAATAATCTTTATTTAAAACGAGGAAACATGGCCCTCTTGAGAGTACAATGAAGCTTGCATTAGGACAAGGTCCTTATAAGTTGGAGAAAGAAACCAAAAGTGTATATCCTGAATAAAGAACTGGCTGTGGACCAATTACAAAAGGACTTCCTCCGATTTAGTTGATTACGTACAATAGCTCCCTTTCTTATCTCACACGTGGCACGCCTGAGAACACAAGTGGTACAGACCCAAGCTGTTGGCAAAGGGTGATAGTTTCAAAACAGGTTTATAAGTTTTCGTTTTTTTTCTCACACACAAAAAGCCGAATTGGACAACATAGTGATGTAATGGCCTAAACTTTTCATGCGTTTTTTCCATAAAGAAAGACCTGTACTATGTAGTAGAATATAATTATGATTTTAATTGATTGATAATTTATCAAGAAACTTTAAAAAATTATGTTTACCACAGCCTTAGAATTTTTTGTAATTAAAAATTTTTAATTACATTCTGTTTGGATTTGGTTAGTTCACAATTAATTATACATTAGTGATTTTCATTAGGCTATTTCATTACACAAGAGTCAGAAACGGAAAAGGTTGTTTCTTGGGAAACAGGTACAACTCTAGTGGTGCCCCTAATTGCATGTCGCTTCAAAGCTCGCCCGGCGTGCCGTAATGCTAACTGCATTAGTTTCCCTTCGTCTACCCTAGTTTTTATACTTTAAGCACAAGCACAATGCTGATCTTTGAAGAAGCGAATTGTAAAATTACTTTAAGGGTGTACGCAGATGTTCTATATCTGCGTCAACAAGTTTGACATAGTTGATAAGCGTCAAACACGATGATCATAATTATCAACCTATATAAGCTCCACTGCTGGGAAAACACATGAGCAGTTAGAACCATGACCTTCACGCGTGTCCAACGCGGGCCTAATGTCATTTATATTTTAGAAAAAAAAAAGATTGATAATCACGTATACAGGTAATATGTTTTAATGATAAATTCAATGACCTTAATTAAATCTTTAAATGAGTTCGCTGGCGAATATTTTACGAGTAATACTTTTGCAAAACAGTCCTAGCTTTTATATTCACGGAACGTTGCAGACTGTTATGTTTTGAAATGTCGTATTTCGTCATCGCGTGCTTGAATACCTAAGCTGAATGCTAATAATAAAGTTTTGTAATTATATAAAAAGAGTCTGAAAGGCATTTAGCAGCGTTTGTATAAAAATTTTAATGATCAAGGGATCTATTACGACTGTACTTATTAAAATATATGTCATCGAACTGGAAATGCAAAGATAATATTAATACCTAGGAATTATCCAGGCATTACTTTTAAAAATTATATTTAAATAAGCCGTTAGAAATTTACTGTTGTAAATATGCCGTGGTAATCCAAAATTTCAGGAAATAATTTGAAAATGCATTAACCACGGTTTGTCGTGACTTCGTGTTAGGAAGCAATTTTATCGTTTAAACATTATTCTGGTGGTAAACAAAGTCAGCCTTTGCGGTATAAATCGCACTTGCATTGTACTTAAATATTCTGCTAAACTAAATGGATCAACGAACTAACTACATCAAAGAACTAAGTACAAAAAAACTTTTTATATAAAATTTACAACAGGCCACAAAAATTGTCTATCGTTTAACAATCGAACGTCATTTGGTTGTCAAATTCTCGTGCATTCACATCACGCGTCGGCGGGTCGCGGTTTTTTGTTTACTTTTACTATGAATAATAAATTATAGAGGAATCATGTCGACTTCTGATATAGATGTCGACGATTTGTCGAATATCGACATCACGTTGATGACGTTAAGGAAACCGACCGAACTAAAGAAAGTAATAGATTCTATACCGAAGCCAGTAAGGGCTGTGCCTAAAAATGGATTGCCTTTGTGGTACAGACTCGGGTTGGAGTGTAAGCTACCCGTTCCCAAGATGCCCGAGGCGAAGATTATATTTGCACGAGGGAAGATCGGCGAAGATGTAAGTGAAGCGTTTATTTTATTGGAGTAAATCTCAACTTCAACTGTAAGCACTGTTTGTTAAGGCCTATTGTAACAAAAACGGAGTTCTGGAGGAGTCCACTCGGCTCGTAGTGGAAAACTGCCTTTTTTGTCTTTAATAATAAGATATAATTCCCAATGGAAATCTTCTTTTATAAAACCTATTTGTTTTTCTTAATACCGAGTTACTTTGAGATATAGTTGCAAAGAATGCAATATAGTAAGCCCAACCCAGTAAAACAAGCTATTTTTAGATTAGGAATTTAATTTAACTTCATCAAAGTTTAATTTAATAAAAGAAGCGTTGAAACTCAAGATATCTTAATAACACTGACCTTACAACATTTTTGTTTTGTAAATACTTCCTTAAATTGATGACCAGATAAGTACCACAAGAGTAAGACTTAATTTTTTTAAATATTGGCTAATAACTAGATTTAATCAAGGCAACTTGGTAAATTTTTTGATACTGTTTTGGAAATTTACTGTAGATATTTTGGGGTTGGGTTTATTTACAGTAAATTTCCAAAATCAACTATTTTCGATATTTTTCATTGCGATCTTTCCGTACTATTTATACTAGTATTTAAAAAACTTCAAAAAAACTTCATTTGGCGCATCTAACTTAGCCAAAGCCAAATTAACTTGGTTAGCAGCCTGCCCTTACGCTGACCTTCAGTTTCCCTTTGCTCCGAGAAACAATTGGACAAATCACTCTAGTAATTAGTGTGGAACAATCTTTAAATACGTCAACCAGTTCTGCGGACGCTACATTTAGCTGTAAGAGAGTGGGAATTAAGCCTTTGGGTACAGGCTTTGCCTTCGGCTATAATAGATACACTTCTAAACTACACTGCATTTTGTATTGCTACTAGTTTGCATTTAAGTATAATGATTCATACGAATATCAATGATATCATTCGTCGGGCACTTGCTACCTCCGGGACGCCTGTTGCTCTGGAGGCTTACTACGCGATACCTTTACCTTGTGTCCCATCTTCTAAGCACCAGTTCTAAGCGAGGATCCGATGCTGCTTCTTCTGAATACATTTTATTAGAATATTATAGACTATATATATATTGGTTATTTGAGCGCTTTGGTCATTCGTTTCGGAGATCGTGTATGACAATAAAAATGACATATAATTCGAAAAGCGAATCTGTCTCGCCATTCAGCGAGATAATATAACCAGCCTTATTGATACACATCCACAAGATTTAGGTGGTAGTATTTACCTCTATATTTCTTTGGTTAATTTGTAGTTTTTTTTTTCATTTGTTTTATTGTTTTTTAGTGATGTTTCGTACCTCCTTGCAGAAAGCTATTCTTTATAAACTTGTTTTATATATTGGTTTTTGTTGTTGATTTGCTCAATTACGGTCTCATTCGCTTTCTCATTTTTAGAAAATTGCTATAGCACATACATCCTTAATATAAGTGACTTAAGACTTAGTTGAAATTATCTATGCTTATAAGATATACTGATATAATATGAATATTAATATATACTAATAATACTATCTATTGTGTCAATGCTTTGCAAACAACAACCCGTAATCACAAACAGATCTTTTGATACAGGTACCTAATATACAACGCATTATCAAACTTGAAATACTAAACTTCAGTATTGCCTAATGTGATTTAAAAAGACGCATATCCCAATTGATTGGAATTGTTTAGAAATCGCAAAAGTTGAATTAAAAATGAAATGTGTGGCGAGGTTGTCACTAGATACTCCACCTTACGGTCGAACATTTCAACAAAAAGCTTCCTTAAGTTTTGAGGCAGTGTGAAAAACTTTGTTTCATTCATTTTATTATTTATGGCCAGGGATGGGCCATAACCAATTTTTATGCCTGTTGATCAAAATGCTCTCCGGTCGAACTGTTAAGAGTTAATTACACAAAAACTTACAATTGTTGTTAGATACGTGTGTGTGCTGTAAATCAAAAATTTGATTAGAAGTCCGCCACGGTTCAAATCTGCAATATAAGAAGGCACATTCAGTAGGTAATTCACAGTTACTTTAGATATTCATAAGGTAACTACCACACTTTTATGAAATGTCAAATAATTATCCAATGAAAAATGTGCTTCAAAACTATATAACTATATTTTAATAATATAACAACAAAAATAAAAAAGTATTTACATCAAAATAAAATAGTATTTTTAGCATTTCCTTGAATAAACAAATGTGAACGAGTTTGAGTGTTCGGCGAGTTATTTAAGCTACTGCCTGCTTAGTAAGTACCGTGTAATACCCCATTTCGTATGCTTATTATGCAAATTTCTGTTGCGTACTCACCGAGACGGCTCTTTATAATGAAGAGGCTTTAAATGTCGTAAATCAACCATTATACGTGGTCTCCATTGTCACGACAGCCGCAAAAGACTCGCAGCTGAAATGATTAGAACTTGCAAATAATTTTTACGGTGAAAGCGTTCGGCTTAATGATGATTAATTAGCTTAGATTTACCATTGGTAGAGATGTTTTCGGTGTTGAAATAGTGCGAAATGTTATTTCAATAAAGTAAGTTAATATATAATTCGTTAATATAGATTTGTCCATTTTTATTGTGTTTTGTTAGGTTTAATGCAGGGGTGGTTAAAACATATAAAAATAAGCATAATCCTAAGGAATAACTTTAGAAATAATAATTTAAAATTAGTTATTTAGTATGGAAAATCTTTTAACTGACGTGCTATTTAGAATGGTCATTTCTTCCATCTCCAATTCTGTTAATTTTAGATAGATAGTGGTAGTGTCAGAGTGGTGTACTAAAGTATACCGGGTCAATTAATATGTATATTAATACAGTAAACAACATATAACATATAAAACAAATATACTACATAAACCCGCAAATATTAATGACTCGTGAACAAACGTTCGTATCATTATACAAATATCTACCTATCAGGTTTCGAACCCGGAATAAAAATACAAGTATCAATGACTTGTTAACAAGTATCAGTACTTATCATAAAAATATCTATCTCTACACATATTTCAACCATTGACTACGTAGACCGGGAACTGACTACTGGACCAGACGGCCGTCTGTTAATTCCTAAACATCCAGAAAATTATAGTTTTTACACCTGTTCAATAAATAAATTATTTTTACGTTAATAGGCAAAATTATACACACTCATATTTATATTGTGCTAATATACAATAATTTAAAATTTTCTCTAATTTTAATTATTATTTCTTCTTGTTCTTCTTTTTTCTTCCTCAATTTTAATTGAGGAAGAAAATTTCATTAAATACGTAGCTGTTCGTTAGTCTCGCTAAATCTCAAAAACAATTGAACCCATTTGAATAATTTCTTTTTTGTTTTGTTCGCTTTTATTCAGGGATTGTTTAAAAATAAAAATAGCCGGAAACATTAGTTATTTTATATTACATTTGATTGGTGGTTTTGAACGCGTTAAAGGTACAGAGTTCGCCGACTCATCTGGTATTAATAAAAATGCTTACCATCTAAAGATAATTATTTTTATCAATTCTCGTTTATTATTATTATTATATATTTTGCCTTTAGTGACACCAAATACCAATAATAAAATGAACGTATATATCAGTAGTATACAAAAAGATGCAAGGGTATTAGTGTAACATCTCTTCCAGCCAACGGTGTGAGTGTGAGTCTCATAGTTCTGTTCGTAGTTACAATACATTTTACATTTTACAATACGCATCAAAACCACTCTTTTACTGAACATTTACGACACTTCTAAAGTATATATCTACGAAAATTACCGTTTTAGTGAACCAGAATTTCAAACCCTTTTCATTTTAAGTGTGCAGATCACATATTGCGGTTAATTAATACTTTACACGCTTCGAAGCTTCTTGGAAGACACAATGAGTTCCCAAGTCTCTGAACTTAAACTCTAAACAAGGAAGAAGAACCTCCTTTGAATAATATAATTCAAATTAGTAATTAAATTTCGTTTCAGTTTGGTCATAACGCTTTAAAATACATTGGCTTTATTCTCGGAAAATGTTTACAGAGCGCAATATTATAATTCCATCAGAACCTGTTGAGGTTTTAATGGAATTTTTCATGACGAAAATATATGCGTAAACATTTTGTGAAGGATTAATTTAAAATGAATAGAAAACAAATTGTATTATAATTGATTATTTCATCATAGTGTTTGTGAGGAACTTGTCCAATCTTTTGTCTATAAAATTAATATCTTCAAAGTTTTTAAAAGATGCTACATTGAATTGAGAAATCCTAGTTATTACTGGGTCATGTTTGTTTATTATGTGTGTTATGTCGATTATTATATCTTCTTCTTTTTTTATTTTTTTATTATATATCTTTATTTTTGAAATATGGGGACCAGGTGAGACAAAAGAATGTTCTTTCTCGTTCAATATATGTTTTAATACACATAATAACTTAACTAATTCTATACATAAGTGTACGTGAGCAGAATATGGAGAGGTGCGTGAAATTCTAGTATAAAAATATTTATAATAATATGAAATATATTTTCCGTCACTTAGTATCCATAATACAAACTCAAGCTATAATGACGTTTACATTGGGATATACATAGGTGCGAGTGTAGAAATATTATTATTATAACATTACTTGGTAATCTTAATGAATTGTATTTGATAAAAAAATCCGTTGTGATTTGTGTCACAGAAATAGTATTTCGGATTTTAACGAAACGTAAACATAAAGGGTTTCGAAATAGTATGCCAATTTACACAGTACATAGTATTGTTCTGTATTGAATAAAGAAGTGTCACAGGATCAAGCCAGAGAAGAATATTGATAAATGTCCCACGGGAACACAGGAACGTGAAAATATATTTCAATACCTCACGTGTAAGATTAGATCAATATATATGTCAAATGCTATCCTTTATAGTTCATAATTAAATTATACAAAGGATTGCTTATTTTTCTTCCAGCCGTCCAACAAATTATTTTTATACCTTGAATATAATAACCAAATAGAGCGATGAAATCTATATTCCAAATTCAATGAAATTACTGGACAGTTTTTATTATAATTTTGATTGGTAGATGAATCTTTACCCGGAGCAACTTTAAGGCTTTGTTTAATCAAAATCAGTCGAGAACAGGTCTTCATTTAACATCTACGATACATGGTGTTTTAAAAGTAAAAAAAAAATAGTCTCATTTTAGTACTTCATATTTATTATTTACCAATATGATTACTATCTATATTTAGTCACAATAGCATTCGTTAGCAGATTTTTAATTTGGTATACATTAAGATCCTTATATCAAATGCTGATGTTCTATAAAAAAGATCTTAATAATATCTAACAAAAGAAATATGATTTTCTGCTTCATTTTCGAACAGAATAACTCATTAATTTCCCTTGGACAGCATTGTACCTGCCCACCGATAATACATTGAAATATTGAAAGGACCAGGGAGCACTTCCATTGTTAAATTATCTGCTGCTGTTTCAAATCTTACAGGTCACTGAAAGCAGTCCAAAACATAAAACGAAGCTTTTTTTGTTGACTTTTGAAGACTGAATATTCATTACAAATAAAAAATTCTATTAAAAAAATGAATGAACAAAATGAGATTTCATACTTTCTTACTTTCAGTTTTTATTACGTTTGGATACATTATAAAAGAGTTAAGCAGTGTTTAAATATAGATTCATTACAAAATACTATTTTGACCATATGCCACTGATAGCTTTTAAATTTATCCTTTATAATATGCTTTAAAGTTCATGCAACTCATAAATTGTACCATTAATATTATTAATGGGCTTAACCGTATTTTTTTATATATAATTTTGTATAATCATGCTTGCAATCTTTTACATACCTACATATTTATGATTCCTCTATTACCATAAACATAAGAAAGCTTTCCCTAATATCTGAGATCAATTTGCTACGATTGGTTTAAAAATTTTAAACCATTTTCTGAAGGCTATATTTGCTAATTAATTATGCTAATGTTGCGACATTCCACCCAATGCCATCGGGGTCCCTTATGGGGCCACCATACAATATAATATATATATGTATAAATTAAAACAAGGGCATTGTACAATATAATAGGTACAATGCCCTTGTTTTAATTTTGACATACATTTTATGGTTAAGAATTTTAAAGAGCGTCTTCAAATATTGATATGGTTATTAGTTATTATTATAATTGAAATATACACCAGTGTAGAAGTATTTTTCATAAGTATACTAAAGAATTGAATAAATTCTTTAGCCTTGTGTATACTCATCTATTCTTTTCACAGTTGGTATTGCTGTAAGAACTTTATCTTGATTTCCATAATTATATTATATTTTGTCCATCTGGTGTTTATATACAGATCCGAATAAAAATATCTTATTTCACTTAATACTTAATTAAAAATTGTTTCCCAAATTCAAAGAAGTAGACAACATGTTAAATATAACGATATATTAAACCAGATGAAGTTAGGATTACTAATAAAATAAATTATAATTCATAATATTCGCCAAAATTAAATCATTTGTATGTGAAATAATATGAGTATTCCTGAGACCTTGAGACCTCCTATACTAGACTGACTGACTACACTGGATTTCGGGATGAAAATATTTTTATCTATGAAAATGTAATCCGTATAGGAGGTAATGCGTTTAGAAATTTACTAAGAAAAATCGAAGCTACAGTCAAATATATAGTCATCAAGCACAGTTTCTACATTTTTCATATTATTACACGACTGTCCAAAATAAGAGTGTAATGATTTCAGGGTTCATGTTTGCATTAGAATTCCTTTTAAGATACAATTATACTCAGCGGTATATGGCGTAACTATCAAAATATATCAAACAATCTTTAATTATTACACACGGGTGTCAAGTTGAAGGCTTAATGGTCTCTTTTACACAACTATATTATTTTTTATATGTCATTTTTACAAATATTTCGTCAAATTCTTATGAATTGAATATTTAAAATAAATTAAATTACGACTTTTGAAAACTCAGATGACAAAAAAATACCTCATCTTTGACTTATTTTTTTTTTTTAATTATTTTATCCCACCGGCGTCGTTTTATATAACCAACTAAACTTCCTTAGCCATTCATTACACCTTATACTTAGTTCATTTGGAACTCTCCTTTTCTACCTTTTGTTGATTCTTATACTCAATCTTTTATTTGGATTGTGTACTCATTCCACGTTCCAGCTTTGAAATTAACATTACTTTTCTTAAAGAATAAGTACCATTTTTGCTTAGCTGTATTAGTAATGGAATACTAATACATATTAAAAAAAATATTTTCAGAAGCCATCGGCCGCTATCACTGACTCTTATCTGCGTTATAATATTGATCTTTGGTTTTTCGCTGACGAAAAAATGTGTTCCGATTTTCTGACGTGTGCAAATACAATACAATAAACTTGACTTTGAACGATTTACCTCATAAAGAGTATATGTACTATACAAATGTTTTATTATAAATAGGTAGTTATTTAAATTATAATAAGAATGTTATAAAAACATTGGAGATGGCTCTCCATCAATCTTAATTTAAGAAACAAAATGTTGCATGTCGGATTGTATTAACTAAGGCAAATTGATTAACTTTAGTTACTGCAAACCAAATTGCCTTTAAATTATATAGTAGAGGACGTCTTTGAACAATTTAGCGGTGATATCTTTACCTTTCCAACTATTATACAGAAAATTTTTCTTCAATGCAACTATTGGCATACCATAATGGATTTTGTACGTAAAAGGTACTATTATAAAAAGGTTTAATATTCAAAACACTACGTTAACGTGATTTTAAATGAGGTCGCAATGTAGACTGCTCTCAACTATTCATACATAAAATATTATCTTCCTAACGGTCGAGGTTAAAATTTCGAAGTGACCCAGACCCCTAATGTCTCTAATCTATATCTGCCAATAAAAGAATAAATGCCTTTTCTATTAGCAAAGCCAAAAGTTTTGTTTGAAATTTTTCTCAAAATAAATTACCTATCATTTTCATAATGGGAAGATAAGTATGCGTTGTGAATTTCTTGGTAAGAACTACTTATAGTCGAACAATTGTTATGTTGTTTGCGTGTCAATCTGAAAATAAACTTATCTGAAAATAATTTATTATACATAAACACATTTCTAATTTTTTGCAGAAAATTTAAGCCCCACGCAAGGTTAAGAAATAAATCATAACAAATTCATACGAAATATAACAAGAGCTGCTTATAAATAATTTTGCAAAACCATTAAACAACGAACAGGAATTTTATTATTTAACATTTATTTCAGTAATAGTGGGGCGTGAAGCGTGAATGGTTATGATGCGTTCAGCCATACAAATAAACTAAAAAAGTAAAAATTTGCAACTATATTTTTAAGCTTTTCTCTGGCATTTTTTCCACTCTTGTATTAACTCACTTTATTTTTAGCTACTTCCTTTAATCCAATTTTGCAAGTTTGTCCAGAAGATAATACAATATTTTAATGTTTATTATTGAAAAATTAATTAAAAATCTTCTTAAAAACCACGCTTACATTTAAAAAAGGAGAAAATATTTTTTTCCTGGCTAACCAAAATTTTCAGAATCTATTTAAATGATTAATTCTAACTTTATTGAAAATTTTCAAAATCATCAGAAGTGTCCAGTACGATATGAAATAAAATTAAATTATGTAATAAATGGTTTTATCTACTGTAAATGTAATATTGGTTGCTGTATGTGCAAAAAAGCAATATTCTATTCTAAGCTATAAAATTTGCTGACTGGTAGCAAAATGTTACATATTGTTAAAGAATATTATTGTGGTTAACAATGTTTTATGACATTATATTTGAATGTGGAACTGTGTTTTGGATGCATTTAGTCACAATACTCTTCCAATCAAACTCTAAAATTTATTCGTAACATTTTTGTCAACAACTATAGCAAACGTCATACGCATCTGTTAATATACAGTATCAAATTATTACTATCATTATGTATTAATTTTCATGTTTCGTGTTTGTGTGCAAACCACTCCCACAATATCATTTGATAAACAACATAATTTACTTAAACAACATGACTTTACTTTTTAAACTTTTTTGTTATCTATGGCCGTGAAATTCCCATGTCTTGCAAATTTAAATTAAGATAATGTAAAATGTTTTGTCTTCTAATTTCTAAATCGAATTACTCTTCCTGAAAGCCGCATCCCTCATCCGCAGCTATAGGGAAAGTTATTACTCGCTGTATTAGAAACTTAGTTACATGCAGTTTGTTCAAGCTAAACTAGATTCTATAAAATTAACATAAAGCTCAAAGCAAACTTGACTTAGTTCTCATTACAATCTAAATGTATAGAGAACTGAACGTTGCAATTTACGATGTTTTGCTAATAAAGTATGATGCGAGAGAACTAAAATAATACGGGCATCTGAAATATTTGTAATCATCGTTCAAACACTCTTAAATCATAACTATGAGTGCTCTGTCTAACCCTAGCGCTACCGTCCAATGTGAAACAATTGCAGTGAATTTAAGACATTTAATTGAAAACACTGCTCTGATGTGCACTCAAAAAAAATAATGTTTTTTTAAGAATTATCTTAAGAACACTAATCATATTAATATAACCGTTATAGTATTAATCCCAAAAAGTGGCAACTTTTTGCAATAAATATGATTTTGACTATTCCTATGCAATTGCGAGTAACATTTTTTATGGATCGATTTCGGGCGACTTATTACGCCTATCCGAAAATATCAATCTCGGAAAAAAATATTGAAAATATACCTTTTGAATTTAAATTACTTGTGAAATACCATTATAATTTGGCTTTTTTCAAATTCATAATATATGATTAATAGGTATAATTAACACATCTTGTCACTTACAGGTCAGAAGACTTGGTCTTGGCGCTGGTCCTCAACCGGCTTTTGACTTAACCGACCCTTACTGTCATGACGTATCCTATGAGTATGTTCCGATGCATGACCCCCATCTCGCCCACCACTTCGCTCAGAAGTCAGCCAGGAGTAGAATGAGGCAACTTGGGTTTTGTACCAAAGACGGTAGAGCAGTCTGCTCGCTAAAGGACTTCAATCAATACAGAAAGTACCTGTACAATCAGTTCATGGATAGGATACATCAGGCGATGAAACTGCTGGTGAGTTTACGAGGCTTTGACAACAACAGGTTTGTCTGAGTAAGTCTCTTATCTATTTAGGCGTAAAGCGGTTTGCCGTGTTTCTGCGTGAAGGGAAATATAGCTAGGCTACAGGGCATTGGGAGCCGTAAAGATGTATTATCCAAAATGTCGACACACGTGCAATATCAAGTGATTTCGTGTGATTGAATGTGTCCATAGGGATGACCACTTATCGTCAGGTGGGCAATATCTAGTTTAGCATTCTTTAACATAACCAAAAATTCTCTTGCAATATTTGATAATTCAATATGATCTCATTTAGTATTTCACAATACACATTTTGATTATTTGAAATTCCAAAAGGTACAAAGCTTTGGCATCTTATTAAGCTCATATTTGAGAATGAAAGCTTTAATTTAAGACTATAATGTTTTAACAAAAAAAATTATATATTCAACTTCTCAATGCAACTTTGAATAGTGTAAAGGAAGATATAAAGTTACACTTTATAACAGGATGAACGTGCCCGAGATGATTTAACACTAAAGCGAGTGGAAGCAGACGTAGCTCGGAGGCTTCAGGTCTTCACCAAAGCAGAGAGAGCTAGAGAACACCTGGAAAGAGTAGCGCAGGAGCATGCAGATGAGTGGGCGGAGAAAAAGCGATTGTAAGTGCTAACTTATCATGATGAAATAAATTGGCCAATATCTTGTTCAATCTAGTGCAAAAGATAGTGTCACAGTGCTGTTTGTAATTATAATTTTCTCCTTAAAATTCTAACACGTGAAGCGTTGGTGGCGTAGTGCGTCTTCCATGGGAGGCGGTCGAACACCACCACGTACCTATGTGTTTTCAAATTTTAATGCTTATGTACGTTTATTCGACACTTTTACGATAAAGGAAATTATCGTGAGGAAACCTGCACACAACTGTGAAGAAATTCAGGTTGTGTGTGAAGTCGACCAACCCTCAATTAGCTAGTGTGGTTGACTAAGGCCAAATCACCCTAATTTAGGGTAGGCTCAAGCCCATCTGTGGGGACGAGCTGTTGATTATGCTGTCGATGATGATGATAACGTTGTTATGTAATAAACTATAAGGACTATAAGCTTAGTATTAGAATGGTCTACTTTGTCCAAATCCAAGTGAATTTTTCTAAACGAACCCAAGGCGGTATTTTTACATTGTAATATATAAATTATGCCTTCTCTATAATATAAATGTCTAATAAGGCAAAAATAGTTAATTAGATTTGTACAAAAAAAAACTCTTTGTTTTTTTAATAGTTATTATTAAAACAACTGATATTTATTTAAAAGTGGATATTAAAATATCAGATATTTTAAAATTAACACACTCTAATATAGCATAA
Source organism: Acentria ephemerella (assembly GCA_943193645.1). Lineage (NCBI taxonomy): Eukaryota > Metazoa > Arthropoda > Insecta > Lepidoptera > Crambidae > Acentria > Acentria ephemerella. The sequence continues at coordinate 11,664,647 of OW971876.1, forward strand.
TGATATTCCTAACCAGCATCATAGTTAAAATACAGCTATCTGGTAAGACTTCAGGCGAATGACGTGTGCTATCGAAAAGCACTCTGCATATTTATAAATGGCAAGCTATAGCTGATCTCGCACTCGCTCATTGCAAAATTTTATCAAAGCCAAGATAATAATTGTAAATAACACGATGACGATATAATGACTTATGGTAAATTGTATATATAAAAGTAATGGCTGTCTCTGCTACTTTGGGGCAAAACATGATAATAGTGATAAATATTTTATGGAACAACATCATGGCAATCATGCAAATTAAGAAGCACGCGATTTAAATGAAACACTTGTACTAGATTTGAACATGATCGCTGATGATTTTAAAGAAAACTTGTTGGATACAATTTAGAAAATTATATCCAACAAATTATATTCATTGTCTTTAAGTAGTATAAAATAGTCGTCTTCACAAAACAATATCCTTTTTATTTCTTTTTAAAATGATAGAGAGAATGTGAAACTAAAATTCATCATCAAAAGCCCATATAAGTCCCATTCAGGGGACAGGGCTTCCTACATTAAGAGTTTGGGCCATAATACCACCATGTTGGGCCAATGTGGGTTGGTGGGTAAAAGCAGTTGCCGTAACAAACGGGACCAACGGTTTAACTTGCCTTTCGAGGGAGAAGCTGGAGATAACAAATTTCAATCCAGGAACCAACCATGGCGAGAGCTGATTTGTTTTCGTTTTCAAAACCAGAACGTTCGAGCCACTACAGAATGTAATTCAATAAAGAAAATGATAGATAAGGTGTCCACATCTTTTAGACAATTATATTTGTATGTATATATGTATACCTAATGAGATTCTAACTAACGCTTAAGCTGAAGAACCGAGCTTAATAACCAACTTGGTACGTGAGCCGTGTACAAACTGATTAATGTAGGCACTTTGTTTTCATTTAGTTCCAACGCAACAAATTTACTTGCCGCTAACTCTACAGGAGGGCAAACAAATAATTCTTAATTTGCCCTCGGTTTATTAACGGAGGAACTATTCGCTGTTGATTTGTTCACAGTTGTTTCTTTAAGGCCCTGATTATTTGCAACTCTCTAGTTAAATAAAGGAGAACCATTTTTCTTTAATTAGTTTTCAATACTGTCCGCACTATAAAATTTCTTCGTCTACCTCCAAACTAATCTTCAAACGCACTTTCTGTGAACTCTGACGTTAACGTTATGGGGCATTTAGATTTGAATACTATTCCACACCTGTGTCTCTTAATAGCACAGATTAAGGTCACTATTACAAGATCAGGGATATCACTGTTAAATTTAATTAAGACCCCTCTGATAAAATAACGGTATCTTATCAGATTATCTAACGATCCAATTAGTGAAGCAGGCGTGTAAGCTTGATTTACGTGACCAATGAAAACATAATCGCTTTCTACAGATGATGTTGGCGAAGAAAAAAAATACATACAGATATATGCGCTTAGCTAGTTCAAATAATGTGTAATAGTCCTTTCAAGAAAACCTTGTTACTATTTCAAAATAGAACAAAAGTCGTGACTTGGCAAAGTCCTCAGACATGTTTCTTTTATCCATGATAATAGGGATATTATTATACAAGGAAAATTTTTGAGTTTTGCATTTATTTGAAAAATATTAGATATTCATAAAGCTTTGAAAAATTACATATCTTTTGTGTATAGTTTTCAAAAGTTTGTTTTTTTTAAATGGCGCAGTACATATTGAACATATCGATAATGATCTTAGATTTCCCACGTTAAACGAACAAATTTTATTTAACCAACTATTTAAGCACATAATACAATGTAATCATTAAGTTGATGTCATTATTATTGTCCATACTCCCTTACATTTTCGTAGACACTTCAATACGTGTTCTATTGGTTGATAGCGAGGACCTTTACCTGCCTATCTACCGTTTAAATTAACTTCATTAAATTCGTATACAAATTGTAACTTGCCTTAATTACTATCGTACTACGTCTATTTTTTTAAAGTTCTATTTCTAAAATCGCGATATACTCCCGGGAACTCCAAGACAAATAAATTTCAATTAATTCGGGACTATACCGCTTGACTGGTTAAATATTATTTATTTATCGGAATTTACCACAAAAATGCCGGTGTTTTCAAAACTCGCCTAAATTGCAAATCCCGAATGATTTCCTTCGTTGTACGCTGTCAATATCCGTATGCCTCCCTCAGATCCTGTTTTGTGAGTTCGCATACGACGTGCATATTGTTTCTTCCGTTACTTCATATTAAATCAAACTATTTTGCCACATAAAGAGGTCTCTTCCAATTTAGTTCACAATATACCCGTTTGTTTTTCCACCCGGGATCATATTCCATATTTTTCTAAGCAAACATTTATGATTTTTTTGGGTACCTTATTTTAAAGCTCATTTTCTTCTTTACTGCTCTTGGCTGTTATTACCATTTGTACCATTAAAGTTAAATTATTCTTTTGAGCCGACCTTAAAAAATTGGAGGTTCTCAGTTCGTCATAATTTTTATTATGTATGTTCCCCGATTATTCGATGACACCTGAACTGATTTAGTAATTTCTTTTCTTCTTTAAAAGGGTATAACTCCCAAGTGGTCCCATTGTCACCAAGTCAGTATCTGATGATGGGACCCTAAAAAAATCGAAAGAAACTCTTTGATTCAATAGGCACGTTTGTTTCATGTTTTTCTGCGTTAATCTATCCAGATATTTTCGTCCAGCAGTCATGTATTAACTTAAGGATTCTTCCACAATGCTGACCTGATGAGGAAAATGGAGTTTAAGAAGTTAGGGATTAGTTCGTTAAATATAATAGGCACGTATTGATCCTTTTAAAACACTGAAAAGGCAAAATTAATTTAATTTAATAAGTTATCCAAACGACAATTATTTTTAGACGTTGGTCCTAAGCTGTTTCAAGAAACGATAGAAAGTGAAGCTCTATCTCCAAAAATAATTTTAAAATAAGATAACTTCTTAAATTAATTATATTAGCCTTTTTGTTGTTATTAAGTGGTTGGTCATAATAATATTAACAATAATCCCATAAATTTTTCGGGGACCGGGAAATACAATACCCTAAGTGTTTTGAAATAATAATAACAATAATATACTCGTACTTACAGTTTCACCTTTTTATCTTGTCCTGCCCAAAATAAGTATTAAAAGAGCTCGTGTTATGGATACTAGTTTACGAAAAAAGGTAATTTCTGGTAAAGGTTTTTTTTAAATATTTAATTATTTGAAATAAACTTACATGAATATGTAGACAACCATAACTCGAGAGTAAATATTAGTGTTTAACACACAAACATCTATTTCAGTTGGGATTTGTACCCGAGATGCATCTTTTGACCAGTGGGTTCATCTATTATACTTTAATATGATATGACACAAATGACCGACAGACTAAGGTATCATTTATCTGACAATGAAGTTTTATCATCATTTTATGAAGGCCCACTAGTAGTAATATTTCTATCCATATACTTTACTATTCTCTACACTACGCCAATTTCTCAGTCAATTCATGTTTGTCAAATACTTGTGCGATGCACTCTGAATCCAGAGTTGCAGACTTGGTCTGAATTTACATAACTTAATTAGCATTTGATCAAACTGCACGTTGCAAAGCATATTATGTAGGCGAAGGTCTATCGTTTAAAGTTATAAAAGATGGACTGTTATTTAGGGAAAACGTTTTCCATTTATTTCTATCTAATTCTTGATGCTTACATACCAATAAAGACTTATGAAACTTTGAAAGATAAAGTTTAATATAATGAATTTTTTTAAATACCCTCAATTCTCTACCTGTATGCTGTAGCCTCGCGAAAAAAATATAAGTTTAAGTTACCATAAAACTAATACTTTATATAGTTATAATATTGTAAAAATAAAATTATTGAGTAGCCATCGTTACTCCTATTCGAGGTACATATCAGAAACGTTTCCATTTCCGTCTTAGGAAGATCCCAAGTCTTGTGTACTATTTGAGTACTTTATAATTGTGTTAATGACTCAATTTAACTTGGAACAGGAAGGCATTGTATTGGAGAGCGGGTAGAATTGCCATTTATGAAGATTTTTAAAACTATGAGCTTGTTCTGGATCCCAGTATTCCTTAGACGCATTAAGAGGGAGATGCCGAAGGAAGCTTACCCAGAAGGCACCAATTTAATCTTGCCGATTTAAAATAGCAGCGCAATCTCTGTAGCCGTACGCAATATGAAAGAAGAATAGAAGCGCTTTGTAGGTAGCTTGCCGAGCGTCTTTTTATCTGGTGAAATCAACCAGGCAAGTTAGCTGAAGCAGTTCTTGAGTACACTCACCGAAGTACAGTCTGTAAAAGACTGACAAGCAAGTAACTTTACGGCGGGGTTCCAACCTATTTCGTCACCAATAAGCCACCTGATTATGCGTTCCACTGAATCCAGTGTGGCAAGTTGGTAACTGGCTGAACCATCCCACAAGTGAGAGTACTCTATACAGGTATGGACTTCTGCTTTATAAACTGTAAACAGCTGTCCAGTTATGAAGTACCGCTTCACTTTATTTAGGATGCTCAGTTTTTTGTCGAATTTGAGCTTTGGATTCTAAGATGATGTCGACATTATGCTGCCCCTGATGCTATAATTAACGAGTCTCAATTCAGATCAAATAAAAATAAAAATCGTAGGAGACATTACTTTAATGGATAAAATAAACACCTTGGCTTATCTCAACTTAAGAACTGTTGTTAAAATTGACTGTGGTTAAAGTCGACTTAATCTCGGCTTCTTAATTAAAACGAGTTGCCTAGATGCTAAGCTTTAAGGCTTTGAATCGCGTCGATACAGATGCGATGAAAAGTCAACCTTCTTACTTAACCAAATACGATTTTTGAATACCTTCGCTGGCTCGTGTTTGTTCGCGTTAGTAATTTGTTTATCACCTTCAGTATTTGCTTCATCAAAAACTCTTTTAATTAACATTACTCTTTTAAATTTGAAAGTATTATTTATTTTACTTTAATTAACATGGCCTTACTAGAGGGTCAGACTATAAAAATACATTTCATTCAACGGTATTAAAAAGGCAATCAAACATCGCGCTCATAGAATCGCAAGCATTCAAACAATATTGTCATTCATAGAATTGCAAACAAGTCACAAGCAGATTTGGATTCTCCTGAATCAGTGCCCGTAGTACTCGTAGAATTAAAGAATAAGCCCGTGTCGCATAGGACCGCAGAAAAAATATGCTTTATTTATCCAATATAGATAAAAGGCGTGGTACTGAGCTAATTGAATTTGAGGATTGAATTGTTTATCTTTTAAAGTAATTTAATTACTAAATTACCCACAACACAACTTCTAGATACGCAAATCTTATCAACACTCCCGCGGGTAATGAAAACAACGTGAATAACTCCTCTTTGGCTGAAGATTATAAGCATTAAAATAATTTTCAAAATATATTAACATTCTAGAGCAAAGGAACAAGAGAAAAAAGTTCAACAACGTATGCGTTATCTCATTGAATTCAATGAGAAACAACGGCAGGAGCGTGCTGCGCGCGCGCATGAGAAACAAAGTAGAATCAAGCAGCGAGTCCAAGCAGCTGCAGAGATGGAACTCCGCCGCAAGATTACAATGATCCGACAGTGGAGATTGAACGAGAAGAAACGATTGAACCGTTTAAAGCACGAGAGAGAAGCAAAGCAGAGGCGTTTGGAAGAGGAGGTATTTTTTTATATAAATTAAAGCTAGTAACTTTTTTATACTATATTAGTCATTATCAACAACTCATATACATCCCCACTGAGAGGCTCTATAATAGGGTGATTAGACTTAGTCAACCACGCTGACAAGTGCAGTTTGGTGGACTTCACATAGAAGCTAAAAATTTCTTGATGATGTTTTCCTTCACCGAAATATCTTTGTAATATAATGAAGAAAGAATGTAGAAATTAGATACATTTGAAATTTTTATGCAGCGGAAATTGCGATAAAATATTGTGACGTTTATGGACCTAACCTAATTAATACAGCCCATGCTCTATTTTCGTAATGAAAATATAGGATCTCCTTCAACTCATTTCAATTGAGATTTTTTCAGAGTTTTTCTTTAATAATCTTTCATCAACTATGTCAGTTAATACCCATTCAATTATTTTTGAGGCTACAGGTACATTAAGGAAATTTAGAGGGTTTTTCGACTGCGAAATTCTTTTCGTAGCAAACCATTTCTGAGCCGAATTTCTTCCCATGAAAAAACGCCTTACCCCGCCGCGAGCAGCTTAAGCGGGCTTTTAATAACAACTACGAGCATTTTTCAAGATCGCGTCTTGATTATCTGAAGCGTGGTATTGCCGAATTCAAAAGAATACTTGAATTCGGCAATAATAGAACCTCATTTCCAGATTAAATATTCCCGTTAATAGCGCACTTACTCGGAATGTTCCGTAGATCTTGAAGCGTGTGTCGGTATTCAATTTCACGGGTCATTTTAAACATTTATTGCTTTAAGACTCTGTGAAAGCCCTCTCAAAGAATTCCCCAATAAATTCTTATTGCAGTAGGTATGTTTCAAAGTTATGTATGTCATTTGAAGGAAAGAATTTTATCAAAAGATCAAGTAGATATTATTGATTACATAAATTTTAGGCCAATACAAAATGGACGGCACGTGTAGCAGCTCAAAATCAAAAAATACAAAAAGAAGCTTTGTTGCTCAAATTGTACACTGAAGATATGAGTGCCGGTGCTAAAAGGAGAGAAAGGTAATTGTTTTTATTCAACAATTAGTTGACCAGTCGAGATTCGTTCCACTTACAAACTAACACTAATGCCATTTTAAATGAAACTCTTTATAATAATTGAAGAAATGACAGGTTTAATGTTTAACTTAGCATGTCAGTTAGACGATTTGCCATACTAAGTTACTAACTTTAATTTTTTTTGCCTTTTCTTGGAGGTTTTCCTTATTAGTTTTGATTTTAAATCACCCCTGAATTAAAGCAAACAAATATATAATAAATATATTTAATATGTTTTGTTGTTTGCAGTCAAGTCATTTTAGTTTAAGCTAGACTAACGAACAGCTACTGCCAGTAGCTAGAGTCATTCTAAAAGTTTTCAATAACACTTTATTGACAGTCAACTTGATCTATAGTTCATAAAAGTACTAGCCCGCGTGTCCGCGACTTAGGTTAGTTAATAGTAGCGAATAGTTTTTCCTGATTTTGGAACATTTTTCATTGATGCTCAGCTTCTATTGGTACCATTACTAAGGCTATAGAGCCTTTCTCAAAAAATGTAGTATATGTAGTCCACAACATTAAAAGAATTCTTCATTTTTGAATCAGTAATTTCTGTGATAAGCGTGTTCAAACAACCAAACAAATTCTTCAGCTTAATAATATTAGTAAGGATTCATTTCACTGGGCAATCGATTGGTCATCATTGTATTAAAATTGTGGTTGTATTTCTCGTTTACATATTCGTTACTATGGGTAAATAAAAATTGATGTTTACGCCATTTCCTCCATTACCAAGGCAATTAATTAGTCCCTTAACGATAGCATATTATAGTTCAATACTTAATGTAGAAGTCATTTCAGTTTGCTTGCCTATATTTCATAAAATTTGATTTTTTAAACTAATTTTATTCGTTTGTAAAAATAGATTTAGTTGTAGAAACTATACAAACAATGCCGGAATAAGTTACGACGAGAGCAACGCAATAAGTTGCTGTTTACTTATGTTGTGCTATTTCTATATTTTTGTCTCTGTCACTTGGTATGTAAATTCCAAAGAAAGAATCTGAGACGTGTTGATATTATTGCGCAGAAAATAACAAAAATTTCGCAAGGTATGTTTTATTTTATGCCTGTGAAGAGTAATATCATTTTTTAATCTGATATAAAGTTCATTTATTTTAAATAAGTCTTAAGTAAAGCAATAATAGTAGTAGTTTTACAAGTGTCTTATTTACAAAATTTAGACGAAACTAATAAAATTCAGGCTGTCTCATATTTTTCAATAAAAAGGATTCTATATCAGGACAGCAGTTCTATATCAGTCCTCTTTTACAATCCGAATTATCACTTTAAATTATGGTGAAAATAATTAATGATTTAATCGCAGGAAAGCGGAGATTTACGCATACAATATTGATCTGGAGTTGCAGCGTATAAGGTTGGCCAACTTGAAGCTTATGCACGGCGGACACGCCAAGAAGGCTCAACTAGTCAGGAAAATGGGTGTCGAATTTGAAAAGGTATTTAAGTGGAGTGATCTTTTAGCTTTTAGAATTCCTCCATCATCTTGACAATAGAGTATCTAGGTTGTATGTATCTCACAAATTAAATATCTAGAGATTTGAATAATCTTGAAGATTCCACAGATTTCCGTCAGATATTATACTGTTTAAAAGTGTTGTTGCGGATGTGAGAATAAGTATATCAAGTGGGCTCTCTCTTCTTTTAGGCATACTTTGACTTAAAAATGTACTTACAAGTAAGGCTTATATAGTTGAGAATAGGCTGGACAGGAAAGGAAATGTAGTTATCTATTCCCATTCGTTTGTTTTAATCAATGATGTTATCTAGTAGAAATGTTTTTGTGGGCTTAATTTAAATTATCTTTCATACTAAAAATTTACTGATAAATCGATGCGAAGAAAAATTAACGTGAATAAATATCTATTGCACCCTTCAGCATGAGGGGAGTTTCCTCTTTCTAAGGAGAATATTTTACGCGCACAAATGTGGCACGAATCCGGTTGCCTCCGGAGGCAGGTCATACGGCAAGGATCGTTTAGAGTACACTTGACGCCTTCGTTAGGAAGTCCTTCAATTTTTTTTGGTACCGTATCAAAAATTGTCACAAAGGGAACCTTTACGTGAGACATTAATAAGTTTCTACGTGTGGCATACACCACTTTCACAAAGAAAAAGTAATGGTATTTCTCATTGTCATAGGTTTTAACATGTTTATCTAATCAAATAAACTAATGAGTAATTTTCTTAATTTATTGAAATAATGTCTAATACAACATTTTTATCCGTTGGAAGAAATTATCCTTTAATTTTGTATTTCTAAGTAATAATCTATTTTCTACCCATATTTGATGTGCTTGCCTATCAGATCATAGATAAGAAGGCAGCGTATTTTAATAAACATTTCTCAGTTATTGTCTGATAAACAGATGAAGAGTGATCATTAGAGGTTCTTGGTATTAATATACAAATTGTTTATTTTTAAATCTCCAGTCTAAACGAGGTGCCAAGGGCATGAGTCCTGAAATAGCACATAATCTGGCAGTTGAAGCAATGTCTACTGCTTTAGCGACGGAAGGAGATGCGCTGATGACACTAGGACAAGCTCGAGCTAGAATGGATTTGGAGACAGTTCTGCCATCGGCGCCTCTCAAATTGTTGGATGAGGTATGCTTACACTATTCTTCATAGTTGGAAATCACGGTAGCTTTTGACTGTAATAAATAAATATTTTTTAACATTTGAATAGTAGCAGTCAGTCCTATTCACAAAGATCTTGGAACAGTAAAATAGTCTCCTAATAGAATTAACACACAGAATAAAATGCATGAAAATTTTTGATAAAGCAAAAAAATATAGATATTCATATAATAGTAGTGGATGATTAACGTGGGTAATCATGTCTTCCTCTTCGATTGTTATTGCGAGCCAATTAACAATAAATAAATGAATCATGTCCTAAAAATAAAGAACACAATAATTTAATATAAAAGTACCTAAATATGTTAGGAAAATTTTTTGTACATTAAGAACAGTTCTCTCACTTTTATTATCTTGATGACAAACGGAACGTTGCTATTAGCTACGGTTAGAGATGTATAATTTCTTAGATTAACTTAAATGAACATGCTAAAACCTCTTTGAAGGTAGACTATTATTTTAACCTTCAATCCCTTCCCACGAGTAATAAAAGTGTAAAAGTTTTAAAATTTTCTGATGAATAACAATCGCGCTTGGGAAACTCGAAAGGGTATTTTTATGGATAATAAAGTTTATAAAAAAGTAAAAAGTAGCAATCTAGTAGCAACAATCACGACTTGAAGAAGCGAATTTGTGCCAATTGAAATGTCTTGCGATATGAATACGGATGTTAATTCAAGAAATTCATGTTCTATCTAGGGATAAGGTTATAAAGAAACCGACATAATAAAATAATGATTTTTATATGGAATAATTTTGTTTATTCTATATAAAATAATTTGTTTGATCTAAGTATTTTCGTCTAACACGCCAATGGCATACTGCTAATTGGCAAGTGCAACTGCCAATTAGCAGTATGCCATTGGCGTGTTTCTTTCTTCCTTTCTTTAGATAGTCCTAAGAAAGGAAGAAAATAAATTTCACTGACATAGCATAATACTTAAAGCATATTTATCAAGCTACATGATCTGAATAAATTTTAATAATTTTTATTTTATTTTTAATCTTTGTTTTTTTACTCATTGTAGTAATGATTACGTTACTTACATTATGCTAACTTTTGTATGCTGACAGTCTTGGTGTCTGAAAATATTTTTTTTATGAATATCTAAATATAAATCATTATTAAAGATAAATTTTGACTGGTCTTCAGCTAGAAATCATTTAAAAATAAAATTTACCTTATATATGGTATTCCCGATCATACAATTAACGACAATATCACGAAGATGGCATATGGCTCGTTTTGTTTAAACAGGTAGCTAATATATACTTTCTTAATTGGGAAAGAAGATACTAATTTATAATTACTTCCCAAAGATTTTAGAATCAGCTGTGATGGAGTTTGCTCGTCGGCGCATCAACTTACTTCTGAGGGATGTAGAGCGCGTGGTCCGCGCGAGGGCTGCGCTCGTCTTCTTCCAAAACTACAGACCCAGCTCGCGCAAGAGACGGTCAGTAATTACCTTCATATTTTGATTTTATATAATGTTTAATAGAAACCGCATTCCCCGGAACTATGTTGCAGATATAAATAATAATTATAAATTATTTAATGACGGGAGGTTTACGTTGGCGTAGTGACTTGAACGTTATGGTTTCGATGACGAAAACAAAGTAACTTTCATCATTGTTTGTCCTAGGACGCGTAAAATTTGTTAACTCGAACTCCTCCATGCCTAAGGCCTGTGCCCAGACATGGGACATATTGAGGCTGTTCTGGAGTATAATCTAATAGTAAAAAAAATAATAGTATGTATTGCAATTAGTTAAACATCCTTAGATTCGATCTAAAATGAACAATTTTTCTTGAACGAGGTTCATTGATTCAATAGGAGTGGCTATTAAACACTTATTAAACAAAATTTCTGTCACTTGAGAGGCTTTTTTTAGGTGTTTATAATATTTCTATATTAAAGAAACAATATAAAATGAAGCTCCGTCTCCAAAAATAATTTTAAATTAGTTAAACAACTTAAGTTAAATTATTTTTGTCTTTTTAGTGTTTTGACGTCGATTATTAGTTTTGTTTTTAAACATTAAAAATTTTAACTGGTAAGAAGAAAAAATAGGGAAAATTAAAAAATAATAGCTTAATAATATTATTATAGTATTTAGTATAATATGGGAAAGAACAAAGCAATCGATCTGTGGGGATCCGTAAAAGGACAAAAACATTCGAAAGCCCTAATAAAAGGATTCAACAGTACGCTGTCTAGAGAGTTACTACAACTCAAAAGACACAAAACTTGCACAGTGACAAGAATTTTTACGGTGCACTGCAAACACTAAACAAAGCAAGACGTGGTATGTAAGTTCTGTCAGGAGTCAGACGACACCGCAATGCACGTTCTCTGCTCCTGCGGTCCTTTAATGCATAAACGAAGGATTTACCTAGACATAGTGCATCCGGAGGAGGTGCAACATATCAATGCCCAAAGAATCTGGAAATTTCTGAAATGAACGGGGCTAGGCAATGGAATCTAAAGGGCTGCCCCAAAAGATCAATACTGATCGAAGTTGCCTATGGGGCCCATAAGTAACTGAATAATAATCAAATAATTAATAATAGTAATATGGATAATCGTCAACTGGCGTGCTTTTCAAAATTATCATTTCTTTCATTGTGATTTTGTTTTACTTTACGGCGGTTATGGCAGGTTTTAGGTGATACAAAGTTAACAAATTAACTAGTGTAGCAGTTTTGACAAAATAACGTCACGATAAGACTAATATCTAAATTTGCTCATTTGATAAAATAAAAATTAACAATTGATACTTCTAGAACCAAAGAGTCTCGTCGGACATTACAAGTCGAAGAGTTCGCGCGTCAATTCGGGAACAAGCATGGTACATCAATTGTTTTCGGAGAAGTCGAAAATATTGCTGCCGAGTCTTACACTGAACTTGACATGAAGAGTGTCAAGGACAGACCTCCTACTCCTGTGGTCAGTATCACCTACTGTTTTTTAAACCTTGGAAGCGTTCGAAGCGAATAATTTGCTGATCAATGATTAATTCCGAATATTTAGATTTTTAGAGTATAAGCTCACAAAATCCTTAAACTATTTGTCGTATTTAGGTACTCAAAAAAACAAAACACGTCATAATTATCTTAGTGCCAAAGTCACAAACAACATAATACTATACTCTCCTCCAGAAATACAGCAATTTCCTTGGTCTCCTTGTATTCTGGAAGTGCCTCCCAGCTTAAAGCATCACTTAAACACTTTCCCTGGTTTGGGCCATAACACCAACATGGCTGGCCCAATACGGCTTGGTGGGTGTAAGCAGTAAAACCGGGTTTAACCTGCCACCCAAAACACGATGGACCTCGATATAATTAACTTGATTGACTAATCCAGGGACCAATCATTGCGAAAATTGTCTTCGTTATCGAAACGAAAGCGATAATATCCAAATAGACCTACGGAATATGGGGCATTCTAGAACTATTGAATAAGCTAATCGCAAGGATGAATAGAAATGAAGGTGGCTTTATGATTACTATTTATTTAGTTTCTACTATTTATTTATGTATATGATATAATATATTTCATGTATATATTTAGTTTAGTATTGACACCCTGTAACAGCTACAAGTTAAGATGTTAAGATGACTATTAGGATACGAACGGTAACGATAATTATTATAGTTATTTTAAAAGATGACACAACCAATTATTTTTTTTCTTTATCTCATAAAGCCTTCCAAAACGAAGTTGGCTGAAGTGACATTCTCAGACCGCGTTGAAGACTTACCAGATCCAGTGGCAGTGGCCAGTTACTTGCCAGAAAGAAGAAAATTGTTAGAGGTAAGCTAATAAAAATGAAGTGTAAGACTTGAAAAAGAGTACCATCTGCCTGGGGTTACTTCTCTTCCTTCTTGAATCGTAGAAGTACACTCTCCTAATGAATAGTAATCGTAACTTGACTTCTCATATTAGTACTTATTGTATTAATCTTTCCCTACTTATTGGGAAGTTGAATTAAGGGAAGAGAAGTCGAATCCAGTTTCATTGTTGACATACCTTTATTCCCTTATTATTTTTGTATTGTTCTTGTTTAAGCATATTTGACCGGCCAAAGTGTATTGTTATTTAATTTTGGTGTAAATAAATATTTCTTTCCTTACTTATCTGTTAACCGATCTGTCTGCCAGAACTTAATTTGGTAGCAAGCTTTCACTTTGTTTTGGTTACATGGAAAACTACACCTAGCGATGTAAAAGTTATTCGGCGCATTTCACGCCCAAGGAAGTTCAAGCAACTGTTTTTTTTTTAAGATTTACATCGTTCACGGAACCACTTTATTCAAATTTGGTTGACTAATTGTCGATAAAATTCCATATTTAGATTTAAAGTTTTAGGAAATTGTTATACTTTATTGTATGTGAATTGAATCAAATTTGTATTGAGCAATTTCTGTTTTTATTTTGCTAATGAGAAATTTCGACAATGTCAGATATTACTCAAGTAATTAACATGATTATTTAATTATGACTGATTATTTTATGGAATCGTAAAGTATTGATTGCAACAATTAAAGATGTTGAGACAGGAAAAACTATAAAGGTTATTGTTAAAATTGATAAAGATGGTGAATGCCGCTGCAAAATTGCTGTCTCGTTCTGTGAGCCAACGCGTCCAGAAAGGGATGGATCTTACTATAGGACAGGTCACGCTACCGCACTTGAGACACAAACGTTAGTCTTTACTAATTATTGTAACTATATAAAATATCGCACTCTTATAGTATAATAATGAATATTCAACGCTTTCAGCTTTCATTTAGTTTGGAAGAAAAGCATTTTTAATGCCTTGGAAAATTATTAGTAATTGAAAATGTTTTTACAAACAGCACTTTTTTATTGTTTCCGTTTTTCAAAGTAGATAGGTGAATTTGGAACTTAAAATAAGTAATGATGCAGTAGAAGCAAGCTAAAGTTTGTTTTCCACCTAGGTTCTAAGCTTCTTTATAGATTATCCATCTAGTACAGTAGTTCCATATCATCAGCCTTTAGTTATATTTGATCTATAGTATCATTATGACCGTAATGCAGTAGCTTTCAGCAGTGCTTTAGACTAAAAGCAAAAAATATTCAACGGCCCATCGCTTGTCTAAATCACTACAATTTGACATGGATTTTTTGCTGTTAGTGGAATGGGGTGAGGCAGTGGAGAGCCTGTCATCAGCGGTGGTGGACAACCGCGTGAATGGCGACTGTGCGGACGTGCGACGTACCGCGGAGTTCCTCACGCACCGCATACTGCGCTCACTGCTAATTGAGATGAAGGAGGAGAAAAAACGCATTGTTAGTATTGGCTACTAACACGTCATCAGAACTAGGCCTAGGGAGAAAATACTTGTTCCATCTAAGTTACCCTTATGGGTTTTTGTTTAATCTAATAAGCTGAAACATTAGATGTGATGTGAAACTTAAATAAAATTTTCTCAATTGAAAGAATCACGTAAATATTGTATCATACATCTTTATCCCACTCACTTCGGTCAGCATTAGATTTGAATTCTTAGAGGGTCCAGTAAGTTTGGACGTTACCCTATTTTGCCAGTCTACTCTAGAGTTATTATGATCATTGAGCTGATTGCATATACATTGCGGCTTTCCTTTCGGGCTTATAGTAAATAAGCACGAAAGGATCGGAAAACTACCGAACAAGTAATACATTGTACAATTGATGAATATATCCGACAATGTTGTAGTAAAGAAATGTGATAGAAAGAGATATAGAGATCTCCGAGATAAAGTGAAGATTATGGATTACATACTCTAAATTTATTAATTAATTACATAGGGATTGATGTTCATATGCTTGTTTCCAGAAACTCAGTCTATCTGGCTTGACAGAAAATGAAACTGAATCAAAAGATTTCTACGTGCCGGGTGTAGTAAAGGACGACGCTAATAACGAGAATTTACCGTGAAGCTATATTAATACTCACAGTAACGAGGGTGTTGGTATTTTGTAGGCTTCGAGTTATTATTTTGTCTATTAGGTGCCATTAAAGCATTTTTTCAAGTGTGCACCTTTAAAAATTCTGTGACGTGAATTAAGGGTTTTTGTACATAGATTTCAGATTTAGTTATTATGTTCAAATCATTTTGTACACGTTTCTATTTTATCTTACTGTTTTCTACCATCTGATTAATTTTTATACAATTTCGTTCTTCAAATAAAGTTATACTTATTATAAACCTTTTTTTCATTTCGTAGCTTTATTTAGGTTCCAATATTTTCTCAAGAAAATGCTGGGTTAGTTAATTTTGAACGGTTCGGCCCATTCGGGGTACAATTTCGTTGGAGTTACTTTACGTGATTCGCGTTCAGTACTCTTATCAACTTGAGGGCCGTTTGATATTTCCTCCTGGGAAGTTATTAAGCCTTTATAATGAGCTATAAATGTCACCACGAATTGCTATCCAAAATGAACGTAAGTACATTACGTACTTAGAGTATCAGTAAGTGCAGTAAGACAACATAAATTTTATTTTGAGATACTTATGTAGGTAAGATTATGGGCACAATAAGAAAATGGACCACTGGTACTTTTAGAACACAATAATATTAGGTGACATTCTCTTACGTTTGATTGACCACTGAGAACTTTTGTGTTAACCATTGGTAATTTTAACACGACCTGGTGAATTGCTCGTGCAGAACCCAGGTTACCCCCGTGAAGGGCAATGGAGTTACCGGAGAGTTTTAGTGGGTATTCTCAGTGTCACTCTATTGAGGTACTGAGTGAGCCCCAAACACGCCCGTCGCTTAGCCAGTGGCGGGTAGGTCCGTAAATGAATTCCTCCTCGTAAGAAAAAATGGTGATTTTTACACAATTATCTCTAATACATAAGAGCATAATTAAGAATGTTTTTAAAGTTTTCCAATTAAACCGAGAGCAGAAACTTGATGGGCGTTATAGGAAATCAACGTAGAGTGAATGATTCATACTATGATCGTTTATATGTAACGGACCAATCCAAACAATACCCCCGTATAGTTTTCCAACAATATCATTATTTTTTATAATTATAAACTTAAAACTTTAACATCAAAGGGAATTCGACAAAGCAAAAAGAATTCAATTACAGCAAGGAAAAATTAAAATCATAATGGCGCCAATTAGTAACTTTACAAATTTCTCTATTCTCTTATCCTCGGTTTCGGCTTTCGAGTGTCCGGAGCTAGAATCGTCGAGTGTTTGCCACTTCACAGAACCTTTGTAAATTGATTATTTAATTGTCTTTTGGTTGTCTTTTTAATTTGATGTGGTTTCGGTCGAGGTTTTAGAATTCCAGTACCGTTTAAATTGTTGCACCGCGATACAACCCCTGAAACCTTGAGATCCGTAGTAGTATATTACTCTATGCTAGAGACATATTTTACTGCGTATGGATTTTACGTCTTGACAGGATAAATGTAATTCACGTAATAATTTGTCATGCTAAGCAATTGAGCAAGTAATACTTTGAGATTCCTTATATCGATAACCAAAGATAATAATGTAGCATATTCATTCTTGAATATAGGATATAATACATTTCAACACAAAGAAATAAAATTTCAAAAATCGAAATGTCACTCAGTGTCAAACAAACAATAATGTGACTTCAACATTGAAATCTACAAACACTCCAAAAAAAATTACCACCAAATTCCGGCGTGATGCAGTTACACAAACACAACGTCCCTGTCGCCGTTGACATGAGGAAAATGGAGGGCTCTTCGGAGAACTTCGAAGTGAAAGAGAAAAGGTCCTCGAACGCTTCACTAAGGCTGATGAATCCAGTCGCGAGTGGAGACAACATGGCTGTGATGAACTCTGCTCACAAGCTGAAGGAGGAACTGCCACCGCTTGTCCCGTGTTGTGAAGGGAAAGAATTGCAGGTACATATGAATCAAATAAGTTTTACTTTAATAGAAACCGGAGTATATTTCTGTTTATGTAACTATATAGCTTTGAATAAGGAGGTCTAGATAGATCGGCAGTGTCACTAACAATGGAATAAAATGACCCTGATTCCATTGTGCACGGACTAATTTAAATAAGTCAAAAGAATGTATCATCTGTGTCAAGTAATATATATACGTACGTATAATTATAAGTTTCTAAAAGTCATTCTATCCCTTTCATACTAAATAGAAATGAAAGTGAGAAAAATAACTTAATTGTAGTTTAAATCTAGAACCGCCACCAATGCCTGCTATGCAGACTCATTTCATGGGTATTGTTTCAGAGGTAGTGGCAATATAATTCATCTGCAGTTATTAGTTTATTTTTTCATTGATGAGTGACAGTGGTAACTGAATTCAACAGTAATTAGTAATCGGGTGATTTCACAAATTTAGATGCTAGAATAATTATAATTATTTTTGGTGGTTTTTTTAAGAAACTTATCATCTACAGTCTCACTATCAGTTTCACTGAATGACTGGCATGTTTATGCTCAACTTTAACATGTCAATCCACGTAATACTGACAACTGTTTTGTAGGTGTATATTGCGCCTCAATAAATTAAACCTGTCCCTCACGGAGGAGTCGATAACTTTATATAAATAAGCGAGTCAAAACAAAACTATACTTCTTTCTAAGTAACCCAAATTACGTTTGCTGTTCTGTGGGAACTTATACACTTACAGAGGCAGACGAACCATGTTCACTGCACAGTGATCGATGACCACGGACTTGTTTTTGTTCGACCCTAACCGACACGCAGATTAAATTCGGACCCCATTCTTTGGTATCGACAAGGTCGCTTGAACACATAGGGTTTTACTACTCACACGTCATACATTAAAAATTAATCGTAAGTGCATGCCGGTAGACTGGTAAAAGTCAACATTTTCAGATAAGGATCTGGTTTTTATGACGTTTTGAACTTTTCACATACTTCTTCATATTTTTCTAGTTTTACTACCAATTGTTCTTAAATTTAACTTTAATCGTGAATTACCACTGTAAAATTGTGCCTAAACTTATTGAACGTTGAACCTACATAATCGACAATATTTTCTATTTTAATTACTACGAACAACGACCGAATAGGTATAATTTACGGCAACCATTTATCATTTAGTGGGAAGAGAAAGATTTGTCTTAAAAGACAGCTGATGACGCAGATAACAATTATCTAAGTGCCTATTGTTTTCTGTTTCTGTGTGTAAAAGGATGTTTTTGTAATAAATCAGTTTCAAGGGATTTGAACCAGCTACTTAATGCGTTGACTTCTAAAGAAAAGTTTTTATTTTCTTAGCATTCAAATATTGGGTTAGAATCTACGTAAATATATAAAAGTTTTAAGCAAAATGTATAAAAAGGACAAGGGTGTCATTTAAAAAAAATTAAATTAAAATAAATTTTTAACCAACTTTTATATGAAGCCATTTACGTTGAAATAATATTTAATATGACTGTTAGAGTTACTCCGCGATGCTTGCAAAATATCACGGCATGACGACGATTGAAACTTACAATAGGCTTAATTAATTTCATTTTGTTCTCATTTAGATAAATGAAGGTCTAGTGCGTAGCGGTCTGTCAGCTATCTCCGTGAAACACGACAGCGTGATTCAATCCATGAGCATGTCACAGGCTTGTGAGAGGATGCAAGTGCCCCCAGGACTTGTTAAGGTAAAATTGCATACATACTTGAATGATTTGAAAACGGTTTTGTTCTACAATTTTGATTGTTGACCTAGGGATACCTAGATTCCTTGATATCGATTCCTTTGAGTCGATGTACTCCCGGGAACCTCGAGACAATTTAAAACAACTGTGCCTGGATATACTATCAACAGAAAAGTCACATGACTTTTTTTGTTTATAGGCATTCTAAATGTATTAGCCCTTTCACGTTAGCACACGCTAATTCTGGGTACCTACCTACAAGATTTTTCTATAGGGTGCAAATAAGCAAGCTTACGATATTAAGCACTATCAAAACTAAGAATAAGCTATGGAAAATCAAAAGATAGTTGGTGATGTAACACAATAAAATTACTCAATTACCCCCGACTTCAAGGTCTACTTACCTCTTAAAAAATAACAATTGATGTTTATGTAATATTTTGACGATATTTGAAATTACTGAAGTGAAGTTTCACGTGACAATTTTGTTAGAGCAGTAACTTCAAATAGTCTGCCCTTATTTATTTTATGTTACATTAACAGCCGAAACCAATTAGTATGTACACAAGTCAACGTAACAAAACATCAAATTATCAAGACCTTAAGGAAAAATTGTGCAAAATTAGTTAATGTTTTTTGTGTATTTCTCTTCTTGAATTGGCTGATGTACTATAAAGATATATTCTGTTCTATAACCGATGATACAAGTGGAATTACAAAATAAATAGCTATTTTAAGTTCTCCAACTTGTGCAGTGGAAAATACTTATATGCCCTCTCTTTTGTTAGACTTTTACTTAATAGCAAAATAACTTCATATGTATAATGTCATCTTTTTTACCAGCATCGCAACTCATTCCGAAGTCTCCATAGGCCAGACCTCAAACGGGTACCATATCTTCGCCGCATGACCCCCGACGAACTTGAAATCTTGTTCAGAGGATACTCCGCTGAATTACCTACTCGAGGAGCTCACAAAAACGGTGAAGACATCTTAAATGAACCATTTAAATATCTAGAAACACAATTATAGTGAAACACCATATTTGAATATTTCAGGTAATCATCTAGCAAGAGATAAAACCAAAGAACCCCACGTTGTGCAGGAGGAAGGTATTTGTTATCAGCAATTAATATTCTAGACTTAGCTTGCTTCCTTACATATAACTACTTCATAAAACGTCCGTTAAGTACCAAAAAATCTATTTCTCACACAGAAAGAAACGTTTGCATTCATCATACGAAGGTGGAATTTATGCTATCAAATTTCATAATATTGATGACTACTTCAAATAGTTCTCAATGCTACATTATAGGTATTATTATAGGTATTATAGGTAGGTATTGTTGCTTCATTGTTGTATAAAAGATGTTACATCTTTTATAACCGAGATTGGTTATTTTTAAGTGTGAAAAGATTATTTTAAGCTCTTATAAATTTACGTAATTTTTGTTAGTTAACGCGGCCAATGCTCTCCACCCGATACCAGAGACGAGGTCTGGTGCCGAGGACGTGCCCGCCGGGATGAGGTTGCACGGCACTCGAGCTCGGCTGTACACCTCGGTGCTCGCTGGCGCCAGAGCCGGAGATCAACTGGAGTAAGTACCATTTACATATTCAGAAAGTGTGTTATCATTATCGTTTCTTTTCCACCTGCTCTTGTTTTCAAAAAATATTTATGGAGGCAAGAGAATCATGATATACATGAGCATATCGATATATCTCAGAAAAAATGTATTCAAGATATTTTATTGATTTTTTTTCATTCTTAACGGAGTATCTCTTGGGCTACAAGTAAGTGAAGATAAGGCCGAAAATGGAAGCGAACTACACCCGAATTCATGTACCATAGAAAAACTGGCTATCTTATCTCCAACAGATGTAAAACAACAATGCTGTTAACATTAGTTATTTTAGCGATTTATAACGGAAATAAAAATAATGTTTCCAAATATCGTGTTACACAGCAGTATTACATTTTAAATTGCTTTTAGTGGCATATCTACAACCGAAGAATACGACACACATGTACCAGACGACCCGCTGCCTGAAGACGAAGTTCAACTGACTGAGGAACTCCAAATAATTCTACCACCGCGATGCGATGACGTCACAGGAGAATCTTCGGCGACAGCATCAACAGACAGCTGACATAGTCAATTTAAAGAGACTGTAAATATGGACACTATTACAATGGCACAAGATTGATAATCGAATGAAATTTCATTTACCACACCGTTGTGTTGGCCTTAAAACACGATTTAAAATTAATAGGCTAATGCAAAATTCTAGAAAGAAATTAGGATGCCTTCTAATGTATTTAGATTGGATGATTAAAGACTTAATAAATAATTAATTTAATATAATTGCATGTTATTATTGTATACATTAGTCTACACTCATAACGCACATCAACCAAAAGAGGTTTGCTCACAACCAACAATCATTTACTCTGTATCAAGGACACTCACACTTCTAACTATATAAAGGTAAATCTTCTCTTATGTATACTATTATTTTATAGCTGACGATAGAGAATACGTAACCGCAAGTCTTGCTAGAACTTAACCATTCCGCATCTAACAATAAATAATCATGAAAATCGTATCAGAAATCTTTAAGAAATCGGCGTAGCTTAGTAACTAAGTATCGAGAAAAATACGTAAACTAAGTTAAAAAAAATGTGGACCCACCGTTGGGCATGCGGTCTTTAACGTGTTAAGAAAAAAACATTAAAATTAAAAATATAAAAAAGTAATCAAAATGGGTAAAAAAATTCATAAATGGTGATTTAGTATACAAAACTTCTGACGTGACGTACTAAACCGACATTCCTTGCATCACCACTTCTGGTGGTCATCTTGCATACTTTGAAGTGATGGCGTTATTTGCAGGTTAATGCAAAGTTCACCGGGTCAACTGACTATTTAAAATTATAAGCTTTTAATTACTATTTGAGACAGGAACCTAAGCTTGTTTTTTTTTGAGATTTCTGAGTGTACCCTAATATATCTGATAAAGTGAAAAAAAAATAGTGTGTAGGTTTTTATCTAGCTGTGGTCGTAATAATAGCTATTATTCCGCAGTCAGGTAAGTTCACGGCCTTCACGGGTTGCATTTTATGAATATTAAAGTAAGTAATACTCAAAACACGCTGAGCACTTATCCAAATAGCAATTTATTTTGGAAATGCTATGCAATTAATGTTTCAATTTTAGCTTATGAGTTCTAGCCAAGGTGTTAGTGTGCAATTCCTATTTCCAAATTAAATTAACTGCATTTGACAATTAGGGACATAATTATTACAAAAATTATAAAATGGAACACTTCGAGATTTCTCTACATAATGTATTTGCAACATTACTCGAGATTGCTAATGTATGATTTAATATCTCAACTGCATTCTTGAACTACCTTCTGATGAACGATTTAAAATTTACGTGTAACTCGTTGAAGGAAACAACCAGAATAAAACACAAAGTTATAAGTGTGAATTTATATTGAATAACCTTTCTACAATATAATACAGCAGACTGTAACTCATACCACACTTCCCTTGCGCAATATACAAAGAACTTAATCATCGATTAGAACCCATACAGAAATTATAAACATTTTTACATCTCAGTGCGGTATCTATTTAATTGCACTTAATTTTAGTCTATTCGAAATGATTGCGTTGTAGATATATGTACTAAGACAAAAAATGTGAAAATCTTTTTTGTAAACAAAGCCGTCTCAAACGTGTGTTACAATACTAAACACTGGATAAAGTATCCAGGTATATAATCGGGTTCTAATATCTCTTGTAAAATCTAACGGGCGTCTGTATTTGGGAACCTTTTGTCATTATTATAAAAAGATCTAAATACTGTCACATTTACGCACCCTGACAATAAACAATAATGTCTCAAAACATAAGCAGAAATTCATTGATTTAGAAAATATTACAATAAAGGCGAGATTAATAATAGAAAATAGTACCATGACCCATTCGCATTTCAAATCATAAATCACTTAGATATTTTAATTACAAAAATCATTTGAGGCAAGAAATAATAGCAGTTTGCCTTGATGTAAACCTTCGGAAAATAAGGAATAAGAGAATTTCTAGAGCTAAATAAATTAGGATTGAGTAAT
Source organism: Acentria ephemerella (assembly GCA_943193645.1). Classification (NCBI taxonomy): domain Eukaryota; kingdom Metazoa; phylum Arthropoda; class Insecta; order Lepidoptera; family Crambidae; genus Acentria; species Acentria ephemerella. The sequence continues at coordinate 11,687,924 of OW971876.1, forward strand.
ACTGTGCTCTAAATATTAAAATTTCACTTAGTTTTTTTAATAGTACAACCATGATTTAAATAATGTGCCACCATTGGTCTGGTAAAATCATAAAGTAATGTACAAGGTGGAGAACTATTGGTAGTAAAAAATTGTAAATTGGTATCTCACTTCTACACTATGTCTAATGTTGTCCAACCTCTCATTCTCACACTGTTTCAGTAAAGTGAGATCCGGCACAAAGAGGGACATAGAGTATTATATAGCCAAATACTTAACCAAAAAGCACACATCGAGTGACTCGACACCGTCTGATGATAAGCAGAAGGAGGAGTCCGTGAGCGAAAATAACTAGTGCAGCATGCTAAACACTGTCCTAGCCACCTAAGCCTTGCCAACACAATAGGTGCCTTTCCACGCCTCTTTTGAAGGAACCCATGTTCTCTTGATGTGCTAAACAGAAAGGAGTCACGAAATCTCTGTGCGGAAAGTAGACATAGATTCAGTGAATGAGTTACTCCGTAGAAAAAAACGCGTGCTCCTGAGGTTGAGACTTACATTAAGAGGTCTGGGATTTGATCCCAGTGGGAAAGTAATCCTCTGCTTGGTGGACTTAAAGTTATTTAGCCAGGTTAACTGCCACCGCCTTGGTACTTCAACCGAATTAACATGTGACTATCTTAGAGATAACCAGTTGCTCTGTGGATACGGTTGTGGTGTAACTGGCTACCATCTTCGGCTTTATCATCAATTACCGTCAACTGACACGAAAATTAAGAAAGATAACGAAAATATATTGCCTTCACCTTGTGTATTACTTTACAAGACACATGAGTAATTTATCAAAAGCAATTCAGTATACCAGAAAAATAACTAAGATTTACAATGGAAAATTCTCTCAATTCATACTTTTCGGTTTTTGACATAACAAAGTGGTCCCCGTCTAAGTACTACGGATTTACGGATCACATTGAAAGCCGAAAGCGTAACTGCATTACATCTACGTGGATTTAATTGTTATCTTTCAAAATAAACAACTGATCATTAAAAATAATCATTATGTACATAACGTTGGACTTAATATGTACAGTGTTCAGTTATAATGTAGCTTGATTATCGTTGAAATATGTAAAAGTTTACCTTAAAAGAAAATAACATTTAATAACCACTTAAATACATGGATTTTTATTTAGTTTCAGAATTTACAGTATCTTACAGAGTTCCCATTTAAATTTACATATAAACGTTAACTTCTATGAAGTTAGCACAGGATACGTCGTACTCCAGTTATTGCTATAGTTATATATATATAGCGTGGTATAGTTGTGTTGCTATAGATTGGAACTAAGCGTTTACAATGAAACTATAATGAAGTTGAAATAATATCAATGGGTGCTCTTTAATAAACTTTGTAACCACATTTCACATACAAAAACAATAGTCAAGCTACTTACAATCAATATATTATACGCAAGCGTGCATTTAAGCTATTACATTACGTAATCTCAATCAAAATAGCATTCACACAAGTCTATTCAGTTGTATCTTCACAATAGAATCTCAAAATTTCTACCTATCTTACAAAAGGAGGTAAACATTAATTTTAAATTAACCATAATAGAAATAAGAATAATATAAACTCATTTACTCTATGTAATCATCGTTTTTAAATAACATAAAAAAATAATCAAACATTTCGGTACAACAAACGCTCTAAATTTCTTTTAATTAAATAATGGAATAATTGATTTCTCATGTGTGACAAACTTGTTCACGTTTCGCTAACTAGTAATGAGTTCTGTTTGGCCACTGTCGCGGTCAGTTCAACGTCACTCGACACTATTCGACACTGGTTCGTGTGGAAGTAAATTGATACAACGGCTTGGGCGCTGATTGCTTAAATTAAATGGCATCGAAATCCTCACCTGGAAAAAAATATAGTTATTCTAATAAATATAAATCAGTTCGTAGTGCCAGTGCTGCGTTTGGAACACGTATATAAGACATACTTGAGAATAGAACGCGAAAACCATGGCTGGGGGGCGTGGTGGAACTCTTAAAAGGATGCCAGAACCTAAATGAAGAACTATCGAAAAATCTGAACGCAAGAGAACTACTACCAAGACATATTAGGCCAAATATTCTGCTAAATTACCAATTGAAAACGGTTGATTTTGGTTTGCCATTTGTTTCGTTTGTTTACTGATCATTAGATTAGAGTTAATGCTTTATACAGAAATTAGCTATGCTCTTTATCAGATATCGATGGAGATTAGGAAAGATAGAACCACAAGGGCCCCATCAATGATGGCGTTAATCAATCTTACCGTGACGCGTGTAGCGGTGGCGGCTGTTGCGCGGCCGCCTACTCCGCAGCTCATAACTTGTGATTGCTCGTGAGCCACGTGAGCCCCTCGTAAAGCCCGTCGCCGGAGGTCGCGCACGATGGCTGCACGTACCAGTTGCGGTCACGAATACGTGTTAGGCCTAACTTCTCTTGGATCTCATGTGGCTTCATTGCTGGAAAAGAGAAAGATCAAAAAAAGTCTTATAGAACTTAGTATATTCTTTTACTTTCAAAAATGATGTCTCATCAAACAGTAAACAGGCAAAAGTTGTTGCCAGATACACGAACACTACTTGGTCGCACCAGTGTCCGGTATTTTTTCCAATTGACAGCCAGCCATGAATAAAATTAGCAACTATATCGGACTAAACTCAGACTAGAACATTGATTGAAGATAAGGCATGATACCAATTAATTATTACAGACCGCACAAGAGCGCACAGTTCTTAGGCACGCCTAAAGAGGAATTTAAAAACTTCAATGCAGGCTTGCTGCATTGAAGTTTTTCCTGCAAAGAAGTGGAACATCACGAATGAAAGATTATTTTCATTTTCGATCATTATTATGTATTAGACGTTTCGTCTAGTAAACAGGATGATAGATAAATTATATCTTTTCTGTAATTGTGTTGTGCTCGAGAGGGTCCATAATGATGGCAGAATATATTAACTTTTAAGAACTCAATTTAACCATTATAGTGTGCAATAAAAGTTTGACTAAAAATATTATCACTACATATATAGATAAAATCAAATTTCTCAATGTTGTGGCGAACGTGGATCGTTCGCCACAACATTGACAAGATGAAGTAATGTTAAAGACACCAGCATTATCTTTGTTTCATCAAATTAATTGCTGCGTCACATGATGAATTAATGATGACACAGATGACACAGTTGAGCCATCACGCTAGTATTATGGTCCAAATTCCTCGTGTGCTTCTCCTATGTAGGAAGGTATGTGCCCCTCGCCTGGAGGTACATAGGCTATTTGTTGCGTCGCCCAGTCCGTAAGCTGCTTCTTATTGAAGCTGATAATCAGACAGTTTCCACCGAGCGTTGTTAGTGTTCCACTGAGGGCGGAAATGTCGGAAACTGGCTGAATATCATATATATATATATACTATGTTTTTGATACTATTCTATGTTTTTAAATACTTTGCTTTATGACTCGTTATGTCACGAGTCAGTCTTGATATTGTGTTCTGACGGATTTCTTATTATTGTTAAAGAATTATATATTTTCATTTAAATACGTGTTTGCATCATATTCGACGTTCGCTAGCTATTAGTGACAAAACATACCATCTGGCAAGTCCTGCTTGTTGGCAAAAATTAATATAATGGCGTCGCGCATCTCTCTGTCGTTGATGATCCGGTGAAGTTCCTGGCGGGCCTCGTCGATGCGGTCCCGGTCTGCGCAATCGACTACGAATATTAAGCCTTGAGTGCCTGAAAATAAAGATGATCATGTAGTTAAAATAGAACACAACGTGATTGTACCTCTGTTACGATAATAACGTAGGAATTTAATAACTTTCTCACGCTAGATAAACGTCGGGTAGCGCGGTTCTCTCTCTCTTGGGGGAGAAAAGTTTACACAAAAAATGTGATTGGTGATGTCCCAACGCAGTTTTATTTCCAGCGAATCTACTCTAACCTAATACGTTTAATAACCAGGTTTATAGTCACGGTAAATCGATTGTGCATGAGTAGGCAACAAGAAGAGCCTCAATGAAAATTTCTTAGTAGTGACTCAAATCGATGTATCGCATAGTTAGATCGATTCACTGAGTAAAACAGTAATTATTCATCTATATTTTTAATTACCTTTACTAATATTTAAACGTCGCACAAAGACCTAAAGAATAAACCAGATAGAAGAGATATAAATAGTTCGAATGTTGCGTGCACATAATGAGAATAACCATGTTAGGGGACTTCGTCTCCCTTCCTGGACTCACTGTTTTCATACACAAGTTTTGATACAGTTACTAATCCCAACCCGTGTATGTTATTACAAGTTATTTTGCTGCGCTTTTTGGGGTTCTGACAGTAATTATTTTCGTCTGCTACTTCACTTATTTTATATTATGTTAATATGAAGTATTCCTACCTTGGTAAGCGCTCACGCATTCAAAATCCATCAAAACGTGGTTAACGTTAGACTTGATAAACATAAGACCATCTCCTTTTTGTTAATAGTCACAGATACAGACAACTTGAAGTAGTATGCGGTCAAGCTAATGTTCTCTACAAATAATGATAAGTAAACCATTTAAACGACAATCTCACCTGTATAGTAATGCCTCCAAAGCGGTCGTATTTTGTCCTGCCCGCCAACATCCCAAACGTTGAATTTGACATTCTTATATGTGACCGTTTCTACATTGAATCCAACTGTGGGTATTGTTGTTACTGACTGGCCTAGTTTTAATTTATATAAAATAGCTGATAAACATGTTATAAGGTAATCATTAATAACAATAAAAAATATTTTTAAACCTCAAATTGGGAATATAATCTGGCAGCAATTCAAGTATTATAAATAAAATATTGTTTACAATTGCATTTGGCATGTGAACAAAATTATATTTATTTAAAGATGTAATAAATAAATCTGTTTTGTTAAGAACTGCTACTATTTTAGCTATATCGCTAGAAATAGAAGTTTTAATTACTGTAAACAATTATACCTTTAAAGCCAATTTACTACTGCAAACACATTATGTAAACATGCAGCCTTATCTAAATTGTTTTAACGTCAATAACACACAAAGTTTCACCCTAACTTCTTTAAGAGTTAGCTCTATTTCTATCAACTTTGTTCAATATATCACAAAGATATTTTTTGTTATTGCGATTAGAGACAACTTTCTCAGGGGAAAAAACTCATATATCATTAGGCTACGTTGTGTCTAGTAAATGCAGTCTCTTTCAACGACTAAACACGAAGATTAAGTCTCAATAAGGAATAGTTTTCTCATCCAAAAGTTTAAAAAATATTAATTCCCTAAGGAATACATTTATTATTCGCAATTTTGTTCACTGGAACCGTAATAAAAATAAAGCTCCTACAGTTATTAATATTTTAGTTAAATACTGAAATCCTAAAAATAGATCATTTTTATCAATTTAATAACAAATAAAGTTGCAGCAGTTAGTAACATAAATATCGAGTAGTACGCTTTTAACGGATCCGATAGAATCTGAATTTGATTTTGATTAATCAAATCTGAAATGGAATTAATTAAATTAAGAATAGCCCTATTTACATGCTTCACCTTCACCATAGTGAAAATATAACGAATTGCTGTAGTAAATTTCAATATATCTGATTGTAAATGACAATGCAAGGCTTTTAAGAATACTAGCATTATTTATAATCCAAATATTATAAAAAATAAATAAATTCAGAGAGATAATTTCATTTAACATTACAGCAATCATTTTCTTGAACAACCAAACAGTAGTATACACTTATTATGTATTAGCATTATTACACATTTTACAGGGAGCACAGGACATTCTAAAACTTCTTTTACTTGTTTTGATTTATTCAAAAGCAATCCTTATAAAAGCTTTAACCAGGTTCATTTTTCAATGTACCAGTTTGAATATGTTATAAGATATCATGACTAGCACACTTGCCAACTTTAACTTGTTAAAGTATTAATATTTTGTAAACATTGTAATGTAATAAAAATTAATCCTTTTTAAGTCTTTCTAAACATTTTTGAACGTCGACATTATAATTAAGTAGACCCAATCTACGTGATGCCACAGGCGATTCAAAGTTAGAAGATATACAGAGAAGCACATTAAGCAAGGTTGGTATGTGTAAATCTGTTACTATAAGACATACAAAGATCTATTCTTACGAATCATGTCATCGATTTTAATGACAAGAAGAACTGCATACATAGATATAGCAAAAACTTATCTTCTTTATTTACATTCATATTAATAAAATGAGATGCATTAAATTTCAATTTCGATTTATCGCGTTTAAATATTTCTGATTCAAATAGTCTTTTAAATCTTATCTGTTTATTTGAGTACTTCACATACTTCATTACAGCTTTAAGGCTGATGAGTTGATTGACTGTATCCGACGTTTAATCTCAATTACTCTCCATTAATAATGACTCAGTAAAAAATATCAATATAGGTGTCTATAATTATTAATTTGTCTACTGAACGCCTTGTACAATATATAAAACATACATTCAATATAATTTGCTGTAATTTCTATTTCATATTCACAGTTCTGCTCTCTTTAGCATGTTTATTTTTATCCCGTCACGCACTTTCTAAATTGCTTATTGTGATTAAGTTATATTGTTCTATGTGCTTATATCTGAATTAATGAGATGCTTCAAATAAATGGGTAAATATTATCTTTATAGTTGCATAAAAGGATACTCGTCTTTCCGGCAGCATCCAGTCCCAGCATCAATATTCTCATCTCCTTATTGCCGAAGATCTTTGAGAGTAATTTACCCATGGTGACACGAGATCTCCTCAGCCGCACAACTGAAATAGAAAGTGGAACTCTTTAAGAAAAATAATTTAAAAGAAACTAACCTTATAATTTGATTACCTTTTGAATAATTTAAACTTTTTCTAATTGGAATTAACAATAAAATAATAAGTTCAATTGTTTCTAGCTTTCTAGAATTACTAGCAAAAAAATAAAAAATAAATTTATCCTATGTTCAGTTCAGAGAGGAATTTCGTATTCTACTTAAATATAGATTTACTGCTGTTCGAAGATTCATCATGAGATAATTTCTATATAAATTTATATGTAGGTATAGCAGAGATGGACAGTATAATAGGTAACTTCTCAAGAATTTAATTCAGTTCATGACTTAGAACAGTAACGGAACTTATTTGCCTTTTATATTACGATACAAATTCGTTATAATCTAGGTTTCTTTTTATGTGCAGTTGTTATAGGTAGAAGATATGTTGCAGTATCTGCTTTGTGACTGCAAATGCTTGATTTGCACTAGATTGTACAAAACTAAAAATATTAATGCGATAAAGATTAAACCAAACCTAAAAAATGTTCGTTAATTTCTATTCGATACAAATTAAGTAATCGCCATTAGCGAGACCGTTCTCAACAACATCATTAAAATCTTACACGCAAACTGCGGAAGGTTGAAGATATAAATAAAATATTCGATATCGAGTGGGCGTTCGATACGACCTACGTTTCTACGTGGCGTCATCAATCAACAAGAATCAGGACAAGTGCCTATCCAGACGATAACTGGGACTACTTATATTATATTTAGCAACATAAAATACTTGCTACGAGTTAGGTATCATATTTATTTGGGTTATTTACATTTACTATATGAATTATTTAGTAGTATTGGATTAGTACTATGTGATTTGCAATCAGAAGCTAAGGCTAGAGATATATTAAGGTATAAAATATAGATATTACATTGGAATATGCACGGATGTTCAATTCAGTTATATGTTTTAAGCTTTTCGAATCGACAAATTTTATCAAAAAAGGTAACCGAACTATAGAATTTACAGAGGTTGATAAAAATTATTTTATACAATTCAAATTATCACAACTACTAAGGAAATTTTCTATGATGTGAAACCTACTTGGTGAACTCCTCCCAAGAGATACACCTGCCCTATATACGAACCCCTCAACTAAATTAAATGCACGGGATTTTAATGCGGAGAATCAATTATGTATATGATTACTTACAAATAGACAAGTAATTAAGGTAACATTGTAAACAAATGCTTGCCAATTAGTTACTTAACAATATGCGTATAAATAGTATATAAGATAACGAGAGTTAACCAAATCTTACTGGACCTAAACTATTCGATAGAAAGTTAAATAAAAAATCCCCACTTAAGGAGTTACATGAACAGAAACCACAATAAGTTTGAAATATGATGCCTGTTCATTTATTTCAAGAGAAATCTGATAATATTAAGTTGCAAAAAGTAACTGGCACAAGTTTCCTAACTTCCACTGTATGAAACAAAACAGAAAGTAAGCAGGCACATACAAAGCTAAGATATATTTCCTTGTTTTAATTTTTTGCGAAGCTTGAAAAGTCCAGGAATTAATCTATATATTTTTTTGGCAGCCCAGAGGTTCGAATTAATTATATTATTGAACAAAACCAGATATCAAAGATATTATAAATAAAATTTAATTAATCTAAAAACACTGGTCATAACTTGATACAAGTATAAATATATGGAGAAAAATTACTGAAGTCCACGAAACAGTTACATACATTTTATATACCCTTTATTAGATCTATTGACCTATCGATCGATTTCTTGAGACACTATTTAATATATGTAACTACAGAAACCTTGGCTAGGATCGAAAATAAATATCAGTAAGTTATCGGTCTGGAACTCCCAATCACTCAATAAATGCAGAAGGTCGTCATGATGATGAGTTTCTATTATCACTCATTTTAATAGTTTAAGAATAACAAGTAACAAGTACAGAAAACACAGACTATCTATTGAAGGTAACGAGACAGTTAAATACATGAAAAAAAAAATTGTACTACATATTGATTCGGAATCGGATTATGTTCATTAAGATAATATCTGTGAAGCTTAGTGAAACTACATACACTTTTAAGAAAATTCACATATGTGAAAAGATAAGAAACACATAAAACTATACGCCATGATTAACACATCTGTATTCAACCGTCAAGACAACAAAGTGTAATTTAAATCAAAAAATAATTAATATTTTCCTGTGCCTTATTCAACGCCAATAATTTTAGAAATTATTATGACAGCTTTATTCATTCATTAATATTGCAAGATGTATCAACAAAAGCGGGATTATAAAAAATGAAATATCCATATTTTTAATATTTAAATGTAAAAGAAATGTTTATTTACCCGATAAACAAAATGAAGCTCTAACGGCGTGTCGTGGTGCCATAAAAATGAAAAGAGGGACGGCAGTTTAAACACGGAACCTAAATTGGGTCGACGTATCCTAGAGTCAATTTGTTTCATGATTATGCGATGCTTGAACGATTTGGCGTATTAAGACCTAAGAAATTTTACGCGACATTCCTATTTCTTCCTAAGCAGATCGTAATATTACTTCCATTGCATATTACCACTTCATTAATTGCTGTGGTCTTACACATGCAAGTCTTCAGTTAATAGGAGTAGGTCTACAGTAATTAGACATTATGAAATCACTAGAAAATATGATAATCAGATGTTGGTAATTTTTGTTACAAATAAGCCTCAGCTTGCGCGTTACTGACATTTGTCATTGATCAAAATATAGGCATAAAATTTTGCAGTATTATACTATTCCCCTACTATGATTAAATTTAGTTCGTAAATAGCAAAACAGTGTAGATCTACATAAATTTTACAATAGCACTATTCGATCACTTACGACACGTTCAGTCAAATACGTTTGGTTAGTTAACCGTCATTTTGAAATCGACGGTGAACTGTGAACAACACTCTTTGTTTATTTAAAACGTTCAATTCATTAGATAATAAGTAGTAAAGTACAAAGTAAAGTTTTAATAACGTGGTTACCGTTGAATTTTGGGACGAACAGAATGATTTTAAAGGCTAGTAATTCCCATAAAATCTTATGATTCGAAATGAAAATATTGCTACAAATTTTCCGCATCCACCACAGTTTTGTAATTGATAATAAGTACCTATTTAAGTATAGCATTAACAATTTACATAGTTTTACTATTTACATTTAAGAATACATCACACAAAAATTTACCATAAAACTAATGTCGATACAGAAGTCAAAAGCTATTGTGATCAAGTAAACAGTGTTAAGATCAATGGTTATCACCGGAAATCCATTACGGGAACAATAGAGGATACGTTAACGACTTAGAAGTTTTAATGGCTAAAACAAAAAGAAGAATTGTCTGCAAACAACTGCAGTTCATTTCGACATGTCTTATCAATGTTTCGACTTGATATTGGCGGAATACATATGGAGAATGAGGAAAGCGCCAATTAGCCAAAAAAGTAGGTAATCAACAATCACGTTTCAGGTGTCGTATAGGCGAATGAAGAAATGATGATGACTCCATTAAAATGAACTTAAAACAGTTGAAAAATATGTTAACCAAACAAGAACAATTCAGCCCGCTTCAGGACATGTTTTTTCTTTACGATTCCATTAGTTTTTTTTAATTCATCAATTCTGCCAGCGGACCCAAGACAAGCCGGATCGAAAAGACGAAATCCCCCGAAATATGAGTTAAATTAAGTTTAATGAAGCCATTACGTGTCTTAGTCAAACGCCACGTGAAAGATTAAATTTTCACAAATTCATAATAATCATGTAGACGACAACATCCGTCGTTTGAACCATGAACTCAGATTCAACCCCTCCATTTCCGTCAGGTCAACGCCTGGGGCGTTAATCATTTCCTGACAATTTCCTAAGCCAATGCCAATTACACTAGACCCTTTTAAATAGGACTGGCAAGAATATCAAATAAATTATTATTTTAAAAGAGAAAAAAAGTCATTGCATGTACGTACGTATACGAATAATTGCTATTGACACATTATTAGATACTTGATTTTTATTAAACAAATTTCTTGATTAAAAGAGGACAAACGCTGTAAACATTAAACGAAAAATATCAAAGAAAGTAATTTATGACGATTGATAAGAAAATATCACTCGCAGCCTCTTAGGAACGTCCCATCAAAACGTAAGCGTGGTACTAGCGGGTGAAAACCCCTATCGCGTGGGCAAATACGGAACCCTCTCCGCCCACGGCTAGACGGGTCGTTGCGTTGGATCGGTGCCAGTTACGCACACGACGAACACTGTTACGATTCATTCATCTCGCTTACTGTGGTATCAGAAATGTTTTTGGCATTTAGATCAGTAGGGCTACGCACGAATAAAAATCTAAAAATTTTTACCTTTTCACTACTATGCTTTTTAAAGTTATATACGTTATCAAGTGAAAAATTTTAATATGTAGCTAACATATCAGAATTTTTCACTTTTCTTTAGTGTCTACTAAATAAAACTACATTTTCACATAATAAAACTACACTGTCGCAATTTGGAAGAGGACGACTAGCTAACACCTTTTAATTGGTACTTGCTTGTTATCAATTCATTTAATTTAGTTCAAATTATAATGTTTGACTGTAAATTTCAACTCTTCTTATTTCGAGTATTAACATATTGTTAAAACAATCATAGGTGCTGCAGCGTGGGCAGTCAGAATGGATGATATTAAACAAATAACGATTTCTCAATATCCTTCCGCAGTCTCCGTAACGACTACAATGCACGAACTTTAATATTCGGTAGACAACAACACAATAACAATCGGTGCAATGCTTTGCCAAACAGTTTTCAGTATTTAAATGTTTTCAATGTCTTATTCCATAAGGCCAATATCAAACCCGAATCGCTATCTTTCTTGTACAACAAAACCTGTATACCGACACGATTTCTGGGTAGGTCATTGAGGAAAAAAATAACAGACCGTGACCATTGAGAGATATCAACTAACGGTACACAACCGGCTTAGAAAATAAGACACCCACCGTCATTTTTTTATATTAAATGAAATAGAAATTACAACAGTAAATTTATCCTATATCCTAAAAACCAGTAATTTTATAATTAAAGGCCAATTTTTCAATTCTCAGATAACTTTTATCCTCAGGATAAAAATTTGTCTAATAAATAATATACTACAGACAATCTGGCATATATTTTGCGCCAGGTGAATAATGAGTAATTATTGGAGCATAAAGAAATCAAAATAGTTGTCATTACAATAAAAATACTAACCAATTTTGCAAGTATAGGTGGTATGTATAGACGTGGGTACGAAAACGCGTACTATTTTAATGGAAACATCAATAGGATTTTACTTACGCCAAAAATAAACTAAACTAAAAACACAGACAGATGTTTCAATTTGTGTTTAAATTCACCATTCGAAGGATAAACAGAAGGCAAAGAGAAACCGTGAACGCTGGATTTAGTCAGATAAGTCTGGCTAATAAATTATTATTTTTTCAACAGCATTCATCATTATAATAAAACTACTCAGATATAAGTAAAATAAAGGTAGTTATTTGACTTATATCTGAGCTTTCTTAGCTTAATATTTTACAACAATATAATAATTCTAACAATCAAGAATATAACTTAGAATAAAACATAAGTATTTAGAAGTCATCGCATGTGAATGGTGTTAGTAATGTGTGGGTGTATATGTGTTTAGGTACGTATGTGTTAGTGTGTACTTGCTCACATACTCATGATGTTAGCATAGAAATTCTAGATATTACTTGGGGACAGTTTATATGATTTGGAGATTTCGTGTCACACTGTTTGTAACAGAGTCAACAGCTGTCTTAACGGGCTAGATTGGATGATTCAGGGTTCATGGGAACATTATGAGTGGTAATAAAAGTTGCGGCACGAGTATTTTCAATTGCCCACAACATTATGGCTGTAAGTATTAAGTTGCAAAATAAACACTAGCATAATATGACAAAACCACTACTTTTTGATTTAATTGGATAAATATAGTATGTATATATAATACTACTAGTAGAACCTGTGAACTTAGTTTCACCTTCAAACTACCAATTACGCCATTTATAAAAAAAACTCAAAGTACCCGATGTAAGAAATGCGATTTAATGTAAGCATGTCAGTTAGACCATGTTACGTATCCATAAACATCACAAATTTTTTTTGCGTCTTGCGATGCATCTTTTATCTTTTTATCTTATTTCATCATTGGATGCACTCATTTCGACAGAAAGAAAAACAAAAGAAAAATAGTGGGAAACAAATTTTTTCTTATTTGAATCTTTTTTCGAAATGGCACCTTTTTATAGTCATGAAAACCAGCCAGATACACATAGTACAGCCAAAGATATTTTATTACTAGCTTATACATACTATATACTAAAATACTTTTTCCCGACCTAATATTTAGATTCTCTATAAAGAGAAATAATGTGCTTTTACTTGTCCTAAACAGCACCAATGTTTGCGAATCACGAATGGAGGAGGGTAGTGAGTTCCACAATCTCACCGCATGAACAGTGAAGGAATAGGAATAAAATTAGGTTTTATGGGGTGGGATATAACGAAGGGTGCGTAGATGTGTTTGGCAGGGAACATCATGGGCCCTGAAGAAGGAGAAACGTTCACGAAGTTAGTTAGAATAGGATGGATTGAACAGAATATTGAAGAGGAGACAAAAGATATGAGTGTTCTTGTTTCGTCGTAGATATATCAAATTCTAAGTATAGCTATTAAACACTACACATATATGTAGTTGTATAAGGCTTCTACCATATAGTTATTAGTTAGGACAGAAATCTGTATTAGACTACAATTCCTATACCAAATGTATTTTGATTTCTATATTCAATGTCATTGAATGCATAGCACTTCCATACAAATATGGTAAGTTTTCAAGATCAAAATTATCACAAAACACGGAACCACTACCACCACAACCACCACCTACTTCAGATCATGTTATGTCAAGATGTTCGGGAGGTGTTCAAATACTCTGGCAAGATGGCAAACCAGTAAGATATTTATTGTTGTTTTATTATAGAACTATTCCCTTCTTCTTATAACATAGGTTTCTTTAAAAGAGGCGTGAAAAAGCACTTTTTGGGCCGGCAAGGTGAGGATGGCTAGGGCACATGCTTCATACATGGGATACATGCTTCACTAGCTATCTTCACATATGGACTCCTCTACTGCTTATCTAGCTGCTTATATAGGTGGTGTCGAGTAATTTGCTGTGCTTTTTATAAAATAAAATAAAAGAACTAATAATAGTACTCGACAAAAAAATGGTACAACACGTTGTTGCAACTTTCAATAAGAAATCTGATATTGTTATGAATTATCACATTTCTTATTATAATGTGCTTTAAGCCCACCAAGAAGATAGAAAGATGATAGAGTTTATTTGCATCATCATACACAGACACATACATTTACAACAATTTCAATGAAGAAAAGACATCACATAAATAAATTGCTTGTTTATTTAGAAATGAATGGACAAACACATCTATATTTTTGACATTTGTTGAAGAAAAATCAGACAATAATTTTTTTCCGCCTTCTTAAAATTAACATCCAATTATATGTTGGTTACCGATATTTAATCAATATAAACGATTGGCATAGTTATAGGTACATTTTCTAAGTGCTGATAATATAATTTCCGTGTACATATACATACAACTTTGATTAAATTTGTAGTTACTTACACATATCTTATCTAAGTAAATCAAGATAAGTGGATAATGATGCGTTACTATAACCGTGTCAATGACATGACCTTACATAACTGAAGACGTCTATATAAGTAAACATGTTAAACTGATAATAAAATTAAATAAACACTTTTACTGTGTTACGTCTTTTATTATTAGTGTAGAAAATGATTTCATTTAAAAATTGGCGGCGATAACGTGGCCCTTGTAATGAAACCTAACAGTTAATATTTGCATATACTTATAGAAACAAAGATCCAATTTTCGAATTGGCCTTTTGGCTACAAACCACCTTTTGATTTGAAAAATCAATTGTTTTATTGCTTCCGTCACAGATTAATCGTTTATATTAAAAGTAACCAAACAAAAATACTGTTTACAAAAGTAATGTTTGAATTTTAATTGACTGTAAAAAGATGATGTGTCTCCGTGTCTTAGATTTAACTAAAGCTCGATTTGTAAATTCATCTACAATACATTTGAAATATG
Source organism: Acentria ephemerella (assembly GCA_943193645.1). NCBI lineage: Eukaryota > Metazoa > Arthropoda > Insecta > Lepidoptera > Crambidae > Acentria > Acentria ephemerella. The sequence continues at coordinate 11,703,065 of OW971876.1, forward strand.
TCAAAATACAACGCCTCGTTAGTAATGTGTTAACTATATAAAAGATAAAAGATTTATACCGGATAGCAACAATTATTATCTTTTTTTTCAGGGTAATTCATTAAAACAACAATGAACACGACTAAAAAACTTAATATTAAAGTGCGGTTCCCTAAATACAATAGCTGTATATTCTACTATGATAATTCCCTAAAAACTCGGCTCTATATTGCAGCTTCAAGATTCAATATAGCATACCCCGTTTCAAAACAATATGCCACAGAAGTAAACGACATAAAACTAATACAAATTTGCCTTAATGATTTGTATAATAAATATAATAATAGAAATCAACTTGGTCAGTTAGTAATTAATTACCTTTAAAATCTATTGCAAATATTTTAATGATAAAATATGGTGAAATTCTAAATATTCTGTCAAAAACACCAACACCAACAATTTTGTATGAAAGTATCTTATGTAATATAATAATTTATGTTTTTGTTTTAGACAAGTTTTAGTAAATATACAAAGAAGCTTATATTTAAATTATACTTGTGTAGAGTGTGTGGGTTTGAGTACACTTCTTTGAATCCCCGTATTTAGATAGTGTCCTCTTTAATAGGAAGTGCTATTAGAAAAAGGTTTATTATAGAGGTTTAACATGTATTAACAGCAACATACTAAAGAAATTATACAGGAGGAAGAAATGTGACTTCCCTCAGTCTTAAGTTGATGCCGTTCACGAAACCTGGTTGTGTGACTGCACTACTTGAAAGATAATGCTATAAATGTAGTTTCATATGACCCAACAAGCTCAAAACTTAACGGAACTTTAAATGAAAATAACATAACCAAGTTAGTTTAAATCATTATAAATCTGCTTCTATATAAATTGCAAACACCAAGCACTTTTACTAATAAGACTCCTTTACCCAAATATTGATGTCTTTTACACGCATATTTAAATCCAGGAGTTCTTGAGTATACTTTTATATAGGAATTCAAAATGAGGCGCTCATAAATTACGCTGTGTTATTTATTGACCTTAAATGCCAGGTAGTGATTCCGGGATTTAGACGGCTTTTTGTCTTGGCTAACCAAAATAGTCTAAGTAACTACCAATTTTACAAAGAAATAAGACCTTACCTTATATCACATCCGACATGTAAGTAGATGGATATATTAATATACTATTAACCTTGCTATCCAGTTTCAGTATTTCTGTGCCATTGAAACTCCTGGAATCCATATTACTACTTCATTACTTTTCTTTCAAAATAAGTGTGATTGATTTGTGGATTAGTAACTTAAGTAAATTAATTTTTATCATTTGAGAATTACATTCGATATGATTGAAAACATTATTAATATACACGTATACATTTTTAGTGAACTACTAATACTAATTTCCAAGTAATACAAAGTAATCTGTCTTGATAATTTTATTTGCATTTCTTGGAAATAGTGTAGTACCTCCTATAGCAGCGTACAAATGATATAGTATATCATTTGTACGCTGCTTGATCCAGTTAACTGTCATGGGTCAGGGTTACTGTTAAAGAAGCTTATAAAATGTGAAAACCATTCTGAAACGTAACTTGAAATTTCGTAGTTTTCTTCGTAGAAACGATCGTAAGTTATCAATTAAGTTTTCGTGACTCAATAAACTTTAGCAACTAAACCTGCACCGGACCACGATAAGACTTTGACTCGTAATGGGAAGCCCAGATGTAAGTTGGGTAATCTTATTAAGAAATTTATGTCACGATGCTCGTAGACGAGATCGTTTAAATTTTATCATTCTCACATGTCACTCGCTACTACTATGAACTACTGGGTTGGTGCATATCCAACAAAATAAATTCTTATTGATTCTCCAATACTGGTTTCAAATATGAAAATAAAGTTTAAATACTTAAAACTGACTACATAAAATAATAGATAAATATAATTTAATTTCCTTCCTACACACATAATTATCTTGAAGGTTTAAGTGCTTTATATTCTATTGTTTCTGGAAATAATCTGGCAGTAACTCCTAAAAAACTATGTCTGATAAGCGACTAATTAAATGTCATTATTTTATTTTGTATTTTGAACCGGTTTTGAATTTTATTTGACACTTTTTTTAAACAATTTTAACGTACTTTATTTTTTTTATATTTCTAGGACAAAACAAGATGCCCTTCAACTTTATCGAATTGACTGTCGGACAAAACAAAATTTAATTGCTTAAAATAATTGAAACTGGAAGTAACAGGTTTCTTGATACAAAGATCTTTTCTGTGTATCCGATTATTTTTACTATTTTCATGGGATCCACGTAGTAGTTATTAGATAATAAAAATAATGCAAGATTTGACAGTTATATGAGGTAACGTCACCATAAGCTAATTATCGATAAACTCCGTTTTGGAGTCGATTAAAAACTTAGGTACGTTCCTGATGCCACTACAATTACCTCTATCTAAGAGTGCTCAACGTAACAGTAATTTGCGTGTATTTCAAGATTTGACTTCATATTACCCTTGTTCGTTAAGGATCTACTTAATTTGATTACTGACGATGAAATCGATTAAAACTGTATATTCCATATGGCCTGCCAAAATTTAGCAGGAACATGAGTATTTTTACGATTCAGACTATATCTTTAAATACAATTATTATCCAGTTATTTATCATAAAAACTGTTTCCCTGTTTAATCAGTGTTCCGTTACCCAATTTCAGATAGCGGTATCCCATTAAATAATGGAATCATGGAAACATGTAATTTGAAATGTAAAAATAAAATTTTTAATTAGAAGTACCGAAAACTTACGTAAGTTTAAAATTACAACGCGTTGCCTTATTGTATATATATTTTGTGTTTCATCTGTTTTACACCCATGCAGCAATTTTTAAATCTAGATTTTAAAATTTAAACCTAAATATAGATGATATAATGAAATCGAGATTTTAAGTATTTTGCTGAAAACGGGCCGTAGCTATCTAACCTTCATCGCAAAATAAAAGATTGTACCACGATGCCCCTTCTCAAAGTAAGGTACAATTAAATAAGCAATTAAATAAGTAGGCCAGATATCGACCATTGGTGAGACCTAATTCCTTGCAGTGCAATTAATTTAGATTCTTTGACTTCATTTAAAGTTTTAGTGGAAAAGACTACTGATACAAGAGAAAAAAAACATGTCATAAACGAAGGCTTTTTTAAGAAAGCCGCTTATATAAATAAAATAAGCGGTATAAATACTTCCACAATTCCACTGTTTCAGTTCCCATTCCAATACAAAAATTATTCAAAATAGTAATACTTTAATCTGTTTAGATTCTTATAATATTCAATTCTACTGGAACTGAGGAGCGCTTACTAGAATATTGGCATCATGTTGCACAAGTCATATTTAATAGGCCGGGGTGAATAAACTTAGCTGATGCGTCCCTAGAGCGTCCACCTGACGTAAACATTAACGGTCCAAGCTTAGAATAATAATAAAAATCAAGACTACCCAGATCTAACGATAAATAAAAAAGTATTCTGATGTTTTGGTTAATAGAAAAATAGTGTACCTACTATTTAATTACTCAAGTCAAAAAATTTAAAAAAATATCAGTTTAAACATTAACCTTCAATAAATCTAATATGGCCCAAAAGTAGGAGTGAAATGCAAAGAGAAATATGAAATATTTAGGAATTTTAATTTGATTTGTTCTACTAACTCTAAAGGCGCCTGGGTCTGCAATACTTTTATGAACTAGTTCAAATACCAACGCTCAAACCTAATGCCGATTGTTAATACTTCCAAAACTATTAAAAAATGTAAAAATAAACAAGATGTACAAGAATTTTAAAAGAAATAAATGATATTATTATTGTTATTATGTTTCGGTTGCTGTATCTCAAATGACACAGTTTTGTATCAAACTGTTTACGATTACCCTGAAAGAGACCATTGTTGCTGTTAACATGGTAAGTAAGCACGTCATCCGAGTAACTTCAAATATTTAGAACTGGTTGCTCTCTTACTAAGTTAAAATATGATAGTCTTAGGCGTAATTTTAAACTTAGAAAAAAGCGCGATATTTTTTTTGTCTTTTCAATTTATAATAATTATTACAGTCTAATCACATTATCCGGCTGACCGTGGGAGTAGGTAAGAGGCCTATACCCAGCAGTGAGCTGATATGGGCTGAGAATAATGATGATTCTGATGAATACAGTTCAAATATGAATCAGCATAATGAACTTTGCACTACAATATTTGGAAACAACCACCATTCAAGAAGTACTTAATATAGAATTATTTATAGATCAATATTTTATAGGACAATCAGAGAAAAAAGGGAAACTTTCAGACAGTTTTCAATAGGCCTTACCTATTAACATAATTACATACAAAACGAAGTGCCTTGAAGGAAACAAGATATTATTAAAAGTATCACCAAAGTAACAAGCGTTAAATGGCGGGTTAGGTACGTCGGCATCTAATGAAGCAAGAAAGATACAGTGAAATGCAAAGTAACTGTTACTTTCAGGTACGACATGAATACAAATACCTACTCGTGATCTGTTTGAGAACAAATACCGAACGTCAATATCCGGGAAGGGCTGCCGGTGCCGCTTTGTTGTCCAAAATCATTGGCCATTGTGCGTCGGTCAGAAGCACTCATCCCAAAAAGGTTAAAAGCTATATTATTCAGTATGTTAATTAAATAATATAAGATAATATTTGATTTCCGTGAGATAATTATAATGAAAATGATATATATATTATAACGATAAGCATTGATGAGTTACAAACTAAGTGGCTTTTCTAATGTCACTAGTTTTTACGAATAAGACAGACCATATTGTTTTGGAGTTTACCATAGGAGAAACCCATAAATCTAAATTTAAATGTTATTATTTATATCTAATATTTATATATAAACTCTTGGAAAATGTGTGGACATATTAGTAGGAGTACTTGCGGTCCATAATCACACTGAAAATTAAACACGATTTATATTATTATTTCACACGAGGCTAAGTGACAGTGAGACGAAACAGGAATATACCATACATCGCATGGAGGAGTGAATGCATTCTGGTGAGAAACTTCAAATTCTTTTAGATAATTATACAAAATAAATTTGGCAAGTACACCGAGTCATATAAAGGACAAACGGCATAATACAAGCACAATACAGTTGTAAGCTGGTATTTAAGGTAACACCAACACGGCTGAACAACAGTTGTCGGTCGTAAGTTGAATACTAATTGGTTTAGGACAGTTTCAACACCGTCACGAAGCGAGCTTGGAATAATTGTATTTATATACAATTCATAACGTTAGGAATTGGAAATATGATAGTGTGTGATATCCATGAAGGTTATATATTTTCGAGGGCTTTTAAATAACAAAAATGATGGAATGGACTAATCTGAAACGGTTTGCTTAGTTTTAGGTAGACTGGTTTAAACATGTACTATCGAAATACATATACATCACTGGGAAATTCAAATTATTCAAGTGTACGAGAGAATACTTCTCAGAAAGAGCGTAATATTTTTTCTCATTTCATTGTCATGATAAAACAATCTAATTGCAATCATACAAATTATACAAATTAATCTCATACAAATTGAATCATGTGGAGTTTAATAAACAAATTACCTTATTCATCCTGATGACACGACGAGGATAATAAATTGATGTTTGCGCTTTGTAGGTACTCATCTATTAGAACGATCAACCCGTTTAAGCAAATTAGCAAAAACCAAATTTCGATTGCACGCACAATTGAATCGGTAAAATTATGGACATTTAATGTTTTAACCTTACAGTCTCAGTCTTCTTAAACAAACAAATGATAAAATCTGTTATTGATTAAACTTTTTATTAAAAATGCTGTAATGAAACAATCAACGGATATTCTTTGCGTCTGGAGGTTAGTGTATAATAATATCAACGTCAAAGTAAAAATATTTTATTAGAGTTTGGTGCATATATATAAATTATTCATTAATGAATATCATTGTTTATGTAAAATATAGACACCCCAGTTTATCTGCGATAATTAATATCAGGTACTTATTATTAAATTATACAACCAATTTTGAGAAGCGTTATAATTGACTAGAAAAATAAATTTCTAATAAATAAGAATGGATTTCAGATTTTTTCATTATCTCACAATATACTAAATTTCTTCAACATTTACTACAGATAATCTATAAATTATCAGATAAATATTATAATGATTAAAAAGCTTGACAGTATGTCATTTTAATTAAATCACCAACACAATTAGTGGGAAGTTGCAGAGAAAAGATATAGATTCAATTTCGTATATCGTAATATAACAAGGGTTGCCCACTTTTTCACCTCGTCGCTATGGATATCGTCTATTTGCAATTTTAAATCAGCCTGAGTAAAAATTCCTCGAAAACTCAGAAATTCAAATTACAAACGCGTGGTAGGGGGCGAAGAGTATTTGAATAATTAGGTTTAGTCACGATGACGTAGTTACGGGTATACTAAGTAATTAAACGCCCATACAAGACACACGATTACTTTCATATTAGACATAATTTCTCGCCACAGTTAAGTGCTTCGGTAAATTAAACTATTCGTTAAGGAACTACGTTAAGGAAGGTGCTACCGATGTGCATTTGCACTAGCAATTGCATATAAATGAAAAAAAGTAGGCAATTGTAAAAAAGCGGTTAAAATAATAAAATAATAACCTTCCTGTTAGAAACTAGATTTAGTTCAGATACGAGCACTATACCTATGGTACATTCGCGGGTTAGTACTATACACGCCGTATGCATTCAATTGCAAAACTAGCATGTAGTAATGTAAAGATAGATTTTACTTACATCAACCAAATAGCACCCGTTCACCGGAACCATTCCACAGAGTTGGATCGTTGGACAATCCTATCACAGCACCGTTTATCTAAGGACACGCGCACATAACCTGAAACAATTGAAACGTTATCAACACGACTGTTAGGAAGGAAAATAACAGTACAGAAAGGATTCGTATGGGGAATATAATTCTGTAAAAGCAAAATTTGCAGTAAATTGTTATTGTAATGTTAATTTTAGAATTTGTTACTCAAATATCTAACGTGAATTCTAAGAATTAAATGATAGAACTTAAACAAAGGAAAGCTTAGTAAAACAATGGTCAATTAGAAAGAACGAAAATATCTAAAAGTTAAAATAGATAAAGCTAGCAACCAACATTCGTTTTCAAGGTCGAGTCTAAGCTCCGACACACATTGTGGTTTCAGATTCTAACACCGTAAATTCATGAACAAAAATACAATATTTTAAAACAATGACATTTGATAATACTATATGAATAAAAAAACTTCTTTTCTCAAACTAATTATCCTCTATGAACTAGCTTTTGAGACCACCTACCTATTTCAAGAGGAAATAAAACTTTCGACTAATCAAACATCTACGTTTAACTTTATTAATACTTTAGTGTGGTACAAGTTAATACAAATATAAGTAAACATTATAGAAATTAGCTAAATTACAGGTCTATTTGTAATAGCCGACCTAAGCTTCTGTAAACTTTTAAATGTATGTAAGTGTGGGTATACATAGTAATAGTTACTTTTGTGGTGTAATAGGCAAGTTAGCTACTACATAAAGCGATTTGGTGAAGCACTATATGACACTTAATGCTATCAAAAATAATCAATTACTACAGCCATACGCTATATTTATAGACATGAGTAATTTAAACTGGGTATTTTAGTTTTTACGTGTTGCAAGAATGTTTTTGTCGAGGGATACATTACTTACAACCTAAAAATAATATTTTCCCACGACTCACGACCCTTTTCCTAGAAATTGCCATTAAATTAATCGGATGACTGATTTTCAAAAGCGTTTTTTTATTCACAGTCTGTTCTTGGCGTTGTTTAAAAATAGAGCAACTAAAACAATTTTCAATGTTATTGTTTTTGAAGAAATATTTAGTAGAAATGCTTCAAGAAATATAAAACCAGTATATTTTATCAAAATTTCAAAAAACATTTCGATTAAATAGACATGTACGAGTCTTCGTTTAACAGCTGTATTCAACATTATTCGATTCATTGGCTTGTAAAATTGGATGCTATCGAAAGGTAATCATAGGTTGTATTTTCACGATGTCTCTCAAAAATTATATAGAAATTCTGATTACATGCAAATGTGTAATGAATAATGGCATAATTTGTTGTAATTATTTAACCAAAAAAGATATTAATTTATTTGGGGTAACGCGACGTTGTGGTTCTGAACTTCTTGTGGCTATGGCATGATGTACCTACGTCTAAGTAGTGTTGAACGATAATTTACAGATTAAAATACTAACATGACAGGTGTTTTTCTTCATTAAATATGTCTACCATATTTATATACAGATAATGTCCAATATTAAAGGATATGCGGCCAGAGATTTAGTAGCAACTGGTGTATTACCAGAAAAGACGACGAATTCAAGCTTAACAATCTTCATCTTGAGGATATTAAATAGATCTTTCCTAATATAACTTACCGACCTACTTTATTCGGATATTCATTCAAAATATTATATTTGAAACAACCTTCAAATAGTCAAATTGGTTTCTAGCAAGATGTGTTTTAAGTAGTATGCATCGAGAATAAGAAATTGCTTCCTTTTAATACAAATACACGAGTAATGAATAAAGTTGACGTTTTACCATTGAACCGGACCACGTTCTCGACATTTTATCAGAAGCACTTTAGAGTATTCCCCACTCGATTCATTTTATCAAACTTTGAATCGATAAAATGGCAATGAACAAAGCTCAACTCACTAAATATGGAAATTTTAGAAATTTCATTTTTCTCGGATTTAAACCACAATAACTTGACCAAAGCAAAATGACATTTTACGATGTAGACAATACCTTGTCGAATTCTTTATTTTTCACCTTTTCGTAGTCTAACTACCAAAAATGAGCCGACCTCAGTTTGTTCCTGTTTCTAATTAATTGATCATCATATGACTAGGGGCCCTTTTAGATTGCGACTTTTTGCAGCGATACAAAAGCGCATTTGTAGCGCGGCTATATTACGTTTACAACCGCGTGTGATTAGCGATGCACACGATAGTTTTTATCGATATCAGAACGAGGATAGCGGGATCCGATTACAATTAAAGAACTTTTTACTGTAGTTTGTTAATTTTTTAAATGTTGACTCATAATGTCTACACGTTGAACTTTCCCTTGTAAATAATTCCGTAGTATTTCCGTTCCGTTTACGTCTTTTCTTAAAAATAAGTAATACCGACAGCTCGATTAAAACTGTTTCATGTGAACTCATCGCGCTGTTATATGAAATACTGAACGTCGTTGCATTTTATTGATCCTGAAACGCGTTTACTTTAAATGCTGTATCTCGTTTGAATGGCGACTGTATCCCAAGTGTATGCGGCTAGATAGTGAATCGCCAGTCTTCATTGCGAATGTATCGCTTCTTTAAGTGACACGTTTGTACATAGGTAGACGATTTACGTTACGAAAGTACGTTTTTGACGGTTTGACCAAAGAGTCTAGTTATTTTTTACATACCTATACCAAAATTTTAACACGTTTACTTAACAGACAATTGATTGAACGCCTACGAAATCTATTTTAACGCGAGAATCTTTTATTGGCACTAATTCAACCAACCTTTTGGCCTCATCGTAACGACTAATTTATTGAGGTATCATTTGACTTTTTAACTATTCCGTAACGTGCGGAACATGTTATATCCACCTCTGATTCAGCATTGATCTACGGACTATGATCTATGTAATCAAAGGGCCTAGACAATATGCATTTCAATAATCGCCATCGAATCGTTAAATGAAATATGTTTCGGATTACACAATTACGCTCGAAAGCTAAGCGTATCTCCAGCTCTCACCATTTTCAGCTCAAGGATATCAAATCTCATACACTCGATTGCGATTGTCGAAGTGCATCTTGTTTAGACCCTCTGTATGCGCAGAAGCACGCAAGCCTTGCTTATAATGTACCAAGCCGTAAGCGAGTGCGGAGTTTTACGAAACAGCTTTGAATTTTAGAGTACAGAACCTGAACTTGTATTAATTTATACAACATAAATGGCCTTACTTATAAACATTTTGACTTTTACAAAAATTCTCTAATTATTGATTTTTTGCGACACGACACTTTAAAGAAAATAATATATTCATTTGAATCAACAACTACTTATATATATTATAATTGTAATAAAAGCTAACACGTACAATTTATGCGTTGAATCTGTTACCATCCGCAGTAATCATGCCGTCGCGCATGACAAACGAGACCCGCGCGCGGCGTACGGCAGATAACAAAGTTACCAGTAGTTTGTTGTTAGTTATGCTGTTCAATTAAATTCTAATAAAATTTGATGTTTGAGCCTACAATTAAAATTTAAATCACAAATCAAAGATTTGAATATTTTATTATTCAGCTTTGACCATTTTGTTTGTTCTTTGATTATAGAGGTTAGTACCATCAAGTTGAGAACAAGAACAATAATGTCTATTGTTGAAACTACAATTTATTTAATTACTAGTGTATTTTTAGATTTCTATATTTTATCACACTGCCTGTCAAAAAATACAATCGGACCAATTAAATTCTAAATTGAAGTGAAATTAATAATAGATAAATAATATTTCTCAGACTCATACTCACTATCTAGCCCAAATTAAACACCAAAGCTTGCACATCATTCAAAGCTTGTATTATGGATACTACATAACAGAGTAATATAGATATTAATATGTATGTAAATATCATAAAAATAGTAATGAAACATACAAACATTAATGACTTGACAAATATTTACTCATCATACAATAATCCTCCCCTAAAGAGATTCAAACCCAGGTTCTCTAAATAAGTAGACTGGGGTTCTGACAACTCAAACAGGCTGTCAATAAAATCGGCTGTCAATAAAATCATCTATTGTAATATTATAAAGAGGTAAATTTACAAATTATTTTTATATTGGACAGACCATTTATTGGGTAAGGTTATAGATATGTTATATACACATTTGTGCGAGATTAAACTCCAAACTGGCACAGCGGTTGGGGAAGTTAGTAATATAAATAAAGCTAATCTATAATTTGATTTTACTCTACTCTTAACTTAGTAGGTATTAAAATGTAGATTGGTTCATAATAGTCATATGTCATTATAGTCAAAGTCAAAATACAATTATTCTGTCTAGGTCCATATACTCTTATGAAAGTCAAGATTGAAGAATATAATTAACATACTGAAAAGTATAATAACTCGATATTAATAACAAAAATTAAAATATTCAATTCAATTTCATTTATAATTTTTCATTTCATATATAATTTTAATTAAAAATTTTGGTTTTATTTAGGTACATAGCTTTTATATACACATTATAAGGACAATTTTACAAGCATTTATTTTATTTGATACTGTGCCATACAGCAGTTGATATAGTGTCAAATTCAAATGTGATGTTTAAATATAAGACTAAATATTTTGATTAAAGAATACATAAAGAGAATAGGAGTGGACCAGAACCCATTAGCAGTACCTGTATAAGTACTTTCATGTTGACTGTGAATCTTATAATGTGATATAGGTACTAGAAAATGTATACCAGTGCATCATGTTGTGTGTCAACTATCAATAAAATTGTATGTCTGTCTTCTATGTCCACCTGCAATGATTCCTGAAGATCCAAAAATCTAGATTATACTTTGTGGAGGTTACAAAATATTATTATTAGAACATGGGTTGCACTAGATTCATACCTATATTTCGAAATTATAAGACTCGTAAGAATTAATTCGGAATAAAAGATTATTTGTATATTTTTCTAAACAAACATTTAAGAAAAATTTGTCATAGCTTAATAATTTTGAAAAGTTTGGTTTAATTACCGTTGTTCAAAATTCGAAAAAAAATACATAGTTAACAAATTTGGAAATAAGAAATCTCATAAATTTAAATAATAAGTCTATCCCAGGTGTATTGTAGTCTTATGTAGGAATCTTCATGTAATGGGTAAATTTTTTAGAAAAGCCTACAAGAAAAAACCAGCTTTAGTCCAAATTTAAGGTTTATTTTTGTTCTCGTGTTTTTATTTTCACTTAATTAAAAATAATAAACATATGAAATATAATCTTAATTATAGCATATATAAAAATATGGTATGGCAAACACAATACTTATAATTAATGTTGTAGATGTCTCACAGATTGGTGAATACTTAGAATTAACATTAGTTAATTTCATATTCTCTTAAGTACAATACTACTCACTTAAATACAATAGAACTCAATAACTTTCAGCATAAAAAACTTTGTTTATAGTTTTTTTTTATTTCATACCACTATAAAAATTATGGGACATAATTTATAACGAAATTTAAATGTTAAGTACGACATATATTATAGAGGGTTGCAATAAAAATTCCTGTCATAATTTTACAAGACGGAAACACAGGACAAATCTGTTATGAATCATCAGTAGCGCGAAGGCGGCAGACTTCGAAAGTACACTTTGACCCAAAACTGGTTATAAAATTATAGGTAAGATAAGGCCACAAGGTTATTTCTATCAAGCCGTATATCTATAGAGAAATAGCCTGCTAAACACCATTCTTGTTGACTTGGAATTTTATAATCATAAAAACGTCACATTCTGCGGAAAAGGCGGTGCCGACCGTCGCCAAGCTTGGGCGATGGCGGTCAGCTAACGGCCGATTGATGACGTTTAATCTACTTAACGTTGTTATCTTAAAAATAAATGTAACAATGAAGTTAAAGTATTTGTATCACATAAAATAAACTTCTGTATCAATAAAACTTACCTCATGACAACGATAAATTAGATATTTCTACATTCACTCACAACACAAAACACTCCACATCCAATTCACGATTGACAAATCGACAGACTAAAAAAAATTTCCACAGGCAAAGAACACTAGCGCCACGTGTTTCTTGAAAACCATCCATTCATTCTAATTCAATATGAAAGAGATAGAACGACTTTTAAGAACGCCAAGTTAGTCGACACTTAAAGGATTTATATCTTTTGATTTATTTTAATCGTTATATTCTACAAGCTGTCTTAAAATAAAATAAAGCAAATATTGTTAAACGTTGCTATTTTAACTGATATTCTATTGTCTTTTTGAAATTTAAAAGAATATTACTGATCATAAATGTAATTTGAGTCTGTGTACAGCAGAATCGAAGCCAATGTAGAAATTCATTTTTAAATTCGTCAAGAAGGCCCAGACAAAATTAATTTTTATAATCGCTATGAAATCACTAAACGAAAACGGCCTACCATTAGTCGCCAAAAACTCCTTCGGGCAAAGTGATACATTACATGGGTATCTCGGAGCCAGAAATAAAGAAATAATTACATAAGAAATAACTATATGGGCTTTAGTTTCCTTTGCTTTCCCTACAATAAGGTGAATTAAACAAACAAATAAAAATAAAAAACTTTTGGCGCATATTATTTCGAATAGTGACGCTTGTGTTGTTAAATGAGTATAGTTTTGTGGCAAAAACTATCTTTATGTCGTGCAATACAGGAAATAAATCATTTAGCGTTAATTAGTGCCCCACGTGAGATTATTCAGTGTTTCATTTCCATTCATTCATTTATAGGGTAAGCTCATTTAATTATAATCATCGTATCATTCCATTTTTATTTGGGTATCATTTCACCGTACTTTTAAGATAACATTCTATTTTTAGTCGTCAAAAACTTGGGCAATGGATATATTAAACCGGAATCCCAGAGCCAGAAATAAAAAATTAATAACATAAGGCATCGCTGTATTGGCTTTAGTTTCCTATGCTTTCCCAATAAAAGGGAGAATTAGACAAAAAAAATTATAATGTCTATTTTCAGAGACATACTTTTTCTAATCTGTGATTGTCAGTGTCAAAATGGTCCGGTTATTTCGTAGAATTTAGAGTCAAATATATTGTAAATAAAAGATTTATGTCTGCGGTTACCCAATATTAAAATGTTTCTCACTAGACCTTACTTAAAAATTTCTAAATCTGCAAGAATTTTAATACACCACCGATTTTTAATCAAAGAAACAAACTTGCTGCTTCCATATTCATGTCAATGCCGAAAAATTCTGATAAAAAGGTTAAAATTTGCGCTTGGTTACAAAACTCTGAGCTGAGCTTTTTATTTTTTGAATTAATTTAATACCTTATTTACAGATCTATTGCGACAAATAGCCAACATTATGCTGAAAATAAGTATGTCCCAAATCAAATGCACACTAAAATTGATTCAAAAACTTTTGAAAGTGATAAAAGACCCGTGACTTCTAATGATTTGCTAGAAAAACTTATTGCTGGTCTATCGACTGATATTCATCAGAAAAACCGTGTTTACAAAAATGATTTAATCAGAGTAGTTAACAAAATTAAAGAAATGAACTTTTCAACGAAAAAACAGGCTTTGAAACTAATTCATTGTTGTACGGAGCTGTTACCTGATGAAACATCTACTTCAAGAATGACTTTACTGGGAGAAATATGGAACACCTTAAAGTATGTATTTATATTACAAATGATAACTGTTTATTAGGTATGAGTGGATCTAAAGATTTCACAATCAGTAAGTTATTATAAGTAAAAATTTAGTACTCCTACAGTTGATTCTTTTAAACCAAAATAATTTCAAAGGGCTATGAAGTGCACCTCACTAAATAATATGAATCATGAAGGTATTTTTGTTTGGTGTGCTAGAGTTGGTACAGTATAACTAATAATAAAAAGCTATAAAGCATATATTTGTCCAATGTTTCAAATTGTTTACATAGGTTGGTGATTATTTTCAAAGCACCTCATGGTAGAAAAAATAAAATATACCTACCTACATTTATAAATGGTTTTATATGTTTATAATATGATTACTTATTATTAACCTATCAAACCATTTAATTCAGGCAAATTATGTCTGGAAGTTACAGCAGCTCTATAAATTAGTCATTAGTACCTTCCATACTGCAAGGTATCTGCTCAACATTATGTCTATGGTGTTCAATTTTAACATTGAATAGTATTAATCCTGATATGATTATATAAAAAATATACAATTTTTCAGACTACACACAGATTTTGATGTAGATCACTATAATGAGTTGCTGCGTGTGTACATTGCCAACAACAAGGGACTGGTCGTGAGTTCATTCATCAACCAAATGGCTCCAGTCAAACCAAACATTACTACATATGAGTTAATATTGCAAAACCTAGCTGAAGTTAGTGAATGCTATTCATTGAATATTTTTTAATTGTTTGCACTTATACATAAATGAAATACTTTAACATATACATATTACTTTAGATAAATTTAAATTTAGTTTAAAACTAGTTTTACCTGGTAAATTGCTTGGCAGAGCAGAAGGGCAATGAAGTTACTGGGGAATTTTAATGGGTATTCCAGTGCCGCTCTATTGAGGTACTGAATGAGCCCCGCATGTCCATCGCTTAGCCAGTGGTGGGTAGGTCCTTAAATGGATTCCGCCTCGTAAAAAAAAATGTTTAAAACTAGTTGACTCAACGAATTTTGTGTCATCAACTAAAGCCATCTATCAAAGTAGCAGTGGAAAAATGGCAGTTATAAAAAACATCAATTAAAACATTTCCCAAACTAAATGTAAAAGTATTTTTATTTTAAAGTTTAGCTTAAACTGTTAGGTGGTATTATGGGGATACAATAAAAATTTATTTGTCTTAATGTTTCTAAGAATATAATGTGCTCAAAAATTAATGTTTGTAATAATTGATTGATTCACCGTCTATTCACTGACATATTCACTAAAAGTTCAGTATTGTATATCTTACTATTTACAAAATTACGAGAAATAAAGAATAACATAGAGAAAATATTGTTATTAAAATGATTTTAATTTGTAGACATAATTAAACATAATATGGATATTTTTTACTAGGCTGGTGATGTAAACCAATCAACAGAGGTGATCTCTAATATGAAGGCACAGAACCTTCCTGCCAACGAAAACATTTTCAATTCACTTGTCCTTTGCCAAGGGAAAGCAGGGTAAGCAAATATTTAATGCTATATTTTGTTTAAGCTTTTAACGGTTGGTTAGATAGAACAGAAAGTTTCATAGAATAAAAAATCATAACAAGAACAGCAAATCTCTACCATTGGTTAATTAATAGGTATATAATATTTATAATCTATAATATATCTTATTATACTCAAGGAGTCAAGAGAAGTTCAATATATTACATTTAATAACATTATTTTATTGGAAATATAGTGTGCACTGTAAGATCCAAATATATAAAATAATTATGATGGGAAGAACTTCTTCAGTCAAACTTATTAACCATTCTGTAAAAAAGTGATTTCATCTTTATTTTATCCTGGGATTGCTGTAATAATTTGATGCAGAATAGTCATTTCAGTCAAAAAACTAAGGATGAGAGATCTACAATCCTGTTGGATTGAAAAGAAATAATTATTAGTGCTTTTTCTTTATTTACTTTTCAGTAACCTAAAAAATATACAAGAAGTTTTGCTAATGATGAAATCTCTCAAAATAGAGAAGTCAATTGACACATGCACGGCTGTCGCACGTTCTTTAGCTTGGAATAAAAAAAGTGACCTTCTCATAGAAGAAATGGAGAATGCGGTGAACAGTGGATTTCAGTTCCATGAGATTCACATAATGGAAATCATCAAGACTCTAGCTGTGGTTGGGATGTATCAAACTGTCCCTAAGGTTGCTATTTAATTCGATTTGTATCAGTATTCTGTCACAGACCTCATATATTAAGTGTTGCTAATATAATGTTAATATGTTGCCCCTCAATTATGTTTCCTCAAAGTTGCATTAAATTTATGAAGTTTCTTATATTTTTATAAACAAATAATTTTTGCATAAAGTTTGTTGCTGCTTTATCAAAACGTCATCACGATATTAAGCCTAGTTAGGTAATAATAGTTAGGTAATAAACTTTCGATTTTACGTATAACATACACTAGTCGATATGTACAGCTTATAATGTAAATTTAATGGACTACCCAGTTGAGTACTGTATGCAAAGCAGGCTGGTTTTAAAAAGTATCACTTTATTTTATTATAATATAGAAGTCTCATGTTTACATACATGACAATAAGAGCTTAAATTTCAAACGTAAAATATGAAAAAATTGAATTCTTTAAAGTAGCATTTTCAACACATCATACAGTTTTATACAATTCTTTAGCCAAAAATTTAATTTTCGTTTTAGGTTCTGGGCTTTCTACCCTCTGAAACCCTTGTTAAGCCATCAATATCACCGTACATGCAGAGTGTTACTACTTATTTGGTGTTCCAAAATCATCCTATGGTTGCTTTGGAGATTTATAAAATCTTACCGTTGCCTGCTTTCGGACCTAAAGATGACCAGGGCTTACATGGTAGAAGTTTGGTCAGGGATTGTGTCAAGGCTTCTGTGGTAATATATTTACTATATTTAATTTAAGTGTACTTTAACTTGTTTAAATTTTTGTCCTTTTTTTCAACATTACGGTGACCTCTGATAGGTGTAGTACCTCTCTGAATTCATTTTATGAATTTAGAGAAGTATTCTGGATGTTTGAGGCCACCCTAATACAATAATGACGAGTTGCTTATGTTACTTTATATCAGTCTTTCTTTAGTATGAAGTTAATCCTAATTACCATTGTTTAATACCAAATACATACTTTCATATTGCTTCATGGCAGTATTTTTCTTCTTGTTTAAGTAGATTATTTTTACAATGGATACCAAAAATCAGGTTACAATCCTTTTCTAATACCTTGACAGGATCAATACTTTTTGGTAGAATACTCGAAACTTAACGATGTCCAAAATGAATAAAAAGTATATTTAATTTTCAGCCATCAAGTGTTATAGCTCTTGTAACCCAAGAGTTGATGTCCTCTGGCAGGAATCCAATTGCATTACACAATGCTTCTGAAGCTGCTTTGCAGCTTGGTAAAATACCTCTGGCGTTGGACATGTTCACTAGAATGCAACAGCTTAGCATGCCAATCAGGCCACATTACTTCTGGCCTATACTCCTACAGAATTCTAAGAGCTATGGAGAGAAAGGTATATTGGTAATTTACATAGTTCTATCAAATTACAAGACCATAATTTATTAAATTACTTTTTATGGTTCCGCGTGTTTGACTCCCCCCACATACACACAACTAAATACACGCGCAAGGATGCATACATAGTAATGGGGGGAAAGCTTGTCTTCACGGCGAATTACGATAACGTTACGAGTTTGTTTCGAATGTCTGAGAAATGTATTAAAATTAATTTGCAACATATTGTTTATATAGGATTTGACAGCTGGCGACAATCATAATCGAGATGGTTATATTCTGTTAAAAATTACAGAAGGGTTCTGATGTTATTGGACTGAACTAGTTATTTGTCTTATCATTCATTTATTACCAATTCTGTAACTGATTTTAGCCTTAGCTCTCGATAAAACAAATAAAAATTTCAGGTATTATGAACACTCTATCCACAATGATATCAATGAATGTCAAACCAGATTACGAGACAATTCTTGATTACGCTCTACCATATGTCAGTTTCACATCACCACAGAATCTGATGAAGAAATTCTTGGATACGGGACTTTCAGTGTCCACTGTGCTAACTCCAATGATGGAGACGCTGTTGAATACTGGGCAAGTGCGAGCAGCTAGTGAGATTTGTGAGTTAAATTTTGATTTCTTTGATCTGCAGGCAGTATGCATAGATTTTGATTGATTATTTTATTAAATTGATAATTTTAATTTTAAATTGTGTTTATTTGTAATATATTAAATACGGTTATTAGTATATATTATATTTAAAAAAAAACAAAACTGAGTTTAAAAAATAGTAATTTAATATAAATTCGAAAGTATAAGATAAAAATGCTAAACTTCCCGCCGTCTTGCACGCGCACGTTAAAAATTGAAAGTTGCAAAACAGTTTTTGATCACCATAAAAATGTGAAAAGTATTGTTTTACAAGTTTTCGATTAATTAATTGGGCTATTTTTCTTTTGCTTTTTGGGCACTACTACATGAAAATTAGCTTTTTTAAAATAAAATGATGATAACGTAACCAGATATTGAATTGTACTAATAATAGTCATATTATTTGATCTAAAATTCCATAATGTTTTATTTTGATTTTAAAATGGTTATCCCTTATAGGTGAACTATTCCAAGGCAAAGTCGACGTTGAGAAATTGTTAAAGCCTTTAATAAAAGGTTATCTTATAAGTGGGGATGTTAAATCAACAATTTATATACTAGAAGACGTAACAAAAAAGGCATTAGACAAAAACAAAGATTGGATTGGCAGGTTCTTATGTGCTTTTATTATGAACAAGAAAATAAAACACGATTTGACAGAATTTCGTACTATAGTTATGGTAAGTACATTTAATAAACGATTAGAATTCGATAAAAAGATTTCAAAATCTATCAATCTAATCTAAGAAATTTAAACAGAAAAACATTTGAAGAGAAAAAGAAAACATAAATCACAGATTTTAATTTTCTTTTTCTCTTTAAATGCCTACTTTAAGTGCCTACTCATAAGGGCCGTTTTTCATTATTCCATAACGAGCAATGAATTGTTATTTTTTTTACTTTACAATTAAACATTGATAAAATTTTTCTTTAACTTTGTTGCATAATAAGCCTTAATTAATTTATAGTAAGAACAATTTATTTCAACATAATATAAGACATAATATTTCAGGAAATAAAAGCAAAGCCACTGAAGATTTCGACAGGTGCTTCTGACCACTGCATGAGTCGATTACCAGAGAAGTACGGTGACGGAACACTTGATATGCTGCGTAATATTTTGATGGAAATTACAGACGATAGAATTGTTGATGACGGTGACTTCTTAACGCAACAGATGCCGCATCCAGTAAGTTGTTTTAATCGTCCATCCACATTGCTGTTACTTGGCAACATCACGTATAATTTAATAACATTTTCCACCCTTTTGTTATCATTTTTTCCAGTTTATTATCCCAAATATTGTTCCACAAAAAGTTTCTGATGTGTATTGTAATAATCCCTTTTTCATTTTGGTACATACCTCTATAAGCTGAATCCCATCCATTTATGAAACTTTGCTTACATTTTGTTTTATTTGTATGTAGCAAATTTATTTGTATTTATTCTATTTTACTATTGATCTGGTGAACTTTGTATCACCTACAAATTACCACTAACGCCATCTATTAAAAGAAACCCAAAGATTTGACAGTTTTAATGTTTAGCATGTCAGTTAGATAATTTTATCAGACAACAATTTTCTGTACATATAATTTCAGTACAATGTATAAATTAAAACTTTTCTTTCGGATTTTCCCCATTATTTTCATTTTTACACTACGCCTGAATCAAACCGAATCAAATACAATAATAATTATTTAAATTAGTCAAGTCGTCCTTGAGTTTTAGCGAGATTAACTAACATCAATTTATTTTTACATATAAGAAGATTATGTTAATATCGATAGGTTTCGGCTTGATAAAGTAATTGTCAAATACCTTTTATATTTAGCTAATTATATCTGCTGCCACGTCTGTAAATTGTTTGTTAATTTTATTTGCTTGGTTGTGAAATTTGGCCATTGGCTACTTGTTTAAAAATAGTCCTTATAAATTCTCATTATCAAAACTATGACCTAAGAGTTCCACTGTATATGCATGCCTAGAGCTCACAGTTGAACTTATATTGGTGCTTCACAGAAAGCTATGAATGAAGCATCTCTTAGAGCGCACTTGAATGAATTAGAAGCCAAAGGGATGAACACACGAGGTGTACTAAGAAAACTACTGCAGCAATATTGCAGGGAAGGTAATTTAGCTGCAGCCAGAGATATTGCTGATAAATGTCAAAAAGAAGGGGTAAGTTTTAACTTAAGCAACTGACACAAAAAAATGTATAAAATCTACATAAATGAGATCTCTGCCTTACTTTATCTTGACTTGAATGTCAATTTTGTCCAATATTCAATATTCAGATAAAGATAGGTCAAGTAACCTTTATTATTTGAGGTTAGTAAAAATAGGCTAGCTAGGAAACAAACTAGTAAATAGAAAATTAGAAACCATTATCAAGAAAAGTGTTGTTTAACTTTCCAATAAAGTATAACAAAAAGTTCAACCAAGTCATATGTGTTTATTTACGACCTTTCATATATTTTTCTTAATCAAACAAAGCAATTCACGTCAATATTTTAAGGTGCTTATTATCATTCAGGTATTTCTATCAGCTGGCATGAAAGCAGCTATCTTCGATCTCCACGTGAAACTCGGAGAGTTGGACTTTGCAGAAGCAGCTCTGGCTGATCTAAATAAATCTGCTCCAAATTTTAACCTCGATGAATTCAAAGTGATAGATTTTGCAACCCTCATGGTTTATAAGAAGAAGATTGATCAGGCGTTTGAGTTGATCAGTGAACAGTCCAAGAAGAGGTAATTGATTTGATACAGATTAAAATTTGTGTGAATAAATTCATTTGCAGTTTTAACTAGATTAAGTATCTGTAAAGTTATTATGTTAGTTGCATTACAAACTTTATTATGAAAGGCCATATAAATGTCTTCTTATTTTGCTATTCGTAATAACTCTAGCAGGCTCTTAGAACTTATGGTGTAGAAAAGTAATTTAAAAAATGGTATAATAATATATATTAATTTAGCCTTATTCAAAGTCACTGAATAAAGGTAAGTTTAATGTTTATGATGTCATAATATGTGGTCAATAACATCAAAATATTATTTTAATCGCATAGAATTCGCCGACAAATTATGACGTAGAAGGACCAATGTTTTCGTCTCTCGGGTCATATCCTAAATTGTTAATTACTTTTATTGGATAATCTGCGCTAGTATTCTGAAAGATATTATGTGGTTTGGATACATTTGGTTAAACGTGTTTTATCACTTAGTCAGTATCAACGGTTTGTCCGTTTTTCTGTTAGTTCTGAGTTTTCTGATATTAAATCTGACTCATACATAAAAATCAAATTAATTTACATTAGAATTATGACATTTTCTCTCTTACTTTATTGAACTTGCTACAATTTTTGATATTTATACAAGATATGGTTCAAAATAACATAATTTGGGAAAAATTCCCAGACAAGAGATTTCGGTTCTGATATAATAATAATTATGTGTTTTGATAGATGGCGCTAACTACACAACTGATACATTTTAGTAGTTTTACTCAACTTTTATTTGTAAAATATCCCTGTTGTTATTCTATTTATTTCGAAAACATAATTAAATTACATAGAAGTAATAATTTTCTAATCTAATTACGAGGTTTTGACAGGCTGGGGTTTCTTTATAATAGAATGGTTATAATTAAGGCTTTAAAAGAGTTCAAATATTTTTCAGGCACGTCGTAGGCGGTCGCAGTATAGAAATGAATTGCTGGCGACTACTCGATGCGACTGCAGCCAATGGCTCGCACATCGAAACCAGGAAAATGTTTGACTTGCTCGTCAGCCTGAGGTACTGCAAGCCTGCCAACGCGTTACTAGGACCGCTTATAAGAGTGCATCTTAAGAAGTAAGTGTTAGAGAAATTAATCTTAAGGTCTGTTTTTTAAATTAACTTAGAGGAAACCTTGGTCACAGTAACAGTTTACGTATTTATCTGTAAAAATGTAATAATTATTAGTTGTATCAATAATCTCTGACGATTCATCAATTGACATTGCCAGAAATTGTCGGTTTCCCTTATAAAGATCAAATACCATAAAAATTGAAAAATAGGCTTTATCGATAAAATTTACGGCGTATCGAGCGTTACAGCTGCACCGAAATAAAGAAATATGAAAACAGCAGTATTGGAAATGTAAGATAAGTCAAAAAAGGTTTGTCTTAAAGGCTGAAGTTACGCGAATGTCTTAGGTGACTTCCCTTACTTTTTGCTTTTGGTAAACACAAATTTTGAAAAACTATAGTCTGTAAGAAACAGGGATTTAAAAATAATCACTAACTAATTGACCAGACCAGACCTGACCAGAATTAAAAGGCTCTATCCATTTTTGATTGGGGATTCTCTTTGCACTACGCTTTGCCGAGTAGATACACAAAATAAATTCACATCCCCTTTCAACCCATTAATTATATAAAAATAAAATATTTATGTATTGAGTGACATAAATTCTTTTGTGACGGAATAAGGTATATTTTTATTTGTACTCTTTTACTATTGCAGTAGCAATATTGAAGAAGCTGTCAAAGAGTTTGAAGCCATAGCAAACAAATATAAAAAGACGCCATTGAAACATGAACTTCTTAGCGACATTCTCGACAAAATGGGGAAAGGGAGATCTGAAGAAGATTTCCTCATTCACGAGAAGTCAGATGGGAGACTCAATAAGTTCGCTCAAAGCGTCCTTAATGTAGTCAAGAAGGTCCATGGTGCGGGAGATGTACAGGTTAGTTTCAGTTAGGTCACAGGTTTTTTGGTGGAAGTTAGCCGCCCTCGTGAGGTAATTTTCTTCCTCTACCCTACCTCTCTCCCTTCCGCTCGATCTCTCCTCTCTCTCCCTCTCCCAATAAAGACGTATGGTGCGCTAAAGGGTTTTGCCCAGAACAAAAAAGATTAGGTAGTGAGTAAGACAAAATTTGTGTTCCACATTTTAAGAAATTGAGTACTCTGGTCATAAGTAAACCGTCACCGGGTGGCGCATAACCACAAAATACGTTAATCACGAGACTTCATAAACGTCCATTGTATCCTGAATCAAGTATCAAGTGATTTCTTGATTTTGTATTTGTCTATAGTCAACTTCTTGCTTGACAATATCTGTCATTGCAAAATTAAAAATACGTTCACGTTACATGTATTAGAAATTAGTTTTTTCCTTCCAGTTAACCCTAATGGCTGCTTTAGCAGAGGTGGGATACAAAAAAACCCTACGAAAGATGTTCCTAGACCCATCAGTAAAATTCCATCCGGACGCTCTTCTAAGGCAATGCGAAAAATTCGCAAACGAAAAAAAAATAACAGCATTGGAGACTATTGCCGAATGTGCAAAAGACTTGAGGCGCGTTGATGTGGACGAGATATTCGACTTGATTTTGGATGTTTATCGTGAGTATTGGTATTACATCAAATCATAACAAGAAAGATAGGGAAAATATGAGTAGAAAACAACCTTTTTCTTTTGACGGGAGATCCCCAAAGAACAATTTATTGTTTTGTGTTCCTGTTATCATATGTGCAATGCGATGTAGACTAAATTAATTAAAGAAACAAATATTTTTTTTATCAAAAAAACCCTCTAAAATTTCTGCACTTATTCGTCATTTGTTTTGTTCTTTGTTGTGTAATTAAAAGAGAGATTAAAACCTTTTATTAAATTTAGGACATAGTTAATATGTACTAATTATTTATTATTCTTGTTCCTTTAGAACGGACCGACAACTTTGACGGTGCTATCCGCCTCTGGGCGCGAATGCAAGAAATGGACGTGGCGCCCTCTCAGAAATTCGTGCAGAATATCTGCTCGCTAATCAAGGCCAATAACAAGCCAGTTCCTTCTGAATTGACAATTCTATTAGACAAACAGAAAGCGGCTAATATTTAAGAGACTGACTATATGTCTAAAGGTACTTTTTGAGCCAGTTTAGCCTGTCTAAAAAATTGTTTTTTCAAAGCATTGAAAGCAGTGAAAACTAAACAAGATCCCCTGTTGTAAATAAAATAGCCTGAAATTTGCTTATTATTTTAGATTTTTTAAACTGGCAAATGTTTTCTTTTCACAAATTAAATTGGGTTTCCCGAAAATTAAATCCACTTCCAAAATTCGCAATTTGACCACTATGATTGATTATTTATAGACATTTTAAAAATGTTCCAATAATTTAAGATATTGTTTAGCTTTTGAAGTCCGGGGTTATTGTTGCATTCATTGTAAATTTTGTGCATATTTTTTGTGTTAGTAATGTTTAATAATAGAGAATGTAAATTATATATCCGAGTCTGTGATATTAAATTATTACGTGTTAAATAAAAACCTTAAAATGTATTTTTTATTTATTATTAATAATAACACTACCGATTCCGTAATTTAATCCTATAACATAAGAATTATTATATTTTTATTAACAACATCGAAGAAACTATTTTCTCGTTTGTCTTAAACTATTAGTCAGTACAAACGAAAGATTCAAGATGTAACTTCATAGTAGCTTAGTGTATATTCATATATATGTATGCTATTTCTTTCATTTTAGGGAGATTTTATCAAGAACAAGTAATCCGGTTAGATTTTGCTAATCGGGTTCGAAGGACACAACATTTCTATGACTTCATTCCCTTGAGAACAAAATTTGATTTTTTCTGATATTTAGTAAGATTTAGAACTGTGCAAGTCTTCTATTATCTTCTTGTTTAAGCCAGCTAGTTCTTCTAAAGCCTGTTTCTTCAAAGGTTCATAGTCCGCCTTCAGTGTTATAGAAGCAATGTCCTCCTCTAAAACAGTTTTTTTCGATTCCAACTGCGCCATTTGATCTTCAAGATTATTCAATTTGGAGTACATTTCGTTACCATCCAAACTTTCCTAAAATAAAATAAAAGATATTAAAAAATGTTATGAGATATTATTGATTTGTTTTCGAAGCATATCTATACATAAATATAGTAAAAATACGTTTGTAAAAAATGTCTCTGTTCTGCAAAAACTTCATGGAATAAGATGCCGTTTTTGATGTTTCTAAATTCCATTAGTACGAAGCCGCGGGAATTTTTTTTACTTTATTATATATAGATTTTTTAATGTCATTGTTGCCTTAAATTGGTTATCTTTCCTTCAACTTACCTGTAGTTTTTTTAATTTATTTGATGCTTCGTCTACTGCTCTCTCGGTTGGTGCTAGTTTTTCCCTAAGAAGCTGCAATTCTGCCTCCAGAGCTCTCTTTTGTTCTTCACCTGCGCGAGAATTAATACTGCTTTATATACCTTTAATTGATTATTTACTTATTACAATATCAATATGAAAGAGACAGAAATACGTTATCAAAGTTATCATTTAGCTTGATGATTAATATATGGTAACAAATAACTCATTACCATCATCCCGAAGTCTTTCAAGGTCTGACAATGTTACTAGTTCTTCTTCCATAGCTTTTGTTTTTTCTGGTAAAGTTTGTAGTTCTGTTGCGAGTCGCTCACGAGTGATTTCAGCCTGAAATGAAGTGTGATACAGTATTTCTATTTTACTAAGCCTAGTATATTTAATGAGAGTAAACTCTATTGCGTGGGTTTACGGAGTCGCCTAAGGCCTTCGTGAGATAGAACGTCTAGATTTATTGATTGTTATAAATGATACCTTTTTCAAATTAGCTTGAAACCTTTCATAATCTTTCATAAGTGAATCAACAGACTTCTTGGTTCTGGCGTCATCGTAATTCGTCAAGCCTTCTTTTTTTTTCAAATTATCAATTTCACTCAAATCTAGATCTATATTAGAGCTACTATGATCTAAAGCGAATACTACGTCTTTCTCTAACTGCGCAATTTTATCTTGTTCCTTTTTGAGGTTTTCTTCGTAAGTTTCCATAAAAATATCCATTGTTTCCTCTCTTTTTTTCAATTCACGATATTTTTGATGACGTTCTGAATTCCCTTCTTCAAGATCCTGTAAGGTCAAGGTTAACTCTTTCAATTACGTAGGAAGAATTCAATTAAAAGTTTTAATTTTAACGGACCTTAAAAGTGAATGACTGTAGGTAAACTTACTTGTTCAGATTGCTCTATAAGTTCTTGGACTTTTTTAATTTGCTCCTTTAGAGTAGCTGCATTACTATCCAACGAAGAAATGGCCGAGTTATCTTCACGAACCTAGAAAAGTTCTATTTTTATCCACCGATTTCATATTTTTGTAATATCATTGTTTTTAATATTTACCTGAAGTAGCAATTTCTCTCTTTCCTCTTGAGGATCTAGACGATTGTTTAATTCGTTTTTCAAGTGATCACGTTTCTCTTCTGTGGCAACCAAACGACGATTCAGCTCCAGAAGATGCACTTTAATCTAGATAGTGAAACATGAAGAGCACAATAAGAATACGTATTCTTTTGGTCATAAAATTATATTTAAAGACGATGCATACCTGTGACCCAGAAATTTCTTTACTAAACTCTTCCCTTTCCCGATTCAAATGATCAAGCTGTATTCTCGATTGCTCCACTTCTTCCCTTAGCGCCGCAGCCGTAGACTCTAACTCGTTAAACTGGTCTTTTTGTTCTTGCGTCATTTCTGTTAGGAGTTTTGTTATAGTTGATTGTTCCTAAAATAAATTGCCTACTTTACATTAAGGGCCTAATAAATATCCATTGTATAGTTACAAAGTGTTACAAAGTGAACGTGACTAAATACTAAGTACATGGCTCATATTAGTAAGACATTTGTGGGCAAATGATACGAAAACGATTGATATGCTGCAACTATCACACATTTTCTTTATATCGCAATTATTCGCAATTATTCGCATCTGAAGTAAGTTTTACAGCATTCTTGTATTAATTTTTATCTGCAAATAGAAGTTAGACGATTACCTTATCCATTTGCTCTCTTAGCTGTCTCAGCTGGTTCTCCTTTCTCTGTTTCTCCATGAACACCTGTTCAACTTCATCTTGCAGCTTTCTATTGCTGATCTCTAGCTCTTTAGCCTGTTCTTCCACAGATTGTTTTGTGGCCTCTCCATTGGCTACTCGTATTGCAGTGTTATAGTCTGCTAGACGACCTTGTAAATCTGAAATTGACTATATAAATTAGGTCTAATCATAAGTAAAATTTAAATATTCACCATATTATAGTACTTTACCCGTCAACTCTTGCGCTAACTCTCTCACTCTTTTCTCGTAATGTTTTTTAGCTGATTTCTCTCTTTCTCCAGCATCAGCCTGTTCATTCAAACGTGCAATTTCTGCCTTCATCTCCCTTATTTTGACTTGCATCATCTCCTCCCAATACCGCTTGTCTTGGAGTTGTCGCGTGCGAAATCCGCGAGCGGTACCAGTGCGCAGACCCGAAATTCCTTGTTGGGTAATTGGGCGATCTATCTGTCATTTCAAATAGACTAAATAATATAATTTTCTAGATAGACTACTTAAAAGAGAAATAAGTAAATCTAATGAATGTGCAATATTTAACTAAAATGTAATATTGTTTAAATTAGATACTTTAAAATAATTGAGTTTAAACCTTTTATGTTACGCTTCAATAATCTACATTTACCTACATTACTAGGTTTTGACATAACGTGTGAAAATTCTTTGCCATGTAAACATATGCATTTTAATGCAATTAGATTTAAGTGATGTGTCATAAACAAGTTACCATCGAGAAACCGGTCATTGCTGTCGCTTGCCTACTGGTAGTAGGTGGCGCTGGACCAAAGCCAGCAGTGGACAGACGTGAAGCTGTGCCACCGGCCGGGCGATATGCTGAAGTTGGTCTCATTATTCCACTTCTATAAAAAATTATATAAAGGATAACAGCGATCTCACCAACGCGCATAGCAGCGTGGTAGGGTTATGGCCTACACGCCTCATATGTTTCCACATGTAGGTAGGCCAGTGCCCAGGAGAAATGCATATAGATTACAGACTACTTTGTATAAACTAGAACAGACTACTTTGAAAAACGGATCGGATTTTTTTTACTAGCTTCCGTCCGCAGCTGCTCCCGCTTGGAGTTTGGTATCTTACAAATGTTATATAGTCTACAACCTATCCCGATAAGGGGTCTATCCAACACAAAAATATTTTTTCAGTTACAACCAAAATTTCCAGAGATACAGCCTCACAAACTTTAACTTTAACTCTTTATAATAAAAAAGCATTTATTTCTTTTAACAAAGTATTACAATATATATTTTATATAAGGATTAGTTAAATATCAGACGTGGAAGACTGGTGCTTAACATGTTAATGCCTGTACAATTATGAGTGTAGATCAATCCTAAATGTAACTAAACAATGTACTATTGTAGTAGAACAAAGAATATCAGTGTGTGTGTGTATGAATGTGCGTGCATGTATTTGGGTGTTTATTTCTAATTTATAACTTTTTAACCCTTTTATTAGTATAAATGGATAGGTATAAAAGAACACGAGCTAGAATAAATTCAAAAATTATGTAATTAATTCTCTATATGTCCTTTGTCCAACTTTTAACATAGTTTTAATAATAGTCAAAAGTAAAAGATTTAATTAAAAATGCAAAATATATTTCAACGCCAATTATTTTATTGACAAAGCGCGGACTAATCAAATGCGTAGCTAAGCCGAAGTAGGTATAATATTTATGGGATTGATGTCGATGGTATTTTAAGTCCCTGTATCACTGATTATAGGTACGTAGTCTATGCTACAAAAATTAAATTAGTAATTCGATAATATAAATATAAGTTATTTCAATAACACATATATTTTTTTTTACCGTATCACTGCTGAACCACTGTTACTATATTCCCTAAAGCCTCTTCTTGAGACCGGCCTGGGCGCGTCAGGTCGCTTCACTGCACTTTCTCTACTAAGCACAGTATCGTCTGAAAAATCCATAATTAGAAACCTCTTATCGTCACGTGTTGGTCATAAAATCACAATTATATCGTCGGACGTTCACGCGCAAAAGCTCTGTTGTTTATTTGTTGCTATGGTAACGCGTTACGACAATTGTCTTGCGCAACAATCGCAATGCAAAACATTTCCATATTGGAAGTCTAGTCTATACCTGTGACTTTTTATCGCGGTGCGTTAAAACGACGGGTTGGGAGTTTTGGAATTATTGATGTTGTAGGCACGAATAAGTATGGTATTCTACCTATATTAGCTTATGTAGGTACACCTATAGTTGCCTCAATAGTGGACTGGTGGCAACTATTCAATTGAATGAAACTAATGAGTTGTAGCAGGCGTTTACTTTTGAATATAACAAATATATAAATATTTTTAAAGGGAAATAAAATTGTGTAAAAAATTATTAACAGAGAAACGTAACCTAGGAAACCAAAAAAACATCTCGCGCATGCTCGGTATAACTGAACAAAAATCAAAACATTGCTACGTCACCGCGGTCAAGCAAAGTTGTTTCATTTAACAACTATGCTTGCCCGGGTTTGCCTACGTAAAAAATCAATTAAAATATTAAACCTAAACTATATACAATATAAACAAAATTACAAGCGTCACTACACACCTATTGAATGTACTCAAAATTCTTTAGTTCTACAAATGTTGACAATTTCGTAATACTTGTTTATTCAAGTCTCGTAATAAAATTTATGTCAGAATGAGGTCTACCTACTACCCGCATTGGAATATTAAGTACCTATACACAAATTGTTGCATACCTGTTAGTCAAGAACCTTTTACAATGGTTATTGAGAAATCGAAGCTGAACAAACCAAATGAAAATATGGAATCCACCACTTCAATGCATATAATTTCAACGGTATATTTTTAGTTTTTGCTGTTTCCACGTAAGTTTCAGTTTGCAAAATAGTCGCTGCATCAAATTTCACCTCAGTAAAAACATTGTAGATCGAATGACTATCATGTTCAAACTTTTATTTGGTACACCAGTATGAAAGCCACTTATGTAAGTTGAAGGTATAAAAGGAATCCAAAATTATAACTTTTAAAAATAGTAGAACCCCAACAAGAACAATGAAACGAGTCCTTTTAGTTATTTTACAAACACATTTGATTAACGGAATTAATTTTAACTCTTTTGAATATCTCATCGGAGAATTAAATTCGTCTATAAATGCGACTTCAGATAAGTCATCAGCAAAAACAAGATGGATAGAACAACCTTTAAACCACTTCGATTCCGACGACTCCAGAACGTGGAATATGCGATATTTCGAAAGACATGACTTGTGGAAGCCAAGTAAACCAATTTATTTATTTCTTGGTGGCGAAGGAACAGCTAGCCCTGTGTTTCTGAGAACTGGAATTATGTACGACTTGGCAAGAGAAACTGGTGGAGCAATGTTTGTGGCTGAACATAGATATTATGGAAAAAGTAAACCGTTTAATAATTTTACAGCAGAAACATTAATGTACCTTAGTTCAAGGCAAGCTCTCGCAGACAATGCAAAATTACTGGAAACTATCAAATCTTCGCCAGAGTTACAATCATCTAAAGTAGTGGTTGTCGGTGGATCATATTCAGGTAATTTAGCAGCATGGATGAAACTTTTATATCCTGAGTTGGTAGATGCTGCTATCGCTAGTAGTGCACCGGTGCTAGCCAAGGCAGATTTCTTTGAATACCTTGAAACTGTTAGTGATGATTTTGAGCAACATGGAACGCCAGGATGTTGGGATAAAATAGCTGAAACATTTACTACATACGAAACACTGTTCAAGAGCGATGAAGGCATAAATACTTTGAAAAAAGATGAAAACATTTGCGATGCTTGTGACTTGAAAGATGTAGAAAACCAACAAATGTTCTTTTTGGATAAAGCTTCTCAATTTATGTATAAAGCGCAGTATGGTAGTACAAGTATTATTAGAGAGTATTGTCAGAGTAATTTCTCTTCTGATTTAAGGATTGGCAAAGAGGCGAATTTGTCATGGAACCAGAAAAATGAATGCTTTAATTACGACTTCGATGATATGATCGCAAGTATTAAAAACATTGATTGGTATACGGCTTGGATATGGCAGACATGTACGGAATTTGGTTACTATCAGACAAGCTCATCAGATAATCATCCATTTACGCGTAACATTCCAGTTGAATTATTTTATAAAATGTGTACCAAATTGTTCGGGTCTGAATTTGATGGTGTAAGGGTAGAAAGGGGTATACAAGAAGTAAACAATTTATATGGTGGTTTGGAACCTGAAGTGACTAAAGTTGTTTTTGTTAATGGTGACTTAGATCCTTGGAGTAGACTCGGTATTGTTGAAGATATATCCTACGATGCACCTGCTAAAGTAATAAGTGAAGCATCCCATTGCAGAGATCTATTTTCGGATAGAGACAGTGATTCTGAAGACTTAAAAGAAGCTAGAGGCTATGTAAAGTATTTGATTAAAAGCTGGATTGGAGAAGGTGAATATCGAAAGCCTAAGTAATTTAATATAATAATTTAATGTGATAGGGCTTAGTGGCATTTGCTGTATCTGAAATATGAACTTATACTATTTCTGCTATTTTTGCAATTGAAGCAGAAGCTGTTGAAGTAAACTTTAATACTAACACAATTACGTTCAGTACTACTTAATCTGTTAAGACTATTTATACTATACGACTACTTACTATAAGTTAAATATTTTATTTTAAATCCAAAAGAGAGTTGAATTGCTATGTTCAAGAATTCTTTTCACTATACTTCTATACTTTTATCTAACTTCTTGTCTGCCCAAAATTCAAAGTCGATTGCTACATTACTATTTTGTAATAATAAGTAAAAAGGGGGATAGGTAGTCTACCTAATCAGTTATTTAAATTATTACGAAAGTGATGAATGTGAAAGAAATCTCTGAAAAAGAAATGATCGTATAAGCGCCATCTATCGAAAAAACGCATATCATTATCATTTCGTAATATTAGTTCCTCGGATTTATACAATATTAGGGCATGCGTCTTTTAGATAGATACCACAATTGTAAATTTTTGTAGTATACGTATGTTCAACAAAATTATATTTTTACCCATATTATTAGAGAGCTATTAAGATTCGTGCGAATTTATCGAAGCTATTAGCTCTAATTGGGTCGAAGGGTTACTTTTAAGACTGTATTAATGGAAGGAAAAATAAAATAATATTTAATTAAAAATAATTGTATATTTACTCATAGACATATTTCCATAAAATAGGTTACTCATTACCAACACCCTGCGATACAAATACAATTCGGATGTTGATGACATTTTTACAATAACTAATATTATTATTTAAATATTTAGTAACCTTTAATATTTTTATATTATTGCGGCATTTAATGGGTGGTACAGATATCATATATTACTGTTATTCCTATAGTGGAAAGCTATTAAGTCAAATTACATGTCTTATTATTAGATATTAAAAGTAATAAAATTGATTCAAATCACACCATAATATTTAAGTCGATACTAGGTTTTCCAATTCGCAAGATGTTCAAATAATTCAAGAATGGGTACCATATTTTTAAAAAGTATCTACTTTTTAAGGTTTTTACTTTTTACAAGAAAGTATTCGCAAAATAATATTTAAAACTAAATCATTACATTTGTATTAAATATGGTAACCTGTGTAGCACCTCCGCAATTAAAATTTTGAACAAAATCATTTAAACTTTTTAAAAATATACAAGCCATACGAGTGCTAAAAGAACTATATTAATAATAAAATAGCTCTTGAAGTACTTTCTTGAAATAATGCATGGCTTGATAACGTTAAAATACAAAAATGTACAAAAAGAGACACTTATCAAGAAAATTTTGATAATAAATTACATTTCCAAGTGTTTCCTAAAATAATCATATTTTCAATGTTAACTAAACTAACGATTATAATAATTGAGTATTGAAGGATATTGAAGGTAAATAAAATGATCATTTTAGAAATATTACAGAAATATTTATATGTATTTACAAAAGAGTTTTCTACAATACTACAACTTAATATATATCCTTAATTAAAAATATTACTCAATACAATATAAGTAGTATTTTTATTATAAAAACTAACTAGGGGTACACTTGTGACATGTCTGTTAAACAAGGTTAAAATACTCGCTTTTAAGACAATAATCTTAACAGTTACCTGAATATCTACAAAGCCATTCAACTCGAATCCAATTATTTCAAAATACTATGTACCATAAATTAAGCTTATTTATGTCACAAGAAGCTTCTATGTGATTCTGCAGTATTTGATTTACAAAATGTGTCTCCTACATACTTTGTCTCCTTCCGATTTATAAGGAATAATGGAGACAGAAGATGTGAAATATACCTATAAGGTTTTGATGATGATATAATTTAATTTGTCCCTAATGTTGATTGTATTTCCAACCCTGTTTTGACTAGGATTGACACCTTAAACTTAGAAAAGTAATTTAAAGTAAAAAACCACATTATAGAGTTGAACACACAGATATCATGAAAAGTGGCAGTGATACTTGTATTACTATAAAACTTAATCATAATTAATTCTAGGTTTCTATTCAAAATGGTAAAAGTTATGTATAAATCCAAACAAAAAGCTTAATCTAATTTGATTAAAGTAATTCGTGTAAATTTTAATAAAATTCATTAAATATACAGCACTAACTCAAAATCGTTTTCTCTCGTTTCAAAATGTTTGTTTGGAAGAAACTTAATGTTTATATTCGTAATATAACAAATTATTATGTTGAAAGACAGAAAACGATAAATATGATCCACAAAATTTGTAGACGCGTGAAATATTTACATGTTGTTTAGTTATAATATATAAATTACTAGTGCTGTCACATTAGGCTGTTTGATTATAGTACAACCTGACTGATCATAAATATGAACAACCGTAGGAATCCAATTAATCAGTGTACTTTATGTAGATGACATGTTCATTTTTATAAATTATGCATTAAGTCAATATGGATGTGACAGCATTTTCAAAAGACTAAGCTAATCCATCAGTGCAAGTGTTGGGATCTTAATCCCATTCTCCGATGAACATGTGGCGAGCATTAGGTGCCGGTGGTGGTGGAAAGCCGCGCCCGGGCATTGGTAGTCTTCCGTATAGCGCGTATGGATCATAGTGTTCTCCATCTGCAATTATGTGTTGGTTAGTCGTGTGCTGCCGTGTTCCAATAGAAATGGCATGATGTATCCCTCGTTAGATGAAGGCATCGGCGTTGGAAAGTTATGACCAATGGCTAGATGAATGAATGGTGATATATTCTGGTTTCTCGTGCTTGTAAGTCTTGTATGTACGTCAGTTAGTAGTGTTTCATTGTACCTTTTTATTTGCGTTTTAAACTACTCTCGTTATATTATTCTGCCATTTCTATTGAAATAACTTAATCGTGCTCATTGCTTTAAACTAAAAAAATTTGAAAATAAAATTATTTTACCAATATCAACTGTTGACGGAGACGCGTATTCAAATCTCCTGATGCGGTTAAAATAAAACTTGAGTGTCTGTTAAACCGTGCTTAAAAGAGAGAAAGCTTCATAAACAGAAGCAAATAAAATTTTGTAACTACAATTTCTAAATCAATGCAAAGCTTGCTATGCTCGAAGATCTTTAAAGTCAATTCATCTAAGACGCATGGGAAGTTTGCTCCAATTTTTTAACAAAAATAAAGAGGTAAATTTTAGACTCAGATAGGAGTTTATAAATAAAGAGTGACGATAGTGAAGTGAGGTTAAGTAACGTAGAAGCTACAGGCGAAGTGTGCTACCAAGCGAAGCATTCGAAATAAACGGAAAGTTTAAATACCAAGATTGGAGCGGAGAGTCCGCGACGAGGCGGTGTAAGTTTTAGTGCGGGGTTAATATGTACACCTAGCGCGGCTGCTGGATGATGATCGGCCGCGGTCTGGTGTCCCTGTTAGGATAGAATTGGTACATGAGCTTTTCCTTCTTGGGAGGCCGTTCGTACGCACCGATTCCACTCTCGTAGGAGCGCGCGTGCCAGAGTGCCGCTGGGGGCATAGGAGCGTGTGCGTATGGTGCCATGTGCGGGGGGAACGGGCCAGGATGAGCGTGGGTCACGCTGTAGCGCTTGCTGGGAACAGGCACTGGAATAGGCGCCTCTTTGAGCGACAGACGCTCAGTCATCGCTGGTAGGGCGTGTTTCGCTCCGTTAGCCTTGACGAAGTTCGGTACGCGAGCTCGCAGGCCACAATAGTATGGATCATCTGAAAAAGACAAATTAAAACTGTTAAATGCCAGCTATACATTCCTTAACGCTTAAGCTCACATTTGCGTCAAAGCACGCGTGCACGTTCCGTCCCATGTTCCGCATCCTACGCCCGACACGTTCTAAATACCGCATATCCAAATATCAAGGATACCAGCCAAAATGCCAGCGAGAGGTTGCGGCATCGGCCCAGGGCATTGTCTCGGTGTAACCTCTGCACTGAGCCCGATGACGAACCGAACACAACGGCCGTCACATTAAAACGAGCGGGACTGGACCAGAAACGTCACACTCTATCAAACATGGGTGATATGTAACGTAACGCCACGTCTAATCTTCTAATATATAATTAACATTCAACGTAATGAAAATAAAACCTGATTTCTGTTACACTAACTTATGTGCGTTTACAGGTACTTACGAGAAATTTTAAATAACAATATTTTATATTAATAGCACAATTATTTATGTTCACTATCGTATCAGAGATACCTACAAAGAGATGCCTACAATGAAGTGTATCGCGAACTGTTACATTTTAAAATAAATAGTACTTTCAGTGAATTTATAGGTAAATAAATAAAGTTGCTTTTGATTTCTTATCAGAGCGGTCTTAAAAGCTTTTGTATTCTTCAGTTGCGGCGTTTACTAGGCAGCGTGTGTAGGTCCAATATTTTATTCTTGATACACTAAATCTCAATGCAGGTGTCAGACGAGTATTTATAAATGATGATCTGTCTCAGGTACACTTGAAGCGCAGGGCCTGGGTTTTGTCTGGTGTAATAAATCCCCTGAACTGTCGACGTTGACACTGTTACACCCAGTGCGGGTTAATATCTGACACTTAGCGATAATATGAGCTAAATATTTGTTTCGAATGGGTTTATGTGATTTTTTACACACTTAAGCTGTACCTGATATGGATAATAAGAGTCTATTTATCGGACCGCAGTGATTAATTAAATTTAAAGCTTAAAGAAGTCACTGCATTAGCGATCGTCTTTCTTGTTCTGTAAAAGTAGGTTCTTATTCTTTTTAACCCAATTTATGATCAACAGAAAAATACCAAGGCTCATTAAAAGGTGTTAGTTAATTTATTAAGGCATAATGACCAAACATAGGCGACGCCATTTTAGTAGCCTCTTTTAGTAGTAGGCGCGGTACAGACGGTGTAAAGGGAAAATTTATTGACTGAATGTAATTAACGCAGCTATTGTTTCTACTGGTTTTTTCAGAGTTCCTTTGGCAATTTACACATTGTTGTAACTATAAAGCTAATGAAGATATCGTTGTCATTCACGAATGAATTCGAGTTTTACTTTCTCTAACCACCTGTTTAGCTTTAAATTCAGATATTAGGTAGTATATATCAGTTACGGAACGCATTAAATTATTTGTTTGTTTGGGGTCATAATAATCTGACAGATTGTCTATTAAAATATTTTTTTTTATATTCCGATCTGCTTTATTGCTTCGAATATTTTTAGTAACGATATGCAGGTGATCGATGAAAAGAAGTCTTATAGAAACTAACATTTTTAGGACTATAGTCCAATGTATTTTAAAATTCAAATGACTTATTAGTTAAATAGTTTTCTTGTTATCTCTTAATCAGATGCCGTGTAGAGAAACAAATGAGCAAAGATCACTTCTTTATCAACACTTCTTTTACGCATTGCCTTTTATTTATATATTACACTACTTACATTCTTTAGTCTTTACAATATAACTAATTTTATTTGGAATAGTTCTATAATCAATATTATCGATCACAAATATTTTTTTGTAGTTAGTGACAGTAATTGTCTTTTCGATAATGGGGTATTATATAAAGTACTTTCAAGCGTAACGAAACGTTACGATCTTAATTGCATTTAGCTGAGAAATGCATTCTTAAAAAGTAGTGTCCAATACTTAACTATAGCGGCACGGCTGCCGTTTAATACGATTATACAGCTAACGACAAACATGATAATTAATAACGATAAATTCTAATCTTGTGTGCGTGTGGCGAAACTGTTTCAGGTTATAACTTAGACTAATACTTATAACCTCTTTCATATTTTCTTTGTGTTTTAAGAAAATATAACTTACCGAATTTTTTGTTATCTTTCCCCTTGTCAGACTTTCCTCTTGGAAATTGTGTTGGGACGCGCCCGTTCTCTTCTATGTCATCGTAGTCCGGCTGTAACGATAAAGTAAGTTATTAATAATGTCTATTTTACATATATGCTGTCGTGTATTAAAACTGTTTACAGAAGGTAAACTTAGCATAAGTATCTCCCCAGGCAGCTCGTCACCAAGACGAATACCGTTAGCGCGTAACGTTGACGTGGCTGCCTACTTGATGACCACTTCGTTTCCGCAAGTAAGCGTTGCGACGATAAAAAGGTCTTAACGAGTAATAAAATAGATTTTACTTAGTACTTTATCATTTTAATATTGTGAATGACCTAGATATAATAAAAAAGAGACATCTGAAAATTGACGTCAATTTTAGATGTTCTTGAATATGCAAAAAAATTAAGATAAAGAAAAAATATATAGATAAGATATATAACGAGTACTCTAAGTGACGTGAAATGGTCATCATCACTATAACATTTTCACTTTATATTAAGCATTATAAGTAATAAGTAATTGTTCCTCTATTACAAATTTATTCTATAAGACCTATGGCTTTACAATATTTATAAGCCTGATTAATAAAAAACAACTCTAACTTATGTTATGAGTACTTAAAGAATAAGCAATACACGTGAAAAACCAAAATGGGGGTGGCATCCATAATTTGCTAGGCCGATAAGATCTCGCTGCTATATGAGCATCGGCGCCCGCAATCGTTTGTTACCACCTTTAAGATAGTGCACCCACGCAGTGTCTACTTTTGTCTTTTTTCTTTTGATTATATCGCTTTCACACCTCTGGGAGGTAACTGGATCACAAACCCTAGTATATATTTGAATTTTTGCGTATATTTTACGAGCATTCGTATATATATTATTAAATAGGCTGTGTTTGTTTGTAATCCAACATACATTTATTAGACAGTGGCCCCGATCCCATTGTGTACGGACTAAATTAAATATAAGTTCAGCAGTACTCAACCAAATAAAGACAGATAACCTTTGACGTCATTTGACGTTTCCATAAAGGCGACTTTTTAGCCTTATTTTAATTCGCACCATGAAACATGCCGAAATATATGTCAAAAGTGGAAATGGATTGTCTAAGTGTCAACTAATTTGTCGCTTCCAAAAGTCATTCTATACCTTCTTATCGAATTGGAATGAAAGAGATGAGAACAGCTTAAATTTAATTTAGTCCCTGCACAATTAAATTGGGGCCAATATGTAATTTTTAACTATCAATGAATTGTAATATTTATGAAATAGCATGTTTTATTAAAATACTGATATGGAATGCTCACGGCTAACTGCTAAATAGATCCTTTAGTACCATAGACCTTTTTTATAGAAAATATTATTTAAACATGTTTAAAAGTGCTCATTTCCATAACATATTCTTATTATGGGCTCGACTTTTGTTATTAGGCGACATTATCTTTGGCACATACTTTTTTACTTTTGTTAGTTCCAATTCAGTGTAGTTTCTTTAGAGCTAATGTGCCGATATTAAAACTGAAAGCTAATTGACACACAAAAGACATTGTTCATTTGTATAACACTGCATATGCCGCCAAGTAGCCACTTTAAGTTAACGAATATGGGTCTATCTTTGCATCGGATAAATAATCTTGGGATGATATCTTATGAGATACGCTTAAAATTGGAGGGTAACACTTTGTAACACGTTGATGATCCGCTTAAGAATCAGTTGAAATATTTGCATTACATTGCTCTTTCATGAGAAAACACTGCAAAA
This sequence comes from Acentria ephemerella, assembly GCA_943193645.1. Taxonomy (NCBI): domain Eukaryota; kingdom Metazoa; phylum Arthropoda; class Insecta; order Lepidoptera; family Crambidae; genus Acentria; species Acentria ephemerella. Next base: position 11,742,917 of record OW971876.1, read on the forward strand.
CTTAAAAAAAGGTATTTCCAGAAACAAACATCAGTAGTTGTTAAAAAGTTATTCATAAAATTAGTAAGCTGTTAAGATATACTCGTCTCTCCAATAATCTTATTTTCATGAATCCAAAAGTTTAATTATTGGTAGATTTCCGTATCGCCAATCCATATGACACAGGTATATTAAGCATCCAAAGAGATTTTATGTCTGAGAGTTATCATGTGGGTTCCTCAATGTAATAAGGATTGTGCATTATCAAATACACTAAAAAGTTGACATTGACCCCGAGGTCGTTGTGCACGATCTTAATTAAATTTAAGTTCGTTACCACTCTTTCGGTATAATACAACAAAAAAGTAGTCTGACGAAGGACGTCATTTGACGTTACTAAAATGGCGACTTAAGAGTTTTGGCATTATTTTATCGAGCATTATAAAACATGACGATTAAAATAAATCTAATCTGTATGAATCGTTTAACTGCCAACTAACTTGATATTTCTAAAAGTTATAGTATGCCTACCCTCTATTGAATAGGTTTCAGTTATCAGTCAATCATAATTTTCTATTTAATTGTCAATCTTCTTAAGCATTCGTTTTGACGCCTTTCTACGTCATTCCGTATTATCATGACGATCTGTGCTATGCTTAAAGTGCTTGTATTAAGTATTATTTTCCGACTATAATACAACACTCAGTACTGCGTTACTTCCCGCTGTGCCTAACCATCCATATATTGTCTGAAACTGTCTCCGGCAAGCGAACATTATGAACTCTCACCTGTTTGGATTGTGATAAATCCTATTCGATATATCTAAATATGATAAGAATCAGTGTTTGATATCCGTTGACAACTACATAGACTTATACGACAATATACTTTGTAATAATAAATGTGTGTGGAGAAAGTTGCAGGAATGGTTCCTTTACCAGCTCTTATTAAAATTGTGATATTAAATATAATACTTTAAAAATCAATCAAGCAATCTGTTATTCCAAGTTATCTAAATTTACAATCAGAAAGGATCAATATTGTAACCATCGCTGAACTTATTACAGTTTTAATTAATGATATCTGGTTGGTGAGTTATGATATAAGCTATCAATCGGATTTTGTATCTAGTATCATGCCAGGAACTAGTTGAATTGATATTGATTTCATTACGATGTAACGTCAACGATTGGTAACGTAAGTCTATCATATTCGTAAAATTAACTAACTTATGAAAAAATTTAGTCTTACATTAAGTTATGGAAATATTGTCTAATCGTTGTTAAAAACTTGTTTAATCGTTTTCAATTATAGTCAAATCGAAAAACTAATAATTGAAAATCATATATTTGGTTGACAATAGTTTTAGTTCCTAATCTATCTATCTATGTAACCTAATTTTAATCTTTCTGTATTTGTATCAAAAACCTTAATTTCTAGTTTCGAAATTTATTCATTTATATCATGTCAAATTCAAATTTTCACATATCTTTGAATGTCCTAAAAACTCTTTTTATTTCATTACATTCTTTGAATGACATTTGAAACCTTAAATGTGTGTTCGATACGTTCTTGTTTACTTCAAAATCCTATAAGGATTATTTAAAAAGCTTTTTCATAAGATCTTTGCACTCTGTATAAATCGGAATTTTATCGTTAAACCCTTTTCATGTCTTATCAAATGCGTTCTTTGCTGCATTTGCTTTAAGTGCATATATCTTTTGATTCATTAAGTTACTTTTTGTCTTTAAGTGACGAAGTTGAAAAAGATTGAATTGTTATTAATTTTCACGGTATGATTTATAGCAATTAAGGTTTACTTTTAAGATGTGTTATAATAACTAATCTTTTCCATTTCTTCAAATGAGATTACAGTTTTCCTTTTATTTCTTACTCATTTTCAATTTGCTGCGCCGTATCTATATTTAGGTAATCCTTTTTTCATTTTAAAATTACCTGCATTGTGTTGAAAATAAAATCTGAGAGTGCAAAGCGGCACGTGAATTTGTAAGGCGGCACGTCATTATTTTTTAAATTACTTCAATTATAGTAAAGAAGTAAATTGAAACGCAAATTGCTACAAAATACTCGAATTTATTGTTTATGTGTGTGTAAATATGCGTAATGCATAATAAACATGCGTATATGAACACATATAAACTATAATTTAGTATTTTATTTTAAATCCTATTTAATTACCAAAAGATATTGTAGATTAGCTTTCTTCACACTGAATTGTATTTGAAGTTTCAGTTACAGGTTTTATAACTAACTCTTTTGTGAAATAAGTTATAAATTGAACAATTATAAATTAGTAGTATTAAGAGTCAATACTTTAAATTTGTTTATAAATTTAATGGTCTAAAATTTCAATGTCTCCCAAGCCTAGTGTTGAAGTAATTTGCAAACCAATTTTCACTGCAACAAAATAACTGGCATGTTAACAACAGAAACGAGATTACATTGTCCAGTTGTGAATATGAGGAGAATAAATTAGGTGTTAATAAATTGCAATTCAAATATAAGTAAATTTGAAGACATTAAGCTGGAAATGAAAATATTGGACGGGAAGGAAATATTTCAAAGTTTTGTAGTGAATCAAATTTAATTTTTTAACCAAACACACTGCAACTGAGTAAATACCACTCAGAACGCGTACCGACCAAGTTTGTATGAGAAAACACCGTATAGGATATACTGAAAACCCAACCCCGTTGAGTGGATTCATTGCGTGCGCACGCGAACATGGATTCAAACGATTGTGAAATGTTTCGCTCACGAATTATTCATCACTGATCATTTCGCAAACAATGCCCATTCTAAAAATATTAGACAGCAGCCCTTAAATATAAATAACAATTAGAAATTATAATATTATTCCAACTTTATGCAATAAAGCTTAAAATTATATTTATGAGAAATTTTAAGTAATAAAATAAATATTTAATTAAAGATATCGAATCTGTTTAGTAATAGCCATACCAACACGTTATTTATTAACAATTAATTTGTCGGTGAAGCATTTCACACCATATTCAAACGGGGATGTGATGAATTGTTAATTGTAAATTCACTTCTGGAGTGGAGCAGTAACGAAGTGAAAATTGAGAAAGGGTGCAAAATTTGCATACCGAAGCGGGATGTTGCAGTGTGAGATCCTTTAGCTCTTCAGTATATCGGAGTACCCTAATAATCTGGGTAACTAAGGGGATTTTCGCAAGAACTTTTTCCTATTGTTCAGTTTTTCGTTCGATTGTCTCCCTTCACAATATGTAAACTATTTCTTTATTGGGTTTTTCAATGACAGCTAGCTCGGCGTCAAATGGATCGTGAATTTGTATCAATTAAATTTACATTTTACACTATTATTAATAATTATAGTATCTGACCTTTGGTATATCAGCAGGACCGTAGCCGTTCTCCCTCGGAGGCAACTTTGGCGGTTTATCTCCCCTCCTCTGGCCCATTTGCATCAACAGTTGTTCTCTAGTAGCCGCTACCATGCCATGTCCATTATTATGACCATAACCGCCTGAGCTGCCGCTTGATCCTGATCCGTTGACGTTGGAGCTGGCGATGCTGTAAGGATCTTCATCAGGGATCGGAATGCGAGGTCTGTTTTTTATGTCCATGGGTCTTTGAACTGCGAAAGAAAATTTCGGTCAGTGGTTGGATTTTTTTAGTTGTAAAATTTTACTTCTTAACTAATCCTCGATCAAATTGACCTAATTTCGCTGCTGGTCAAGGTTGTACCGTATTTAAATCATATATCAAAATGACTAAAACGAACAGATAACTAAAACGAACAGATAACTAAAACTCTCATTCATTAACAGAGGAACCTCAAAACATTTCGTATTTCCTACAAATGGGAACATTTGGAGAAGGTTTCACAACATGAGTGATATCGTGATATTCAGATTGAGCGCCAATCATACCTCTTCACGACTCTCTAACCTATGATTAATAATCATAGGTTAGAGTGCAACTACAGTTGAATGTTAGATATTTTTCATCATTATTTCCATCTTCGTTAGGCGTTAATTGCAGGGATAGGTGAAACAGGACTCAAACTAAAAAAGTAATCACTTTAACCTTACAAATATACACTACCAAAACACCATTGTGATATCTTGCCTTTTGACACAATAAGGGAAACATAACAGCATAATGATGGAATGAATAAAGACTGAACAATTTGTTAAATACAAAACTGATGAAAATTTAGAATTATGCTTGTTTTACATAAATGTCATCATTTCAAATGAAATCTTAATTAATAACTGTTAATCACACTACATTACATTATGTAGGTACTTAAAAATATTAAAAGGTAGTTACATAATCTGTAAGTATCTAATTATTGGACCCTTTGATATCATTACAGTGTACGGTTGCATGGTGGTACCTATGAAAGTACTTATTAAGATAATCGGTCTATAAATTAGCCGAGATACGAATGTGAGCAATTGAATTTTGAAAGCGCTTGGAGTCAAGGGCCATTAAACTATTAGCATAGGAAATGATGACTGGTCGGAATGTTTTGGAGATTGTAATACATTTCAGAAAGCATAGTAATATGAAATATATTTTGTAATGCCTACTCAATACGTGATAAAGTTTAAAATTAAAAATCGGGTAACTTGATGGTAATTATTTGTTATTGAACAAAAGTAAATACTATTTTAAATCTTTAGCAGAAGCTGAAACAAAAAAACATAATCTAATCCCATTATTTCAGCTACAAAGCTTTATGATACTTATGTTGTTCACATGATAAATATTCTCAAAGTAGACTTCTCGAGTTTAAAGATTAGTGTCTGGAAATACCGTAGACGCCATGTCGCAACTGGATAAGAATCCAGATTAGTTCAACCAATGCCTGGAATACTAATTCACAGAACACATATAGTTTTTTTCTATGCTTTGAAAAAATACGTGGACATACTAACAAAGTAACTACATATGATGTTTGTACGAAGGTGATATGATCTGAAAAACGAATAATACTTGGAAAATATGACATTACAGTTTAATTCATATAGAATAGAACAAAAAATTCTAACCTTGTTTTGGTTAAAATGGTTTGCTCTATTTTAATACTAACGGAAATTTCACAATATGATCGCTTTGAAATTTCATATTTCGATCACAGCAGGCTTGCTTGCTTGCCGTTGCTTTGCTATTTTGCATAACAAAGATCACGATTTATGTACTCCGTCCTCTAAAATAGTCAATCGACATTCAATTTCAAACAGAATTCTTTAGTAATGACATATACAAGCAAATTTAGCTGTCCCACTGATCCAGTTATAACAAAGTCAATCACGAGCGACATGTTATGACCTTCGTTACGAAATCGAATTACGATGGGCTTTGAATGTACAAATAAGGTTTTCACATAATGTGCTTCCGAGTTTTATTGGATAATATTAACATTATTCATTAGATTACCGTTTTAGATGTTATCGTGCTTAATCCCGGTAGCAATAAACATAATGATTCAATTATTCTTTATTATGGCAAAACGCTTAAATCTATATAAAAAAGGAGCTAGCAAAATATCAAAGCTAATAATAAAACTAATCATTGACACGACATATATAACGTTTGAAGTTAATATCTAAGCATTGTACTGGTCCCCACGGTTAAGTGTCACGATTCCTACAAAGAAAACATTAGCAACGTTGCCCAATAGATTTATTTTAGTTCCTCCTAGTGATAAATAGTGACCAGACCGCGAAACCGCTGCAGAAAATCTAGCAACACATCTTATCCCGGCTGAAAAATCACAGGAATCTCGCGGTGTGGTTTCTTCCCATGATTTGAACAAAACCAATATTGGATGTTGAATTGTTGCTAAGTTGGCAATATGGTTTAGATTACAGAATTTCTATATAGTTTCAGTGAAATGAGGTGCAATACATGATGAGATCGAAGGAAGATTGCATTGTTACACAACAATAAACGAGACTGCTGAGAAGTGAAGTTATGCATACTTAGTTGATGCGGTTGCAATATCCTATGAGAACTGAAAAGATTCTGATGTGCAGTAAAAAATAAACATTTTATGCATTCACAAAGTATTTCTTATTACAAATTAATAAACAGTTGGGAATTTAATGCAACCGTTTAAATGAATGATAAACTTGAAATGTTCAAGGTAAATTAATTAAACGGTAACCACATCTTTTGTAGCATCTGTTGAGTCAGCTGCGATACGTTGGTCCCGGAAAGCAAGTGTCATTATTAGGTAGACCTCGATTGGCCGATCACCTTGCAACTACATGAACCTGTATAGTTTCAACTGTCCAATGCTCTTTAAGAACTACCTTTTAATTGAAGCGATGATCCTGGTTTTGAGGTCACTTTAAATTGTCTGCGTCATAATGGACGATATTTTTTACAACGCCGTCCAAAATCGGCGAAACTAAATAAATGTAATCAACATAAAATTGCTTGTTCTATCCATTTATGGCAAATGGTGACGTTATTTGATATTTTCGTATTTGTTAAAAATAGTCAAATAAATATTTTTATCAGTAACAAAATATAAAGTACACATTTAGTGTTACATTACCTTCCATTGGTAGTTGATAATTATGTTAGTAAGAATCGGATCTTTTGTACGTAGTTTGAAAGCAGGTATGAGTCTGATCAAACCATTATGCGCTATATCGCGTGAGAAACGTGTATTGTAAAAATATTACTCCTTACATTCGTTAGTGTTATTATTAATTTTGGAGGTCGACTTGTTAGGTTCTGTGATCCATGAAGGCTTCTTAAAAGAAAATACAAATTACTGTAATTAAAGATATCTTTAAAGTTTCATTATTAGTCGTTTATTTGGCATCAGTCGCTAATGTTTACTAATTTGCATTAGCGAATACATTTTTAATGCCGTGAATGCTCGTGATAGAAGAGCTATCAAAAGCTATAAATATAAGCTAATATTTGTTTGTTTGATTCGATTCCTGTTAATACATACTGACTTAATGTAGTACTGATATTACGATAATTTTAAAAAAATTGTTCACAGATAAAGCGATGCAGCTTAACTACTCAGTACAGCGATATTTCTCGGTCTCTTAACGCGGTGTTAGGCAATTTATTCCGTATGACGCGTATTGTGTGTCCGCGTCGCTTTTGCGTTGGTTTTGTGATTTTTCCACTGGTCTCGCTCGTTTTCTATGCCATTGTGGTGCCTTAGGTAGTGTGAAATCGCTTCGTCTCCATTGTCAAGTCTAATGATGCTGAGTAGATCTGGATCTGGTCTGATTATTTAATAGTAAACGATATCATAAATTCTTCGTTTTCAAACATCACTACTTATGTGAACTTGGCGTTTCTTTTAACTACATCAATATTAATTTGGTTCTTCAAGAGTTGTGCGTATTTTAATTTAAGTCACTCAAAATGTTTTAAATAAGTATTGATATATTTTCATTCCCTATATTGGAAATTTAATAATAATTATTCTAAGAATAATTATCAGTTGAAGTAAATTGTATCTCAAATAATGCGGAACAAATCACACATGATTCGTCTGAGCTGTACTATCATAATAAGTTCTCAACTAATTTAAAAGCAAGTATGTAATGGGCAGACTTAGACATATTGGGCGTTCTCACTTCCTAGTTCACTTTTTGTACAGCAAATTGAAAATATGATACTCGTTTTAAATTTAATTCAAATGTAGTATGATACACATTTGCATTACGCTGTCTAACAAAGTAGGTGTTATCCTTCTGCATTTTTTTAATTTGATAAGTTATTTATTGTAAAAAGTAACTAGATCCTTGTATTTTGAACTTTTATGTTTGTTGAGTTTACGTATTAAAAATTATGAACAGAGAGAACGATTAATTGTGTGAATCAGAGAAAAATAAAACATAATAGATGAAGAAATCAGAAAGCGTAGAAAACAAAAACACATTGCGCAGGCAATAAGTGAATTTTAAAATATGGCAAATTTGTAATAATCATTAACAATATGGTAACAATTTGGTTGTAAAATGGCAATTGAGTTTTTTAGTGGTTATTGAGTTGTTTTGTAGCATTTGGATAGTAATCACCTTAGTAATCATTTGTCCTATCTCCAACTATGAAGATAATTGCTCCTAGACATAACAGATATATGTAAATAGGTACAAACGTGACACAGATATTCTATTGTTAAGGTCGGCATGTCAGCAAAGGTCGAAAAGTTAAAAGGTTTCTATTTTATAAAAACTAATATATAATTTTATAAAAGATAACATAATATTTAATTTATTAAAGGTTCAACTTTAAATGAAAATAATAAAGTTCAATTTAATGCAGACACTTATTTCGTACCATTTATTAATAGTAGGAAAATATTACGACAAGTGGTAATTAAGGCATCTAAGCTTCGACGTGTTTCTTACCATATACATTGTTTTACATCATAGAGATTTTTTGTAAATACATATCAAAATTTAACGCAGGCGTATTATTATTTAATAATGTAACTATTTATTAACTATTCATACAAAAAGTGTCGATAGATCATAGTCATATAGTAACAAGTAAACGGTGCGGCGCTCTGACAGGCGCTGTTACAGTCAATATAATATTAACAGTATGATACCTAAATAAGAACGAGTATGAATCATATAATAGACTTAAAGAAATTGTTACAAGACGTATACAGAAAAACACGGACCTAACAATAATACAGTTTAATTGTACTATGCATTTCCTTACACTATGCTGAAAAATCAAATTCACGACACGTATGAAGTTGCAGCTACATTTAAATATTCTTGGAGACGTTCAAGGTTCATTAGCAATCTTCTATATATAGGACATGTATTTAAATGGGCTTTAACTGAACTTATATAAATAAAGAACCCTTTAAAAATATATTCACATATTTTATCAATGTAATTTTACATTTTAAATATAATAATAATTATATTTAAAATATAAAATTAAACTTAATTAAAATATTTTATAATAATAAACGATTTCCAAATAAAAATCATATTCTTTGGATGTATGATCATTATGACTCCTTTGCCCAAATGGCATAATTTGTGAAAACATTTTCTACTCTCGAATGAAATGAAATGAAAATTAACAGATATCATTTGAAATGACATGAGTGTTGTCAGAAGCAATAATACATTGTAAATTGCTGTATAATTTTTGAAGTGTAATTTTTTTAATAAAAAGCTCAGCAAATGACTCGACACCACCGGAAGAATTAATCAAAAATAAATGCGTTTTACATTTATTAATTTATAAATAAAATATTCAATAAAGTTTTCGCAAGCTTCTTGAATAACATTTCATTTTTTATTTTTTATTTGAACTCAATATCAAAGTCTTATCTTTTTACTGTATGTTCGTATGGTAGCCCAGCCTCCGTACAAAAATATAAAATGTCCTTTACCTAACGGTGCTGACATCATTAAACAATTAAGATTTTCTAATACAATTGAAGTGAACACAAATATGCGCAGAATTTAAAGTGAACACTGCTCAAAGTGAAGTCAATTAGGTTTTTAGAAGAATGACTTGAATGCTGAATTTCGGTTCAATGCTAAGTTCACAATAAACTTAGCTTATTTTTAAACTTATGGTATATTAATGCATTGGGCTTATGTTAAAATTTTACAAGGTTAGATGGTTTAGCTGTAGGTGTCTAAAGTCATGTCAAACTTGACGTATAGGTAATAAGGCCTAAATTAATATTAATCATTGATAAACAGTCAGAAACTACAAAATAAACTACACGAAGGAGCACAAAGTTCCTATAAATAAATGGTGAAATTTTTAAATACTCAATATTACGTTACTCAAAACAAATATTTTATAAATCGTCGTTATTGGGCCCAATTTATAAACATAACCTTGTCTACTAAGCAATCAGAAAACGGTTTTTTTTAAATTTTTTTAATTCTGTACCAAATCTGATCATTTGAGCTTTCAATTAATATAATATTCGTCAATATCATCATCTCACCGTAATATGTCAGCACTATCATTGATACTGCTTACATATTTATTATACGACTATGAACTTGAAAAGATGATATCAATAGTTTTTAGTACGGATGTTGGTGTTTTTATACCAATTATGAAGTAATGTCTATTAAGCAATATATTGTGCTAATTTGTTTAGTTTCGTATTGATAGTACGCAGTTAACATTTTAATTTACAATTTTGCACATTCCTATAGAATTAGTTGTAGTGCTAATTAACTTCTTTACATTTCAGGATGACCTTTGAGCATTTACCTATTTTAATTTTATTTATTAAAAGTGAATTTGCAATAAAGAATGGAATTACGAAAACAATGAACATAAAATGTTTTCGTATTTTCTTTTCGCTATGTCATTGTAAGAATTTACATGAAAAATGTATTAAATATACACGTCAATGCTTATCAAAATGAGAATCATCCGACTTATCCCAATTTTAAATGGGTAAGTCGATTTCCAAACCAATTTTGAGGTTGTGTTTTTTACCGCTCTATGGGTATGGATTGTGGCTTTTATTAATAAAATAAACGATCTGTGCATCCTCTGTTGACTGCTCACTGTCAAATTATGATTGTAAAAAACTGAAAGCAATGATATAACTGTTATTTTTGAGTCAAAAATATCTTTGAATGAATAAGCTTTAAGTTACGCAATACGGTACAACATGTCTTAAATAAAGTTGATACTAGAAAGCAAAAGGTACGGCGGTTTCAATCCAAGGTTATTACGTGACAACCGGACATTGTTTTTAGTTGAAAACTGACAACATAGCCCTTTTTGATTGATTTGTTAATGGCTTTAGTTAAAACTGAGGTGATATGGCCATATCACCCAAACATTCTTTTGAAAAGTATAATTAACTAAATTAACTAGTTACTATTTACTAGTTTACTAGCGATACAATGTGGCTAACTTCATAACAAAAGCAATTGTAATATTAATATGTTAGAACTAGTCTTGCTTCAAATTAGAGTTCAAGTCATAATATATAGTCACAGAAATATTGGAAGCAATTTTGAGTTTAGCAATAATATATTAATTACAAATTGTAACTAACCGTGTAAGTAACAAGGTTTGTTTTACAAAGATTTATATAATTACTAATAAAGCAAGACGTCAGTGCAAGAATTAAGGCAAAAATTACCTGGCGGTAGTTTTGACTTCAACATGTCCATAGCGACTACATTGATGACCAAAACCCAGATCGGGCAGTCCAGCAAATCACTCTCAGACTTGACGAAAGCAATGGCGCTCAGGCACTGCGTCTCCAGCCTCCTGCGGTCCGGGTACGCGCGTCTCAGCTCCCTGTTCACATTTGACTGGAATTTCTTCATGTCGAATAGCTAAAAACAAAAGTTTGCAGTCAATAATTTATCAGGATCATAAAAAAAATATTACAGTTTAAAGATTATAAAAATCTTATAAGTATATTTTCATGTTTAATATTTTTATGCAGAATATTCAATTTATATTTATTTAACAAATAGGTATTTCTTGATTCTGTTGATAGATGTAAGTAATACTCAGTATTATGAGTTAAAATAAATCATAAATGAAATTTTCTATAGTTATATATTTATATTTTATATATAACTACCATTGGCTCAGAAATAAAAGAGAGCTTTTACGAAATCGCAATTAAAAATAACCAACAATATTCTCAATTATTAATCAAAAGATAATCAACTGTATTTTTTTAGTTTCATAATATCTTTATTTAATTGAGATAGATTGAATAATATAAAGAAGCAGTCAACATAAATAGATTGTTACAATTGTTACGTTACATAAAAAATGAAAGGAAAGGTTTTGTCTTAATTAAGCAATTAGATTCTATAGATGATAGTGAACTAAACAAATAGTCTAACAAACGAATCAATGTTTTGTAAGATTACATCGAATTAATATTACACAACAATGATCCACACCATGATTGAAAGACAAACGCTTCGTCATCAGACTCAGAGTCGACGTCCAAAGGATTCACGCCCATCAAAATTTAATAACAGATGAACCATGTCATTTTAATTTGTAGGATTCAATATCTCAATATCAAGACGGAAGACAGAAGGACATGAACTATTTAAGCTGATACAAATATGCATTAATGTACTTTTAAAGTTACTTCGACACAAGACCAAAATTTTTGTTCAAGTTCAAACGATTTATAGAGGCTCATCACATCAAAAGAGTTTAAGTTCGATAGTAAAGATGATTAGTTTTTACCGCTTAATAAGGTCGGACAAACAAAGCTAAAAGTGCCGAGTCAGATGCATCGACGAAATTGAATAAGGCTTATGAAGTTGTTACATAACCGGTGCACTTTCGGCTGCGGTCTTGCATCAAGACGTCCGTCCGTCGGACCGCAGACATCTACGAGATTCGATGCTATCTACAAAAAATTGCCGCCTACGTTATTTTGAACTCGTCGTCCGGCCTCCGAGGTTTGTGCGTTGATGCGTTTTTGAGAATCTTAATTATTGCTGGAATGCGCCATTATGTTACGAAACAGTCCCCCGGTTAATTAGTTCCCTGTGCAAGTGATGAATTGTTTATGAAATTTACTATAACTAACGATAACGGTATTGCTACACGTTGAATACTTCCACATGCATAGTTCGAGCTGACACGACATGCGATGAACACATTGTACCTGTCATATTAAATTTTGTTTCAAGAGAATTCGGTGTGGGAACTTAACGAATCGCACGGAAAAATCCCAGAAATCAAAAGTTTCAACATTCATTACTTATTGTTTGCAAGAATGGAACGTTTTTAAAGATGATTTTGATATTGTTGCTTTTCATAAACAACTTAAATATTACTTTATTATTAACCTTTGAAATTTTAAAATAAGATTGTAAGAAAACAAGATGATGAGTAATTAGTAGTGTTGTTGTTAATTTGATGACATTTTTTTGTGAATGAAAATACTGATGTGAAAAAAAGATATATTTGTTTTCGCCAAATTAGCTTTCATTGTCCTCACAGGAATAGTATAAAACCAAATAAATTATATGAAGCAATGACCATTCTTTTCCTTGCTTAACTTTGCTATCTTCCCCCATTGTTTTTGCTGTAACAAACTTACGTAAAGCTATGTAGGTAATGGTGTATGAACTACTGATGTATCTACACTTCGTTCACTAGGAAGTGAATCTTCTATTGTTCGATAACCCGTCCCTGTTTCGGACATGTTATCGTCTAACTGGTTTGCTTGTTTTAATTAAAGAACATCTGATTGCAGTATTCATTTTGTATTTATTGCAAAATGTTTGGGATTGCATACATAGCAATGTTTAAATTTTATCTTACGGTGTGATTTTTTTCGCAAAATAGCTTAAATTTCATCAAGTTCTTAGGACATATCGAGTCTGTGTTTTCTGACACGTACCCTGGCCGAAGAATTCAAACAAGTTCTGATGACTTGTGGTTATTTGAAAGGGTTTTATCGACGATAGATCTACAAAGTGGTTCTTTTTGAAATTAAGCAATCGGGTAACACGGTCTATGAAGACATTATGAGGTAATGTCATGGTCATCTTGAACTCCGCTAGAGCAGTCGTGATGCGCTTCAAATGACTGATGCACAACAATGCATCCAACATTAGTCTAATGTTCAAGCTTTTAAACTTCTTATTCCCTAATCTTTGTTTCAATAATGACTAAAGAAAGGAAATTATGTATTACAAAATTATGAATATTAGAAAGTATGATGCAATGTAAGGGTCATTGAGTCCATCATCGTGATGCACTTTGAAGTGAAATTATATGGTATCGCGCCTAAATGTTTGTAATTATTAGTTATTTGAACACTCCCAATCTTTTTAATATACTTATAATTTAAAAAATATTAACAATATGATAATTCTTATTTTTGATATTTTTTAAATTAATTCAAATAAACTGACATTTTTGACTAGGGGATAACTTTCTTTAACAATGTAACCTTTTAATACCTCACCATCATCAACAGCTCATATACATGTCCAACGAGGGGCTCGAACTTATCATAAATTAGGGCAAAATAAATACTTATATAAGTAGAATTTTATGACTACATATCGTAATTAAACTAGATCATAATGCAAGCAACTAAATTAACAGAGGTTTCGGCCTCTTGCTCTATAAATGTTTTTATACGAGCGGAAATTATGACCATTAATTTTCTACGTTTGATATGCAGTTGGTCATTAAATCCATTTGTATTTACTGATGATGGAATTTAGAATGGTAAACCTATGATGTAAGATGTAAAAATACAACTTACCTGTTAATTATTGTGTTAAGAAATAAAAACTCTAAAACGTGCAGCACCAAAAATGCTGGCGCGATTTGTAATGGTCGTTTTTGGTAGTGATCTATTTGAACATTTTCTAACGTTTGTTGTTCCCTTTATAATTATTTTTTATGCAAATAGCATTGCATTAATGTGAAATTTTAGGCTGATTAGTTATTTTAAAACCTATTTCGTGATTTTTACGTACCTTAAATATCTTCTCTTGTTCCAATGAATAGCCAGGTAGTTTCACTATGTCCTGTCCTATAGCTGTCTCTTCGTTAGTAGTTGCTGCTGTACTCTTCACAAATACACTACTCTTGGAGTAGCGCCTGATGAGTATATTACCTGCGTCGTCCATTTTTATTTTGACACCCTAAGGAAAAAGAAAGATATATGTATTAGTTACTAGTTGACCCCGTGAATTTTGAATCACGTACAATAAAATAAAATAAATAAATATTTCTATATATCAAAAGTAATCCGAAGTATCGTTTTGAATAGCTTATTATGTGGGATTTTCCCTTTCATTTGTGTTTTTAAACCATCCGCGACTTAAACTAAATGAACAAAATTAAAATTATTCAAATAAGTCAACCTGTTTTTCAAATTTAACCACTGACTAACGAAAAGATGAAGATAAAGAAAATATTCATACAGAAAAGGGTATAATTTGATACAATCATACAAAAGACTCTAATGGAGATAATGAAAAAAATTGGAGATTAAATAATATGAAAAGCGGCTAATTAAATGTAGGACCTTTTACTAATAAACAAATTAATTTAGACAAGGTCAAGGTTACAACCCCATTGTCAATAGTGCTTAGCGTGCCTTAAGTAGGAAGAGGTTTAAGTCTACGTGATAGATAGTGACTGCCTAAGATATGAATTCTGATTATGTTGAGGACAATCACCCTATGTACCAAACACCGCTACATTGATGACATCACAATCATGTCATCATAGCGCTAACATAATAAAGGCAAGGTTGTTGGCTTAAAGTGGTTACAGTTTTTATAGACTCAAACCATTTGTCTTATCATAGACGACATGGTAAATTTTTCAAAATTAGTTTTAACATGATCATCTGACCTATGACATCAGTGGCCTTTGGTGTATATCAAAATATCAACAGCTATTGTTATAATTATTCTAAATGGGTACCAATTTTTCATGATCAACTCGGCAGACTAAAATAAAGCTTAGTCGTAATTGCTTTTAAACTCAGTGCGTTTGCATACCTGTATTAAAGAAACTATTCTGTCAGTGAAAATATTTTTTGGTGTCAAATCATTTTTTTACCCAGTTCTTTTCATATTCAAGTGCTTGAATATAGTTCAATAAATTTAAATAGAGACAATTCGAAATTGAAATATTATTAATCTTTGATGTATTCGAATTTCTTGGCGAATAATATTATCTGCGATTTAAATTAGAATTGGATACCTATTTGCAGATGTTACTGTATCTTCACAGAAGACTAATACCTGCATTGACAGATAACCTTTATTTATTTAGCACAGCGGCCTTGTTATTTGACTTGACTTTAAATACGTTTCGATTTATTTAAATGGAAGCTTGTTTGATGAGTTAAGATTAAATGAAGATTTGAATATAAAATGAGTTTTTTGTCTTGATGATTTTAAGAAACTTGATTCGAACCGTTTGATCCATAACATTCTTTCTTTACCCTTCGAAGTGGGAAGTGTTGCAACAGACGTGGATTGACGAAACAAAAGCTAATTGTCACATGTTGGTTTCGAATACCGACGAGTCAGTGAGCCGTAAGTAATTATTTTAGCTGCCATGTTTAAGTCAACAGCTAATACCAGTTGGTACAGTGTCTACTTTTAAATTAAAAAACTATGAGCGTACTTTAGTTACAGCGAAATTAGTATAAAATATTCAACACATTCAATTACTAATACACGATCGCAGGAAACTGTAATGGAAACTTGCTCTGTATCAAATTGGACTCCTCCCAGGAGTAATTTAATGTAAGATTTAGGCCGATTATGACCTCATGCACTTGTTACCTATGATATTTAAGTAATTTGATTCAAGGTACAGTATTAGATACGGTTCATAAATGTTTGAAGTTTACGTTCATTACTGCTTCAGGCACAACTGTATTAACGAATGAGTTAATTGCCGAATCAATTTCAAATATTTATGCCGTACAAGAAACAATGGTATTGAGCATAATTTGATTTGTAAAATGGACATGAGTATTGAAAGTAGTGAATTTAAATTTGGGCTTAATTTTTATAAACAATCATAATAATAAGAGGGCTTTGAAGGAGTCTCGCTTATTAATCTTCATTGTTATTTTTGACCTATCAAATAATGGCACTGCGTAGAGTTCTATATCGATTGTGATTGTGTATGTCATTGACCTTGTATTAGACAGCTTGTTAACGCACTTTATTTGAATATAAAAAGTAAGATATGCCATTGTTCGTTAAGTTTGTTTCTAATGAACTTTACTACATCATATATATATCCTAGATGATCATACTTCCTCGTGTGTGAAGGATTACGTATACCCTATTGTATTTAATAATCTTATCTTTTTTGTTATAGTAAATAATATGATGACGAACACTCCATAACGAAAATACCATCATAATCTATGAAACAAGATTTCGTGATGAATAAAACTATATAAATAAAAAATATTTATAATATGAAAAAGTTTTTAATATCTTATGGGATGTCATGACCATCGTTGGTGGGTGTGCATGACTAATTATAAAAATATGTGTAGTATCATCATTAAAAATATAAGTTACTGTACGCCACATCATATAGATAAGGTTAACTTTAGTTGATTGTTAAACAAGACTTTTTGCTGTACGACGAAGATCTATGCTTGAATTAAGTTTGGTGTTTAGATTCCATTCATCACCATGAGTTCATCAATTTATTCAGGACGTTGGTCATTTATGGAAAATTACGATATTAGTGATTAACGATAGCAGTCAGAAGACATTAAGCTAGTAAATATCCGAATTTTTCTTGCCATATTATAAAACTATTAAGAATTTTGAAGAAAATTGTTAAATCTCTCACCTGCCCTATGTGTCTTTTCACTTCTTCCGTTTTCTGGTCTCTGTGTGGGTTGTTGAACCCGCAAAGCCCAATTCTGCAAAGATAAAAAAAAACATTATTTATTTAAAAAAATATATTACTCAGTTTTAAAATAAATGTTCGGGGAAATGCCAAAATGACTAAGAAATCTAACAATCAATCAATCTTTTATTTTTAATATAACTTAGCCTAGTATTTATTTATAAATGCTTCGAAGACTCGTGACGTCATCGTCGTAAGAAGGCTGGGCACTACTGGTATTAAAAAAGCCGACCCAAATTAGGTATTGTACAATTTCGATACCGCGAGAATAACCTGCGCAGTTTAACGTTTTTAAGATATTACATTCATCCAGATCATTTGAGAGCTTCTATTACAAACGCTTTACTTAATTATTCTTTGTTACACAAAAAAACAATTAGAGGAGTTAATGCCTGATGCATTCTATACTAGTCACCCGGAAAAAACATTAGATTGCTTATAGTATATTTACATATATTTGTATATCAATAGCTTAAATAATTGTATATTACTTTTTATATTGTTCATTATTATGCTGTTAGCTTCTTAAAAAAACATTTTAAAAACGCTTCTATTACACTTAATAATTCATTATTATTCATTAATTTCTAACACAATACAAGCTAGAATGATCTAGATGAATGCAGATAGAATGATCTAGATCATTTTCGAGCTTCATAAAATCATATAAATATATGTTTAAGTAGTTCGATGTCTGGTTCTCATGCACCAAATGGTATAATGACCACATAGGTATGTGTGGTGCATTAGTATTTCGTTGATGCTCTGTTGGTATCGGAATATTGTATTCTCAAAACTGCTCCTTGGCATTGAGTCGAGAATGCCTCTTCATTGGTATTCAATAAGGTGAGTAAGGTCCGGTGGGTCTACGGAGCAGAAATTTCTATTTGATTTTAATAGAATTCAGAATCTATCTTAGAATAGAAATTCATAGCGTGACGTTTGTATGCGTATTAAATAATACGTATTTAACGAAAGTTGATTTGTAACTGCTTCACTTTTTATAAATAGAAATCGCAAGGGAAAATGGATATCAAAACACGTGTTCGAAACAATTTAATAGAATTTAGTAGGTTAATTGAGATTGAATTATTTACTAAATAAATACTTAAATCACATCAATGTGCCAAAGTAATTCTCTTAAAAGTACACCATTTGGCAAAAATAAAGTATCATGTATAATGCAATAAATTATGTTTTAGTCTGAAACAAATTTTAGTCAAATAAAGACCTCCATACTTCAATTTCATTTGTATAAAGTGTATGTTGAATTTCATACACTTCTTTTGAACCAAATCGTATTTAGCAAGCCGTCTCTTAACATAGCTCGATTCGTAACTATAGAAATGTGAATGACAAAAATATACCTATGAACTTTTATCAGTTGTCAATTCTTGACTAATGTAATATTGCTACAATATGTAGTATCTTATACGTGCTCGCGTAACTTATGATTACGTGCCCGTAAATGTATATTTAATACGACCTCAAGCACATGGCGTGTTTTATAGAAAAGGAAAATTTAGGTCAAGTTTTCAACCCAAGAAATTGTTTCAGTAATATCTGCTATTACTTCCAAGTAAGTGTTATTAATTTTAATATGAAGGTAGTTTGTTATTGCTTAATATTACTGTGATTTAAGTTATTTGGGCGGCACGTGATGTTATTGTCTCTGATGGCAAGCGGTAGTCTGTATCATATGAATCTATATTTTAAAAGGAAAATTAATCGCAGTTATAATGTGAAAATTGGATAATTCTGTCACAGTTCTATTTGATATCTGAATCTTGCAATTATTACAGGCTTATTTATTCCCCTTTTTAATATATAGATAAGGAGACGTGAAAAGTACCCCTATTCATTAACATATTTAAAGTAGCCTCTAAGTTGTTCGCAAATCCACTATGCAAATTGATTATCTATTGCAATTGTAATGGATAATCAATTTGCTCGGTGGATATTACTTTAATTGTAAGCGAATAAGCTGGCTTTAATTTCCCTGAAGTCTATAAGTAAATACCACATTCGTTTATGAGTAAATACTTTTTGGCATACTGTCAATCAAATCTTTTGTTGCAGCATTACATAAAAAATATTATAAGAATACATTTTAGTCGGGTAGGATGGGGATATTGTATGGAACAGCAGATTTTTTTAGAATAGCAAAATTTATTCAATTTGATAGGTGAGAAATTTTTTGTATTAATATATATACTAATAGGGTGTAATCTCTGGAACTACTGACTAGAATTGACAGGATTACGCATGGAGTCCGGTCAATTCTAGCCGGTAGTTCAAGAGCTGACAAGCGTGGAAACTAGTAATGTATAACTCCATCGCAAGAATTCCTTGATAGCGTGAGTCTTGTTTCTAATAATAATAACGTACCCCTTCATATTAGTTGCGTCTGAAGGTTGAGACTCACTAATTGAAAATATTCGATGGTTTTATCAAATGCAAACGAATATTTTATTTATTGAGCAGCCAATGACAAACGTTTTAGTTCATGGTTTTATTTTTCTTAAGATACATACAATAGCTTTTAATTATCGTCAATGTCAAACAAAAATGGCATTAAATTAAGTTGACAATGAGATAGTCGTGAGTTTCTACAATAACCATTGATAAAGGTCAGAAAGCAAACAAAAATAAAGTGATCTCATGACGTTTAGCTTAAAAATATATCGAACGAATACGAAATCATACGAACATCATATAAAAAAGAAGAAAAGTGTGGGTTATTGTGGTGTTGCTTAAAATTATATATATAACACAATTTTTAAACACACAATCGTCTTTGTTTTACCCGTTATTGATATAATACATTAGTTTAATATATTTTTCTATTAGTTTACTTTATTAATTTAGTTATAAAGATTAACACTACACTAAAATATATACAACTTTAGAAATGTTTGCAAAATTTTGTAAATATGTAATGTGTGTGTGTTAATTTTGAATGTGGTTGAAGAATCTGGGTGTAGTTTCTTTCCATCTTTGGCCTTATCTTCATTTACCATCAGGTGTGAAGAAGGCCAAAAGCTATCCCGTAAAGAATTAAAAAAAAAATGATTATGTTTTTAATTAATTTCAGAAAACATGTTGAAAATGCAAAATTTTACTAGTCGATTTAGATAATTTTAAAGGTACCTTGTAACTTATCATTATCACTAGCTCTTTAGATCTATTACAACAATAGCTTGACGAAACAGACTTATTTATATATATTTAAAATAAATATTCTGGTGCTTAAGGTTCCTTCCTACATGGGCCTAATTCAGAATAGATATTTTAACGTACAATGAGAAATATGTTAGGTTATATTGAACCTAATTCGTAAGTGAAATAAATAGCATAAAAAGAACAATAAAAATTAGAATACCAACAATCTTCATTATTTTGCGTTTATCAAAGTCAATTAGAACATATTTCTAAATTATATGATAGCTATGCCAATCATACAAAGCAATCGAGTTGCACTGTATTGAGAATCAGGTCCTGTTCAAATAATAGTTCGTAATAATTAAATGCCTTATAAACTTTATTAAAGGAGCGTTTGATTATTCATCTATTTGTCACGCGGTCGACGAACCGCGGGAGTGAGAGGCGACCTTCGGCTTAAGCTGTATGTTGCGCACGTGGCGCCCCCTTTGTCGGCCATTTTAGCTGTCTTTAATGTTCTACAATAATTTTGTAGTATTCATTGTCATTGTTATGATAAATTACAATATGCGAAATATTTGTGTTAACAGCCTTATTAAACCTAAAAATTTCAAACGAGTAATTTTACAGCAACGGTACAGAAAACAAATAAATGATTTAAATTCTGTTTAAAGCTTACATTTCCATGTATGAAGTTACATTTAAACCTTTTCTAAGTAAAATAAAAAATTATTACGTTTTGTTAAAGCATACCTTTTTAATTGTGTCAAAATCACAGTAAAATAATAATGGTATTATTTTAAAATTTCCTTTTTAAGAATTCGGATTTTATTTTGTCAATTTGATAAGCAATGGACATTTGAATAACCATTACGGATCTTATCTATCTATCATTTGAAATGTAGTTAGTAGCTAAATAGATAGTAACACAAACTGATATCTAATAAGATCTAACAGACAGAGAAAATTATTAGTTATAAGTCAACAGTCCTGTTCAAGACAAGTTGCTGCGACTTCTGACCATGGACACGCGTGACCCGCCCAAGGATATGTCAAGTAATGAAATGTACGACACAGCTGTTAATAATATTATTGTTACGTTATCTAATTCAATTATGTGTTATTTCGTTATTACACTTTGCAGTCACGAGGTCTGTAGTAGGTATGTAAATTGTAGGTGTTTTGATTAAAAGATAATTTGTGGAACGGAATTATTAACTTTGTTTTGTTCAATCGTCTAATGTTATTTGACTGATCCGGAATTGCGATTGGAATTGTTTCCGTCTATGTATGTTTTACTACCAGTGTATATATATGTGTGGGTATGTGTATAAGGTATAATATGTGTATACTCCATTTTCACTTTCACTTTTTTTAGACATTTTTCTATGGAGACTTAGTCAGGTAATAATAAATACAAATATTGCATAAAGAAAAACTTTATCTTCTGTTTATATTCATACTATTTTTTACATAATATGTACTATTATGTATAAATAAATCGTCCGAAATTTAAGTCATTTTCCACCATCTATGAAGTAGGTATAGGGAAAGGGTAGTGAACTTGACAAATTTAAACGTGAACTTAAAAACAATAGGATCCGTTAGCCAGGCGATTGACTTTGAAAATTTTCGCCAAGAACAATGGTTTATCCGGGAAAGTCAGTGACGGTGTCTCACAAGTTCAAGGGGGCGGAGTTCGTGTCGGACGACTCAATAAGCGATGTTCGCCATTGTCTAGACCGAAACGCCGATTCGGTTCATTTCAGACTAATTCTTGAATGAATTGTATATTACAGTTATAATAATCAGAGGGCTATGGGGTAACTGCTTGGAGCAATAAACTATGATAACAGGTTACTGTCGCTAAATCTTCGAGTATATATAGTAGAATTACTCTCGATAGTCAATAAAATTCTTATCACTTTATTACGTAATACATCACGAAAATGAACAAAACAAACCTCTAAATGACAAGTCATTTACAACTTATTTTTTCATTTTATTTATCATTTCATATTTTATTCTGTATAACAAATAATTAAACAAAATTCCCTAGAGTATTATTTTACTAATGAAATGGCTTTATATAGATACGTTATCCACAACAAATTACAATTATTTTGGATATTATTATAATAGAAGGTCGATTTAGGTTCTAATAAATATATGGTAAACTATGATAATATATAGTATGGTATAGTGGTATGTAATCTATAGCTATCTTCGTCTGTGTTAGAGGAATCCGGATTTAGTTCGCTTCCAACTTCGGCCTTTTCTTAACATACCATCAGGTGAGGTGAAAGCTACCCATTAAAAATAATAATAAACCAAACTAATATAACAATAAACATACTAACATAACTGTTGCGCACCTCTTAGCAGAATGCTATTTCCTTGTGTCTCTGTTTTTCTATTGATTTTGTCATATATTTTCTGTTGTTGTTGTTTACCTTAGTTACGGTTTATGTTACTTTTTGTGCACTTAAATATAAATATTAATTTTATCCATTTATCCGCCTTCTCATTTCATTAGTAAATAGGAACTAGCTCACCTATCCGTCCCCAACAATAGCGAAAGGAATGATAACAATGTTAACATATTTATACTTTATTTTATATTATATTTTAATTATAAAACAAGTACTGAGATTAATATTTTCACCCCTATGAAAGGAACAAAAGCCATAACTGAGTGTTCGGAGTAGATTCTTCTCTAAATAATTTATGAAAACTTAGAATTTTTAGTAATTTGTACCCAACTGACCCAGTAAGGTGATGTAATTCACGTATTGTATGTAAATGGACTTGTATATTTTTCCATTTTGACCTCAAGAAGTCAAGTTTGACCGTTTTTAAAACGATGAAGTGTGATTAAATTAATATTCTACCCGGGAGTGTATAGAGTGGCTAAATAATTTAAATAACATCCAATTGTTTTACAATTACAATTAATTCACATGTTGTATTGCGTTTCTATTTCTCTATATATTGTTTATCTTTATCAAATATAGTAATTTTTGTGCTAAACTTAGACAACTTCCAAACTTCCATGAAGTATTTTATGTGTTTGTTAATTTAAAACACGGAACTTGTTCACAGTTTAATGGCGTAAAATATCGTGATCGAATATTAATAGAAAACTGCTTTAACTTGTGGTTTTTGTCGCAACAATCGTAATAGAGTAATGAGTCCTACTATTAATGTAGATAATAGCATTAAAATTCAATTTACGGAACGAATCAGCTGTGATAATGAAATACATTAGATTCTATTGTAAGAAAATTAATAATTACTGAATTTCCGGTAATGATGGTGGCGTTTTATTGTTATATATCATAGTTCAAGGACACAATACATATAATTTATCATAGTGTTATATAAAAGTCATTTAGTATATAATCTATAACATAAAAATGTAACAGTTCCTGTACATTAAAAATAAATAATTCTGTGTGTCCATTTATTTGGTCTAAGAAACGTTTTTCATGACGTTAAACGTTAAAAATTAAAAGTGGTCATAGGGACGCTTTTAATTAGTCGATGAATTTTTCTGTCTTTATTTCTGATTTGGAGTACCTTTATATATCTGTTTTAATCTTCAGCTCGGCCAGTGTAAATGATGGAGAAAATCGACTGTAACTTAAAGACGGACGTACAGTAAAAATAATTTATGTGTGAATCGGTAGGCTCTTGACCGGTTTTTTATATTTGGGAATGACAATTCGTGTCTCGATATGATAATTATTCACTCAAGGTCTTATTAGGTAAACACATTAACATTTGCAATTCGATAGAGGCAATTAACTACCAACAATATCACCAAAGAGGAGTACCTCTTTTTGGTTTAATTGGCTACTTTTTCATTACACTCGAAATTATATGACAAGTAAAAGTAGCCAAAATTAAAACCGGGAGACAACTACCAAATCGTTTATCAATAACAACATTAACATGGTTTAAAACACTTTCGTTCGCGGAAGAAGTCTCGCGGGCGCAGCATATCGAAAGTAAAAGCTGATCGGGTGGAGTCGACCCCGTTTGCCGTTCAATAACCACTTCTATTTCTGGAATCTTACGGTACAATGTCATTTAAGAATGAAAGTCTGTAAATTATACGATCTGAAGATATAATGTTGTGTATTTCTATGTGAAACTCGCAGTATACATCGCAATAAACGCTTTTTGTCGAACGGTTAATCCAATACATGAAAGTGTTTCACTATGCGAACAAGGTTTAATATTATAATTTTAATTAATGCCGCATAAGCAACAATAGATTTAGGTATTTGTGAAACATGTATAACTGACAACATTCAGTGTAAGAGGTTTATTGCAAAAAACATTCTTAATACAACTAGATAAGACGAAGTTTGAGACTTTGATGAATCTGTTCATCTAACTTCTCCTACGAGTTTAGCAAATCCGCCATGTTTAGCTTCATATTACTAATTGTAGGTTTACAGAACACCGTACACTAGTGTCGCAATAATATACTTACAGTATTTGTTTAATACAAGAAAAGGTCAAATACTCAGTCGACGTTTAAACCCTGTTCTGACTTTGGCATACAAATAAACTACACTTCATTAGATACGCTTACGTTTAGATAAACAGATATGTGTGGTAATATAAAATTTGGATGGAAATCAGAGTTTATAAAGTAATATATTACTAGGACAGCAATAACAAAGTGTCTTAATTCATTTAACGTTGATATCAAAATCGATAATTAGATGCTAAGAACAGCAGGGCACATTTTTTACACATTTTTAGCTTATCATAAAAATTATATTCAATCATTTTTGCATTTATGTCCACTGCATAATCTGAAAAGTCATAGCAAAAATCTTTTTGATCCTAATGACATAAAATCCTCTCAATTCTTTAGCTTTATAGAAGGAGAAGTACCAGAAATTTCTCTAATGTATAAAGTTACTGATATTTACTTATTTAAATTGAAAATTATTTTACAATACTTAATGCTACATTCGGTTTTGACATGAATCTTGTTAAGGTTTAACAAGATTCATGGTAAAACCGAATGTGAAATTTAAGCATTCACTGTCACCATAGAATACAAGCCCCGGAGCTTGTAGTACTTTCTTGAAGATCTCAGGTATAATTAATAATTGCAATACATCATTCCAAGTAGCGTCAATCTTCTATAATTTGAAGGTTCTAATGTGGAATATAATTCACCATGTACCATCATATGTACGTTTTTGTTGTGTTCAAAATACGTAATAATTGAAAAGGTCATATTTTTAATCTTGTTATTAACAAGCTGTCAAATGATAGTAATCTTTCAAATAAGATTTGACAGGTTGCTTTCATTCCTTTATGGAATTTAAATGATGTTAGAATTCTGATATTGTCTTCCTTGAGAAAAGTTGCAGGTATTTGCTACAGATATCATCGCAATTAGTAGTTTGGTTTGAGTGAAAGTTTAACATGACTGTCAAGTCCACTTGCTTATTGATAACTATAATTGATCAGATGGATCCCTCGGGGTATTTATTGATAAACGTTATGATAAATTTTTATTAGAGATTTGCTAATTTGATCTTTATAAGACTCATGAAATTAGAATTAGTGAAGGAAATATATTATTAGGAATTAGTGCTATAACAACATTACTTAGTTCAAACCGTTCACAGTTCCTTCTTAAGCTAACTTAATTTTTAAAAGAACCAATGTCACCAAAAATAGACATTTAAATCGTAAACTATCACAATATTGAACTCACTAATTTATACCTAAACGTTTCACTAACAAAAAGTATTAGTATTATAATTAACAACACTACAGATGATCATTTAGCTAGGCGTGTCCTCAATAAATCCAATTTAACACATTATAAAGACGTCCATTGTAGGTCAACTATCTACATGTTATTAAGAACACAATGGAATCAAGTATGTGATATTTGAAACGGAGATGGTAAAATATGTTTAGGGTTTGGAAAAGACGATTTAATTTTTATTAACAGTAATAGACAATATGAACTCATAAATCCTTCATCCTCCATCTTGATAGCAAATTTTTTAAGTTAGCAATCTCGCATATGTACACTGTGAATTACTATAAAAATAATAAAACGCAAGAGCATCACACGAATAAGTACACACGAAAGTACTCCATAATCGGAGTATATTAATCAATGAACATTGCATCTTATTGTGTTATCCTCAATATGAATCGTAAGTTGACTTATACAGAGTGCATTTTCCAGGATCAGATCCAGTGGCAGCCCTAAATATATTTGGTGCCAAGGACCGCGGTGATGGTCTGCGGATGCGCCAGCGCCGCTCTGTCACCTTGTATTAGGAACTGGGTCAATTGAGAATCGAAACACGATCCAAGATGTTATCTTTGATGTTCATTCATTTGAATAACACTTTAGATAAAATTTTCGAATGGTTAGAATTATACTTTTACAAAGCTTTATTATATTTTAAAGCGTTTATGCATATAAGGCCTTGAATGAATCTAAATGATCGTCAATAATAACAGAAGTTACATTTAAATGCAAATATTTTTTAACACTACCTGATTGTAAAAAAGTTGTAAACAGCTATTCATTATTTTCATTTAATTTGTGTTAATATAATAATCAATGTCAACATTTTTCACACCGTGTGAATGAAAGTAAACGAAAATAACTAGAAAGAAACGGTAATTAAAGAATGAAATCAATCTTTCCGTGTAGTTAATGACCTCATTACAATGAAGAATGCGACCAAATTTCTCTAGAATTCGAATACCAAAAGTCTGCATCTTTATCTGATTCAAATAGAGTTTAAATTTAAGAAGTAGGAGTCCAAAAATCAATAAACAAATCGGTATTTTTACAAATAAAGCCGTTTCTGTAGCAGTGCTACTTTCCATATTGGGAACGAAAAATTGATTGCTTCATGCGTAAAATCAATTTATTTCGTTCAATGCAACACTTTCTTTTATCAGTTTGCTTAACACCTTTGTTGTTACTGCTCCAATTGTTTTTGTAACACCATTAGTATAAAGAATATTTCTATTGTTTTCACGTATAGCTTCTACAAAATGATTTTGATTTCTGACGTCTTATTTGATATCTTTCAACTCTTGCACTCTACCGGAATATTATCTTTAGTAAATCTCCCAATGCATTCATCATCAATCTTGACATTTGCTTCATTAAATGGGCTGCTTGATTTCCTAACGTGATCATTATGGATTCCTTAGATCGGTTTTGAAACTAGACATTTACTAGACTTACACAAATCTAATAGCTGTAGGGCGGTATGCTGCGCCAGAGGCTCTGTTATTGCTCCAAATACCGGATTGATGTTTAACTTCTGATTACAAGTAAAATTGTGTTCGCAGTTACAGACTTTAGCTTTGTTTCCAGTATAACTGTTTGTGCAATGTTTCTGAATTAAATTTCAACAATTTTTACAAAAGTATTGATCATAGTGTTGAATCGACAACAACAATAAATAACTACCTTTTTAAAATAATATGGTTTAACTTACTTGAATTGAATGTAAGCTCATTAACAATTGCCTAACTTTACTGTAACAATGTCCAATCATGCTTTCGTGCTATGAATAACGTGCCATAATTCATTGTTTTGAGCGTTTCCATCGATCTAACATTTCGGCTTCTAAACTGCGGCAAAGTTCAGGACAGACATATATTTATGACTTACAATCAGTTGTAAAACTGACGTGAGTATTTCTGTCTGAAATATCTCTCAACTTTTAAAATTTTCGTTTCATGTTAGTTTCATGAAAGCCACAAACCATAATGTAATAACCATCATTTGATTGTAAATGGAATTATTACTATAATTATTCAACGTTTTGTAACGATCTGCCAACGCGATAATTGTAAGACCTCTAATGCTGAACATAAAGTGTATCATCCAAGTCGCGTCGTACGTCATGTAGATCGCACAATGACCATACAAATACTGCTAATGCAAGAAATACGAATCATGACTTACAGGACGTCAAATAAATTAGCAGAGAAAGTTAAATGTTTCAAGCTATCAAACTACAGCACTCAACAGAAATTAATGACATCTGACAATAAAATAAATTCGTCTTAAGTTTGCAATTCATATAAAAATGAAAGGTTTAGTTTTAAATATTAAAAGTATATCTAGCAGACATAAAAAATAAAAATAAAAGTAGAAAAAATATATAAAGATATAAGATTGTTTAACTTAAACATACACTCGAGAATGCCCATCATTTACTGAATCATATTGCGAGAAATACTTCGCTTAAAGTAAAATAACTTTACATTTATATATATTTTTAATTTGTTTATATGGAGTGCATTAATACACGTGTAAGAGTCGACGAAAAGGTCTTCATAACACTTACTGAACCACTAATACCAGCTTAAAACAAGATACGATTATACTATAACACAATATTATTTTCAAATAATTTAAACGATGCCCATGCGCATTCGTGTCAACAGTATTCGTATAGTAGCTGAATATTTTTATTGTACAATGAATTTTTTCATGTAATCTAATTTGTGATTTGCACGATCCATATGATCCAATCTTTTACAATTCAACTGATTAAATCTTGTTTAATAGCATCAAATAATTGAGACATCGCTATGTATTGAGTCGTGCTGAGTTTTTATTCTCTGAAGTTGTCTTATTACTTCTGTTTATTTAAATCCATCAGATTATCCTTTTATATATTCAAATACATGACTATTGTAGTTTTTTGCAACGCAATGTTTATTAACGGCTTTTTTGCAGGTGTTAAATATTTTTTCGAGAGATCTCTGTTTTCCTTAGATGAAACAGTTAGTAACGGTTGACTTTGTTCCAGTCTTTTGTCTGAAATAATGATATTAAATATTCCGTATCAAATTTCAAGGTCTTTCTCATCGTGAACTAAAAAGACTCACAATCTGAATGAAGTAATTTGAAATATAACTTGTATTGTACTTTCAATAATTTTATTGTTTCGAAAACACGACTTATACAGTTGAAATTATAGTTTGAAACTATTTAGCAAGGCTTTATTGAGGTTAGGATTTTATTTAGATAGGTTTATGAAGGCTAGCGTTATAATTCCTTTTTTACTTTCTTGGTTCAAAAATATTCACACGATGTTGCTCTAATTGGCATTTTTAACGGATCTTCAACTGTGAAGAGTACTCGATTATGATTCCATATTGATATAAGTATTTGCAAGTACACTTCCGACTTTAACTCTGAGTCTCAACTTAAAAGTAACTATCAATTGCCTGTTTATTGTAAATAATTACAATAAAATATATGAAAATATGTTACCCTTGAAACATGGACCCGAATTCTTAAACTAGTTAAAGATACTAGCTTTTATTACATGTATATTACCTGTCCAAACTACGTTGAACTAAATATAAGTTGATAATTAATTTGACGTTGTATATGGCGTATATAATTTAAATAGATCAGTTATGTAAAAACAAAAACTAATTTCATATTGATGATATGTATCACTGACTTACATCACTCCACAAACTTAACAAACAAGGTCAAACAACATTGAATAAATACTACTTACAGTATATATTTACTTAAAAATACAATAATTTAATTTTATTGTTTAGTGTTTGACTATAAAAAAGTCACTAAAGTGAAACAAAAAGTAAGTAAGTAAGTGTTTTGTAATGAATCAATATAATATTTCCACTTTTACTTTGAAGTTAGTTTCATGTCCATGAAGTCACAATTTGCAAGCGATAACATCATATAAACTAATTTTAATAAATCCGAATCTATTCCTTATGAGTATAAATGAAAGCGCACATGTCGGAAGAAACCAAAGAAATTATAGATCGTCTATAAAAATAAGAAAAGAGTGAACACTGTGATCATAGATGGACGGTAAGGCAAGATATTAGCAAAGGGAGATATTTACGTCAACCCTAAATAAAATCGTTACTGCTAATGAATTAAAAATATCGATACCAGGTGTCAACGATAATATAGTAAAGTAACATAACTTAAGTTAATATAAATATGACATAACTATATATAGACATTTATGAAGCGTCAATAATATTTTTTCTTGTTTTCATCTTGATAATAACATTATAATATTAATTTTACTAATTTATTTACATAATTAAAACTTCTGCAGACTAAGAAATGTTGTTTTAATAACAATACATTATATATAAAAAAGAAATAAAAAATATTTCTCGTATTTAGCCCAAAGTAAGCATAATTAAGAGCTTGTTACGGGTACTAGATAATGGAGAAATAGATAGTAATGTATAAGTATATAAATATCAGAAATATACTAAATACTGTACTTTTCTCATTATACAAATATACCTCTGCCGGGATTCGACCCCGGAACTGGCTAAAGTAAATATGTATAATATATTCAAAAACTGTATGAAATGTATAAAGAAAGAAACTTAAGCATCTACCAATCAATAAAAATAATTAAAAGCTTAGCCTATCTAGCACTGTCACCAGGCGACCAGAACGTGTCCTGATTTATATACGTATATTTAACACACATTGATTATCGTGGACGAGACAATCCTAATGGATGTAGAAAAGCATTAATTTATTCATTACATTTCCGTAAATATCATATTTAATCCTAATCAAACAATATCACACGCGTCACATGTTATGATCAAAATAATTTATCTTTAGATTTTCACATGCTGCATTTCTAAAAATTAAACTTTAGTTAACATCAGGCTATTAGCAAATTTACGTCTAAGCCCATCTGAATACGGACGTTAAAGGTTACTTGGCCAATTTTAAGAGTCCATAATATATTACTAGTTACGACATGAAGTTTGAGATGCGCAGATACTGAGGTCAGTTTAGAAATATCCCAACAGACATACATGATAAATTAACACGTTAATGGAAATTAAGATTTAATAACCTTATATTAGTTTATATTATTATAACTGAATGATTTCAGAAAGTGAACAATTTAATTTAAGACCGTAAAGCGACAATTTGTTGATACAAATATATAAAAGGATACAAATACAATTTGTAATAATTTTTTTCTCTATTTTTGCATAAGTAGGCTTTTCATGTGAGTTCATATAGTTTATATTTTATTCTAATTTATGGTGGCAGGTACAAATTCAATGTCAATAATACCTTACAACGTCGGAATATGTAGTATAATAATTTCTACAAGCACTTTTACGATACAACAAACGACTATCTAAGGTCATTCGTACTTCTTGGCTTGTTTCCAGAACAGTAGCCTTTGGCTATTTACATCGAGATGGTTATTGCGTTGCATAAAATTTAATGATGTTGCTTTATATCACAATAAACTGATAGGTACACACAAAAATAATATGTAATGGCTTTCCACTTAAATTATTTACTAAATGTATTACATAATGTATTATGGCTTACTAGCTCAGTTTCCTTTGCTTGTAATAAAAAAAATATATAAAATTTAGATTTTATTTCTTAAAAGGTTTTAATGGTTTATCTTTTAGTTTCGTATTCTGTTTATCAAAGTTCCTTGTGTATTTTTGTATAATCTCCGCAATATGGTAACCAAATTGTGTAACACATGACATGTGATTTTTTAAATCTCATTACTTAAACAGACTTAGAACTACCTATCTACTTAAATTAAATTATCGTGAACTTAGAGACTTTTACAATGTTACATGATTGACCCTAACTAACTATGTTTTATTTAGTAATGTGATGTAAACACAATTACGTTCGACCTCAATGATTGATTGCTATTTGAAACAATCGACTTTCTGCCCATTCGCGGCACAAGGTCGAAATCTATTCGGTAATCGATCCTACGTATCGATACATTGATACAGAAAGTACAAAACAATAGTTCCGCCGATGATCTTTATTGATGTAGGTCAAAATCGGTTATTACAATTCGTGATCGTTACTAACTTTTGTAATCAGTAATTAATAGCTTTGTATCACTTAAAACTGATAACCTTGGTACAAAAACGCCATAGATAACGCCTACATTAATGCTTGTGTTAATTAGGTGATCACGAACATAAAAAAGTTAAAACAAGAAGCTGTTATTGATTGAAGATATGAAATAGGTTTAATAGAAGAGGGTAATATTTTTCTTAAATCATTTAAGATTATTTCATTACGTTTCTTTCTTTTGGTTTCTCAGTGTTTTCTATTTCTTATGCTCAATACATTAACATAACAGTTAGTGATTTAATTTTTTTCGTTAATATTATTTGATATCTATAAATGGCAACATTGCTATATTTATTCTTTAGGCAACAAGTTACTTTTTGGTTCTCTTTGTGTGCCGCTGCTGCTAGTCTATAATGTATTAGGTTTCAATACTCAGCATCCTTCGCAACGCAAGCCAGCCTAAGATAGAAAATTTTGATTAACCACTGATTTATCCGTAATCAATACTAATGTTCTCAAAACACGATGATAACGAGCACGTCCCTAACACTTCATTAGTCGAACTTGTTATTGGGTAGTTACGCAAACAATATGCTCATAGTTATTAATATCGAAGGTTAGAGTCATCGTTTTTTTAAATTATCTTAAAATTGTAAACTTTAATAACAAGTAATTAAAAATAAACTTAATATGGTAATAATTTTGGATTTTTCTGTCCTTTATGAATAAATTAATAGGTACTTGCTATTTGAGTATATCTTTAAGTATTATTTCAAACATTATCTACTAGAAGTTATTACCTAAATAACTTTTTTAATTTCAAACGAGTAGTCTATCAAAAGAAGCGAAATATAGCCCAAGCGACAATACATGGGCGACAAAAAATTTTTTAGATATAACAATATTTTTAAGGCACTATTATGTTTGTACATTTTTGTTAGTACAAAAATAATTTTATGATTGTTGGAAAATTTACGAACCACATTTTATCAATATTATTTTCTTTATAAATTTTTTAATATAAATATATCAAAAACATTTTTATAATACTAGAAAGCATCACCCCATTCAAATTGAGAACATTATTTCGTTGGAAACTTATATTGAAGCTGAGTCATGATCAGATAGATCTTTAAGGGAATGTGGATGTAATATAACTATGAAGTTAAATCTTGACAGCTAAACCAATTTCTTGACCATCATAACAACCTCAGGACTTCAAAAAGTACCACAAGTACGTAATCGTTGACTCTTTAAAGATAAAAATCGGTGGGGCCGCTCTGAAGAGATTGGATTGACTTCTATTTTGTCGGAAAAGGCGATGCGACTGACATTTGTATTGCACAATACATCTTCTTTAAATCGCCGCACGCATGAAACAAAATACGCGAAAGATTCCAAGATAACATTGTCACTTTTGAGAGCAGGGCTAACTTTCTCTATAGTTTATTGTGATTACAGATGATCACAATAATTTGAGTTTGTAACAATACGTGGGACACAAATACTTAAAGTACCAAGGAAAGTAAAGTATCCAGGATTTACGTTCAATACCTGATTAATATTGTATACTGACAAGAAACATATAGTATTATTAAGGCACGAATCAAAGTAATAAAACAGATAGCGTTTTTGCAGCTTATTATTATTTATCTTAATATCAATTAATTAACCGACTTGAAAAAAGAATAGGGTGTTGTACTGTTCGTTGTCAATTTTTTATTCTATGTATATTTAGCGATTGTGGACCAAATCGATAGAGAAGGTCAAGGACCATATCCTGAGATGGTCTCATCGTAATTATGTAAGGATCTGATGATCTAGTCCGAGGGGAATCGAGGGCAATCCTGAAATTTTGTAAAACACAACATACGTGTAGTTCAAACTATGAGTAAACAGACAGGTAAGTCAACTGACGGTCACCCATATTGACCTTAAAAACTTAACATTCAAAATTGTAAAAAAAACTTTAAAACCAACTAAAAACCGACTTCAGAGCATTAAAAAGGAACATAAATTATTTCAAAGTGTTTTATGGAGTTGGCGTTGAAGAAAAAATTAATTTCATTGATTCAAGAATTGATAACCTAAGATCGAATCCTTCTACGAAGATGTATATATTCAAGTCTCATACATAAGACATCAACGGGCGCCTGCGCCAACGCCGATACGAATCGCGCTTTACGAATGTTATGCTCCCGAATAACTGTATTACGTCATTTATAAGATGGTTTTGGCGTTGAAATATTAATGATAATATAAAATCTATTATTACTTCAATTTATTTGCAGATAAAAAAAGATTAAAATAAAATATTCCTGTTCAAGTCATTCTATAATGTAAAGATAACGGGAATTGCTCATTTATACTCGTAGAAAATAAAAATGTATATATATTATCTATGTAATCCTAGCATAATTAGAAAATAAACAATATTTTATTATGAAACTGTCCTCATAGAAAACAATATTCTTAAGTAGTTGAACTTACAACCAGTGTCAATAAACTAAAAGATTTAAATCTTTAGTTATACAGAAAGTTCATGTCAAATTCATGATGTAGAGAGCAAAGCACGAAATTCGCTTTAAGCAGCTACCTTTAAAGCAGACATTAATCTAAGCATAATGTTTAGAAATTCGTTTTAAACAAGAAATACGAAAACATGTTAGTGAGCTGTATATTATGGTTTAATTTCGTTTGTAGTCTTTTGATTATTGACTATGGCTTTAATTAGAGCCAGTGTCGAATTTTATTTAAAACTTCAGAAAAACCATAGAAAAAGTTTTAATTCCTGAAATTTGGACATAGAAATTTACTGCATTCGCATAGTATAAAATATCTTTTTGATCAAGGGGTTTTGGATTGTACCATCATATTTCATCAAGAGATAAAAGGAAATCAAGAAAATTTGATAGCACTTAATACCTTGCAAATTGAGCAGCATTTTTTTAGGCTAATTTTGTTTACCCAAGCCATTTGCGGTTGATTCGCCATGTCTTGTAAATTATAACTCGTACAAGTTTTTGGTACTTAGATGATTCATATTTTTGATTATGCTGACATATTATTGCACAATGTACAATTTTCAAATCGCACCAATAATCATATTAGGAAATCCTTATGTTAAATATGATTATTGGTTTACTACTAAATTGCTTTAGAATATTTTATGAGGTACTTCTACAGATCGCTTAATTATTTCTAATTCAAACGTGATGATTAATAACCAGTTTTTATTCGCAAACGTTTTCATTTTGTTTTTACACGCAAATGATAGCATAATTAATGTTCTGTTTTTAATGGTATACAAAACAGATGTTGTTCAGTGTATGTGTATGCTTTTTCAGTGCAAAAGTTCCATTAATTCAAGAAGAAGTACATGGTTTTTGTTGCAAAAGTTAGACATATTAATGAATTGATATTATTCAGTGTATCCGAGCCCTAATGTTCGAAAAATCCCGAGCATAAACACGGAACGCGCTCCCGTGGGCTGAATCAATGCCACTAATCTTTTTATTAAACAACAGAAGCAACTAGCCCACGTGCGCACGCGCATCAAGATTGACGATGTTTGCATATATTGACCGTTAAGATTTACAAAAGAGACGACCTAAACACCCGACCACGTTAGTTTTTATGCAAATTTCAGCCTTATTCCTATCATTAAGAAGGTACAATGATTTAATGGACTATAAAATAGGCATTTCTTTTTGAAACTTAAGAGAAATCGACTTAGGCGCTACCAAAGCATCGCATGCACAAATTGTATTTAAATCTTAATTGACTTCTTACGAGTTGTTAGAAGTGGGATTGCTATTTTTCTAAATTAGACGTAGCACGCAAATGCGTAGTTACAGTGGTCCAAGAGACTAATTTAACAGATTCGAAGGGTTTGATCGGCGAAAGTCACTTTTTAAATTGCCGCGAGACATGAATGTGGTATGTTACAACGATATTTTTTATAGTTTTTTCATTTAAGGTCGATATACTGTAACACGTTGCAAAGTTACACTGTTACACTATACTATATGATAGGAATCTGTCATTGAATACAATTAAAATTAATAGGCATTATTAAATGATTTAAAAAAGCAATGTAAGAACTGTCACTGTACAGCCAGGTGTTACAATAACTGAAATTGCATAACCTCTGAGACAAATTCATTGGCACTGACCAACCAGATTGGTTACAAAAGCCTACCTCAATGCCGCCCTACTTTCCACCTCTATCTACAGACACAATTATGTGGACAATACAACAAACAAACATACTATTACGCAGCCAACCACGAAATAGATGCAGTTGATAAAAATATTACTGCACTTTATGACCAAGATATAGAGGCTATAATGCAGATTTAAAATGAAAAAGCAAACGATGTAGTCGAATCTGACGAAGACAAAAGAATATCAAGAGCACTACCGCCTTTATAGAGGCTTATAATTGTAACGCTAATTTAATTTAAGTTGCATTTATAACACGGTTCAGTTTTCACCGAAGCAAACTTAGAGCAGGATACGAGATACAAGACTGGCGCCAAGGTTTTGGTAGTTAATGTCAGCAGGACAAAATTATGAAATCATTGTGGGAGTTAAATTTATCTATTCTGAGTATTGTTTGACTTAATGCAGTTTTATACTAATGAGGTTATAGGCGTGTGGCGTTTGTTACATTAAATATCTCTTAATATTATACCTACCTTTACTCAAAACCACTAGTTCAATATTATTTAAGCTTTGATAGGCAGTATATCAAATGGTTAAATCAGTTACACTAACAAAATTGTCCAGCATATCGAACTATTGTATAATCTTGTCATATCCCGTAGAATACAGTATAAAGACCGATCTAAAATGTACCTTATTGCCTTATTAAGAAAGGCTTTATTTCAACTTCGTCGTACAAAAATAGCCAATTGCAAACTCATACTACCGTATTACGCTTTGATTTTACAAAAACCAAGGTTGTTTGGAACGAGCTATTGTGCTGATGGCCTAAGGAACAGCTCAACCAACAAAGCGCTGAGATATCGATAAGAAGACAATAAACAATAACACTCTAGGATTGCGACACCATGTGTGACCATGGACCATGCAATGTGCGGTTACTTTAAACTTATAATTGTTTTACAAACATTTAGCTATAAATTTGATTGGCGGCATCAGTTAGCAATGATAAACAGTTAACAGGAAACGTGAGAGCAGTTTTTCTATACAGACGTAGTCCCCTGTTCTACCCTGGATATTATTCTATGGCCAATAACGATACGGCCATGCCATGTCTTTCTTTTGATTGAGATGAATATCGAAAATTGCCGTAATAATATATTTTCATCTAAGCATACCTACTGTAACAAAATAGTAAGGAATTTGGAATGCGGTAGTACAAAAGAGACTAGTATCTAATTCATATTAAATCTGATTGTAAAGCAATTAGCGACAATAAATTTTACTACTAATGATAAAGTGCGTTACAAACAATTTGGTGTGTTTTGTAAACAGCCATATTAGATAAGCAGTAGGCAGAAATGCGCGTGCGCACAGCACTACAATCAGTGCTATATCTATATTGACTGGGCTTGGCTTTGCAATTAGGTCAATTGTCTTAGACTACAATGGCACACCGCGAAAACTGGAATATTACCGTGTTAGTAACAGTTTAATATTTTCTACAGCTATAACTTGATCACTATTAATGTTGCGTAAAATATTACTGTGATATTTGTCTACTTGAACAAAATGTTAATACAAATTAAAAAATAATTATTTAAGTAAATGAAAGTGTAATTACACTTAAAAATGTCATTAAAATAACATAAATTTAATTGTTAATTAGTTGGCTTTGTTAGTTATAATACTAACATTGTAAATGAATTATTGATCTTATAAAACTCATCAAATTGATAGGCGGCATTTTTCAGATTAGATTTTCACATATCGTGAAAACTTCAAGATTCCTAGTTTTCGAGTAAGTTTTTACAGAAAGTAAAAGAATTGATCTAAAAAAAACACGTTAGTTTTTAGTGTTATTCTGTTTTTAAGAGTAAAAAGAGCTTGAAGTTTTAACAAATTAATAATAATTAATATTTAATATTAAAAATAATAATAGTATTAATTTAATTAGTCTTTTATTGATTTAATATATATTATTAATATACTATTAAAAGGTTTAGTATTTATGTCAATTTATCGGCCCAGGATATAGTTTATGTTGCCCATTTTACTGAATGCAAACCGACGGGTTGGCCATTCTTTAGTATTTTAAATAGATCAATTGTTAACCCTACATAGTGGCATT
Source organism: Acentria ephemerella (assembly GCA_943193645.1). NCBI lineage: Eukaryota > Metazoa > Arthropoda > Insecta > Lepidoptera > Crambidae > Acentria > Acentria ephemerella. The sequence goes on from OW971876.1 coordinate 11,781,688, forward strand.
GATTTTATTTATACACCGCCTTTTTCGCGATTTCCCACTGTTTTTGTGACAGCCGACCAATTCGATGTCGGTTCGTGATATTTATTATTTTAAGCTGCGAACAAAGAGATAATACTGAGATTATTTTAAACATTCTATAGAAGAATCTCAAGACTAGTGCAGTATAAGTTAAACTGATGTCTGTGTTAATGATGATTTACGTGTGATGCTATTACGTTTACTTCAAGAATATTAGGTACACTAAATATACTTTATATAAATAATTTCTTAAGATTGTCTTTGGGAAAACTAAACATTGATTGGATATTACTGTGTTTAGCAGAGTACTTCAATAAATGACTATTTGTTTATTTATATTAGCTGGTATTTCTCTTTTAGATTGATAATAAGAATTTTTATTATATTGATTAAAACGATAATAATGCAAATGAAGGCGTATATATACTTATGTAAGCTGTAAGGATTATAACATTTTAGAAAAAATACAACATTTTAGTCAATCTATATATATATAAAGCAGAAATCCTTCATAAATTAAGCAGTACAAATTTATTAGACAGGTATTCATACTTTATCCTACTACAAATTATCTTATCAATTAATTAACGACCTTCAAGTGTAAGCAGCTGAGAATTTACGGACGCTGTATACATACCTACAAGGTGGATCTTATTTATCACACAAATTAAACTACAAGTTCGTGCACATTAGGAAACTAAATCTTTAATTAAATAACATGTTACCCCAGCTCCTCAAGAAAGCAGGGTGTGTTCCCACTGATTTGATTAAAATAAAACGAGTCCAGCGTTAAGATACGACTCGGGTGCAGTAAGCCACCACTTCCTACTCGATAAATCCAATTAATTCCCTGAAAATTAACTTCGGGCTTGCTATTTCCCTATCAAATGTCTAGAACAAGCCCTAATTATTAGGCGGGCCAATGTTCGGGCTTTATTGTTCGTCGCCAATGCCTATACCGAGATATGTCATTGAAATTTACACCTTAAACGAATTACAATAAGTTCCCGCGTATTCGCTAGATCTGCACTAATTAAGTAAGGGTGCAACAGTTTCTAGTTCCCATTAAAATGGTGATTTTCGTGTGTGTGTGCATCTGATAAGGCTCTAGTTCCATTGGCGACACTTCCTAGAGCAGGCAGACGCGGAGAAAAGTAATTGGCGAATGTTTATTTCTTTGATACTAGATATTCTGAACGACAAAGACAACACGGACGGAGTTTTCATCCAATTATTAACCATATTTATGATACTGTGTGATTGTATATATTTTTTTGAATAAGTGTATTTCATGTATCTACATCTTTGTTTTTGTGAACTTATGTAATTTGACAAGAGTTAATTATTAAAATTTTAATTTTATAATCTATTGGTTGGAGAAACTTATTAACATACTAAAGGGTTAATTAAAAAGTATATTTTACAAGCTGACCCGGTCATCGTTACATTATTTCTTTAAAAATTTCTGGAGAGTATTTTCTTTACCACCTTGGGTTATTAAATCATAAAATCGGTGAAACAGATACGAAGGAGGTTGATAACACTGCGACACGATACTTTTGTGTATTAGATTTTTTGGTAGATCACCAGTTGTCAATACATTAACCAATGATCTGAAAATGTGAGTAATTCTGATACATAACAAAATATAGTAAGTTTGTGATATTGAGCTGACAAAGCTATATTAATTATTTTTATAAACTTAATTATCAAAAACACGAATCAACGATTTTCAGATGGCAAAAATAGGTATTTTGCTGTCCATACTTATTTATTTTGCTTGTAAATTAATCACAGCCCATTATTTTATTACGTAGGTAAATATTACTTTTTTTGCAATCGTTACTTGCGCACTGTGTTCTTTCTGAAATAAACTGAAAGAAAATAACTATTTCTACTTGAGTACCATTAAAATAGCAGCTATTTCCAAACGACCAGTACTCCGATGATCTGCAGCGAACGCCAGATGGGACTTCCGTGTCATTATGCGGAGGGCGCGCCGCGTGCGCCGATCATATCGTCACGCCATTGTTTTGGAGTTTCACACTTTAGCTGTTGATTGATTTTTAAACGACCCTGTTATTCGTAGACAATCATTCGAAAATTAATGTCATTCTGTTATTGAACTTTTGTGAGATGAGTTAATTAAATACGAATTGATTTTGTCAACAAAAATAATTATTTTCGTAACATTTGTTTGATGGATCAGCAGCAGAATATCGGCTTTTTTTCATTTTGTTTTTAAAAATTCATATCTCTTTTGTCAGAGTATTCATGAAAAAAAGAAAAATAGGTTTTTAGAAAAAAATATTATCTAGAGGTAATATCCAGGGAGGAAACTATAGACGGCCGTAGGAGAACTACCACTGTATATAAAAAATGCTCTGGTGTTTGCAATTAATCTTTTTTTTTGTAATATCTTTGACATTGTTTAAATAATGTTAAAAATAAAACTTTATAATTATATTTTATACTTGTAACGTTTGTGTTTGTAATGTTCGTATCAACTGTTGGTAAATATTTTATCATATTATTTTATCCAAACAGGATCAGTGGCTTTTTAGAAATCATGAACATACACGAGGCTACAATACAAAACTAACATTTAGAAGTCAGAAAGTTACATTGCTTTATTTAATTGCACACTGTTGTATGAAATTTGTCCTATATTAATTTATTGTCGATAAAGAATACTGACACATGTTAGAGTACATTTGTTAAGTACAATACTTAGCTATAAATTTTACTCTGCATCCTAATTTACACATCGCACAGTTACTGGAACCCTCTAATGAAATAATTGACTCTTAACTAATCAATCGTCTTTTAGTTTCCATTATCTAAATAGCGCTATCAATAGCAAGTCTCAGTAACCTACATTACTTCATAGAGCCTTATAAAACATAGGTCTCAAAGCCGGATATGCGTTAAGTCTATTGTACCACGTGTCTGCCCCAGATATACTTTACTTGTTCGCTTATTATCTCCTGTTTGGTTTAACTACCAATGAATTTATCTGTAGAACAGCTGCAATCGATCACTGTCTTATTAAATAAATCTAAATTGTAGATATTTCTTTTGTAAAGTCTTTGTTATATTGTACGTATGTTTCGTTTATCTGATACTTTTGTTATTATTGTAAATTGCATGATACAAAGGATACCGGCTCATATTAGTATGTAGGTCAGTTAGGAGACCATAAAATTAGATTTTATAATTCATAAAATTATTTTCAATTTGATTTTTCAGTAAATTGTAACTTCAACGTTTAAGAAATTAATGGGAGCATGGTTTCGATAGGAAAGTATTGAATATTATTATTTTTGCAGCATCTTATTAAGAGCCCTTTCATATCAGTGCATATTGGTTTTCGATTGTATTGCCGTTACTCAACGGGTAAAGAAGTTAACTAACACCATACCATGAGATGCAACTTTATAAATTTTAATATCTCGTACCACAGGAGCTAATTACGTCCAAGTTGTTGAAATATGCAGTGTCACATTGTCACTTAACATTAATTCTGCATAAGTTACCGGTCGTATCATTTCTCAACTGAACCTTTATATTGTCATTGCTTAATCCGAATCACGAGTGAGCCAGATTTGTTCAACCTACGTTGCCCGTCGGGAGTCACGCTATCGTGATATGTAGCTCTTATCGATTAGAAATAAGTTTTAATTTGTTATTGTTCTATTTAGTTTCGGCTATTAATTGTATTATTGTTGCCGTTCACCTTGTCAACGCTTTTGTTAATCGATACGTTTCGAAATTCAATCTTGTCTGTCAAATGTCTTAAATTTATGAGATATATGTTACTTACCGGGTGTTGCTGCTTCTATTTTTATAGAAGATCCTACCCAAATGAAATATTAAGTTAATGAGGTAATCACGCATCGTTGGTATCTTATAATATAGATTAATTCATCAATATTATTGCAATTTTCCTGATTTACAATGTCAACTATTGATAATTTTGGGAGGCTAGGCAGTATGTCGCATGCTGCAATAGCTATCTTCACACATGGGCTCCTTTACTGCTTATCATCAGGTGGTGTTGAGTCATTTGCAAAGTTTTTAAAAAAAAACTTATTTTTTTTTCATTGAAAATAGGTGCCATGAGAATATTAATTTAATTTTAACTTTTAACAAACTATGTGATATAGTTAAATGGTGTAACAACGTATTTTAACAAGGCTTTTTAATTAATTAAAGTGGGAGCCGAGTGCCCAGCGGGTTTGAGTGTGCAACATATGAAGCAATAATTTATATTGCAGATAGCTCATTCCGTCGGATATGGCATTGATTTTAGGAAGTACTCCAAATAAGTATTCATTTTACAAGTAACTGATCAAAAAAGCTATCCATTAAAACTAATGACTAATTATTAATATCCACTATCGTTTGACAAAGTTTTTGTTTTCAATAATGCTGAAATTGATTACAAGGTCACCAACGTTTTCAAGCGAAACTGATATTTGTGGTTAGTTAACACATTGTTTGAAAGAGACAGGCAATTTGTCCCTTAGATACTTACTGGTAAAACGTTATTTATAGGGTGCGCAAAGATATGAATACCGATGGAATGGTGTAGCATTAATAATACTGTACGACCGCTTCAGGCGGCCCGTACGCGCATATTTCAAATTGTAATAACTAAAACCATTTTTGATATTTCACATGCCAACAAAAGGTATGATCAGCGGAGCGTGTCACGCGCAAGGCCAAGTTTCACCTGTTTCGGTTGCAAGTATCTTTTTGTAGCGATCTTAATTCGAGCCAACAAGTGTGATAGTGAAAGTGAGTTACATAGTTATGACGTAGTTGGCGTGTGCAAATAACTCAAGTGATTTTGAATCGCCTGTTAAAACTAACAGATTACGGCATTTTATAGCGTTTAAGTTAAAAACATCTCGCGAGATGCCTTGTAAATAGATTGCTAGTCTACTGAAGAGAACGTACTTGTAGTTTTGGAGGTGGCTCCAAACCTACAAGTTGGTTTAAAGAAGTATACTCAATAGATGATCAATGTGTATATAAATGAAATAACGGTTCTTTGTATTTTTGACTAAAATTTGTTCTGAATTCTTGCCTGTTCTTCTCAGACCCCCCGATAGATTAATGAAAAGATGGCTTAGATTGCCGTTCAATAAGTGTACATATATGTACCAAAGTTGAATAAAACATTTTACTTTGACTTTGTCTTAAACAAAAAAAATATGAAAATAAGAATATTATGAACGGGAGTATGTATTTTTTTCAAAATTGTGCGTTCTTGTGAGAACATAAGCAGTTCTTTATTAGTTATATGTATAAAAATATTTGTAGTAGATTATTGAGGTAGTAACTGGCTAAACCGAATTTTTATTTTTTATTAAATAAACAAATTATAAAATAGTAATCATACTTACTACTTTTTCCTTCCCACCGAAACCCACTTAATCACTTCACTACCGAATTAAGAAAGGTGATACTTAAATAAAAGTGATACGGTTTATATTTCAAAAAATATTTTTGAAAAACTATTTTTTATCAGAATATCTTTTCTTACTCGTACAAGTAGCGTACTTTGTAGCTTTACGCTTAAATCCGCGTCTACGTCGTTAAGCGATTAAATTATGTTCGTTTGCACAACTCAATGCTTCCATGGGTCAGTTTGGGGTTAAGGAAACACTTATAAACAGATGTTTGATAGATTGCTAACTAACTTATTACAATATAGAGTTCAAGTTCGTATGCCACTGGTTTTAAAATTAATTTATTGCAATATTACAAAAATTAATCTTTTTATCGGGTAAAGAATAATTAGTCTTAGCTTACCATCTAAGTCGATTTATTTGTGTTTCGTTACTAAGTTTACCCATGACAATATAAATCTGAAAGGCAAATGCTCTTTCAAAGTTAATCTACTGACAAATTTGATGAAATTAATTGACAAATACCGCCACTAGCCGCAAAATACAATAAATAATAAACAAATTGGTTCAACAAGTTGGTTTGTGTGTTTGTTCAATAGTTTCAAATTGGTTCTAATTTGTTAACCTATCTCTATAACTACCTGTCACTTACCTCATGCCATCAAATCCGTCATCCGAACCGTTGATAGTGAGTACCGGCGCACGCGCATATGCTTTCGCAACTCTGCGGTTCTTCTCGAACACTATTACTTTTGCCCATATCTCATCGTCTATTTGTGTCCATTTGTCTAGTACTTCCTGTATGTGTTCCTGTGGACAAAGATTGAATGAATTACTGTTATTGTTATAAAGACAAAGTTATTAAATATTAAATCAGACCACCACCACCAACGAGTTGTAAATATATCCTAGAAACATATTTCTCCCAATTTTTATACACTGGCTGAGAAAAGATAGAGATGACATACAATTATTATTTGTAATATTAGTTACAAGAGACTATTTTATTGACTTTAGACTGTGATGAATTAAAACCACCTTGCTGTGCTTAAGTTCCATTGATCCTCCGATCACATGTACGTAAACGACCTTGCCCAATCGTTTCATTATACGAGATTGCCAAAGTTATACATTAATCCTCGTAAAGCTATTCTGGCGAAATCATACGACACCGGCGCCCGCGCAACTGCGGGTTACGCTCTAGTAATAGTGGGTGTATGTTCTAAGGATCTTATTTGTAAAGATTCATGTTTCAATTGATAATGATGCTATACAAGAGTTTGATGAAATACACGCTGAACCATTACACAAATCATTAAGTAAAAGTATGTCCTGGAAATTTCATAGAGTTTGAAATGTCTATATAAACCTCCCAGAAACAAACGCTACTTTCAGAATGGGACTAAAGGTTAATTTCAAACTGGTATTTATACAAGAACTTGGTTCAGATATAACTATTACTAACAATAGAAAAAAAAATTCTACTCATCACAAGTTAAAAATTCTTTTTTGAAAACACAGGTTTCTGGAGGTATGATTTTTATTTTCAACTGTTTAAGAAGCAAAATGTGTAACCGGATTTTGAGTCAACGTTTATCAAATCAGCCAATTTACGAGTAAAAGGAAAACCCCCTTTTTTTCCAACACCATCCTTTGTTATTTTAAGTTTAAGTAAGGAAGGTACTCAATATGATGTGATATATTTAAGGAAAGGGGTACATATAAACACGTTTCCCCACTTAATTTACTGTACTATATGTTTTGATATCGTTAAATAATTAACTATCTATTGTGTTTCTGAAAAAAAATTTATTGAAACGTAAAACATTGGAGCATCATTATTAATCTTAAAACTTGCGATTGGCGATTCACGTAACTCTCAAATATTTGATGCAATATTAATCGAATAATAGTTGCTTCTTTTTGGAACTACATAATTTCAATTATGTGGGTGTATTGTGGTAGAAAATTCTTTGACCCTGTAGGTACGTGTCAAGCAAGATACTATTATAGCCACGATCGTAATCTCTTTCATTAAAAAAAGAGTAGTATTGATTATGAAACATGGTCTGAAGTGGTAAGACAGTTTAGGGGGATTGCTGTTGTTAATTCTAACAAAATCTCACGAATTGAGATGTTTTTTTATCGTGTTAGGCTGGAACTGTGACCATGGCGGTTAAACTGTTTTGACTTCAACAACAAGCGCAATTAACTTGCCAATTTGAAATGTGTAGAAGTGATGACAGTTTTGAATAAAAGATTCATATAATAAAATTAACTTTGAATTTATAAGCTTAATTATTTTTATTTTTTGCAATATTTTATTTACATAGTAACAAAATTACATGGATAGGTTAATTAGCTTGTTATACTTTAAAATGAGGAGCTATTAGGTTTAAGATATAGACTTAACATAAATAAAAAATTAAGTAAGATTTTAAATTTGGTACTAGCTTGTTTTTGTTATAACAGTTGTGTATACAACATGAAAAGTGTAATAAGGATCTTAAAATTTGGATTGTAAAATTTGACTCTTGCTAGACATTCATCTTTGAGTAATAATATCAGGTTCTAAGTCTTAATGTTATAGCCATAAATATATTTTTTGTTTTCACGTTTTCGGTTAGGCGTTATAAAATGCCCAAATAACTTTTTTTTTAACTTCAATGACTGTTTATGATTTAAACTACCCGATGTTGTAATTGCCCTAGTAAACATACTATGTAATAACTAATTTAGTGAAATTATTTAATAATTCTTGTTAAATTTACGGAGTGATTACTTATGTCCTTACATGGCGTTACATTGTTAACCCTAAGAACTTAAGTACCGACTTATTGTTATATTATGTACACCAATGTATCATGAATTGTAGAATTTGAGTAACTTTTATTTCAGTATTGGGCAACGAGTAAATGTCAAACTACGCTACCAGTGACAATAATCTACGTTTACAACTTAGCATCGCGTCACATGATTTTTTGCTAGGTTTGTGACCGAAGATTTAATAGATTCTTGTGTCAAAAACCTAATGTTTAAAGTAATTTGTACGCTATTTACCTACCTGTAATGATAGGTTTTTTGCTAACCACGTCTGGAGAATCAACTAAAACTACTCTCAGTTTCATGATAGTGAGAACATTTTGATTATAGTTGTTGGGTTGCAATTCAAGAAATGATTCGAACCGTAATTGACTTTCTGTTTCATTTTCATGTTATTATTTGTGTTATGTTTATAATTGAATTGCGGCTTTTATATTATATAAACGTATCCTGTAAGTTAAAGAAAGTTTTTAAAAAGCTAATAATATTTTTAATATCTGATTAAAAAATTGGTAACATTGCACGATAGTTGTTTTTTTCGAATAATGCCTAACAAAAAGACGAGCCATTTTTTGATAACCTTGTGACACCAACAATATCAGAGTAATTTTTTCTTATATCGCTGATAAGCAAAAAACATCTGACGACAAGACATACTGTCATTACATACGGTCTTGATTTTTATAATTGATAGCACAAATAACGATGACTACCCACAAACATCTATTCATAATATTCAGACTAACATAGCTCCTTGGAAATTATCATTGTAAACGATTTTCCTGTTGCAAATGCACTTTCATTCTATATAACCAATAACTAGGACCATTGTGAGTCCTTAGTGTTTGTAGGAAGTCTGAGATATTCAAACTTTGTACTTATGAAAGCGTCTTACAACTAAAGGAAGGAAAATGTAATTTGGAAGATTCGAAACGGGAAGTCAAAGTCAAAGTCAAAGTCAAAAATATTACACATACGAGACTATCACTTATCTCAGGTTTCCACGTTGTTTGCGTGGACACTTTGCATTAATCTTTTAAAAGAAACAAGAAAATCATGACAGGTGAACGGCTTTCCATACTAAATAACGAATATTGTATTTTAGCGTTTGTCCCTGATTTGCTAGGTTTGGTTCTTTCTACACCTATCTTAGTATTAATGGTAATAAAATGAATAAAAACTTCATTTCTTCTCAGAATTTACGAACTATTTTTTATTTTTATTTTACTAAATTAGAAGTGTATGCTAATATATAAGACCATATTACAAAGTATCTTAAAAACGAAGGACCTAAATTAATATTGTGAAAGCAGTTGTAACTACATTGTTACTATGAGTGAATATTTTGTACAACAAAATGTTTATTCAAAGTTACATAGTTATACTTCTTAAGAACGGTTTTAGTTGAGAACCACTATCCTCAATATTTGAAATCCATTTTATGATAAAGGTGTTTCCGCTAATATGTTCTATGATCTGTTACAATCTAGATCACATTGTGGCGGACATGCGCGTACGTTGATTTTCATTCTAGTTTTGAATAAGGTTCGTTAGTGCAAGGTTTTGTATTTATTTGCAAAGCCAGTCACGCTTAATCATTGGACGCATGCAGCCTTCTTTAGAGGTGTGTTTAAATGTTGAGGTAAAAGATTCTGTCTAGAACAATCTAACGAAAAAATTTTACTTGTTGTCTTTGAAATTACTTTGAAATAAAAGGTGGATATGAATAAAAGTCAGAATTATAGAACGTTCAAAGTACCTTCATTTAATTAAAGCTTATTAAAATTAAATTAAAATAAACTAAGAGCAAAAGTGTTGTAGACATATTTTTAAAACTTAAAATGTATACATAATCTTAAATGTGACTATATTGACACGTGAGTTTGACCCTACTCAAGGAAGGCCTACAATTCTATTTAAATGTATATTTTGTGCACGAAAATGGCAATCTGACACAGATAGTTTTTTGTAGCATCGATTGTACACAAAATAACAATAAACATTATATTATCATATCTTACCAAAGGAATATCACAAACATTACATTAAATTAAGTAAGGCATCGGCAAACTTAATCTATACTTATGCATAAGTTAGATAGAATGGAGCGTGGCTAGGTGTGGTCAATCATGGTCAACTGGATTATGTTAGTTAAGTATTTTGAACAGAATGTCGTCTGATCTTAAGCAAAAGCGCGATGACAGAATCTGTTTTATATCTGTTATTTAACTTAAACGATCATGAATAACATACTTAATTTAAAACGACAATAAAATTATTTTATCTATATGCAACATATCACTGCCAGAAGACTGGAAAGTTCTAGAATCAACGGATATAAGCTGTGAACTCTAAAGGATTCCTATAAAAGATCAATTTGTCTGGTCGAAATCCTACAAGGCTCAAAGTAACAATAATAATAAAAAGGCGCCGATTCCTCTCTCTGTCGTCTCTCACCCTCGTCCGTCTGGCCTCCTCTGCCGAGGGGTATTTTCCCATCCCTCGAGCCGTCGAGGGATTGGGAAGAGTTAATATTGATTATTAAATAATAAAAAAAAGAAAAAAAAAATTAACCTCTCAGTAGGTGTATAAAGAAGTGTATTCTTCTCGGGGATAAAAGTGTCTTAGACTTGGGCAGACTTAACTCTCTCACTACAGAATCCTTCATTTAGCTCAGAATTCAATGTGCTGTCAGTGACCTAAAACTCTGCTTTATACTATTGACGCGATTGATCTACTATAAATTATATTGAAGTTAAATTTAAAAATACTTTCTTAAATAAATGTTTTGAAGTGTGCAATGTCAATAGACCTCACTTTATTTTAATACTGTGTGCGCTACAGATAATATTACTATTAAGTAAATTCTAGTCTAGCCAATAATTAAAATGGCACTAAGTTTTAAGTGTGTCTATTCCTATAATTTGCCTGTACCAGTGTTTATCTTGTCTGTTGCCCTAATAAAAGAAAAAATATCAAGAATGAAGAGAAATTATCGCATGTTTAGAAAAAAGTATGAATGGACTGCGTCAGTAGCATCGCGTTGTACCGAACATTACACATACATTTTATTTTCAATTAAACTTATAATAGATGTTACTGTAATTTTCATGATTATGCTTCAATCAAACACTGTTTTTACTTTCACAATTTCAATCTTAACTTTATGAGAATAAAGTTTATGTTACAGTACTTTTTCAGAATTTTGGCATTGCCTCGCAATTTTATGGAATGAATCTCTGTGGTTGTAAAGTGAGAGTGATAAAAATGTCTTAGAAAAATTGATGTGAAATGGTTTTGTCATTAAGTAAAAAACATGAATCCTCTCCCAAAAATATTTATTTGACTAAACCCAGATTACCTGAAACCTGTCCTTGATGTTTGGGACTGGGCTTAAATGGGTTTTATTGCGTCTGAGACATCTTCAGACAGATACTAAATTATCAAATGTTCAAAATAACTAACTCACAGTCATATTAATTGCTTCATTAATGCGTCTTATATCTTTTTAGTATTATATTTTAGTATTAACATTTTAATTGAAAATTTTCTTTATAAGTTTTGTTTATAATTCATAATAGATTATCTTTATCTCGTTATTTCGAAAGCCATTGGTACTGAATCCATTAAGAAAAATAAATATTTAAGTTTACGCGCGGTTTCAATATTCTATCTATATATACCGAGAGTCCTACCATATTTTAAGAATGCTAGACAACAAAACTTAAGTAAGATACCTTCTGTTTGTGATTGAATATTGAAACTGGCCGCCACTCGTCTTCAAAGTTTTTTCCTCACTTTTGCAATTGTTTAAGTTGACAACCTTACGCGTAATTGATACGTGGATTTCTATTTAATTTTGAAAATTTCTTACAAAGCTTATATCATCTAATACATGACGTAATATGACAATTGAAATAATACATAACTTACACAATCCAATCGAAAAGGTTTATCACGATCTGTTGAGCAAGTAATAGCATATCAGAATTGAGTTGCATCCATAATGCATACGTTGGACCATATATAAGCAACTGTATTACGAGATTGCTCAGCGAAGGTCGTGGAAATTAACAGTGCAAAATAAAACCTATTGCCGGGTATTAGGTCAGGTTTTTGGTGTGATTGATTTCCTCGTGCACAATTTGAAAATGGAACATATATAAACAAATGAAAAAAACGGTCTCCGTTCTTAATATAAATTTTTAAACTTTTATTTACAATATTAAAACTGAAATAAAGTCTATAGACTTCTGTAGAAAACATCGCAAACAGTTTCAATGAGAATTTCAATTCCGCATACCTACCTACTTCGAACACAAAAATTATAATTTGGACTCTAACGACGAATACTATGAAGTGATATTTGAATCACCGATTTACAACGACCTTGCAGGGTCGTTTCTCTGTCTACATTCTAAAGGCAAGTGTAGGTATTGGAATTTATATTACCTGTGTTTACTTTTGATCTAATTATAAATCTAGATTGCTTTGGAATATGTCTCATTTAAATTTTTGTTATATTTTTATAAATAATATTTTAATAGAATTCTCGTTCATTGTTCACTGTTCTCCCTTAAATTATCTACGCACAGAATTTTCAAATAAAATACAGATATAATTATATAATATTAAATTGTAAATAATAAATGACAGCAAAATATCTAGTGCTGATGATACCCAAGAGGGTGTCCTTAATAACTTGAGAAACTACATGTACAACAGACACATTAAACTGTCATAAACAAAATTATTGTATCCTTTTTATTTAAATTCAGAATAAGAGAGTAGCTCTTCTCTTAAATTTAGTCTTCTTATAACACATCTTAATAAAACATTACAATAAATAATATTATCTAGGCCAAAGTAACCATTATTAAGAGCTTGTGTTATGGATACTAGATAACGGAAAAATTATGTATTTTCATATATAGATATATGAACAACCATGACCTGACACTAAATTTGTGATTATCCCACCAACATCTGCCAAAGCCACTCGAACCCAGGACCCCTTACATGCCGGTCGTCGTAATACACTGTACACGTGTTCTAGTGGTGAGAAAGGACTGAAGCAGGTGACACAACGTCTTCTTTTGTTTTTACACAGTTTTCAAGGCGTGATTGCGTCAAGGTGCTGCTGTGGTGCGGAGGTACCGGTTACCTCTTGACTAGCGTATATTTAGGGTTTTTTGTCGTTTAGTCACCAATTGTCTAATGGCACCCACGTCTCTTAGGACTTAATTCTCAAAGTTAATTCGCAAAAAGACTAATTTTCGCAACCTACCACGCACACCAAGTTGAATGAAAAGGCATTTTTTTTTCAAGGTAATGTATAATAAATATATTTATTTGTTTTTCTTATAATGTGTATAGAAACAGTCAGTCAGGTATCATGTGGTTGCAATGAAAACCATTAATGGAGGAGCACAAGGGTACCCATAATACGCCCATGTATTATCGTTTTTCAATGGATCTCACCATTACTTAAATTAAGGCAAAGTGTTAACCTATTTGAAAATAAACAGAAAAATCCACTTCGATTCGCTTTTTTTTATTAATTGCAATATTTTGTCAATGTCCCTAAAGAACCTTTTTCCATGAATAATGCAGATAATAAATCTTACTTTGTGTTGGGACCAACATCCTTGCTTTAAACGTATTCTTTTTTTAAATTTAAATCCATACGGTTTTTATCTTGTTGAAGTATTTTCGAAGGTCCCTCATAAAGAGGTTGCATTCTCTCATCAAATACCGAAACGAAGATAGACTTTCAAAAATGGAGATGTATTTATTTAATTTAGGTACTTACATTAATCATCATAACCTTTAACTTATTGATGTGTTGATAAATTCTTGAATATCTTCAATAATCTATTGCTTATTTATACTCTAATAAGAAGCAGTGAATCATTAAATCATAACTTTGGATAGATAATAATTCATAATCATTATAATAATCCATTTACTAATTCATAACAATGGGTTTGATTATGTTCAAATTATGTTTATTTAAAAAAGAGAATCGAATAAAATAAGAAAAATTGTACTTTATTGTAATTTTTATTAGATATGTATTCAATATGGCGTTAAATTCAAATATATTAGTTACTTATTATTATTTCATATATATAAATTAAAAATATTCGAATCTCACAAAAGTCTTATATATTTATATTATCTTTAAATTTTAATTATGTATAACTTCATACAGTTTCGATAGCAAGTAATATTAGACGCAAAGTGGAGCAACCTTGAGCATCCCTGTTAACCTTTACAGATATGCGCTTTGCGTTACAAATATGAGCGGCTTATAAAGCTGAGTACATAATGGAGAATATTATTGGATTTTTTTCAATTCACCACATATATATACATACCATATATATACCACCGCAAACATTGTTGCATATTTTTCCCGCCGCAGCGTAATAGTTCAAAATTCCATGTGTATATATTTTGCTCTATAATATTTAGTCTAAAGGAAAGCCAGTTCTATTCGAGTTTCCCTAGCTCTCTTTCTAAAATTGTGACGAATAAGCTATGGTAGCTAGGCGAGGTATTTTGACATGATATCAGGCATTTTGTCACTTGAGTATCTTACTGACATAAATTTATTTCTAGAATGAATTAGATGTTAATAAAAGTAATGAAACATTACTTACTGATGTGTACTAAGCTTTAGTAAGTAGCAAAGGGAGCGGATATTGGTGACATTGTCTATAACAAAGTCTCATGCGCCTTTACATGAAGCTTAATATCGATTATCGGCACTGAAAATACCCACTAAAACTCCCCGCGTAACTCCATTGCCCTTCACAGGGGTAACCTGATTCTGCTGAGTATAGACATTTTATGTATTATGTACAATTTTTTATGTATTTTGATGATGACATCGGGTCAGAAGCTTTGTGCTCAATAGTGTAACAGTGTTTTATCTACTCATAGTTGTTTACAAAATAGTAATCTTTAAAAAATCTTGTATCACGCATCAAGTTTGTGATCTCGCAAAGAAAATTCTAAGGTAATATAATGAATGCATGCCACTCGCGCTCGGTGGTTCGATGTTATTACATTTGCATGATTGCCGCTTCAACTTCAGCTCTGACGTGGAATAGCAAGCAATTACAGTAATTTGAATTCTAATCGGCCTTAGAAATGAATTGTCGTGCTGCAACCTTAAACCGTTTGTCCTATGACCCAGCTATGACAGTCTTACGTCAGGTTTTAAATGCGAATGCTTACTTAAATTTATTTTTAAAACTTTTGCTGTATTAATTGGTCAATCTTGGAAACCTAACCAACCCAAGTAGTGTAATACTAGTGTAGGGTAGCAGAAGTATCTCTACTTGTAGAATAATTAGTACTTAGTAGTTTAGTGTAGGAGAGGTACAGATCGGAAGCTAGCTGGTAAGGTCGGGTCAGCATAGATCTAATAGAGATTTCCTTGAGCCACTTATAAATTCATTTCAATTAAATAAAGTTAATTAATTGACAATAAATAAACTATTTAAATATGACTGACAATATAAACAGATATTTTGATTTACTCTTTAAATTTTGAACTAGTGAGTCAGTAAGTTGGTCAATGAAACAAAGTATAAGTATTAAATATTACCCTATTTTTGTTTATCACAGTTTTCATTTTTGCTGCGTTAATAAATATAGATAAATTCAATTTATATAACACCAATTTATAAAGTGTAAGTCCGCAAGAGTTTACGCTGACACCGCATATAAAATTTGACAGGAAATTTTGTAACAGTCGTTTATCTTAATCACTGCATAGTTTCGTAATATTATAATTTATTCTCATCATTTTTTAAAACCGAAATGTCACTTAATTTTGATAATTATAGCAATAACTGTTAGGATGATCTTTCAATAGCCTGTATTGGAATTTGAAGGTTCGTCTATAAAAAAATGTGCTAATAACTAGTGTCAATAGTTTTGAAGTATTACATAAAGTCGAAGCAACCTTTGACTTTTATTTAAATAATAAATAGCGTTCATTAGATTGTTAGAGATGTGTACGTGACATAGAACTGATGACGTAATATTGTTTAAAATATTAGTGTTCACGAAATAACATCCATCCCATGATGTACTCCCGCTTACGGATTGATAGGTCAAGCAATTATTCCAAATCAGAAATTTCAAAGTTATTTGTGTAACTGATAAGCGTCTTAATCTGGCTGGTTTGCAGGAAAATGTATGTTATGTATATTTCCAAAGTCGTTTAACTGGTTCGATATGGTATAATGCGATAAATTTTCTAAGTATACACATTAGACCGCAAACTCGGCTGTTCTATTGTTTCGCAAAATACAAACAAACCGCTCAAAATTAACGGACTCCGTCACATAAATCACAAAAGTTGGCACTCATAATTCACAGCTTATTCTTTTGTTGCCTATGAAATACTTGTTTTGTTCCAATTACTCACTATACAAGCCGCGGTAACCGCTTATGATAGGCCCTATCCCATCATAAGCAGTTACCGATTTACCACCAGGGGTACTGAAAACTCTTGCATTACCTACAATGTAAAACTCCAGAAGAAACGTTCTCGATACATTGAAGATTTCCAAAATACTGTTTCCACGTTAGATTCTGGGTCATCATAGTTATAGATTCCTATACGGGCTTTTTAAACTGAAGTAGAAAAAAACTATATATTGTCCATTTTAATACAGATTCTGGTATTGACTTCCCAATATGTCAAAATTTCTTATGATGACCATACCCAAAGGCTGTAATACAAACAATGTTTTACGAAACACTATGCATTGTAACTACAGATGGAACCAAATTGGCCGAGAAGTAACGAAGTAAAAAGCAATGTTGGCCAATTTTAAAATGTTTGAACCAATTACGCAAGTTGGAGCAATTTAAATGAACGTAGCTCAAGATAGAAGCTTTGTTTGTGAGTTGCAAAGAAAAATGGCGTACGTTAAGCGAGCATGAACGTAGTGTTTGCATTGTAAATTTGATTCTTTGAAAAATTGATTCTTTAATCACTAGAATAGTACTCTCTTCATAGAGGAAGAGAGAATAAATATTTTAAAGGTTAAAGTTATTATTTATCACAACGATATTTCTATACTGCTTTTATATACTTTAAAGAAGAGCAATATTCATTTTTAAGTGATAAATTATATTCTGTGACAATCAGAATCTTTTTTAAAACTGTTTTTTTTTATATTTTCATATTCATGTCCACATGTCCACGAGGACTTCGGCTTTGATCGTTTTACACTTGTTCAGGTCACTTGACATTAACAAGCGTTAAGCTTCAACAGTCTTTATATTAGCTTGAAAAGTAATTAGCAAACGACTTTCAACCATTCGCCACTTTAGATAAGATTGAAGGCACAATGATTCATCAGCAAATGTGAGTGGTGTTCAAGCATACAATAAAAGCATAGAGAACAGATACATAAATGAGACAAATGTAACTCGTGCCGCCGGTTTGATGGATAGTCGACTATGAATGTCGCTTTGCAACTGACCAATCATGAATGAATTGGCATTAATGGTCAAGAAGTGACAGTAGAATTCAAAACACTGAGACACGAGTCTCTTGTCACTTGAAAATTAGAAGTTAGAATAAAAGATGTGACATTTATAATTATTTTAAGGTACATTACAAGGATACATTTTGACACACGTAAAGATTAAGGTGAATTGAACTGAAACGGGCATAAATAAGCGTAATTATTAAGATCTTCTAGAAAATTAATATAAAGAAACCACGGTTATTCTGTTTCTTGTATCTGAAGTATCAAATAGTGGCATTTTCAGTGCTCTGATACAATTCCTTTACTTCGTGCAATAACATTGTAACGCACGAAATCGTAAGCGAAAGCGGGAAATACGGAGGATCTTTAAATAACTCTTAAGCAAAGCCTACTCTCATTTTACTTATCCCAATCATCTAGTTATCACAACTGTATCCAGTGCCAACAGAATCCTTGCCACCACATAAAAAAAAATATTGTCGCAATTGATAATGCGAACAAAAAGTGTAGAGAACACTGTAGTCTCCTGCCCTTAACTATATTACAAAATAAACTTTCATACCAATACAAAGAGTCGAGTTTTCTTAATGAGGAAGAACGCATTAAGTTGCAGGACAGGACAGGTGTATGAAAATGAAAGTTGTTCTCTTCCTGCTCAGTGGCTTGCCACGGCGCGGGCGCAGTTATGGCTTTTGAAAATGATCCCAAGGACGCTGCAATTATGCGATAAAAGAGTTCATATATGAACTATTTAATATATAAGATTTAGACTGTGTGCTAATTCGTTAAGGTCGATGTAATCAAAATAGATACGGTATAATGTTTTAGCTTAAATAAAAACCGTTTATTTAACTTTATTTTTTTAATATTAAATCGTTGCCTTGCATTCGACACATTTGTAAATTGAGTAATCTTTACAGAATTACCATTATCATACTTAATTTTCTTCAAGGAAACGACGCCAACAAATTGGGGAACGTATATCTTCTGAAAATGGCAAAATAATCTTATGAGTTTATTGCGTACGCGGATGAAAGGAAGAGTTGGAAGCTTTATACGACTTTCACTTAACCAGATGCTAAAAGTGAAACTGGAATCGACTTAAGTAATCCAAATGTAGCTAACTGTATTGATACTATAACCATTTTTTATCATTATTCATCAATTGGGTGAATTATTGTGTACAAATTACTTGTGTAAAGAAGTAACAAAGCAAGAAATATAATACGTGATAGAAAAAATTGTAATTAGATAAAATAGACGTCGCGTGTACTAAAAATACGAAATAATTAATTTTAAATAACATTTAAAGAAATATATTAATACAGAACTATTTAAAAAGCTTTATGCTCAATACAATCTAAAGATTAGATTGTGTCAGTAAGTGACATTAAATTTAAACATGAAGCACGTTGCGTACCAATTGGCTTGCGTTAAAATTTACCAGTTTTACCGAAACAGGTAATTATGGAGGTCACAAAGTAATGGAAAAACAAGAAGTACGTTGTAAGGGTGAAATTATAGCTCATGGAACAATTGGCGATGGCCGTAAAACCTTTAAGATATGTTGCTTTAGTCAAAACATGGTTTTGATAACTAAGATGATTCAAAAAAATTTATGCCTAAGACACTTGTATATAATAATAAAAAATACTCCAAACGAATAATAAAACCTTTTATCAAGCTGTAAAAGATCATTTGCAAATGTTTACGATCTCCAAGAATTTGGAATAAAGGGCATAATTATCAGTGTCTGTCGATACAAAGCATGAATGCTATGAACTTTACTTTGAGGTCGGTGTACAGTAAATGCCAATTGGTGGTAAAACCTAAGTTGGGTATTAAACGTTTAAGGGTTATCCAAATATGTAAGATTTTAATCATACGTACTTGCGTGAGAACAATTACAGCAAATGCTTTAATTTAAAAATATGTTCTAAAACCCTCCGGCATTTTTTTCTTTAGAAATTGTATTTATAGCCCTACATCAAAGCGTCAAGAGAAAATTAATCCTGACAGATTTGCAAATAAGCCCGTGATTTTAAATAAAGAATGCACGCTTCTCGTGTGGAAGATTTGATTTGCATGTTTCGCTAAAAATGCATATCACTGTTAAGGTCGATGTATTGATGAGAAAGGGTCAATTGAAGGAACACCCTTATACTCTTTGCATTTGTATTCACTCGAGGATAAATTAAATCGTGATTTATCGAGATTTAAGCAAGTAATGATTTTCTTATTCCTTTGTTGAATCACACTAAATGAGTAATAAAACATTGCACTATTTTACGTTCTTTGAATGCAATTTTATAAATATATGAAGGTAGGTAAGATATTTAGCAGCCGGATGTCTGCGGGTGCGTTCGCCTGTTAAATGTTTCGTCAAGGACGCGTCGAATGCCAACCGTTCCCACATTTATAAGATCATCACCATATGGGTCGCCGCCTTCTTATAGGGTTACATGTTTTACTTATGCCCTAATGAGTTCAAAATTATCTTCTTAAATACTTAAATACATTTTAGCAATAAAAACTCTCATAAAGTAGTCTTAGAGTTCTTTTGATTTAATTACTTCGTGATTTTGTAACCTAATCATTATCTGAATAAGTTTTATTAATTAAAAATCTAAATCATTATATTACAATTTCCCAAAACCATGTAGATGTCCACGACTCCTTTGTCTTTTGGAAAATTATGTGTATTTCTCATCTGACAGAACATACAATTACATCTAATTGGAAATTTCGTTACTCTAATACGACCTTAAAGCTTCAATCGCTCGTAACAGTTACGTCTATAAAAATATTAATCATATCCTCAATCGACTGCACACTGACTCGCGGGCTTTTTGGCATATCATTACATAGTATCTAAATATCATCTATACACACTTGTGTAGTGACAAATCTTTCGCAAACGATTGCTAAGACCGAGTTACGTCACTTCAATCTTGCCGTCTATTAAATGTCAAATATTGACCTGTCACTAAAAGAAGCCACATGTCTAATTATTAATCGACCGCGTGTGAAGATAAATTACAAATTGTCAATAGTTCTAAAGTTGCAGATTTTAAATTGCTTTTTTAAAATCTAGATTTATGGCCAAAAATTATAACTAATTTAACAATGATGATGCACTTCACGATGTTTGGATTGAAATAACTTATATAAAGCTGTTAAATTGAATCTAAACGTAAAAACTTACGTATTAATAATTCAATATGTAAATCACACTAAGTTATTTCATATCAATAATTCCAAAGATGATTTATCAAAATACCTTGTTCAATTTACTACTACGTAACAGGCCTATCACTATAACTGTACTATTTGTACTTTTGTAAAAGTTTCACTTTTTAAACAATATGATTTAGTCACGCAGACAAAGTCGTGATCTGAGCCAAGCCCAATTAATGTGTCTTGTCTATATTATTCAGACAAAGATTAGATATAAGCAACTGTTTAATTCATTTGACGAGAAATTTGGTTAATACTACGGCACATCAGGTAACCAATAGAGAGAAAATGACAATAATAACAAGTGCATCTTATAAGTTGACCCACCAGTATAAAAAAACAGAGGCCTTTCAAAGAACAAATGAACGATGATTGGGAACATCTTATTTTAGAGAGAGATATAATGGTTTTAACTCGAACTTGACCGATTAATTGTTGAATCATATGGTATATGAATAGAATAGAATATTTTTATTGCGAGTAGTAGCCTTTATTTTAATTTTATAGTAAATTATCTTGTACTGGCTGTGTTTACTTAACTTATATATTATAATACATCACTAAGTAGTCAATTGATCACTTATATCAGCTGAGAACCGTCCACTGCTACGCATAGGCCTCCTCTAAGGATCTTCAAATGGATTGGCGCTGCGCTGCCTGCACGCAGTGACCTTGAAACGACCTACACCAGATCTTCGGTCTACCTTATTGGTAGGCCAAACTCCCGGTAAGCCACCATCGCTCAGGACACTTCCACCCGTTGGGGTGACACCCGTTGTCAGTCTTCCAGGGAGACTCCCCTGCATTGTGCCTTGACCGCATCAGGCTGTCAGGGACCCTTGTTCTGTTGTCAATTCCAATTCGATCACACAGATAAACTCCGAGAATAGCTCTCTCTATTGCTCTTTAAATGCCCATTATACGTACATAAGTGTAAAATGGAATTATTGCTTAAACTAGTTAAGCCTGTGTTGTTAACTTAAAATATCAGAATAAAATTTGTCGTTGGCTGTCAGTGTTATATTAAACATACAAGTGTGAACCCGTTGCGTGTGCGCCGGTGTAAGTGGCACAACTGCGCGGGCGCGGTGTCAAGTATCAATTGCGACATTCGCGAACGGTGACCAGGCAGCAACACTTAATTGCAAGAGTCTACTCTTCGTGTATACAATTTCTTCTTCTTGTTTTATATATAAAAATGAATTTTAGTTCGTTAATCTCGCCAAAACGACTACAGTAACGATACATAAATTATTAATGTATTTATGTATCGTTACTGTATGTATATTTAAACATTATATATTTTGCCTTTGATTATTTTTGTAAGTTTTTATGAAAAACGAAGCATGTGCAACAAAACGTTAAATAAATAGTGCGATATTATGCACACCGAACAAATTACTATTAATACTACACTTTAAAATTAAGGATTTTTTTTGATATTCTAAAGAAAAGAAAAGTTTCAGTGACTTCGATTTGCTTATAAACAAACGCTAAAGCGTTAAATCTAAGCATAATACCTTTAAATCGCGGTACAGTTTGTATACAGTATTTCTTTTAAAAACACTTTTGACCTCGAACTACATTTTAAAATACTTGCTATTAAAATTTCTCAATATCAAGCCTTAGTTGATACACTAACTGTAACACAATATATTTCATGTCAATGTTTTAGACACTCAAATGAATTTTATTGTATAAAATTTGGCGTCAACATGACTTTTGAACTTATCATGGTCACAACAAATATTCGTACAACAATTATTTCGATAGGTACCCAACTCTAATAAAGCTTTTGTCATGATCACCTGAGCCAGTCATGAAAAGTTTAAACAACTTAGCGTGATACAAAGACTATTACTGACCTTTTTCATATTTCAAAATAAAAATAATACAATTTAAAGTAACATAACAGCGATTTAAAGTAATGCAATTTTAACATCTAATCGTTTTTTCGTAAGAAACTACGAGCGGATTATTAAATGCTAAAGGTTATATGTAAAAGGCCTTGTTTCCTGTCCACTGAATGATATTTTAATTTTGATGATGATATTTAATATACGTCTTTTTTATTTCAACATTATTTCATATCTTACTAAAGAGTTACTGCGACTTGTACAGATTAAATAGACTTTATTTAAAAATTAAAAATATTATGAAATCGCATAATTTTTAGATTATTAAAAAAAATTCTTCAGTATCATCAAACTAGTAATCGTTTTCATTAGTTACTAGTAGTATAAACTGGTTTATTTACTTAGATATGATTAGGAACCACGTCCATTATTGTCCCATCTTTTAAATTTTGTGATCACTGTTCTCTAGCATAGAACTTAGAATATTTTGCATTGAAGTAACCAAATTACCTGCTTTGAATTAATGTTGTCAAATAAAGGACAACCTCATCAAATTAATCAAGAGACATCAACGTCTAATTTAGGTTTGACATTGCATATTCAGTAAGGTCATATGTCTAAGCGGCGACACACGATTTCCACTTAAAGCACCGACGCAACACACCATTGTGTATCAGTCACGATCTCGATCAATGGGTCATAGCTGACCTGCTTGCAAATATTTGCAGTAAAAAGTGAACTAAAATTAATACGTGCTAGATTTGGACTGACTATAATAACTGTATGTCCACCCACTACTATGCCATTAGCATCACAAGACACGCTATGCATAAGTGGGCTTGGGTCAAACGTTCCATGGCCTTCTCTTAAGTGTCAATCAGTGAAAACTGAAATTTAAAACGACAAAATAATTATACCAATATTGATAGTTCAATGAGGAAAAATCGGGAACTCAAAAACAAATAGTTACATGGTATAAATCACATTAATAACTATGTATATGTTAATGACCATGAAAGTACAAAACATATATAAAACATACAAATATACCAATACTGTCTCCTTAGTTATAACTTCATTGATCGGTTTTGTGTACTGTTCGTTTTTTGACCTTCATTTTATGCTTAAGCCTACAACGGAACGTTCCTACAAATTACATGATACGCTGCATGTCATGTAGTATGTGTTAGGCGTTCTTTTGTAGACTTTAATCAGCGTAACAAAACTGTACGCACCAAATATGAGGCCAATGTCCAACGATGAACGGCAAATGGCGATAGTTAAGCGGTTGAAATTAAGCAAAACCGAGGAATTCTTGATATAATCATGTAATTTACAGAATGACTTGGCAACTCGTACAACTGCTTTTGTCGATGTAGTGAGGGGGTATAAATATGCATTTATAAGGATATAAAATATTCGGCGCAACAAATTAACAAGTAAAGGTATAGGATACATTCATGGTTTCTAACAAAGGAGTTACAATAGTCAAGTTAGGCAGTAAAATCTCAACACCATAAACACATCAAAACTTTCACTATCAGCAGCAGATGTCACGTTTGTAGTTTTATTTTGATTACAATAAAAGCTAAATAGACGCTTGCCGATAACTCATAAAGTGAGAGCCGAAACAAATATCATGACCAGGATCAGCTGTTGCTCAATGTGTTGCTGTGTGAAATACAACGACACCACAGCCCACGAGATCACAAAGAGCAAACAGCAAAGAGCTGTCGATGGAAATCAAACAAGCGATAATATCATTGGAGAACTCAACGCTAAATGTAGCGCTGTACGCAGCACCTCGCTTTTGTGCGAGACGGCGTGTTCTCACGTCCTTAATAACTGTAAGCAGTCGGAAACGGTTACAAAAACGTAACCATAGACAAAAGAGAGGAAAAGTAATACTCGGAATAGCTATGGGAGACAGTAAAATTGCAATCAATGTGATAAAATAGTTGTTGAACTTGTACCTTACTTTTTTTTAAAATAAGGTAAACCAACAGATTATACATAAAAAACTAAATCAGTCAGATATTCCAATTACATCGAAAGTTATGTATGACCACTTAAAGGTGTACTCAGCATGATTTGTGTTTCATATATATAAATTGGTCTTATTGAGTGTGAAAAGTGGACGGGATACCAGAGTACAAGACTAATATTTGTGCGTGTGTGCGCGTGGGTTTATTTGTTGTAATGCGCTTGTATGTAAAATTTCTGTTTCTGTATTGTTTTTGTTACTAATCTACTTATCTATTATTGAAAATATGTAGAAAGATTATATATATTGCAAAATTCTAAGAAGCACGGCTGAAGCACTACTTTGCTACTATATAATTGAAGACAGTAAGTATAATTGAAGTAATATTCGGATAACGGATCGATCAACCGTGGAATTCAGGTGCTTTTCTAAAGCACTTAATGCAACCGTTTTTTAACAATATGCAGTGCATAATTATAAAGGCAGAAGAAACTCGTTACGTTAAAGACAAATATGAACTTATGATGTCAATAATGTATTTAGTGAAAAGGTTATATTATCTGTAGTAGCTGGTGCTTTCTATGATAATATGTCATTTGACAGCTTATTAGAGTGGAAGTGTGAACTAGGCCGCAAACACCGTACTAAATTGTTTCGATTGAAAGCGGTAGAAAGTTTGTTTGTTATAAACACAGAAATTATCGATATTCAAAAGTGGTAAGAAAATGTAGCGCAGCATGAATATATTGTCTTTTCCACGAAAAGGTGCTTCTTAATTTAAAAAAAATCAAATTTCTCATTTTTATAGCGTATGATGTTGATGATAGGAGTTCGTTGAAGTAGCGTTCGATTGGTTTTGATAAAGTAATAAAGCCACTTTCGCCATTTGTCCCTGGATGGGTCAATTTAAATTTGTTATCCAGAGCTCTTAGTGCTTTACAAGGTACGTTAAGCTGATGGCCCCATTGTTAAATAATCTTTCACCCTTTTGATTGGTATCCATCCTCATTTAGCAAACGTGGTGGTATTATGGCCCAACTATAAATGTGTTTTTCCTATGTAGGAAAGTCTGTCCTATGTTTATGATGAAGTTGAGGTGAAAATTATTATTGTTAAATCCGAATACTGTCAGACGTGTTTCTAAGTAGGAGGGAATAAAGCAGAAAATCCTTTCAGAGCACTCTTAGCTGACAAGCGAAAGTAAAGTAGTAACTACAATTGGTTTTCTCCGCAATTGTTGCATTCATTCATTTTACTTTAGTGTAAATATAATATTGATAAATCCGTCACAAAAATTTCATAGTCGTTAACAGTTCCATAGATATTATTATTAACACTAAAGATAGTGTTTGCTGTAAATTCAAATATAGAAAACTTTAGAAAACTGCTAGAGGCATCGCGTGAAACACATGTAGTTATGTCACGGTAAGAAGCACACGCGATCGACGCGTCAGATGTAAGCGAACTCGAGGCGCAGCGTATGAGCGTGATGTGAAATTTGTGAAACGATACAGACGTATTATGTAAATATTACTTACGCGGTTATTCTATGAACCGTCACGAATGGGAGCTCAATTTAGAGATTGACGTGTGACATATGAGTAACCGCGATCGTTACACATTCACACGCTGCTACTATTTTGTTAACCAGGAAATTTGACGTGCTTACACAATGTCAAAAGTGTTTGAGGATATGCGAAGACAATTTCTTTTGCATAACCGATCCGAGAATCACTTTCGAAAGAGTAAGTTAATCCTTATTAAATAAAGGCTATTTGGTTAAGAACATTGATCGTGGATACTGATAGAAAATATTGTGTAGCTGGTTCAATTTCAAACAATCGCCGAAATCCGACAACAACCAACATGTTTCCAATGTCTAAATCTAGTCTTAAATATATTTTATTTGAGATCTTATTTAAAAAAGAAGCATTAAATATTGAAGAATTTACCTTATACAGCTTGTCCTTCTGATACCACACATCTTCTTCCTCCTCCAGCTGCGCGGCCTGTGTGAGGTCGTCGCGGGAGCGCGACAGTATACGTCTTCGAGACACCATCTCACTACTCGTCGCCGCTTCGAATGGGCCCAAACTAAAAGAAGATAAAATGAAACTTAATAAATTTTATCAACAAATAAAGAGATAAGTAATTTCCAATAAAATACATTCGTGGTTAGCACACATTTTAAGTTTCGTAATTCTTTAATGAATCAGATTTAAAGTCTTTTATAAGAGATATTTAATATAGTTCATGTTAAAAAGCATGATACGGCAAAAGTAATCAATGATGTAGATTTAAAAGATTGCGGAAGTATTGAAAGTGTATCATGGGACATTAAAAGTGTTATGGTAGAACTCTGAAACGGAGATCATATCATTGATACTGATACAATTGTCAAACTTTCCACAGTAGATTAAGTTATACGTAATCGTATTATGAAACGGAACAATAGCGGCGGTGAAAGCTCAGATATTCGCGGTCGTATCAGTGATAATCTTCATCGCTTTGCCATTCAAAATAATTCTGTATCATTTGTCAAAATAGCGGACAGGTTCTTCTGACGAACTTGTAAGAAATATTACTGTGATCCAGTAGATAGTAATCATCGGTGCTAATAGATCTTCACGGGGTGTTTTTGTTATTTATAATAAAGTGTAAAAGTCATTTTTAATAACATTTCTTAAGTTTTTTTTCTATTAAATGGATCAAGAAAGTCTTTACTTTGCTATCAATAATATCACACAAAAATTAATTGCGCTTACTTATCCAATAGATGATTCGATTTTAGAAGTTTGTAAATCTTATTAAGAAGGCAAAATAGTACCGCTACTCGCATAAGAGTGGGTTGCTTCTTTACATCATTGGCAACAAAGGCTTTACTTCCTTCCGAGAGCTAACAATGTATGGCATTGGAGTCGACATTGGCGCTCGCAGTCCGTATCTAACGATCGACGGTTCCTCCCATTCATTTGATGCCCACAAGTTTGTTTACGTTGAATATTGCTAATAGATCGCTTGCGGCAAGTTCAGCCGAAGTATCATCGGGTATTGTATGTGTTCTATCAACATCATTACGTTTGTCTTGCTAATGAATTCCTTAAATCTTAGAGTCCTCCAGAGTCTTCATAGTCAATTAGTAAGCCATGAAACTTGGTGAATTGATTGTTAGTTAAACATGAATAATATGGGTAGGAACTTTAGACGGTAGCATACATTATTTTGCTACAAGAAAAGGTGAAACGTTAATCACCTCTTTTATTAATGAAGTATACTCATTCGTTCTTACCCAACGAAATTACTAGCTATTTTAAAATATATGCAGATCGGTAGTCAATGATCGATTTCAAAAGCAATTTATAAAAATTACATGTCTGTATTAGTAATTGGAAACTAATTTAAATCGTTTTCATCGGCATATAATTTTCTCTACGAAAGTGTTTTGTTTATTTGATTCCAATTGCAGAATTAATAAATTTTTCTAAACCCTTATATGGACCATTTTTTTTCATATTTATACTGCAAATAAAATCTATTTGAATGGAATTACTTATAAACGAAAACTTTACAACAAGAATGAATACAGATAAAAGACATCCGATTAGAATTTAATTCTTTTGAAATTTAGTTTACATTGTAGCTCAATTAATTACCAATACAATTTAACTAAACTTTCACAGTCGATTTAGTTCTAGTTTGCTAAACCAGTATCAGTTTTAGATTTATCCACCGTTACCGCATGCTTCTAGATCAAGATAGCTTTACAAGGCTCCGGCAGCTTATTCTATTTTAGTTGGATATTGATTACATGTTTTCATAGTACCTACCAGCCAACTACACGAGCTCCATACAGAATTCGTTCTGCTATGCCAGCGTACGCGCATACAAATTTAAAGCTTAAAAAATTTACTGGTGAGTTGCATTTTGATATGATTATCTACATCATCGAACAGAGAAACCCGGAAAGTTGAATTGTTACGTTAAAAATAAACATTTAATTAATATTTAACATTTTAAAAGTTTCAAGAACTACTAAATTGCTGTTTTTTATTAATACTTAAACTTACTAAAACTTTGAAAACAGGCTAACGAAAACCATGGTCCATCCTGATAGTGATCACAAGAAACAAGTATGTGCATAGCCTAACGTCGTAATTGAAACGAAATGTTTACTTATAATTAATAATCAACGTCTTTGTCTAATACAAAGATATTGCAGGATATAAAACTTAAAACAACTTAATTGGACCATAATGTAAGCTTAGACACCTTACTGCGATATTTGAGTGGCGCGTGCGCAAGAGTCGTTGATCGGGTCGCGTGCCTGATACAAGCAAGGAGATTGTCAACCGTACACTGTTGCATAAATAAAATCGTTAAAAGCCTGTAAATTTATCAAATTTTCATATCAACCAGCTGTGTAATACTCAAATTGTATTGTGGCATTTTGTTAGATTCGTAGGTACATAGTATTTTTTTAAATAGAAACTATTATTTACCAATGCTTAACATACAATAGGAATTAAGTTAAATGTCTATAACATATCAGTGCAGGAAAAATTAAGAGCTTTTCATATATACTACAACATAAACAGTTTAAATATCTAATTTAGATATTGTATTTATTGCTAAATACAACAAAATAAGTATCAACACTATTCAAAATGTATTTGCTTTTTAAAGATTATGAGGCACTTACGTTTATTGACTAGTTTAGTAACCACAAAAAATAAAATAAAAAAAAACAAATAATAAATATAATAAATTAACTACATTTTCTTAATTCACCGTTGTTTATCCCAATTTATGAGTTTGCTTATAAAAAATGTAGCAATTAGATCATAGTAGGTTCTTGTACACAAACGTTAGCAAACCTAAAAAATAAAGAAATAAATATAAATAATGAATAAAAGTTTCTTTAAAAGCCTGTGAAGAACTAGGATAAATAACACGTCACAGGACCCGTTCCTGCGGCACACTGACCCACATCGTGAGGTGAACGCTTCATAGTCACAAGCACTAGTAATAGCTTTATCGATACCTATATCGATAGTCGATAGAATGCGAATATTTAATCTAATACTCAAGGTAACATAATTTTCAACTTTATTATAACAAGTAGATATATAGTTAAAGATATAGTTTAATGGCAATAAAAGTGCCATCATTAATTTTCTACTCAAATTAAAAACGTTATTAAGTGCAATTTAAATAGCTTATTATACTTTAATGAGTTTTCAAATTCTCAACGCATATTTGTTGAAGGATAGTTGGTGTTGTAAGTATGTGTGTAATGATATTTTGATTACATGTCTGTTACAACAAGCATTTAATGGTGCGCCTTTAAAATATTTTATAAATATGTAGTATAAAATCTATTTAGTCTATATTGTTATAGACAACATTATTTACTGATTAATGTCACATGGATTTAATTTACATACCTATTGTAAAAAAGCGCACCATTTTGAGGATATATTTCATTATTCCCAATGAAACGCATTTAATTATTCCATTGGGTTTCAATTATATACAAAGCATCATATTAAAAAGGCCATTATAAATATAATTCTACATTCTCCGTTTTAAAATTCTATTCTGTCTGTCTGTCTGCCTGAATGCAATAATCTCTGAAACTACTGAATTGATATTAATGTGGTTTTGACTGAAATCATAAGCAGCAGCTTTGTTTCATCAAAATCAGATATCGAGTAAAAAGTTATGCTAATTTAACAGTGGCGCTATTGCGATTTAGTTAGAACCAAAAATCTTTTTTGAGTTTCTCGCTAAGAGAAACTGGTTGCTTGGACAGAAGAAAATTAAAAATAAATAAATAAACTAAAACGCTGTTTATCAGTAAAAATTACATCTTTTGATATTCAAACACCGATTCCTCCTTGGAAAAAAGGTATTTCTTTGATTTATATTATTGAAGGAGGATATTTTTAGAATTAAATTGAGAGGGAGTGAAAGTGCGAAAAATGTTTGTGTGTGAAAAAATCATTACTTTCCTGTAAGCCACCCGTGAGTAGCAGATGTTCACTAATATATCTAAGAATATGCAGTTTATCAAATTTTGAAGACTAAATAATTAAAATTGATTCGTGAGTCCCATTAAAGTAATTTTTAATTTTAATAGTTATACAACCCTCAGATATGTATGCACATGGCACGCAAATATGAACAAAAAACTAAATTAAAGTTTATATGGCCATAATATAAAAGGTCACTCATTTTGAGTCTGTTTTACTTACAGTAAAATTTTGTTTATCGATATCCCATTCCATCCAGGTTTTCCCCTCTCTATGCTGCTAGACGACTAGTCATTACAACTTAGCGGAGCGAGTTTATGAACGTTTTTTTTCTTTTTACGGATGTGAAGGAATCCCCGCTCGCACGGTATTATTAGGTCGGAATAGCACGTGGTATAACGTTATCTTTTTATGGTCTTTTATGTTTTAATAAAGTATAAGTTGATTGAATTGTAGTAGTAAATGTTCTGATGTGAAATGAATTTACTCTTGAACGATTCAGGAATGTTGGGCTACAATGATATATTTTATGTTCAATATATATGTAAATTAATGTAAGTAATTATAATAATATAACATTTCAATCACTCACACCTATTATCTAGGCCAAAGTAAGCATTATTAAGGCTTTGTATTATGGATACTAAATGACGGAGAAATATAGATCGTAATATGTATATGAATATTTGAAATATACTAAATTAATATAAATATTCGTATTCATCATACAAATATCTGCCCCTAAATATCTGCTGTTATATTTGAAATCGGAGAGATTTTGATCAAGGAGACGGCGGTACTGACCATAAATGATTAAGTATGTAACTTTATATATATAAAGAAAACTTTCATCTCCTTCTATTCATTTGTTTATCATAATATCGAAAGTTAGGGTTCGATATTCAATTCATTGGGCTGTCAAGTCATTGGGCTGCACACATGACAACAATAATCCCGGTTATTTTGCAAAATCTCTGAGAAACAAACGAGGTTTTTATGTGAACCTTCCCCTAGCTCATCTAGGCTTTAAGACAGTATGCCTTGACGGGAGATGGAAAAGCTTGGAAAAGAAATTCCTAGATTCCTAATAGGAGGGTGGGTTGAAACCACAGTCAGCGTTATGGCACTTAGCTTGGTCGCTTCGTGGGACCCGAACCAACCCCTTAAATAATGAAGATAGAACAACCAGAACTAAACGAGTTCAAATGGCTATATTTTTTACTAAGAACATTGTTATTATTGTAACTATTACAAAAGTGAATATTATGAAATAGGCTGTTGTAAATTTTGCATATTCTTAAAGAATATTCTTCGAAACTACTTTCCAAGTCAAATGACAACGTGTTGGTTATTTTAAACGACTGCCTTTTATTTGTACCAAACAGCATCTGATGACGAATATCTCAACATAATTGTACAATGCAGTCTTTATGCCTTTAGCTTTAAAGTTCAATATTAGGTACGTGAATACATGATCTGTCGACATAATTTTCGAAAGAAACCATCCTTTTGATGATTTGTCGCGTTCTATTTTCGCTGAATAAGTTTGTGTTACATGAAAATGTTTTTGAAATAGCTTCGAGGTCGTATTTTTATATGTCAGGCTACATTATGTATTTTTATTTTATAGCTCTATTGATCATAAGTCTTATATTACCTGTTAAGACACAATTTATTTTTAATTGGCAAGAGGCAACAGGGATTTTATGCAGCTGAATTAATATGAGAACAAGAGAAGTTCAAATGTAAACTGCTAAAATTAAATTATCTCCAACCGACGACTATTACTTTTTAGATCTTTTCTCTGCTCAGTTTAAATATTAATTTATTCTTTTACAATTGATTTAAATATATTATTAGAAAGTGTTAAAAAAAACATACTCATTATAACTGTAAATTTAGAGCGGTTCCTTTTTATGTTAACACTCGAGGTACAACTGTATATTTAAAAATATATTTTTTAATGCACTGTAAAACAAAACATGTATATGTTTATAATACTAATACATAATGACATAATTGATTTGTAAGTGTCATTATAAATACTAAAGGCTGAGAGTTTCTTGCGCCGCTTCTTCTCTGCAGCTACTAATTCGTCGAAGCGGTAGTAGGGTTGATTGGGAATATGCATACTAGTGTTATTTTTAATTTTAAAATAAGTATTATTTTAAAATTAAAACTAACAATTTATTTAGTACATATTTAAATACTATAACTGGGACAATTAGTAAATGCCCGGTTGATACCCAGTAAAATTATGACTATTGCCTTTATAATTATATTTATTTATTTTCTTATACATATTCCCTGTTGTGACGATTTAAAAGAGCTTAGTAAATAAGTCTATTTAAATAAAGTTATTTTTGACTTTTTGACTTTTTTTATTACATAGAAATAAATGTCAAAATTGAAGAGTACGACTAGATCTTCATATGAACTGTAGAGTAGACGGAACATTCACAATTACAGTTGCTCAGCAAAACCCGACCCGCTTGTCAAATGTTACTCAATGTGCTATGGACGATTATAATAGTAATGCAACTGGTATTTCCTGTGAGTCTCTGTTCGCAGATCTCTCCGCGATACAATGGTACACCTACATTAGCTTACTAGATTGAACAATGACTATAAATACTTAGTAGATCCTCTAAGTGTCGGCGTTTTTTCACTTTAGTTTTGATATCGAAAATAAGGAAACAAAAAAGAAACGCAATTATATTACATTAGGCACTTTCTGTCATGTCGTATCTCATGGCATAAATAATTGCACCAGAAAACTGAATCTAAATTGATACACCACAAGGGTCCATCACTAAAGCGGATCATTCTTACATACTTTTTTATGTTCTACACTGTTCCAAATACACCCACAATTTTTCGGAGGCGTAACTGAGCCAAATACAGCAATGTATCACCTTTTGTCACCTGTATACTGAGAGTAGTTAAAACCACAGAGCCGATTTGTCAATACCATTATATTGTAATATCATTCAAATGCATGTTTAGTTTGTTCAGCCAATCCG
Source organism: Acentria ephemerella (assembly GCA_943193645.1). NCBI lineage: Eukaryota > Metazoa > Arthropoda > Insecta > Lepidoptera > Crambidae > Acentria > Acentria ephemerella. The sequence continues at coordinate 11,815,599 of OW971876.1, forward strand.
TTTAAATATGTATTTGACGTTGTATTGAAGTGTCAAGTTAGATAATCGTGTTTATTTTGAGTTATTGTTTTAACGATTTAGTAAGACGCCCCACTACTAGATGGGACGTGATAATGACGCAGGAGTGCAGAGATTTAGTTAGCGAAATTCTAAAAGTTGATAATCACGAAAACTTATACAAATCACTAATTCGGTAAGTATTTTTGAAATTATTGTTAGTGTAAATCTATATGAAAGTTTCGGATAAAAATTAAACCTATTGTTAATGAGCCCATTTCTTTCTATGACGTCACAAATGTCTATGACTTCATTTTAGCTTCGTGTTTTATAATTGACTACATTAAGTAACGGATAGACGGATTCATTGATAAGTTTAAGTGAACAGGTAAGGAAAATCGGTTGGAAAAAACATCTAAGTGAATTCATTTTCATTCGATAATAGAACATACTTCGACATGCAGTTTTGACAATAGCTTAGGCTTCGAGAATACCTACGCGAGTTACGTAAAAGGTCAAAGGCGTTAATGTGGGAGCCTGCTTCGGCAATTGACTAATAGTAGAAATTAAATCTGTGTTCAATTTGTGAATAACGCATTGTTCATGCGATTATACGTTTTGTAAGTGTTAACTCCGGAGATTCAAATAGTGAGGTATATTTTAATAAGAAGCTTTTACATTAAGATATTTATATTGTCTGTTACGAGCTCTTGCGTCGTTTTATAGTAAAATATTTATTTTGTCTAGTTTGATTTAAAATATTGAAAACAATGGAAAAACAATAATAATTTGAACATCCTGAATATATCAATGAACGAGTTTTTAATAGTTGTTTCACTTGACAAGCCGCTCATCACAGGAACAGATTGTGGGTAATTTTATTAAATTAAGTTATTCGACAATAATTTGATTTATAGAAAAGAAAAACTTTTGAATTATTATTTAACAATTTATGTACACAAAAAGACCATTGAAAGGACACAACAGAATATTAGAGAATTGTACAAAGGTACTGCTTATTTCTATAAGAATCTATATTTTTGTTGTCATTGGAAATTTGAATTTTCTTAAAAAAAAAAACATTAATTTTAAAAATGCCTTAATGATATAAAGTGTTGGGAGCAAGGAGACTTATTGACATTTTTACAGTCGAGGCAACGAGTAAGTGGTACTCTTGACACAAAAAGCATTGCTACTATGAGCAAGAGGAAACTTGTTTGACATCCTTTTTTCCTTAAATTATGAATTAAGCTATTAACCATATCATTTTATTGTTTCATGGTCGTCGTCCAACCTGAAAGACGAAAAAAGCTACTACTCACCCGCATTAATCTTGAAGTTAAACATCCTTTATTATAGTCCTCAGAGTACAGCTATCAGATATCTGACACTGACAAATGCGCACGCGACTCAAAAGCACGAAAAGGTGTCAAGGCGTCGAATTATGTTACCGACTGGACAAGATTCGCTGCTCGCTTGATAGCTGTCATACGACATGTGTGCGAATTATAAGTCTATGAGTTCATTGTAAATTATATAATACAGATTTAGAGAGTTACAAAGCTATTCTTTCGCGAGATTTTATATTTTGATTGCATTCAAAACTTTTATTGAAATTTTTAAAATCAAATTTTATATTTGTAATACCAAAATATTTTCAATTGAACATTATTCAAACCTTTATTTTTATTTTATATTTTACGCATTTTTGAGTAAGTATAAATTAGAATGATTAAACTGTGCTAATATAATAAATCTGAAGAGTTTGTTTGTTTGGTTGAAAGCGATAATCTCAGTAACTATTCATTCTAATTTAAAAAATCTTTATGTATTGGATAGTCTATTCATCGAGGAAGGCTATAGAGTATATCACGTTATGACCAATAGGAACTGAGCATCAATGAAAATTTTTGGCAAGAACAGAAAAAATATACTATTTAAGACTTTCAATGCGTGCGCTGTGTAAATAGTTCATGTAATGCAAAAATCTATCTTTTAAGGTTTACTCATTAAAAACTTTTTTCGTAATCCTTAACCAAAGAAATACACAAGTAAAATCATACCCAACTACGTTAGGTCTGTCTTATTTTCTGACGTCTACGCGAACGAAGTCGCAGGTCCAGCTAGTTCTGCATAAGTATGTTCTCACTTGTCTTCCAATCTTTATTTTCTTTCCCATATGCGTTTTGTGTTCATTACTTTGTAAATTAATAAATAAAATAGACGAACAAGAGTAAGGAGTTTACACTATACCTAAATATTCGCTAGTCCTGTTACAAATGCAAATTATGTGATATTACGCCAGATCATTCTAAAAACTGTAACATAATTTCATTACACTCTCATACGTGTATAGATTTTAAATAAAGATGGCGGTATCTGCCGTTAACATCGGATCATATTTTGTGTCACGGCTTAGTGTTCTTGTATGATTTGAATTTTAAAATTAATAATAATACTTTTTTACATTAAGCCGCCAGACAGGCACGGCATAGCAAGTAATTTGCGCTAGATATTAATATTATATATTTATTTTACGGATGAAATATATAAAGAATATCTATCACATTCCAAGTAACATCAAAATGGCGTGATTTTACGTCAAACTCGCAATAAAACCGTAAAATGAATAAATTTCAGTAAATTTCTAAAGTTCCTTAGTATGAAGGTTGATAATTATTCATTATCCCAGATAAACTTGGCGAACGGCAATTTATTTTCGAAACAACATTAATAATATACGCTTAAATAATATACTATTTTTATCACTCTTTTCTCTAATAAATATATTAGTATAATCCAAACGGTGTAACATGTGCTGTTTTATAAATTCCCTAAACTAGGTCTCGTTTCCTCCATAATCTGTCTAGGCCTAATAAGGTTGCCATCAAGTTGTGCGACTTTAATCTGCGCCGTGTTCACGTCCTCAATTATACTTCCATAAACTGATGGCCTAACATGGCTTTATCAAGTGTTGCTATGTAAACTTTTGGTTATATTTCTCTTGCATCGTGAGAACTGTATTGATATAATGATATGATTTCAGTAAGCTTTGCCCTATTGACTGCATTGATAAAGGTTTAATCTATAATCAGTTATTTTGAAATCTTTCTAAGTTTAGCAACAACGTACACATGCCTGTATGTCAAGCTAATTACTTTGATATTTGATATCTTAGCCCGTTGTAAGTATCATTTTGCAAATGACGTGCTATTCTTGTTATGCTCTGTAAAAGTATCAAAACTAAGTTATTTCGTGTAGAATCCTTTTAAATGCATATTTGATTGTTGTATAAATGATTTAAATAAAGTTTACTTATTATCTTTTCGATTTAAAATATCCAGATATGTTTCAATCCTTAAAATCTTATTCAGGATAAAGATAATATAAATATGCGAACTTTGTTAACTCATGTCATAATTTTGATAAATGAATTAAAATTAATTCATTCATAGCTTAATTGCGAAAACATGACTTAACATTTTATACTGTTTGGGCACAATAAATTATGCTACTGAAATAATGTGTATATTTTCCCCATTATCTTGTATCCATAACAGAAGCTCTCGTCAGGCTTCATTCGGGATATAATATGTTATCAAGCCACAGCTAGGAATGTTAATTGTTTGTAAATCTATCAATAAATATATAAGCGGCAACTGCATTTAAAACGCGTTACTATAAATAACTAATTCATATTTTTATTCAAATTTATATATCAGGCGATAACACAATCTTGTAAAGATATTTAAAAATTGACTTACCGATTAGTACAGACAGCTGAGTATTTTTTTATTATCTAACAAAATACTTACCATTCGTTTAATTGGGTTATTTAATTTTAATGATTAATTAAAGATAATATGTTAGACATATGTTTTAAATTAAAATATAGTACGATTTCAAATTGAATAATTTTCGTTATTTAACTTAAAAGAAAATCGGGAAAATTAACTATTTTATTTGTCGAGTATTATTTACTGATAAGATGTTTTCATTTAATGAATAGGAACTCGTGCTAAAAGTCCTATACCAATTTAAAAATAGTACTGTACCTATAATATTTTATATGATATTTTATATAAAATATTTATTATATATTATCTAAATTTTAGGGTATTTTTGATATGTTTAGAATATTTATTAATGTATACTAAATTGATTCATGATTTACTTTATTTAATTTTTACCTGAAATGGCACATGTTTGTCTTCCAAATACTTAATAAATAATACTAATAAAATTTTAAATTTACTTCGAGAATTACAAGTATTTATTTTAAGTTTAAACTTTGAAACTCCACAACAATGTGATGTAATTCTCTATCCATACAGAATCAGAAGGCAACATATTTATTAATTGTTTATAATTAGCACCGAGTATAAGTGAAACCTAAGTAATAGGTCGCTGAAGGTTTTTCCAAACAATTAAAATTTTCACTAATTGAATTCTTTGTAAGTCGGTACTGCGTTATGTTGTTGTTAAGGTTTCGTGATCTACGGGAGAGTTATATGTCAAACATAACGCCTTTCTATATATTTATTTATGAAATTTTTGTATTAAAATTCAGCTCTTTTATTGATTACTTTTCAGAAACCCTTGACAAAAAAATATTAAACAGGATGGTCTTTTATGCTATCAATATAATGCTTTACAGGGTACGTCACGTTAGTTTTTACTATGTTAAACGTTTAACTTCACGGTAATCTTCACGATATTTTACCAGAGTTATTTTTTGTGTAATAATAACTGTGCTTAAGTGTTTAGTACCTTTAGTAAGACTTTCTTAAAAACTCTCATAATAATATTACTTAATTATATTTATATGATCGCAGCGTGGTTACTTACTCTCTCTGTTATTTTTATTCTGAGTATGCTACGCTCCATTACTCCACAAAGTACGTAACACTCTGACTAAAGTAGGATCATATCAGCCAAATGCATGCAAAAATTACACAGTTTGTATCAAAAAGGGTGGGCGCTGCCGAGGCTGGTTCAGGGGGAGATGGCGACACAACTTGGACTCACATCAAGAGGGCTGGTTTCACGTGGCAAGAAGAAGACTTTGGAAAGACCTTTTCCTAGTGGTATAGCATAGATTGATATTAAAAATTAATAACGAATATTTGACTTTTTTAATTTTGTTTTTGCCAACAAAGGTTGGTTTATATAATAAAATAACAATTGAATACAATGGTTATTGTAAGTAGACCTTAAATAATGACTTAATATTTTTATATCAATAGAATATTACTAAGCTATGTTATATTTAAGACAATTTTCTCGGAAATTAACCGACATTTGACATAAGATAAATTTACTTTAATTTTCTATTAATACAAAGAATGGTTGTGACGTACGAATGGCCAGTCTGATATAGAATCTAAACATGGTTTTTCCTGCAGAAGCCGCTAGTTCTTATCATCTTCATGTTATGTTTCGGCGTTCAAAGTTTCGGAGTTTCGCGCTCAGAGCATTAGTATCGCGAGATCATGTCGTTAACAAAACAGTCACGTCAGAAACCTGTGCCTTAAGTGGGATTTTTGACATTAACCGTGACGCATTGCTGTACCTGCTGTATTCTTAATGTACTTAAATGCGCCCTTATGTGATGTACCTCAAAATATTACTGTCAGATCTTTGAATACCTGTTCATGTCTAGGGATAAGCGTATCTCATATAACTAGATACACATTTTTCGGATACCCCTTATTAAGAAGAATAATTTTACACCTTCAGCAGTAGGTTTTAGGATTATTAATCGAAAAAGACAACTATTACTCATTGGGCTAGCGTGGTGTGTTATGATCTAAACTCCTTGTGTGTTTCCCCCATAAGCTTAGCTAACCAGAGTATAACCAGGAAAAGAATTCTAAGTGTACCTTGGCACAGACATCGATACCGAGCGGGTTAAGGATGTTTTTCTCCCGAATCTGAACAGTCTGTTGTGCTTCAAATCCATCTTCAAAAGCACACAGTCCACAAACACGACCACTCACAACGTACCAACATTTGCGACTAGTAAAAATTAAAACAGACTTTTTGCAACCTTATTAATATTAAAATTTCAGGCTTAATAAAGTCGTTTGGAGCAAATTGCATTGTAATTGTCGATTGTCCCGCTCTACCGTAAAATGTTATCCATCCACGGAAAAGAGAGCGAAGTTTGTTTGCAATTATGTCGAAATTACATGTCGTAAACACATGCTAGTTAATTAAAAGGAGGATTTATTTGTAGTTTTATTAAAACACCGTAGCAACGTAACGATTTATAGTTAGTTACCTTTCGACTGTTTTGTAATAAACTATTTTAGGGAAATAGCTTCTGAAACGTGTCTCGGACGCCCGCCCATTGAATTCATAATCATATTTTATAGTTAATTTATATATGTTAAATATGATTCTCAATTTAAAAGCAATTAGTTTTACGACTCGTTAAGGTATTAGAATGAAATCCGGGAACAAGAACAAATCATATCTTTAGTACCTTTATGATTATTGTATTTTCAATAAAGTTAATTTATCGTTAATACCTAACTTTAGACCCTTACCAACCCGAAACAGGTAAAAACTCACGAAGGAAGAAGGCTTAAACAGAACCACATAAAAAAATCTATAGTGAGGTATTCCACAGATCAGCCGCCTCGTTAGGATTTATAAAGACCGTGATATATCAAAGTGTCGCCCTGCATATTCAGAGTTAAGAGGACTTATTTTTGATCTAGCCCTAATTGTGAACTAGGAAGCGTTTGCGCTTAAAGCAGATTTAGTCAGTTACATAAAGCTGGATTTAATGCGATACACGTTAATGATAAGAGGCGGTATGTTTGCAACATTAAACTTGTTTTTATCTTTCGTACGAGGAACGTGCTGCGAACTATGGAATGGGTGAAATGTCATTTCTTAACGTGCTATCGTCACGTGCGATTCGATAACTGTTTACTGGAGATTATATTTATTTGCGAGTTTTTCATTGATATTTTACATTAATTTTTCATCTTTTCGTTATTATCAATGGTATTCGTTATTTTGTAAGATTTATGGTGTGTAAATTTTTATAAGAAGAGCTATAAAACTATAAATAAAACTTCGTATCGTAATAATATTTCAATAAATTTCAAGAGGCCTGGTTAATGTGGTTTAAAACCTACAAAAATCATCTAAATTTTATCTTCTTTTCGTGATCTTTTACGCAAATACTTTACGTAAAGAACGGCGGTTTTTCAGTCAATTGGAAACCAATGAGTGTGAAGTGGCTTAAAATAAAAATGAAACGATCTTATTACGACTGACTGCGTAAGACTTGATATTGCATCGCTTTTCCTATCGAATGATTATAGAGAGCAAACTACTTAAGCTAATTAAATTAATATAAATGAGGAAAACTCTTGGTGTACTTTACTAAGAACATAACTAACTAAAAATACAATACATAATTATACTTATTGTACACATATTATAATAAAATAACAACAGAATAAGAAAACACATATATACGAGTGATCCTACTGTAACTAAGCATTATTTTCCAGGCAACCTAAGACAAAATAGTTCTATAAATAATTAAAAACGAAAAATACAAAGGAGCATACAGTATAATACAAAGAATGAGAGTATAAGAAATATAATTATATAAAAATATCTTTAAGAATTGAGAATAAATACTGTCGAAATTAAATTATTTGTTATAAAAAAATACCTACCAAAATAATCAATCAACACCTATCCTCCGGTTACCGATATCGATAACTTATCGATATTGATTACATAAGGCAACGTTTGATGGTTGAAACAATGGCATTGCGGGCCGTCGCGCTCTACAATTTTGTTCCGCACCGTTATTAAACGAACGCCTTCTGAATACTAAACACAATATCAATAGTCGAGTGTCACTAACTGTAGTTTTGGTATTTTTCTAACCCACTTCAACAGTATGAGAAAAATACCTAGCAATTTAAATGATAGTTTCTAGCTTAATTTTTTTTTTTATATAAAAGCATGGAAAATGACTCCATACAGCCTGATATTAAGAAGTAAGAGGAATGCGCAGATAGCTAGTGAAGCACCGTACAATATACTGTCGTGCTATAACTTGATGGCCAAAAGGTGGCTAATCACGTCCCATTTTTATATACGAAGGAATACGTACGCCGGAAAAGTAAAGAATTTTCTTAATGTGCAACAAAAATGGAGTATGACCATCTTATCTTATCTTATATATACGGCCAGGATTTACTCCCGCGGCACAATGTGATATTTTGTGCTTCCCTTGTCCTAATTTCTGCTGTCCTGAGATACCTCCAAGATGTACTTACTAAGTACGCTTGGAGACAGCAGCCTTATGTCTTCAAGATAGGGTTAGCCCAGTCCAAAGATGCCATTATTTTTGTACCAAGACCATTGTGATGCTACAGAGTACGATCATACTAATATGGCTTTTTACTTTTTCTTCTGGTTTAGAGTCTAACATGATTATCGCTATTTTGTATTGTTTGCAAGAAAATGTTCAGGTGGGGCGTAAACGTAACGGATTGTTCTTGAACAATTTTTTGTCATGAATATATTGTTTTACTTAAAAAAATTACGTCAGATATTAGCATGACAGTGTTCTAGCTATTTACTTACATATGTGTTGTACGTGTAATGTAGAAATATATAAAAATACATGATACGAATGACATACTGATGAGTTGTGGCCCGATCATGGGAAAATATAGTGCCGCCATTCAATAATGAGATAATTAATACGAGTGACGTTCTCAATTGTCTCAACGACTTGAATTGATTAGAATTAATTTGTATTGATTATTTTGTACTGTTTCCTTTTATTTAATGAAACAAACTATATAGACAGTTCATTTAACTTTGCCTCTCCACAACAAATATTTAAACTGACGGAAATTTATTAGTAAAACTATTACAAAGTAACAATTAGGTATAAATACTCCTTACCTATTATGTACCTTAATATATACATCTTAGAGCATAGATTGTAAATCAAAATTATTACCACAGAGTCATGTTTTATTCGTAGTATAACTATGAAAATCTTTCTGTACCATCTAGTACTCGTTGGAAAAGTAATTCTCATTTATTTTTCTGTCATTCATGTCTTGTCATTGTAATTACATTTAATGAAACAAATAATCATTTTATTCATGTACTTTGCCATTAATGATTATTGTGGAACTGAATAAATTACTTCTTTTTTCTTGGTATATGAAGTTATTTGAAATAAAAAATAGTTCACCCATTGTATAAAATCTTACAGGTGAGTTGACTCGATTTTCATTATTTTTATCGTAGATTTCCAAAACAGCAAGATTTTTTGACCTATGTAAATAACGCTGGGGGTTTCTTGATTATAATAGTTTGATAATAACTGGAATAAAAGGTATTAAATAATAATAACGCACTAAAAGCTTCTCGTATAGCATTACGGCATCTGATGTAAATATTCTATTCCGAACTTTAAAATGCAAAAATGCAGTGTCTGCAGTGAAACTGCATTTTGAAACTATTTGCACACTGTCGTCGCCTATCGCGTGATAGGGTACATTTTAAAAGAGATTAATGAACGTTTAATGGGGATTGATTGCATTAATTAGTTGTCGTTGAAATAGTTACGAATACTTAAAAAGGTCAGTCAATACTGTCAATAAAAAGGAAACAAGAACTTAGAATCTAGTTTTATATTTAAGTTGATTTTGCTGGAATTTTGTCAGAGTGGTCTAGAGTAATGGATGAAATTGATAAAAATTAAAGAATATTTTAAAGTCTGTGTAACAACTACCTTATGATGAAGATCAGAAAGGAGCTAAATGTAATGAGCTTATTACAAAATAATGTATTTAGCTGCCACGGTTAAACCCAATTCAAATAAAATATAGCTTGTTCCCGTTTTATCAACGTAATTTTTCAATTTAAAAGTGAATATACATTTAAATTACTATATTTTTGTACTTCTCATAAACCAATCCAACCAATTGAGAGCGCAAACAGTTAATCGTAAGATTTATGATTTCAAATTACGAAAATTAGTCAAAAACGTAAAGTAATTGATATACTGAAATTTATTTTTCAAAGTGGCTTAGTATAAAATCAGAAGCTTGCAAATAAATACACTGCTTACCAAATATGTTTGTAATGCAGTTAATTGCATTTAAAAACCTTCCAGACGGTTGTATCCTGGTCAGTCGATTGATTTTTATATCGGGCAGCAAATTTCACCTGATCATTATGCGGAGAGGTGTACCGATAGTTTTGTGTTATGCCTATCACGTCAGGATTGTTCGAGGCTACGTCAGAGGCTACGCATGTGTATACGAGCAATTAGGTAAGAATTATTTTGTAACTTCGGAGCTCCGACTGGTAGCCTTAGCCGTCCGGTCGAGTTACGATAATGATTGTTCATTACAAAACATCGACAGGTTTTATCACTTTTTTTGTATTTAATTAAATAATAACTTTAGAAGTTTAAGTGTAAATTAAGCATGTTATGCACCTAATCCCAGTATTTTAATATAGAACTAGTAGTAGTGGGTAAAATTTAATTCCTCAACTAGTTACAGACTATACAAGGATGGCAAAGTTTTTATCAACGACTTCAATGTTCTGGTCCAATTTTTTATTTGAAGCATAGTCTTAATGGTGATTAGAACTCAATTGTTTAATGTAAGTTTTTTTTCAATTGTGTGTACGTTAACTAATAGGTTAGGGAAAATACTATTATTTTCAAAAAAATATTTTTATTTAGTTTGTCGGCTTGAAAATATTATGCAACTAATTAAAAAACTACAACACTTTTACATATTTCTTCGACTGTCAACTCAACTGCTTATATTGAATGCAATTTCTCCATCGATCAAATCGCTCGACCGATCCACCGACTTCTGTGCTAATATGAACGGATGGACCGAAAGTTCCGGGAATCGGGTCTTTTAAACGCCGACCGAGTGTGAGTTGAATTTCCATAACTGTTTGTGGAATACTATGGAAGTTATAAATAAATTATATCACTTTAATATTATATATATCTGAGAATAAAACTAGGTTGTTTGTATTTTAAAATAAGTAGTAATATAAGAAAAAGATTTTCTATGATACTTTTGAAAATATTTGTGTCAATGCCTAACGTACAAACATTTTTATAGTGAGTACGCTGATATAATCAATTTTAAATTAGGAATAAATAAGTCTCTTGTATATAAATAATAATACACAAGACATATATAACAAATATATATAGACATATATTTGGTATATATGGTAACATTGACATCTGTGTTACGATTTTCTTTCTTAATATTTAATATATTTTATTTATCTAATAGACGCTTATAACACATGTATTAAGGCAACGTAAAAAAGACAATTTGAAACATCACTCGCAGAAACTAGATTTTTATAAATAGTTTTAGAGTGCTCCTACAGACTTAAGCATAAGATTACTCATAAACGTATTTAAAAAACCTCTGAGTATTATAAAATTCCAATTTTATATATTCTAACCACCCACAGAATAAATCTTGATCTTCAATATGTATACTAAACTGCATTGAAGGGTAATGAAAGAGTGAGTCACAGTGATATTTTTTTTAAAAAAAACCATCTGTTTACAGAGAAAGTTGATATTTTATTTATAAAGATTTCACAGTGGATAAAAAATGAGAGGAAAGTGATTAAAACAAACGGTCAGCGCGAAAGCAAACTTCGGCTCGATTGATACATAATCACTGTGAAAACTAACTAGATTATTTGTCAAAATAAAATAAATATGCTAAACTATACGGTTGATTAACAATAGGTAAGCCTGTGAAGTTCTTTATGTTATTTTTTGGGTTAATAGGTTGTTATAAGTATTATAGTGATATCATAAATTCATCACTGCCTCAAGTATGAGTTAGCGAAAACCGTCATTCGCAAAGATATATTAAAATGACTTCACCATTCATTTCGAAAAGTCTTTTTGAAGTATTTCTTGCCCTGATTTACCTGTATTAGTTTACTTAATTAATCTGTATATGAACTTTTCCATCAAACAAATGCAGTTGTAAAACTCTATTCTATTGTCAAAACTAGACACGTTATGACTTGATTTCAAAGTACAATCGCTTAATCTATATAAGTAAAGTATCTTGCCAGTGTGGTCATTTACGGCTTGAACGTGATAAAATGCTTGGCTTACTTTGCATGTCCTTACATATTCTTTATGCTAAGTAAAAAGAAAATTGGAAGTTTCTATATTTACTGTCCTCTTTCTATTCATGTTGAATTAAATTAAACTTATCTTTGACAAAGATAAGCGAAACTTGAATTAAGTTTGACCCTACAGTTTTCTAACGTAGTTATCCCAAGAGTTAAACCTGTTGTTATATACATCTATAACAGACTTCGTAATAAATGCTAATAGTTTCGTCACTCGGATTATTATGTTTTGGGCTGGTAAAATGGAATTGAGTAAGGCAGTAGCTCGACTTGCATAGCCCAGTCTGAGCCCAGACTTTAAATAACAGAGTTAGATTCAGGGGAGATCCTTCTTACATGGCTTCCGTTTTCCTCTCAACTTTACTCCAACTGGGACCGAGTTTTTATGGCTGCAATATGCGAAGATTCGCATATGGACTACTCCTGCTTGGTATTAGGCGGTTCTGTATTCAGATCCAGATACAGATCTGACCGCATCGTTTGCTTTGATGTTCATAAAAAAATATATAAATATTATGTTTAAATATTGCGTGCAGCCAAAGCTATAGCTTACTCAATCGTCAATTCTACTTTAGTCTTATATAAAGCCTAGTGCTCTTATGATCCCAAGCAATTTATGCCATTCACTTCAAATCTTAATTTCTTTTGTTGGACCGAGATTCGCCTGATGTTGCAACATTTGTATTACTCTGTTGTACAATAATTTTATACTCTCCATAAAGTTTGCTCAAGGATAAGTCTTATATTTTCTGACCGAGAATAAAAAGAAATAATTACACCTATTTCAGTACTTAGATACTCTAAGAGCTCTCAACAATTGCTGTCAGTAATACATTATACATATTTATTTATTATAATAGTATTTTCGTGAATCTTGACAAAGATAATTGAGATGCAATAAAATGACGATTGGATAGCAACAAAATAATATCGTGCTAATGGTTTAGAATACGCAGGTTAATGGAGAAAAAATTAGGAGACTATTTTGCCCATATCCGAATCGTGACTAATTGAAATGAAGTGAAAACAAAAGCCAATAAAAGCCGTTAGAATTTTAAGCGGAAGCACCTAATTAAAGGATGGTTTAGTGACTATCTTATTTCCGCACCTTTACGTTGATGTGTTCAAATTTACTTTTATACCGCAAGCATGAGTTGTTAAGTGTGTTTACCTGAAACAAAAAAAAAACAAATAAATTAGAGTTCTTAAAATATCGTATTTACCACTTATAACCAGTTTCATAGCTCTAAAGTGTCCAGTAGCGTAGTCTTTACAGTCCATACGTCAATGCCACGTTAGACAAAACATTCGAACCTAACTGTACGCTCCATAAATCATTATGCAACGATGCATCGTATCATGAAATTTGTATGCATAGGAATCGATTATTCGATACTTTCACCGCACTATTAGAAACATATACACAGTAAATCATGTGTCTGTATCATTGTATTTATATGTATACACATGTCTCTTCATCAATATCCATCAGGTAATACATTTCCTGTAATAAAAATACTTTTTCTATTTGCTTTGAAATTTAATAAGACTTTGGCAGTCCTAAAAACTGTAAAGGTTGGTTGTATAACATGCCATAATACCAAACTAACCATTTAGTGATCTGACCGACAACTATAGAAGTAAAGGGTACATTTTGTATAAACTATAACTTCCTATTTGATATTTGTGAAACCCTGAAATTAGTTCAACGCTCTATATTATACTAATATTACATTTAACTTGCACATCGTTGGGTATAGTGCAAATTCGTGATGCTATGGGTTAGATCTGCACTAAAATTTCACAGAAGAAAGTTAAAATTTGATAAGTTGCATCATTTTTCAAATTGGCTACATTTTGTTAGACACGTACAACGCCAGTTAAGGGAATTCACCCGACGATATGTAAAATTTTACTCGCAATAAAATAAATCAATGGCAGTGGTAGTTTTTTTATTCTTAACGAAGTTGCTAAACTAAGGTTGAAGCTGGATGCGAGCTACACCCCGATTCCTCAATCACAGAGGAATTGGCTATCCTACCTACAATTGCCGGAGTACAACAAAACTGTTAACATTATTGTTATGGCGGAAGATTTAGGTAAGTTAGTAGTAGCCAGACTGACTTACAAAAAGCCGTACCACCAACGAAGCAGAAAATTTCTGCCCTCATTTGGATTTGAACTAGATCTGAAGTAGGTGGTCTCAGCCACTATACGACAAAAGCGGTTAAAGGTAAATGAATTATGATTTTGTAGAAAAAAAATATGACCAAAAACATTACGGTTCTTTATTATAAAAAAATAGGCTACAAGTATCAGGTTTTTAAACGAAATATTACGGTTTGTTCAACAATAAAAAAACTACTCTCAGTTGATTCCTGAAATAGAACGGTAGAGTCCAACTTGTCCAAACTTAACTATTAACCTAGATAATATACTGTTTGCAAGTCCACTATATAGTTCTGTACAGACCACTTATAAACCGGTCAATTTGAAATAAACAACCTATCTCGCATCTCAACATAATAATCTAGTATCATCTCAAACTGGCCACTAGTTTTTTTATTCGAATCTTGTCCGTCAACGTCACGCTTCAGTATAAAATGATTTATTAGAGACGTAGCCAATCGATTGTGCATTCTAATTTAATAAAGATACGGTTCCAATGTCTCCGTTTACGTTTGGCGTTTCATTTTAACGTGCATAGAAATTTTGATACGTACTATATTTTAACATTAACGTGAATATGTCTCCTACTGGTATATGAATTTCTGAGATAGGATGGTAATAATTATAAATTGAGCTTGCTTTTTCGTATTAATCTTAATTAAATATTCAAGTTACTCAATTTGCATAACAGCTTTCATTGCATCAATCTAGTAGGCCAGATGTTGTAAAATTGATACATAGAAATTATATAGTAATTGATAGTTTTCACAATTCTATATAAATATCTCTTTAGTTATTTTATGGTTTCATTGTTCAATTTTCAAATTTATTTAAAATATTTATTTTAGAATATTAATTTATTTAAGAACCTTCTGAATGTGGATGAAAGTGTAATCAAAAAGAGAACAAAATATGTTTTTTATCTATTTTTAAATGTTTTTTTATCTTTACTTTTTTAAAGAGAGTTTTCTCTATACAGTAAATTTCATCCTAATAGGTGATTCTTGCTTGCTTACTTTACGTTTTATTCCAATCGAGAACATTTCATACAGAGAGAGTTCTGGCTGTCTCTGATAAAGATATAGCCAAATTACTGGAGTATAACCCTATATAATTGAATCTATTTTTGAGTAGTTGATCAGCTGGTAAAATACCCGGTTAATAACCACTTAAAGTTATCACTATTACTATGTTTCATACCTAAAATTATTTAATTAATAAAACTCTTATATAATCCCTACTATACACAATAACTCAGTTCTTTTAATAAAGAACTTAGTAATAAAATTTATTTTCATAAAGATATTTTGCCTATTCTAAGACGGGACCACAGGAGCAGATAAAACTACTCATATGAATAACAAGACATTTCACTATTATAAGTATTATTCCTAGCATCGACAGCATTATGGTGTGATGTAGTCATATTACAGAGACATATTGTGGCAATATATATAATAGTTTTAAACGACCTTAGAATAGAAAAGAATATATCTTTATTGTACATCAGCCAATTCAAAACGAAAAACACAAAAAAAAACTTTAAACTAATTTTGCTAGCTATAGCTATATTGCCTTAGCTATATTTTTTATACTTATTCCCTTCTCATGAACATTTCGAATCGTTATCTTATAGTAGAGTATCATACAAAATTTATTGGAAACCAACAGTGATTCGAAAATGAAAAATAGTCGAGCAATACTTTTCAAGTTACTTCCGACTTGTATAGTTAATTACTTCATGGTCAGTAAACTTAATATATTTTTTTTTAATTTACCACATGTCAATTAGTTATTTCTATTTCGCTGTAATGTGACATTTGACCTTTTGTTTTTAAAATGTACAATTATGTAATAAGGTTATTTAAGTATTGTTTGTTACTTTATTTCATTTAACATAAATGATAATGAGAGAAATAAATCCAATATATTTTTTAGCCTAGCTGGAGTAGTGCCTAAACCATAAAAGAGTTTGCAGAATATAGAAATAGATTTGGTATCCATAACTTGGTATTTTTGTTGTGTGATCGAATATTTATTCATGAGGCATGAATGTTTGTATGTTTATTTAGTATTTTTCTGTTATTTATATAAATATTAATATTTAAATTGCCCCGTTAAGTAGTATTCAAAACACAAGCTCTTAATGATGCTTACCTTGGGTTGGATAAAAGGTGTGAGTGAAAGAAATATGATTATATAAAAAATATACGAAGGGTAAAGTACTCTAGATACTAGACAAAGGAAAATAATAATAATCATAATATTTCCCTCACTCACACCAATTATCTAGCCCGTAGACAACATCATTAAGAGCTTGTGTTATTGATACTAGAAAACGGAGAAGTATATATAGTGACATAACTAATATGTATATAATATCAGGAATACCATAAATATACATTCAATAATCCATGACTTGAGAATAAATATTCGAACTCGGCAAACAAATATCTGGCTATACCTCTAGCTAAGGTGACAGGGGTGCTGACCGCTCGACCAGACAAATTAATCAGCTGTCAAATTAATATTGAAATACTGGCCATTTTAGTGCAGTATTATTTTCACTTATTAATTAATTTTATTATAAATTTAATATTTTTTTATGTTGAATACATAATAATATGTATTGAACATAAAAATTAAATATCTAAGCTAAATTTAAACGAAATTCAGTATGTTTTCATTCATTTCGAATCTTTATCTTGTTTAGTAAACATTTTTTCTCTTCTAGTCTTCTAATCGGCTTCGTCTGACAGCTTACTGTGTATTAGTGAGATGATCGTTTTGTTCATTGTGAAAAATAGATTTGTATCAAATGATACTGACGTTACAATAAATGTAACCATTTATTTTTAACGACAGCATAAAATTGTGTTCGTTTAAATTATTACTTATAAAACTGCCTCTGTTTTAATTCGGAGCTTCGTGGATTACATCAAAGTATGTTAATTAAAGTAATTTTATGTAACTATTATTCTGTACTAATGAAAATAATTGGTAATGTATTAAAGCAAATAATACAATAATGAACAGTTTTGTATGTAAAATTCATTATAGTTGAATTGTTACAAATTGACTCAGAGATAAAGAGTCCGCGTAAAGGTTGAATGTTTGTGTGGTAACTATGTACAATATTTTTACCGGCTTAGGTCTGTTTTTAGGTCGCTAGATTTATTCCGAACTAAGTGAAATTTAATGTAGTTAGCTAAATGATGTTTGTGTAAAAACAATATGATTAATTACCTTTTCATACTGGTCAATGATTGCAATCTTTCATAAGATAACACGCAAGCAAAAAGTAGAACAATAGTACTAGAATGTAATTGGACTTAACTAGCCAACGTATAATTAAATATATCATTTACGGTTGTCATAACTAAACAGATAAAATTTCTATTATATCATCAAGTTGCATAACGATGCACCTTTCACTACAACGAGACGACGTGCAGTTTCCGATGTTAATAGATACATCTTAAATTAGATAGGTAACCTCTTCTTGTTATGGTTTAAGTAAAATAGTAATCGTTTTCTTGCATTTAATGTACACTCAGTACATTTAATGCAAGAAAACGAGGAAATGCCAACAGTAATATAGAAAATGAAATTGCGTGACTTTAAATATAGTAATTTACGCATGTAAATGTATTATATGTCTGTTAGTTACCTGACTAAATAGATGCCCTAGCCCCTATCAATAATTTGATATTGCAGCTCATTGAATTGTTTCAGTACAATAAATCGATCAATTCAGACATCATTACCTACAATACTCACAGATTTTCACTAATATTCAAAGAAAACACCAGATAAAAAACATTCCCTATAGAATTACTTGATACTTTCGTACGTAAAATAATACTAGTCTACAAATGTAAGACTCATATCTAATGGATTTCAGAGTATTTGATGACTTTAATCTAATACTATACTTTTATATAATAATTAGTTCCAATTTGGAATCAAGCGTCAGATTAAAATCATATCAAATTACTAACAACCTGTGACATTGTCTTTTACAATAACAAATGATAAGTAGGTTTTTCTTAATACAAAATCCACTGATACTTGAGATCATTGGTCGAAACAATATATTTCACACCTCCGTCTGACTTAGAAGTTATCTTGTTTGTATCTTTATGTGACGGGAGTCCAGCGAGAGAGACATGCAATTTAATACCAATATAATTCTATCTCCCACAGCTGTTTTTCAAATTGTCGTTAGCGCAGCGCTTACATTGCAAGTTTTCGAAATAGTTTGTGTAACAAGGTTAATTTAAAGCTATCTGATGTCATTCTTATTCTAAAAAAGTATTTAATATCCGTGTTTATTTTACACTCATAGTTATTATTAGCCCAAAATAAGCATCATTAGAAGCTTGTAAGATGGGTTTTAGAAATTGGAAAACATTTTAAATACTAAGCGATTTGGGTGGGCGTTTTAGGTGTTAAGACGAGCACCGATCTAGAAGGCCGGTGTGAATAGAAATTCTCTGCGCAATTTAATTGGTTGTAGAGCTTTTTTAAGTACATGTGGCTACCACTATCTTACCAGTCTGCCGCCATAGGAATAATTTTAACAGCATTGTTGTGTTCCGACAGTTGCAGGTAAGATAGACAATTCAACTACAGGAATCCGAGGATGTGCTCGCGATCATGTTCGGCCTTATCATTATTAACCATTAGGTAAGTGGTAAGCTGGGGTATCTTACCACTTGCCTATCTTATCGGTTATAAAAAAAGAAATTATTGATCTCACGATCAAGCATTGGACAGTAGTCACCTTAAACTAAACCAATCTATACTTTCTCGATTCAAAATTTAAAAAAGGTCGCATTATTTGTCACAAAAGTGTCAAACTCTTTTATATTCAATTAGGCGAGTCGTCCGTTTCTATTGAATAAAATATTCAACGCTTTCTTTGTAAGGTATTTCAACATAGTTTAAGGCACGAGCTGGTAGTGATGGGAACATTCCAATACTATTTGAAATAAAAAAGAATAACATCGTGACAACAACAGACACTTTGTGTTTTTGTCGGTTGCGGCGCTTAGATCGCGGTAAAAGCTGTATTGCCGCGTTTATTATCACCTACTTTTCTAGAAAGGTCTATTAAAGGTAGCATACTACCTCTTTTATGTGTTAACTGGCGCAAATTGGACAGAAGTGGAACAAGATTATGATTTGAGTTCACTATAAAATATTAAACTAGTTTCGCGAGAATATGCATCCCATTTGTTTTTACTAAGGGATCTAAGCTATATCTATGAATTACATATCAATGTATACTGTATTTTTTGTTACATGTTACATTATGTAGATATCACTAGATATTTCATAATAAAACTAAAAACCGATCTCAAAACATTGAAACAGCAAAAATTTTAATTTAGTGTTGCTTCATTTTCTATTGTTTCTGAAAACGACTTACAAATAACTTACTCCAAAAAATAACTTCATATATCGAGTTATTTCTTCCTTTTTAGTGTTTTGTAATAAGTTTCTAGTTTTGTTCAAAACACACACAACTAATATGATTAGAGTTTTTTCATTAATTTGAGTGTTAAGAGTCCAAGGTCAAAGTTATACGGGTGACCCCTGGTATTGTGTAGTGTATTGTGACAGTAAGCTGTCTGTTTCTCGTTTGTTAAAAATATTGAAACAACTTTAAAAAGGATATACGTGCTTATAATATTTGTAGGTTGCCCTCGATTTCCCTGGGATCCCAACATTAGATCCTAGCTTGGTGACAATGACAAACTCTGGGACCTCAGAAGTTTATATCTAATAAATAAAAAAATTCGAATTGACACAATTGACAGATAAATCTTCTAACAAACATACTAAAATACAATCGAATTGAGAACATCCTACTTAATTTGAAGTCGTGTAAAAAGAGTAGTCTTACATAGAATATTCACCTAATAATTAATATTCAATTCTACGCAAATACTTCCACTCAAGCTGTAGTAACACCACTTAACGATATTCCATTTCCCGCCTAGACAATAAGGTACAAAATCAAACAATACTGTTGCTCTTGTTACGCTAAGATCGAATCTTGCGCGATCGTTAAAGAAATATGAATGCGAATTTCTCTACATTTCTCCGCTTTCCAAAGAGGTTGAATAACTATGTATCAGCCTATGCAGCAATTACGTCAATCTGTGTAGATACAAAAGATAGTAACGTTAGGTCACAGACTTATTTAATAGTGTTTTAATTTAGTAATTTAATTAAAAGATGTAAATTAATATTATTTTTTAAAACATACATTGGAGCTATTTATAAAAATTCATTTTTTAAGCTGTCCTGTTTCTACTACAATGATTTATATTTATTATAAGACATTTAATATGTTATATAAAGGTTTTTATCTTATCTAAGAGTGGATAAAATACAAGACCACATTAAAATAAAAACCATAAAAATAAAAAAGAACTTCATTTATATATAGTGTACATCCAAAATGTTTTCCTGTCACTAAATCTACAATTATTATGGTTAATAAGATTACTTTGATAAAATCGTAATTCATGATTTAACTTTAGTTTTCCTTAAAAATTATATTTTTTAAAATAAAAGTGACAAAAATTACAGTCACATGTTTTCTTAATCCAATAATAATAAATACACAACATTTCCTCTTGCTAATAGGCACTCTATTAGCACTTAGCTATAATGATCTTAATCCGTTTTCCGACACAGGGGTTTTGAAACCTTAATCTATATATGTTTATTTCTTATTAATGTGAATAAAATGCATTAACAATGAGTTCCGTCATTGTGGTCACGTGGAAAATAATTTAAATAATGACAACATAGTCTATGCTTTGTTTAGATGCACAGATATATTTATACATTATATTTAGATTTTATAGTACCCACTTTGTAAGTTGTATCAAACTGCCGATATTGGCATTTTTGAGTAAAAGTAAAAATTACGAATATTTGCTTAAAATTGTTTCAAAGAGTAACTTCATCATTCCCTTACTCTAAAAATTCTTACTTTTCTATGAAATAAATGGATTCATTCATTCATGATGGAAAACTGTAGACAAACATAAAAACTGTTTACTATTATAATTTTTATATATTTAATATCGATTCATTCTGTTCAATATAAAATATATATATTATTTCCCAGAGAAGCAAATATTTTCGGAAAATAAACCGTAAACAGAGACCGCTACCGCACCTCTCAAATATTTGTAAGCTTAAGAAATAACATGTCTAAAAACAGAGTTTTCATTTGTTTTCGTTAGTCTCACTTACCATATTCCTGCTAATATTTCTAATTAACCTGAAAAGTTTCGAAGAAAGTAATATTATATTCGTTCCGAGTATCGTGTGCTAAATTGCTGTGAAAGTCTAACACAATCTCATAGACTTTTCATGTAATTGAAGGCTTTCCATAACCACAGAACTGAGGTTTCACTGTGTGTAGTAGCGTCCAATAATAGCGGATACAGTGGTCAGAATTTATGGTCACTCTTTCTTGTTATAGCCACGAATAATGAATATAATTGACAATTTCTAGTTACATAGATTTGAATCAATTTTTTTTCTTCTAAAAACAAGTATTTAAGTTTCTTCTCTATATCAAAAGAACCAATATAAAAGTAAAGCAATATAATTGTCAAGCTGAATTTTATCATATCATCCATTCTAAATGATAATCTTAACTGAATTATGATGTAACAAAAGAAATTTAAAAACTCAAATCGTTTGAAGTCATAGGATGGTTTCTATATAAGGTACTTTGTTGTTGATTGTAAATTATAAAAATTTTATTGCTTATGATAGTAAACAATATTGAACTTTACTACCTAGGTATTCAAAACTACTTTATTTAGTTATAAACACGAGAATTTCAAATATTTCCTAACTTGTCCCATTTAAATCTTTCCAAGAATTTCGCCTTCGTTATATAGATCTACATTCATATTTAAAAAAGGTCAAATAGTTCCCAAAATTTGTAAGTGTAATAAAAAAATACGATCTTTTATGTATTGATCACGCCAACGACACAATCACGGTGATAACGCGTGATAGAGAGAAACCAGTGTTTTGAAGTATTGATTACGTGTATTTAAATTCCATATATTTAAACATTGCACTATAAAACCGGTATGTGGATATGGCATTTACTCTTTTTAACTGACTTCAAGAAAGGAGGAGGTTCTATGTTCCACTGTATGTATTTTTTTGATCAGATCCTGATTTTGTGCCAAAGGGACTACTTTGGCACAAAATCAGTCTTTTAAAGGAAATTGAAAATACATAAATTTTTATCTTTTCTTTTTTTCTCTAACTTGTAATGCTGGGACAAAGGCATTTTTTTTAAATTCAATGACAAAGTAAATCTTCAGCTTATTGGACAATTTTATCTACTCAATAAATTGGTATTTATCATTTTTAAAATATGTCAAAACAATTATCTGGACGCAGCAATTAAAAAAAAGTAATTTAAGCTATATACTTATTTAATAACAAACAACAGAGGTACGTAGCATATTAAACCTCATCCAAAGATTGGCTTCGTAGTTCGATGTTCACTGGAACTGTGAAGGTAGCTTAAGGCCGTCCAGTTCCACCAAAATAAAAATAACTAGTTCCTCAAATGTCATGTATTTAATAATATAAAATTATTCGACAAAGCTCGTTCCGTGCCGTGTCAGCTGGCAACAAGGACTTTACGAGTCTTCGTAATATCGATATTATGTAAAACGTTCTAGACTTTTGGTCACAAAGGTCATTATTCGCCTTATATGATTTCAAGTAGATAAAAGATTAACCGATTTGGAGTTTATAACAATGGTAACTAGTTCACGATGATGTTGTAGGTGTTGGCAATGAAAATATTGGAGCAATATATAACTTATATCTAATCGATTAAAAATCGTTAAACTTTATCCCACAGATATAGTATTGATCAGAATAATAATACAAAATTCTTACACTTTTACCAACCACAAAGTCATTATAATTAAAAACTTGTGTTGGAGAAAATAATGGATGATGGAAAACAAATTTAATATATTAACTAGTTTAATTTAAAAAAAAAATAGAATAATGATAACTTAATCGGTTTGTAAAAAATGAATTGAAAAAAAAACAAACGAACACATCCAAACGATGCTCTTAATAATATATATTAATATCATAATTATGTTACGATATCCAGAGCATCTTTGGAAGCGGTGGTCTTTCTTTTTTTTAGTGTCAAACATAGCCAGACAGATACAATTAATTTATTATTGTCTATAAGGGAGTCCTCAACGACTCCACAGATATATTTATATTATCTTTATTCAAATATACTTGAAAACTCTTTCTTTATATAATGATATATAGTGACCTTCGCGCCAAAATTGACAGATGATCACGTTCGGTTTCATCTTGCTGATGTTAACTTTACACACAACCCATATAGGGTGTTTCAATGTAATAATTTCTCCATTTTCATACTGTTTTGCTTGGGAAGTAAGCAGTATTTAATAAGAGTAGTAAGTTATAGCACTTTATAATTTGTAGAATATCTATGGGAAAGTCATGTCACAAATTACTTAAGATGGAAATACACCGATAATTAAACAAAAAAATACAATGTACAATTTAAATGCTTAAAATCGCATCCTAGTTGTTTTTATACAGTAACGTATGTTTTAAAAAAAAAACAAATTTTAAAAGCTGATAAACTTCTTAATCAATAAATCTTTTTATTAGAATATCGAACAGAAAACTTCACTTTCTCTTATTGAAACGATTCTTTATCGAATTGATAAATAATAAACAGCGTTAAAAATTAGGACAATATGATTCTGCCTTCTTAAATATTATTCTTAAGTTCGGAAAGGTCACAAAGAAAGTTGTGACCGGATTGGAAACAAAAAGTGATTCTCATTCCTATAGTATTACTCATGAGAAGAACTTATATAAATCGGCACTTAGATATGGCTATAACTTTGAACCAGGGTTTGAATAATCTATCTTCGGATGGATTACTTACGGGGCATTGGATTTCAACGTTATTTCACGCGGAAAATATGTCATACTTCTAAACCACGAAAGCATTACCTAGAAAGATAGATAATTGAAGGAAAATCTGTCTATTAATAGTAAACTTTGCACAACATGTCCTGTTGTTCGATCTCTATTTCTAACACTCGGAATAATAGATCTTCACTTCATGTATTTAGAGTTCTTCTTCCATCTAGTATGTGACTTCATAGCCGTAATATTAAATTTTTTATCTTTGTATAATTATTTGTAGAAGTCTCCAGTAAGTTCTGGAAAAATCAAGAACACCCAGCTCTGAATGTAAATTCAAGTACAATTACGACATAAAAGCATATTAACAGGACCAGATGTGACCATGAGTGACTCGGCAGGGGCCGTTTTGAGTCCTGGCCGGGCCTGAATGTGTGTGAATATTTGGGATAAGTTCTCGAGTTATATTTTGAGTTTATATTTAAAATTATTCTTATAATGAAATACATACAAAATACGTTTTATATTATCGACTATCAACACACAAGCAGTTAATGATGCTTACATTGAAAAGTGTATGAAAAGTTAACTTTGCTTCTACTTATGACATTTGACCAAATGATATTGATTTAATACGTGCTTATATTAGATATTATTCTTGCGCCTCAAGCTGTGATACGAAAGGTATGCTACCTATTTAAATATTATGGGTTACTTTCTAATTAGTAACAGGTTGGGGTGAACAGATTTAAATTAAACATTTGATTAATTATTTTTTTCTTTTATTAGTAAAAAATGTTTTAATTGTTTTATACATCCGGGTAAAGGTTCATTTAGCTGTGTAGCTTTTTACCTCTTAATATATTAAGGCAAAGTTAAGATTTTAACAATATTACCACGTCATATTCAAATTAATTAAATAAATATTGTAATCAAATATCATCTGTAAATATTTCGACTTAAGTGACTTTTTCATTATAAGCGATTTGATTAATATGCTAGCACAGTCAATCATTTACCGGGTTATATTTTAAAACTATAATAATATATTTTTTCAACTGTGACATTGATTATTATGATGTTACTAAATACCTAACATGGAAAAGATTAGGTAATATTACTATTTTTATTATTTAAACGCTTAATTTTATTACTTGGTAAAATAAAATAAAAATGTTATTGGAAAGCCTAAACTATTTTTTCTCACATAGTTAACCTTCTAGAAGTCATTATTTGTCTGCAAATATGGAATAACATTATAGGTTTCTTTAAAGCTTACATTTCCCTGTGCATAAAACTTCAAATTACATACGATTCATATAGGAACATACTATATTCTTAAACGTTATTCGTGTTCAATATACCTACATGCTAAATTCTGAAACGTTATTCACGTTTGGCAAGTAGTTAATATAAATAGCATTTTTATTTACATTTACTTTTCGAACTTTTATAGGTATTTAAGCAAACAGTCAAATATGTTAACAATCTAGTATTTTTTTAAATTAATTACATAAATAAAGCATTTGATTGACAAAATTTATTGCTGCTACGGAGATCCGCCTTGGTGTTTAACATATATCTGATTATTATAATTTATACAAACTTTGGATTTTGCAAAGATTAGATGAAATGCTTGTGTTGTTATATAACGTTATGATTTCATAATAGTGCCTCTTAGAGCTCAACAGTGTTGCCAGATAAAGCGTTCATGAGTAATTTCAAAATGTTTTCAAGTACTTTTCCTAAAAATATATGTGTTTAAACTTTTTCAATCAATTGATTATACTATATTAATTAATTATTACTGTTAAAAATTTGTGAATAACTTAAACGTGACAAATTTTAAATTTATTTCAAATATCTTGAAAATGAAGAGGATCCTTCTGATATTATATATTGAAGGTTTCATTTCAATTACAGCAAAGTCAAATAATTCCTAAATAATTATCTATTTATCTAATGCTTGCTTCACGATGAGGCGGAGATTAGTGTACAGAAAACCAGAAGCCAATTTTAAAATTATTCAGAAAATTTCAAGCAAAACCTTACACCTAGCGTGTATTTAAAATTGGGTTTATTTATTAACCGTTAACAACGCTAGCTTAAAACATTCTTATATATAAACAAAATTTAATTTTAAAGGCAGTACCAATTTACGGTTGTCGGCGGTTAAAAAAGTGAAATCTTGACATGCCCGTAATTGATTTGAATTTTTTACACCTTCAATGTCAAGAAGGTGTTTTAATATCTTAAGAATTGAATTTTTTCGGTTGTTAACTAGGTATTAAAAACTGCTTGAATGCTATCGATGTTTGACTTCGTTCTCCAAATTTTGTTTGAATGTTGGTATACCGTAATTACCAACTTAAATTTTATTATCATAATCAAAACAATGGCGTCTACGTTGTACTTTTGATGGCACATTCGTACAACTTTTGAAGAAATATAAGTTTCATTTGTATAATCTATCATATAAAACATTACTCATTGAGAATTCAAAAGGGAATGGTGAATAGTACAAAATCCTTCTTTCATTTATACATGTAAATATAAACATCATAAATTTATCAACACCGAAATTAATTGAAAATTATAAAAATTTCCCAAATTACTCAGTTATATTAGCTATCAATAAAACCTCATTATTTAGAAACAAGTTATACGACCCATTAATATCAAGTTGGTTGCTTGATCAAACACGTTTCATGGACTGAGAGGAAAGTCCTTAGCAACTGGATCCAATAAGTTATGAAGCGATAGAAAAATGGCTCGATTATCAATTAATTAGTTTGTAATTAATTTCTCGTCAACGATATTTGGTTTTGTTGAGATTAATTTTACTTTAAGAATATTTTATATAATTTATTTTTGCTTTTACATAAGATAAAAAAGAGTAGAAACTACTGTTGTAGTACATAACCAAGAAATTATCGTAAAGATACTGATTGCATACAAAAATATGAAAGTTCCAGCTATGTATCATTGAGATATTAAAGCAAATAGTTAAATATGTTATGAATCACTTGTAATAATTAGGTCCCCAGTTAAATTTCATAGAGATGTTAATTTGTGTTTATATTTAACAATTGGAAAAAGTTAAACTGATTGCACGACCCACTATATAATTACTAAAGCATCTGACACAGAGTAACATTCTTAGACTGCGATTCTATGTAATTAATATAATTGGAGAATAAATAGCTCCTACTAATATCCGTCAAGTTTCTAACGCCAGGATTGCGACGTTAATACCTTCAACGTTATTTATTGTAGTAAACTTGCGGTTAACTGTCTGCACAAAAACTTGTTACTGTTCACAACTTTCGCTTTAATAAAGCCCATAATAGAGTCAACATAAGTAAATGATTCATATTCTACGAAATTTAAACCTTTTACAAGTTTAAAAAAGGAATCCACGATGTATTAATTAGAAATAATTTGATTTTACCGGAGCGAGATAAATTTAGGAACTGTTAGGAGTTAATAATGGTTAATAAGTTTATATTTGCTTTCTTTTATATTTATTAGATACTTATGTCACTAATTTTGGTGATGTATATTATTTAAGCTCACGCCTCAAGCCTCAACGAATGCAAAATAACTATACTTGATCTTGATATATGTGTTTCTGGCTCACACTAACTGGGTTGATTTAACCAGCGATTGTAAAACTTTCAATCGTTATAGTCCTCGGGCAGCGCGGGAGTTTCGCAAGCGCGGCGCGTGTACAGATCACTAATTGTACTGTCGCAATTTTATGCAGGTGTAGTTTGAATTGAGCTAATATTTAATGTTGATACTTGTTTGCTGATAACTCTGTCAGGTAACAACGTCATTAAGAATAGTTAAAATTTAAAGTAAAACTGGTCCAATTACTACTGAACAAGTCGTAATCTTCAAAATAACCAAAGTTATGTCCAAGTAAATATAAAGAAACCCGTTAACCAATGTTTACAAAACAAACATAGTTTATAACCAAACCTATATGTGCGCGTACGATTATGCACCAAACTAATTTAACGCAATTTGGAGAAGCAACCGAAAGCGTCGGATATTCTATCAAAGTTGCTGACAACTGTTATATAATTCTTATTTTATTTCTTTTAGAGTCGGTTTTTGTATGTTACTACCCATATCCTACCGGAACTAGCGTTTCTAGCGAATCGCGAGTATAATAGCTAAAAAGATATACCTGAAATTATGCTCTTCCGACGGCCTTAACACTCGGAAACAAAATGGAAGTGGAACAATGAGTAATTTGTACCAGCGAAGAATACTACCATAAGTCACGATCAAAATGTTGGAGAAAATAAAATCTGTGTTAGTAATTATGCAGAAAAAGTATTTAAACTATTATATAAATAAACTCTACACAGTTTTACGAGGACATAGGCCCCGATTCCTTTGTAGATGGACAAAATTAAATTTTAGTTCAGTACTACTACAGGCGTACCCACCTGATAGAAGAAGGTGCCTTTATTCTAAAGGCACCATCTCTTTACATCAAAGCTCCATCACTTTACATCAGGTGATGTACTATGAATTGTAATTTCTGTTAATTTTACGGTCGACATCTAATTTTTTTTGTCAAATATCCTTTATTGACAAGTCTATAAAGTTCATGATATAGCACAAAATAATCATTCTGCACACTAATTTGAAATAACAGTTCGTCACAGACCGCCATGAGTGGATGTGGTCAAATGTTTGTATAAATAATTATTAAAATAATGCTCGAGTCGTGTGTAAACTTCCTTAGAATTTTATTCAAACTTTCGCAAATATTCGCATACAATTCAACCTGACCTAAGCAACGAGTGCACTTGACTCCTAACGATGTATATTTCTTGATAACTGTGTGAGTAAAGAGTAGATGCTGGAGATGTGTGTCAGGCATTTGGTAACAAACTTGGCTGCAAACAATATCTCATCACGTGACTCATGTTTATCTGAATCTTGTAGTCGAAACTGATGACACTTATTGGCAATACCAAAGTTGAAGTGGGAATAAAAATAGTAAACAATACAGTTGTGAAAAAAGGCTTAATATGTTTTATTTGTAAGAAACGTTACTAAATAGCTAAAATCTTTTGCGTCATCATAGAACTTCTTAGAATATATAAAAGCTCTATTTAACCTATGGCTGTTTTTGCACTTTAGAATAAATCTTCAAAAATAAATCATGTCATATGAACTAGAAGTTAGCAAGTGTCTAACTTTGGAATGATCTGACTTATGGAATGCAAACAACGTTAAAGACATCAAAGGTATCGATAGAGCAAATCAAATTATAGATAATAAGTGGGTACGGTCGGCCTCAGAAATAGCTTAACAGCATACTACTATTTCACAGCCCAAGTACCTTCATAGTAGAGCTACGACTATTACTGATACTTTATAGTTAAGATATGTTACTAAAGTGTAAAGCTACTTCTGACGCCGACTGTACAGAGAATTTTTATTATAAATATTATTTCCTTTTAATACAAATATCTTTTAGAATAAAATTCTCTTTTCTTAAGCTCCAAGACACAATGAGCTCCTGGTCCCTGTTAAGAAAGGCGGTGGATAAAATTAGGCTTGGTACAATGACTGCCAATGGCACGAGATGGCACCAGATAGCACGTCATCAATAATGATCTTACAGAAACGTAACGAATCTGTCTGCATTGCACTTGAAGTTACTGTCATGCAAATATGTAAGTAAGCTTGTAAATAATATTTGTTCTCAATGTATACATTGAAAATTCATGGAAATTACTGGAATTCATTGAAAATGATACCGTAAGTTTCCTAAATACTAAAATTGCTAAACTTTAAAATTATCAAATCATCTGCCATCACCCATATATTCGAATCCAAGTGACCATTGGAGCGTTACTCCACGCCCGCTACCGTAAGCCACATTACAATCACAATACGATCGTTCACACACGCGATCGTTGCCCAACAACCTGCCGACATGTCATTGTGGCGCGACACAGCCGTGACAAAGCCGCGACAAAGTTTGTTAATCCTGACAAAGGTAAACGGACCATTAGGCATTGACCGGTTTGGGGGACTGGCTATGATGTCACGCTTGGTCACATACTACACTATTGATATCTAGTACATAGTTTCAAATGATCGGAAAACACATCAAATATATATTCAAATAGTCTAACTAGAAAGAGTCTAGTAACCAAGAAAAAATATTTTTGGTTGGATAATATTGATTCAGTACTCTTACTGTACTGAAAAATAAAAACAGTAGACAATTATATCACTTATTGTGGAAAAAAGAGTAAATCAACAAAAGGGAAAGCTATTTTTCGTGAAACTTATAAAAGCTGAGAAAAATACAAATAAATTTTCATACTGATAAATGAAAAAGTCCTTTTTGAAAAAAAAACGTCAATTATCCTATGAGTATGTTCACTATTCTCTATACTTCACACTGAATGGATATCGTAATTTTATTCAATCTAACAGTTATTGAACTTGGAATAGATAAACAAAATAAATCTAACGGATCATATATGAGCAAACCATCCGATGGCATTTGCGTTTACTGATAGCTTTATTTGGTTTATGCGAACCATTCATGGATGGATGTATGGTTTTTTACGAGCGTTCATCATAAGTAAAACAGTTAAAAGATAGAACATTGAAACGTAAAATAAAATGTATACGCAAAATCTCAAAACAAATAGAAAATAATGTCACCACAAATCGTTAGCATTACATCTTTAGACTAGAAATATATCAATTACATTCTCCGTTTTATTAAGATTTTTAGGTAAATGAAATGAAAATGATATACTTATACTGCACTCCAATCAAGGAAAGGCAGCTTTCGCACGACCGACAGTAAATAGCGCACGTATGCAATAATAAGTTCTGTTATTTATTATAACATTTCTAGAACATTCTATACAACATTTTATGTTACACTCATAATATATAAGCTTTGAACTGTGGTGAAGATGAATAAGTAGTTACTTTGTAGAAGTACATAAACTTTTTTCTAAAATAATGTCGAACGTTGGTAATAACGGTTAAATATTAATAGTTTAAGTGTTGAACACAAGCCTTAAAGCCGCAATTAATAAGAAATAAAGAAACGTGTCGTTAGGAACTAGGGATAAAAATTTAAGAAAATGTTTATAAATTCCTGAAAACATCAAACTTACAAGGAATTGCATATTTTAAAAAAAAAATTTTTCAGAAAAATTACTTTCGCTCTTTTTTTCACACTTTATTTTTTCACAATTAAGAGCCGTCTCTAAAAGAACCTTCTCACTACGTATATTATGCAGGGATTAACTTGAACAAGGAAAGTACGATCTAGACCACTAGTTTTATTTATGTATATAAAAAGTATAACAAATGACTTAACTGTATTTGATGGTATGCACTAAGAAAATCCAAATGTGATCTCTGTTGCAGCACGGTATATGGTGCCATAACTACTTTTCGGCCTACATGGAGACTTTTTTGGCTCCTTTTGAAGGAAAAAGACACATATTAAATAATCTTTCTTCAGATCGATATCCAAGCACAAAAGCTTTGAAGACTTGAAAGATCACGTTACCAACTATAAAATTTACTGTTAATCGCACTATCACAAGTAAAATATATTATATAAAAATGTATCATTACTTTTCATAATTACAATATTAATGGAAGTGATTTTTACATATTTGAGTGCTAAAATAAATTAGTTGCGAGATTTTTACATTTATTTCCGTTTTGTTTTCGTATTTTTTAGTAAACAAGCAATTTTTATCGTTGCCCAATGACATAAGCACCTAATACTTGGTTGTTCATGGCAAACGCGTGGTTTCGTAACTATGTATTTTGGAAGTCGCCTCTTGCATACTTACAAAATTAGCATTTATATAGCAGGCATTGGTTTAAAGCTAGTCTAATGCAATAGGTAATTTTACGAGACTTAAAGGTCTTCTTTAAGAATGAATATGCTACGTTAGAACTATATAAGTTAGAATTTATTATATTTAAATTTACTGAAGCTCGTATGACAGTTGTATAATTATCTTTTGCTATTTTTATTTATTTTATTTAATGACTCATCACCGTTTGTTTACATTGTAACTTAGTACTTATATTACAGTTTTATAATCAAATCTAAATTTAATAAAATAATTATAAACTAAACCTACATAAAAAAATATTTAACTGAACAAAAAGTTTGTTTTTATAAAGAAATACTATTAACAAAAAAAAATAACAGCAGCAATGTGAACTAATTATTAACAACAAGTTATAAATTATGTCCATAAAAAAAAATTTTTTTGAAAATTAGTACAGTTACTTTTAAAAATAAATATAGGTTTTTTTCCAGTTTTTACGAAGATAGTCAATTAATAAGAGAATAAGCCATTATATGAAAATATAGCTGATAAGATAATTTTTTATCTTATAATAATGATTTTATTAAAAAATAAACTATCTAGCCTTCTACCTATATTATCAAATGCTTCCTGTACGTCAATAGAACATTGCGCTATTTAACCATAAACATTCATTCATCAAAAATAAACATGGTTAATTTTACACTGACACAACGGGTATTAAATATAGTCATAACAATATAATCTCAACAATACTTAAATATCTATCAGTCAAGGTCAATACAATTCACAAAATCATACAAGTTTTCTTCATAGATCATTAAAATACCTTGAAAAGTGTTCCTTTCTTCCAGCTAAATCAATCAAATTTCTCGAGAGACACGCAACGATTTCAAATGGCGCTAACATACGAAATAGTTTCAAATGTTGCGCTTATAAAAGACATTAACGTCGTTCACTTTATATTTCAAATACAACATTTACTTTGACGATTTATTTTTATTTTCGTTATAATAACTAGATGACTGAAGTCACTAAATGTATGTAATTGTGTGTGACTATGTACTAAAACAACTACAACATACTCTACATGGAAGTATCGAGAGTAAAATTGGAATAAGGTGCATTATATTCGATGACATCAAGCGTACTTCTGAATTGAAGATCGATCACGATTTATTATTTTATTCAATGTGCACATGATTTCAGTTTTAAAACGCTTTGTTTTATATGTACTTCGTCAAAGAAAGACTTTCTTATAACATTATTTAACTTAATTTATCAGATTCTGTAATAAAATTAATAATAAATTGATTAACTAATTAAAATAATTAATCTTGTATAAATATTCCATCTTTTGATTCCAGAAGTTTTGCTAACTACAGATCTCATCTGTAGTGTTTTTTTTCAAGCCATACAAAAGACATCAACGGGCGCCTTCACCTGCGCTTATAACCCGATAGAGATGGCGCTAACCTGATTAAATAAACAGAGTTCCGGTGCTGAAGGATATTATGCTTCCGAAGTACTACATAAGTCATCTAATAAAATATCACTGTGTAGGAATTTGCTGCTTTATTTATCGATTCTGATATTTATTTTGAAACATTTATTAAAATGAAGTAATCATGAAATAAGTGTATATAACACACAGTATCAGTCATATCATTGCTACAAGCAATCGATACAGTTAATGCTTTCCATTTTATATGTCATTAAAATACTATTAGAATTCAAGTACACAATATGTTCCGCAAACGCACACACGCATAGAGTGGAAAAGGTATTCCCAATTTATTCAACTCATGACAGAGATTTCCTTACTAGAACACATTGTATAACGTTCCGGTAGACAATTACGTTTGATTAAAAAAACACTGCACTCACCGTTCGCAAAAAACTGGTGAGTGAAAGTAGGCAGATAAGGTTAGCACTATGAAGCACAAATCACTGAAAATAACACTTGTGACATTTAACCACAGAGTTCGAGTATGTTTTTCGAGAAACAAAATGTTTTCGAAAATGGAATGTCTAATTTGAATTTGGCGCGTCTACCGTTAATGCGCGTGCGACGGTCGCGCTGGACGGGTGGCGGCGAGAGACTGCGTGCGCGACTCCCACCATCGGCGCCCGAAATACTAATCACCTTGCTATCGAGACCGAAATTGTTTCTACATCATGAGAAGTAGCGGAAGCGTTTTTGAAAGAATTAATTACATTTTTTACAATAATCAAGATACCTAAATTAGATAAGAATAGTCACAAATGTAAAAAAAAGTTTTATGTAATATAAAAAAATTAAAAATAATTACTATTTTTTAATGTTTAATTTCATTACATCGTTGAAAATATTTTGGCTTCGAACGTTAAATACTTCACGAACAAAAAGGTAATGTAATTTTTATTGAAATAAAAGTATATAAACTTTTTTAATTTTTAATTTCAACATCAAACTATGATTTTTCTGCATACGCTTATGCTTATGACACACACCAACTCAATTTACAAGGCGTTACGGATCTGTGTGAGACATATCATTTCCCCGACGATTTGGGAAGGTCGCCAAAAGCGACCCGGTAGAGGTCGACTTCTCTAACTTCCGTGACGTCACTCAATGTCGGATTCGTCATGAAACAGGAGCGCTGATATGAAGTAAAGTTACACAATGTTAAAGAATTCTTTTCCGCAATAAAACAAAGGTTATAGATAGATAACAGCGATTTCTCTATATTTTCTTGGTTCGAATCCCGGTCGAGACAGGTATTTGTGGTCGTGATTTTCGGTATTTTTGTCATTTTCACTTTTACTATATTGCTATCACTATAATAGTATTGAAAGACAATATTTTCCTCTATTCTGATAGCTGATGATGGTATAATGAACAGAAAAACATGTTTAAAATTAAATTTATGTTATATTGATTGTACATAATAATATACACAACTAGAAATTTATAATAAATATTGTATTTTGAGAAACAATTCCGAAATCTCGAAATTCATGATATTATAATATCAAGCTGAAAGAGCTGAAGTAGGAGGATAATATTAAGAAGAAAAAGATTAACGATGTGACATGGAAGACTAAGAAATTGCATACGAGGTAGAGTGACGGATACGGCGTGATATGTAAAGAAAATGAAAAAGGTTTTATAAAACTCACAAAAGAGTATAGAATAAAAAGTTATACGTGGTCATTAGCAAGTAATTCTACAAACTACATAATAATTATTACTAAATCAGTAAACTTAGGATATACTCAAAACAAGCACTTGAGATAATTGTCATATGACTAATACTCTTCTTGATCACGTAGGTAGAAAAAAAGAACCTCTTCTCGATTTCCTCCTTACGTTGATAAACATAAAAAAATATCAATCAAATTAAACAATATTTCTAAATAAATATTAAATATATTAAATTACAAAAATTTTAAAAAAAATACAAAATGCAAAATATGCAAAAGATGTAGAAAAAAAATATTGGGTGACCCCAACCTGGGAGAGAACTCTCTATTTTATTCAGTAATCTATGTATATATATATATCTCAAGTTATTGATAAACTACTACCTAAAATCCGGATTCCATAAAACGTAAACTAAAGGTCATAAGTTTATATTTGTTATAGTCTAATCTTATACTCTGAAAACAATTTAACACGTTTCATCGAGAGATTTCTATCAGCTATTATTCAAAGCCTTCATATATTTTAAGAGTAACTTAATTACTACAAATTAAAATTTATTTTGTCCTTGTTCAAAACACTCTTTACATCAAGAATGATAAGCGAAAACAGTAATTACTATTACTGAACTAAACAATGCTTACTGTTTGTTCAGCCCACATCTCACAGTTTAAAACATATGTCAGAGTTATCATACCATTTTTATTATAAAGGAATAAGAGTGATAATTCTGCAGCAGAGCCTTATGACTTCATATTAACCTTAACCATAAAGTAATTAGAGTTAACACAACGCTTTTGAGCTGTGGGATGAAGAAAATTTATTATTTACATGAGTAAAGACATATTTACGCCACTAGAGTGTGCGTTCTATCACTAAATATTCATAGGTTTTTAAATCTACTTACAGTGTTATTGTTCATTTAAACTGAAAACATTTCCATCGACCCATTCAAAAAGTTGTTCACCTTTTAAAATAAACTTAAATAGATTTATCAATTTGTATAAAACAAAAATTGAAATCACCTCCTTGTTAACTTTCCTCATTATTAACATGATTAAAAACTTTTTGATTTGCTTCATATAAAACACGCATACACTATTCGTCTGCTATCTTGTACTGATGGCATTGACCCGGTTGTTGCATCTATATTCAGTTGCGACACCAACCTGCGTGTCTCTATGCATCACTAATTAATCTGTCATTTTATTTAACACTTGTGATCCTGTATTGGCCGTGACATTATTATTGTATTAGAAGCTTAGAGCTTTGTCGATCCAAAGAGTAATTGCGTATGGTGATAATCTTAAATACAGCTTAGATAATATTAACAATGTGTTCGTGGTAGAATGTTGAATGTTTGAGTTTATTTTTAGTGTCTCTGAGTAATTGGCAAGTAAATGGTCCACTATTTAGTGGTAATTAAGACCTATAGGCACCAGCAAAAGATATAACTTCAAACGTATACGTAACGTTACGTTAGTACGTTGATATTCCAGAGACAAGATATCATAGCCTCCTTAGTCTTCTAATTATTCTGGCTATCCTTACCTTGCGACCATAGAAGCTCGTTCCCATAGTTTAAGTTTCTCTTTGAAAGAGGCATCCGGGTACAGTTTGCTTTCATCTTTGGCCGTATCTTAACTTACCATCAGGTAAGTTCTAACATCAGAAAAAGTTCTAGCGCTCTGATTAAGGTTACTAAAAAAAGCACTGTACGCCATGGTTTAAAGTGCTTTTTAGTAACCTTAACCTTGTTTAGATGGACCTAGGCACAGGTAACCCGACATTTTTCGTTGTTCAGAAAGCATGTAGCATTGGCGGGTGCAAGTGGTTGCCGAAACAAACGGTACCAAGGGTTACCCTCTCCCAGGGCATTGGGAGAGCGTGATGTTGTTTTGGGCTAAATTTACACATGTAAACCTATGATCAGTGGTGGGACGTAGATAGATTAATGATGGTTATGATGATCGCTACCTTCACACCACAACACAACCAACTGCTCCACGTAGAAAAAATGAACTAAGCAAGTTCGCGGCTTAACAATGCACATAAACATTACTTAATTACGCAAACACCCAGCAATACTAGTTATTATGAAAACCTATGAATATTATATAAATATATCTCATAATAATGAATATAATTTGCATGTAAAAATCGTATTAAAGACACTATAAATTAAAAATTGATGATAAACCCAAAATAACAGATATGGCGATGATTAAGTCTACGGGCATTTAATGTTTGTCATATAAATATATAGCAAAGTAAATATAACAATACACTTAAGATGCCACAGTATACTACCCAATTTATTCGTCATCAATATTTGTAAAAACCCACCTAGAAACCATTCATGACGTAATTAATATGATACCATCTTTATGTGAGACGTCACAGAGTTTAATTTTCGAAACATCTTAAAAGTAGCGATGACTGTACAGTGGATTTAAGAGAAATCCTCAATTATAATTAGTACAAGGCTCAGAATGTGATTTCGATCAGTTAATATGCGATATCACGATGACCTTGGGTGTTTCTTTCAAGCCATTCTTTGATTTTGGGAACAATTGTAATTATGAATTAGTGGAATAATGATGAGTGATTTTAAGATAACTATGATGTTTAAGGATATAAAAATAAATCGATACTAGAAAGTAGGTTAACTACCTACATATGTGTAATACTTATCTACCAGGTCGTCACTTTAATTTCCACTATGGAAATTAAAAAAAAAAAATACTTTCTCTTTTTCTTTCATAAAAACCACAGAATATGACAACCTACAATGGCGAAGAGTAGACGGAGTCCATAATCGAAGATCGCTAGTGCGGTATAGGACCTTTATATTACCGGCCTTAAGGGTCCTTTTCACGTCTCTTTTGATGGAACCTATACTATATCATGTAAGGAATACCTGTGCATGTAAATAATTCCACGTTTTATTTAATTTGTAACTGTCACCGTTTTTCCCTACTAACCTGCATTGGGAATCGTATCGTTGTACTCTATATATAATTCCTTGATAACCTTCCTTTAAACTGAAGACCCTAACCATTATTCTCCATCTGAAAATCCATCCATGCATCGATTGAGAGCAAAAACTCCGACGATTTGGCGAAAATTGCATAAAAGACAAGTCACAATCTTATGGGGCTTACTTAAGTATGAAAATGAACAAAATCAATTTATAAGTGGCTATTTAAGCTTACAATGTACCATAGAAATAAATTGGAATTGAAACATTCATTAGTAATCAAAAGTTCCAATGAAGATGCAACTGAGGATGACCATTCATAATCGTGTCCTATTGTGCCACAGTAATTTGAACGGAATTATACTCAATTATATTACTTTTCAACTGCTACTGCGCTTTTAGTAATATGAATTACATCTCAATTAAATGTTGGGTTTGGCAAACAATTACACGAAACATTTAATAAAGTTACAAAGTTGATTTTGCAAGAAAAAATTATTTAAAGTACATATGTAGTGTGTATGGCAATGAATTTCGTTGTCAGTATGTAATTAAAATTCAAAATTCAATTGCACTATGGGTACTATGGGTACTATGAGTACTATATATACTATATTCCGATATTTATGAATATATTATTATATTTCTCTCCGTTTTCATGGAGAGATAAATATAATAATAATATTATTATACTAGAAATTGTATTCTTAACACAAGCTCTTAAACTTAATTTGGTCTAGATAATAGTTGTGAGTGAGAGAAGTAATATTATTATTATAAGCCATCCTTTATTAATCATGATGTTAATGCCGGCTTGGGGACATTACCGCGCATTCTAAGCCCCAGTGAATCTTAATTTTAAAATTTGTTTTATATAAATACCCCAGTAAAAATAATTTAATCATAATAATTTTAATTGCCTCTGTGGTCTAATGGTTGGTATCACCTACTTCAGAAATGGAAGTCCGGTGTTCGATTGCCATTGATAGAGCTTTTTTAAAGTCAACTTGGCTAGATACTACTGTCCTACCTAACCATAATAATTATTTAAATAGTTGAGTGGAATCTCGTGTTAGAAATTGAACTATGATGCACTACCTAAGAATCACCAGAACTCTTTTTCACGTTACCTCAAAAGTAAATAAGTAATTCTTTTTTAATTATATTAACATTTCCCAACAGTACAGTGTTGGTGATTCTGTGAAATATGAAGTTAAATGTTGAATTAAAACGTACACGCCATTAAAGTACGCGAATTTTATCCATGTAATTATTTTATGCATCACGTAACACTTACAGTTCCTAAGCTGTTGCAGTGCTATATGCAGTGCTATAATGTCGTTCGACAGTAGGGGTCATTTTTTGTTTTGAAATGCAGTGTGTCAGTTGAACTGTCAAATCCTTTGTAAAATTTTATTTCTTTTATTTTTCTTATAAATTCCTTTAAAGTTGATTCTATAATATATGTAGGTAGTGTTAGTTATGCCATGTATCACAAATATAAACCTTAATCTAGATATTTGTGTCACCAATGAAAAAAAATTGAATGTAAATAATAAAAATTGTGATTACAAACCTTTAAATTTCTGCTGGTTCC
Organism: Acentria ephemerella; assembly: GCA_943193645.1. Classification (NCBI taxonomy): domain Eukaryota; kingdom Metazoa; phylum Arthropoda; class Insecta; order Lepidoptera; family Crambidae; genus Acentria; species Acentria ephemerella. Next base: position 11,855,585 of record OW971876.1, read on the forward strand.
TTTCAAGATTGTTACTATCCCAAATAGATTACATTATACTTAAGTACTTTTTCATATTGAGTTTACAGTAATACAGTACTGTTCACGCGCAAACTAGCAAGGAGGCTTCGTAGCGAGAGACATGCCGCCTCCTTGAATTAAGTTTACAGTATTAAGTAATATAGTTTCGCTCGTCAGTGTAGAGGTTACGATATCGAATACATAACTTTCGCTATGATTGGTTGGTCCTTCAACAGCTTAGTCTAATTTTTTATCTCGAGTTCTTCCTGCTTCTTAGGCACTTAAGCCGTTGGTCCTGGTTGTAACGGAAACCACTTTAACTCACCAAGCTGCATTGTGCTATCGTGGTGGTATTATGGCCCGAACTCCTCATAGGTTTCTCTCCTGTAGACCATAGATTAAGATGATAGTGTGTTAAGAGAAAAGATTACTTTTTCATCTGAGAGCCATCGTACAATTAAAACAATAATTCAACCAAAATGTTGACCCATCGGTCTCTACCTACTAAAGAGACTACGAATATGAATATTATTTCTATGCACTTAAAATATAAATTATATCATCTCGAAAGGAACAATATTAAGTCAAAACCAAAGTCACAGCTTACGTCAAAGTCGCTTACTTTATTAGTATCACTTACTTTATATTTACACCAAAATTTAGGTATCACATAACACTCAGTTATTCGGTAGTGAGATGGTCATAAAGTTATGGACCCTTTTATGGCTTTATGTGAGAGCATTGACCTCTAACTTAGATATAATTTTCCTTCTACGTGTTACATCATGACTCAAGCAGCGGATTACTTGTTTGTGTAACGGAACGTGGATAAGGCACTTTTTTCTTGAACGTGCGTACACCCAGCTGTTAATTTTTATTATACTTTATATATAAACGATAACTTTATATATCGTTATTTATAAATGAGGAAAAAAGATATTGTATGAAACTCATTTTCTAAAATCAAATCGAAAAAAACAAATAAGAAATTTTTAATAACTTTAAACACAATACAGAGATGATTTCTGCGTCGACCTTACTTATCTCAGAAATAATAATAAGTTGTATTAAATGAGTAATAAAATTTTATAACCAATCATAAACGTAATTAGGTTCCTATGTATACAGTTGACAAAAGATAATTGAATTGGTTGCTTACCTATATAGCATTCGTATACTGCAATATTACATAATTGGCATATCATCATTATCGAGTACAATATTTTAAATATGTTTTTATCAATAAACAATATCAATCTTAAAGCTTTTCACAGAATGGAACTAATTGATTCTGTTCAATATCAATATTCAAAGATACCTTCATTAATTTAACCGATACGCATTTAAAAACCTATCTTTCTTACATGGACCCGCCGAAACGCATATCCAATTTGTATAAAAAGAATCGATTAATTTATTCGAATGCAAATAAAAATCTCTTTCCCTCCCAATTGTGATGAAGCGATATTTCGTTATTACCGCCCAGGAATATTTATGGCGTGAGATATTTAAGAAATAATCTCTTATTCTGGCCATATTGCAAAAAATTATTTTAAAGACTACCTTTACTATCTTTAGATTGCAACACTGTTACAAAAATTTAAAAGTATTTCTAACGTCTTGATCGATGAATCAACCGGTGCTCCTAGGAAAATAAAAAATAAAAATGAGTGATTAAGCTGTTAAATATTTACACGGATGAATATACATTTATTAAAATTGTTTAAAATTGTGTTTGTTAATACTGAAATATGTTAGTATGTCAATTAATGTCAATCAATTCTTATTATATAGAATATTGTATTTTACCTGCTAGTTGTGAATTTGGGATTTGAAACGGATCTCAAATGCACTTAAAGTCAAAGTCAATATCTTTACAAAAAAAGTTGAATCCGTACAGTTCTTATTTTAAAAGCAAATACCTCGAGGCGCCGACCAAACGTCGATATAAATCAGCTGTGTAGTACATACTTTCCGCTCATCGACTTCCGCGAGTCATCTGTCTTCTTCCAAAAATTCGCCTTTAGGGTTGTCAATAATAAGTTTTTTTGATTAAGAAAGATAAAATGAGTGATACTTCCGAATATGGCAACCATTGCTTAAGGGTACCTAGATATTGTACTTCATTTTGAAGGTGCATCGAGATTGATGACTCTTAATTACACTTTAAATATACCGTTGTGCACGGACTAAATTATATTAAAGTTATTCGTATCTCTTTCTTTCCAATGGATAGAATTACTTTAAGGAACGCACGTTAGTTGACACTTAGATGTTACATACAATTTTTCAATTATTTTAATCGGCATATACATATATATCACGCACTTTAAAAGTGCGCGTTAAAATAAGGTAAAAGAGTCGCCATTTTAGTACCGTTAAATAAGGGTGCCAGCAATCTGTATTTATTTGTATACAATACAAAGCGAAAGCGTGGTACTTAACTTAAAATTACTTTAATGGTAGCGAGTAAGAATGCAAGTAAAAACACTAAATAGTCAAAAAATGTTAATTCCATCAATACCCTGTATTTGCACTATCTTTCCATTTACACCAACACACAGCGAACAGCTTTACAGCTTTACAGCCGAAATTAGCGAGGAGAGAAAATAACACAAGAAAATATATCCTATAAGGCTCCCATGCACTCCATTTTGTAGGAAGCAGCCTTGATACATACATATATACTTGATCCTTTTCAGCATTTAGTCACCATGATAGAATTTAAATCCCCCACACCGATCGACTCTTCTCCTTGCGTTTTGCCCGTGCACATACTTGAAATTGTATATATGTATTACAGGCTTGAGCATAGATATTAATTTAAATAGTCATCTATTGCGTTTTTTAACAAATTGGAAACTTATAGCGTGAGTTATCATGCTGACAAGTAGACAACCCTATCGTTACCCGATACACGAATGAGAGCAAATTGCATACAAGTTCGTAGAAATGAGAAAGTTTGCCGACGCCACGCTTCCAGTTATAAATTAATTATTATTTAATAAATCACAATAAACAAATATTTATTATGGACAACCACAGATTTATGATTCATTAAAAATTCGTAATACTACTACCCTTGATAAAATTAAGATGTTATTCGGGAGTAACAAATCACATATTTCAAAAATGTACCTTATTTTGTATTCAAAATAATAAATGAGAAGGTCGTTTCTTGCTTAGTTTTGTTTAACCCTGAAAATATCGATTCATTTATTTCTAATACAAAGACAGACACTCCGTTTCCGCTATGCACGAATTAAAATTAAACTTTAGTTCAGTACTAATCTTTCAACATGATTCAACCAAAAAACGACAGATGACTGGTGATATAATTTGACGTTCCCAAAATGGCGCCTCTTAGCATATGTACCTTATTATGTATCTGTTTTAACACGCATCATAAAACATGTCGATTAAAATAAGTCCAATGTGTATCATTGTGGTCGTCTCAGTGTCAACGAACTTAATATTTCTATAATTGTCAGTTATTTGTATGTTTAATACGAATATTTGTTTAAGAGTCATGGATGTTTATTTTGTATATTTCTCATATTTATATACTTATTTCTATTTCTACATTATTCTGTTATCTAGTAACCATAACACTAGCTCTTATGATGCTAAATTTGGGGTAGATATATAGGTGTCCTTATGAAAAACATTTTATATGTTTTAAATGACCATCGAGACGGTTTAATTCGATTGAAACTTATACCAGGCGTACAGGTGAAGTGTGGAAAGAGTTAAAAACATCTTCAGTAAAAATATATATGAAGTCTAGCCCTAATATATAGATAAATCTCCAAGTTTTTCTCCAATGTGTCCATTTCTACAAAAGACGTTGCAGACATAACGGTTCTTTGTCCAACCGTTAATGGAAAAAACAAACATTTTTCGGATCAGCGAAACGTAGGTTGAGGAATTTTGACAAAATTTTGTCCCTTTGCGCTGTCATTGGCACTTATTACAAGTGGTTTACGGTTTGTTTCCCCAGTTCCGTGTCAAAAAAATTACTTGGCAAAACTTCATGTTCGTATATTCTTAAGGAAACGTAGTATTTGGTTACATGTTTTAAGGCGAATTGTGAATCTTCGATATTTTTTAAAGAGCCGCTATATAAATATAGTGTTTTATATTTTAGATCGGTTTCCAAATTGAATATTATAAAAATCATCTAAATATTTTTTTATGTTTCCATTTCATCTTTTAGACACGAAAATAATGTCTATATTTCTGTGAAGTAGACATAAATTATTTACAATAAATTTTCTATGTAAATACTGACTTTTCTATGTATCATTTATTTTTCTCTTTTTAGTTGCAGACTCGTCACATAAACATCAAATATGACGAACTTATCACAACTTCCGTTAGTCTTTTAACAACACTACTCGTTCTCTAAGGACCTTCAACATCAACGTAGAACCTCACTCCAAATATCCAAGTCATTAATTACGAAAATCCCAAACGGTCCCGTAAGTTGACCCTGGTCACAGTATCTGTGTCAGACACCCCGCTGGCGGACAGCAAGACTAGTCGTAAATCCAGCCAATGCCCGCAACGTAACAGTACTCGTCAGAGTGACGCTTCCCGAAAATACAGGGGTATATTCTGTGTGCGGCGAAGTATCGAGTAGCTTACTACTTTTTAATCTTACTTATTCATGTTAATTTAAATTAAACTAGGAGAGGTTACGACTTTATTGACAGTTTAAATACAACTTTAAAAAGTTCAACACAGCCAGGCTCAATTATTCTTTCATAAAAAATTGCCTTGTCAATAGATTGTAGAAGCATAAGAATTTAAGGAGCTGTAACAAATACAATGTCACTAATTATTTGTGACAGAAAACTGTGCCTATTAGCTTCACGAGCCACGAAAGGAATACCTATGAAAATATCTAAAAGCATGAACAAAATTAAACTACCCTTTTATATGTGTTCACATGCACAGTTGATGACATAATATATGATATAGTTGATGACAAGCGTTTTTTTGTAGCGTTTTGCGTTTTTTGTTTTATGTAATTATATTTTTCACTACTTTCATACCTTCAAAAATGTGTGAAATATCTCCATTTTTATCTGTAGTAAACATCCTTCTTGAGTATAAAATTAGTGGGTATAAAATTTGTCAAGAAAATTAGTTGCAGCCTCGTTAAATGGGGCGGTGAATTCAGGAGATAACCTTAACTCGTATTTACCAATTTCCCAAAGTACATTACTTGCAGTAAGCATAAGTATTCCACGTCATAGACAACAAGGGATGTGAAATTCTACTGGCAGTTTGAATAACTATTTTGAAGGGTATGAAGAAAATCATACCAATGTACATGTACATATGTATCATATATATGGTAATGTTTACGCCTAGCAGTGCTTAGATCAAGGTTAATGAGATCCCTATTCCTGCGACTTAACTTATCCAGAAGATAAGAACCTGTACTTGTACAATAACATGTATATTATAATTGCATTTATTTAGATTAGAAATATGGGTTCGTGTTAAGCAGGTTAATGTAATACCCCAGAATAACACCTTAAGAACCGAAACTCGATGATGCAATAACGAGATAACGGCACCACGAGTATTTATAACCGATTTATGAATAAGCCACCCTTAACTCATGTCGGTGTTCCTGAGCTCCGAGTCAGATCCTTGATTAATTTGACAGCGGAACCAAGGCGAGAAAAGCCTTCTTATTGTCCAAATTAAACGGCACTTGGGGGAATTCACCAAGGTATTTGGTGCTTATTCTTTTCTTGAATCAAGATAAATTTGAATGGAGCATCGTTCATAACCATAATAATTAAAAATAACATTTAAATTTATAAATGAAGTTAAAAAGACATTATTGGGAAAACTAAATGCAATATTTAATGAAAGTCCTACACGCGCCTACACTTGCAATCCTATATTATCGGATAGCCCCGTCAGCAATACAAATTGAATCGTGTACGACAATGAAAATAGTGGCTTAACAACTAACCGAGCGAACAAACCGGACAGTTACATCAAAATGCTATCGTTGAAACTCACGTAAGTAAGTAGGTGTCGTATCCGAACACAGCGTTATTTATGACGTTTTAAGTGATATCGCGATTCGCACGTTTCGGTCAATGTGGTATGCGATGACGTATCTCATATTTATGGTGTACATTGGCTGTTTAGTGTGACAACGCTAGCCTTTCTCAAAATAGGATGTGAGCGTATTGTTTCATATGTAATATTTTGTATTGTTTTAGAGCTGTTTAAGTTAGCTGTATTATATTTGCTCTATTAATTAATAATCAGGTTTACATATTTTTATCAGATATATTTTACTAACTCATCTTTGTATATCTCTTTCTTGTTTAATCTACTCTTGAGTTTTTGTTGTACAATAAAGGATATAATATATCATAATATTTCTTGATATGATTAAGTGTGCCCATTTTTTCCATTCATAAAAAATTAATATGAAATACGATCGAGATAAATTTCATTTTTGAGGGGTTTTCAGCCTTGACTGAATGAAAATCATGTTTTAATTGATATTTTTACTATGATGTTTTTTTTAAATATCTGTGCAGTTTTCTATGATTTTATTTCACACACACTAGTGTCCATAAAAATATTTACTTAACTTTAACAGTTATGTCTCAGAGTGACTTAACATAATTAAAAATTAGCGAGCTGTCTATGAAGAACTCACTATAACATTTTTTTTAATGCTATAAGATTAGGGTGTACGCGCATGGTCGCGTGTAGGTCGTGACGTACAGCCGACCGTTCCGGCTGGATGATCGGCGGCGCCCAGCAGTGGGAGTGGCCGATCCCAACCGAGATCGCAATACACGCAAATACAGTGCATTGCACTGTTTATTGAAATTTAAATTTGATTTGCTGGAAACTTTGCAAGTATCAGCTAAGTAATGTATGCTCCATTTAGATGATGTTTAAAATTATGTTGGAATATGCTAATATATAGTATAAAAATAATATTATTTGAATTTTTTATAGTAAAGCTCTTCGGCGTTGTTTGACTCTGGTTTAAATTATGAAAATAAAGCAACTCTTGCCTTTGTTGGTCCCTGGAATGGTCCATAAATATTTGTTATCATACGCTCTTCCATGCCTCGGTGGGCATATTAATTGTTTTACCGATATTTTCACCCACTTAGCTATATTGAGCCAGCATGTTGGTATTATGGCCTTAACTACTTATATTTTCTCCCTTGAAGCCCAACAGTTGGCCACAAATTGGTAATAGGTTGATGATGATATTGATTTAACATAGAAACGGACAGCGATTCTATTCGATTCGCGATTCAATTCTATTCGAATTTTGGAAGTCATATTTTAAAATAAAACATATAGAAAATGCACAATATATTAATCTGTGAATGAAAATCATACCTCTAACAACAACAAAGTTACGCAGTGAGGCGAGGCAGTTCAATGAAGCCCTGAATACAATACCAAAGCGTGCGCGGGCGCATTGGATTGTCACTTGCCCTGTTTAGCATAACCATTCATTGGCTGATGGACAATGGATATTTGTTTTTTGCAAACAAATGACGAAAACCAACCCCTGTTTCGTTAAACTTTGTACCGAATGGAGACGTCATTGGACAGACCAATAAAACCTTCAGCCTAATATTTGCATAAATAGTGGCCGTATAGGGTAATAAAGTGGATTGAATCGTTTATGGTCCAAGAGATTTGTAGACAAATGTGTATTTATTTTATTCGAAGGACGACTTTGTGCTTGTATAGAAACAAACGTTTGCGACGGTACAATGGAAAAGTATAAGGTCTTAATTATAAAGTATATTACTCGTTTCTCGTAATCACATATTGTATAAAAGAAAAATACTAAAACCTTTTTCTAAATCTACTTTTGATAAAGCACAACAGAATCAAATCCTGTAATAATAACTGGAAATAGTCGACTCTCTTCCTTCCGTAAATTCGCATTTTTTTTCAGGTTTACAAACTTACTGAAACTAGAGAGAAACAGCCAACACTATGTGAAACGCATATTGAAAACGGATTTCAGAAAATAATTTTATCGGATCACAAGGTCCACTATTTCATGAAGTCTTGCAATAAATCTAGCATTTCAAAGAAAGCACAGATACTATTCGATAACTTAACTCCTAGATACTATTGAAAGATAAGTTTTGTACTTCACACCAACCAAAGCCTTTAAGACGTAGATACTATTAGTTATTATTTATATATTTAACGATTTATGTACACACAAAGACAAATAAAAAGGACACAACAGAATAACAGAGAATTGTACGAAGGTACTGCTTATATAATTTTATATTATAATAATTAGATGAATAAAAAACAATGTGGATTTTTGAGACAACCGTGTATTTCTTCATAACTTTAAATGTTAAAAAGGTATCGTAATTTTCGAATATCATACTTACGAAGGCTTAAAACATCTAAATTACTGAGCCATCTAAATTTTTGAAAGTGTATGTGTAAATATTTATGTACAATAACCTATATACATCCCATTTGTGTAAAAACGCTTGCAAAACTGAAAAAACACCTATCGATACTATACGTAATTTTCTGAATTTGAGTCTTCTGTAAATTACAATTCCAGCTTAAAACTAATGACTGAATCAAAGGTTTTAGTATCATACAACACAGATGATGAATTTTAGTTATCATACAACTTTGATAAATTTTAAACTAAGAAACTAATAGAAAATACAAATGACAATTCAATAATGACAGTAGAACAGAAGATTGAAGTAAATTTTGACTACAGAGTGATTGTGGCTATGCTTTGATAGCCAACTTCTAAATTCGTCTTGGTCGTACTTCTTTAAGTATACACAAAAAAAATTGACCTATAGGGCCGACAGCTTTCAATCTATATTTCTCACAATCCAATCCACTTTTCATCTGCTAATGTGTCTGATATGTAGGTATTCTCTGCAATCATATTTGATATATACAATAACAAAAAATGTTCTGCACTCGATACTGAAGCAAGTAATAATTGCCGGTTCTAAATCAAAAACAAAATATCTTTCCAAAATTAAAATTTAAGGTAACATGTTTAAAAAAAGATTATTAGAGATTAGACCAAGGGACAGTAATGCAACGATTCACATATTGCTGAAACTTGAAAAGGTAATATCAAAACAAAACAAGCAAGCATCTCTATTATACCGTCAATATCATATTAGGGACCTCCGCGAAGCTAGGATACAATTACAAGATGTGTTCATCCCAGCGCAATCTGTCAGCCAGCCGACTAGTCCCACTGTAAATAAAGCCGATTTATTCCAATACAACCTGCTCAATTTATTACCTTTTTGGACACAATATAGTGACGTTGTGTGTAAGAACTTTTAAAAGGGGTTTAATTTTGTTGTCGCTCTTAAGTTGTAATTTATAAGCATGCTCGAGCGACACGTCTTAAAGATCTCGGATATTTATTTGTTTAATTGCTTATAACTTTCAGAATACGTGATTGAGGTTTATAATATCATCAATAAATAATATGTATTTTTAAAAACACATATAGCGTTCTGCCACGGTGACATTTTTTGTATCATATTAAGAAAAAATGGAGTTGACCATTTCATTGTAATTATAAAAAGTGATAGTACTAGTAGATGTTACTGTAATATTTATTCAAAGATCAGCTTTTCTTGTTTGTAGTGGGACTTCTTGGCTCAGTCTCCCAACCTGATATATCTTGCTAAATGAGAATCCTTGTTGATTAAATATAAATTTTATTGATTCACTTCAGCTTGATAACACACAACTTGCTAGTATGAGGAATTAAAAGTGAATGAAATGTGAATATTAATTAGTTTATACAATAACAATATAGGTATAATGTGGCTGACGCGGTAAAATGTACGGTAATTAGACCGTACATTGTTATTACTTCATTTCATTGAATCCATATAAACTCATCTCAATTTTATAGTTACACGCTATACAAATTTAATATGAAATACATTAGTAGCACTTTTCCGTTTGGAAATATATTATGAAGTGAAAATGAATAATATTTTCAATATAAAAGGACCATTTTCTTTTCGATACTATAGAAAACATTGCCAATAATAATTTTCATACAGTTTTTTATAACCTAATTTGGTTTGACCACACAGGTACCAACTATATTCAAAAAAAGTTACATTTTCCATTTTTTATTTTGTGTCGATAAAAGTAGAGTGATATGGAAATAACCCCTCGCAGTGGTTGTGGTAATAAGACCTTTCCTTTCGTGATTTAAGTATGCAACTGTTCGTGTCTACTGTCTTTTATAGACTTGAAGACTGAGACCCTTCTCCGCCAAATGTATAATATTAATAAGATAAACATTTTAATTCATTACATCATGATGTGACCTGGATATATTAAAACCATGCGATAAATAAAATCCTTTCCTCCTTTCTCTATCGCACAGCTAAAGCGTGGAAGTCCTTGCCAGCACACGTATTCCCTGCTTCATACAACATGGATTCATTTAAAAAAGGTGGGTAGGGCAATATGCGTTTCTAAAGGGAAAAGTGCTACTAATGTATTTCATATTAAATTTGTACAGCGTGTAACTATAATATTGAGATGAGTTTAATATAACAGTAACATCTACTAGTACTATCACTTTTTAAAATTGCACTAGCTATCTTCACATATGGACTCCTGTACTGCTTATCATCAGGTGGTGTCGACTCATTTGCTGAGCTTTTCATAAAAAAATAACAGAACATATTTTACATACATTTCAATTTATTAGCACATTTTCTCTTTTAGGCATATTAACAGTCGTCTTCGATATATATTCAAAGTACATAGTTATCTATTTTATATTTCTGATATAGAATGGTTTAGAAAATCAAAAACTTATATGATTTTCTTCTAAACTTTCTGAAGTCGCGTAATAAGCTAACGAGCACCTTACAATATTTAAATTATTATAGTTCTGAACGATTCGTTGGTATAAGAACATATATCATATATCATCATTATAAAAAACGCTCACATTGTTAAAACTCTCACTAGTATATCAAATACGTACGTGATATTTGTTATTCAGAGTATTACTGTATTTAAATAATTATCATGCTGACTCTGGACCTATAATATGTGCCTGGCAGAGGCGTGCAAGTGTACAAATAATAGTAACTGGACTATCTGCATTGTCCTTCAGAAAGAAAATATGAACGGAGGCGCTGAGGATTGGTGTAATATATAATTAGTGCCGCAATAATGTACCTTCTCCTGCCATCTTTTAAGTTTATTTTTGATCATTCAAATTATGATATCTTATGTTGCATTTGAATGTTAATCTCCTTGAGGTTCAAGAATTCTTTTTTTTTCTCTTTCGTCTATTTATTTCAAATTTACATTCACATGAAAATATAAATATAAGACTTATCTAATATTACTTTGAGAGTAATCTGGATCTGTAATCTGGAAAAAATTGATTTTATTCAATAACAGAATGTTTCAATTCGTTACTCATTGTGTAAAAAGCGAATTTTGTTAAGATATGTCGTGCATCATTGGATTATTTAGAAGGTATTTCGTTGACAGCTTTTTTTATAGAGCAGTATATACAAACAGAGATAATTTGGTAATAATCTACCTCTATTTTTGGTATCTCAAGAGATACACAAAGTATACTGTATTCATGACGTGATTAGCATATTATATACACAAAACGTAAAGGGGTGTGACTTAGAACAGCCGATTACTGCAATATAGGCGCCGCACGCGCTAAACGAAAACGAAATACTAAGTCACGATTTGCCTCCAACTTCAATTACCTGTAACAAACAAAACGAAACTTTATAGCAACCGAGCTAAAGTTCATAGGTGAAGTGAAATGTAAGTTATGATCACTTTATTTAATGCAGAAAGAATGTAATGTGATGCTTTTGAAAGGATTGGCCCGCATTTAATGTAGTTGAAACTCCGTATTTGAATTACGAAATTGATTTTTTTTCTACGAATCAAATCGCTGGCTGATCAAATAATCATACTGATATATTTCTAGCTCCAATATTCAATTGTTTTCGAATATTTGAATTTCGAACGGCACAGAATGGATCAAAAAAAGTTGTGATAGATAAAAGTATTTAATTGCTTCAGTAAATTAGTAAGAATATATTAAATATAAAAATAGGTCAAAAACTACAACAATCATAAACTAAAACAAAAAATAGATTTCTTAAGATCTATTTGTCTTGAAGCTAACAACAAATTAGATTTTCTTCAGGAGCATTTTACTTACCATAGCAGGCTGTTAACATCAGGTGAGATTGTGATTAAAACATTGTCTGTGGAATCCAATAATAGCCCCTAAAATAATCATCTCATTTTCGTGTTACTTATGCATCAGTATTAGCAAAATTATATCCACATCATCTTATCTGTGCTTGGAGTTCCAAAGAGTCGCAGTAGATCTAACCAACAAAACGTTTACATGCATTTAAAAGTCTCTTTATGGGCCATAAAAGTGATAAACTCCAGGAGTTATTTGCAAAATAAACATGTTGATGCTCTTTTGTAATACCAACAAGAAGATACCTTATGGTAACTTTCATAGAAGTGATATTTAAAATAAATATTTTTATGCTCATTTTTTAATTTGGACAGTCTACTTTTTTCCTTTTGTATACTGGACAAAATTAAGCAAACATTTCATATAAAGACAAGGTAAATAGGATCCATATTTCTCTAACACTATCAATGAATCCTAGAAGTAAACTTTTGCCTAAATCTATGTATTAAGTTATACTAAATCATCGAAGGAGATGAATAATAAATTCAAATAAAAACATAGATCTATTGTTATATTAAAATTAAGACCAATTGTTTGGTCAATCTGATTGTACACACGAAATTGAATAAATTTTGTTTGTACAATTTGGCTACTTTCAATTATAGGCAAAGATAGATAATATCGACCCGAAAGATGGTAGAAGAACCTAATGTAATGTCAAAAAAGTTTGTTTATTGGCTTTTGTTTTTAACTTTTACTAGCACTCAAGATTAAACCACTATTTAAGTGTCTCTGTTGATATGGAATCATGAAATATTGAACTATTATTCTAGACATGACCTTAAGACTATTGGTTGGTAAATCAATTTCTTAATCAACACTTTATTACCCACACCGATTTCAAATAAAACCTTCGAAGTTTTCACAGATATTTCATTATTTTCTGAACTAAACAAGCTTCTAACGTTCCTCCATCTGATATGATCTAAAGACATCAATACTTATCATACAAAAATAATAATATCATAATAATAATTGTATCAGCTATGTCTTAGTATATCAACTTGAGTATGAATCAGCAATCCGATCATTGGCTTAAAATCCGAAACATTGACCGCTTCATTTTTTAAGATAAATTAATCAGATTGCGAAGTAACAGATGACAATATGTACCTACCGCCTACGCCAACCAAAATGCGATCTGAAAGGTTTAAAATCAAAACTGTTATATTGAACTTTATTTAGTTAGTCATATGGTTGGAAGTTAGGAAATCGCAACAAAATATAAGGAAAATATCAGGTAGGTATCAAAAAACTTAAGGTGTTATCGATAAAACGTTTTTCTGTTAAAAAATGATAAATATTCATAGCCTATATACGTTGTTGGGGACAGATCTTCATTCAAAGTAAAAACAAATAAAGGATTTTTACGACAACACCACCATGCTAGCTCATTGTGATTTGATGGGTGAAAGCTGTTGCAGTAACTACATAGGCCAACTGCATAACGCGTCTAAAGTGCCAATATGAACAATTATTGTATTGTTTCCTGTAAATTAATATTTGTATTTTCTAAAAGCTGTACTAATAACAATTGTTACAGTGTTTTGAAGTTCGTGCGCATGACATTTCAAATTTGTATAATAAATAACACCGTATTAGTAAGGCCGTAGAGTATAACTTTTCTAACGAACACTCCTTCTTGTGTTATTCTTCTGTGAACTCTGCAGAATATGGAATAGCCTCAAAACCTGCCACGCCTATTACGTGATATGACCTTTTGGAGCTGTAAAGAAAATACTGACAATTCATTTTGCCCAAACAGATTTTCACACAAAAAAGGTTAAACCCAAAAAGAGCCACTCGATTGCTATAAATTGTCCATGTTATTGACTAATCCGTGGCAAATTCAAAAGAAGTTAAAAATGTTGTCCTTATGTCAATGACCGTCAAATTGTTGATACTTATTATATTAATTTCAAAGTTATTTATTTCCTTAATAATGAGCTTGGTTTTTGGTCAAAAGCACAGCAATTTCTCATTACACTTTTTGCAAAGTGAAATTAAAAATCCTTTTCTTTTTGAGATGTTATTTTCGAGCAAAATTATAAAGTGGCAATATTTTTCCAACAATAACGTATTACTAGTTATCTTGTTGTAATTGAAGATAAAAATTAGAGATAAATGTCCATAAAACTTACATAAGCCGAAGAATATGAAGTAAAGAAAAAGTAAGAAGAAGAAGAAGTTGACTTATTTATAGAAAAAATATATAATTATGAAATCAAAAAATTAATTCTGCATAATTATGACGGATTATTTTTGTGATTCTCAGCTGAATTATCAGTGAATGTAAAAATATAGTAGCTGTTTTAGTAATTAACGTAACTGGTCGTTAAACTTGTACTCCCGAGGTACTTTTATAACACTGTGTTGCATATTCTGTTGCATGTTCTTCATGCACCAACTCCTATACGTGGGAAGACTTACTGGATAGCATTCCATAGCCTTCATTGACAGAAACAGGAAAAACATAGTAAGAATAGTTATTCTCATATGTTTCTCTTAATAGTCTTCTTATTGTTAATCGTTATAGTCTTGGTAGAGTGGTGGTCAATACTAGGTCTCATCCTCGACTTCTTAGTGCATTTATAATCAAAATGTTTCTTTCCAAAAGCCATATAAATAATACAGTTATTGTTAGGTATTGATGACATTGTGTAGGCTTTTATTTCTACACTGTGGATGCGGAAGATTGAAATTTGAACTATTTGTGAGAAGTTTGAGACCCGGATTAACATTATTTCTAATTGTAATTAGCCACAGCCACCACCACACACACACACCCACACCACAGCCTGTTACCACAGCCTGATGTATCAGGCTGTGGTTACATAAATTTGTATATGGGTGGATTAAGGATTGTAAGTATGCAGCTTTATAAGTACATTGTTTATAATAGATCTATAAATGTATCTTAATGCTGTCCTCGTTCATGAAGTAGACCATTTATTGCCACTTGAATCTTGCCAATGGTCAGACTTCATCATTATTGCTTTGCACCACAAGTCGCTCTTAAAGTGGTGTTAGTAGTACATATATAATCATTCTGAACGAGGTAGCTTTTAGCCTTTATACCGAATTAAAAACCGAGCGATATACGGATTCCTCAACCATTGAGGAACTGGAAATCTTACCTCCAAGTGTGCTGTTATTGTTATGGCATCAGACTAAGGAAAGGCGGTGGAAGCTAGTGATGTGGACTTGCCATCAACGGAACAGAGCAGGAAATTCGGCCCTCATTGGAATTTGAACCCCGGATGTCTGGATCTTAGGTAAACGGCTCAATTACTAAGCCTTTGTGGCCAAGGCATATCACTCAGGCATATAAAGTACGCCCTGTTTAGTTTTGTTTTTGTTTAAATTAACTCACATTTTAGTGGGTGTTAATACTTTTGTTTCGTTTACAATGTTTTAGCTTGGGGTAGATAAAGAATAATATTTGAAAAGCAAAATATTTTTAAGGTCACATAAATCTTTGTTTGCTTGCGATGTGTCAAGTATGTATAACTGTTTTTCAAGAAATTCTTTGTGGTTAAGATTAGAATGCAATATTTCTGTGGGAATGTGAATTATTTATATTTTAGAAAATACTTCTTTTGGAATGGGAATTTAGTTTCAAGGAACGTATTTGAAGTACGTGTTTTGTATTAAGTAACATGTTAAAAATAACATTACAAAGGTACAGTTGACAGTACATCAATGATACCAATTCTACAGCAGAAATCACCCTTTTTACAACTAGATAAGAAGCACGAAATTCTTCTTAAAAATTCTTCTCCGTTAAAGTTACTTTTAGAGAATTACAAATTCACTCACGGGTTCCTTGTTTATTGGAATGTTGAATTATTTTGGATTTTTGCCATGTTAGTATGTATTTTCACGATTTGTGCATTTGAAATATTTTTAAGTAATTGTTGACAACAGTCATTTTTATTTGTATAATAAAAAAGTTAACACGACTTGAATGGTAAGTTTAAGGTGAAATGGACATTTAATATTTACGATAGTACTTTTACAAAAACATGCTTATTATTTGAAGCCTAAGAACCAGCGTTTTTTTGATAAAACCTCAATATCAGGATAAATTTTTGTACGCATCCTGGAATGTAATTTTAAAAGACTATATTTTTGAATCCAACAAAATGACACAATGACAGGTACCAAAACAGTTATATCCCGAAATTAATAACGATAAAATCAGCGATATATATGCTATCGTCCTATCGCCGATTTTATCGTTTAAATGTGTGTGCATTTTTTTTGTAATTTCTTTCGTTTATTTGCCACTGATTTAATTCTTAGGTTAAATGAAAGTGAGTTTTAGTTGTCGCGTTATGAGTTCGCTTCTCAGAGGAGGGTTATAAGTTTACTTATACAAAAGCTAATTAAGAAAGGTAAATCAAATATTAAGTAAATTTAATTATAACATTTATTTCCTTTTTTATGGATTTTGTAAAGTTTCATGGATCTATTTTACATACTACTTTAGTTCGTTTAATTTATTGAATAAAATACTGCCATAGTTTACTGTCGAATATACAGTTATATACAACATACAGCTATATATAATTAATACTATAAATGAATTAATATATTTTATAAATTTATTTTATTTTAGAGATTTCCTAAATATCAATACGAAACAAACTAAACTACTTTCTGCTTTTAATCTCGCCGCCAGACACAGACATTTGTTTTTCTTTTATGGGGAGTCTGCGCATTAAAGTATCTTGAAGGCAAAAGTTGCAGTAAGAGGGCGAAATGTGTAAAATAAATTACTGCCCGATACAATTTCAGGTTTATATTATATAATTTTCGAATTTCAAAATGATGGCAATAATAACACACGTCACTTTGACTAGTTTTTTTTTAATTAAGACTATTGATTTGGGACCTCTGAACGAGATGCCTAATTATTACAGCTGTCGATAAATGTGTGTAAACCTTTTAGTCTTACATACTTTTTAGATTAAATTTTATTTAATCAAAATTAGTTCAAAGCCAAAATTAAATATATACTAATTGAAAGTCAATCTGAGCCATCTCGTCCGTTCGTAAATTTACCAGGAGAACCTGAGAAGAACAGGTAAGAAACTCAGAAGAATTTGTCCCTTTATTTCGTACTCGTCATTGATATTTTTTTACAGACGATTTTATTGACTGTTAATAATGTAAAAACAGGTGAAATGATTGTGTTGTTAACATTTTTAATCACAGAAATTTATAAATAAAGCTCAAATATAAATAAGTTTAAAATAAAATATATTTTTATAATGAATTTGTAATGTGACTCCAAATTACATTGCTTATTACACTCTAAGAGAAATAGACAATTAAAAATAACATTTCAATTCGTTAACGCATTCTTATCATCAGAATCCATTTCTGAACCTTTTAGTAGCTTTTTTTAATTCATTTGATACGGTGCTTTGCTTTATTTGGATAGATTTTGACTTCGAAACAGCAGTTCTTGTGGCATTACCTAGGGACTAAGTATTATTACTACAATAGATTAAACGCCTTACGAAACAATTTCTGTCTTTGTGTCTAATAAAAAATTTCATTCTAATGAACGTGAGGAAACACTAAAAATCCATACAAGCCTTATACAATAGTTATTAGTAAAGAGCGCGTTACTTAAAAATCAAAAAGGTAAAACAATAGATGCCTATAATAAAATAAAAATTCAGTTCTACCTTGTCCGAGTTGAATATTTAAATTAATTAAATAAAGTTAAGTTATATAAAGAAATTCACAAGTCTGTAGTCGAGCATGCAGCTCAGCTTAAAACATAAATTCTCACTTAGGCGACGTTATCTGAATAGTGTTGTTGCGTTATCAGCATAGATATAGAACGACAATTAAAAATTCGTTAGTCATATCATTATCTATACAATACCTATATAGTAGTATATGTAATACCACAGTTTAAAGATTTATATCTTTAAACTGTGATAATGCGGTATGGAGACCACAATACAACATCAAATTAAAATATTAGCAATATACTTAAATGAAATATTTCAATACAATCATATTAATTCTAGTTATTAAAGCAGAAAAAAATATGATTAATAAAATCAAAATAAAGATCGGACCACACATAAATAAATATTATAACCAGTAAAAACCGATTTAAAAATAATATTGTTTAACTTATAGTTGGAAGGACATAATTGTCGCTCTGTGCACTTCAATTAATCAAATTGAAAAACCTTGTGTCGTTTGAAAGCCTTTAAAAAACGTCTTGGCTTTGTTAAAATGTGCTATGCATATAAATCTGTAGGTGCTCAAAATAAATCACCCCATAGTTCGCTATCTCAGATCGTTATCGAGCCGAGAAATTGATAAAACGCAAGCAAAGATCTTTTATATGTATCACTTTTGTTTTCAAAATAAAGGTAGTGTAAGCATTTGACTTTTACTCAGCTTTTACCTCAACATGTTTTGCGCTTTAAATGTGAAACGAAGCTACACTATACCATTCAAATAATGAAAAAAAAAACATAAAATATAAATACAATCACAAGATTTATATGGCTGTTTATCTAATCACACCTTTTCAACGTAATGACCTTAAATTGCCTCGATTCTGTTGTGCACGAACTTAAATTAAATTTAAGTGACGTTGGTTACTCTCATTATAATCCTTATAGAAAAGACAGACGACTAAAGTCTTTATTTGATGTTTCTAAAATGGCGGTTTTCAAGCATATTTGCCTTATTTTACAGCGCATTATTAAACATCCCAATTAAAATAAGGCAAAGGCGTATCGCTCGTCTAAGTCCTAACTAATATTTTCATTTAAATTTTAATAGAATATCAACAGAATCACAAATAGAGTGTCACAAAATATCACGTACCTAGTAAAATATTCAACTTAGTAATTAGTTGGATACATTATTCTATGACTATCCTGCCGTGTAAGGGCTCTTAATACATATTATTAAATGTTGAGTTTCACATACTTCTAATAACCTATTAGATGATATTTCACTGGCTTAGTAAGTGGCCGTTACGCCTACAACAAGTTCGAAGTAAAATTAGTCGTACTGCCAAGAAAATAAGGTATGAAGAACATGCTATTGAATTTCCACGATTTTATTTTAGTATGATTCCAAAACAACTACATAGTTGTAAGACAGCGACGAAAATCTTGTCTATGAAGTGTGGAGGCGGTAAAGACGATAATAACGATAAGAAATTATCTGATTCTCTTGTTTTCCTGCGGTTTTAGTGCAGTGTTTTTACTAGATTAGCTGTGCAATACAATGTTGCCATTTCAATACGTTTGCCATTTTGAAATGGCAACATGTTGAAAAAGGGAATACCAATTACCATGACTATTTTTGTCTCTGGACAGTTTTGTGGTATTCAATAATGGCGGTTAATGGATCAAGCTTTATAAAATTGATACAATTTTGTTAAATATGCTGTACGTGTAATTGATCCAATTCTCGTATAAATACTATCGCAGTCATTCAAAACCCACATCGGAATATATACTATGTTATTGAGAAGATTTTACGGCAATATACACTCGGTTGCCTCAAAACAGTTATAAACATTTGTTTCTGGATTGAATGGCTAGAATGATTCAATATTGATATGACTAAAGATACCTACTTAATGTCTGTGTTTTATTGTTATGAGCTATTTATTAATCTATACTTAAATGTAGAATATTCAAATACAGAAATTTAAATTTAGAAATGTGAATATCTGAGTGAGTGTGTGTACAAGAATAATTAAATACAATAAATAAAGATATAATAAATATGTTTTACTAGAATCGAATAGGTTCTGTTCGGTCCAATATATTGTCTGTTTGGGCCCGTAGAATCTTAGTTCTTAGTGTAGGTGAAAGTGTCACACTCATAAGAAACGCCTACGCAAAGTTTTAGTGCAAAATACATGCCAGCAGAAAGCTTATTACCAAGTGCGTTAAAGATCATTTACGTTACAATATAACCTCACTATCAAAAGTGATAAGGTTGTATATTGAATAATTAAAAATATAAAAATAAATTAATTATTTTATTTTTCACACACACACATTATCTAGCCCAAATTAAGCATTAGCTGGTAACGGATATAGATAGTAATATGTATATAAATATTAAAAATATGTATTTTAATTAAGAAGTTATCCATTTTCAGATCATTTTTATAGTTGGAACTTCACTTTCTATTGCTTCTGGAAACAATTTTGAATGGTTAAATTCTAAGATCATAGTTAGATGGGTGACCGTCACTATTGTCGATAGGCCGTCTGTTTGTCGTTGGTGAAAAAAAAATACACAAATCGCTTTAGTAAAAAAATTTTAACATATAATAAGTGTTTTTAAATTTTAAAGGTTGCATTACTGACTGGTTACCATGAAGACCTCGGATGTACTCTATCGAATTAAAAAAAAGGATTTTAAAATTCGGTGTACATTTGACATTCATACAGTGGAACACAGATCCCCCTATTTTTGAAGTCGGTTAAGAACTAAAGATTCTGAACATTTTTATTTTGTATTGCAATATTACGTCATTTCTTAACAAAACAAGGAAGCGTCCTAAATCACGGATCACTTCGAAATTGATAAATGGTCGGCAATTTGTGTCTAATGGCTTCAATAAGATTTTTTATATTCAATTTTACGGTCACGTGTACTATATTCCAGGCAAAACTTTTTTATTTACATTATTCCAAAATTTTGTTCGTCTTAAAAACTTTTAAGTTATAACTCCTTTGAATTACAATTTGCCATACGATGATAACTTTAATTATTTATAACCCGTTAAGGGATAGGGCTTTACGGGATTTTTCTACCTATTAACTACTGCAGAGCATTTAGGAAAAATACTGACAATTAAAGACCTATTGTGTCTATACTGTATATTGAGAGATTAATGTGTCAAGGTGAATAAACAATTATGTTCAAATTGGCTTGACTTTCCCCGGACTATGTCACGTTTTTCTTCGCTAACGTAAGAATAACGCACCTTGTATAATTATGTAATATTGTCAGATCAATAACTCGATATCTTCACGCGAGTACTTTTAGGTTCTAGATTAGAAGAATAATTTCATTCTAATTTGTTTATAGCTATCGTTATTCAATCAAAATTAAATAATATTTATCAATCATTATAAAGTATAAAACAAAACTATAATTACAATTACTCAACTTTAGCTGGTTCAAAAGTTTTCGCATCGTATGTGTTGCTGTGTATGCACGTTTTTGGATCTCAGTTTTCTTAAATAAATTATAACATTAACTTTGTGCTAATGTCATCTGCCATATGTTATATATATCATTGATAAATAAAAAAGCCAAACATTCTTCTCACAATCAAAACCGCTCAGATCTTTCAAACCAAACTATTTGTGTAATCTATAGAAACAATCTTCTTAATTTGTCTAACACAGTAACATCGTTTCGTTGTCAGTGATTATCTTACAGTACGAGTAGGTACAATTTTGACATTAATATGCGTCGTTGACTGTACCAAGAAATGCACTTACTCGCATTAACTTAGTACTCGTCGAAAAATACCCACGGTAAATTTAGTAAATGCAATAAAAACAGCCTTTGCATTTAAACTTAAGTTGGTATGTGTTCGCGAAATTGTCTCTGATGAGAATGCGAAAATATTGTCTTTTCGTTTGTTTTGGTTCACGTAACAAAGGAACAAATTAGAATCAACATATTTAAGGACAGATCGTTATTATTATTGACTGACTTCAACAAGGAAAAGGTTTTCAATTCAACGGCAAGTTTTGTTAAAAAACAATTATTTATAGTCGTATTGTAACTTGCGATAGTGGTGATTTTAACAAACAAATCATCATCAAACCGATCGATCTCACGCTGCACGCATCCAGCGGCTTCCCGCGCCCTTCGCCAGTCTACTTTGTGGGAGATCTATCGCTGTGGTACGCGGTCGGTACTTGTAGACCTTTACAGTTTAGGTTCGTAATTCTTCGGGCTCAATGTCACCCAAAGGGAGATGGAGAGGGCAATGCTTAAAGTTCCTCTGCGTGATCTAATCACGGATGACAAGGTACGCAAGAGAACTAGGGTCGCCGAGGTAGCCCAAATAATTGCGAGCCTTACGGACAGATTGATGAAAGTACTATAAGGACACCCAGCTTTGACCTTGGAAAGTCATCATCATCAATAGCAGCCTATGTACATTTCATTGCTGGAAACAGATCTTCCTACATGGAACAATCACGTGAGAACTTAGTTCAGACCATAACACCAACATGCTGGCCCAATGAAGGTTGGTATCGATTATTCATAAAAAATTGTGAAATTCAGAAAACACATGCTTAAAATACCTTTTAATTTTCTATGAGTTTTATATGCTATTCCGTAATTTTAGTTGCACTGACAATTTAAAAAAATAACTATTTTAAACAGTTATTTATTAGTTATTTTGTTTTTTTAAGCCCATAAGGAACTAACGTGATATATGGCAGTGATCTGATAAAACATAACAATCGATTATTAAGAGCCGAATAATTAGTTTTTACTGCCTTGAACTTTGTCAGATCTTGATAAGAGGACACACTGTATTTGTTCCGTTTCTTTTATTACACCTCCTGTAGGAATACTTCATGGTGTTGAAGAAATGTGTCATAATCTAAAACTCATAAAGCCCATCAAATGTAATAACCAAATAACCTTATTTTTTGTACTTGTTTACTGAATAGCGGTTAGTGCACGAACTATTTTAAATATTCGTTCAGTACTGTTCTTTCATTATAACCCAATCAAATATTTTACGTAGAAATGTAAAATATTTGGTTGGGTTATAAAGAAATGCGATTTCAACATGCTTCATAAATCATGCCAATGAAAATACGGCAAAAGTGTATACTAACTTGATGTTCTCAAAGTCCATTCTATATTTCTATTTTCAATTAGAATGTAAGAGAGGTAAATAAATTATTTTTAATTTAGATGAACCCATTAAATTTAAGAGCATATAAATCATTAAATACATACTGTACATTAATATCCTTGATGAAAGGACGACAAAGATCGATTGTACCGGAGTATAAGGGTCAACCTCCTTCGTTATTTATTACCAAAACCAAATTATTTTAAACGCGAAAATAACAATTATTATCAATTTTGGAATAATAAATGTTACACGTGATATTAGTAAATTGATTTTGAAAAAAAGATCATAAGGTAAGATGTTTTGTCTCGTTCTTTTTTTAAGAGAATACACGTAAAAATTTACATTCTGTGTCCGGAGATATTATGATCTCTAAAGATATTGCCGATCTTTAGGAAACAGTATAAGGAAACTAGGAAACAGTATAATTGGTTTGGTTTCCTAAAAATTTTACTCATTAGTCATATCTTTGTAATTTGCAGATATGTTTAAAATTTTAAAGTAACCACGTTAGTGACATCAATAGATTCGTTACTATTAGTTCGCCTTTGTTAAAAATCGATAGGAATCATACTTAATAAATTCAAGTGTCACTGAAC
Source organism: Acentria ephemerella (assembly GCA_943193645.1). NCBI lineage: Eukaryota > Metazoa > Arthropoda > Insecta > Lepidoptera > Crambidae > Acentria > Acentria ephemerella. The sequence continues at coordinate 11,879,415 of OW971876.1, forward strand.
CTATTTCTGTTCGCCATTAACCATCTCATGATTCAGAGATCGCATCACTTTCAAGTTACCTCTTTATAAATACTCATAGATATCTACAGTTAAGATGGTTTCCATCATAATATACATAGTTCTTGGAACAAAACTAATTGCTCTCACGCAAAAACATAATTAAGTTATTAAATCTATGTGTTTTCTAATTAAGATGTTGGCTCCTAATCGGGCTGTCTGTCAGTTACAGATTTTTAAATCGATTATTAGATGTTACTGACCTCGAAATAAGTTATTTTTCTCTTACCTTCAGTAATTTGAACACATCTTTGATAGGAACTTAGGTACGAACAGAACAATTGAGTCAATCCTGCTTATAGTAACGAGCAAACTATAATCAAATTTTAATAAAGATAGTAAGTTAGTCTGTGACTTGAAACTACGTCGAATAACGTTCACAAAAGTAAATTTAGTGTCACCTCCCAGATGGGTGACTGGGGGATGTCCTTGAAGTTCTTCATGTTTAAATTTGATCAAAATCAAGTAAATTAAATCAATGATATAAATATATTTCGTTTTAACCTTTCATCTCTATTAACTAGCCTGCCTGTAGCCCAAAAAATATAACAACGTCATGGTGGCCTCTGATCGTTTGTAGTCTCGCTACAGAAGAGAACAAATGTGTTAATTACAACAACAAATTAATTTACTTTAAATAAAGAAGAAAACTGGAAACCTTTTATCTTTTTACATGGATTTTTTATGGAAGGATTTTTTTTATATCCGCCAAGGCCAGTAGGCATAGGCTGTAAAGCTTGTAAGTACTTTCTTTAAAAATAAATTTAATTTTTAATAAATAAACTTAGAAAAAATCGCGCCATCTATGACCAATATAGTGAACTAGTATGTAATTACATTTTCTAGTAAGCAAAGTAAAAGTTTAGCAGAGCGATGAAGTTCCATTCACGGCCACTCACTTGACAGCGCTGGTGAGACATACTGCGTGCGCGCACTATTTCGGATATTCCAACGTGCATCAGTGCCGATTAACACAATGTATTGGCCGGAAATTTATCAATAAATTTAAAATTTACGATTATTCTTATTTTACGTTTTATTTTAGAGAACTGAAATTTATGACGTATAATTTATGAAAACACTTTCGATAGATTAAATTAAAAATCCTTCAGGTTACTTTGAATAAATATGAATAACAATACAATTAAATTTAAGAAACAATAAGACATTAAGTTCATTTAAACTGAGATTGCATAAGTTTTGCTAGTAGGCATATTACTATTCTCCACTTTAAGGAACAAAACAAAAAAATCATAAACGATAATGTAAAAAAGTAGGGTTATAGTTGTAATCTCACCTTCTTTCTCGTTTCTTTCTCTTCGTGGTACTCGTCCCTTTGATGGTTCTGTACAATGTCATCATCTTGCCGTCTGTACACCAGCCACTAGCACTAACACGCACACTATAATTTATTCAACACTAAACTCACTCAACACCAATCACCTTCATCAATGAATGCACTGCTGTTTTGATCACGGTAGACCTGAAAGTAAAAAATTAAATTATAATTCCTCGTGTTTGTATTATAAAATTGTGCATTTGTATTGAATTCTCCTACGAATCCTCCTACTTATATAGGATTCACGCAAAATTCCGATAAAATTCAAAATTAATTAGTTCAAATACAAAACAACAGATGAATTACTGGAATTCTATAGTGCCTAGTTTTTTTTAGTTATAGTCAAAAATAATTCGAATATTTTAATAACTCGGAAACAAATTTTGTAATATCTAATCGTTCAAAAGAAGAAGTAAATTGAAGAAGAAGAAGAAGAAAATTAGAAGAGAAAGAAGAAGAAAGAAATATACGAATATTAATAATAATAACATTATTTTTGAACATTTTAGAAGAGAATTGTTTACATTGTTGTTATTTTATTGTTTCCTTTGTTTACATGATACTCGCGCAAGATCATCGTTGAACTAAATATTTACTGGTGATTAAGCCAATACATTATTTGATGATGTAACTATAATATTTTGAAAGAGTAGTCAATATCTATACAGGATGAGATCATATCAAACAAGAATTATAATAAAACAGATTTTTTTGTCAGTATTTTCTTTCAATCTTGGAAGTTAAATTCAAATTAACAATTTATTTGGTAAAATTTAACTTGAATGAGTAAATTATATTTAAATCGATAAGTCCTTTTCATATTGTATTTAAGTAATAAAATTAACATATGATTAAATTCATTAAATAATAATAGAATACAATTTAATTAGTTACAGCTACGTAATATTGTGACTGTCAATAATACTGTTGGTCATTTACGTGTATGAATTTTGAAGTTCGGGCACCGTTAGATGTATTCGTTATAACAATACTGAATACTTGTGATAAGTGTAGACTCATCACTAACTTGACGGCATGTCAAGTTCAAAAACCGCCTTTATTACCTCTGAATAAAATCGGTGCAATGCGTGTAATAGTGTCTATGCCACAATATTTACGATCAACGATAGGATCATAGAACCAACCGGTCCGCTAACCTACTGACCAACTGCTAAAATATGTGCTCGTAAACAAGCAATTCATAGAGCCTACCATGCCGTCCAAGGTACCTTTGAAGCTGAAGTTAAAGATTTACTTAAATTACATGTACTTTAACATATTTTAAAGAGAAAGCCATAATATATCATTGTTTTATTTTAAGATAAATTAGGTCAAAGATAAAAAATAAGTAAACCAATTTTATTTATTAGAGGGGACAAGTACAAGAATAAGAAAATTCATAAAAACGATTTGATGTCTGAAATTTATAAATTAATTTAATATTGTTATATCAGTATTATACAGTTCCTTTATATTATAAGTTCAATTACTGAAGTTCCCCCATAGGTGATTAATATTTTATGTACATACTCTCAATTTTATAACATATATAACACGGAGAGAATGCCTAAAGCCTAGCTATATTACCTAACTTTACGTATCTCAATAACAGATCCAAATTTTAGGTCCTATTAGCTAAATTAAATGAGCTAACTAATATTACCATTTCGTTGCATAAAAACCAACATAAAAGAGCAATTATTGTTATATAAATATTTTATAAAACTAGACCAAGCATGCGAAATATAAAATTTGCATATTTTATTTAAACATCTGATGAAACATTAAGTAAAATGCAACAGATGTGCCTCAAAAAATATACAGTCAAACAAAGATTACACTTAGCAAATATGATCTTTATTCAACTACTGTTTAAGGTAAACATTTATTTCAAATTGATAAATGAATTTCAAAATACTATTGCAAATGAATATGGAATTTCCGACCAATTACTTTTTCCTAATAGAATATTCATTTAAGCAGCGTTCATTTGTTTTGTGGAGTGTCTGTACAAATACTTGTACGTAAGCGTGCACTTATTATCATAACTTGATCTTGGAAGTATACGTTATCTGATCATTATGCCTGTGCCATGTCTGCAAGATGAAGAATTCAATACCGCAGCGTTGTTTTGTTATCCGCATAATAACCTGAGATCCTTCGAATGAGAAGTGAAGAATAGTATGAGCTACAAATGGCTGACTACGTAAGCTTTTCGTCTTATCCTCATCATCAGAATAAACGAGCTTAATATCACTATATTTTTCATATATTATTTTAAAAAACGCACTTTATTTGCATAAGAAAAATAACTGTCATTGTTCAGCGTAATGTAATTAGCGTGCAAAAATAAACGAATTACTGACATAAGACAATTAATGTTGATGATTTATTAACAAAGAGGTCTCGACTATATCTCTTCAATATGACCCCTTCTTATTTGTCCAAATATGGTCATGGCCTTCCGATTATAGTCCTCTACGGAGGTGTTCCCTCATGAGTTTCATCCAAAACACTATTCTGTCGTTTACAGCAACTAACGTGATCACTCTGAACAAATTATGCCTATTTACAGATTACCTGGTTCGAAGACTCTTCAAAATCAACGATGTCATTTTATAAGTACCTGACAGATTAACATCAACAAAATCTAATAGTAAAGGTCAAATTAAATGACCTCTCTAACACATCACGATTAACGAATTAGTAAAACCTCCTATTTCTGTCAGGTACTTTCTCCACTCACGCGGGGTTAAGTTCACCGCTATTTTTGTTTAACCTTTCAACTAGATATCAAACTTGAAACTTGTTATGCCGCAGCATATTGTCGTAGTTTCCTATCTTTGAACTCGATTTCTTAAGATGTGACAAAAGCGAGTCATGTGGTGAATAAAATTGATCTTATTTACATAGATGAAATGAAATTAATGCTTTCGTAACATTTTATATGAAGCGTAACCCGAATCCCGTTTTTAGTATAGAGACAGGTAGAGTCTAGTGCCAGTTTTGTCGTTAATAAAACGACACTATCTTGTTAACGTTCACTATCTCTAGTGTAAGAATCAATCGCAATGAAACAACTTGATCTTATTTGTCATCTGTCAAATTATTTGCAACAGCAGCGCTTCTGTTCATTTTGTCTATAAGCGATAATCAGCTGAACGGAATTACGATCGCAAGTTTCGATACGATTGAAACTCACACTAGGGGTACAATTGTCAAATATGAAAATTATATCAGCATATCTATTGTGAAGATTGGAATGTTAGGATGCCTGTCTACTACGGTACGGTTAATCACAAGCGAAAGAAAACTCTATTTATTTTATTTCAGAAAAGTAATTAGTACACCTATCGTTTGCTTCCAATTTTACGAGAAGTGAAAAAAGTATCGTAATACTCAAGTAATAAAGTGCATACCGTTTAAGATAGTCAATTCCAACTGTACAACAAAAAATAAAATTGACATAGCTCAAAAGCTGTTGAAATAGAAAGTAATTGTTTTTTAAGTAAGTAATTTAGTGAAGAAGAGCCCAAGCTGAGAACGGGCGGTGCGGTAGGTTTAATGAATAAAATAAACTCATATCTTAATTTTTACTTCAATATTCTCCTACACGCCCAAGTAAAATATGTTTATACAAAAATATGTAGTTAACGTTTTACAAAGGTCTGTATGCTCACCAGGATCTGAGAGCACCACTGTCTATCGTTGCAGTATACAACTTGAAAGTGTTAAACCTATACTTTAACCTATTAATGAGAATATAAGAAAGTTCGCTTATCAGTGCATGTCCCGTGATAATGAGGCATTTAATACGCCTTTACACGACTAAGCATACGTTACGAATAACAATTTATTTCACTTAAGTTGAAACTTGATATTTACATGCTTATTATACGCAACAGTTGATTAAGTTCGCGCGCAATATTTTGCTGGGATTGCTATAAAATAACACTTTTAATATATGACTACTTAAATAATTATTTAAGTTTTTATTACAGTGTAGATATACTATTCCATATAAATGTTTGAAAGAACCAAATTAGTGCGTGTATTAATATTATTTTATATGAAACCTAATTGATTGTAATTCTGTATTGTTTTCCAATTAAATACGTCTTAGTACTTGATAATACTAACACTTCTTTATGAACTTTGGTAGACATTTATGTCGTATATTGGTCTCCATAATGTAAAGCAGTAAAATAAAGACAGTAAATAAAATGTCAATAGGTGGTCTATGCTACACCCATTGTTTCAAGCGCACGTGCTTAAAGATAATTTGTATATTGTAATATCTACACGATAAAGGTCATTTTAGTATGACAATATTAGAATGCAGACCACATGTTTGCATCCTGAACACCTGAATGGAATTAAATTATACGTTACCAGTGTTATAAGACCGCTTGACTTGTTACGAGTTCAAATAACTGGGGACCAATAAAAAATGGAGTATTCGTTCTTAAATACCATTGTAAGTTGATCTGCATTGCAAAAGAAACAATTGGTCACAATAGCTTTTACAGAGGTGGTGACAATGGTTCACCAGTTCAAAGGAAGTGAAGGTTGAAATGCAATAACCGTTCTAAAGGAAGGCGTGTCTCAAATATTTTAAACAACGAGCCACTATTTTATTATATTTAGTAACTCAAATTGACTCCAATTTTTAAGTAAGTACTTTTAATTCAATAGGTTACTTTTCTAACTTTAACGGTTCCATATTTTCTTTCTCTTTTTAAAAAAATATTCTTTTTTAAAAAAAATTAAATCTGACTCTCAAAATGTACTTACTATATGCGTTAATAGAACATCTCAAACCATTCACACTAGAGTACTGCGATTGTATTGAGACTGCTTTATAAATGTAATAATAATAATACCTATTATCAATGCATTAATTTTAAATACAGCGGTAATGGTGTCCATTAGAAAAAAATGTTCTTGAGGGCCACGTGTTCTTTTTGTCGTAAGGTTTATCTCTAGAAATCGTTGCAACGCAAAATCGAGTCACTTTCAACACCGCCATCAACAATATTGTCGGTAATGCGCGCGTATATCGCAAATAAATTGCCTTTATCTAGTGAAACGATAGTCTCGTTAACTTCCATTATGTACTGTTCACATAACAGGTCATAAAAATTCGTAAAAATCAATAAAACACTTAACTATCACTGTGTATTTTTATGACTCACTGACATTTAAACACTTATGATATTATTATGCAAATATAGACTTCCTGAGATTTCATTTGTCGCATTGCTATTATAGTTATTGGCGAACTATAATACCTCATAAGTATGGAACCACGGAATTACCAATACAAAAACAAACTCCATATTCTTTGAAATGAGGAAAATCTGGATGTTTTATCTGTGATGTTGACGGTATAAAATCACCGCTGTAAGCATCCGATCACTTTCGATCATACAAGTTAGTTGCACAAGCGATGCATCTGCGCACGGCATACCTGACGGCAATATTCACGGTGTTCCATTTTTGAAAAGTAGGTTATGTTTAATTGGCTATTCATTGGACTTATACTTGATTAAAGAGTTTCTATTACTATTCGTATATTGTAAACACTTAATTTTAAGATACCTACAGAAATATCTCAATTAATGAGTCAGTCCCTAACTTTTACTCTGTGAATCAAAACACGCATAAGAATTATCGTATTTGATAACTTAATGCAATTAACATCAATATCTGTCAAATCCAGATGTTTGTTTACGCGTTTTGTTTTTTTGAGGAAACCCTAAGCTTTTTAAGGATAAGATTGAAAAAGCTCGCGACATCTAATTAAGTTATAATTCAGGGATTAGAACCTATCCTCGAACATTTGTTATTGTTATAAAATGTAGAAAGTATGACATTTAAGTATTTTTAGGGCAGACCCTATGATTATGAAATGGAATAATGGATGGATGGCGTTGGGTATTACAGATTTACCATAATACTCACTAACCAGAGTATGTGATATATTCACTAACCCCAAAATTGTGATATTAATACGGCTTCTTTTTATTTTGTTTTACCTGACCTTTTTGAAGAGATTAAAGTATTTTTTTTATTAGTTTCATTTAAAATCTCGTTCGTAATTCAATTTGAATCTGAAATTTGCAAAAATGATCTTTAATTGGTTATAATTAAGTACACATTTGTCAAATCAAACTCATAAAACTTACATTTAATGCCACCTAAGAATCTATGCTAACTCCATCTTCGGTAATTGTCCTAAATAGTATGCGATAGTCGTAATTCCGTTATAGCCGGTGTATACTGACTGTATACTGACTATTAGCTCCATTCATTTGGAAATGAATACATATTTCATAAAACTGTTTTGTTTGAAAGACATAAAAAATAATGCCAATAAAATACTTACATATTTTTAAAAACGTATTAAGAATGGCTTATAAATATCTGAACTGTGTGAACGTTTTATGTTGCATACGAACCGAACTTTTTAGAAAATTTATAATCAATCTTAATATCAATTTTAATATAAAAGAAATTATTTAACATAAACATTAAAAGGTATGCCACAGGGAAGTTTTAATAAAGATTTATTTATTTCTTGTGCAGTAATGATTATTTTTATGAAATACAATTATGTTCATAAGGCTGCAATAAACAAACAACGGAGCTAACATCCAACCGGGACAAAAGCTTATTATTAAAAAATATATATTTAAAATGGTTAAATTAAGGTTCAAAATTATATGACCTCTTCTTTAGTGTCGATTATTTCTTTAATAGCTAAGCACTTAGTCTATGCTTAGTATTTAAAATAGTGATGTTGTTTATTTTACTATGAAAAAAAAAGAAAAGAAACCTATATTATTTTACTGACTAGATAATTTTCTTTGTTAAGAATTGACTGTGACTGGTATTCGGAGACTGAAATAAATTGGTAAGTAAAAACTAAATTTTGAACTCTATGACTTAGCAGTTTAAATGTAAGGTCACTTGCAGTTACACGGTAATTAGCCAATAATAGGATGCTTATAAAATATGGGTATATGAAATTGCTGTGATTAGGCTAGGTCAGGGCTTCAGGCTACATTAGCTTGGCCTGATGTTCATTGTGTGATGATTATGAAATGTTTAAACATACGCTGTGAAGTACAAATCTGGCTAAAAAGCTTTTATACTTTTTGAAACACTATATATAAATATTTACTTTAAAAAATACTTAATATCAAACTATGAACGTTAAAATAATGACTAATAAGATGTCTCTAAATACAACATCTATTACAGTTTTAGGAATTAACAACAAAATAGTGTCACTATGACATCCCTACTTTTATATGTGTTGTGACTCACATTAAAAAGAAAACTATTACTTTAGTTAAATACATAAAATAATAATAAATTTCTTGGAAATAGATTTTCAATAACTAGCATCCACTATGACAATCCACTCGTCATGGAAATGCATGAATAAAAAGCCTATTGATTAAATACCCTTGCATTATGCTGTATTTTTGCTGTTAATTGGAAAAGATTATTTGATTCAACTTATCGTAACTGATGTATTGGTACACACAAGACTGCGGCACGGTTAGCCAACCGGATTGATGGCAATCATTCAACGCTTAATTGTTTGTGAAATATTCAAAATAAGTGATTACTTTCATAACATCATGAGCATAATCGTCAGAATGCTTGCATAAAATGTAAGCTTTATGTGAAAGATTTAACGATGTGAGTTATGTAGAGCCCGAAGCTTTAATATATTTTTCTGTACTCTTTTTTTAGTTCATTTATGATAAATATAAAGATTTATGTCAACTTATTACATTAATTAGGCCGGTTTATTTAACTACTAAATAATTGCCCCAGTGAACTTTGTTTCACCCACAACCTGTCATGATCCCCATCTATTAAAAGTAATTCGAAAGAAATGACAATTTTGAAAAGCACGTCAGTAAGACAATTTTAATACATAAATTTAATCAACTGAACGCAACTACAATAGAAATGTCTCGATACGATTTAAACTCACACTAGGGGAACAAGCATGCTTAAGAGATAATTGAGAAATCCCGTGCGTACTGCTGTATGAAGACGGTTGCAGTAACTAGGACTTATTAATCGATACGTGATCAATAACCTTTTTCTTAAAAATAATGAAGTCAAAAGTAAACCAGTCTCATGCTTTTAATGTCATATTCGATTTTTATTTCGTTATCTAAACAAAACACTATCCCACTTTCCAAGCCTCATATTTTCATCGGAATACTTTACGATCGAATATTGACCGCCAGATTGAAGTTATAAGAGCCGAAATCAGAAAAAGCCTTAGACTTTTCATACCAAATGTGGCGCTTCTAAAATAAATGGCTACCTAACTATATTAATTGCAATGATATGGTGTCTCAGTTTGACCATACCACCACATTAAAAATTAACACTACCGTATAGCGTTCTGTTCATGCGGTGACTTAGGTCGCCAAAGCTTATTGGAGACCTTGGAGAGTCCTCAAGCCTTAAGGGGCGATTCGCCTCTGGAGGAGTTCTAATCGACAGGCATCACCTCCGGGGGAGGTGTCCCGCTGTCTCTTAGATTCTCCAGGGCGCTCGAGACATGAGGGAGTCGTTTCGTTGGTAGCAATGAACAATGACTCTTATTCTGTCAAAATAGCCTTTTAGTGGTCAATGTAAGGAAGCTCGTATAGGTATTTAAAAACCCTACATATTCTCATCGTAAATATTCAAATTATTTCTACAACAATAATGCTGTCATCAACGGCACACATACCTTATTTATACAAACAAAACAAATATAAGTCTACGAGTTTGTTTAAGATTTCACATTCCACGTCAAACATAATAAAATTTCACTAGGCGAGTGCTTAACTAATTGAGTACATATCGGACATGCTTTGACTCTCACCACAAAAATACTTTCAATACACAAATTATCAAAATTATATTAATCCGTACAGAGATATTGTACCGCCACGTTGAAATACGTACGTGAAATACGAATCTTGTCGAGAGTTGTTATAATATACGTGCAATAACATAAGGTAATATATTTTTTTTATCTTTATTTTGCTATCTAAGAGGTACGAATTCATTTACGTAATATCCCTACATACAGTACAGTGCTAACTGTAGGGGTAAATTCTCACATTCCCTTACAGGTAACACCGTCCTCTTGGAGTTCCTCCGCATTCCGTCTACCCATCAAACTTTCCCCCTCTACCCATCAAATATTCTAACCGTACCTACCAAAAACTAAATACGCTGCCAAAATATTATTTCAACCATCGAATTGCCGTTGATCGATAAATAATTTATATATTTTAAGTAACCATATTATGACATAGATATTTTTGAAAGACAATAACTATTCGTATTTAAAGATAACTTTCACTTCATTAATTTTACAGTACGCAAATATAATGTGTAATGACTGTAAGCAGTAGCTTAGTGATCTAATGGAATTTATTAGCAATAACCACGAGGGTTATATTCGCCTTGCTTATAATGATCATGACGTGTTCATGTATTCGTTCAAAACCACAAGATAAATAAGTAAAGTTGAACGTTGTGTAATCTGGCTTATGAGATCAATATTTCAAAAGAAGGCGTAAGAATATTTGACCATAATTTTGTTTCATGTATATATATATATTACAGAGGCCGGTTATTAGCAATTAGTTTAAATATACACGTTTAAGTAGCTGTTACTAGTCACCGAATGCTTCATGGAATCCAATCAAGCAAGTGACGTCACACGTATGAAAGTGGCTTCCACGTATAATATCTTTGTATTTTACACGTTGACATGATTATATTACTTAATAAAAGTTATTGCGTTTAATATAAGTATAATGATTACATAATAATTTGTGCATTTTTTAAAATATCTTAGCCACATAATATAGAGATATTTAAAAAAAAATTCCAAGGTGGTTTTCAATTAAAATATCTCCTATTTTCAGAAATAAATGGAATTATTAATTTTATTTTTTTAAGCAATATGCTTTTTTACATTTTGTAGAAGATTTTTTTTTATAGAGTTAACAAGTCAGGATTCCGCTCGGCATGACTGGACATTTTACTGAAGTCGATATTTTTCTAAATGACTTTAAAACACATGCCAAAATATTTTTTTACAAAAAGGCAATAATAGGGCTGTAAATAGCTGTAGGCTAATTATTATCTTTTTACATATACAGTTGATAAAATTGACAATGACAAAAATATATGTATATTTTTTAGCTAGTAAATGCTAATAGATATTATAAAAGCATGGAATACAATAAAATAGAACATATTTTTATGTTACATCATCGATTCAAAAAGAAATACAAGGGGATAAATTTACCAATTTTATACAAAGGGCGACCTTATCGCTAGAAGTGATACAGGCCGATTCTCTCTCTCTCTATAAGACAGATTATATTTTAGCGTGAAATAAAAATAATATAGTGAAAATTAATTGATGATGTCAATCTGTATCCTGTTAATCTCAGCTACTTATTAACGTGTTCATGTAGTCTTATTTAGCAGTAAAACTGTGTCAACTATCAACCAACCAACTACTAGTTCAAGTTATTTCGAAACTACCCATTGCCCTCATATTAAACTGAGTAACAGCTACTAATATTAATTCCACATATATGTTGTCCGATTTAATAATCAATAAATTATAAATTGCAATCATGATAAGATCACTTGTATAATTTTATAAGTTGGACTGCACTTTATTCCGTTAAAGATAACGTTTTTATTTGTTTTGAAATTAAATTCTTTGTACAAACATGTTCCGGTAGGCTGGGCAGTTAAATTGTTAGTTAATAAATGCTTTCGATGCAATCATTTTACTTTCATAGTGCTGTTAACCTAGAGTATGTATTCTGCGTCAAATTCAAAGCTTATATTTTGAGAAATCCATATTAAAATATGGTTTTAAATATTTCACAATAGTCTCATTTATTTATACAATTAATCAGTACTACAGCATATAGATCATTTACTTTGAATAAAACTAATGAATTGTAGTTGTACACTGACTATTTGTTTTTTTTTTGTATATTTTCTTCTATGATAGTTAAAATTTATTTTAATATTTTTCAAGCACTTGCACCTATTATTTAGAACAATGTAAGCATCAAGAAACTGTGTTATGAATACTAGATAACAGAGAAATATAGATATATTAAATAAACATACAAGTAGACATGACTCGTAAACAAATCTTCGAGTTCATTATAAAAACATCTGCTCAGGGATTTGTGGATTTTGGAAGAAGACATGTTCTGACTACTCGATCAGACGACCATCTTTAAAGGTAAAGATCGAAATCTAAATATAAAGAGGAGTTTTAAGACCAAATACACGTTTAAAAAAATATCTATTTCAGCTAGCTCCATAGATTCACAAAACATAGATTTCACATTTACAAATAATAAAACTGCAAAATCCATCGGTTATTATTGTATTTGTATAATTTTATTGTCTATTTTTGAAGAATACATGAAAAAAATGTGCGTATTTGTACCTGCCTGTATTTGAAATCTGTTCAGTACTACCCATATACGTATCTTAATAGACTAGTGATGTCTTTCTCAATTTCAAGTTATGTATGTGAAAAACTTATACAATAGAATTAATAATTAACTCACTTTTAACTGCTAAACTTGTTACTCACAACAAGCATTTGTTATTAAATAGCTGTTTGTCTAAAAACAGTGTAAAAAAGAAAATGTTGCGTTAATGAAATACATTTGAATTTTTACGCTTCAGAAGTTTTGTGGATTCATGTAACCTAATGTTAACAAAGTTCTTCAGCTCCAATATATTTCGAATTGGAGATTTAAAGTTCTATTATTTTTTACAGTTTAACTTTTTGTGAAAACCTAAATAAAATTAAAAATTATTAGTTGAAAAACTTATATTTTCTAATTCCTACATATAATCCTGATAAATACAGTTATTTGTATGATACGAACAAAAATTTTCTTCACTAGATATGATTTGTATCTTTAGACAATAATTTAATTAATAATTACATAAATTAATTTATTAATTAATTGATATCTATTTTATATATAATTAATTTCTTATTATTACTAACTTGTATTTAAATATAAAGATTTTGATAAAAATAAAAGGTACCATTTGTATTATAAATAATTTAATAATATATTATAAGTAGGATAAAAGCTTAATTAGCTCGCTTGCTTTTTTGCAGTAGATAATGCGATATTATTATGATATTATATAATATATAATTACAAGTACAAAATACCAATGACAATACAGTGAAATATTTCGCATTGACCAGTCAACAAGTATTTGGGTCAATCACTGTGCCTTATTGGAGTAGGAACTTGAAGCTTTGTGATTCACAGCTGATCTGTCCACTTTCATTGCAAAATCACAGTTACTCACTACTGGTGTTGCATTACCTTACTCTCTGATACAGCTGAAATAATAGAAATTGTGATGCAAATACTACGCAATTGTGAAAAATATGGTGTGATTTTTTTAAATTTATAAAGGATCATTTGATCACAAACACTCGTGTATTCAACAGCATTTAAAATTACACTAAAGAAATTATGGTATGATTTAATATGATATGAAAGAAAACATTGAAAACATATTATTCGTACCAAATATGTGTTCTACTTTCAAAAGAAGAAAGTTAACTCTGCTAAAATGTAACTGTAAACTATCAAAACAAAATCAAAAAGATCTTTATTTACTCAATAACTAAGTTCTTTTAAATCGTCAAAAATTAAATCCAACCACCGCTTCTTCGAATACTTTTTCTTCTTCGTCTTTGAACGCTTTGGAGAAGAAGCGGCGCAAGAAACTCCTTAGCTTTCAAACATTTGTAACGACATTTACAAATTATTAATACCATTACGTGCCAATATTCTTAATATTAATAAAAAATTTATCAATCATAATTGACCAATTTGCGCCCACGCTTTAGAATAATTAAGATAATCATTTATTTTATAGTAAGCATTCTTAAATACTTTCGCTTTTATCGCAAGTTTAAATTTGTTTAATAATATTTAAGAAAAAGCGATTGGCATTTCACTTTTATTTAATTATAATTTAATTGTTATAGATACCTTGAACGTAGTAGAACGTATAAGAGGCAAATTTTTTATATCAATATATGGTTGTTAATATGTATATTTTATTTATGGACATTTACCACATTGTCAATGTGGTAATTGTTACGAGAAGCCGCTGGATGCGGACAGCGCAGGACCGATCGGTTTAGCGATCTTTGTAGGCATGTCCATCAGATTTTATTGCTTTAGTTTAATCGTATGATTCAATACTATTGGTAACTTGTAGTATTTTTTTCCTTTGCATCTCATTGTTTACATCCGAATAAATGAAGTCACTGCTCTACCTAGATATCAAATTTTATCAATCGAAACCAGAGCGCTCAAACCTATACGCCAACGAGTTCTTATGGATGCACACTTCTCGTGCTTTGCCTACCTTGTCAAAATCGAAAAAAAATTAAATCATCTCAAACTTCGCGAGCAATTGGACTCATCTCTTTGCTGTCATATGTAACCATAACGATAATAACAAACTTTCCAAGACAGCGACTTAACCCAGTCGAGTGTTTACCAAAACAAACCACGAAATACCGCAAACAATACTATAACTTTCTGTTTAATTCAATTTAAGGCTATTCCTATCTAAGCAACGTATTCCTCTTATTTTCTTACATTACACAGTGAGCAAACAGGCAGGAATTACTTACATTGTAACTTGAAAATTGATTGAAATTGGGAACTGCAATTTTGTAGCTATTGTGAAACATAATTCAGATTTAATATGTAAGTCAATCATTCCAACGAGATGTTAGTAGCGTAATTCGACCAATTTATGTATAGCAAGTGATTTTATAACCAAATGAGATTTTCTACTTGCTAAGCAATTGAAAGTAGCCGGAACACAAAATGTTTATAGAATATCTTTTATATGGTAACTGTTCAACTTTTCCTTTATTAAATAATGTCCTGAAACTAATATTATATATATATATATTTTCTCTAACATATATATAAATCAAGATATACAAATCAATTTAATAGTACTATCAGGTAATTCGGTAGACCCATATTGCGTCTACCAACGTATACCGTGTACCGTATGTACTTTATAGTACAAAAAATGGTATACGATCTATCTGTGGTGAAGGCTGTTTGGACTCATGTAAGCCATTATTTAAATCATTAAGTATATTACCAGGGAAGTGGTCAATGGTAGTTTTTGACAAATGTCAAAAAGCATATTTATTTATTACATAAAGAATATACAACAAATTGCCTAATAACATTAAAAAACTGAATATGACAAAATTTTAAACACAATTATTTACTTTATTAATAGATAAGATCAACTATATCCCGTAGACATACGACCTATACCAGTATGACCTGTACGCAGATGTGGTATCTATCTTAAATTATAAATAGTTAAGTGATTCCAGGTTTGAATCGCAGCAGAAGTAGATTATGATGATAAGATATTTATTCACAAGCCATGAACGTTTTGTTAATTTTTTCTTAGCTTAGCCAGAGCGTGGCTTTTAATAAGGAACTCCTTCATACAGCATAGGTTCCTTCTATAGAGACCTGAAAAGGCACTTTAGAAAGGCAAGGTAGAGGTGGTTATGGTTGTATATCGCATGTCCATCGCGAGATGTAGAATCATTTGTTGTGTGTGCTTTTTAAAAGAAAAAAAAATATAGTTAAATTAACAGTGTGTGTTTCTATTTGTGAATTGGCTGATGTACAATAAAGATATATTCTATTCTATACTCTTTTGCTTCGTAGAAAAATACGAAAAAGGAATTTATAGCTTATTCATATTAGCATGGGAAGTATTTACTAATTTTATCTCTCCGATTTTATTGCTTGTTTTGTATCAAATTTTAAATACTTGTTTTTTAAACGAACTCATCGTTATACTTTACGCAATTCAGCAATCGTTGTTGACTCTTCCTGTATTATCTCAGACGTAGAAAGTGTATTACTTAATGAACGATATGACAACTCCACGTATTGCACATTGACATAACGATGCATTTCATTACTATGTCTCATCACTATTCGTTACGAGTATCATCAGAGAAATATAATGTACAATTGGGTACACTATGGTTCGAATTTTTTATCCTGTCAATCCTAAACATCGAGCACAGATAATTAACAATACGATAGATAAGGGTACAGGGGGCATGACGGGGTAGCGTAACATTACGTTTCAAGTCCTATAAAACTTACAATTTTAATGAAAACGTTTAGAAAGTCTCGAAGCGTTTTCATTTGAATAATTATATTTACTAATCAGTCTGTAATAACCATCATTTCTGTGGAACACCACAAGGGCCAGGGGGGGATGTGAATAACTAATTGACATCATAGCAGCGCATCACTAGCTATGATAGATCCAGATAGGGCAGTTATATAGCCATTAATGTCATTTCCACGTATTCCCCCCTCTCCACATTGACAGGTTCGGTGCGGCTTTCCAGTGCTGCGTGAGTGTCTAGTCTACAGTCAGGTAAGAAAATGATAAATCTTTGAATTACAGTTTATTAATCTGACTTGCTTAGTGTGATTACTAAGCAAGTCAGATTAATCGAAAAAGTAATCATTAATTACGATAATTTATGCATTTATTTCGGCAACAAAGTTTAAATTATTGTTTCAAAATGGAAATAGAAGGTTCTGGACCAGGACATGAAAATTATCTTTCCTTTATTGACGCAATAAAATAAGACAACAAACACAACACAACAAAGACTCATAACAAATTTAAATAATAAACTTTACTAATACGAAAATATACAATCTGTACGTGGCTAACAGTTGTTTTTTACGTCATAATAGTACATTCAGTAAATTCAGAACAGTACATGCACTAAACAATATTTATTATAACCGACACATTTGGCGGCTTATAAGAATAATTACATATTAATTGAATATTGAACGATGATGTTTTTTTTCGTAGTTTTTGCAAGTCGATGATGTAATTTATAAACAAACGCACGATCAAGTAAAGATACAAGGAAGTGTTTCAAGAAAAATTTTTTTTGAGGTTAAATAAATTTAAAAACGTCTGATCGAGTGGTCAGTACCCCTGCCTCATTAGGTCCTGGGTTCGATCCCGGTAGGGGCAGGTAATTTTATTATGAGGACGAATAGTTTCTCACGAGTCATGGATGTTTGTATACTTATTTAGATATATTTCTGATATTTATATGTGTTTCTCCGTATATACATTACATATTTCTCCGTTATCTAATATCCATAACACAAGTCGTTAATAATGATTAATTTGGGCTAGATAATAGGAGTAATACCTAATTTTGTTGAAACTGTATTTAATTAATAATTAAACATCAATGTTTAATGTATCAATGAGATCATAATCTCCTGTCATACATAACTTAACTAATATAGAACCTGTAGTTAACTTCATAAGGGTTATAATGAAACGTACAAAGAAATTACTAAAGACATTTAAGACTGATTAAGATTTGCCTTGAATATAGTGAATATTCAAGGCAAATGAATTTCACACCTCATTTAAATAACTAACGTACGCTAAAAATAATTGCAAACAAAATTTATTACCTAGCTTATCCAAAATATTTTAAAGTTTAAACCCAACATAAAATCACACGGAACTCCCATCTATAGACAATGAGTCATCTTCGTGCATATGTTCTTAACGTCTAAAATAGTAATCAATAACAATAAAATATTGCCCAATAAAATCTTAATTTTCATTTTTGATATTGAAGTATTGTCTAAAATTTGCATACTTTGCGTATTGAGAAACAACGCGGACATAAGAAACGAGCAGCAGTCGGACCAATTAATATATTTTAATATTTTTTGAATATCACAGATAAATAGTATCTTTATATTTTAAAAAATATTGCATAATTGATTGTTTCAAATAAGATAAATAGTTTGAGCAGTCATTCGTCCAAAAACCCTCCATAAGTAACAGGCAGATGACGCCACCTCAAATGTATAGGCGTATGGCGAAAATTAATATGTTTGTAATCTATACGTTTACATAAATACTACAAATTAATAAAATTTGTTACGCTTAATGACGTGAAACAAAAAGTAAAAATGTTTTCACTGATTGTATAATATTTTATTATATAATTTACTTAAACTGCATTTAAATAAATTTTTAATTGTTCTTCTACTAACTCTTTTAATCTTAAGACTATTAATTACACTATGGACCCTGTCGGGCACAACAAAATTTTAGGTTATACAGGAGAAAGGTGGATTTCAAGGTAGGTTTAAGTTAAGTGTTTAAATTTGTATAATGGTCCAATTCAAATATATGCATTCAAAATGCTAATTATCTAGGCATTGTTTGGAATTGTAAGTCAGTGAGTTTTTAAATGTAAGAAATAGATTTTATAGTATTTTTGTATTACAATTGTTTGTATGTCAGTAATATTAATATTAAATAATTAGAAATCATTATATTGTATTGTTTTTTTTTTAATTCTAATATGTCAATTGGGTAAAATGTCAAGTAGGTAATGTCAATAGTTTAAAACTTCTAGTGTTTATAAACTCCTTATTTTATTAAATTTTTTCTGTATTATAACTTATTAACTATAACTAGAAGTTTTATTATTATCTCAAAAATGTGGTCTGAACCCGTAACTGTCTCTATCTAACTCAATTGACAAAAATGTGACAACATGCGTTTTGTACCAGTCCCCTAATAAGGTAACTCCTATGTTAACGGTAATGAGTCCCGTTTGAAGATTATTTTCTATCTATTGCTGCGGTACAAAGCAAAATATCACAGTGACGTTGCAGTTAAGTGGTAGTGTAGTTAATATAAATTAATATAAATATAATTTCCGAATTTAAGAATTTCTTTTCGTGCTCTTTTGAATTTACTACACATGACACCCACTGTCATAACTATATAAATCTTATTGGCAAATAACATTAAAAAATAGAAACAACTAAATTAAAACAATACAATTGGCGTCTATACTGCTAGTAAACACTCGATTATTATGAACCGAAATACAAAAAAAAAGAATATAAATTTTAATATGATAAGTGTTGAGGAACTCAAGTTAAGTGAATATAATTATCAACAGAAGAAATATTTATAATAATTTAATTATTTTCTTAATTTTTCTAACAATAGGAAGGAATAAGGAAGCAAAATAGATTCCTAAACTTAATCCGAATTTAGGAATTTCTCTTCGTGCTCTTTTGAATTTCATATAATTTTCGCTTCCTTATAAAGCTTGCAAATTTGTCATCATACTGAATGATTGTTGTATTATAATTGTTATATTTTATACTTTCATCCAAAACGTTACGTTACGTGTACACTACACATTAATTGTATGTACTATATTATTCATTTTAATTTTTTCATATTATGAAATTTGATCATGATAAAAAATAAAAAAAATATTCACCTTAGGCATACATTACATATATTATATACATATATATTACATTCTCTTATGGAAATTAGTTTTTATATTGTAGAATTTTTATTTTTGGTAAGTATTGATTAAAACCTAACCTTACCTACCTATATAAAATTATTGTTGCTAATAAAAGATAAAAAAATATAATTTGAACTCACCCCAAAATCAAAAAATGTATCCAAACACAATCAAATTGATCACTTCACTTCAAAATCACCGCACTACACTTAAATGGAAAGAACAATCAAAGACAATATAGATTTACTAATCTAGTACTTAAGGTCACACGTTATAAAATACGTGCATCGCGATTTCGACTCTACACCAAAGGCTTAAAAGCGCAAAGAATGCGATGTAGAGATGCGCGCGAGTGAAGCGTGTTGGTGGCTCCGCGTGAGACGTAAGTTTGCGCGCGCGCACCTGTCTTACCGCCCACCGAGGGTCTTAAGTGGGTGACATAGAATTCAGGTAAGATGACGAGTTTCCTTTTAAAGAACATTCTTTTAGCGAATTCGAATTTATTCCCTATTATCAAAGGTTAAAATACTTGATTTGCCAAAAAAACTTTACACGAAATCGGATTGTCAAAGGAAAACAACAATACTAAAGTGACTTTTTAGTGAAATCATAAAATTTAACGTATTAGCAAAATAGTTCTAAAAATAACTCTTGCTATTTTTGGTAATCGGCATTGATAGATCAAGGGGATAAAAAATTATCTTTAAAAAATAATTAGTTAACTAATTTAAATAGCTTCATTTGACTATGTTATTCGGGGCTTTCGTTTAAGTTATTTTAATGATTCCATTAATTATTCAATGCTAAGTATTTGTGACAAATTAATAATTAGTATTGTATAATTAATAGTATTGACGGCGGGTATGGTCAAGTCTCAGTCTTCTTAGCCAGAGATCCCCAGTTCGAATCCCTGTAGGGACCGATTTATTGTGTTATCAATAATATTTACAAATTATTATTTAATTGTATGATGTGTACTAATGTTTGTTCACGTATGTATATATATTTATTTAGTATATTTCTGATATTTATATACACATTACTATCCATATTCTCGGATTTCTAGTATCCATAACACAAGCCCTTATTATTATGTATAAATTGTGTAATTGATCCAATTGTTGACTTTATACATAATAATATTGATGTAATAAGATTCATTAATAGCGGATATATTAATAAACTAATGTACAAAGGGAATTTTTGGTGATAGGTGTTATTGTATTGATGTACCTATTTTAAAACACTTCAATAAGAAAAAAACTGAAAACCTATTGTTTTTGTTACTTTATAGAAATTAAGAATATGCTGTCATATTTTAACTACGTCCATAAAAGATAAATAATAAGCCTCAGATTAAAACATATATCGTGTAGACTAGAAATACCAACAGTGTTCGATATCGACCGAATCGTATTGGTTGGTAGAAACTAGAGATAGGATTTTTAAAGTAACTTGGCTGTGAAGGTCTGAGGTATTAGTAAATTTGGAAAACGGAATCTCTTGGCCAAAATAGTTTAGGAATTCTACTTCAGGCGGGGCTGAGTGCCAGTGCCCTCGCACGAGGGCTCCCTTGCGGTAATCGCAGAGGGCCATCGAAATTCGGGCTATGCGGGCTAACCTCACAGTCAGCCACGTGTAAATCACTAAATTAGAAAAATTTGTATATTTCTTAGCCGTTCACATTCTGGAGACAAGATATATTACTGATGAACGTGAGATCCTGTTATTAAATGGGCAATGCTGGTTGATAATTATGCTATCCTGCTGGAAGCCTCACTGCTCCAGCTGGGTAGTACCTATCTAGACAACAATGTAGGCAGATCTACCATCTATGCAATTTAAGTCTAAATATGTTGAAACTTAAATTGCCGTAACACAACAACAATGTTAACATTACTGTTATAGCAGCAAACTTAGGTAAGATCGTAGCAGTAGCTAAACGTACTTAGAAGAAGCCCTACCACCATACAAACCAAGCAAAAAAATTCTGTCTCTTCTGGGAATACAACCCCCAACCTTCAGATCTGAAGTAGGTATTTTCAGCCACTAGACCACAGAGGCGGTTGCTTGGTACCTAAATGTTAAAGGCAAGCCTATATTATGTAGTAGGAATATTGGTACTGACCGTCATAAATAACCTATCTAGCTATTGTTACTCACATCATTAACAGACAGGAATAAATAAAAACTCCCAAATATCCTTCATGGACTCTTAAATTCCACTCGCTGTTATTTGATTTCACACACGCCACTCGTCTTGACCCCGGTCGCCCACACCTTTGTATATATGCTCTATGCAAAGATCTCCCGTTTCTCGGTTGTGCAATTGCTAGTTTATTTTGCGTACTTAAATGATATTAAATGATAGCAGTGTGATTCTTGGGATTTTAAAACAATTCTTGTAATAATATCATAGAATGAAGAAAATAAATTGAAATGGAAAAGCTGAAGTGTATGTAAGGGCATGTAAACACTAAATTAGCAAAAATAATTCATTGTAAGTATCATTGTAAGTCGGAGCTCCACTTTCTATAGTTTCTTGAAAATACTGAGCACAAACTCCAAAACATTATTTTAAATGGGATAATTCCTTACAATGAATTATTTTTGAATTTGTAGTACTTCAGTCATAAAATACAGCATATATGATTTTATCATACAATTCAATTGAGAACCTCCTTCTTTTTTGAGGTCGGTTGAAATGGTTTGAGTCAAACTCCAAGCATTAATTAATTGGGTATTCATGATGGTAGCGGTAAAATTATACATAAGGAACAGTTCCGGTGAAACCAACAGTTATTATTGCTAAGCTAAACTCATTCTTATTATAATTACGTAGGACACTTGTGATTGTTCGTGGGTTTGCGTCGCACCTTATTCTAAATATCTTTATAATTTAAAAAATACAGAAAGAATAATGTTATGTCTTGTTACGTTAAAAGTATACAAATTTCAGAAAAAGGATAAAGTATTTTTTATATTATCATATTACTCGTAATAATTACAGTACAGTAAATAATATAATACAGGAATTACTTCATAGTACCTGAAATAAAAAGGTTCTTCTTAATATTTCGCAGGCCATTGTAAAAAACTAGACTTGCTTGTTGTTAGAATAGTTGGGTCGTTTGTGCAACAATGTCGAATGTATGGGTATACATTCGACATTGTTGCCCAAACAAAGCATTGATTTCTTAAAGCCGAATTAAATGAATGTAAGCTTTGTAAATAGATTTAAACACTATATTTGATATACGGTGATTCTAATCTACTTTGAAATCATTACAAGATATTATTATTGCGTAATTCTAATTAGAAATATTATTCATACAACAACAAAGAAATAATTCATAATCTTAAAAAATAAAACTATGGAAATTCTTTAGATTCATTACATTAATGAATGTACACGTAACTTATGGCAAAAATTTAAAGGGTTTTCATCACATATCACTAAATTACCACAATCAGGATACAAGATAGTATAATGATGGTAAAGTATAAGCTTTATATAAATGTATAATTTAAACAGGAATATTTTTATTTACCGGCGAGGAATCTATTTACAAACGTGTATTTGTGGGACTCGTCCAGTGCCTGACGATAACAGCATTGGAAAATTCACTAAAACCCCCTGATAACTCCGCTGCCTTTCGCGGGGTGACCCTGTCGAAGCAGTTCACTAGACCTATGCATATATAAAATAGATTTTTGGCGTTTTGAGGAGATTCCAGCATTATGTGTTCTTATTATATAAATCTGTAGAGGATACCGGTTTTACTTTATTTTTGCTGTCACATGGTTTATCAATAAGGAAAATTTAAAGTTCTATTGTCAAAATTCGAACAGCCATATGTTTAATTTTATTGGTCGATAGATGCACGCTCGCAAGACAGCCTTGGTAAGAGAAAATCCAATCATTTGCAGTAAGTATCTACTGTTCTGCAAAACCACTAGAGCGCATTCACGGAACCACAAAGTCGATGAAACGTACTGTCGCTTGGACGGCAATTACTGCGAGTAATTATAACGAAAGCGAGCATCGGCTGCGCCAACACCGCGCCGATGAAAGTGTATTCGTTCCGTAATTAATAATACGTGCCATACGGGTCATACTTGTTACCTATAATATTAGAAAAACTTAACGCTTATCTTGACGGTTAAAGTTTTAGGTGTGTATCGTGATTCTTAATCATAATTTGTAGTATTATCCGCTGGTAATACTCATTTAAGAATAAAATCTTGTAAGTCATCTTAATCGTATATATCCGAAATAAGACTGCTGGATAATTAAATGAATGAAAATAGAATATTATATATATATGAATATTATATTGGAAAATAAAAGAATAACTATAATACATCAAATCTGACATCTTTATATGTCACTATAATTTATTAAATCTAAATAGGTTTTATGTCGCTTACAAGGTGTTTAGCTATATTTCAACTTTGCTAATAATAACTTGGTATATATATGTTAATAGCATATAGTGATATTGAAAAAGTACATACTTTTGTATATACATGTGTTAGTGATTTTATGTTATTTATGTAAAAAAAACAGTTTAACATAAATGGAAGTAAAGTGCAATAATTAATTGATATACAGCTGTTTCCTTAGCCAGCGGGCTTGAGCTTAGATTTCGATGTTTATAACTTACCCAAGCCTTGTGTAGCCCCTTTTATTTTATTTTTTTTACGAGGAGGAATCCATTTACGGACCTACCAGCTACGGGCGTGTGTGGGGTTCACTCAGTGCCTCAATAGAGCGGCACTGAGAATAAGCACTAAACTCCCCGGTAACTCCATTGTCCTTCACGGGGGTAACTTGGGTTCTGCCGAGCAATTCACCAGATCAAGCCTTGTTTAGCCTTTGTAACACTATTAAGGCCACCTGTCGGTATTTCCAAGAAAATATTGCGTCCGCCGCTTCTATAAAGCGTAAATAACTATTAACCTCAACCATTAACTACCAATTTAGTCGTAATTACTTTAAAAAAATAGGTTCAAATTAAGCAATGACATAGCATTATGAGCTATAAGCGAATATGATTTTTCTTTTTATGAAATTGCGGTTACTTTCTCCGTCGTTTTGGCCAAAGGTTAAACATTTGGGTAGGTAAATATCATGTTTACTATCTCTATAGTTAATTTGATTGTAGAAGGAATGTTTTTATTGTCTGTTCAATACCAAAATTTTAAAGTTAACGTAGAAAAAAAGAAATCATTTAAATTAACCAAATACATAAATGTCAAAACGTCACATCCCTCAAGGACCGACATACGAGATAATAAATTGGTAACAATCCACAAATACATTTTAGATCAATTTTAATAGAAATATATTAGAATAGAAATAGAAAGGTAAATATTAACACAATGGTGTCGATTCTGTTGACATGCGTTTAAACTAAAATTATGTTATTTGCTTCTCTTTCGACAAATATAGATAGTAAGACTTAGAGGAATAAGTTAGTTGATGATCCTTAGACTTTTAACTTTTTTTTATGTTTTATAATTCTCGTTAAACCAAGGTAAACATACGCTTTAAAGTCGCCATTTTAGAAACTTCAAATTGTAATTCCGATCGTCTGTCTTTTATTACCACGTTTTTAGTGGTAGAATTTCACAAGTAGCTTGATTTATGTGTAATCACTGATCAATCTTCAAAGCCCAGAGAAAAAGTTATTTTCTTCTTTTTAGTCCAATTTGTACTCGAGAAAAACGTGGATACGTACGATAATATTTTCTAGTAGGATTATAATGAAAGAGTAGTACACTCGCATTTAGTTCTCACAAATTTCATGACAGTTCTGATTCTGTTTCGTGATTGTCAAATTCCTGTAAAAGTAATGGACCTGATTCTAAAGTACACTTACATACATTACATACCTGCACTTTTTACTATATTTAAACTTAATGAACGTATATCACATGCAGTTGTAATCAATGTTACATATACACCAATAAAGAATTATGAAAGTGATGGGATGACCCGATCACAATAGAAAATGTTTAGGTCACAAATTAATATTAATTATATACTATATATAACCACTGAATGTCAATCTTTTATGAGTATATGCAGTATTGATTTTCTAGTATAGTATTTTTATATGGTTATACGAGTATTGTGTTCAATGAACTCATAACACCTATGTTCACTTTAAGGTAGTGCTTTGAGTGTGGGTTGTGTTGTGATGACTCACAACAATGGGTAGAGCTGGTGGGAAGCGTTTAGTATAATTGATTATTATATAATTCAAATATAGTAATGGCTTCATCATTATCGTAAATACTAATCAATGAAGTAAACAAAGCTTTAATGCTATGCTTACATTTTAAAGTGGTACAGTGATTAAGAGGTATAGATTGATATAACCGGGATTCGATGCTCAGTAGCAGCAGAAATTTTTTGCTTAAGTTGATTAATAGTAGAACTCCTTGGTCTGTCGTCATAACAATAATATTGGCATCAAAACTTATTATTGTCAATATCACGTGACTGACATCAGCTGCCTTTTTGCGCCTACAATGAGTAATTTGTGTATTCGTAACATTTTTATAATCATCATTCCATATACTTCTAAACATATACTCTACTAGTATGCACCTTCACGTTATCTTCCTACATAGGAACGAAACATTTGGTTAATATTTACATACAAACGTAGCCCTCTCTTTCCTCAATGGATATCACCGTTAAAGCAATGATTTTTCTCCGAAAAATCTTTTAGTATGTTAAAAATGACCACTTTTAGTATGTTAAAGTATTCCTTTTTTCATTAATTAATTATTTTAAAAATATAAAACACTTCTAAATAAATTTGAAGAGGTAAAAGAAAAAGCAGAACGTAGAAATATAGCTAGACTTTTTAAGTTTTTAATGAAAACAATCGGAACAGACGATGACCAGGGGATCAAGAAATGTTGGTTTTTGCTTACCGTTCGTAGATATTTCCATTCCGAGTTGCAATTGTCTTTATTGCGCTCTATAAGGCGCTACATATAAATAAATTTTATAAATACATAATTTATAATAGAGAGTATTATTAGACCTTAGTATTTCCACAAACATAAGGAGTAACATTTTGTTATGCTGAGTACAATCCCATCGCAGATATGATCCACCACAGGCTGCTTATAAATCATGATCACGACTAGACTAAGCAAATCTTATCCAAAAGAACAAGAACATCAGGAATTCGAGACGTACCAAATGTCCAATTATAACGTTTTGACCTTCGTAGTGTCGTGAACGAGACAATCGTATGCAAAAAGAATGCCTGCATCTAGTTAGGAATCTGCTATCTGTGTGCAGGTTCTTTTTTATCAAGTTTCTAAACTAAATAAATAAAATAGTGTCAGAATTTAGTGCGATGGTTATAAAATTTATATATATACTTATCTATAGATATGGCAAACCAGAAACTCGACACATTTTACTCAAGTATTTTCTTTTCTGGTTTTTTTAAAATCAATGATTGACAATCACGTAGACAACCCATTTGATGTCACGTCTACACACTCAAAGCCACGAAGCTTTGGATTCTATTCTAGAAGCAATAAAGCACTTACATTCGAACTTTTGAAGCTATAAATGATCCTATACACCATTTTAGACGTGACGTTCAGTATTAACCTTTGCCTGTAGACACATTCAAATCCTGCAATACCTATCAAGCAAACATATATAGTATTCTTATAAGGCGATGACTGATAGCGCTGAGGTGTGCACTTCCATGTAGAAAAGCTAAGCGCCAAAGCGCTGGGTGGGGGTTGAGTCCATTGGAAGTTGAGAGACATGTTATCCAGAACTTTCCTTTTTTCGTCTAGGCGTACTCTCTTAGCACCTGGACCTAGGTAATGTTTTGTTATCATACATCAGCACATAAGTTAGCACTTAGCTTAACTTAATCACATTAAACCTTGTGAAACAAATAATAGTGCAGTCAATTATGCTAAATTAAAATAGCTCAGCACCAACTCCAAAAAAGAGTATTAAATTGGATAACTACGTAAATTTAATTATGTTTGCCTTTTTAAGTCGGTTTTCGGCTTTGTATAAAACTTTTATTTTTCTCAATTTTGATTCGTAAGTTTCTATGGACAAAATTAAACGGGTGACCATATTACATAGTATTGACGACTTGCATGTCTATTTGTCATTGGTTAAAATGCTCGTATCTATTCCGTGCCGATTCAGAATAGATAACTGATCACGCCTATATATCAGCGTAATCTAATATATAGGCGTGATCAGTGTACATACAAAAAATATACCAAGCGATCAAATTACAAACGAAGACCAAAACAATAACTTACTTTATATTCTTAAGTCTCGTTTACCAATCATCATTGAAATTTAATAGGCACTACCTCCTGCTTTAAACTGACCAAGGTCAATATTTGGATGAAGCAAAAACTATACCTGACAATCATTCTGAAAGATCAAAGTTGGAACACAAACCTCATAAACATAACATTGTTTAAACCTTATATTTTGTGTTGTAGGTATTATAAAAAATAGAGTTCATAAAGGTTGTCTGGGCTTCGTTTTTGTGTATTCAAATACTTCACTGTCATTAATCAAGATTAAGAAGCAACCGAAGACGTCAAGACCGTTCTTATAACATTTTAGATGTTATGTGGAATAATATTGGGAATATTTTAATTTTAATAATATTTCTGACACTCCTATTATCTAGCCCAAAGTAAGCATCCATAATTAAGATATTGTGCTATGGATACTAGATAACCGAGAAATGCAAAAAGTAATATGTATTTAAATATTAAAAATATACTAAATAAACATAAAAACATCCATGACTCAAAAACAAATATTCGTACCAGTTACTGGAAACGTTATGAACTAAAAAAATCCATAACGATATTTAAAAATTAAATAACAACGCTATCAAAGTCACATTATTTTTATTTCTTTCATAAAACGTTATTCGAGTAACAAAAAGTATTTAGATTCCAAAAATAACGTTATTATAACGATAAACGTGTGATATTGCCAACTTGCTAAGCATACTAGAGGCACGTGTTTTTCTGTGGAGGCGATTGTTTTCTATCTAGAACTGTGATAAACTTATGACGATAGCTGTAGCTAGCTTAGATTTTAACTTTAACTTTTTTGCGTCGTGCTTGTACTTTGATTGCTTTTAATTTAAACAGAAGTAACTACTAACATTAATAATAACGTTATTTACTATATAACGATAAGTTTGATAACGTCATATAACATTATGCGTATCATTTTACAGATATCAATTTTCTTGAAAATATCGATACCACGATTTGATTCAATAACGTTACCGCTTTTATACCGATATCCCAGTCCCAGATTCGTACTCATCATACAAATTTCTACCTCTACCGGGATTCGAACCCAGAATCTCTGGTTTAGTAGACAGAGGGACCAGTAGACTCGATGGCCTTTAAAATACTTACATATTCTGTTTCGATTTGTAACTGTTCGTATCATGTATGACCTAATGATTTTTCAGAGTAGACAGCTGATATTACAATCTTTTAACCACTAAGGTAACTGGTATGTTATGTGACTTTTGTATATTATTCTGGTACATAAAATACAAGCTGAAATAAAATAGTTTTTCTAGAATCGTAGATTCATATAGGACATCGGTGACCTGTATGATGTAGTGTGTAAAAAAAAGATTTTTTTAACCTTATTATTCACAGCGGTAAATCTTTTTAGAAATAAATGTGGTGCTTTTTTTCTCATACTTTATATTAAACATTTTAAAAGTTAAACAGTTATTGTATAGGTTGATATAAAACTACCGCCTAGTTTAAAGACTACAAATGCTGGTAATTGTTGTAAACCCCTGTGTACATCATCTTTACATTTTTGTTGCATTTTTATATTTGTGGACACAAATCTAATAACAATTGCTTGATAGGAAAGTGACGGGCAAGCACTAAAAATGCTATAGGTACTCAAACTTAAAACCATATTTATCAGCTTGTTTGACTATTTCAGATGCAGGTGAAGATGAGATAGTGACAAAAAATGTCTATATTCTGTTTTATAGAATTCAATAATTAAGTAATTAAGTTTTACAGAGGAGTAGAAAACACTATCTTTCAAAGCTTCGACGATAACAAGAGTGAGTGTTACTATATTAAGAAAAATTAAAGTTATGAAATTAAGTGTTGCCTTATTCTAACTTCTATGTAATTATGAAAGTAAATTAAGCCTAAGCAATTTATCAGCTTTATACAAATACTAAATTATTTAGATGCGAGCATTTATCGGGCACTTAGATGAATATACCCCGTCCATCATAACCTCTTGAATGGGCCCACGCAAGCCATCAGACAATGGCACTGTTTTATGTGTCAAGGTTGAAGATGACGCGGCCTTTCGGTAAGCCAGCTGCCGAAGATTAGAAGATATAGTAATTGGGAGAGAAAATTTTATAATTGCACATGCAATAACATGCTTAACTTGAGTTAAAGAAACTATTTTCATTTTAATTTAAAATTCCAAAAAAAATTTGGTATTTAATTTATTTATTTATCCACCATAAAGTGGATACTATAATTAGTTATTCATTAAAGAGACACGTTTCTTTGTCACATATCCAGTGCTTGGAATTCAATACCAGTGCACATATTTCTTTCTTCATATAACGTAGGAAATTGTGAGATTCAACGTAGTGAGACTCGCGGTAATTGTAAAGAGATGTAAATGGAATGAGTCGATCATTATCCTATTTATTTTATTGACTGTATGCTGCCGAATAGGACGTCTTGTAATTTAACAGAGGGCCTTTGTTCTGGGGTGTTGAAATTCAAATTAAAATGTACAAATCTAAATTAAAGTGTTATCTATGCCTATGGTAGAGAGTTTGAGACTACCTACATCAAATCTAGAGATCCAGGGTTCAATTCCCTTATAGTTAAAATTTTTGGCTGGTTTGTTTGGTAGCCAGTTTCTGTGTAGCTGAGGATTCTGGATGTCGCTTGCTTACATCGTCAGCATTACCATCGCTTATCATACCCGAGCTACCCCGTTCAGAATTCATTTGTCTCATTCATGTATTTAATACATTTTATTTATAAACAAGAGCTTATATAAAAAAAAGAATTCCGGTTTTGACTCAGTACAAGGTTTATCACAAATTCCGTTATAGGTAAGGAACAAAATATAATAAAAAGATTTAAAATGCAAGCATCAAATTCATTTCATGATATTAATTATAACTGTTGGCTGTTTTACAAACAAAGTAGCAAGTAAGCATACAGCCCGCCTAATGTTAAGCAGTTACTAGAGTCGAGTCTTTACTGTTAGTCAATGCGGCCATAATACATCGACAACACAGGAGAAAAGTATCTTATCAATTACAAAGCAGTAGCCGCTTATATGTTAATGGTATACTAATTACATAATATTTCCCTTTGTTATATTTTGAAATGTCTTTTTTAATAATAAAACGAAATAATAAGTTTTTCTAAAAGTACACTCATTATATTTTCATTCAACTTTGTTTCAACGGTGGGTGGTATAACAAGGCAAGGAATAACTGTAGGGCTAGACGCGGGTGGGCCTCAGAAGACTTGGGCGTTCCAAGATGTGAGGCACGTTGCATTTGCTGCTCTAGTCTATGACTAATCCGGCACTGGCTACCTAACGCAACGCAGAAAATACTACAAAGAACTTACTTCCCCTCCAATTTAAATTTCAATATTTATCGCAATATTTTTAGTACATGATATTTTATCGCTATAAGTAACTAGTTAGGCTTAGAACAGTTGAACCAAATAAAATAAATCGAAAAATACTTTCTCAGAAATTCAGGATAAGTTGAAAGTGGAATTTCGACTTATCCTGAATTTCATTATCAATTAAGAGAGTACACTGTGTAAAAGTGTACAATGATCTTGCCCCGGCGCCGCCCACTGCCTCTAACGAGTTCACCTAACAACGCTACTAGTCTATGCAAATCTTCTTCCCACCCTCTCAGTGGAACAAGGTGAAATTGTATCGATTGGAACTAATTGCGCATATGCAACATTGTAATTCTGACAAATTTCTCATCGAAATTATAAATTTGATCTGAAAATAAGAATCTGTTATATTTAGTATACCAGTAAGATTGTACAATTTAATCTAAAGCGTCTGTTTTCCTGATAATTTATTACGTGTAAATTAATAAATGGGATTTTTTATGACAACAATTTTAATTTATTACTAAATTTAAGATGACTCATCTAGGATATAGATTATGTCACGGATCATTATCCATTTAAAATTCCTAACGACGCAAATGTCCTTTTTAAACACTAATAACCATCATCTAATCGAAATATTACGACTTTTATGATACTATGAATATTGAAAACTAAGCACGAGCGTTTAATTAACTACATCATATATTCGTAATATTGTATAAATATATAGAAAATATAACAAGTATAGAATATAAATACACAATTCTCACTTTTGTTTGACAGGTGTAAAGTACCAAACATATTTACTTTTAAGGCTATAAAAATGTCAGTAAAATATAAAAATATTTATTAATAATTTTATACTAAATTGGGCTCTCTGTCAGTAAAATTTAGCAGAAATTAAAAAATATATATAAAATTTTAGATGTGTGCAGGTTTCCTCACGATGTTACAAAATTACAATTCTTAGGTTGTATGTGAAGTCGACAAATTCTCTCATGGCCAACGTGGTTGACTAAAGCTAATCGGCCTTATTAAGGGTAGGCTCGAGCCCCTCGGTGGGGACGTATATGAGTTGTTGATGATGATACATTTAGATATTATTATTTGTAAATTCATCAAATAATACATACAATAAATAGTATGTAAAGTGAGAACAAGTGATCGCTCATTTCACAACAAAATCATAACGAACACGTATCGCTTCTTCTGTACCTCTTTGCGATTAGCTTAACTTATTCTCCCTATTTTCTTTTGCTTCTTCAAAAAACAAAAGTAATTAAATAAGTTACATAATTACTTTTACTCTTTGTCGGCATAGATATATTATAAACAGTTTTATTTATTATGATTTCAACAATAATTTGGTTTTAGGGATATTTATGAAGCGCGGAATGACGATGTCACATCAAACCGTTCGCCGTTGTAGCCTCGATTGTTTATGTTTTATAGACAAATATATATTTATAGTGATGAACATTAATATTTAAGATTGTGGATTGTCGCATTTAAAAATCACACCTGATATATGAGAATCATAATATTTTTGGATATGATCTCAGTCATAAAAGGCCGGTATAAAGGTAAAGGTCCGGTAAAGTCCGGTTCTTTGTCAAAATGCATTTCATGGACTCCCGTTACCAGTCAATCGATCTAGAAAACCTTTATCGCTTTGTTGTATTACGACTAAAAAAATTATGAGAAAATCAGTTTTCCAAAAGGATAATGAATAATTGAGTTAATAGTAATTAATAAACGAATGACTACAAATTCTATTTTCTGACTAATCGCG
The DNA here is from genome assembly GCA_943193645.1 of Acentria ephemerella. Lineage (NCBI taxonomy): Eukaryota > Metazoa > Arthropoda > Insecta > Lepidoptera > Crambidae > Acentria > Acentria ephemerella. Next base: position 11,912,847 of record OW971876.1, read on the forward strand.
ATTAGTCGTTATTATATTAATTATAAAATTTAATTTTTATTCGTGCATAAATTTTGTTGAGTTAGATAAGTATTTAGGTCAATTATATACATAACTTGACATACATTGTTATTCCTAAGTCAAAATATTTTATTAAACGTTGGTTAAAATTCTATACATATAGAATTTCAATGTCAATTTAGGCGCTCTGTTCGTAAATTTAGACGGACTTATACCTAACTCAATATATATCATAAAAACTGTTCACAATGTAATTGTAAAACTTTCTCCAGTAGTGAGAGCGAAATATTCCATTCGCGAATGGATGTTAATGATTCTGTTATCATCAATCATTTTTGTTCTCAGTTCAACAAGCTGATTCGGTTACAAGACAAAACTCTGAATGGATTTAATCAACATTGATGTGTGAATCTACTTTCATTTTTATATAACCTCAATAATTGAAGAATAATAAATAAGGGTATGAATTATTAAAATAGCAGTTAACATAATTTTCATGTTTTCTCGTGGATCCACCATTTGTAAAGTTCATTGTACCACTAGGAAGAACTGTTTCTTGTAGTTTCATACCGATTTACATTTGTGGAAATCCCCTTCTGTTACGTATATTTCTTGCATAAGTAAAGAGAAATGCAGAACTATAAATATTATTTTATAAAATTTATAAATAAATAAAATTATTAAAATGGATAACCAATGGCCATATATAATATTGTTTTATTTCATTACTAATTAACCCTGTGACCTTTGTTTCACCAACAAACTACCACTAACGCCATCTTTTAAAAGTAATCTATTACAAAAATTACAAATTTAAATTGTATGTCAGTACAAAGTAAAGTCAGTGTCGTATTGTAAGTCCATACTAAATCACTGATTTTTAAGAAAACAACTTTTAAGTTAATGTAAGATTTTTCTAGTTTTTATTTTTAAACCTTTCCACACAAACACAATTAAAACTATCAATTCAAATCGGTGAATCAATTTTTGAGTTTTAGCGACACGGATAGCCCTTAATTTGTAAATAAAAAGTCCTATTGTGCAATGAAATGAAAATAAAAGTGAATACGAAGTAAAATATTATATTACCGTTCATTAGAAAAAGGGCGGAACCGTGCTATAATGGAAATAAACGCCCATACAGGATAAAGTCCATGAAAAATACTTACTATAGAGTCACAGAAAAGTTACTAATTTTAGTAATTTTATTTTAACAGAGAAATCTAAGCAATATCACATTAACAAACTTTTTATTTCATTGCAGATAGAAGCTAAGATTTTTATAAGAAACAAGCTACAAATAAAACCAATAAATAATTAGTAATGGTAAGTTAAGCCATAGTGACCATGAGCTTTAACTTAACACTACTCTGTACTAAAAGCAACATTAAAATTAAACAGTGGCTGTTTATAATGATAGCCAAAAGATTATGTAACAACTTTATTATAATTGCATGAATACATAATATATCAATTATAAAGAAATATTGCAAAAACAATCGTATATCTGCAATCAATATATCTGAGATATATATAACATATCGAATGTTTGAGGAACACAAGTCGCCAAAAATTGCTCCATAGAAAATGCTCTGCATGTAACGTCACATGCAATAAGGTAAGTACCAAAATGTATAATTTGTGTTTATAAACTTAGGTCGGAAGTTAAACTTAAAATTATATAAATATTTACTTTGTTTAAAATTTTTAGGCCCCATAATTTCATAAACATACGAAATAACTATACTTTGGAAAGTTTAATATTAAAAATGATTGAAATAAATTTACAAACATTCCAAAATTAATTAATAAACTATATTTACACCAAAAATATTAAAATAAAATACCATTAAAATTTCATTCACCTAAAACAATAACCAAATAAAATTAATATTAAACTTAACAAATTTAAAATTATATCAAAATATAAATAACATTCTTCAATTGCAGCTCTTGTAAATTTATTCCTTTTTAAGGGACTTAACCTCACAGTTAAACGTAAATACAGTTATCGCGTAAATTACTTTTAACATTGGTATATCGTAAAATTTAAATCTGTAGTAGCAAAGCTACACCTGCCAGAGTCCACTTCGCAGGCTTATCCTTGGTCTTCAGGTTGAAAGTCCACACGTATGTTGGACCCCTAGTCCTGGTCTTGTAAACTGGACACTCGTACATATTGCGAAGATCTTGCTTGTCTTGGGTTATTGCCTAAGGAAAAAAGGTTTTTCGGTTAAAGCCTATTAAATTGTTTATTTACATCTATTATTAGACAAAACCGACAACAGTCTATCTGTAGTATCTGTTCAATAAAACATTATTTAAAAAATGCAACATCCTCCATAGTTCGGTGCTAAGTGTAGTCATCGGAATTATGGTAGGATCCAATCCCATCCTAGAACATTAAAAAGTTTGACAGTAAGATTAGTTGATTTAGACTACAAACATACCCTAACGTTGATAACTGGCATTGGAGGGAACAAGTCTTTCAACTTCGAATCCATGATGATCCCAGTCTGAACATCCCACCTAGCTCCTTCCATCAGTAGACCATGAACAAAAGCTCCATCTCGCGGAGCGGACCTGCAATCAGCGATCCTGTCGTACGACGAGTCACAATTAAGAGGCCGACCCATGCAGTGATTAAAGTGAACATAGCATTATGAGCAGTGTTTACAGTGAAAGTGTGTTTTAAAGCCAAATAGATAATAATGTCGTAACATCCCAGTCCGTGGAGACACACCAAACTAAGCCACTGAAAAAAATACTCTCTAAAAGAAACCAAACCTGATGTCAATCCTGAAGCCGACAGAAGAAACGCATTAAAAAATGAAATATTTTTTTCATCACTCACAATAGAGGCTTCCAAACATGCTCAACCAATTTCTCATGCATTTTGGGCGTGCATGTTTACTATTTTTACATTATTATATTCTCCATTTAAACCTCCCTCCAGTTTACAATCTTATTAATTTGATTTCTTGATTAAGAAGGTAACTAAATTTCTATTTAATATTTAGTGTTGTAACTAACATGCCAATTTCGTTTATCAATTTTAATTCTAAAATTACGTAACGGTTGTGTATTATGTTAGAGTATCCTCGGACACTTACGTGAACTCTTCTTTCATTTTCTTGGTAACGTCACATTGCAGACACATTTTATCCAGGGGCAATTCATACTTCCTGGCCGTACTTTGCATTATAGCGGTTAGAAGGCTTTGTGGGTTAAAAAAACCTGCCAGCCACACTGACGCTGGTAACTGCAATATATTCATGTTAGCAATATTTATCGATTTTATTTCTGAGAACTATATAAAATATACTCACAACAAAATCAGTGGCCCAGGTTTCAAGCTCTCTTAACCTCAATGTTAAATCTACAAACCATGCTGACAAACCAAGCAGAGAAGGATATGCTCTACTCGACCATATTACAGGAACCTAAAATTACAGGTAGCATTTTTTAAATTATAGCTCAAGTAAAACCCCCAAAAAGTCTTTGGATACATACCTGATCTAAAAATAAAGCATTTTCCAAATCTTCCATGTCTGACGTTATTGTCAGCTCACCCTAAAATGTTTTAAAACTTTATGAAATTCATAAAAGGGTAACAAATGAATATCCATTTATCGTTAAAAGAATATTCACCAAATTATAAAAGTTCATATACCTTGAGTCCTAAGTCCAACTCCCTAAGTGATCTTTTCATTTCACCAGTGAGATAATTCATTCTTTCACACTCCTGGAATGCGACAATAACATACGGCGTCCTCTCCTCTACCTTGCCCATAATTTCTACCATGTTAAATTCTTCAGGTAATTTCTCAATGATTTCATCTACCATTTGCTTTACCTGAAATTTAGGGAATGGAGTTAAAACTTAATAAAATAAGATTACTCTTTTCAAACTATTTCTACGTAAGATTATATTTAATGTTACGATTATTTTAACTAAATAAATAAAATTGATCTTGAGGGAAGCCCAATTAAGCTTGTTCTATATTGTTTAGAATGTAATGAACCTTGTCTTCTCTTGTAACTGTGGCTGCACCAGAAGCTTGCGCATCTCGTGGTTGCATTTCAAATATAGTTCTGAATAGATTTTCGGAAGTTGTAGTGAGGAATCCTATTTCAGCATTGGGATGAAGCCCGTATAAGTATGGAGATTCTGCCGGCATTGCATCTTCAATGTACTGATGATATCCAACATAGTCAGTATTCGGTGGTGCGGGGAAGCCTGGAGCTAATTGTAGTTCACCATCCACCTTTACAGAATTCAAATCGTTAGCAGTTATTTTAAACAATATTTCAACATTATTCCTGGTTGAAATGTCAGGCAATTAAAAGGTTCAATCACCCACTGTGCGCGTAAAGTCCCGTCTTTATTATTTTGTAAAATTTTCAAACGGTACTGCAGTTTGAATTCTTATCACGCTCTATTCTAAATATATTTTTAATTTTTTTACACTTACTAGATCAGGCTGCATAAGTTCTTCTAAGTATGCATTGCAAAGTCTCCTATCCCAGTCATCAGTAATATGACCGCCGTACATGATTTCGCCAAATAGATATCTCAAATCCTCCCAAGGAACTCTAGCATTTGCTTCCAAGTAATTATATAAAACGAAAACGCTTATTGTTAAATCACCTGAAAAAATAAACATCCTTCCTTAAAATTTTACAAGAAAACTGTTATGATATAGTAAATCTACTGACCGACATTGAATGGATATATTTTGTTCCATCCTTGAGGACCAAATTTTCTTCTTTCGGCAACAACTGCATGGAAATAGCACAAAGCAAATAGAATAGCTTTAAATTCTGCTTCTTTTCCACACATTTCAAGCGTCTCTTGATTGAAATTATCGAGTGCCTTGTGGATATTTGCCTAAAATATTAAAAGGCTTATAAAAATAGAATCCTAAATACTATTCAGGACCTTAACATCCTTCTCGCTCTATTATTTCCATCTTACTTGCATCCCGGTTGGTGGTTCGTTTGTGATTTTAATACTTGACTCCAAGATTCCTTGAGGTATGATGTGCGCATCGGCAGTTGCTGCTGGCTCTGCAGACATAAAAAGTCTAAAATTGTCATGGCATCCATTTGTGAAACTCTCCATTTTCTTCTCGAGACTTGGTAACCATTTCTTCACTAGATGTATATTCTGAAAAATTATATATTAATATTCAATATTGTTTTTTATATTATCTTATTTAATCTCAAATTTTTCAATAATTACCAACAACTTTACCTGCAATACTACCCAATGTCCTTTATTCAGTGCCTCATCCATTGCTTGTTCAGCTACAATCTCTTGCCCTTGCCCCAGTGATACATTATGGAAGTTTCCATTATCAGATGTATACCCCATAATTTTTCCTAATGCTTCAACATCTTTTAAAGGATTTACACCAGGAGATAAAATAAAGAATATGGGAGTAGTAGGACTTGTTTCTTCAAAAGACTTGCTAAATTCTACAGTCCTATTTTCTACGTATTTGGAACCCATCTTTTCTTCTATGTAAGCTCTAAAATAGATTTGTACGTTGTTATCTGTTAGTTTCTTACCGTTCACTGTCATAAAGAAGAACTAACTAAATGGGTAGGTCTAACTTACGCGACTGCATATGTCATTCTGTCTGGTCGTAGAGCTCTAAACATACATAATCTCTGTAATGCAGTTTTATTTTTCCACTCCTGATAAAAGAAAAAGATACTTTAGAGATATAGGTAGTTAGGATTACAATCTTATTTCAGATAATTTTGTACCTGAGGAAACTTTTCTCGTTCAGGGCACTCCATCTCCACGATCTTTTTCCATCTCTTTGGTGAAGTCTCAATGTCTCTATCCAAATTTCTAAATTCGTCTTTGCCTGCTAAAGAACAAATACCTCCCCAACTGTGATTGGATAGGAAATCCACAGGGCTTGTTACATGGGGTTTTACAGGAAATCGAAGGAAGAAATCCAGATCAACCGGTGATACCTCTTCGCTCATCAATAGCACCTGTTAAAATTGTAGGTAATATAATAAATGTAATCTTATAATTTGCAATCTCTTCGCATTTGAAATTAAACACATACTTGGAACGTCATCTGGGATGCAAATATTAATTTATCGCACTCAAACAATCCTCGTGATGTGTATTGAAAAACTGAATAACTGATGCAATCTATCAGGTTCTTAATTCTTTGAGTGACTCCTTCTGCTGGCTCTGCTCTCCAAATAGCTTTTTGGAATACCACACTAAAAGCCTAGAAATCATAAATCGGTTTTCACATTAAATAAATTGTAATGTAGGCAAATGATATTACATTAACAAATATCATGCATATATATAGATATCGTACCTTAAGAGAAAATTGATAGATAGGATTGATTGTATTTAAATCATTTAGAATGAAATAAAGCAATGACGCTCTAGCCGCAGCTGGCCGATAAAACTCTCGCGCTTGATCTATTTGTACTGATGTAATTTTTGCTTCTGCCACCTGTCATTTATAAAAAAATATTCAGATACAACTTTCACAGTCAGTATTTATCTTACGGTTTCTAGCTTTAAATCAATAATATATTAATACATCTATGGTTAACCTTTTTTTCAATATCAGCTGCAGTCTTCTTAGTAGTTTCTAAATTTTCTACTAATGCTGTATCCCCTAAAATATTTTCACCAGCTGAAGACAATCTGGAAAGTAAATCGTCTTCTAGGGTTTTGAGTTGAATCTTAAATTGATTTTGTTGCTTTGTTAATTCAGCCTTGAGTTCTTCTAGATCTGGTCTTTCAGCCTTTACTACTTCTGCAAGCAGTTGATCTTCCAAACCATCTCTCGTTACAGTGAAATTAACTAAAGTTGTTTGCGCTTGCATTTCTGGCTTATAATGGGGATTAGCCAATTTTGTATGTAAAATTAGTCTAAAGTTAGAACTATATTCTACTTCTTTATCTCCAATCTTAATGGCTCTAAAAAGTTAACAGCTCAAATAAGTCTGATGACTTTACAAAATTATTATATTCACTTATATATAGCAAATGTAAATATGATACAGAGATTAACTTACTTTCCTTTCTTTATAAGATTCCGTCCCAATAGGGGATCCAGTACTGGGTCTACTGTTTCTCCGATATTTTCCAAAAGAACATTTTCTCCTTTAATAATAGCTCTTTCAATCGTTTCCAAATAGCCTTTCTGTCCTAAGCGTATTACGGTCAACTTGTCTCCGTATTTTTGTTTGATCCATTTTACACCTTGAAGCTAAAGCAATGGAAAAGCAATGTTTCTCAATGTGTGTATATGTGTGTATGTATATGAGTATGTGTAAATGTATATTTCTGTAATTATATAAATTTACTGTTTTAGAGACAAAATAGTATTTTACCTGTGGATCAATCATTAGTGGCCAGCGGTCAGAGTTCGACAGTATTGTAGCATTCTCTGTGCTCATACGATCGGAAGGCAGTCCTTCATTTTGCCACAAAGCTATTGTTGTATCATCAGTTAGCATGGTGAGGGGATCTAGTCCATCCGTAATTGGTATTGGGGGCTAAAAATTAAAAATTAAGTTTACAACAAATACAACAGTCACTGTTTGAAGAATAATGCAACAGTATACTAGAAGCCATGAACTTACCTCTAACGTCTTTAAAAACATTAGCCAATTTTTGTGTAGTAAATCCAATCTGTATTGTTTAGTGAAACAACCGACGTATGAAATGAAAGCACAAACTAAAAGTATATCTCCTGGTAATGTTGTATTCTGTTGCATAAAACTGTAAGAAAAATTTAATGGCTTTAGCTATTTTAAATTATCATCACCAAAAACAACAGATGTGTGTTTTTATGTAAACTATAAAGAACTTTTTTACAATACATACTTTGCAACTGACTCTGCCCAGCGCACATTTTCACTGGCAAGACCATTTACAAGCCTGTTGGCAAGTTGTATTGTCTGGTTCGTAGCATCAGCTTCTTGTTGGCATTTAAGTTTCTCAGAAGTTGCCTTCTCAAATTCGGCTGTTAGATTAGCCAATAACTCTTCCAATGACTGTAAAGCAGGGAAATTGACAATGAATGTTAATTTCAAAATATGAAGAATACAGTTATTTAATACTCACAGCAACTTTAGCCTTAATGGATTTCAATTTCTCAGTAGCTGCAGCTAGTTCAGCATTAGCTGCTTGCAATGCCTTTCTTTTAGGCTCTACATCACAAAAGACCTCATAAAACTTTATTATGTTTATAACCCAAGCACAAAGACCAGCGGCTGCAGCTGATTTAGATCTAACAAATTCTGAAATAAAAACAATATTAAAATAAACCGTTTAATACATTTGAATATTAATTATCTTAAATGGATTACCTGGTTCAAACTCTGAATCCTTCAAGTAAGGTTGAATTGCCTTAATAACATCAGGATGAATGTTTTCTTTATCATAGTTTATTAGAGATTCCAAAAACATATCCACTTTTGCCATTACAACCTAATTAAAATACATCAATTTACAATTAAAAAACAAGTAATCAATAAATAATATTTAATAACCAGTGTATTAATATTATATTGTTAATAAAAAAATACTTTGCTGCATTTACCTTAGCTGCTTTCCAAGATCTATCCTTAGGTATTTTACCACCAGGAGCCATTAATACCATCACAGCTGCAGTTACATTTGTCACGGCACCAGGTGGCGATCCAAAAGATTTCAGTTCAGTCAAGTTTGCTTTATTTAATGTATTTAAAGCTTCTTGAGCGGCTACTAAAGCAGGTTCAGCTTTGATCAAATCTTCCTCACAATCTTTCTGCTTTTTTGATACTTCTTCAGTAATCACTGCTACTCTCTCCTCTTCCTCATCAGCTTAAATATTAACAGAAAAAAATTGACGCATTAAAAACTTTAATATGCTTACAAAAGGATAATAGATAAATATTTCAGTATACAACTGTATAACTTAAAAAATTAACAAATTCTAATGCTTACCAAGAGCTTTCTCATTTTGTACTTTGGCAGTCTCAACCCCAACCATTTCTATAAGTTTATCTGCTGCCTCATTCTTTTGTTGTAACTCTATTTCCTGTACAGCTAATTTTGCTTTGAGATCTTCTACTTGAGCTGCAGTGGATCGTAGCTTTTCTAAGCCATTTTCCAACCTATAATTTTTTTAATTTAATTAATTAAATTAAAAAATTTATACAAAACATAGTTATTAAAAAAAACCTTCATACTTAGAAGAAGTAAGTGATTACGCTTACTTTTTCTTAGCATTGTCACTTACCGACAAATTTTAGCTTGCAACTCTTGAGTTTTGTTATTGATTAACTTTGCATATAGGCTTATTTGCTCTAAATAACTCTTAGGTGTTGTGTAGTTATATCTCCGTTCATTCGATAAGTAAGCTTTCGAGATTGTGTTCACAGACGTATGAACATAAGCCATAAAACGAGCTACAGAATCTCTTAGAGTACTCTGTGAAGTTAAAAAATCATACACAACCCCAAAAATTGATAAATTTATGGCTGATTTCCATACAATGTTATATTCTTACCGGTAGAACATACAACTCTTCCAAAAAGCTCATAGCTACAGATACTAATGCTTCCTGTGGCCATTCATGGAACCAATTGATTGAAGTACAATTTATCAAAGCAGGAAATTTTCTAGACCTTACTCTCAAAGTAGATCCAACAGGTGAAAAACATAGAACAACTTTCAGCTGTTTGCGAACTCGATCTATAAAGAACTTCCAGCAAACTTCTCTCGTATCTGGTAGACCCGCTCCTTTAACCTAAATTACCAAAAAAGTTTTAATTTAGTTTTATATTTTTTGACCTAATCCATTATAAAACAATATTTACCTCGTTTCTTACTCCACCTAATATATTTTCAATTTCATCATCTGGAAATAAGTCTGCTACTTCACCAGATGCTAGCAAATCGTTGATTAGTACCAGAAATTGTTCATTTGCCACTTGAGCATCCGTCATCAGAAACATGATTCCCACGTTCTTGAGCCCCGTTTTTATGTAGAGACCATTAAGTTCCTTCTAAAAGCAGTAATCATAGATGGAATGCACCAAAAGAATATAGAAACTACACAGCTTAATAAATTTGCTTTAATATAAATCACTCAAAGAAAATCAAAATGATGATTTTAACTCATGAACTAATGCAATAACGAAATCTAAATGAAAAAATCACCTTGAGATCAGCTACACCGTAACCTTTCTTGAGCTGTATTTGGAAGACTTCCAAACTAGATATAAAGGCTGCCAGTCGAGAAAGTGATTGTTTCCCTGAACCACCGACACCAACCAAAAGTGCGCTGCCTCTTGGACTTTCTAAAATACGATTAATCCTAAAAATAAATACAAATATAAAAATGGAATTAAAATACTATTTATGCTTTTTGGTTGTGTTTTACAATTAATCGTACCGGCATATATGCATCATAGCATCTTCAAAGAGCACCAAATTCATAGCAGCAATGAGATCATTGTAACTTGCCATCGCTTCAATTAGTAATTTATTTAACTGCTCCCACGATTCTATAGGCATATATTTTGGTTCACCTATACCGCCGGCAAAATGGCAATAAATGTTTGGTTTCTCAAAGACAGCGCCCTCGTCTATATCCTAAAAAAAACATATTTCAATAACAATAGTCTCAATTCCTCTCACATTCTTGCTTAAATTTCTATAATCATATAAATTAATTATTCATTATATGTTGCTTACTTACCTCAAAATTCTTCTTGCATAGGTCGACTTGCATTTTCATAAAAGCATCAATGTCTTTATCTTCTGTGAGTTTATCACAATAAACGCGACATGTTTCGTGAAGCCATAAACGTATAATATCTGAAGGATTCACAATGCATTCATTTGAACTGAACAATAAGCCCTGTAAATGTGTTCAAAGGTAAGTATTATGAATAAGAGGCTAGTAATTATTACTTCTTTTAAGAAATATTTGTTAAAAAATATTTACTTTACCTGGAATACATTAGATAAATCTCGAAGGTTGAAAATATAATGGAATTTTATAGCAGTTGGTAAAAACACTTGAGATACTTTATTATGCAAACCCATTGTAGCAGCAACAACATTTACTGCAAATATGACGAATATTACAATATAAATAGAACCAGAATAAAAAATTAGTTACCCATCATGTGTTGCATGTCTTTACGTACCAGATAATTTTGCTATTTGTGAATTTATTCTCAACTCTGGATTCACCAAATGTTGACTCAAAATTGAGTGATAAATATTATTGAGGGCTTCGTTATTTGGAAAACTAATAGCAAATACACAGAAGTGTCTCTGGAGCCTTGGGTTGATAGTAAAACTACCGGACGTCGGATTCATACACGAAACATATTGTGTATTGTGTATGTCCTTTAATGAGAGCTTTGTACGATCATACCAATGATTATAATCTAAATGCTGCCTTATGATAGTATGTGGCTGAACAGTCCCATAAGCGTCGACTTCGGGCATATTCATATCGTCTATAAAATAAACCAGGGTTTTATTTCCAGGTGGACCATAGTTACGACCAGCTTTTTTCTCTAATGGTTTCTCTAGAATCTTCTGCAACATTTCAGATGAAGTATAAAAGTTGAAGGGAACCGATTGTATCGCGTAGGATTCTGGAAGACTGTAAAGTAAAAAAAAACTAGTGATGAGAAATGTATGCAATGTATTGATCAATTGAATGTTATCTTTGATAGTAATTAGTTTTGATAGCATTATTATTTGATAGTATTTACCTTTGAAGTTTTTCATTTACTAAAACAGTTTTACCACATCCAGCCCCTCCAACTAACATGACAGGATGTTTATTTTTCATAAGTAAATCCAAGAAATATCGGATTCTTATAGTTTCAGCAGTAGGTACTAATACAGCCTGAAACAGATTAATATTTCGTAAAACATAAAGAGCATTTTGCTGCGCATTCTCTAAAAAAATATGGCTAACCAACCTGTAACGGAATATCGGTATCTAATTCAAATTTAGGAATTTTATCCGTCCAAGGTGCAAACTGCTTTGTTTCATTATCAATGTAAAAATCGAAAACTGTTCCGCCGGGTGGAAATTTGACCGTTTTGAATTCATTTACCCACCATTTAGTAAATTCTGTGTAATAATTACATATATAAGTTTTTTACTATAATTACTCAAGATAAAAACCACAGAGAATCACGGTTAAATTCAAAACTTACCAACTCGGTAATCAACACCCGTATCTTGAAACATAGCAGACCCAAAAGCCCAAAGACAAGCAAAAGCAAAGAAAATATCATGCCATTCCTTGGGGCAGTCGGCTGGAGTGTTTTCGGGAACAAACAAGCAGTCTAATAAGTGACACAGCATTTGAATATGTGCCATTTCTGCTATTGGAGTTATTTTCTTAAATCTTGTTCTAATTGTCTCCAAACAAGATGGAATGTACTTATCAAAAAGCATAATCAAGTTTGACTTCTCTGATGGTATCTTTCTTGTCTCAATCCAACTTGTAACATAACTGAAATATATTTATTAACAATGTAGTATGATTTACAAACTTCGTATTTTACTAAAAATTAATACTTACGGATTCCACCCCAAATCTTGGGCGTTGATGTACAAAATACCAGCTCTGGATACTGTAGCAGGAGTAGCTGTCCGAAGATTTGATATTTCAAACATAAGTCTCATCGTGGGTGTAAGCGCAATTCTTTCATTACTCGCTAACGTTAGTATCTTGTTATCATCCATCACCGTATTCAGTGACTCAATCCACATGGGATCTATATCTCCATCTAAAACTATCCATTTCGGATTTTCTCCTACTAGATTGGCTTGGTCTCTCATTATAACAGAAAAAAGACCATCTTTCCATTCCCTAGTCGCTGGATTTATTACACCGAATAATTCATCGTTTGTCACTGCTTTAGGATTTAGGTCATTATAAATGGGCTTCTTCTTTAAATTTTGATATGATTTAAAAAGCGTTTTCCATACTTGCGTCTTTCCGGTACCTGCATTTCCAACAATAAAAACTGAATGCCGGACCTCCAATAACTCTTCCAATTGAACAACTTTCAAAATAAAGTTATCTTCAGGTTGAAGTAATAAATCCATAGCCGCTTGTTTAACAGTTCTCTCAAAATCTAAATCCCTTTTACGGGGTACTTCTAAGGCAGGGAATAAATCCCCTATCAATCCCATAAAAACTGGCATGTCATCTGTTACTATCTTAGGAATATTAAAATCTCGAAGAGTTCTCATTAATACTTCCTCCTCAGGTCTACCTGGGTCGCCTCGCTAAAATTAATAATGAATGGTAAAATTACTATACAGTAACCGATAATTTGACAATTACTAGACCATAATTATATACATATTGCAAAACTTACTTTAAGAGAACCCGCAACCACAAGTACTGACTTGATAGCTCTCAGACCCCAATCATAATGATCTTGTTTTGATAATAACTCTTTACACAAAGTATATAGTGTAATAAATTTTCTAGCTAAGATTTTAGCTTCTTGAAAACCTTCCGCTACTAACATGATTTCACAGATCAGTTCAAAATCAGGGACAACCATAGCGCAGGGACGAAATAGAGCTTTCAAGTTTTCAGGTAATTCTGTTCTGCCTGCATAACCAGGATTCATTGTTATGAAAATTCCTACACTTGGTACTAGTACAATTATTTCTCCCATAAAATTAAATTTTTGTTTCTTATCACTATAAACAAATAATTATATGTTAGCATGAATTAAATGAGAAACTTTTGAATTCATCCTCATATTAATATAGCAACTAACCGTATAGCATCTTGTACAGATTTTACTTGAACAGCTACAACGGATAATACTTCAACGGAAATGCGATTAAACTCGTCAAAGCAACCCCAAGCACCAGTCTGTGCTAATCCTTTGTAAATATTACCACACGACTAGAACAAAATATTCATCTATTCAGTAAATTACTACTTCTTGTAAAACCTCAAAAGAAGTAATTTTTAATAAAATACCTGGTAATCCATTTGTTCAGAGCAGTTAAAGACATACACCATTATACCTAAAGCACGTCCCAGATCTTTTGTTGTTTCTGTTTTTCCTGTACCAGCAGGTCCCGCGGGACCACCACCCATTATCAAATGCAAGGACTAAAATAGACAGAAAATTATGAATAAAATAATGTTCGTCTTATGAGATTTAAATGCATTTAACATTAAAAATATTTATTGCTAACCTGAGTTAATGTTATGTAACACCGATCAGTCAATGGTGTTATAACCAATCTAGGAGTGTTCCCTAAATATTCGTAACTGTATTGGAATTGAGCGTCACAAATATTAGCGAAACAGTGATGTTCACCGTCATCCCACCTAAAAAACAAACTTAGATTGAAAAACATTTTTTAAATATGGATTCATGACTACCATAAATAAATAATAAATATAAATAAAACTAATTTACTTGGTGATCACAAAATAATGACTCTACATGAGTAAAATTAATAAAACTTAAAAAATATACAATTTTGTGTAAACAGTGAGAGTAAATGAGAACCTCTAAACCTCTGAATCAAAGTGCACGTGACGTGTATTTATTACATATAATGAAGAAACCTGTGTCTGAGTTGTGACTGCCACTGAAATGCCGACCCAGCTTCTACTTTTCCTTGTATTAACTTACTCACTACGTCTCTTGAGTGAACATCGATAGTACAAATCGTCATAATCTTTTGACGATCTTGCTTCGTGAGTTCACCTATCAGTAACGTGATTAATGTACTGAGCTGTGATAATTGTTTCTTGTAATAATCCTTAAGAGCATTGTCATAACCTTCTTCTAATCTAGCAAAGGCCATATTTACTTCAGTTGTCCACCAAATTTGAGAACCGCATAAAGAAACTTGAGCCATGAAATCGAACAACCACTGTTCTCTAGGTTTTTCTTCATATGACACAATAGCTTCACCAAAATATCGGCGAATAGACGATCTCATAATGTCTTGGAGTCTGTTGAGCCAAATTTCTACCTGAAATTAGAATTTAACGTGAGATCTACTTAGAATAAAACTTAAGAATGAATTGAAAAAAAAATCTTACAGGGCCGGTGCAATCAGATGTTCCATGAAATGGAACATATTCCCCATCTTTAGCTATCATTCCCAATGATATTTTTTCTTCTGGATTCTCACTTTCAGTAAATCTTAATTTTGCAATAGAATCAAAGAGCTTCGTTAGGTGCCTGAAAAAATAAAACATGTAACAATACCTTTTTTTCTTTTCGTACCATTGAAAATGATTTGTTCTTTTACCTTATAACTAAATCGGCTTGGTTACCGTTTGAAAGAATATCTAATAAATCTGCAGATGACACAAAGTAAAACCTAGGAAACGCCAACCGTTTTGTTTCCAAGTATTCTGCTAAAGCTTTTTCACAAATAACTAAATCTCTCTGTAAATTATCAAGCTTCTCCACCAAACCTTCTTTATTGGTACCTCGTACGACATTAGGTGTCTTAGACATTTCCGTAGACAAAATCTGTAAACGAAAAAAATTAGATCGGAATCTCAGCATCATCAATCCTAGATATATTATCAACAACGTTTTTTGAATCTTTGTATACCTTAAAAGCTGAATCAATTCTATCGAATCTTGCTGAATCATCAGGCAACTGTTTTCGTATATCTTCAGAGCTCATGAAAATACTTTCTAAGTGAGTCCAAGTTCGTTGTACTTCAAACCAAACAGTAATCACTTGATCGGCTATTGATAACTTTTGTTGCCAACTCGATACTTCTTCTAAAAAATGTGCTATGAACTTCGACGTAATAAGATTTTGAAGTTGAACCTGACAATTAAATAATACACGTATTTTTAAATATTAAAAAAAAATCTTCAGTATTTTATTTTTTCATTAATTATTAACCTGGTTTTCTTCTAAAGTTTCAATAAGCTCTTCACTAGCTCTCAGTAAAAGACAACCAGTTCTGGGATGAATCTCTTGCTCAAACTCCATTCCTTTCCAAGTGGTATCAAGATCTTTCAGAATTTTTTCCATAGACATTTCTTTAACAGCTTTATCTACTATATTCTTTACTTCCTCCTCACACTCATGCAAATTCAATGCTAGTAAATCCGCTAGAGTCGTGTTTGCATCCATTACGATTCTTACCTATTAGGTATGAATAGTTTAGAAATACTTCATGTTGGTATTAAAACTATCAACTAAGTACCTAAGACTTTAACTATTTTTACATAACTACTTGATTAATAATATGGTAATAAAAACAGAATTACTTTAAAATTATTAATCTAAAATTATTACAATAATACATGTTAACAACTAGAACTACAATACAGTATCAAATGACAAGTTTCAGATATAAAAATGCTGAAATATCTATATAATAATAATTTCCAAGGTGTAAGACAGACAGAGAGAAAAAATGTGTGCTATATTAGCATGCATTTAAATTTATTTATAGCTAAATAAAAAACAAATTGATTTTTTAAAATATATAAAATGGCTTCTCAAAAGCGAACTATGTGTATCTACAAGAAAAAGGAAATTTACTAATTGATTAAAAGTTACCTACACCACAAACTCCTTTGAACACTTAACTATAGTAAATATTGGAAACAAAACCATCAAAAAAATTGCCTTCTTCGCGAAAGTAAGACTTACCGTGAGTTCAGGGGGCAATGCAGCTAAACTCTGTGAAGCACAAATATTATATACATACGCAAGATGCTTTTGCATGTTCCAAACGAAATATGAAAACATTGATATAATTTTGTATTTACAGGCATTCCTCAGCCAGAAAGAACTTAAACTATATGTGAACACACAAAGCATTTTATCATGCTACACCATCAAATCATGCATAATGCATATTTTATTAGGCGCAGACCATTTGCATCAAATCAAATATGCTCTTCATCACACAAAACAGTATTTACAAGGGAATATTATTTACAATTTTTGTTGATCGGTGTGACCTTTTAAATTTGTTCTGTTACCTTAGTAGTTCTCATCAGCTGATTCCAATGACGTTCTCTTATGGCTGGATTTTGTAGCTCACCAACTGCTCTCAGAGACGTAAGCATATTTTTAACTGTAGCTTCCAAAGATATATAAGTGTCCCAACTATATTCCAATACAAATACAAATATAATAAGCACAGAGATTTTAAAATTGTAACTACAAATTTTGGAAATATGTATAAGGTGTATTGAATTTACCTTCTCATTTCTTTGTCCAGTAATCGAATTTCTTTTGCAAACTTTTTGCACTCGATGTCCATGTTTTCAACGTCTATCTTCCGCCATGGCGTAGTCTTCCAATCTTCTATACTCGTTCTTACAATATTTACGTAATCCCAAAGTTGCTAAAATCATAAGGAATATTAAGAAAAATACTTTATTTTGTTTAATGACATGTTTGTCGATTCATGAGCTTTTACAAAACTCACCTTCAACATCCGTAATTCCTTTCTACACTGTTTCAGTAATTTAAATTCTGGTACGTTAACTTCAAATAATGATCCAGATTCTTGGATACTCTTCATTTCTTGTTCTAAATACAACATCTCATAATCGACCCTTGACATAACTTCATATGGATCTTCACAATGGTATTTGAAAAACTAAATACAAACTCATAATAAATATAGTTATTGGTTAATGTATTAATAGGAATATACTTAATACTTACCTCGTATCTCTTAAAAACTTCTCTGTAATAGGTTACATGTGAATCAAATGTAGAAATTTTCTTTCTAATTCCGCTGACTTCAGCAGCTTGTAACGGAGCTACTTGTTGTTTGACTGTAAGAGCTAGTTTCTTTGTTCCTTGCCATTGCTCAGGTAACTCCTTTAAAACGAATAATAATATTATACAGCTATATTTGAATTTTGGTTCTATAGAGATTTATGCTTATTTGTTCAAATAACCTGAAGTAACACGTTAACATCTTCAGGAATGTCCATGTCATAAAACTTTAAAAGTTCAATTGTTTCAGTAAGCGGTTGGAACATATCGTCGGTAGTAAGTGCACGCTCTTTAACGTTCATCAAATACCCCATAATATTTATAAGAGATTCATAATCTCCTTCAGGTACCGGTTGCAGTAATCCTTAAAAATAAATACACAAATGTGTTGTTTGAAAGATTTAGGTATTTAATAACTTAGCACTCTAAAAATATATTAAATCTACCTTCATCTGCTTTACGAATAAATTCCGCTAAATCGTTAAGACTCCATGTTACATTTTCGACTAAATGTTCTTTATACATATTACCCCATTTTCTGACAGTGTTAAGCAATGCTTGTCGAAATGGTCTTACATCCACCTGCAATAAAAATATATTAGAGCATATTTAATTTATATTATCTTAATAGCATAGCCATTTACATTAGTAGCACACACCTGAAACCAACAATTGAACACT
Organism: Acentria ephemerella; assembly: GCA_943193645.1. Taxonomy (NCBI): domain Eukaryota; kingdom Metazoa; phylum Arthropoda; class Insecta; order Lepidoptera; family Crambidae; genus Acentria; species Acentria ephemerella. Next base: position 11,931,314 of record OW971876.1, read on the forward strand.
TTATATGAATCCATTTCTTCAATATCTATAAAGAGATTTTCATATTGATCTATTTGCTCTCTAAAACCCTCCATTTTTGGGGCACAAGGGGTTGGTGGAGGTATATCTTTATCTTCAGATCCAATTCTATCAATTTCTTCAGGTTGCAAAATTCTTCCGTATGTCAAAAATATTTCCATGACAGCATCCCTTTCTTCGAGCCACAAATAGGAGTAATTTTCAAATGTTTTACAAAATTCATTAGCGTCTTCAATCACCTTTAAATAATAATTTTGTTCAAATACAAAATTATATTTGATATCCCTTAAATTTAGATTATTTTCAATATTATTTTCAAATCAATTTTTATATTCCCAGGCCCTTGACGGCTCTAGGGACGGGAAAATACCCCTCAACAGAGGAGGCCAGACGGCAGAGGGTCAGGAGGACAGAAAGAGTAGTCCACTCCATAACGCCAGAATAGAAATTCTGGCGTTATGGAGTAAGACCGCCTCCTGGAGCCTCGCAATTATTGACCCATCACGCAGTCCCAATGCATTCAGATGATCGCGAAGAGAATTTGGGACGCGGCCATTGGTTGAAACTTTGACTCGTATGATCTCACTGGAGTCACCTCTCACATATCGGTAGCCTCGTGTGCCAAGTTCAGATACATAATTTTTTTTTATCCGATTCGGCATTCACGAGGTTTTCATCGAACGGAATGGTGATTCCACTAAGAACACAGGTGATTCTACCTGACCTGGTGAATTGCTCGTGCAGAACCCAGGTTACCCCCGTGATGGGCAATGGAGTTACCGGGGAGTTTTAGTGGGTATTCTCAGTGTCGCTCTATTGAGGTACTGAGTGAGCCCCACACACGCCCGTAGCTTAGCCAGTGGCGGGTAGGACCGTAAATGGATTCCTCCTCTTAAAAAAAAGGTGATTCTACCTGATCCATCAGTACGATATGAGGTTTGTCCGTCATTATTTTTGTTATACTATTTTTATTGCCTTTAATTTTGCATCTCTTTTTATATTAGTTAAATAAAATAATAGTAAATTCACGATGAACATAATTTGTAATAAATAGTAATTTTACCTTTTCAATGCCACCTAAAATATCCTCTTTCATTTCAATAACATCTTCATTTTTAGTTATATCCTCTTCATAAGATATTTCCTTTTTGGAATCTATTCTGTCGATTAATTTTGTCATTGTTAAAATATCGTCAATTATTCCCTTTATCATTTCTGTGAATCCTTTTTCATTGCTTGGATCCAAACTCGGAGAAAACACCATATCGGGTTCTAGTAATTCTAGTTGAGCTTCAAATAACGGTGCTAATTTATTTTTAGGATTCATGTGCTCTGTTATATATCCCAAACTAGAATAAAAGATATTTACTATTTACAATATTTCTACGCATCATCATCATATCTGCATATTTTTTGAATCATTTATTTACCTGCAAGCAACACATTTAAACAAAGATTCCTCTATTAAATTATCTATAAAAGAGACATAATTCCTCCAAATTTCACTGTCCTGATTATCTTGCATGTTAAATAACTCCATATTCTCCTTTAGTAAAGCCTGAATACACTCCGATGATTGCTTTATAGCTGAATAATGATGATTCTTTTTCTCAGTTCTATCATCTAAATTTAAGAGAGTATCCTGATGTAAAACGAAGAAAGGTTACTATTAAGTGCATAGTTTTATTTATATTTATGTTAATAACAATACCTTTTTTATATTACCTTCTTTCCTTCTTTTCTCTCAAACAACGGTTGACTAGACCATACTTTAAGAGCAGATTTAATTTCTTTCAAGTTTTCTTGTATTTTTGACATTCTTTGAAATAAATTACCTACTAACGTGTGCAGTTCTTGCAATTGTTTCCACAAATCTAAAAATTGTATAAATTTTAGGCATATGATTTATTTTTGATGATCCGTTGACCTAATTTCAAACTGTGTACTGACCTTGTGAATTCCAATTTAATTCGTTTTGAGCCAAATCAATTCTTTCATCAATTGCTTTTATCTCATCTTCTACGAGGTCAAATTCAACTTTTTGACTATTTTTTCTTATTTGATTATACCAATCAATTGTGATACCTAAATTAATCCTATACTGCCTGAATATTTCTTGCTTCTCGAATAAAAGTAAACTTTCTTTTGGTAAGTTATTTTGTACATCTGGGTTATTTCGTAAGTGATGGACCTCTTTTAAAATATCTAAAATCTGAATTAATTCAATTTTTGAAGCTTTTGAACATAATTTCAGCCCAAAACTACGAACCACTCAAAAAATTGACTCACCATAGGGCTGAAATTCAAAATAAGGTCCGAACCATGGCGTGCAATTATTGAATTATTAGCTTTACTTTCAATTATCTGTGGTATATTTGTCGTCCAATCATTGAAGTAAGTTTTTTTAAATGCATTAATATCGTCAATAAGCTTATCGTACCTGATGAAAAGTTTCTTCGCTTCTTCCGTACCCTTTATCCTATATAAAAGAAGAGAAAACAGGTTATCATCATTAACACTCCTTCTACTATGATTGCGAAAAAGCTTTTTTTGGTAACTAATATTATTAAGAAAATGGAAATGATAATTATAAAAACTAAAAATCTTCATTTAGTTCAACTACATCTAATTTGACGTAAAGAAGTATTATTTGAGTTCTCACTAGACTTAAAGGATTAAACTAGATGATTTTAAGCCAAATAATCAGCTTTCGCAATTTGCCCCACCCAGATGACTTACGGGTGCGGCAAATTGCGAAAGCTAGCTACAGGCTTGGTAATCCTTGCAGCCAGCATGGTCATGAAAAGGAGTCCCCCTGCAATGGGAGGAAGATACGCATCTACTTCCATAAAACCGTATTTTTCTAGGCGGGTTGTCTGCTCCTTAAACAACTCCTGAAATTAAAAATAAAATTCCAATCAATTCTCTCGTACGATGTTATGTTATATTTAAGTAGCTTTGTTTTAGACTCAATCATGAAATAACTAACTTCGCAAATCTCGATCTCTTCCTCTAGCATCACAATGATTTCAACGTATTTTGCCGTAAACTCATTCTTGATTAGTGGACGATCCAAGACTGAACCTACTATGTCAATAAGCTGCAAGAATAAAAAACGAAGTTTAAAACTACAAAAATAACAAGCCATCTAGAATAAAAGCTGCACTTGATTTGAAAGTACTAATATATTTCAATTCAATACTTACTTTGAAAATGTCTTCTAAAGTCGAACAGTTGTCGAAAGATTCGACTAAAACTGTGGATAGTTTCAAATCCAAATCAATAATGTTTTCTTGAAAATCCTTAAAATCTATGTTAAATGTTTCGTCGTCGGGTTCCAAAACGTCATAAGATTTTGATGCAAAGCTATGAAAATATGTCTCAAATTCCGCCGATATTTCTCGAATCTGTCCACTTAGAACCCGGCCTTTCATGCCACCTACCTCTATTTTCTCTAGTTTTTGAAACTCCAGCACAGTTTTAAAGAACCATTGAATTGTATCCAACCTATCCAAGAATTTATTCAATCGTTCAAAAACTACGTTAGGATGAAAAGTCCAAGGAATAACTCTTCTATCTACAAAGTATTTCTGCAAGTTGTCTTTAAAGTACTCAAAAGTACTTCGAAACTTCTTCACGATGTCAATAGTTTGCTGGATGCGTTGCGTGGCTTCATCTATGTCACTATGAAATAGTGTGCTGGGATCCAAACACTTCTTTGCCTAGAATATTTGTACAAATTCAGTCTTACCTTCATTATATTTTATAAGGCGGTTAGTGAGAGGAGTTATTTCTCGAGCATTCGCCATCTAAACTGTATTAATTACCTGGTATATAAGCAAATTGCTGATTTGTTTCAGCAATACCATTAATTTGGACGAACTGCAATAGTACTTCGAATCGCGCCAGATCATACAGATAACGTGAAATAATGGCCGGAACAATGGCTGACACTCCGTAAAATCTGTGTCTTCTAACGCTTGGAAATGTCTCTCCAGGGTATGGAGGTACAGGTCTATTTCTCTTGCTTCGGCCAAAGCTATGATGAGACATACAATATTTTAGGGATAAGTGACAAATAGTTCTTTATTGTAATTAATTACTTGCTTTGCATTCTTGTGTTTTTAAAAATTAACTTAGATACTTTTCGGTATTAAGACCTTATTATGAAAACTGTTATATTTTGAATTAAATCTTATAATGTATTGATAGTTTTAATTTATAAATTCATACCTGATACAATGTTCTTAAAAAGTCTACTGAAACAAGGATAATACGCTGACGTAGTTTTTTCTAAAATGACAGCCATACATCGCACTCGTTCGGTTCGCAGCTGATCATAAATACAGTTCAAGTTGCTTAGCCTGGACCGCCAGAAAACCAGCTCTATAAAATGAAGGAAAAACGATATTTAAGGCCAAGATCCAAAGTCATAAATTTTTATTCAATATTGGGATACCGAAGACTAGCATCAGTATAATTTTACGTACATATGGTATACATATGGTCCTTACCGACAGCGGGAAGGGGATTCTGTCCATTCTCAAAGGCCTGTCCCGAGTCCTCCATCATGACATCATTGATTTGTTGAGCCCACTTTATGACCACTCCCTCAATGGCACTTTTGAGGTACAAGTCCACCTCCTCACCTTTTTGCACGTGTTTTTCTGCATCGTGAACTAACTCTACTCCGACTGGCATGGGGAGAACGGTTTGACCATTCACTTTACCTTTAACCTAAACGAATATACTTCTTTTAAGTAACTTATCGATAAAGTTATATGGATAAAAATAAGTTGATTCATTTTAAAGTTTCGATCACTGAGAATCCTTTCTTTCAGGTAGAAAGTAGATAGGTAATTTCTTAACAAATTTCATGTTACTTTTGTAATGAACACTTCAATTAAATAATCACCTCATAAACCGTGCTCTTCAGATTGTGTATTTGCTTGAGTATATCCTGAGAGACGACTAGAGGCCATCCCTCGTGATTTAGTGGGTTGGATAACAGAGGAACGAATACTTCGTCCACTAGCGCTGCTAATTCATCTATTAATCTTGGTGCTAGATCACCTGTATACATTTAAAGAATATGAAGGTGTCCTGAATCTACAAATAATTATTACTTTACTATCCTTCTTTTTGACATTTTGGGCCAGAGCAAAGTGGAGCTGGTTAGGGCGCTATATCACATGATGTTCTAGCTATTTTCACATATGGACTCCTCTACTGCTTACCATCAGGTGGAGCTCAACTTCACCTGATGGAGCATAAGCTCATGAATTTATCAGCAAATGACTCATCATTTGCTTATAATATCATGAACTTATTATATTACAAAATTGTGCATGATGACTGTAATCTATTAGGTGCCACTAGTTGTATATTGTTACAAGGTAAGAGCTGATTACGATGACTATTATATTAGGAATGCTTGAATGCTTGTGAGTATATGAAACTATTTTCTTGATCTAAATGATTGTCCACTTACACTAGTGTCTTTGTCAAAACTGTGCATAGTGTTAGTTTTTATTCTACTCAGAAAGGGAAAATATGACTCTTTTAATCGAGCTTATTACATTTAATTAAATGTCTATAAACAATTTTTCTTATATTTACTCACCAAATATAAGCATCTCTGCACAATTCTCCTTCGGTACTGCATCTGGCTTCTTTTTCACAAAGTATACCCCTTTGTTCTTCAAATAACACGGGAATGTCGTCACTGGTAGTAGCTGAAGAGCGTGTGTCAACACCACTACCAGAAGTATCGGGACTGGCTTGTCCACAAAATCTCTCAACGTCGTTCTGTGCTCTTCTACGCCGAGAACCCGAAGCCATTTTTCGGGTTTTAATTTTAAAGACTTAACAGCGTACGATCCTATGAACTCAAAACGAGGATCTTGGTTGGCTGATGATGAACTAGGTTGGTCCATTTTGACATACTTTTTTAATCATTCTTAACCATTTTAAATATCTTTGTTTGGAGCCCTCTTCCTCAGACAGTCGGCTTGTCTTTGAACGGTGGTGGGAAAGGCAGAGACTGGCAAATGGCAAGTCACGCAAGTCTCGACAGCAGGCCATTATAGCACGATGTCTCCTTTGTAACGAGCCTTCGGGTTGCCTTTACTAAAATAGATTATGGTATGGTGCACACAAAAAATTCAAAGCATCTTACGAACTGTAGGTAAGACGAATATTAAAGCATATCTTATTGCCTTTTCCGTATTTGCTTTGATACGTAATTAGTTTTAACTAGTGTCATAAAAGCCTATAAAAACATACAAAGCTTCTGTGAGACGCTGGAACTGGACCTGGCTGGGGAAGCGGTATTATCTTTGGTTTGGTTTCTTACAACTAATGTGCCCCTTTCAAGCTTCCACATTTATGTGAAAAAAGTTGCATGAAACAAATGAATTTTCAATTTACAGTAACGGCCTGCCGGTAGAGTGCTTAAAAGTTTTCGCTTGATATATCAGCGCTAGCGAACACAACCCGAACAATTATATTATGAATTATAAATTTCTATGATAAATAAAACACCAATATGAAATAAAAGTATATTTTGTAAACAGTACCTAGAAAAGTGAACAAGGCGCGTGCCAGGCTATCAGCGCACCGCCCTGCACCGCCCGCCCAGATGACACTCGCAAAGTCGCGACGTCGCGTCGCGAATAAGGTCAACTGTCGCTATGTGGTGCCACAAGTTGTTAGCTGTCGCGTTTAACGAGCTGTGTGGATATTCGAGATCTATTAAGGAAGCCAGGTGGGAATATCCCTGTGCGTTTAAGTGAAATTATTTTCATTTTTATTCATAACTCATATCACACTAATCAAAATTAATCAATACAATTTATGGTAATTTACGGTACCAAATACACGACGACTTATAATAATAATCTCTAGCGGCACTGTTATGTTAATTTTAAACTATCTAAGACTAAGTTTCATAGATTTATTTTTACCAAATGCTGAAGTTCGCATACTCGTTAAATTACTTTGCAGGCTAATTACATTGCTTCTATTGTGTAGTTCCCACAATCCAGACAGTAATTTGCTATTGCTGATTTCAGCAGAAAGTGCACGTCACGTCAGAAAAACGTGATGGACTCAAAGAACTAAGTCCTGCGCAACTCGTCGTCCTTTCCTTTATTTGACTTTGACATAAATGAGTAGCTAAATTTTCTCCGCTTGTTCGCTCAGATTGTGGAATTAGCATGAATAGATATTTTATTATAGAGTAGGAAACTGGCGAGTGATTTTGACCTTGCAAGCGTCCAAAACGCTATTCATAAGGGGGGCCATATGTTTGATTGCCACCTCAGTAGTTAAAAGATTCATACTATATATTACATTCACTCATGCATATTACCTTTATATACCTTTCGTGCATACGTCTCATCTCAGCCATATTTTTAGATGGTCACGGGCCTCACTATAACCCACTGTATTCCATTCTGTATACATTTAAAGAATATGAAGGTGTCCTGAATCTACAAATAATTATTACTTTCCTATTCTTCTTTTTGACTTTTTGGGCCAGCAAAGTGGAGGTGGTTAGAGCGCTATATCACATGCTGTACTAGCTATTTTCACATATGGACTCCTCTACTGCTTACCATCAGGTGGAGCTCAACTCCACCTGATGGTAAGCATAAGCTCATGAATTTATCAGCAAATGACTCATCATTTGCTTATAATATCATGAGCTTATTATATGGTCACGGGCCTCACTATAACCCACTGTATTTCGTGGTCTCTTATACCTTAACTACAGATACTTACGTAACATAAAGAATTCAGTAAATAAAGTATATCTCTTTAAATTATGTGATAATACTAATGTTATAAAAATATCCAACGCTTCGTGCAACCAAATGATAGAAAATTGGCATTGTTTATTTACTATTTACATTATTTATGTATCTAATAGGTACTTATTCCCAATTTGTTTTGTTTGCGTGTATTTTCATTTATTGTGTAGTTATATATTCCCAAGAACCTAAAACTATCACACATAAAATACATCACACATAAAACTTGTTGTGTCTGGATTGCAAGCTTTATCAACCTTTTTTTCGGAGTTGTCGCATTTACGCATCATCCCTACGGTATGGCCTGCGCCAGCAGAAGTCCCACGACGAAATTAGGAATTAAAAGTTGTCAGTTGCGCCATATTTTTTTATCTTGTTTTTAGTTTAAGTGATACTTTGGTATTATGTTATGATAAAGATGTTTTATGAATCAGAAATGTGGAATGACCTTATTCCACATTTATGCTTGCATGAAGCAAGCATGAAGTGCTGTCATGACCGGTAATTTTGGGTATAATACATATTATATTGCCCCCAAAATTACCTGTATTTCCTTATTTCCCTGATGGGTTAATTTTTTTCTTTTTTTAAATATCGATTTTTATACTGCATTATATATCAAAAATGCAGAACTTTTATATAAATTTTTTAGTTTAGTTTAAAATGTCAAGTTTGGAATTTTCTTAATTTTGATTTTATATGTTTCAAAGAAAGAAGTTACCAGAATAACAAAAGAAGAACCAGTTGTAGCCAGCAGATCCAAAAATATTGTACAAGCCGGAACATGCCAGCCATATTTTTAAGAATGTTGCCAATATGAAAAAATAGACTTAGATGGTAATGAACTTTCGGTTATATATCAAAAACTCATCACTTTTATTAGTTACCTAAAAAACTTAACTTCCTACACTAAATAATCTGTAATTTAATGAAGAAAAGCAGTAATTTTTTACGGAATTAATACAATAACGAAGAATGAACCATGCCCATTTCAATTTCAATATCAAAATTGTAATGGTACGCTACATGGCATTACTGCTTGACTTTCCAGAGGGTCTAGACTAGTCATTTGGATAATCGCAATCAAACGCTAAATGCATTTATGAGATTCGACATAAGCCCTCGCTTAGCTATCGAGTGTAACTCTGAAAAATGAGAGGTTCGCCATTAACTAAAAATAATGTCTATAGACTTCGTCTAAAGTTTATTGTATATCCAATGCCGCCTTCGCCGGAATAAACTCCAGATGAAGTTTAATGCAATTTGCCATTGGAGATACGTAATAAGCCGCGGGCTCCCCTTTTGGTAACATTGGCTCTCTCTCCCTTTCATAGTCTTAAATTGGACTTAAGAAAATACTTGTAAAAAAAATAGAATTATCATCGGTATTTCCTTATGAAAGTATATATTGTTTCTATTACAGTCTGGGGGTGCATTAAAAACTCCTTCATTTTCATAGTTTAAAATAAAAAATGGTTCCGAATCATTGTACAAGACTCAACATTGTAAAAGTCAAGCATAAAGATCTATATATCAATTTTAATATTGTTTTTAAATTCACGATTTAATTTTATTTTTATTTTAGAGATAATATTTATATGTACACTGTGAAAATTTTACATGTCTACATATTTACCTACGGAAGGCAGTGTAGGCTTAAGGTTACGTTGGCACCCTTTAAGTATGAATCCCTTAAAAGCAAGTAGTTCTCGATGCGACTAGTTATATCGTTGAGTTATTAACATTATTGAATGGGCGAGAAAATAAAATTTGTCGCCCGAATATTAGTTTGTTTTAAGAATAGGTACGAGAGTTAAAATCCTCGTGTGTTGAAACCATTGAAGGACCTTACGCAATTTATCACCCATATACTCATACAGTCAGCTGATGCGTAAACGATACTGCCTTCTCGACAAAACGAAATGTTAGTACCTAGGAGTTGTTTCGTAAGAAAATCTTCATATAATAACGGCCAACAAAAATTTATTGTCATATTGAGACATTTTTTTAAAATACTATAGTTATTCTACATCCTAAGACTAAGACTTTAAATCTAATAACGAATTCTATCTTTCTAATCCAAAAAGATCAGTACTACGGATCTAGGGAAATAATATAATAGATAAGAAAAAACAGTTCAATCATTTTATTATACATTTATTGATAATGACAGCGACGGTAGACTCAAATACGCTACTTGGCAAAAATATTTCCACTAGAAGTGAACTATTTTCATATTTAAATATTAAAATCTCTTTAATTATGCTTATGTGGTACAGTAATGAAGATGCAGCCATCTACTACCAAGTAGCTGCCTAGCTCGGTCATCACATGAAACAAATTAAATACAATATTTTTTCTACGTTTATATTACACTTTAAAACTGGCAACTCAATAACGTCGTATCTATGCTAAAATGAAACATGCATGGGACTAATCACACCAACATCATAATGATTTGTTTCGACTGCAATAAATATAAAATCTACTACATGAAATAATTATAAACAAAATTTCATTTACTTAAAAACTAAATTGTTTAAAACAAAAGCACAGCACATTGTCAGCTTAGTTTCTATTAAATCGAATAAGGACCTAACAGACGCTGCTATTAAGGTCGCTTTTAGCTTAACACTAGGAGCCCTACCGCGTGCGGCCACGCTATACACGCCCGTATCTTAACCGACTTACGTCCTTTGTAAGGTACCGTTCCCCTAACTTCCCAATGCCCGTGCTCTACCAACTACTGGACAGAAGCACACCAAGAGTTATAAAGACATCCTACTATATTTTCAAAGTATTATCAATTTCTTTCGACTTTATGTCGTCTACATATTGAGCCGTCCTAGTTAGGGCCAAAACTGTTTATATACCGAACTACACCGTTACATTCAAAGTCAAAAATCTCAAAATGCAAAATGAATGCCGTTACGAATAACTGTTCAAATCTAACTAATTATTAATCACCGAGTATACTACAAAAAATCATCTAGAATGTATAGAAAAAATGGAATGTTTAAATACGACACTCTACTAAGCATTCGATATATGGTAAAATGACAATTATATACGTGCGACAAATGTCAGTCAACTCTTATCGAATCAGCCAGCGGCCCCACTACACAAGCTTCTAAGAAGTTATATAATTTGGATTAAGTTTAATTATTTCAAGTCACTTGGCCTTCTTAACATCACCTAGATAACATGCAGTAGAACCGCTACCACACTGAATGAAGTATTTATTCTCGAGCTCATACGTTGTAATAACAATTTCATATTTTTGATATAATTTTGTATTATAACGCGATTAATTATACGTTAATATAAATATACACATGTTTACAGGAATGGAGGCAAGTGGAGGGCTACAATGAACGCTGAAAGTGGAACTCTTACAAATACTAGTAAATAACGAGTCATTTAACTAACTGTGTACTTGTTTAGTGTACTTAAGACATTAATTTACTAAGAGGATGGAATATACATTAGGTGAGTTAAATACTAAGATGTGGACATTGCCTTACACACGCGTTCACGCCTCCTGCGCCGCTATACTCTAGTAATTTCTATCACCAAAATGTTGCCAACATTCAAAATATCTACCACACAACAATCGTGTAACGAACGATTACAATCCGTTCAATAATTTAACAGATAGATATCTCATTCATTCGATTATTGTTCAATAGTGGATGGAGATAATAATATGAGGACATTTTTAACACATTATATATTTCTTTAATTTACAGCGTGGTTACACTAACGCACACATTATTTTACATTATCAGATATACCTAGACAACCTAATCGATATTAGTCTTTGGTACAAGCGATAAGCGATAAAGTTTTAAAGATAAATTTTAGTATAAAGTAAAAATTTGTATCAGAGTATAAAACATGAAATTCTAACATTAGAAGACTGTGGTTACCTTTTAAAAGTATAATATCGATATGCCTAATATAAGCAAGCATTTTCGTAGCATGTTATGCGCCTATCGCTTGTATCGCGGAACGAAATGTCAATGAATGAGGGCTTGAGGGTTTCCGTCAAATGGTTTATGTACTAAGTACAAGTCTTTTATAGGACGAAGATGTAATATTGGACGATTTCATATAATTCCAAAGGGTAAAAGCTAAAAGTCAAAAATAAAAAATATACTTTTAGGAAGGGCAATACTCGCATGGCAAGAAACTTATCAATACCTATCACATGACTGGCAATCGTGCGCGGAGCACTGTGTGAGCAACCCGAGGTCAAAATTAAAGTAATTCGTTAGAAATCATTCGATATGATGGATTAAGTTCGATCAAATACTACACGGAGCGGCGCTAATCACAGTTTTTTTATTCCGTACGCGGAATATAAATCTGTGATGAATTCCATAGACAAGAAAAGCACAGTCAATGAGCTAAAATATATAAATAATTTACAATAACTCTTTACCACAAACTATACAGTAAAAAATTCTATACAAATAATGCTTCGAATCTTAACATCACCGATCACAAAATTTCATTGGTTCTAAATTATCATCGAGTCAAATAATAAGAAACACACATAAATTCACATATTTACATCGAAATGATTATTAAATAATAATAAAATTAAAATCACAATATTCCATTCTATTTACAAATATTATAATAATTACGTCACTGAATAAAATTTCGACTCAAATCTTTCTTGTATCTACGTACATCCGGAAATATGGGTGATATGTCTGCGTCAGTTTATTGAACGTGTCAATAAACGCGAGACAATCTCATTTCCAACAATCCGAGTTAACAACTAGTAACATAAAACAACTAACATAGACATAAGATATTGCTTTACCAAGATGGTAATGTGAAAGTAATAACATATAGACATACAAAGCACCATACGCGTTACACGACTGCAACAAAAAAATCTGAGCCACTATACAATTGTTCGAGAACGCGGGAACTTTTGTATAAATTACGTCCGGTGCGTTCGGGAACGTTCGGGCGGATGCTGGTTTATTTAATCCGAGTTTTGCCGATGGCATTTATGCTTTCGCCGCGACTCCGCGATCTATGCAAGTTTTGCAGGCCTTCACCTGAAATTATAAAGGAAATTAACAGATTGTTATAGGAAACAAAACAAAACTTCGGTGTTCTGAATATTTTTGCAGATAGATCTCTGTCACTTTTTACTGCGCTGTGTCACAGCGAGATGGGATGTAAAGTGAGTTTCAAAACAAATCCAAGTTAAAAGGGTTTTTAAAGGGTGTACACCACACACTTTAATTTAGATTTTTAATAATAAATCAAAGCAATATAATGTATTAATATCTTATACAAACCTAACCAAGGTAAGAGCATGTATACTAGATAATATGTGACAAAGAAAAAAGACAGTGTAACATAATGAACAGGAGATCATTATACAATCCCAGGTAGTGTTGTAGTTTTGTGTAGTTCACAGTATTTAGTTAGTTACCCTTGCTAGCAGCGCGTTTGAGCTCAGTGTCGCGGTATGCGCGGGCGCTTCGTCCGCGGCGATCTTGCAGCAGCTTATCGGGCCGAACGAAGATACCATGCCGCGCACGGCATTCGAAGTACCGAGTGCCGCCTACAGAGCCGTCATTTTTGCCTGTCAAGTACAAATTATAGTTAAATATTTCAATAAATGTTGCCTATTTAGTTAATATACAAACTAACAATAATTCTTGCTTTGAAGAACTATTTAACTGACGTCCTCTCACAATTAGTTCGTTATTCCTAACAACGTATATCTCAATAACCCAAAACAGTCAGCCTAGAAAGATGAACTAATTATCTTCATAAGTAGAATTCAAAATTGTCATTCAAATGTTTAATACATATTAATGTTTACACTTATTAACACACAATTATTACACTTTAATTTTACACGTTAGGATTTGAAACAAGTAGACGACCCATAATTATGATATTAGCTCTGGCTAATAATTTTTTATTAATTATGGCCTATGGAAAACTATTTAAATTGACTTGGTGAACACTCATGTTTTAATCAAATCAGTTTAAATAGTTTATTCACTGCACAAAGGGAATCAATCAAAAATTTAATTAATTCTTACCATATTCGTTTTATGAATAATAAAAAATTTACAAGTTTTCACCAAAAAACATAGTAATTTAATTTTGTTGCTAGGTTTTCGATACCATACGCACTGGCACTGATGTGAAATTATGTCAATATTAATTAGTTATGTATATATGACGTCACAATTTTCTGAATACTTAATCCTCTTCTGGTTTTAACAGTATAGTAAATCTCTGTCCATTAGACATAAAGAGATAAATGTATAAAAAAAATTTAAGCAAAAATTTTGTGTTAAACCCTGATAGTTTATTATTTGTTAAGTTTCTTTTTGTTTTTTGGGGAATAATCTAGCCATTCTAATCTAACTAACAATACAAAAATGAATATAATATAACAGCCCAAATGTACTCCCTATATTAGGATTTGAACCCAAGACTGCTATTTTAGTAGACATCGATAATTAACCAGAAGGTTTGTCATCAATTAATTGGTATACTGACCAGTGGGCGCGTCAAGTGCAACCCCCACCCAGGGTCCGTTTGCGAAATGCGTGGGGCCCACGTACGCAACCACCCCGGTACTGCTACTAAGACGTAAAGACACGCTCTCCCCTACGATCATCCAATCTGGGACGGGGATCACGCGGCCGCTTTCACACGAATCATCTGTGGAGATATTACGATGAATTTAAACTGGAATTAAGCCTAATTCTGCTCCTGGAGGAAAGTCTTCTAAATATTCAGGCTTTTTTTTTCAGTAATAAAAATAACTCGGTTCAAAGATCACTCACCAGAGCAGGGAATCGAAACCGCCGAAAATAAGCATTCTGTATTTTAATCGATAAGGTTTTTTATAAGAAGGAACAAATCTCTTTAATAAACATAGAATGTTAATGAAGATGTTATTTTAGCTGTATTATCATCAATAAATGTTTATTGAATAAAAAATAACTATAATTTACTACAAAAGTGCTAAATGATGAAATATTTGAGCTAGTGTTAGAAATATTATTATTACTTTATTTTCCTTTTATTACTTCATAGCGCTTTATTATATTAGTTTTTGAAATTTTTGTGATATCATCATTTAATCTGTGATTGACAAAAGGAAAAAACTAATTTTTGAGAGTTTTAGACTATTTGCTAGCTATCTCCAGTCCCGGCAATACGAACCGTCTCCAATCCTCTCTGTAGAAGAAGCGGGCGTGTCGTGTAGGTCACGGAGTACTAGGGACGCGGTCCCGGGCTCCACGGCCGAGCGCGGCCGTGAGCCTCTGCCGCGCCCGCTACCTGCGCCTGCGCGCCGGCGGACCACCTAACGCCAAATTATACATGATTAAAAGTTGTCTTGGGATTTGAAAAGCCTATGAAATTTATATTTACATTTTTTATTTGAAATAAGCATACTGGGTAGAAATATAGAAAAGACGTATTTTAATTTTCTCAAAAATACTTGATCAATAAATCTTAAAATATGTATTTTTATTACACCACGTTGTAAAAAATAACATGTTCTCATTACATCAATATAATTTTGGCTCCATGGTAGAAAAGTAAGGTCGTTTGTAAATCGTAATAAGAAATGGGTTTATTGTTAGTATGACATGGTAATAAAGTGTTAAACTACTTCTGAGGCCGAGTGAACCACGACCATTCCCGTTACGGCTGTGTGTCAATCAGTTTACTGTGTTTCAGTATAATTACAAGGCACGGGAAGTGTTAAAACCACCTCTCTCCAGAAACGCACAGACAATATGAAATATCTCCTTGATATTGTTACCTAACACTTACTAATTCTTTGATTAATATGCATACAAAAATTGCTGTTACCTCAATAACACGTTCAAAAAGATTAAAGGTAGGTTTCAATATACTATCACCAAATAGCAATAGACTAACCACAGTTTAGTTACCAAGCAAATTGTGTTATTATTAGGAAACCAAACTTTACTAAGCTTATGGCAAGTTGGATATGGTGTCTCATTCTGCACAAGCTATCTTCGCCCATGGATTCCTTCCTACTTCATATCATTTGATAATATTGAGTTAAAAAGAATTTATTTTTGCCTAGCATTAATTTAAATTTCAAAATCAACTCTAATGAAATAAATGAAATAAACTTACATGCGGTAAATAAAGCTGATTGTCTTACCTTCCCGGCGGGTAACTGCGTCTTGACGGGTGCGTTATCTGGGCCAGGTGAAGCAGAATCGCTCTCGCCTACAGACGATGCCTCGCGGCTTCGCTCATGGCTAGATACCTCTGAGCTTACAGACTCCACCTCTATCTCACCTGTAAACAATTACACAACATAGACTAGGCAATAAAGACGATTCAGTCTGATTTATGTTACTAAGTTTGTCATGTTGAACTTTCCTTCTTATTATATAAGTATCAACTTTTCTTAGGGGTCTAAGAAAAGTTGATACTTATCCTGATAATGATATAGACTACATAACAAACTAAAAACACATGAGAACTAAATAGAATTATCTTTTGTATAACCCGATACTGAAACAATGATAGAAAATTAAAAACTACTGGTAAGTACATATCCCTAATGATAGAATGGCTATTAAAATTTGGGCCGTTATACGACCAATGCTAATCCAATAGATGTTTGGCATGACTTAAAAACTTACCAAACGAAGATTCATGCGGCCCTTCTCCATTCACCTGAATGGCTTCAGCGACCTTGTTTGACTGACTAGACAGGGTGTGGTTCTCCACCGGGAGAGCCCCCAGCGGGTCCACCAGCTGATCCTTTTGTTTTTCCTCCTCGGAATCCCTGAGAAAAGGATTGATCCTATTCCTCGAACCTGGCGTCAAAACAGGCGTCTTTGCCTTCTCAAACGAAGTATCATCTAGCTCATTTTTGGAGTCCACTATCTCGTTTTTCAAATCCGTGATATCATTTCTTAATTCTGTAATCTCGTTTCTAAGCCCGACTACAGAGTTTTTAGTTCGGTTGAGTTGTGTGTAGTCCATTGTTTTATCGAAGTCCGGCGTGTCATCGACTGACATGCTTCTGATTGATAAAGTATCGTCGTTCGTCAGGTTTGTTGAAGAAACTGCTTGGGAACCTGAAATTCAAATATCATCATATTTTTATATTTTCAATAGTTAGAGCAATGAAAGTTCAAATATGTCATCAGAACCAGTTGAAGCGATTTTCTATTTATCACTCATGACCTTACATTGACATGATTTCATCGCCCACCAACCCGCTGTCGCTCACATACATTAGAAAATCTATTGTATATATTGTGGTTGCATTGTAGTTTTTATAAGTCACTTCAACATTTGGTTAGTTTCAGATTTTATAGGATTTTTTGAACAAATTTAGAAGCGAAATCAATTTAAGAATGCTTCGAGTCTCCATCGGCTGACAATAACTTACCGTATCCACTGGACGATATCGAAGGAGAGTTCTTGTTAGTTGCTCGCTCGCACGCCAATTCGTGTAGCGAGTCCAATGTCTTAGATGTTGGGAGGAAACCACGCGGTGTTGCCCGACGCGTGCGCTGTTATTAATATAAATAAGTAATAAAAGGGTTAATAATAAAATAGTCAGTTCACCGACCCTAAACCAGGAGGTCCATGGATTGATGGAGCGGAATATGTGAAAATAGATCATTTTTTTGGTCATGTCAAAGAATTCAACTATTCACAAAACAACGATTTGTGATAAATCTGAAGGTTATATTGATGGTGACGCAATGTAATATATTATTAGTATTTAATTGTTGATAGTTAAAAGGTTTTAGAAATTATACCGGTCACAGCTCCCTTATACGACCCCTCTCCGACAACAGCAACCAAACGAACCCTATAATTTGGTCTTTAATCCGTGCTCTGTAGATATTCATAACATTTAAAATTTCTGTAGACCCACACGTAAGTTGTTTTATTATTCTAAAGTAATGTATATACAGTACCCAACTTTACAGCCTTCATTGGAATGTTTTATTGCTGTGCCTGAGCGGTGTCCTGTTAGTAAGCTATCTTTACAGTGAGTAATTAAATTCAGTAACTACCCTCACCCTTTTCTTTACAGTGAGTAATTAAATTAAGTAACTTTTTATTGTGATTGTATATATAAGAGAAAGTAACAAAGTTTATGGAGCAAGAAATGACTCCATTTTTAATCTATGAAGAGTTATAATCTGTAGTTAATTAATTTTAGATTTCGTACATGTGAACGTGGTGTAGTTAGCTCGTCCGTTGGTGCGGACTCCGGCTCCGAATGGGAATCTTCATCGTTCCTGCGACCCGGCTCTTCGTGTAACGTTGTCATGCGCAGACCTAGCTTGCCGCTGGCGGGAGACGCTGCAATATATATATTTATCACTTTACAAGTAAAGCTCATAGTACTATCTACGACTTTGCGAATATAAGAAATTTAAAAATTTTGATGCAAAAAATATAAAGGTAGACCAAAAATACTAACTAGTAGTACCAGTTTAAAATGAGTGAAACTTTTTTTAAACTAGTTCAAAAGAATAAAAGAATAAGAACCATCTAAAACTTAACTAGGTAGCGGAAATTATTTACAATTTAAAAATTACGACTTAAGTTATGTATGATGTATGTCTATAGTCAAATAATTACAATTTTATCTTAACAGCGCCAATTGACTTTATTAATTACTTATAACAATTAAATCTATAAAGTTGTTGTCAAAATATTGATAAAAATTTTTGCTTAACAAAATCACATATTGTTCACCTTGCGAGCAAGATGCATGCATGTTATGAATGATGTCATGCCAACGGTCGTATCGTCATGTCATGAGATGTAGCAAACAAAATAGTAACGTGGTATATAAAATAAAAACACACTCGATCGAATATTCATTCCGTTCAATATAATAGTAAAATTATTTTTCTAATAAACATAAATTATACGTTTCACATGGCATAAAATGTTTATGAAATAATATTCTATTTTTAAATAAAATAATAAATTAATTAATTGCAATTTAATTTTTATATAAAATTAATTTCCAAACATTCTCAACAGTTGAAAGCATTCAAAATTGATAGCCCAATTGTGAACAATCCTATTTATTATCATTATTTACGTTTATCAGACATATAGCTAAATTAATTTAACTAATTTAATAAACTAATCTAATTTTTCAGAATTATATGGAACGGAAGTTTCAACATCAAAACTACTG
The DNA here is from genome assembly GCA_943193645.1 of Acentria ephemerella. NCBI lineage: Eukaryota > Metazoa > Arthropoda > Insecta > Lepidoptera > Crambidae > Acentria > Acentria ephemerella. The sequence goes on from OW971876.1 coordinate 11,950,376, forward strand.
AAACATAAACAACGCTAGAAAAACGTTAGAATAAGCCAAACTAGCGAATCTACGGCTGAATCGGGACATACACTTGTTCGGCGTCTGCAGTCGCAGTGAGTTCAGGTTCAAATTCAAGTTTAGGAATGTTGGCCGAGCTGCAATAGAAACATTTGTTAATTTGTCAGTACAATATCTTACAGCACAATTATTTCTCCTAAGTTCACTAAGTTATTTACACAATACATTACAAAACTGCTTTATAAACTATATGCTTTGCAAACAATGTTCACTGTATAGCAATATTACATGTAGGCGTAAACTGAATGGAAAATCCATAACACTTAATGACATACTTAGAAGGATCTATTTCCATATTGACAATTACACGAAGTAAAAATATAATTGACTTTGATTTATCAAACTTCCCAGTTTATGACAATCATATTAACCATACCAAAATTCCATCTTAGTTACAAAATATTCATAACAATACACATTTATACAATTCTGACGTAACAATATTTCTAATCCATGCTTCCTATAGATATTTGACATAATTTTACACTTGTCAAGTACTGAATGGCATATCTCTACTAATTCATGCATTTGGTATGCAATAAACACATAGTCCTACAATATAATTAATGAATCTATCTCTACTTACAATATCTACTGTTACCGAACTGTCTTTAAAGTTTTTAACAAAGATACACAACAGTTAACGTTTTATTTGTACTCCATATCATCTTGGCTGTTATTACCTTTCATTTTCTAGAAGAATCATAAAATTACATTATTAACAATCTATTTCCAAAGCATTTTCATCGCTTCTGAAATCCATAGCAATAGATTAACTGAGAGATTAGAGACGAAGATAAATACAGGGCATGCTTGGTTCATGCAAATGAAAGAGACACGCAAACAAACAGAGAGATAACACAACGACAGAAGCTAGCCTGACGCTTAAAGCTTGCAATTAATTTCGCAGTCTAATATCCATTTAATAGGGTCTATTTTGTTTCTATTTTAGTTTTTGACAATTTTGTTTTTTTTTGGTCAATCTCTATAATAATTTTGTACGGGAAAAGAAAGAAATACCAGGAGACGTTACACATGTCAGTTGAAACTTTATACAGTTATAATTCATATTCAATACAAAGGAACTCTTTGATATTTGATACTTGGCGTCACATAACTAGCACATTAAAATTTGTCATACAGTTCATGTCTCTTTGAGATGTAGTTTGTCTCTATGAGAGTAATTTATTTGAAAAAGATTTTTTACTAATAATAATCGTATAGTTTAAAGCCACTAGAGTAAACTTATATTGATTACTAGTTGTTTCGGTTAACTTAAATATCTCCTTAGTTAGATAGGTTTGAGTATTGAGCAGACTTCCTATTATTATTAAGATAATTTTTGAGTAACTGTCTTATCAGAAATTTAATCAACCGAATTATAAACAAAATTACTTTATTAAAAACACTTCAATCAATTACTTGTTGTTCCGCTTTTATGTTGTGTTAAGCAGAGTACGCGGTATTGAACCTTGAAGTTGCACGTTAGTTTTGTAGATCCCGCAGTTTTTAGGAGAATAAAACACCGTTATAAGGCTGATCTTATAAGGACATTTATTGTATAAGAAACCACTGGATGTGCTATTTTTATAACGCCAAGTGTAGAATCAAACAAAGCATAAACTGACACGAGCAAAAATCCTTCTGTATGAGTTAATATTGGCACCCGCACTAAGTTTCATAATTTAACAGCCAATGAACAGGTAACACAACATCTTAAGTAACAATGATCACAACACATCTATGGACTTCCATTATTTATGTTGCAGTTAAACATTCGTCTAATAATTTCGCCATACATTGCCATTCCGAATCAAGACCATATTGTTTTTACTGTTTACCTGATAAGAAAGAGCCTGAAGGTAGCGAGGGACCGAGATAAACAAAAGACAGCGTTAGTTCAAGCCGGTGTCAATCATCGTCAATTTGTAACGTACATTTCGTTATCTTGAGATCATTATGTTAATAGAGCATCAATAGAAACAATTATTTACCAATCTATTGGATAATTTATAATAGTGCTCAGGAATGTTTAATAATGCTCTGTTAATATATCTCAAATAATAGGAGCTGAATTTATTGCAGGAGTAGATAGAATGAAATTTCCACCCGATAACACTTCCAAAAGAGATAAAAGAAATGGGTATAGAAAAAGAGAGAAAGATTGATTGAGCCATAGCATTGCCACAAAGCAAGTTGAAAAAAATGTATAACAATGAAGGTATGAAGAAGTGGATGTAGTTTATAGTGAAGTCAGTGGGTATGAACTGCCTGCTAGTTTGTTTATGACTTTATGGGTGAACTTTCCGATTAATTAAATTTTCCAATTTTTTTTCTAAACTGTATATTTTATACTAATCTAAAATAATACCTATTTCTATGCCGTCGTGCATTGACTGTATTAGTTCTTTTAAATACTTCTAATATAGTCTTGTATACGTGTTCTACTCGGTGCACTAATTTTTTATCTAAGTATCAACATTATATTCTTATTAATACCATAGAAGCACAATTTAGTGAATATTACGAAATCTATTATATGCACACGTGCTAATTTGAAATACTGCCGGCTCAAGAACTGTACGCATTACAATGTGTTGTCTGTATGAGTGAGAGAAAAATTGAAATGAATGTTTCGGTAAAGAAAAATATTTTTGTTGTATACAATACTGTAAGAAAAAGTACGATTACAAATACATATAACACAGCGTCATATATAATATATTATTGGTACTCCAATTTTTTAAGTAACGAAACTTACATTATCACATGATTTTGACATTTTTGCATATGGACTAACGCAAATGACAGACTGTGTGGTACCTAGTCTGAGAAATTATCTTTATTTATATAAACGTAAAGTTGATTTTATCCGATAGTAAAAATACCGCTTTATTGTCGTTGTATTAAAGATCATGCGACGAACTAGATCCCACAGTCTGACGATTGTTTAGATCCTTAATGACACCTAATTTTATATGCCACAAATATGATATTAAAGTATGACAAATAATTCAAAATTAAATGAAGTTTAAAAAACTTCATTTAATTGTGTATTTGCAGTTTTACCTAAAATATTTAAAAAAATATATATTGTTTTATAATATTTTATTCAAATCCACTGGAGACTTTAAAATGAATATAAAAACTCACACTACCATGACGAGTTGATCGGAAGAGGTCTCTATTAAAGATAAGTCCTCCTTTGATTTCAATGAGTTTATTGAGTTGAAAAAACTCGGAATCAAGACGTAAGTTACAATATTCTAACTCTAACAACTAATCCAAAACTCACCTAGACCAAAGGGCTTTGTCGGCGTTGGCATATCGGGGTCGTTATGCGCGGGCGCAGCGTAGGAGTGTCGATGGGCGGTGCGGCGGGGTGTCTCATCGGCAAGGTCCGCCACACTGCCTGATCGGCCGCCGGCAAGACCCGTGAGGCATTCCAGCGACGAATCCAACCGCATTATCTGAATAACCCCGGTAAATTTATTACACTATTATATCAATATTCGGTAAATATACCTACTAAGTGTACACTTAGTATGATCCAGCAATATAACTATATTACTGAACAAAAGCCACATTACATTATTCCAGCTCTATGAGAGGAAATAGAAGAGAATTTCCAAAAGTTGCAGTACTGGAACTATTAAATTACTTTAATATTAATAAAACCAAAAACTTCATTTTTTAGATTCATAACTTTATTCTATCATAGAAAAGGAATTATCTCTTTATCGATTGTTCCTAAAGTGTTTTAAAATAACTTATATTTTTAGGAACTTATATTTTTTAACTAAAACTACTTACATAAAATCTTTCCAAATTATCCAGGATAAATTGAAACTTACATATTCGAATATCAGGTATATACATTTATCTAGTGATTTTTAGTGCAGTTTTAGAGATTAGAATCACAAGACAAAGATAATAAATTCTATTTGACCCAGACACCACAGCAAATATTTTGTAACAGACTATTTCTGTTAAGTCTAATAACAAGAAAAATATACGAACAAAGCATTTAAAAACAATGATACAACATCGAAGGCCATATTCTATTAAAATCAAAGTAATAAGACATAAAGCTACGTATCTATACAAAATAATATTATACAACGAACACGTACCATATTTACAAAATGAGAGAAATAATGAAAGCGTAATCACTTAATTAATCAAAGCATCGCTAGCACTACAATGTGCGTATCAATAGACGACTATGGCTTGAAGTTGTGCCGATATTTCTCTCCTGTGCCTACATAGAGTTCCCTCAGTCTCTCGGTCACAACCATAGCGTCTTGCGAGCCGTAGACATCTCAAGTAACGATGCTAGATTTGAACAGCCTAAACAAAACGATAACGAACAAAATCTTAATGTATGTGCATGTATACGCCACTTTACTCTACAGTACATAGGAACTGAAAGCGTTATTAAGTATACGTCATATTTACGCTATTTAAAATTAGATGGTACGTTACCAAATACCGGCTCAAACAAAGTATGTAGGTTACTAAATATAATTTCTAAAAGTATAGCCTAATGACCGAATGAATAATCACCACGAAAATGAAATAAAATAAATAATAACTGTGGAAATAGCAATTTGATAGTTGGATTATGTTTATTAATGTCTATTATGATACTTACATAAAGAAAAAAGTTGTTCCCAAAAAATGAGTTTATGACAATACCGTTTATAATAAATATATAATAACTTCGAAAGAAGGTAGATCTATACATATCATCTCACCCGCAAAATCGTCTGTTATCTCCGAAGGCATTACGTTTGCAAACATCCGAACAATCGGGAATTCAAAAACAAATAGGTGCATTGTGTAAATCCCCGTAAATAACTATTTACATACCGTCTATGGTGGTCAATTAAAAGTAAATTTGTCTACAATAACGTATAATTCTTGGAGTTTACTGTGGTTTGAAGGATAAGAAATAATATGAAATACTACAATAAAAGGCTTTCCTAAAAACTGTACAGTGAAGTAGCCTATACCATGGATAGAAGTATAAAAATAAATGCATGTGCAGGACAGCGTGTGACAATAGCATGCCGTGTTAGACTCACGTTGGTTCCATTCTTGGCCGCGTTCTCGAGCGCCTGCGACAACTGCGCGCGGCGACAACACACACGTTAGCAAGCGTTACGACATTGCATATTCTGACACGATTGCTTTTCAAATTTTACAGTACAGAAATCGAACCGAACGAATTTTTTAAATTTGTTTTACTTTGTTATACTGTTATTTGTCATAGGGTACTGAACAAAATTAAGGTTATGAGACGTTGTACAATAATTTTACTGTCAAAAAACCGGTCCATATATGTATAACGATTAACGGTACAGTATTCTGAAGTAAGTCATGTCATATACCAGTCATGGATGTTTGTAAGTTTATTTAGTATATTTCTGATAAATACATATTTTTATCGCCGTTTACTTTTTATCTTGTTAACATTACTCAATGTATTAATGATGCTTAATAGATGTAAGTGTGAGGAATATTTTAAATATTGTTTTAAAACTATAAGAGCTCATAGCAATGCCCCAGAACCCGTGTCTAAGCGTCCGTTCATCAGTTAATCCCACAAAAAACTTTACCAACCGAAACTGTTGTAATTTGCAGACAATCTCTTTGAGCACACCACGCCATAGCCATGTGGCGAAATTATGACAAAACTGGTGTGGTGTGATATCGACTATCGTTACAATTTTCACCTTTTGAAATTTGAAAAGCAAACGCAGAAGAATCTTCTTTAATTCTAAATGTAAGTGATCTAATTTATGTCAACTTATATACAATGTATTACAATAATATTAATAGTTTTATTTACGTTGACTATAGCAAAATACTATGTGATTTAGCTTTATTCTGTGATTATCGTGTTAGTGAGCACATTGATTAGCTTCATATAAAATTATATCAAAAGCACAACTTTTAAATTTAATAATACATTTAATAGCTTTTATTTAATGGTTAGTAAGCAGTATCAGTTTGATTGTCATATTAATTATCTAAGTATAATAACGTCTATAATTTACAGTTTAAGTATTTACTTATTATTAACTAATTCTCAATAAAAAACATAATATATACTTAGTACGCAAAATTTAGTTTTATTAGTATAACAATACCCCATAGTACAGAAAATTCTTACTAACCATCTTTGAAATCGTGTAACTACGTGCGTGTAGTTTCTATATATTTAAAATTTACGTAAAACTGTAAAATTTTCAATCGATTGTCATATTAGATGTTATAATGACAGTATTTTAAAGTATTTGGTGTATTTTAAATCATATATGTCATTTATTGTTACCTGTGAGAAGTTAGGCACGGAAGCTGTTTTCCTCATAGTGATTGGCTGACCCCGCGCTTGCTCCAACTCCTTGACCGCGACGCTTTGTCTCAGTCTGTCTAACGTAAGTATGCTTTCCACTGCGCTAACACCACGCGTATATTTTTCTGTTGAGAATGAAAATACCATTAGTTAGTTACCATTTCAGTAGCTAGGTTATTAAAAATCAAATAATGATATTTGAAAAACTTTGAGTGTGATCCTAATTGACCGAAAGAAAAAGGTTATTTGCAATCATAAAATGAAATAAAAAATTATTGACTTTTTAGTACTAAATCTTCTTTTATATAAAAATATAAATATGTTCGATAGTCTCGCTAAAACTCAAAAACGAAATAACTGATGTCAACAAATAAATTTTTCTTTGTTCCCTATGTTTAAACATAGATAGTTAAAAATAAAAATATGAGGGAAAATTCTAAACAAAATATTTAATTCAAAATTGACTTCCTAATTCAGAATTGCTTTTGATAGAGGGCGAATGCACTGTCCTGTGTATTCATTGGGTATAACTGTCTTTTAAAGTGGTAGCGATACGAAGTTTACCGTGTCAACTTGTATACCTATATAAGTCTCTCCATCAGCAGCACTAGCTTCCTCTCCTGTGGCAGCTATTTGAGCCAAGCTCTCTCTATCTTCGAGCTCTTCGGACGCCTTGGGAATGTTTGACACCACTTCGTACGTCACGCCTGTCTGCGTCAGCTGGTCTGTCCTGTGTATGAATTTGATCATTTTGAAAGTCAACTTTATAGTGAAGTAGTTAAGTACATGTCACTAGACATGCAAATATAGCTCTTATTACAACTATATCTCATAATTTATATTACACAATATACAGTAGACAGTGCATTAAGCGTAACCGTTTGACTTTGAGATCGACCTTACTGCGTTTGTTATAGAGACTACTTCATAGTGCAAGTGTTACACTTATTGTTCTGTGATGTGTACAAAACTCAATAAATCAGTACACATCGTATACTAACCTTACAATTTTCTTACGTATCCTATCTGTGAAGCTCTGTCGTTTGTAAATGTTTAACCCTAATCGTTTCCTAAGTATGAGATCCATCGGCGCGGGATGAGACAGTCTCACTGTCGTCTTAAGTATCAGGTACACGCGTTCGTTGGCTGAAATAATACATAGAACACATTAAACAACGTGTTTATGTTAAGAAATTTGCACATTATCAGAAATTTTAAAAGGCTGTCTCAGAGAGAAAAATCAAATTAAGTGCCATTTCCGGTACAGAATCAAAAAATATGTAGCCACAGCTGCCTCCACACAACGGGCAATAAGCACTCTATTAATAGCGTATTAAACGAATACGTACTGTGATCTACGTAACTAAGTCGAATCAAATGTATTAAATTATGCGTTCAAATTCAAATTACTCAAATTTAATTTAAGCCATTTAAACCTATTTTTTGTGTTTATATAAGATCCTGATTCTATATTACGAATGGTGATGCAAATTCTGATGCGGGCCTACTGTATCTATCTATTTGGTAGGATATTATTATGACAAGCAAACTATGAGAAGTCACCTGTTATTTTCTTACTACGTTATATTATAGTCAGTATTTGAAACCTATGAATCGTTTAAGTAAAGAAGCCATACCTTCAGTAATCCTGTTAAGGTATTGAGAGTCATGTATGGAGGAGTCCCAAGAGGCGAGCGCGGAGACGTCCTTATCGTGATGGTGGAGTATCTGCAGTTCGTAGAACCTATTTCCATGCTCCTTAGGCAGGATTGAGTGGAGGCCTGCGACCGTCACTTCCTCTCCAGACGGATGGGTCGTTAGATCGTCCGCTGGGACGAAAATAAAAACGTTACAATAATAAGCGATTGCAGATTTCGGACCAACTATAGCAACTCAATATTTTTTCTTAATTGAGTGAAATTTGAAGGAATTCAAAAGAAAACCAAAATATTTAGACAATTCATTCAGTAATTGTAAGAAGGATAATAGTACTAAAGTCTATTCTATTTCACTTATTTATTTATTGTTGCACAAATAAACATATCATAGTGATAACATAATAATAATTAACTAACATAAATGAACTAACATGAATAAACTTACATGTCTGAAACTAAATATAAAATAAATGACAATTTGGCAGAATAATTAGCACTTGTGGTAATATTTAAAAAAGGAACATTTTTACAATATCTTTGTAAAAATGTTTGTTTGTTCAACAAAGAAAAAACGCGTTGTATATAATAATAAAAAAATACTCTCTTAATTTAAGCGCCACGAACTAAGAAAATCTTTATAAAGATATTTAAAGCCAGATTGCAGTCTACTCCTGCCCAGAGATAAGAAAGCTATATTCTAGACACAAGAAGAGAAAAAGTTAATGATTACCGTTGAGGTCAAGGAACAGCACGGGGATATGTTGCTCCATGCCAGGCGGCGGGCTCCACGCGGCAGGCGCTCCAGGGATAGGGCTGCCGGGGCTCGGGACTAATACCTACACACCAGACGCAGTTATTAAAAAAATTGCGTACAAGCATTCTTTACAGCACAAGAAAAGCTGATTTTCAGAGGAAAAACTATACACTGCATCCACTATCACTTTAAGAGGTGGCTCCCTAAATACGATTTGATTTTAAAGTAGTGTACTCAATCCCGAACACAACCTGAACAAGTTAAATTTAAGTATTCTTTATATATTTGTACTAAAATTTGTCAAAAACCAAAATAATTTTAAGAATTATGTACGATACTTTCTTTTTTCCAAAATGGTGTGTTTTTGGAAGAATATTACGTATTTCTCTCAACTTAATTGAGCTATATGCATAAAAATAGATTATATAAATATAATTAAGAATACGACATTTACGTCTGTGTAAAATGTGTTGAACGGAGTTACGCGATATTGAACCTTAAAGCAGCCACGATTGAGTTCTATAGATAGCTGGATTTCCTTTTGGGAGCTGCCTCTAAAGAATAAAGTTGATTGGTTTCTCTGGCATAATACCAAAATATGTAAGTATCTGCAATAGTCCGTCCATATAACCCTAGATATCTCTACATATGGATTCTATGTTCTGCGTCACATTAGACGGGATTGAGTCTTTTTTCGTGTCTAGTATAAAAAAACTTCATTTTCAAGGTTAAATCGATAGCTAATGGTAATAACTAGGAAAAGAGCCTAGGAATGTCAAAGTGCTAAGACCATAGTTACAACTTGCCATGAGATAGAGCATTCTTTAGTTTGAACTGTCTCACATCATTTAACATAGAGATACATATGATCGTAGCATACCGCGTTCCTCTCCTCGGTGAGAGAGACCCATTGCTCAACGAGCGACTGCTCCCTCTCCATGTCTCGCTCGCTCTTCAACGACGGCGACATGTTCACAAGTTTCTGAAATAATACTGATCATTAGCATCGAGGGCACGGGCCATCAGGACGATCCCTTTTTGGGATAGTGGATATATTATTGCACGCACCAGTGCGCCGCAAGAGAATTAGTCCTCTTTGTGTCTTTGTCCTTGATATTGCTTAATTTTTTTAATTTATTATTAAGGAATTTTGTACTTTAATATATGACGATTATGGTCTAAAATAAATAAAAAATAATCCTTAATAGCTAATAGCTACAGCACCTAGGGTAGGATGAACCTTTTAAAGATGTATTTTGAGTCATTTAAGTTTCAATATATTGAATTACTTGATAAACATGTTAGTAATTGTATTATTCGAAACAGTTCATGAATCCCGTGCTTTAAATAAAAGCGGGGTAAATTCAAAGTCCAAAACTTAAAAATTGTTTTGGACTTTGAAAAACTGACATTGACTGACTCTCGAAAAAAAAACTCAAAAACGTATCGTATTTTGACCATTTTCAAGCAATTAACGTCAATATGGCAAAATACGTTTTTTGGGAGATTATGAATCATTGTTAAACCGAGTTTCGAAGAATAAAAATACTTTTAACGTAATATTTTCAACGGTACGATTGCTGTTCGCAATTTAGAAATATTCGAGCTAGGATACTGAAGACCACAGTTAACAGCTGTACAAATGATTAACTAATTTTCCAATATGATTTCAACGTTCTAACCTGCAGCTGTGCGTGCAAGTGTTGCCGCCGACGCGCCAGGGCGTCGCTCCACCGCTCGCGCAGCACAGCCAAATCCTCCTCCTGGTACGAGTCCAGGGGCTTTTGTAACCTGGACCTGAGATCAAAAAGTTTATTATGCCACTCTAATACTTTCTAAAAGGGTAGATAGAGGTAGGACTCAGAGATTATTTACATATTACAGTTGGAGAAGATAGTACGAAAACCACGCGCGTGGCACCTGAGATAGCCCGAGTGAGTATTTTTTGTTACTCAATAAATATAAAAACTAGTCTCTATTCGAGATCTTAAATTTTTTTTTATTTCAAGATTTAAAAAAGTCTTGCATGAAGTCCAACCTCAAGTAAGCAATAACTCAAAATAAGTCACGCTAGACCTATTTGAATCATTATAATAATCGCGTCATAATTAAATATAGTATAATTAAAGGCATATTAATTGTTGTGTTACATGACTTCACTTTTCATTATCAAACCATTATCACATAAATTTTCGCATTATCATAATTTACTTAATTAACTTCCTATATCATTCAAATGAATTGATTACCTGACAGACACGGATCCCACTTCTACGCTAACGATATGTTGACATATGATGGGCAACGTGCCAGAGTTCTGAGCAGGACGCACACGCACTGACAGCCTTCGCTGCTGACCTTGTCTCAGTTGATACACACCGCCTGTTAGCATGTCCGTACGTAGCGCCACCTAAAACAAAGAAACCATATTTTGTTCTTGCTCTTCCGGGTCAGGAAACATTATTTCTGACAATACCTATCTCCAGATGGTTTTCCTTATGAGGCCTTGAATTTTGACATATTAAACATACACAATATTAGGTCGTGGAAAAAGTTTTTACTGCCTGTCAGAACCATCGATTCGGATCTCTACTGCCAACAACTGATGAGATTAAAGCAAGAAGTTGACAGAAAGCGGCCGAAATTGATTAATAGAAAGGGTGTGGTCTTTACACATTTAGAGCAAAATTTAAGAGTTTGGCTGGTTAGATTAATGCATCCGCCATATAGCCCTTACCTTGCACATTCAGATTTAGAAAATTATAGATAATTTTAGAAGTAGTGTAGGAAGTAAAATAAAAATATTTAAGTGTAAAAATATTTAAAATCAAACACCTAACACAGGTATTTGGAATTTGATGACTAACCTCAACAGGAGCGTACTCTCCTTGGTCGTTTAGTTCATGTATCTCGACCCAGAGCTCGATCTTGCGCGTGAGTTCAGCCCAGCGGTCGGCGAGCGAGCGCGCCTTGGCTAACTGTTGTTGCTCCACCTCCCAGTTGCCACGACCACGGCTAAATCCGGCTGACCGGTGACCCCACACTTCGATGGATAATGCGCCCTCTGTTCAACAAGATAATCATTATACTCTTTAATTTGGGAGGCGATTCATTTTTATCTTGAATTTTCAAGTCGCACCATGGCATAACTTCTATTATCTTAACAATAATAGAGCTACTTCTATCAGCATACAATTTTTATAAAATACTCACCAGCACAATGTTCGACAAGCTCTTCAGTGAGTGGCAGAACAAAGTCCCGTTGGTGATCGAAGCGAAACGCCGCTTGTGGTTGCCTTGGCGACGGCGGCGCTTCGGTGCCCACCTTCGGTGCCACCACCACGGCCTCGCCGCCGCACACAGAGTACTGGCAGAACACGAAGTGGGATAGCGAAGGCGGGAGACCGGTTGCTTGTTTTATTGATACGCGAATTGTCACCTGTTATACAAATTTGATTGACTTAAAAAATAAAGTAACATAAGTATTGAGAATATTATATATATATAATTCAGAAAATCATAACAAATTCAATGGTGATTTAGTGCAATAAAAAGCACTCAAGAAATTCTCTGAGCAGATGATGAGACGAGATGTTGCTAATTAGGAGAATTACTTTATATTAAGTACATATAACTTTCCTTATTTTTAAATTTTTTTGTGATTACTTATAAATTACCGATATAAATCTGTAAACACAGACACAGGAATATATTCTTACTTGTTGCGCAGCATTCTCGCCAGGGTCGTCTTCGTCTCTCATATCGCCAGAACTATCTGAAGCTGCCTCACAAATTCGGTCTTGTGGGAACTGGCCGGCTACTCGACTGAGTTCCACCTAGCAATTTTAAAGAAATAGTAAAAATAAATTTCTTTTCTTAAAAACATTATGACAGATAACAGTTAAAGACACTAGACTTTAGATTAAAACATTGGGTAGTTGGTTCATAGATATGAGTGAAATTATTATAAATAACTAGCATTTATTCGATAGTTTTTAACCATTTTTATTTGGTCCCAGAGTCAAAATTTGTTATCAAAAGCTTCTGTTACCAACCGTCAGATACCACCATCTATTTAAACAAGACTAAAGAAATATTTCATGTCTCATGAATAATGTATAATTTATTACTAATTATTACTTTTTTTTTAATTATCTATCTCTGATGAAACATGAGTGAAATGGACAGAGGCTGGAGTACCTGCAGTCTCCCGGCGACCTCGCCTTGCTGACTGATGATTGGAGTATGGTAATCAAGCGTAACATCATGGAATAGTGCTTCTAGAAACACATTAGCTACTCCAATAAGGTTGTGGTTCTCCTGTGACTCATAAAACGGGTCCAATGCCTTCTCCGCTGGATCCTAAAAGTTGGTCCATAATAAATACATAGTTCCTTGTAATAAAAATGTTTATTGTTTAATAATTTATATACATACCGAACTTGGTAATGGTTCCTTAGTAGTAAGTAGCATCCAAAAACAGAATAATTAGTAATATAAATAAAAGTTACACATTATTTTCAATTAGAACAATAGAATGTGGACCAAATGAGCTTGATTTTTGTTGGTTAAAAGGAAACTCGCCCACAATCAATCTGGTGCCAATTTTATGGCCCTTACCTAACCTACCTAATATTGTTTGGTGACCTAATATAAATCATGCCAATATTATTATACTGCCTTATACAAAACGTGGTCAATTAAAACAAAACAAAAATGTAACTTATCATACTGTTAAGTTTAATGGAAAAACCTTATTGATTTCACAATAAAGTTTTGCAATAGACAAATTTTGATATAGGATGAGTGCTTTAAGAGCACATTATACTCTAAAGAGGTTGGTAACGCTGATGCTACGTCATTTATGTTTAATAATAGAGACAAAGATGCCATCAAGTTTTAAACACATCAATCTTAAACAAAAATTTGTGATAAAAAGTGTTTGGTCTAGTTAGAAATAAATGTGCCCAGAATAAAATAACGCATAAACGTATTTGACTGTGGGGGACTTTCTCAGTGTAAAATATATTATATGCTTTAAGATTACAGTAATTGCTATAAGGTTTACTTGCAGTCTAAAACAAATGCTACACTCAATTAAAATTAAATTCCTAATCTAATTTCCCCATTTCATTTTCCTAATCTGTTCAAAACTGTTAAATACTCATTCTATACCTCCTCGGGCTCATCATCTCGCTGCTGCCGTCGCCTCCACTCATCGTACATGTCACGCATGTCTACGAGCTTATTGTCGAGCTTTTCCATAGACCATACTTGAGCGCCACGGCTCGGCCGCTTTACCATGATCGCTGGCTCTGATACGAACGCACCGCGCTGAAGAATGGAAATAAATATAAACGACCCGTACTTTTACCGCGATAATAGGTGTAAATAAGTTTCTAATTCACTCTTATCTCCGCTGCATAAGGTCGTTCCTCTTAACGCTTAAATAAGTCTAATAATGTTATCATATTGAGTAAAATTTAAAATGTACAGAGTTAATGTCAGCTAATATATAATATAAGCTGACAAATAAATCGGCCGTTGTTTATTTATAAATAACACAATGGGAAGAAAACAATAGAGTAGGGCTAAAAGGACATAAATTAGACGTATTAAATAAATATATGCGTAGACTCTTAAACTGTAAAAGACTCTTAAAAAGTAAAAGTATAGAGAGTGAACATGTCATACAAAATACCATGAAATTATCATGAGATATCATTATATAGTGAATGCTTTAGCTATCAGACATAATCTGGACATAGGCAAATTTATTTCCGATTTATTAATTGTAGTTCTCAAGTGTAACCACAATAAATGAGAAACTTTCTAACTTTAGACAAAGGAGTAAAATCAGTAGCAAAAAACAATTATTATATTTAACATCGATTCACAAAAACAATGAACCGTATTATATAAAACCCCTTTGGCACCAATCTCAGCATAATGCGGTGCGCAATCCAGCGCTGCTTTTAAAATTCGTTGCAGTTGATAAGGTACGGTTTAGTGTGTAGTTCTCAATACCTGCACAAATTACTACATTGACGCTTGATGCGTAAACCTCCCTTCATACACACCTTTCTATTCGGACTGAGGTTCTGCGGCGGAATCTGAAGCGTCACACTAAACCGGGTGTTGCGCCTCATCTCCTCGGCAAGGAAGTTAGCCTCTTGAACTAGTGCGTTAGCCCTCAAGATGTCTGCCTTGAGTCTGCCCAGAGATCTCTTGAACGTGTCATCTCGTTCAGCGGCCCATCGTTCTACGCGAGCCGCAGTTGTTGGCGTGCATGCTGTCATTTTTCCTGTTGAAAATAATATCATCAATTATTAATTTAAAAAGAATGTCGTCAAATCAAAGTCCATCCAGCGGGCATGGAGTCACAAAGCGCTTTCAAACAGATTAGCCAGCCCATTCACTAACTGATATGATAGTAAAAGTGAAGTCTACCGATCAAATTGATTATTCAAAGGCGAGTATCAAAATGACATTATAGTATTAGCAATAGACCTAAATAATTCCGTGAATCAACTGTCAAAATAAGATAACAAATACGTCCGCAGTGCAGACGCTTTCTGTTCGAACTAAAGACGTGCCTTGATTGGTTTCTCTCGAGCAATCTAGATTCCACTTTGTTTAATCGTTGGAAGAGTATTATATCGTATATTTGATGGTACACATGAGATTGAGAGTTGACAATTAATGTCAACTCTCAATCTCATGTTTAAGAAAAGAGTTGAAACAACTATAAAAACAAACAGAATACATAATAGTATAAGTAAGGAATTACTCAAATAGTCCTCTTTTAATTATAACAGGGTTATTTGTACCCCTACGCAATGTAAAATAATAAAAATATATTGTATAAAAAAGGAAGTATATTATCATTCTTACCTAATTTGAGAGGGTCGTAAGAGTACGGTGGATAAGGTGTAGACGGTGACAATATATTCCTCAGCTGTTGGAACTGTCTTTCATATTCTTGTCTCTGTTTCTCCAAAGCCACTACAACAAATTTAATAATCATAGGATATCACAACCGGCCTAGTGAGGCCAACCGGCCAAAGTTATAGTGAGAGATAAGGTGGAGCGAAATGTTATATATGAATGAATCTTTTCCACAGCGCTAGAGTGATTAATACAATGATATAGTTATAGTTATCGCTATTTAGTGAACCAACCTTGTTTGTCCTCCTCGTGTTGCCTCTCAAGACGCGATATGGCTGTTTGTATAGGGTCATTGCTTAACTCATTCAACATGATCTCGTCTCTCGCGAAATTATAGTCTATAGGCTGCGCAGGAGTTTGTGGTTCGGATGTGGCTGCTGTAATAAAAATAAAAATATATTTTTTTAATAACTAACTTGTATCTTAGTTGATAAACTAAGAGACGTATCTAAATTGATATCTGTAGGTGTATTTTGAATTTAATTTCCATTTAATTTGATAACTGTATATTTTTTGGAACAACATGAACCTTGATGCCTTGTTAATAAAGTTCTTCGTATGTCTTAATTAAACGAAGGCCGTAAATTAAATGGTTATAAGATACACCCCCTGAACAATCTTACCTGTAGGCTTAGGACAATTGACGCGGAAGAAGTGATGGTTGCCCCACAATATTCTATCAGCGTGTCCAAGAAACACTCGTGAGACTACTGGCGTGCCGTTAACGAAGCATCTCGCCCCGCCCAAAGGCTCCATATATAGGCCTCCACTTTCTACTAGAATCTGGCAGTGTTGTGGTTGAATGCCTAGACCGGATAGTTGAATGTCAGCTGAACTGTCTGCCCCGACAAGGGTTTTATCCTGCGGACGAGAGATGAGAGCATGTTTTTAATACAGCGGGATCTATTTTACAAACCACCCTACTTTACTAAAGAAATGCATTTTATGTATACCGTAATAATTGATTGTATTATAAAATGCATCCACTACAGACGATCGGCAATTATTTTTTTTCAACAGAGATTTATATTAAGTATTATTTAGAAAAGAACAGGAAGGAACGTCTACACACAGACTACCTACATATTTTTTTCTACATATTGTAGGCACGTGTACTTGCTAGGGAACGTTGTCAAATTGGTCATGAATTCAGTAATAAATATCACCGAAATCAATCTATCGGACAGAAATAACGTAATATGTTACAGGTAAAATTCCAACTTCAATAAGAAGATACTTATGTTCATAGTAATTCTATAGGGAGATGGTCCTGAAACTTACATGATAAAAAATATTACCTTCAAATAATAAACAAGCAATTCGTTGAGCGACGGGTCAGCGTTGAGGTTCACCAAGTAGTATTTGTTCTTCTCCACCATGATACCGCTAGCTTGCACGCTTATGCCCATTTTCTCTAGGGCTTGTTGTCTTTCGCTCTGTACTCGACCTAAAGTTGGGAAGACAATTATTTTAAAGGGTTCATTTTACAGAAAAAAATTAATTCCTTCGAGTATAATTTTATTTTACATTCGAAGACAATATTACAAAACAACACTATTTAACTAATATTATGTTCCGGTACAAGAAATAGACGATCTTTTGTCTGTTCTGTCTGAATATTTGTTTATTTAATAACATGATATTGGAAGCTTCTTTATCATGAAATTAGACAATACAAACTTATGACCAGAGTTCTGAATTTTTTTTATTAAATACAGTAAGGGAACCCAAGGCTGCAAAATACTTTTATACGGCTGATACAATAATGCCACATCTTTTACTCGCATACATTGTAAAGGATATATCAACATACCCGTTTCCACTAGTTTCTCTTCCCAAGTCCTCGACATTTCCTTCATGAGATGTTCACTTTGAGCGAGCTTTTCATGCACGTCTTCGCCAATTGGCGACCCCTGCAAATAATAACAAAGCTCAGTACATCGTCAGATAATAATTAAGTAATGGTATACTTGTAATTTAATGTACCTTGAACCAACAAAAACCAGAATCATACTAACCGTCGCATACTTAAGCATTTCCTTCAAAGCTTCGACCTCCTGCCGCAGCTCTCTGATGATGCGAGCGTTCGGGTCCTCGTTTACGACGGCATGGTTCACTATACGCTTGGCCCTATCCGCGTACCGCAGAGTTGATAATGTTTCCTCATAATTGTCAGCTGCTGGCGATATCGTTGCCACCTACATAACATGAATAAAAATTTTAAAGTCAACCAAAATTAAATTGAAACTAATAAATATGACATTACAGAGTATTATTATAAATTTTAGTTATAATTCTATTTAATTTTTCTAGGAAAATAAGAAAGAGGAAAATGTTTACCACTATTGCTACAAATGGAAAGCTATCTTCACAATAGCGTAGTGGTTCGAACACTCTGCTTTCAATAACAAAAACAAGGCCACTTTCGTCATGGTTAATCTCTGAATGGGTCAAACAAAATTTGTTTGTCAAGTTCCTCCGTGCTTCGGAAGTCACGTTAAGCCGTTGGCCGCGATTGTTACGGCAACTTTCACCCACCAACCAGCATCCAGCCAGGATGGTGGTATTAGGGCAAAACTCCTCATGGTCCAAAGGTCTGTACCCAACAGTGGGACGTAGATAAGCATATCTTCATCAACTGATGTTGCAGTTGATGAAGATCATCTATGTAATTAATGCACTTTGAATGTTGTTATGTAAAAACAACAAAGCTTGAAATCATGCGGCTTACCACATAATTATTCGTACTCATCAAACAAATATCTACCTCCTACCGGGATTCGAACCCGGGACCTCTGGCTAAGTAGACAGGGTAACTGACTACTAGATCAGACGGCCGTCTTTAATAAGCTTTAATTGCGTTACATCCTCACAAAAAACCTTTATAGACACTTGATGTGTTAATTACACGTAGGTATTACATACGATAAGAATATAATTTATAATCCTACCATGACAGTTTTACTGTTCCCGCCAAGGTTATCCTTAAGGAGCCACGTCAGCACAGAGTCCCTGTACGGCACGAATTTATCCTTGTTTGTTTTGCCTGAAGATTGGTCCGCCAACTTTGAAATTACCAAACCTAAAGTAGTCAATGACCTGGAAATGATAGAATCATAAGACGCTTGCCAAGTGATATTTAATCTTTGTCCATTGAGTTGCAACATTCGAATACATAAACAAAGAAACGAAACTGTGGAACAAAACTTACTACAAAATAAATTATTATCGTGATGATACTAAAGCGTGGGAGTATATTACTCAATGACGATTCATCACAAATAATGACTGTTTTAATATTAAGAATCACGTGTCGAAACACGTGACGGCATAAATAATTTGTAAATATCATTACAAATATTTAAAAGATGGGGGGTTTCTTGCGCTGTATCTTCTCCGAAGCCAAAGTATTCGTCGAAGTGGCACATAATGAGTCCATTTAAATAAAGAGCTTTGTGATTTAAAGAAGATATATACGATGCTGTTTAAACAGAAACAGGACAGCACTATTGAAGAACTTCATTGCACAAAGAAAGGTCAATTCCATTCCAAACATTCCATTAATATTTACCGTGTATCAGGAAAAATACATTTTCAAAGTTTTCATTGAAAAAAATTAGATATTTTACAACTAAAGATTAGTTTTATTACTACGTCTATGGTAAATCTTAGGCAAAGTCACTGAAGTGATGTTAATGTCTATGACGTTATAATTGGTGACAACTCCATCCTATTTCTTTTTACCGCATAATACGTATACCTATACCATAGTAAGTATACCGCACATCACTGATTTCATTAACATAAGAAAATGAGCATGAAAATTTTAGAAAATATTAAAAATTGTATTTAACAAACAACCATTGCTTCCAATGAACATTGTTACACTATTCATCGAAGCAACTAACAAATATTGCCACTGTGTTAAATCGTCGCGTGGCTAGCAGGCATCGCGTTTACTGTACTCTACATTTTACGACAGTTCCTTAAGTCACGACACTGTTCAGGGTTTAATGAACAGAAGTTTAAAAAAATCTTATTAATTCAACAATAAAAATAAAATACTTTTTATAAAATGACACTTTTAATAATTATGTTCAGATAAACGGTTCTCAGAAAAAGCTTTAAAATCCAGCACCAACAGAATTACTTGGGTTGTGTAGGATAGGAGTTCTACGTCACAAATGAAAGGGGACTTTGTCCCAATGGAACTCTCCATTTTCCTTCTAACGATCTTCTATCAAAAGATGACATGACTTTAAAACACATTTGTTGTTTATACTGCAGACTATAGAGTCACAATTGTGGTAGTTTTGTGGTAACCATTTTGATACGAGTTAAACCTGGTTTAAAACTGATGCTGCCTCTCTATATCTTTATCAAAAAAAAACCTCGCTTTTATAGTAAGCCCGTATGGGTAAAGAGGTCCTTCGTTGTAAGAAGCTCAGCCGTGTTTATGATATCCGTTAATTATGATACTAATTTTGGGCTGTTTGCTGTTGCCCAACGAATACTTACTTGTTGATGTTTGAGCCTTCCTTGAGCCGGTCTCCAACCGCGCCAGTCTTAACTGCTCGCTCCGACCCAGCTAAGTCGACGAGGGACAACCGCGCCACCTTCTCGCCCGACACCCCAGTGGCTAAGTCAGTCAGAGTCTGTGTCAGCACGACACTGAACACCGCGTGTGACCTCGATGACTCGCTGTTCATGTTCGTAGCCGCTACTGTCCGAGATTTGTTGCCTTCAGTCATTAGGTTGTCTATGTCCTGTAACAAAATCGAAATATTTCAATTGCCTTGGTGAATATTGTATCTGCCACCGGCACCGTCTAATAAAAGGAATGACAGTAATACAAAATAGCAGTAAAAGAAATGACAATTCTAAATAGCATGTCAGATAGACTTTTTGCAAACAAATTAACAATTTTAAAATAATATTATTTAAGCTATTCTTTGGGTTTTTACCAATTTTATATACACAAAAAATGTATTGAAATCAGTCCAAAGTTTTAGTGAGCCTAACGAACAGCTGTTTATTTTTTATATATAATAGATGCAGACATAAAGAAGAAAAGATTATAGATGGCCTACATACAGTCTTTTCTTAAGAAAATTTCTGTCTTAAAAATCAACTACCAAAACTTCCCGGCAAACTTTTAAGCAATAATAAATTTCTAACGTCAAGGTTAAGTTTCTAAGCCAGTTTAAGAGACGATATTAAATTTCATTCATCGTTCCTGAAGTTTGAGACAAGGACACTCGAGAACCATATTAATCACATTAAAGTATACATATAATGTAGGTTCGGCAAGTATTGATAACGCATCAGTCTGTTAAACTATTGTTTACCGTTAAAATATATTTCACGTCCCATTTTCGTTTCTTTTTTACCAATGTAAATTACGAATGAGATATAGTCAATATTTTTTTTTATAAAAAGCACAGCAAATGAGTCAACACCACCTGATGATAAGCAGTAGAGGAGTCCATATGTGAAGATAGCTAATGATATTATTTAATAATTACTTGCAGAAATTAAGTACCTTTTTCTGACAGTATAAAAAAGAAAAGGGATACCTAATACGACGGAAAAGCTCCGACAGAAACGATTGTAAAGATGTACTGTACGTAAATTAAAATAAATGAGTGTTACTCAGTTTTTAGATGAATTTTGATATTTGATTTTTTTTTTTTTATAACCATTACATTCTAGTATTTTCTCATCACAGAATCCAGTTTCAGGCATTGATATATAAAAAAATACGATCATATTGGAAACAGCGGATCATGCCCAAGAGGGTACGCAGAAATTACCGCTGGATGAATACAGGATTCAATTGAAGCAAACATTTGTTCCATCTCTTTTGTTTTCATTGCGTATTATTAGACGGTAGGATCAGAATAAATTTATATTAGACCCTTTTGTGTGAGCATAACCCTATCGCATATTTGCAATCAATTCCGTTACGCACATTTGGGTTGAGAATTATAACATATTTCCATTATTAATTCAATTAAAACCGCTTTATTTGAAAGGGTGAGTAATTCTGCACCAATTAATGGTCATAAACGCATTTAAAGACATAAATGGAATATTAACTTTTCAATTCATAGGTCAGCCAAATAACGGATGTATGTTTTTGGGAACCTTCGATAGTCTTACTAAAAATATTCTTATTATTTCTTTCGGATTTTATTCTGTTTTGTAGCTGAAAAGTGAATTCAAATAAAAAATGTTTTAATTGAATATCTTATGAGAATTCATTGATGAAATTATAGAATGTCCAATCTGTTTAAATTTGATATGCCATACAATTCGGAGTTGCGGCTATTTTCAAAGATTGCTATACCAATTCTCCAATTGAGATCAATGGAATGTCAATGTCAGTTATATTTAATAATGCCACTAATAGTTAATAGGAAACAATGACTACGGCGTTTTAACGTATATAATACTTAGGAAAAAATAAGCCTCATCAAATAAAAAATTAAAAGTATTAATAGCGAAATCTTTTAATTTAATGGAAAATGTTTTTAAAATAAAATATCTCGCAAATTATGACTAATATTAATACTCGTAAAGAAGCGTCCAAAATCTTTTTAGATGCTATAAACAAAGAATTAATCTCAGTTACAGGCCACAAAAAAGAGACGCTTATACAATATTAAGGAGCAGGTTCTTTAAGAAATAAATGAACTAAATACAAAAATCTTTTACCAATTTCGCGGGAAATGATTATTTTTATTTTCACCTAGCCCACCTATTCGAACTCAGTAACTAGACAAATTCTATTACCCCTTTAATGAGAATCAAGATAAAGATAGATCGGACGGAAAGAATATTGAACGTGTTCATCGGTATTCTAGAATTAAAATTGGGCAATATACGACAATCGTTACTACAACTTTGGCACAAAAACAGTCAAATAAAAGACTTTCAGGCATCATCGCGGATCATATTCACTCATAGTTCGAGAATAATTGTGTCTGATATAAATATGGTTGTTTGTCTTATTGTTATTTTTTCTTATAATTTTTCATGTTGTATAATTTACAATATATATAATTTTAATTTAATTTATAATTTATATATGTAAATAAGTGAGACCTATATTCAGCGGTGGGTATATTAGACAACAAAATTATAAAAATAGGTATTTGAATATGATTCAAAATAATTTCGTCCTTAAATTTTCTAGGCAAAAACATAAAGACCTTCATCTCACGTCAATTATCTAATCAGATAGCAAGATTTACATTTCACCGGGCACCCGTTTGTGCCGTAATATCTAGATCGCATTAAGGAATTTGAACGGTCGTCTGGAAAGTTCAAGGTTCACTCTAACATCGGAGAAGCCGTCGAAGGTATAAAATGAACCACACTATTAGACGGGAGTGACTTTTGGATAACCTATGTTATTAGATTACCTTATAAAAAAATTATGTAAATTAAGTCCATATTACGATGCTTTCTTATCTTTTTTCTTTAATGCTATTTCGTTTACTAATTGCAATGTTTTGGTTCGTAAGAAGAACGTCAACTCGTTTTGTAATAAATCGCGAAATCTTTTGAGAGTTAAGCCAGCACCTAAAGAAGCTATCTAAATAATTCCAAATTAGACTATTGTGATCAGAGTAACTTAAAAAAATAATATTTTGCTACAGACCAAATTTATATAATGCTGATAGTTCTAATAATATGCAAAATAGGAAACAGGCAGATTCTAATAATCATTATATACACAGAATCAATATAAATACAGGAACGACATTTATATATGTAGGGTTACAGTTGGTTTCACCAACAATGGGTGTGTAATGAGGCGAAACGATGGACAGGTCATAATGTATATAACTCAATTATTAGCAGACCTTCAAAATTACCTAAATTAAATGAAAAATTGGGACGGGAATCCAACAAAAACGTTCGATTGGCATTTACATAGAATGTTTTCATAACTAATACTCTCTTTTTCTGAAAGGAACAGGATATTTTCGACTTGTCAGAGAAACGTAGTAATAGGTTAATATCATTATGGCCAGGGGTTTGTTTTTATTTCCTACAAACTTTGGT
The DNA here is from genome assembly GCA_943193645.1 of Acentria ephemerella. Taxonomy (NCBI): domain Eukaryota; kingdom Metazoa; phylum Arthropoda; class Insecta; order Lepidoptera; family Crambidae; genus Acentria; species Acentria ephemerella. The sequence goes on from OW971876.1 coordinate 11,974,230, forward strand.
TTTACCAAATATCTCTTAATTTAACAATAAATCTTATTTTCGTAATATATTTTATAAATTTTAAAATTTATAAAATATATGTATTTAGATGTAGACTGTACAGCGAGCGCGAAGCGTAACGAACGAAATTGGGCCATTCTTGTTTAATTTGCAATATTGATGTGATCGATTCTTAGCCACCCGTTCCAACTCCAATGTCACGTTATAGGCATTTTATAGGTATTTAAGCACCCATCCCCGATTTGGAACGAAATACGTGCTGAGTGAATCATCCACTTACGGGCGAGGTTGAATCTAGGGTACGTTATATAAAATATTTTTATTTAGTTAAAAAAATATAAATATTAAGTGAAATTGAAGTTGTGTTAAGTTATAATAAATCTGAATGATATCTGCCTTGACTTGTAAATAGAAAATTATACTAACAACCGAAAAACATTATCAAATATTATATGGAAACTAACAGGCCGTTTACCCTGTAAATATCATTTTTGCATATCTAGCGTTTCAGAGACTGCTGACAAGTACTTACCTATTTCAAGGAAAGGCAAGATAAGATGTCAAGAATTCAGAGGACAATAAATAAAACCTTCGTAAACCGTACCTACGTTACTTACAATCAAATTGAAAGGAACGATAAAATAAATGTCCTCGCCTTTTAAAGTACACACCTTCAGTAGGTACTAAAGATTAGTATACCTGAACAACTAAGTAAAACAGTAACGAACTCGATTCTCTTTTCTAGTCGAGTACGTTCAATATTAGTGTTATTACGATTACATTATCATAAAAAAAGGTATTCCGTAGGGAGTTCCTGGCTTAGCAAAACTGATCAATTGATAAGACCTCAGACAATTTGGGTGACAAAGGCTCTTACTTTTGGATAGTTTATACACGATACTTTAGAGTAATAATTACATTGTGTGATAAATTTCAAAATATGTCCAAAATAATTGAAGGTAATATTAAATATAATGATATTCTATAATTTTATTAGACATAAGCTAGTGTCATAGTATCAAGTGAACTGGTAAGTCAATTCAAATGTCTCAAGGTCAAAGGGTCATATCGCGGTTCAACAAATTATTTCTAAAACTTCTGTAGATTAGCAAAGGAGTGCTATTCATTATTCGTATCTCTCCAACCTTTAGAACATTCCAGAAATTGTTGTTCGATTTCTAATGCGTAACTCGAAACGGAACCACAGTGAGTAAAGTATAATATTAAATAGGGACCTTAGACAAACAAGATTAATGAGTTTGAAGTACAATCGCAGGAACCCACGTAGATGGGTGTTTAGGTTATTTAAAGTTACTAAAATTACTGACAGTTAATTCTGAAATATATGGGAAGTAAAAAACAAGAATGCAAAACAGTATTTCCTTTTACTGATAGCGTTAACTCCCACAAAGCGCACGGGATTATTAAATTAAATAAGACATAGAAGAAAAATAAAGCAACGAAACAAAGTTTCTTGTGATAAAATATTGTCTAAAGCTCTTGAGATCGCAGCTGATGTAAACGCGAAAATTAAACCTCTTTTATAGGAAAAAGGTCTACGTCGAAGAGAAAACTGACAGAAGGAACCGCGTCCGTTAAGCCGGGTTGACGGGAGCTGTAATGAAGCCGTCGAACTGGCTAGCCGTCTAAAACTCAGATTTTATCCACGTTCTGACCGTGCTAAAAATAGAAAGTGGCGTTTAGGTAAGTACTTATAAGATAAGTGCGTAAATATGAACTTTATAACATTTTTAATTAATGGGTTCCGGATTTTTTTCACATGAATAATTTAGTACAATACAAGATTCATGTAATTTTCATTACTTCATAATTAATTAGGAGTCCACAGAACGCTAGAACATTGTAACATTAGAAACATACACAAACAACTCTAACTACCTAACTGGGGGGCTAATATCGTAGGGACTAGCAGAACATCCCTAATCCTCTACTCGTGAACATCATGTACATTCTATATGGACACTGCACTCAAACATTTGGCACTATTTATTTTAATGCTTTATATTAAGATTACCTGAAACGAGGCTACTGCTAGCTGTGACAGTCCATCGACGTAAGGCCCCAGTACGGCATGTTCTCGCACGCGCAGCGAGCGCCGAGATGTCTCCGGGTCCAAGAGATCATGTACGCGTTCATTGTAAATCTCCATGTATGATACCTCCACCTAAAGAACGGCGATTTCAGAAATTTATAAAGATAGATAGAAAAATGTTTAGATGAAAAATAATTAAGTCATATTTAATAATTATAAATTTATCATTTCTTATAATGATCTTTTATATAATATGTTTAACCTACAGATATATAGAACATCTTGCATCAAAACAGTAGATAACTTTTACTAAAGTTGAATGACTTGCTCGCGTTTGGTCACCGAGCCAGAGGATATTACCTCCGAATTACACTTCATTTGCTTCATTGGAAAAGTTTCCTTTGCCAGTTAACATTAAGAAAGTATGAAGTACCTGGAACCACTTCAAGAAGTTTTTCGTCATTTTAATAAACGCGGGAGCGACGAAACGCTAAAAGTTTATAATACCAGAACTATAATACCATATACTAGGAAGAAATTACTATTGTTTTTTAGTATCCATTACTCATAAATTATTAGTCAGTAATTTCCTTGCTAAACATCTTTCACAGTCATCATTCATCTATACCATCTTTCCAGCAAGGGTCACACAATCTGTGACAGTTTCTTTTTTTCCACTGTTCCTTTGACATCGGTTAAACTACACTTTAATAATTAAATAAGTTAATTAAAATAATTCCTTATTATAATAGTCTGCTAGATATATTTAGTGTGAAAAAGTACAAAATACTTTGTGTACCTACTACTAGAAATAATAATAAATTAAACAATTTATTTATCTAAAGATTATAGGTCGTTGGATGTATCGGATGAATATACGTAATTGCGATGAATATTGTTCATTAATATATGATAGCCAGCACACACAGTTTTTTTGACACTTGTATGACGTGTGCGTTACAATATAAGTATATGTTCCATTTACACCAACAAAACATCGGTTACCGATTCTCTTACTTCTAAAACTAAAAAAAAATCCGTATTAACGGGAGCACTGTACGTTTTGTAAGTATGCGGAAAACTTTAGTACCTTGTATGTAAGTGCAGGTGGATTCTGTTGTACAGCGATCCTTTCGAAGAGTGAGTCACAGAGCCTTGGTATGATTCCTCCTTCATCAGCTCCCGGCGCGCCCATCATCGTGTACGACTTCCCCGAGCCTATTGAAAAAATACATAGCTTAGTCTTGAATGCAAACTTCAAATAAATCAATAGAAGTAAAGAGGTCTTACGACTCAATCCTAATTTTGAACAAATCCAGTTCACCAATTAAGTTAACCTAATTGTTTAGGATTGTAGTGTACTATTCTATCTGTCTGTCTGCACAGCAAGAGCGTCGAATTTCTTTGCCGGAACATGTATTCCGTCGATCGCGAAAAACGTGGTGGCTAGGGCAGTATGTCGTTAAGCTAATGCAGCCATAAGCTACTTGCTAATATTAGCATTCTACAGCTTACCATGGTTTCTAGATTATATTTAGAAAGTATTCAATAGGTAGTACAAAAAGTCTGATAATGATCTGCAAATTATATAATCGTATTTGATAAATAGGATTTTTTCTTTTCATTTATCATGAAATGAAAAACATTCTTACCACAATATTGTCCTACAAAAAAATTCGTAAAGTTCGCCTGTATCGATAAAGCGGTGGCCCTTAAAAATTCTCTGCTTTTTTAATATATTGCGTGTCAAATGTGGTAGGAATATCTCTCGATAAAACATCGTTTCTATCGACATTGAACAGAACTGCTTCAAACAACAACTCAATTTTAAAAGGATTTGAAAATATAACTACTATACTATTCACATGCCTACACAAATCTCTACTGCGTATTTTCTTTTACGCTCCGTTTTCGTCACGCCATGATTACAAGCAACTCGTATAGTACTAACGTTCTCCGTCACCTACGAGGTGACAGAGAAATAAATTGAATCTGACCTAGTTACTAAGTCTCGGAGAAAAACGGCCACTGGCCTCACGCTTAGGACTCCTTAATAAATTAGTTCTCGTATTCGCTCTCAATTTTATTTCTCTTTTAAATAAAGCTTTTGGAAATATTTCCGCTAAAACAAAGTGCTCAGAACGTGATTTATCCTCGTTTTAATTATATTTGAAAGTCTAATGTTTATTTTGGGCCTCTGGGAAAATTTGATAAAAGGCGACTATTGATCAACTTGAATGTTTCATTCTTCGATATCATGTATGAAGCGTTTCGTATGGTTATTTTTGATCAAATCTGCATAAAATATTTGACTCTTCATCGGTTTTTTCATTGAATCATATTTATATCATCAGATAACAAAGCCAAAGAATTATCTAGTTTGTACAATTAATTATAGTTTATTATTCTATGAAGCCGTTATAAGACTCCCTATCAGGCTCGTCCAGCTTGGCTAGGCAGGTTATATTGTTTTGAATTTATAGTATTAAGATTGATTCCGTATTTTTTCTTAAAAAAAACAATTAGAAGACTACATTAATATTTTACGATTTTATTAGTATCGTTGAACACTCCAATCTAGCGCTTAAAGCTTTAGCGAAATTAAAGTTCGCTATTTGTTATATGGTGTTTATTAAATTCATTGTTTGATACAAACTCATCAATGTAATTAGTTAATCAAAATAATATCATCATCAACAGCTTATATACGTACTACTGCTGGGCATAGGCTTTCCAACATGGGAGATCCACATGAGGAGTAGGGTCATAAGTTAGTGCAGGAAAGCATGGTGCATGAAAGGATCGTAACAACCTGGATTAACAGCTTACATAATATAATACTACAATTGTATTCTCACCTTTAGTAACATTGTATATAAGTATTTAATTAATATTAAAGAAACATCCTTTATTAAACAGAGAACCTTAGTATACTTTATGCTCACCGTGACGCGGACTTTATATCAATTCAGTGCTTTTATAATAAAAAACCAATTTCAACTACATTAAGATATAGATATACGGGAAAACAAACCTATCGTAAGGACAGCCATTCCAACGGAACACTAACATTCAATATTCCAAGAAATTCGAAAACAATAGCAAGAAATGGCGTGTGCCGAATTTATAGCAATATTATACGGAGCAGTGAGCACCTGATGCCCCCAGGTCCCCAGTCTCCCAGGCCCGATGACAGCAATAACACAACTATACAAACTTAATGTTAACATAAAACTGTTTACTTTCTGTCGTAGAATCTATGATAGGTACTATTACGCACCTGGTTTACGGATTTCGTAAGAAACCAAAGCTATTTTTACTGATGAAAAGTCTTTTCTGGTAGAAATGATTGAAATAGAAGTATAATGTTGTGAGCAATGTTATTATGTCAGATATTTAACTGTCAGATAGCGTGCTTGTCGTTTGTTTAACTTCTTAACTTAACCTTGACCTTATCTAAGCCTACCTTGCCTAGCCTATCAGCATTTCATTAGCTTAATTTACTTCATTAGCTTTTACTATTAAATATTCTAGCTGATCGACTACACTTCAGTTATTTTGTTAAAGTCAACAAACTCATTTAAAACTAAAAAAAAAACTTAGTTTCACAATACCAGAACAAGAGTCATAATTTGAAAAATTCTAGCTAAGACTTTTATTCATCGCTTATTTCTGAAAAAATGCATACATCTGTATTAAATTTTGCATCATCTTTTCAATCATAATTCTCACGGAGAATCATTGTGTGTACGCTCACAGACTGTAGATCAAGATTGCCTGTGCGACGGATGATTTATTGATGGCATCCTACTGCCGCCGTAAATTTTGCCAAGAATTAAAGGTTATTTGGTCGTAAATACGTACATGACTTGTATCTGCAATGATTTCATACTGTTTAATATTGAAGCTAATCAATTAACACGGGGCTCATATATAAACCAAGCCATAAGAGTACTCGATTGAAGAATGGCTCGAAAGACTTCAAATACTCATGCATGGCAAATAGCCAAGAATATCAGCAAGTCAGCATTATGTCATTAACTCATCACAAGAGTACTACTGCTTCTCAGAGGTAAAGTATTAGATTTTTACATAAAGTTAGAATTAAATTGGCCTTCGTGCTAATACTTGGTTTCCAAACGCTAATATTCAATACTTATCTGGGTCCACGATAATTAGGGTTTTTCGACAAATCGACAAATAAAGCACCTGAAATGGTTTCGATGTACCAGGACATTTAAAAATATACAATATTACCTAACGATTATATTGCACTAAATTGATCGTACGGTGGATAGAAATGAAATATCAATTAAAAGCTTTTGTTTAAATAAAAGAAAAATCTACAAAAAATAGTTTAAATTTCAGGCACGTATAAAAATAATGTGCTTATGCTTGATTAAGCAAAAGCACATTTTTTGCTATTGGAACGGTATCGGCAGGACAAATGACATAATTGATATACTGTCGATTGTATTTATTATCATATAAGGCAGCTTAAGGAAAAAATGAAATATCAATTCTATAACCACGACGTTCTTTATCAATTTTAAATAATTCCCTCTAAAAATTTAAGCAGTGATAGGTCTAGCTGCTCCAAGGTTTTATTTAAGCTAAGTATATAAACAAAAGAAAATTAAATCTACCATCAATTATATGTTCAGAATGATTAATGGTATAAAATGAAATTCGCATAAACCAGAAACAGTTACGCCATAGTTGAACCCAAAACATGGAAGCTGGAACAATTAGCAAAGGCAAACATCGACTTGTTAAAACTTGGCTCCGGAGTGAAAGCTACTACTATTATAGAGCATTTGCAGTTTCAGTTATCATATTGATACTTAAATTAAACTCAACTGACCAGGACAAAAAATAGATGAAAGTATAAGACACAAACAGTCTGCTAAACTTACAATGAAATGCGAAAAATGGAACAAAACTCCGAATGAATTTATCATATCTAACAGAATTTCGCACGCCCCTTCTTCTAAATAACTAGTTTTCGTTTAATCATATTCGTCTGAGTTTTATAGCTGTCAACTACTTAAATGTAAACACAGTCGCCTAAAGATAATGGTAGTAACAAAGTTCATTCAATTAAGGTTCTTATTTGTATTAACTTAACAATTAATCCAAGGTCTCTTTAAAAAAGTGCTTTAAACAAAAGCCCCGCCAGCGCTTGTGTTTCACCCCAGTTACCAGAGTGCGACACAAAGCTGGCACCTGCAGTTTTAGGTCACCTTTGTTCCCATTTCATCACCTTACATAAGAACAAAAGATATGTGCATTATTATACACACAAATATAATTAAAAAGTTCAAATTCTACCTTAGTGGATTTAGTAAATTTGAAGTCACCTCAATAAGATTCGAGAATTCTTGAAAATTATTGCACTTCCAACACGAGTTATTGCAAAATAGCGCTGTTTTTTTCGGCTCCTTATTCTCTTGCTGAAGTTGTATTGGTTGTACTTACGATATTATTTAATACTGCCATATGCTCAATGTGATTTCCCGTAAGAATCATCTCAGGAACCGGCTCATTTTTCGGATTTAATGGAGAACTTTCATAAAAACTCCTATTTAAACCTCTTTGGGAATCAATGTTCAAAAATACTTTCTGTATTATATAACAAGAACTCTTTCCCCCTCTTTATAGAGCACAATTCTTTGCTTCTATTCTTACCAATTTGGGATATGCTAAGCCACAAGCAGAGAACTAATGTAGGAATACTTAATGTTCTATCACATTATTTGTATTGAAAACCCAAATTGTCTTTCTGATTTTATCGTAAGTAATAGAAAAAAAAATCTCGTCGACTCCTCTCTATTCAAGTGACAACAATTTGAGTTATAAAGATAATACAGCGTAAATAACAGGACAATTACTGAAAGAATTGAAAAGTAGACGTAGCGGCGAGCGGAAAATTAAATCTGGCCCATAATGTTCGTTCTGGAGAAAAAAGAACGGGCATTTTCTTAAAGGTCTTTGTAAAGTCGAAGCTTTATTTAAGAGTAAATTGTACTCAACACTTTTTCTATAAACATTCTTTTGTGGCAAAGATAAAAATAAAGTTAAAAATGTTCCTAACAATAATGTTATTAAAATTTCTCACATTCACACCTATTATCTAGCCTGAAGTAAACATCGTTAAGGGTTTGTGTTATGTAAATTAGATAACGGAGAAATAAATATAGAAATTTGTATAAATACCAGTAATATACTTAAAAATATATATAAACATCAATGACTATTTAAGCAAATAATTGTATTCATCATACAAAAAGCTAAGTAGACAGGGGTAATGTAATGCTGTTACTACCTAGGTATTTATTTTGGTAATATTTTCTTTTCACTTTATTCATAGCCCGTTTTTTTGAAAGTATAACAAATACACATATAATATATTTTGTCCAAGAATCGATCGGTCTTAAATAAGCGTAAAAAATATTTTAAGGGAGTGATTAAAAATATTGGAAATGTCAAGAACTATGATTAATTTGAATTTATATTTAATAGATCATATATCTTACAAATACAGACTAACTTATTGGTAGAACAAAAGTACATCAAGTTTCTAGACGATATAAACAAATCGAAAAAATGTAAAAACAAACAGAAAGATTGTTTCATTCCAAAGGACTGCACATTCACATTTATAAAGTAACTACTTTCAGTCCAACGAAGTAAAGGAGTAAATCAGGAATGAAAATTTACTATCCGAGTTTAGCAGTAATCCGCCGGGTTGTAGGCTCCGAGTGGAAAACTTCGACGATCAAATTCCAATTCCTTAGAAAGAGGGCAACTTTATAAATGAAGTGGACACAACAAACGGAAAGTTTGGCAAAATAGATTGAATAAGAATTGTTACAAATATTAAACTATTTATTGAAACTGATTTAGAGTAGTATTATAAAAATATAGCTACTGCAGAAATAATATCTTCATGATCTTTTAAAATTGAAAAACCAATGCGAGACCTAATTGTGGAATATTAGAAATAACTACAATTTCTTGAAAGAAATTCACTTAAATAACTCCTCACTCTTATTTTTTTCAGTAAAGTGGTATTTCACATGAATCACAGGCAACAGAACTGAACAAAAGAAAACTTTTTTTTAAGTTCTCTTAAACGTAAAAACATTTCGATGAACTTGAACAAAAGAAACCCTATATAGTATATTCATGGTATATACAATATACTGTCGCTAATATCAATAAAGCTTTTCTCGAAGCTAACCTGGATATATTCAATGTTAAAATTATCATATCATTTCGAGCCGAATATCTTGGGGCTCTTTGACGTAGACAACAAGTTTTATTTCTTAATAATGTGAACTTATGATATCCGAGTTATACAATATTTAATATCACATGATATATATTTGAGGAGATAAAAGGATTTTTTATTCGGTATGCATCTAAAGGCAACCACTTACAAAACTAATTAACCCTACTTAACACATTAAGGACCGCAAAGAAATTTTGCGTTTGTGCATTTATACAGTTTTTCGTAGCTTCATCTGTTCGGATTCCACCAATGGGATTGTCTGGTCACCAGACTTGGAGATAGTAGGATACAATGTATGAAAGTAAGTCCATCCGTAACAGACGGAACGTGAAACACGAGAAAACTCGTGAGCGGTCCGTAACAGATGAGACGCGAAACACGAGAAAACTCGTGAGCGGTCCTTAATGTGTTAAGTCAAAAGACTAAACATAGCAAACACACCAAGAAAACCCTCTCGTGAACTTTTATAATGGTACACATCTCTTAGAATCTGTGCGATTTTAGAATGATTCTGGAATGCAAATTGCTGACAGAGCAATGATTATTTAAGATTAAGAGTCAGACGAAACCGCAATGCACGTTCTCTACTCCTGCGGCCCTTTAATACATAAACGAAGCCTTTACCCAAGGAAGCACATAGTGCATTTTGAGGTGGTGCAACATATCACTGACCAATGAATCTGGAAATTTCTGGAATAAATAGGGCTAGACTAAATCTGAAGCTCCCAAAAAAGATCAATACTGGTCGAAGTGGCCTATGGGCCCAAAAGTAACTGAATAATAATAACTCACAAATCATATTATGTAGATACAACAGAATAGATATCGAATAAACACTCCGTAAGAAGTTGGCAGAGTTCCAATAGGATTCATTTACTGGTAGTCCAAAAATCGCTAAGTGCAAATAGCTAGGGTCCCAGGAAGCAATGTTTGTGACTTGAAGCTTTTATGCATGGCAATATTCCAACTTGTATGGCTGGACAACTCAACCAAGATCATAAAAGTATCTTGACCTGCACGAGTATGTACACTATACTTGCAGTGGAAAGAATTTTGAAGATTTAAATTTTATTAACGGATAAATGTCCTTAAACACCTACAAACAAAACAAAAAAGAAAAGATTAATTTACAACCAAAATAGTTTACCCAAAAGCAAAAAACTAAACAATTATTCAAATATACGAGCGTCGCAAAGTTGAGTAAAAATGAAAACTATCAAATCAGCATTTACAACTGCAATAAAACAATAGGAAGAAAGAATCGTAACACGAATTCAAAACTAAATTAATTTAAAAAATATAGTTTTTTGAACACTACCTAATATCTCAACCTCAAAATATAACATCGCATATGATTGACTAACTTTCTTCACAATAAAAACCAATTTCGTAGCCATATTCAAAATTGAGCCCACTAATCGAAACGGTCATGCTATAAAAGCCACTCTTTCATTTTTAATAATGCTTTATTATTAAAAATAACTCTATCGATCAAATAAGGTCCACTTCACCAAGTAAACTTTGGTCCATTAATTTCAAGAATAAAATTTTCAAAATTTCACATACTCACATAAATTATATGATTGTTATGGGTTCAACACGTGAACGTGAAATTAATAACAATTAAAGTAGAAGAACAATAAAAAATATAATCATTTCACTTGATTCAGCTAAACGATGTTGTTATAATCATATGTTCCATTTGATCAACGATATTCCACAAGGGAATACAGGTAGGTACTACATACACAAAACCATTGAAACAAGTTATCGCGATCATGAAACAGATGAACGAGCTGGAATGGCTCGATAACCGATACGGATACATTGGGGCGATACTAAAGAATGATACAGACATACAAACGACCAGTTATTGACACTAGAAACTTCTGATGAGGCGATTCAAGTTTATAATCGTACGATACAAATACGTTCTGATTTTATAAATAAGCGAGAATAAGAACTTAACAAAAAACCCTGTTTAACTGTTTATATGTATGTATGATAAATATATACAAATACAACCAGATTTAAATCTTCTTTTATGAAGATATATTGAAAGGTAAGTTCAATAGAATAAAAAAAATGCCAGCGGTGACCCAAACATAGCAAAAGTATTTTGTAAGACTATCCTTTGATGCTGTGGATTGAGCTGCTTGCTTTAGAGTCAAAAGGGACACCAGTAACACGTATCAAAATCTGACAGGTGGTCAGGTAAAGCAAATAGTCAAACCAGTGGAGCGATGAAAAACCGGCGGCATTCTAGCGACTGATTGGGTGACATAAAAGGGCAAAGTGACGTTTCTAGGTTGGCAAGTTGTACAAAGCGGTCAAGCTCTTTTGTACAAAATCTACACGATTGTCGCTTTACAGCGCTAATTGCTGGGTAATAAGCTGAACGGGCCTAGGAAAAAAGCAGGATAATTACGAAAACCCAAGTGTTGCATAAAAAGTGAAATATTTAAGAAGTCATTAAAGTTTCACTATGGTAAATTTAAAAGCTTAAATTGTGAACTTGTATTGTTTGTTCTACTGAGACTTCTAAGCGAGACACTTATTCGTAAACACATGTAGCGGTATCACAATACGCTTCACAATAAGATTTTCGATTATTTAGTTTCTGGAATCATTAAATAACCGTTTGTCGCTTATTTGTGACTCGCGTATCGTATCGTTTATACCTATATAAGTCTTTATCCTTACGATAAGAAATGAGTAATCATAGATAATTAAGGTAGGAATATTTAGTATTTAGTGGTAGTTCTACACTTGATCTAAATTCGATAATTATACATTACGCACAAGGTGTCAATTTCAAAGTTGATCTGGAAATTCTTTAAAATATTTGATCGTATATGTTTTTAAATAAACTCGAACCAGATAAGATCTAAAACAATAACGCCATATAATTAATTATCTATTGATAGTTAGCATACTTACAAAAGAAAAAGAATTTATGGTGAAATCATTATTAAACTCAATCATTGTTTAAACTTTGTACTAGTAAAATTCTAAAAGCAAAAGCTAGAGAAACTTAGATATGTCGCAAGGAGCAACAGTTTTGCTTAATCAAATAAATATTTGATTAAGCAAAATTGTAAAATTTCGTTGGTAAAAAAATAATAACAAATGCAATGGGTAATATAGAACGATAAATTAATCGGTAAGTGTAATGTTTATTGATATCATCACGTTTTATCATCTTAGGTTTCTTGATAACCAATCCATTTTTTATTTACTACGATATGTTTACTCACAGTACTTTAGCAAACTGTTAATATTGTTGGGCTGTAAACATTGCATTGGGCTTTTTATATCGAAGACCTTCCGAAATTACCTGGAACAATAAAAAAATAATTAACACATATTTTTGACATACAGAAAGCAAGCTTCCCTGACACAACATTTAAACATAGTGCCAGTGCTACCTAAGAAGTTATAAAATGATATCAAAATTCATCGTAGTAATATTTGATATGTATCAATACAGAGACTAAATCCAATATTGTTGCTGAAGATTTAAAATTTTAAAAACTATATCCAATTAAATTTTTGACCAACACAACACAATTTCAAGAACGAAAATCCTGGAATTGGATTATATAATGTACCTTAAAGTTTTTCGTATCTGACATTCTGTTACAGCTGTATAAAAACGTGGTTGAAATGGTCCCATTCCCTCTTCAAGAAAGACGAGCGAAACACGAAAGTGCACTTCAAGTTGAAGCTGTATTAGTAGTACAGAACCCTCGCGACGGTAATATATTACAACACCCCAGAGCATAGCGAGAAGCGAATGTAAAATTAATATTGAGAACAGAGAACTAGTGGATTCCCCCATTAAAATTTTTTACTATCTACTTTAACTGAGTAATAAATCTAACAGCAAATTATTTAATATATAAAAGAAACAAATATGATTTCGAACGGACTTTATATAATAATGACAGGAAGCAACAACTTGACAGGAAGACGATGCAGAGTGAAAAAGAGATCAATGGAAGAGTTAATTATAAATTGAAAAAATCAAATCTTCTTAGCACAGATGACACAAATTTCTATTAAAAATATGACACAAATTAATATTCAAAATCATGTCTATAGTAAATTTTACGTCAATACAACTATGGTAGAAATGACTCTCTCTCTCTCTCCTCCCTCCACACAAAGAACAAATTTAGGACAATTTAATAACCAAATCAAACCAAGCCGTTCATCCAGTTTGTACTCAGATCAGTGGTAATTATTAAAAGTAAACGGTATTATTGTCCCGAAAATTCTTGGAAATGAAAATTTCTAATATTTTGTTCACAACGATCAGTCTGCAGACAAACAAACTTTATGAACAACGTTGACCTAATTGAGTTACACTTCTCCGGCCTCGTTTATTAAGGCTTTGTTGCGTTTTTATTCTTCATCTCATAAATCAAGTAAAAGAGACATACCTCCATATTTAGGTGTTTAAATTAAAATTATAAGCGATTAGGATAACAATTATCTCATGTAGTTTACAGGATTTTACCTATTTTGCAATCATACTATGTTATACATAGATCAATTCAAAATCAAATATCTAAAATACATATGAATGTGAAAATATAGATTCTATGCCTGAAAGACCCCTCTCTCCACTATACACTTACAACCTTCGAGCTATCTCGTCGTTTAATTGCCATGTCGTTATCCAGGTTTTTTTGTGCGATTCCCTTTTATTTTTAGAAAAAGTGGCAAAATGAAGCAGATTTTCCTTACAAAAGGATCCTTGAGATTTTATTGTAGGACGTTATGTTGAGATATCACTTTTATGTGTCTGATAGATTGTCTCTTGCAGAGAATTACACAGAATTACAGAGAGACATCTCTGTAATTACTTAATACAATTTAATAAACCTATACAATAACAACAAACAAATAATTGTATGTTATTAAAAATGGGATTGTTGATGTGAAGAATGTAGAAGTTAATTTCCGATTGATTTAAAAACATTATTTCAATAAACATAAAACCGCGTTTTGATACGATAACAATAATTTATTATAAGTACTTTTATGTAATTATCTGATTCGAATTTAATATTTGTTTCAATTATTTTTAGCTCAGATCAGGAGAATAAGGCATTTTTCCTATTTGCGTCGTGTATTCATTTGCGTCACCTTTCAACTAACGCATTAATTCGGGATTGACACAGCCAATTAATAACTAGTCGTTTATTAAAAATGACTTGATTAAATTTATTTTCCCAGATATTATATCTGGGAAAATAAATTAGTTATTAAAGATCCTATATGGAATGAATGGAATCAAATATTTTGAGATTCCAGTTAGGTAATACTCAGGGGAATTCAGGAACAATATGTTGTAACTTGCTGAGAAATCAAATTTGTTCAGCTAAAACTGACAGCGACTCAGCCAACAGAAACGAACAAAGGAAGCGCCTAAAACTAATTAATGCAAACAATAAGCATATTGTAAGGGTAAGTTAATTAAGAAGAGACAAATTGAGAACAGATTTAGCTAGCCAGACAGACGGTAATATTTATTTATTTAATCAACATAATTCTTGCAGACTTACAGATAGAATATCCAAATCCTCTCAAAAACATGCCAGTCGAAATAACTTTAATAAGTTTAACAAATTAAAAAAAAATTAGTTAAATACAAAATAATAAGAAATGTTATTTAAAATGTAACACAATATCGTGGAATACTTAAACCTCAAATAGAATGTTAGACAAAAGTAACAATGAAATTTTCACTTACGAAAAGCTACCAAACACAAGAAGTTGCAGGACAAGAGAAACAATGACATTATACAGCATAGAACAAGAAGAAGAAACAATCACATTATAAGAATAGGAAAGCTGTATTTAGAGAAGTTTGAGGCCATCAAAGTGAACAACTTCCCATATCGCAATTCGTTAAATAATTAGAACTAATATAAAAAAACTTAGTCTTGGTTAGAAAGTATATACCTTAGTTATATACAATTATATTAGAAATAATTGAAAATCAGATGTTCTTTTGCACACTCTGTTTGTAGTAGATAGATTTTACATAAGGATAGATAGATAGTAATTTAGTCCTTTGTATTGTGAAATGTGCTACCAACTGTATCTTTATGCTCAAATCTGTAAATATAAAAATCAAATAAACTCATTAGAGATTATTTATTCAATATTATTATAACGTTGGTTAATTAATCAATTAGACAGTTTTCATATCGATAACGGATTTTTAAAAAGGCTAAACACAATATCGTATTGTTATCTTAAGTTTTTAAACATATGGGACACTCGAAAATATCATTTAAAGTGCATATAGTGACGTAATTCCACATAGTGAGACATAAATTATTAAACAAGTTTATCAAGCTAATAACTCCACTCCCTCCAGCAACTACCCTACGAATATATCAAGGTACTATGTAAATTTATTTCCCGTTCAACGGCTTTTGTCCTCCAGGAAATTACGAAGCAATTACTGCTAATCGCATTCCACTTTCTTAACCAATAAGATCCAAATTACGCAATTCAATGCTCTATTTACTTTTATTAATATTTTGTTCTTTATTGATTGAGTAAAGAACTATTTGAAAGACCGGAGACTTAAGTTCTAAGATTCAATTTTAATTCTAATACCCCACTTTGATGGGCCACTGAAGCGAATACAATTTTGATACTGAGTCAAACTTTATCAATGTTGAATTTGTGAGTGGTTTTCGTTAAAGCTTTCGACAATTTTACTTTATACGATAAAAAAAAGTTTTCATCATTAAAAACGCCACTAGAGAAACAGCGAAAGCCATCAGGCTTATCTTGTTCGTACGAAACATTCAATTTTCTTATTAAGTGTTTACATAATACGAACGAAAATAGTTATTATCAACATGTTTTGACAACATTTTTAACAGCCTTGCCTTTGCTGCAATGGTGAGTTGTTTTGTTCTGGTAATTGTTTTTCTGCAGTTGCTAGATAAACAATTTACTAAAATTAATTACGTGATGAATTCTGTAACTGGCAGGACACGTTTGTTAGACGGGGCAGCACGTTCACAATCAACAAGGTGGGGTGTAGCGAGAGTGTTCTTTGTACATCGTTAGAGGATTTTAAACTCTCGACTGAGTAATTCAAATCCAACCAATGTTAGTTAATTCATTCTATAGCTCAGCTTGGTGTTTGTATACTAGCACCTAATAAGCTGCTTGTTACCGTCTGCACCTATTATTATTTCATATACACATATGACTATATATTATTAATTTAGCTCATCCTTTAGCCTAAGCAGCTTGATGGATTTTAGCTTGAAAAGTGTCTTTAGATTATTTCCAATCCTGTGAGTGACACCTGCGTATTGAATTAAAGATAAGTCAAATTTGAAAAAAGAACAAAAGCAAATTATTGTTACGATGTACTTGAAAAACTATACGCAGTCAAGTCTATGAGATCACAATTTGTTAAAATCTTATCTTTTATTTATTTAGACCACACAGTTTATATTTAAAAATATTGTATCCATATTGTAATACTCCAGAATTAAGTGATGTTTTCACTGTCATTACTAAAGGTTGAGCGATAACTAACATTAATTCCCAAAATGTTGCAATCATGATGATTGAAGCCTAAATACTGGGATTAATTAGCAACGTTATAGTCACTTGTTCATGCTGACGTTCGTGTAACGAGCAATAACGGTCACATGCTCTCAGCTTTGTTGGACCATTAAAGTACGGACAAAGTTTCATTTTATGCAAGTCAGTATCTGACAGCAGGGCATAAAATAACCGGCAGTACCTAGTCTTTCGATAGAAACCGCTTGATATTCAATGACGGCTAAATATTTACGAGCTTCTTTGACGGAGCTCATTCACGACCAGAATTTGAATAGCAGATACATTTGCATATATACGAGCTTAAAAGTCATTTCGAATCGTCTGCCATTTTGATTTATGGTAAAAACTAGCTGGAAAACTAAACAAGAGAAAGGTGAAATAAAATTACATGAAAAATTACATCCGGTATAAATGCCGAAGGTATCTTAAAAAAATCAGTTTTACATCAACCGCATGCATTACATTCTCGTTTCATGGTAGTACCATGAAAGCCATGTATTTGCTAAAGCAAAAGCTAAAGCTAAAGCGCTAAAGCGCCGGCTATTTCTGAAGTGTAATTTGCAGAATTGAAGGCGAAACGCAGTTATATTCAGCAAAATGTATGAACAGTCTGGATGTAAGATTAAATAATAACGCAGCGTTAGAGACAGAGTAATTGACGTCAACAAGGACTTTAAATAATAAGAAGCATTAGGTTTAACGTAAATTAATATTTCTCAAATCCAAACAGTCTTACAGAGACAAAAGAAGACGTTTATTTAATTATTGATTAATGTTTACAATGAACACCCATGGGTTTCGAGATGTTTCTCCTGATTCCCAATTACAACATTTCATAAAGAAAATCTAAAAATAGCCCTAAGCTAAAGTAAGTCCAAAAATGTTATTATTTTGGAATTAGCACATGAAGGTCGAATCCTTTTTATTGGAAATCCCTAGAACGGTACGTTATATCTAAAGGAGGGATGAATGTCACTCGGCAGTCAGATTTTCTTCTCCAAATTTTGGAATCACCTAAATATTTTTTGTATGCATTGACGGCGGGTAACTAGGTACCTACTATAATTGTTCACGTGAGCTGTTTTAATTAAAAATTAATCTTTGCAAATAATTAACAAAATAAAATCCATTGTAAGATTGTTAATATATCAAATGTTAATAACCATCTGGATAACTCTCTAGAGCCCGGATCCTCCACCTAACTTTATCTTTCTTGAGAAATTTTAATATTGCCACTGCTTACATTTTCGCGGCCATTTATTTGATACATTTGACGTAAATTGCGCATTAGCTTACTGAGAAATTTCCGTTTTCGCCGTCTACCAGTCGTTAACATCCGCCGCCTTATGAATTAAAATATTACGGATTGTTTTTGCACCACAATATAAATACAATACAAATTAATTAATTCTATCAGTTATCCATGGCATCTATGTACCGTATAATGCAAGAACAATAGGTTTTATAGTTTTAAAAGCCATCAAAATAAAAATTCGTCGTACTTTAAAATGGTGTGAAAATTGCGTAATTTTCCATTAATACCGCTGTAAAAACCTTATGCCTTGGCTACTCGTGTAGTGTGTGATTGAATGAGCGATAAGCGATGAATGAACATAGCAAATCTGTTATTTAAATCTCTGCTAACGGCCGCGTGAAGATGTGAACGTACATTTTAAATTTTGTACTTTCTTGGGTGTTCAATCGGGGATGTGGCCAGAATATGGAATAGAGTTCCATTATCAGCTGTTTACTCGCGGAGTTGAAAATGAAAAAGGTTCTGGGGATAACCTCTAACCGATTTAGGGAATTTAAGTGCAGGTTACAAAGATTCTCACGAGGCCATATACAATACATCCAGAAGAATACTGTCAGTTTTCATGGGTAAACTGCCGCGCAGGAGTCCGATATAACCAAGATATAACCAAGGTCTAACGCATTTATACATTATCCCTACAGTGCGGCGCCAACTGTAGGGGTATGTGGGAATTAGTAAAGGCATTCCCTCACTATCTACTAAACATCCTCTCCGGGCTTACCGCCATGGCGTATGTCTGCGAAGACTCAGGCTCGAAGTTGTGAATTTGTTAGCAAAGAAAATAATCCTATAGTGTACTTGTTTGAGGAGATCTTAAATTATATTATAAATAATAGCAGACATAAAATTACTGTCAGACAATTTTAATAAAAAAAGGTAAACATATTACAAGTTCACACGATATACCTAATTTATATTTTCCTTGGCTACAAGAATACTATTGTGTTTATTGCTGTTTGTGGCTGATAAATACGACCTAACTACAGGGTACTCTCGAGAGAAATACATGCGGCTGGATTAAGATTTATGACTGAAAATATTTTAGTAAGAGGCAGACCATTACATATTATACCTATTGCTTTTATGTGTACAAAAATTGAAGGGTACAAAGAATAAGGGTAATTTATATGCAATTTTGAAGGTATATTAAAAAGGTATATACGTAATTCAAACGTATCGAAATTGATTATACCAACTACAAAACGTGATTACCTATTTGACATAAAAATTAAGGGGTCATTAAAATTATCTTCGAATGATATTACAACTAAATTGATTGAAGAAAATTGCTTCAAACGATCGCAAATAATTCCCGATCGTGATCGATTACAGTCGTCTTATTTGGCTCCAAGGGATTCTGGGAAATATTGGATAATCATATACAGTAGACGTAAAGCAAAAAGTTTACAGTATTTAGTGATAAATTATAATTGGGAAGACTGAGTTCAGACCAGAAGCACTGCTGTGGGTAATTTAAAAACCATGCTTGCCCTTGGTAGCGGATGGGGATAAGGGTAACATTAAAAATACCATACCAACCAGCTACAAATTTCATTTGTCTATTTAGAATTAACTAAACAGTGTCACAGAAAATTATCTTGTAGCAAAACTGAAATAATTACTTAGGTATATTTTATTTGCCACTACAGATTGACTAACAGTTAAACCTTATCGTTAACATTGAACTCTTTTATGTCAGAACTTCATAACTATTAGGTATCATCCTTCAACTGTTTTCTATGTTAAAATCTAAAATCATTATCTAAAATCGGAGACTACATTGAATTAAAATCGGCACAATGCATACTAAGATCGTCTAAATGTACGAATTTTAACTTAAAATCATTCCAAATTACACTTTTCTTCAAACTTAAAGTTCAAAGAATTCCGTTAAAGTCGTCATTCCTGAATATTATCATTGATTCTCTATTTTTACAGTCGACGCCAACCTAGTCTTTGTCGTTTTGACGTTAACCAAAGAACAGACACAATAACTTTGGTGTAGCTAACATCAGAAAGAAAAAAAATCCGTTGCTTTGCTATCAACTACATAACAATATATATAGCAAGGAAGAAAGCCACACATATTACAAATGCCTTCAAGAAGGTTTTTAATTATGCAAACGAAACTGGAAGGTACATAGAGGCCGCAGTGCCTTAACCATAACTCGCTAGTTCCTTCCATTTAAATATTTTCTTGGATACCGTTGACTTTTAAAATTTGAATATACCTGCAAACCGTTTGAAAAGTCGATATAAAAATTGAAATAATGTAGAAACTTAAGTTTGGAATTCAAACCGTCTGAGTTTCTATAGCCTTTCTTGAATTATTCGCGCGGAACGGTGATATTACATAAGAAATGACTGGAGTTCACAGGGCTGTATAAAGTTGAGCTCACACTAATTTCTTTGATATAAATTATGTAATACTAGAGAATAGTCCCTCGGCTATTCAAAGCAGAGTTTTCTTGAAAGAATTTTAAAAATCTCTGTGAACGAAAACTGAATGTGCTACGCGCCCATGTTTGAATACAAATTGGGTATTGGATGTGAAAATTTTTATTTCTATGTAATCGGACAATATTTATTTTTTGTAAAACAATATAATAAATACCTAATTGTACAATTTCAATAAGAAAAAAATATTTATATTTATTTATATATAAGTCTCAATACAACATAGTTGAAAACTGGATGCAACTATCACTTCAATGTTTTCATATACTAAATTGATAGAATATTTATAGTGAGCGTATCCTTAAAGTGTTTAAGTAAAACTTGCTTGGCCGGATTTGGTATGACCAAAGTCCAAATAAAGCATAAATATCTTCTTTAAGATGACTGCCAACAAAAAAGATAGATAAAAAACCTTTTACGGGTTAGATACGTGTTGTATATTCAATAACGCTGATTTGTACATAACTTTCTCCTGAAACTTGACTTCCGAAAGATGCCTCTTGTTAAGGTTAAGTGATCCAAGTATATCACTCGCTTAACTTACAAAGTTCACGTGTAATTAAGGCATCCAGTAATTAAACGCCGAGCTAACTTGTGTTTTCGTAATTAACGCCAAATACTTAACATCTTGCCCAAGTGTAGTTACTGAAATTATATTGAATTAACGCTAATTATTTTGAGAAGTTTGCATTAACTACTCTGTGTCAGAGATAAATCTATGGAGATCACCATCCTTGCCAAAAACAATATAATGACTGAATAAGATTGGTTAAGGCTAAATTCTTAGAGGTTTTAATACTGTTAATTTTATATTTTCATATTTGCCAGATACAAACAGTAAACATAACAGTTATTATCAACATTTGTTTCCGTGCGTAACTTAAAGACTCGAAATAAAAAATGTCAAGTTCATTTAGTCGTAGTAGGATATTATCATCTTAGGATATGACATAATAATTAGCATTGTATTACTATTATATTATTATTATTTTCTTACAATTATTTTTATCAGCTGTCCTATTGACAGCAGCATCAATGTTTGGAAGTAGGTAACCACTTTTTACATATGCAATAATCAGCTGAACATAACTTCTATCGAAACATATGTGAAGTATCGGTCACAACAGAGGAGCTACTGTCGTTTGCATACAATTTGTCAGCTGACAACAAACACTCACACAGATAAAGGTTGCAAAAAAGATTTATACTAAAAAAAACTAAAAACGCAAAAATAATTCAATGTAAGAAGTTATCCAAACTCTGACTTGGTGACGATGAGACCATCAGGAGTTCCTCTCTTACGAATAAAAAAAAATTAAAAAATAAGTTCAGAATTGACAGAGAAATAATGTAAAAAACTTACAACAAAACATAAAGTCGTATTGAGAACCACTTCTTTTTTTGACGTCTGTTGAAAAGGCGTGTCCGCGTTCTAACTTAGAACTTGTTTTTCGTTGTAGTTTTAAGAGTTTAGTTTAGTCAAGTTACGAGTTTAGGTTTCCCATTCTTGTTATTACGTCTGGTCTTTGGGATTGAACTTGATAAGCACGAATTAAGTGCCACAGCAAGTGTCAGGTCTCTTTATCTGTGAAGTGTTTCCAAATTGGAAAGTTCTGGAAATTCATTGTTATTTGAAGTTCTTAGCTATATGAATTTCTGTTTGAGTACGAGGATAGTTCGAGATGAGGAATAGTTGAAAATTATTAATTTTATGTACTTTATTTACGTATTTAGTACATATGTATTTACTGTAGTTGTGGAAAAGTTTCAATAGCATTTCATTGCATAAAAAAGGTCAGTTTTTATTAATTTTAATGAAGCGCCGGGCTTTATAACAGTTTATAAAAACTGTCCTTTTATAGTTCAGCGTAAATATATGAATTTAAGATTATATAACTTATATTGTTCTTAATTTTTGGATCAATAGTACACAACAATGAATATCTATTAAGAAGTCCATGATGTATTCAGTGATTCTTCCTTTCAGTCTCTATTACTTGTTACGACAAAGTAGGGTCTTAAAGTTATGTGTACTTAGGTATTCCTAGCGTATATAGGCTTGACAGGCTGACTATGTTTTTATTATAATAGACGATACTGTTCATTACACCCAATAATCTGTTGAGGATGGTAATTTTAAAGTTATACCAAGTATCAACACCCCGAAATATGATAGAAACTCAATCCTTAAATTTCTTTATTTTCTTTCATCACACGTAGACGTAGTCTACTTAAAAAGTACTCAAATGTTACTACTTTATGATAGTTATATAACGACCGGCGACATTCCTTTCACTGAAACCTACGAGTATAATCCTTGTAATACCTCTCTTTCTACGTAACGTGATGGAATTTTTAATAACAGAGATTCTGGCATCACCCCAGGTGCTTGTTGAATCCTTTATGGACAAGACCTTTATTTTACGACCCGTGCGTTCTGTAAAGAATACATACCTAATATTATTTATTAGACGACTAAAATAGATTTTTATTTTAAATAATTCTTTCTACTGAAGTGTAGCAGAAAATTTACAGTGTAAAAAAGTCAATATTTATTGCAAAGCAGGCATGGAACATTTCATAAATAGCATGTGATATTTCATTTGAAATTATTTTCATTCGTCAGGTCTGCTATTTTGTTCACTTAAGACTGCTATACTCCATACTTTGTGAAATCACAGATTTCATTTTAATCGCAGATTGATCATTCGCAATTATTTCGGCTTACATTGTTGAATGCGATATGCCGCCCGATGTCATCGAGTGCAAGCGAGAACGAGCGAGTAGATATTATGAATGATCAGAGCGTGTTAAAAAAAGACAAACATATTCATGTATATGCACTATATATGACGAAAGACGGCTGACAATCATAAGCGTTTTAAATATGAATTTAAACGTGCTCGTTTGTTTGTTGAATTTTAAAACAAGCGCTTAGGTTTAGATTATTTTTTAGATTTTGTAGTAGCTATTTGTTTACAATGAAATTTATATGAAATTAAATTTCATTTGTGGCGCAGTAATTGTTAGATTTGTTAGTACAATATACGTTTTGTGTTATATGGTGAAAGTGTAGCTGTTTGTTTATTTAATTATTTATATATAAGATTTGTTTTACTTTTACTTTCCGATTAATATGTAACATTTAATTTAAGAATTTAATAAACAATAACTCGTCATAATTTATGCTTCATTATGAAGCAAACAGTAGCAAGTTTAACATTAGGCTACAGCGAAAAAAGTCATTAAACTTAACGTTGATACACAAAACAATCCACAAAAGACTGTTATAATTATAAAGTATATCTTCATAACTGACAGACATACATATATGTACAGTAACGTTGCATTTACGAAATAACGTTGGTATTTTTAAGCATTGTTTTGTCCAACGTTTAAACCGGTGAGATTCCAGGGCTTTAAAAAATACTTTTTAACTTCGTGCGCACAATATGAACTCATGTTGAAGAAAAACCGACAACAATTATGTGTTTTTATTTCAGTGAATTTATTTTACAAGGTTACTGTTTTTCGATTATTACAAATAATATTAAAACGTTGATTATACCAAACATAAAAGTTCCTAACTGCGTATAAATCTTGAAAGGAGTAAACCCTAAATGGCCTGCATCAAACATAAACAAAATTGTTACAGGGAAAATGTTCCGCCATTGCCTTAACCCCTGATTTAGAGCATCATTTATCTATCCGCACTCGTATACAACAATTTAAAACAAATATATGTATTTATGTATTGTCTAAGCGGATTTTGTTTGAAGCAGTTGATCAATTAAATTCAATGCCAAAATTAATGTCATTGCCAGCATTTCTCGTTTTTATTCTGTCTCATTCTTTACTTAAAGTATATTAATTTTATTTTTTATTTGTTACATTTCTTCGCTGCCTTACCTTTAGGTCTATTACAAGTCATAAATGAAAAAACAAGAAAAAGACGTTAAAGAATTAGAACATGAAAGAATGGAAAAAATGGATTATTAAGCACAAATTTTCTATAACATTTTAAATTCATTTTTCAAATGAGTATTTGTATATAATTGTAATTCATCAATATTTTCACCCTTGAATTGTATTTATTGTTCACTAAATTCATTTGTTCATAGAATTATTTGTTAACTCGGCTCTCGGTGCCCCGAGTAGACAAAACTGGTCAAGTGTTATAACCATAATAGTTCTTATAATCTATAACACAGGTTTGATCGCAAGTAATGCCTATCACAATCCTGTTTCGTTTAACATGTATATAGGCATTGATCTACATAGAAAAAAGGTTCAGTTACGTAATTAAATTGCAATATGTGCTCTGGACAAAGTAACACCAAATAGCAAAGACACCGTATATAGAAACCGCATGATAAGAAAGTGGACTTTTGACTACGGCTAGTGCAACCTGGAAACGTCAGGCAAGTAAAAAGTATGTAATTACCAACTGTGCCCGCCTGTCTTCATTATTTTGTATTATGGAACGCGATAGTTTAAAAGATATTAAATCCTTGGTCAAGTAATAATATACAGTCCGAAAAACTGTTGAAGAATTATACTGTAGGTTATATCGTTTTTGAGGGCCAATCCAAAATATAACAAAAAATATATTTTAAATTAATAGACTTTGTAAAATTAATACAATTTTTTTTATTATAAACCTCCTTCATGCATTAGGGTTAGTAATACACAGGA
This sequence comes from Acentria ephemerella, assembly GCA_943193645.1. Lineage (NCBI taxonomy): Eukaryota > Metazoa > Arthropoda > Insecta > Lepidoptera > Crambidae > Acentria > Acentria ephemerella. Next base: position 11,999,655 of record OW971876.1, read on the forward strand.
GGGAAAAAATCACTACTGCGCTGAAGTATAACTTGCCGCACGCTAAACACACATGGAAAAGTCTACTTTTGGAGCAAATGTATTAAAAATATGTTTAGGTACAACGAGTCACAAGTTTTCTAAGCATACATCTTTCCTGGCAAACTGCCTTCAGTATCTAACTTGACAGGTACGGGTACGGGTAGCAGCAAAACTCGCTGATTATGAATAAAAAACCATATCACCTGTCCGAAAGTGAATCATAACTAGATTGTTGCTTTCGCAATCTACTCACTGTAGCTATAGTATTCAGTGGCTTTTGTTCATAAAAGCCACTGCTTTTCTACAATTCTCCTTTTAAATTCGGTTTTGGTTGCAAACAACCCGGTGAACATTTTAAAACCCATCTACGTCATCTATTAAAACTAAACCAAAATATCTGAGAAGAAATCAACTATAGAAATAACACATCAGATAGACTAACCTGCTACTATGTTAAAATACCTAATTTTATTAAAGTTTTTTTTTAAACGTTTTTCAACTTTTAGACAGACAAACGATCGAAATATTTTTCAATCTCCATTTTTATATATAATAAAAAGAAAGAAGAAGAAGAGAAGAGAAGACGATTTTAAGAAATCTATGTAGTATTCCTTAAAGTCGTACCTTAATATTGATCAATAGATTACAAAGCTACTATAAATAAAAAATATCGATCGACCAAACATGCCAAAAACCTTGAGCGTAGATATATTGTCCAGATAGTATTAAGATTTCGTTGCTGTCTGTACTTACAAGGCGCACGATATAATATCATAAAAGAACAGCGACGCTCTAACATCCAGTAAGTTAGAATAAAGCTAGCATGCAAAATATACACAATGACACGAGGGCTGCGATTGGAAAGGTATGGTTAATTGCTCACTGGAGCCAGTGATTTCTTCTTTAGATTGCGATAAACATAAGCAATATGGCCAAGTTATAAGAAACAATATATAGAATATATTCAAAATACATCAATACATATTGCTGCAGATTCTATTAATTCGAATAACAATTTTGATACGAAAAAAATTTTCCATCAATTTTGCAATAAAATGTCAAATATTATAATATGAACTCAGCAGCCGCATACCACTGTTTGTGGTGAATGTCATATTGTACTAATGGGCCTTACTTTAAACAGCCATAATAAGTTTCCAGTAACATTATTTTCATATTGTGCACAATGCCAAACAGTTCCCGGGACATTGCCCCGGGAGATGAGATAACCACCAGAGACTATTACCAGACGTTGAAGTTAATTTTTAGGAATTTCGTAAAATCTACAAAAACTTTGGACCGCATCATAATAAATAATGTTCTGCTACATTTCATATCTGGCAGTCGTAATAATTCTTTTGTAACTTGGCAACCTGATTAATAAATACTTTCACATTACTTTCGGATATTATTTTATTTATTAATTTAAATTTAGAATTCTTTTTTGCTATAAAATAATTTAAAACCAACACAACTTAAATCTATGTGTTTACATTTTCACAAAGCAAATAGTAATAGTATTATTATGATTTAATTCATTTTATGAATGCTGGCTATGGGTACCAATCTCAGCAGAATGCTGAGCTTATCCCAGCGCTGATTTTGATATTGGTTGCAGTGACAGGTTTTTATTCTTTAACAAATAAAATCACTGTCTTTGCTATTAAATTTAGAAATATTACTTTTTAAGAGAGAATATTTTAAGGTAAATAGAAATCATTTCCACTTGTACTATTTTTGAATATATAGACAGAATGTTGTACTAAAACATACCTGTCTGTCCATACGCGAAGATGCAAGCATTGTAGCCGTCGAAGGCGTTGTCGAGAATGTCTCTGCCGAGGCATTCGAATACTGTCTTCTGTGAGGCGAACGCTGGCAGGCTCGGATCCAGAGAGAAGAAACAGTGATCGAACGCGAATGACTTTGGCTGTTTCCTGAAAAGATAATAACTGGATTTAATGCATTGTACTATTTTTGTATAATAAGGGATGGAGAGATATAAATTCTACGATAACCATAATGATATATATGATATGAATAATCCTAAATAATTCTACTATTTAGTAACTTATCGGGAGCCTAGAATTAAACCACACTTTGTAACTTTTACAACGATGACAAATATTTGTTGATTTTATTTAAGTTACGCAACAAAAACAGCAAAACAATGACACATAAAATACTAACACAATTAAACTTTACAGTAAGTCAACAAAGTTTCCTTTTATAACTAATACATATAGTTGAGATACAATCCTAGTGAAGACAGATTTTAAAATTATAAAACACAATTTGTATATGTTAAAGGCTTCACATTGGTACACATAAAATAATGTCGTGACTAGAAAGTAGAAAGATACAAGAGCGGAATTGTATTATATTGCTAAAGATTCACAGAAGAAAGCGCATAGGAGATACAGGTAAAACCTTGTGCAGAGCTACAAAGTGACGTCATCAGCTACGCCATGACTTCAGTACTACACTGTAGGTAGTCCAGTGCTACGGAATGGTGGACATGCGGGGTAGGAGAATAGTTCTAATTGAGCAATCTTTACGAATACTCACATTTATTCTAAAATATATCAGATTGTTTACACTCACAGTTTAGTGTCATTTCTCTAACAGTAGATTATATTTTTTATTCCCCAGAGGTGAATCTCTCTTAAGGCTTTCCCAAAAACGTTACAGCGTTTTCATGAATCTTATTAAAGAAAGTACCATCCTCTACGTCATTTATTCGATTTCCATAAATCTAAAGCGATAAAAACAATTACGTTTATCGATCTCTCCATATTCATTCGGCAAGTAGAGAAAACAGCGACACATTCACAATTCGAATATAATTTTTCACGAGTAATGTATTTAATCCGTACAGTTACACGTGACACGTATTTTATAGCACAAGCATGTGTCAGGTAAATATTGGAACCTATTTAACACATTAGCCTTTAATTTTGGCGAAGTCATCTCGAAGTTTCGGCGAAGATGGGGAAAATAAAATCGATTACAATAATGTGATTGGCAACTGTCAAAGTGGCGCTGTATACGTCCAAGTTTCAACATAACGAGCAAAAAAAAGGAGTTTATTTATACAAATTCGTTTACGTTCTACAATGACCAAATGCTATGAAATCGACTGTAAAAATTTGAAATTCGCTTGTTCACTAGAGATTTAACCATTAAAAAGAAATATGAAAAAAAGCTATTAGAAATAATAACTTTGAGCGTACTAATTTTTTTAGGTTTTGTCCACTTTGATGAAAATGATTATCAATTTAATTATATATCGATTTATATGTAGCTCAACGACAAAATATCAACATTGATTTAATTTAATATGTAACAGAAACAAAAATATCTTTACACACGATTTTAAGCTTATCTTAGAAGTTTTTTTCGTAAAGTTGTAATCTGGAAAATAAATATCACAAAATAATATTTTTCAATCGTATTAAGAAAATACATCTTGAAAGAAAAAATTAAAATGTTGAATTGTTTTTACTAATTCGCCTCTTCTCTTTAAGGACATAGACACTTTTTAATTTAGCTTTGTAATTTTTGTCCTTAACGGGATAACTCTTGGCCTTCATCTAGCCTGACATGGCCGATGATGGAATCCAACTACATACGGATCCCTCAACCACAGAGGAACTGGCTATCTAAACTCCAACTAATAGTAATTTATAATTATACTTTACGTTATATCAGATCAGATCAGATATCAAAAAATACGTCGATGAAACAAAAGATTCGCCGATGAGTTTAAGACCTACATGACAATTTAATTTAAATACTTAGTATTGTTTTCTTTCCTATAATTTTCATACAAGGAATTTTTAAATCTTGAAGATATGATAAGAAGTACAAAAAATAAACGCGCCCTTAAAAGTAAAGACAGAATCAAATAAAACTGCATATTGCAATTATCTATTGATCCATAATGAATTTTATATCATACAAAGCGTAGCAGACGCAGCGACGACTGAATGAACCACGAATGAATGAACTGAATTGAATGGCAGCCAAGAACCGGTCGCTACTACAAACAGTCGTGAATCTTATCTTGTTTCAATTGTGAGACATTCGCTTCGACATTAACATTTACACTCTCAGCATCGACTCAGAGTAAATGCGATCGCATTTGATGTTTTAATATTCACTATGATGATAGTTACAGAAACAAATGGAATTTTAGAAATATCCTAAATAACTATGCTATTTTAGCAGTTCTCAAGTAATCTTCAAGATAGTGATAATTAAATAGCGTTGATTCGTACTATTATATGTCGAACAAAACAATTTTGTATCTTCAATCTTTTACCACCATATGTACTTTATATGGAAATTAAACTTTAAATAAAAAATATTTTATTTATATTGTATATATGATTAGAAAAACTGTAATTAATTTCAAGATAATAAATTTGTATATATAATATGGCAAACAGGCAGAGAGTAGTAGCTTAGGCTCAAAAAGCACTATTTTGTGAATTGTGTTTCACTTTTTTTTGGTTCGTTATTTAGTGATTTATTCGTGTTTAAAACTAATAACATGCCTGTGTAAATAAGGACATAAATACAGTACACTATAGAAACGACTACCCTGAAAAAATCTATACGAAACTTGAAAAACAAAACAGTTTGTTTCGTTCTTGAACATTCGAGGAGTAATCAGAAGTATATTCTTTTTACTCATTAAAATACGCTTGTCTTATTTTCCCGAACTGTGTGACGAAATTTAGTTCGATATGTTATAAAAATGCAAACAAAATATTGAATAGAATTGAAACTTAATTTCAAATAATAATTACTTTAATTTCTTTTAGTAATAAGCTTGTTTAATATTACAAAACTTTGGGAAACCATTCATAGTATGCCTCCTTGTTTGCCAGTGGTAACAGTCTTAATGCTTAAATCTAATTATTAATTAGTTGATACTAATGTGAATAATCATTTATAAAGAACTTAGATTGTAAAATAAAAAATAAAAAATAAACTAAACTTGAGCTAAACACGGTTAGATCAACACCACCCACACCCACTTTTATTTAACTAATGGAAGCAACTTTTAATTAAACGACACGCAAGCTTTTCAGGGTTAACAACGGGTTTTAATTAGCGTTATGTGATAATTCAATTAATTCATTGATGGAGCGAACACATCTACTTTCATGTAAGTTTTTATTGTGCGCTAAATACAATTTAGAGTATTTATGTCGCTGAAAAGAAACTACAAGATGGCGAAAAGCATCATGGGCTTCTAATAGACTTACAGTTTATATAACCTATGTCAGTCTTCAGTTATTAACACTTAAGTTAATACCTTTTGAATTATACATATTTTTTACGTGACATATTTAAAAAAATCATAACCTCAATACAACACAACTATAAATGACATGACCACATAAATTCACCCCAAAGTTGATTGCAAATATTTTAGAACAAACTTTATACATAAAACGTTAACATGTCTAATATATGAAGTTTCATAAATTTACAAGATTGTTCTCTCGCAAAAGAAGGCAACGAAGAGGGATCGGGAGCAGGATCTAGGCGGGCGGTGGTCGCCCATCTCTACGCCCTAAGCACGCCATTGCACAGCCCACCACGTCTAAGATTGCCCAAGTAACACTGGGCAACCTCCATCAAACCGGGTTGCCTGGGAGTGGTCTGAGGAATTACTCCAGAAAAATCCAGGTCACTTCCAAGTTCCTCCAGGGCAGTGGAATTACTGGAGATTGTTTGTGCCACCCGGTGCCGCTATGATCAGGTGCTAGGCGAGGCCCACACACGCCCGCCGCTTAGCCTGTGGTGGTAAACGGATACCAACACGATAAAAAAGCATACAAGACGTGAGTGACGTCTAATACTAAATGATTTTCAGTTCCCATTGCAAGAAAGGAATAATTCTATAATTTCCTTTCTTAAAAGCTTGAGGTGTTGAAAAGTGTGCGGCACGATTTAAAGATTGTTAAATTACATAAAATAAGCTAAGAATTATGGTAAATACGATATTAGTGCTGAACTTGTGCGTGCTTGAACTTAGACATTATCCTTTGCCAAAATATTACCACGCTCGATTACCATCATTTATCATTTTATATATTATCCAAAGACAAACTTTAAAACTTAGTAATCAAAGATTAAAGTTTAAATTCAAAGCAAATTTCAAGTTATATTTGTTTTTACCACTCTTCTCATTTGCGGATAAAATAAAAAAAACCGTTTTGATTATGATTCTTTTTTATATAAAAAGTTCAGCAAATGACTCGACACCACCTGATTGATGATAAGTCTTTGTGCGCAAAGTAGATGTGACGACAGTGAAAGAGTGACTCCGTAGACCAGCGCGCGTACTCCTCAGTAGGAAAGAAGAGGGAGAGTGATAAGGCCAAAGAGCTCTTCAAAGCACTCTCCATGGTACAAACAATAAAAGACACTTTTATGTATTATCTTTCATATTCGACATGTTTCTACGAACATCTACGAATAGGAAACAAAATATTTGTTCGATACCCAGAAAAAAATAAACGGTTAGGTACAAAACAGGATTATTAACGTTTCTCTTGACGTATTAAAAATATCCTCAAACATATCATGTGTGTGATATAAATGAATTTAAAGAAATAAACAAATGTAATAGACAGAAAATTAAAAAACAATAAAAAAAACAGAATCCTCTACTTATACAAGTCGAAAAATGGTTACAAATTTTTAGGACATAAGTTAAACTGGATCTATGGTTAATATTAACAAAGATTAATATCAAAAACAAAAGAAAAAAGTTTTTAAGAATCAATATTTTGTTTTCAATGTATCCATCGAGTAACTTGAAAATAAGAACATTAATTAAATATATTTATAGATATAATAGTATTACAGAAACTACACATAAGATGCATGAATTAAGGACATACAGACAATGTAGTTGGTAAAGCCTCTTTAATTACAAATGTATAAACTCGATTCTATTCTTAAGACAGGGACTGAAGTGTCTGAAGTGTGAAACCATATTCATGGACTGTCATGCGTTTACGACAGCAAATAAAACAACTACCGAATATTTCCGTGAGAAAGTACCACATGATTTAGTAACTACACATTTTTGTAAAGATGGAACTTTACACATATGTTTATTGCTAGACTCCACTTTTAAAAACCAAATGATTAAATCATTTTGTTTTAAACAGACTTTTACTGTAAACATAAATTATTCGCTTTCGTCATTGGTAAAGATGTTGACGAATAAAAAGTTATAAAAGTAGAGAATAATGATTTTTTTTATTTATTAGGTGAAATGTAGTAATTTATTTGAACTTTCAAGATTTCTTCATAATTAAAAATTAAATATTAAAAAAATATTATATGAAAACAATCAATAGAATAGAATATAATAATACTTTATTGCACATCAGCACATTTACATTTAAAAAAATTAAAAACAGTACTAATATTAATGGTAAAATGCATAATGCCGGCGCCTTATCGCTCAGAGCGATCTCTTCCAGGCAACCTTTGGAAGGACAGGAGTAGAAGCAAATGACGAATGAAAGGAGATGCAGCAACTAGTATAAATATAAATTTATACATAAAATTACAATGAAATGAAAACAAATAATAAACAATAACATACAATAATACTACATACGTAGCTATAACAGTAATAATTGTTATTATATCAAAATAATAAAAATATAATGTGTAACGTTTCTTTAGTACTAGATACTAAAACTAACTCAATATAAAATATAAAAATAAAAAATCTAATTATAATTAATGCTTGTTCTATTTTCATGGATAATCTACCTTTTACTTCCAAGGCTTTATAAGTAAAGATTTGAGCACTGAATATTGTATGAAACTTTTTTGCGTTACACTCAATATTCAGTGTAAGAATTTAAATCATTCGAATTGGTAGCTAAAGATCGCCACTTATTTGCTTAGTAAGAGGATATATTAGTATACTTTCTTTATTCTACTGCTTTAATTATCGGCATTACCATAATCTCAATTGAAAAGAATCTAAGAGGTCAATGACTGGCTCACTAACAAATATTTACGTTGCAGTACCAACAGATATTGGCTGTTAGTATCTGACCAAACGTGCCAAGAAACGCCAGCTTCGAATAGACCAATAAATTGATTGTTATCTTGCGATTATTTCGGACAAATATAGAATTGGTTAACTCGTTAAGACTCTATTGGATTCTTCTTGCTTGTAAGTATGTTGATCATGAATTTACGATTCTCACTTGATACGTGACACAGACTCGAGTCATGGATATGTGCTACGACGATAGTATTATAGGATAATAAATTTATATAGCCTAGACAACAGAGAAAATAAAATTACACGTTTGTAGACAAAATTAATACCTAATAAACATAATTTTAACAAAAAAACATCGTCCTCGCACATATCTACTTCAATCAGGATTCGAACCAAAACTGGGAGCTCTAGTTTAGGAGACAGAAGCACTAACCGGCCGCTGTAACTCTGCTTTAGTTGTTTTGTGTTAACTGATTATTAATCAAATACTACCTCTGTGGACTAGTGGCTGAGACCACCAACTTCTGATCTGGAGGTTAAATTCCCAATGGGGGAAGAAATTTTATCCTCGGTTTGATAGGTGGTAAGCCTTTTTCTATGTTCACGTGGCTAGTTACCACAATCTTACCTATCATCAGGTGAGATGAAGGATGGCCTTCATCAAGCTACCCTGTTAAGAATAAAAACTAACCTCTTCAGCCATTCAAAACAGTTGATGTACAAACATCAATCTAATGGCTATCCACTCAAGCAGAGGAATCTCGGTCTACTCAGCAAGAGGTCTGGAGTTCGAATCTCGGTAGGTTCCTGTTGATGAGTCGTGGAAAATTGTGTGTTTATTTAGTTTTCTTTTATATTTATATACATACAATCAATATTTTCTAGATTATCCAGTATCCAGTAGTAATACAAGATTTTAACTTGAGCTTGATAATAGATGTGAGTGTGAGCAATACTACTTTATTATTTATCATAGTAAACAATCAAAGTTTAATAATAGCGGTAGGATGTCAGAGAAATGTATATTTTGTTTCACAATTTATTTCTTATTTCTCCGAATGAGTTTCATATTTATTCATCTTTGCTCATTTAATAATACCATTTAAGCTTCCATTTTGGAAGTATAAACAGTATTATTTGATTAAAAAAATACAAACAATTTCTGCTCAATAAGAAAACAGAACGCGGTCCATTCAAACGTTTCAAAGTTAAATTGTACGGAACCACCTAATTCGGTTAAACGGGGAATGAAGTTAGGCGTAAATAGAATAAAGGCCGTTTATTTAAAAGGGTACGCTTTACCATGAAAATACTACGAAGACTTGACGCATTTTTTTAAGGAAATGGGAAAATTAATAAGATTTATATTTTTTATATATATATTTTAAAGGGCGCCCTGTGCGCCATAAAGAGTTAAATAACTATAATGGCTAAATTAAAATTTTTAGGAAAAACTTTGCTTAAATTTACAGATCACTTTCTTGTTTTTCTATCACGAGGCAACATTGTTACGCCAATAATTTATGTGGCACTATTACTTGTACACATGTTTATGAAAATATATTTTATCTTTATCTTAATTTCCCCACTTATAAAACACACATTGCAGCGAGTCAAATCAGAAACAAAAGTTCAAACAACCACAGTCAACTCTACCTCAATAAACAATTCACCGGTCTGTTTGCCAGCTGTTACGACTCATCATACACATGCAAGTTGGAACCAAAATCAATATTAACGTTTCTAACCAAACCGTGCCGTCGGAACAGCGAGACGAGACTAGGTAGGTAGGTAGTTGTCAATCAACGCTGATTTTATTACACCGTTTAAAAACAGCTTAAGACAGCACATAAAGACACACCTTATGCGCTGTCATCTTTCAAGGAGCAGAATGCAGGAATTTAGGACTTGTACGGCGCACTCTCTAGAACACGTGCCATTTACTTCCAGGTGTTCACATAAGGTACATCATGTAACAGATATGTAAAGCTGTGGTAATATATGAAGTACCACCTTAACTATATCCATTTTATACCTACACGAATAATAAACACACTCTCTCTTATAGAGTTACGCACATTAGGTTCGAAAAGCATAATAATAGATTAACCTTTTTATTGTGTGTGAATTTGTAAGACGCAATTTGGGTTTCATTATTGCAAATGAAACAGAGAATATTATTTCTAATAACGTAATAACCACCTAAACCTTCCATATAAACAAACGAGTTCTCAAATAACAAACAATATACTTAATCTTATTTCTAGATTTATATAGTAGGTAATCGCACCTAGTGCGACAGTGACAGAATTCAATTTAGTGCCCGTCTACGCGTGAGCCGGTCGTGCATAATCAAAGGCGACATTTATATTTTAGAAGCACAGATTAGCGACCTAAACACAATTAGACTACTATGAGACGAGTTTTACTTTAGGTTCTTTTTCTAAAATAGCCTGAATGTTGAATGAAGTCCATTTACAATTTTTTTTTATTTGAAACAATTAAAAAACAAAAGAAAAATAAGTAAATTAGTTGCATATATTCAAGTTGTTGACAAAAGTGTACCAGACCAAAAAAGAACAAGGTTGTATATTAGTTGTAGCTAGATTGTGTATAGTTATGTGGCTAGTGGGTGGGAAATTAAAAATTTTTCATCTGCGATTTAGCGGTTCAGGGTTCAATTTGTGGAGTCAGAACTTTTCCGCTAGGTTTGGTTGGAGGTTAACCTTTTCGTAAGACCACCTGGCCAATAACTACCATCTTATTCAGGCCTTCCGCTATACACGCTAACGGAATAGATACGCATGATGAACTTAAGTAAACCTTGACCGTAAATATACAGCTTGCATTATGCTATCAAACATAAAGATTTGATTTGAAACTCGAAATGTGATTCATATATTGACAGTATAAGAAACAAAAGCACATCAAATGGGATAATTCGCCATTTTCTATTATACCCTTGCATGACACTAACTTGATATCAATTGGATGCACCGGGTAGTTTCTAAAAGAATATACTCGCATAAAAGTTCATATTGCACAAGATATATGACGGCAATATGTTTCCTAAGATATAAGGAAACTTAAAGTGCATTGTATTAAATTAGATTGAGCGAATAGAAGGATGAGGCGGAACTGTCCATGTGGATTTTGGCACAGCTGTACGTTTTTCAAAAATTAATGTAAGAACGTATGAAAAATGGAGAGACATTTATTTTGAACTACCTAAATACTTACTTATTGAACAGTGAAAACATCAAAAGTACGGTCAAAATAATATTATTGAAGAGTCACCTAATTTTAAAAAAAATTGACAAGAAATATACAAAAATCCAACATTTACGTCTTAACCAAACCGGTTTTCTTTAGCTTTTCAGTATCGTAAATAGTGTAAATATCTCTAGTAAAATAGCTTTAGAAAATAAGGCAAATTATTATTATTTGACCAGGAGACGAGTTAAAAATTACTTATTCATCAGTATATCCCATTCACTCATTACGCATTGGAAAATAATAAAAAAAGGCGGCGTGTGTAGTAGCTGGGTCTCTGTCGTGGGACCGGGATGCGCATGTTCTGGCGGAGATATATCACCTGAAAAGATAACAGCCAGAGGATGTATTCTGCCTCCAGAAGAGATTGAAAGATGGCGATCCGATACCTAGGATTTCGTTTGAAAAAGTGGCGTGAGAGAAGCGCGGATCACCCCACTGTTACGGGTATACACCCAGTTCTGAATGAAAGTATAAAGAAAAGGTTCGAACAGGACATGGTTGTTTCGGGAGAAACCTATGCAACATTGCGAAAAGAGAGAGCGTACCTCAAACTGCCATCAGTAAGGCGCTGAAGAAGATCCGCTTCAAAAAAAGGATATAAAATTGGAACTATCAAATAACTTATGTCAATTAAAATTAAGTATCGGAAGACGCTACTAAAAAGTACATTTTACGACAAAGCAAACTGAATATACTTTTTGCAATAATATTAAACTCACTGATCTGAAATTCAGATTAGGCCAACTTGCACTAAAAGCGGGGTAATAATTAAACTAAAAGTATGTATTAAAATAAGTAATTTAGGAATTCAGCATCTTTTTTATGGTTCTATTTGTTTTTGAGGAACGTTACCTGTAAATAAAAACTATTCCAAAAACAATTAATTTTTTTTACAGAACTTTACATTTAAATCTAAGAAAATAAAAAACAAGCATTTCTTAAAATATATTCATAGTATTTCTTAGTTGTGTTTTCTAATACAAAAACTATTTCTGTTTACGACATTGAAATAGAACCTTCGTGTTAAATCTAGCTGTTTCCAGTCATGAAAGCTCGTAACTAAACGGCATTAGGTGCGCTCTAACAAACGTCACAGTAAAAACATTTGAAAAGAAAAACCAACTTGTTATTCAATACTTATTCCTTCCTTAAGATACGAAACTAAAAATAACATTAAAATGTCACTCATATACTCGAATGATATTCAACGATTGATTCCACACAATTTAGAATTATTTTTAATACACCGTAATAATTAATCTTTACGCAGATCTAGTTTTTCTATCAGATGGAAACTTATAATTTGACTCGTAGTTTTGCAAATTTGAAATGGCTTTGAATAGCATCAATTACAATCCATCTCTTGTAGCGTTCTTAAATTAAGTTACTTCTAAGTTTCACAACAAATCCAAAGTTAAAAACTTAGTTCTTGGGGATACATATTACTAATACTTTGTGATTGTGGTTCTTAGTAAACAAGGCAATCAAACCGCTAAGGTTATTGAACTTCCAATATATATACAGAATGTTTGGTACATACCCTATTAAGCCGAAACCAGCCCATGTTAACGTAGTAATATGAATACTATAGTGATATCAAAAATTCTAAATAGTCAAATGTAATATTTTATAAATAAATGTATGTAAATAATATTAAATTTCAAAATGTATTTTTATATCACCATAGTATTTATACGACTATGTTTACACGATAACACAATATGTTAATGGGTAGGTGTCGGCTTGGTAGGGTATGTTCCAAACATCTTGTATATTCCCTACAGCAATTTAAGTGGTAAAGTCTGAAGGTCAAAAGCGAACACGGCACCACACACTCGTCTGCCAATCCCCAGAAGAGTTATTAGACACACGAAATAGTATTTTCCATTAGAGCTAATAGAATTAATACCTAGCGATCACTCGCTGTAACGAGTATAATAACGACAATTATATCGATATCTCAATTCCGAGATCAGTTATTTAAAAATATTAATAATGAAAATATGGATTCTTATTTTTAGAGGTTGTATCATCATTATTACGATAATAACATATAATTATATCGTTACTGGCAAGAAACATTAAGACAGTTCTATTTAAAGTTAAGGTATGTGTACACTTAACATGCTTGCTTAGTTCGTTAGGTTGAAGGTGAACATGTAGACTAGATAAAGGTCTTCAAAAGGAGTTTCCTTTTAACTTATTGGCGTGCATTGATTGAGCAGAAAAAAAAAATATTGGTGGAAACTAGTCGTGTACATTGTTCTACAGGCGCACAATTAATGGTTTCATAGATACACGATTTGTATACAGACACGGTTCGAAATTTTCCCAGAAAGACGTAGGAGTCGTTTTATTTTTACACAACGCAAATTTTTATTGGGGCACTTTTACAAAAGATTGCTTTCCACCCATTGGGGTAACCCTCACGTCTCAACAGCTCTCACATCTGTCAACGGTAAAATAATGATGCGCCGGTGATGGTTACGACTTAAAATCATATTGTTGGCATTATTTGATACAAAAATCAACGATTTCGAGACCAAGTAACATAATATTTCAAAATTGTATCTAATATTAAACTGGCTCTCAGTCCAATTGCACGATCATATAAGTCACAATAACTTAAGTCGAAGTATGTCAGTGTACGCCGGAAGACCCATGAGCCCCATAGAACTGGCTGGCAAACCGCCAGATTCATTGTTGCTCAACTTCTCTGGAAATTCTATAAGCGTTCCGCGCTGACAATAACTTAATGTTATTGAAATAGCTACACATATTGAGTGGTGTACTTGATGTTTGATTAAAACACAAAATCATCATATAAATATAAAAAATCACATTCACAAGAGACACTAAATCATGAAGGGCGTACTATTCATTAAGAACTTAATCAACGTGCCTTTCGATCATCGCTAACGCATTACCTTAGAGCAATGTTTGAATTTTGCTTATGACTTCGCTTAGCTATCGAGCGAAATTGCCAAATCCTATTCATTTTCATTTAACGATTCAATTGCGATTGTCAAAATGCATGTTGTCTAGGAGAGCAGGACCGCGTCATTGATTAAGAATTGAGCTCAAATTGTGTTACATCACATTGTAAGTTATACGCTTTCAAAAAAATAATAAAATTAAATAATTCCAGAAAAAGAAAAGCGGGGGCGCCACCGTGTTGCGCATCAGCAGGCTTTAATAATAAAGAACAGAGCAAATTTTGTTTTTCTTCTATAAATAATTAATGAAACAAATTGAACAACGAATTAAGTAAAAAAAAATAATTAAACATATATGGCAGGTAATATCGACAGTAAATTGGAGCATCATGCTCCAATTTACTGTCGATATAGATTGTTTTTTTTATTTTAGCATTATGTTTCTGGTTACATATTATTATTAGGGTGTTTTCAATGTTGAGCTAAAAATAAACCATAAGAAAACAAACCCCTTGGGGCATCTGAGAAAAGTTTAGTATGAAGTTAGGGTAAAGTTATCTGGAAAAATGTGTACGAAATATCGTGATGACCGTGATCTAACAGATGCCGATATCCTCTAGAGAAAATTATATCTTTTTGTCATATTTTATATATGTTTTTGAGTATACATAAATAAATAATTTAAAATATCATTGGTGTTGGCTAAAGTTGATGTTCAATCATAAGTGTAAAAAATCCTATAGTCTGAAATAATCTTTCACTTTTCAAGGGATTCTAAAAACGTTAAGAGAGCCTGTAAAAATGTTGAAGTCAGAGAAGTATATTCTTAAGACAAAACATTGTACAATAAAAGTACTTGACGTTGTTATAGAAGTCTATAGATAAATCTGTAAAACTTTTGGCACCTACCTATTAATTTCCTATCTTCATTTTTAATACGAATACATCTAATTAATATTTAACGTCTCACCCAGAAAGTGGTATTGTAACGAGTACTGAAAAAGATAGTCCTGTTTGAATTATACCCGATTTATTAAATTATTAACGACACTGACAAATACACAAAATTGTTTTCATAGAGTATTATAAGTACAATAATAAATGGCATGATGTTAATAATTCCCCCAGTTCATCAACAAAGAAAACCATCTTCAACTTGACGGACAGTTATTAATTGAGACTCATATTTTTATTCGCTTCTTTTCAATGTAACTAGAAAAAACGACGAAGTTTAGACTGTCAAATTAGTTCATGTTTTGTAATTTTAGTTATCAGCTAATTTCATTGCTTCTCAGTTCGTTTGTACACGACTAATTTGGTAATTTTACTATTAAATGACTAAGGAAAATTGTAACAAAGAGAAAATCAATGTAAAATACTAAATGTCTAAAGTTACAGTCTTTTACGTCTTGGTTGAGAAAATTAAATAAAATATAACGCTGAAAGATAACACAAAACCAACACTTATCTCAGTTGACTAAGATGAGAAATGAGTTGAACGACTGATTACGTCAAATTTACTAAAACGCAGTACAAATCAAATTATCCTCATAGGCTCAACAATAATTGTTCAAAGCTGTCATTTTCAGATTCACATACTTTATAATTAGAAAAATATGACTAGAAAATTGTTGGTACTTAACTTCAGAATGAAGTTAATTTATTTAATTAATATTAATCAAGTCATTACGTTATTTGACTTGCAAATTGTAAATCATATTACGATTATCCACATTTACAGCTATCTACTCAATTAATAGTTGAGTCAGTCTTCGAGTCTGTATACATACTCAAGGGTACATTCACCAGTTCAAATAAACTGAAAAAGCAAATAAATGACTTCAAAGGTAAACAAACAGCAGATCCTTCAGATTCAGGTAAGCGTCATTTATAAAAAGAGTGTAATATAGTCCCTAATCCGAGGAAGTATTAAGTCCTGGAAGGGTAAGTAATCATTTTTCAACATATTGCACTCCTCGAAGTTTGGTTATGGAAATACTCAAAATCTTTCACAAAAATTTTACATTACCCATGTAATGTAAATGGTTTTTGTGTCGCGAAATTGTATTTTTTATTAAGTCTATTTAATAAATTTTACATTAGTTATCGGTGAATAGAAATCCAAATTATTCTCAACTCATATGTATTATTTAATATCTAGATATGTGTTGGAAAGAACAAGAATAAATTCAGCATTAAGATAAGCCAGAATGGTGGATAGTGATGGTGGCGAAACAAGTAGCATATAAATTACAAATCCCAGCTTACAAAGACAAAGATGTGACCTAAAAAAAATGAAAACCAAATTTCCAAATGTTAAAGTAATGTAACTACTTCGAAGTTCTTACCAGCTTATGCATAATAGACAGATAATATCATTGAAATATTTATAGCTACCCCATTAAAGATTTTGAACACACAAAACAAATACCGGGGTAATGCGGGCGGTTAATACGATAGCTATTTAGAAAGATCTGATATCCAAAAAAGGAACCTACCAACTCTGAGGTTTCGTCACGGCAAACAAACATTGCGCCACAGATCGCTAACAAAAGACTATACAAAAATAAAGGCATGCTAAGTTAAATAACGTTTAAACTTTCTAACGAGTATGACCCAAAATCCATGACGATAATGCGACCGCTGTTCTGTTAATTTGCATCCTTTTTGTGTAGACATAACTTTACTGGCTTCTGTTTTTATTTTTGTTTATGCACAGAAAAATTCTTCGGGATATTTGTTGGAAATTTACGAAGTTAATATTTTGCGCAAAACAGCAAAACATATTTTGTGTTTCTGCCATAATATAGTTATGGCAGAAACACATAAAAGTGTTCTTTATCTACAATCTCAAGGGCTTATCTATGTATCGTGCTGTTCCTCTGTGGCTGAGGAATCTGGATGTAGTCGCTTCTATTTTAGCCTTATAAACTGTCAGATGTGATGAAGGCCTATAGCTACCCCGTTAAAGATTAAAAACGTATTATAGGTACCTTAATGCGACGCTCGATTTATCTGTTTTTTAATATTATATCATACTATACTTAGTAAATTTTCCAGCACATAATCACTGTACAACGCATTAGTATAGTTGACTCAATTTGAATGTCGAAATTTCACCAAGTATCAGATCAACGCCTACGTAATGTTCAAGCCACAAAAGTTATAAATTAGTTTCGCGAAGGTCATACGCGTTTGTGACGTCAACAGCTAAGAGAGTCATATGATATACATATAAGAGAGAGAAACAAGCATGTTTTTTTTTACTTTCCTTTGCCAACAGTCAAGTTCAGAGGCCCTAAAAGTATTTCAACGAGGTACCACAACGTGACTCTTTACAGCTAATAAATATTGATAGTATTTTCTATTATCGAAGTTTATAACGTAAACAAAAGTAATACTTTGATTAAATATGATGTTGATGATTTACTTGCAGTTGTCTCAAACTATAAAATCCTGCTATTACGAAATTGGGTTCATCGAAAATTTTATTTCTTTAAATATATATCAGATATGAGTGCCCAGGATCTAACAATAAGGTCAGCTAAAAACTTGACTTAATTTTTTAGTTTTGACCTACAAAAAATACTAGATGAAATTCAAGGTTAAGTAAAAGAAAATTTGTATGGTTTATTAAAACTCACAAATTAAACAAATCACGAATATAACTGCTACGCTACTCACGCTACACGCTTGCTAAAGTTCATGGCCTAGCGTTTGTTTACTCTATATTGATTATCATACAAATACACCACAAAGGATTTCCACCTTAATACTAGGAATTGTGGTACTTTGCTTCACTGCTAACTAGAGTTTTAAGCTCCACTCAAAAGAACAATTGAGCCCAGAAAATTATTTAAACACTAATTTTTTTTTAATTTTATGTATAAAGTTATTGCAGTTAATCCGAGTCCTGCTTATGACAATTAACTTAGCTCGTACCACTACTATAGTGCGGATAATCCAGCTTTGTTATGTAAGATACTTTGAATCATTACTTTTATTTAGTGTGAAAGTTTTCGTTGTTCGTTTCGTTATAACTAATATTGTATTTATCTTGTACCTACATACGTTCGTGGTCAGCATTACAAGCTAGTTTCAACACCTAGGTTATCATAATATAGGATAATTACACCTAAGTCTGTTTTTACACGGTCTTTTTGTACACGGTTTTGATATAACACGGTTTGAAAATTGAATATTATATAATTTCAAATCGTGCTAAATGGAATAAAATCGTGTAAAAAAATTAAAAATATTCAATTTTCAAACCGTGTTATATCAAAACCGTGTACAAAAAGACCGTGTAAAAACAGACTTAGGTGTATTGAAATTTTAAAACACTAATATCATTGAAGTTTTATACACAAATATTTTATTTATTACAGAAACCGTTACATTCGTATGAGTAAATTATTCTAACGCCATAACCACGGGATATTTGGTCGCTAATAACAACATTACGATACTAACGTCTATAGTAAAAGTGGACAACTTTAAATGGGATAACTTTCGGGAACACTCCACATTCCATATTAATATTGTTACCTTACGAGGCGTATGCTTTGAATTTTAATATTATAATTTAATAATAGTTTACTGTAAATATAAAAAGTTTAATAATAATACTAATTATGAAGTATAAAAACAAGAAATATTTTCATTTCATAAATTTGAAAGCTTCAATAGAGATATCGACACTAAGCCCCACATAAAAATTCAGGCCAATCAATCATCAGCCTTTCTTTCGGCTTTTCATACTACTGATATCGGAAAAACATATTTAGGCCATAGATAACTCACTAAAAAACGGAATGGTGAGTGAAAACGGTACGATCAAATATGGCGAATATTACTTCGTATCAAAACACTCAAACCCCTTCACTAACGAGCTCTTACCATTTATCGACACGACAAAATAACCTAATATCCACGAAACTGAGCAAATTTGTAGGCAAGCTATCGCAAAGGCTAGCAAACTTTAGCTAGCCTTCCTCTACACCGTCTCCCATCTACGGGTTTGATATTCGTCATGCACCGCCTCCGCTCCGTGACGTCACGTCTACAAACAAAAGAGTCGCGTTCAACAGCAAGGGGTTACTAGTAAGTCTAGAAGAGTGTAAACAACTACCAGGCGTAAGTTATATTAGATACATGGGGTGCGGCGATGACGTCATGGGGCGTTAGGTGGGTCGGGACAGCCCAGCTATTCTCCAGTTGGGCCGCGGCCGATTTGACGGTAGTTCGTAACGTTAATTAATATTCTGAAGCTTTAACTTCAGCTCATCTACTTGTATTGTGATTAAATATTATAATCTGACACTATTGTACGTGAGAGAATATGTAAATATTTATTTCGATTTAAAATCCACTGAATTAGTACACTGACACTACAGAAAACATAAACAGCGATTTGTAAAAAAATATATATATCATATCAATGATTATATCTGGCACAAATTATCTAGTGTTATTTAAATTAGTACCAATGATAATGATAAAATACTCCAGCGTTGTGAGGTAGTCACAACTTTTAGAATAGGAATCGACAAAAGATCTACGAGCACTTAAAATACTTCTGAACGATAAATCAATCGTGTCATTGTCGTCCCGCGTAAGTCGGTATAATACGTTGGCTATAAAACATCTATTGTTGTTTTAATACCTGTATATAGAGAGTTATGTAAGAACTTACTCTTGTGTTTCATATTAAACACTATACGTCGTTAGACGATCATGAAATGACGTTACGAAAGCTTCTTATTGTTAGGGCTAATACTAGAGATATTTTCAGGCAGCACAAGAATCATCTGAGCTCTTAGAGCGATAATATATTGTTTTAAAAAGCACTTAACACTCAACTCTTTAACAAGTGAAAGGCAATTTCAATATGTAGAGATATATTTCTATTACAATAAACTAACTTTTGAGAATTATGAAAGCTCAGAAAATCCGATTGTACCTAACTGTATCGGTGTACTTTTTTACTAACCGCCATTTATAATAGCTATCTGCAAAGCTATTCTGCTAGCCGCTAATAATATTAATTGGACCCTATACGCCTTAAGAAATTCAGTTGCAATCTACATAAAGAAAAATATAGAAACAAACAGTTCACAATATCTCTTTTTACTATTTCCTAGAGTATGAACTCTATGGCACTTCTAATAGAACATATTGTTTAGCTAATTAAGGAGAAGGTTTTACGCTATATAAAGATATGAATTATTTTTTTCTGGATGTTTCGAGCCAAATAATACGATTGTTTTATTAAACATCTAGATTCATGGCTAGATTCTACAGGTTAATATATTTAAAACTTGTGTGTGTTAATTGAAATCGATTAGACTGCATTTCAGACAAAGAAAAAATACATGGCACTGCAACACACGTGGGCAGTGAGTCAGCTATACCTATTACCAAACCTGTAATTTAGCGAATACATATGCATGAGTTGTCAAAATGCTATTGTTTACTATTACTGCATTAAGAATATAATTAGATATATTAAACGTGATTTTTATTTACAAAAAGTAGCTTTAATTTATTTTACTTCAATGTAATGAATTTCAACTAATTGGTTTTCACGATCATTACTTTTTAATAATGTAACGATACTCTTACCCCCTTTTAAAAATTATAATTTTTGAAAAAAAATATAAATATCAGTGCCGTTATCCGTTTATAACAATTTCTTCTGTTGTACTCTAAGAGCAAGTAAACTTGCTCTTACGTCGTACTGATGAAAATAGTTACCTTATCAGTATTCCATTTACAAAGACACTCGATATTCCAATGGCTCAAATGATAGTCTTCGTATTCTCTTTGCTAGATTACATTCTCTCCAGTTTAAATTTAAACATTAATAAACATTACCATAGGATCTAAAGTAGGAAAATATATTCATGAGCACGAAAATGTTAGCGTTGTTCCAAATGTAAAATACAGCTTTGTATTATAACTTAAACACAATCTTAAATCAGACTTGTTTGTGATATTAAATAGTACCTTTGTAGTAGAAATAATAGCCATCAATTTACGATTAAATATTTAATTATGTAATCATTTTCTTTACTGTTATTAATATATTTCAGTACTTGTTCTACACAAATAGGAAATACGTAGTTTCTACCCATTTAAATAGAGTTACGAAAACGAAAAGGGTCCCTGCGAAAGGGGATTGCCTTCCATGTTAGACTGATGTAATCATTCTAAAAAGTAATTGCGTACACGGAAACCAAGGGGAAAGAACAAATATATATCTAATAATACTAAGATGCTAAAAGATAACAATAATAGCTCTTAAAATCACTAAATAAAAATATATATTCCTATTTAGGTATTATTAAGAACCGAAGATAAAAGAAAACGCCTACTTATAATATTTATGTTCCAAAGCTCATAATTTGAACAACAAGACAGAGGCAGCGGTCTAAAATCCCTAATCAGTTTAAAGCACTTAAAATAGATAAGTAAATATTTTTTCTTACTATAAATTATTAAACAAAAACTAAATTTTGGAGAAAAAAGCTCTACCTTGTTTTCCAGAATAAACGAACTCGGACGGATTTTTAAATATCTAGTCCTAAAGGATAATATCAAGAACAGGCATCTGGTTACATTGTCCATCATCTTATCAATAAACTACCTCGCGATCTATAAGATAGAATATCAACTCAAAATATAAAATTTAAACTTAAGCATTTCTTAATTCTGTTAAAAATCGTTCAAATTTGTGAGGTGAGCGCAGAATGTGATAAATGTTTCAAAACTTTAGCTTTGAGTTTTTTTTTACCTGAGTTGGTTAGGAATTGTTTGTAATATCATCGCGGATGTTTCTGTTTCTGTAAACTCGAAATTTCACATATTTAAACCTAAGTGGTTATTAGTTGCTTTTATTCTTTGTCATATAATAATTTTTGAAACGTTAATAATAAAAAAGAGCAATGATTGAAAATACAATATCACTGAATGCGAATACAAAACCGTTCACCTAATATTGCTGGAGGAAGGCGAGAAGCGCGGACGATGTGTCGAATACCTCAATGAACCTAGCAAATAGAATCGATGTTTTCATCTTTACTGAAACTCACTAGTCCTAGCTATTCTCTTGACAACAGGATATTGCATCATACCTGAAAACAATACAAAACTATTTTAATAAAACACAATTTTGAAACTGCTTTCCCCTGGCCGATCAACATTACACAACTGTAAATTTATTAATAGTTACGGTTTAACTTTCATAATAACGATTTAAAAACAAACAAATTAATTTTTTAATTTTAAAAACAGATATTAATGTAAGCTACACAAACCCAGTAGCCAGCTCTATAAGCATAAATTCACTTATAGAAAAACCTTCCTTAGATAATTAGGTGTCTAGGTCCGTTTTTCAACTAAGCAAATTATATATGAATGAATGCTGAATATAAGAATGCGTTAAAATATCGATACATCGAACCAGATTTTATCATAACGAAAATATTTCTTGTTTGATTTTAAACGGAAATTTATGTGTAGCTACTTGCAATAACATAACAATAATAATCATTTTAAAACCTTGGCAAATTGCGTTTTAGCCATCAAAAGTGATGCGACATTGCTGGTAAGCATGGTTGAATTGATAAAACAAAAACCTATAAAGCGACCAAATTTACTGAGGTCGATTATACTTGAAGCTTATATAATAAACTCAGATTTACATGACTTTTAAAACTAACGATTTGTTTAATATGCATAAAATAAAAAGCACTGCGTAGATGAAGGTAAGTAGTTTATTGCATAAGTAACCACATCACAGCGTTATCCACTGTTACAACACACAAAGACAATTACCTGTTCAATATAAATTTCTACAATAGTAAAGTAAAGCAGCATCTACCTTCATCAACATATCAACCTGTGATATCCACTACTACTGAACTAAGGCTCCATCCATTTCAAAACGGAACGATTCTGTGCCAACCGTATAGCTAACCTACATTACATCTTAAGTAATTACCTACAAGTTATTAACAGATCCACTACTTATTTATTATAGCATCATTGTTATAATCGCCTTGTAGCCCAGCAATTGAAAGGCAATTCGTTCGGTAGTTAATTCGATTTAGCGTATAGGCCGACCAGCCATCTCTCTAATATCTACATTGTGGGAGACGTCGCGTCTCTTCAGTGCTTGCCTGGTGCTATTCATCCTATAAAGCATCTCAGAAATCTACATACCTACAGCTACAAAAAGTCCACTAGTAGATGCGATCTTCCTTTGTTTAGTACCGACCTTCTGTTAGACTGTTCTAGATTTTTAATTCTACGTTTATAAGACGACAGAAAAAATTTTGCTACCTAATCTGTAATATTAACAATGCACGTTATATCAATGTATGATACATAGGCTGAGTTGATGATTATGATGATGAAGAGCAATAATAACGTTATTGCTCTGGTTACGACTGGTTAAAGCTACTGGTTACTGGTTACGAATATAGAGTAACTTTCGCCAAGGTTGATCTCGGGTGAGTACACGGTGCTTCCAAAAGTAAAAACACATAAAAAATATGTGTAAATTCATAATGAAAGGTCTACCAAAATGACAAGATCAGTTTGTCAGTTTGTTACTACAATACCGTTTTATGTTCCGGTCCAATGTTCTTTTCAATGAGGACAGTGGACAGACAATGATCGGAGCGATCGCAGTCGTGTATGTTGGAGCGTTATTAATTCTATGTCGAGTATTACCAAGGGTTCTGAGAGTTATAATAACACTTGCATTAAGTGGCACTTATAAGTAACTCATTGATATCATACATCGAAAATTCTTTAATCGTGGTAAAGTATTTTTGTCGATAAAATAGTCCAATGGTAAGTGCTAGCTAATGCACGACAAGAGTAGCTACGTATTGAAAATCATTTCGACATTTGAGAATCAATAAAAATGAATGTTGGGAGAGTTATCGGCTCGCTCATATAGTCATTAGCCCCAAAATTCATGAAGATTTTAAAGGAAGACTAGATATTGTATGGTTTATAAACCTCTACATAATATTTACATTAACATTATCCCGTTGGGAAACATGTAATTTTACTAGCTAATGCCCGCAAATTCTTCTGAATAGTGAGCAGATAATTGATATAATAGATGTTCCATTATTTATAAAACTATATTGCTGCGAGTAACATTTTGCGAACTATGTGGTTAGTAGTGCTAATTTTCCTATGAGTGTTCCCGTCAAAAAACTATTCTGTTTTACTAGTACTGCCTACTCTAGGAATGATTCGACATTTAGGTTAAACAAACGTTGTACAATAGTAATCCTGACAGGTAGCACGGTGATGATTATATGGCAAGAATCGGTCGCCGTAGAGACAGCTATGTAAACAATAGTGACGTATCGGTGTTCCGTCTCGTATCGATTCACGCCGCGCGCACTGGGCGCAAGGACCGACCTCGGCCCGCCAACGTTTCTTGCCACAGATACATCTGTCGATAAAAATAGGTCCAAGATTACGCTGAATAATAATATTGAAAGAAAAGCAATAGTACTTTATTTATATCTATTATTAAAAATTATAGATTTTCCAACTAAATTAGTAAATTACCGTAAATTGAATATTAAAGGAAATCCTATACATAAATACTGCTGTTTGTAGATATAAATAAAAAGTCTGGATCCGTAATCAAACTGCCAATGAAATATGACTACAATCCTCCTAAATCTAGTTGTGTACGAATTTTGACTTGACAGATTTTTAATAACATAAGAAAAACATCCCTTTTAGAGCACTTTCTGCTTATGTGTAACTTATTCGTGTTTTATTAGTCTCGTCTAGTTGGCGTGTTGTTTAAAACAACTGCAGTACTTGGTATGCGGTTTTTGAACACTTCAAGGGTACTAACTGCTGTAACAAGAATGAATTGAATTCTTTGAGGATTCTTTTGTTACGATTTTATTTTGTATATTGTAACATAGTGGCATTTGATGTGAATTTACATATGAGTTTTGTTTAGCATTAGGTATGTAAAACATTATTCAGGATTATTTTGCCATCAATGAAATGACGGCGCTTCTTATTATTCGTCAAAAACTTCATGAGGCTAAAAGATATGTTATACCCGTATCCTAAAGCTTCAAGAAATAAGAATGGAAATTGTAAAATGAAAATATGGCTCAAAGGGTATAAGATGCTAAGCCAAAATTAAAACTAAAAAAAAACAAATTAAACCTTTCGCTTTATAAATTGTCATTTTCAAATTTGGAATGAATTAGTGCCGAAATATATTATCCGATATCCGAGATAAGTTAATATAACTATTAAATTGATGTTAATTCAAATGTCTAGCGATGTAAATATAGTTAGGCATTATAACTAACACTTGAGAGTACAAGGCAATCACTTTGTGATACCCATCATACCTATCTTTTAAACTAATTTATATTAGCATAGGGAATCCGATTCATTGAAAATATGCTAATATCTATATAAGAGTACACGTTATCATTACGATTTTTGCAAAATATACGTCATGTCACCCAAGTGAAGTAAGGTTCATCTATATGACGTAACAATTAGCAGACAACTGCACTATATTATTATTTTGACAAATGGTAATAATAACAAAATAATAAACATAGCAAGGTAATAATAAAAAAACATAATATAAGCCGAATAAATCGAGAAACCTATAGGTGAAGTTAAGCAATTATTAAAGAAAAAATAAAAGAATATAAAAAAATTATCTAACATCAGATCATACGTAGAACAATGCAAAATATAGATAATAAGACCCTGTTATTTTTTCTGTAGCGTCCAAGCTATCATTATGCGTCATAGTATTTGACCCTGATCAATTGAATTGTTCAACTAGTTTAACTCTTAGTTCTTATCGGAAGATTAAAAATACTATATTTAATTATTATTGAGACAAATTCTAGTAATATCTAATTCAATTACAAATATTTCATATAATTTATCTATCTCTTGTAACTAAACTTTTTCGGTTGAGACTTTGTTTACTGGCCTTGATACAAATCCTTTAGGCTATCCTATTATTATCATACACAATAAGACATTATAAGGTAATCATAGAATTACTTATGAAAGTCGTTAAAATAAAAATCAACTTGTGTAATAAGCTGTGTACTCCCTAATTATAAATAAATAAAAATTCATTCACTCCCAGTTGATAATAAGTACCATTGTTACAAATAATGTAACACTTGAAAATTCCATATAACTAGGCCCATCATAAGAAGTTCCTTGAATTGATTACATGAATTAGTTTTGTTTATACCAAACCAATTTTTTTTTATATTTTTACTTTTTGTATTCAACGGTTGCAAACTCCTCATCCGGACAAAGTTATTAAACCAAAACTCTAAAGTTATCTACATATTTAAACAATTACTTCAATTAAGATATTTATGCCAACGATCATTTATGTTACATTCTAAATTTAAAGAACGAGTAATAAATATTACCAGAGGCATGTCATAATTATCTTATGAAATTACTTTGTACCTACTTCAAAAGAACAATAACGTACGTCATAGTTTGGGTTAATCGAAGTCGAAGCAAATACAATTTATTTCTGCCTTTCATCCGTTAAAATGGACTCCTTATGCATAGACAGAATTTTATCTGATAAGTTTGTAAATTTTTTGACATACTAGGTAAACTAAATCCATTCAACATTTTATGCATGTACTGTCGGGTCATAGACAAAAGATTTACTTTTAACTCTCCCCTCGGCAAGAAAACGTCTGCGAGGGTTACCTTTCCGCATAACCATGACTGGACTGTAATTTCGTTATGGCCTGGTAGGATAAGCAATTTCTTCGTTTTCTTTTAAGGGTAGAAGCAAAGTAACGAATGACGGGTCTCGATACGATACAACTTTTTATGGTAAAATGAAATTGGACGATGTCTGTAGAAACAAATTTGTTATTTTGTACCTTATTTTTGTACATCTCGTTCTAAACTTTCACATTTATGAAGGCACGTCTAAACATATTGATTCATATGAAAACATCATTCTGAGAGCATTGTATTTCATTAATAAATTAAACTAACGTATGACGAATAAGTTTGACAGGTTGGACAATCTATTTGCAACTAAGCATCGTCGCGATATGTGCACATATTTTAAAACTTTTAACTTAAAAACTTTCGACTGTGTTAATTTTAAATTAAATGTATTATTTTAAACATTCATAATATAGAAGACAATATAAATGCACTTATTTAGTTCCTAGGTTCGGTGAGTCTTAGAGTGTATAAATTCTCTATATTGCAAATAATTTTACAACATCGTAAAGTAGTTTTAGTACCTTACTGTTGTGTTATAAACAAAGTAATTATCTATTATAATGTTTACAACACGCTTTCTCAAAGAGTCAAAGAGCTCTGGTGTTTAATGCTCCACAGAAACGTATACCTTTTTTATTGAAGTTAATAGATTAATACAATTTAAGTAACAGAAGTAAAGGCAAAGATTGCATCAAATAATTACTACCTTTGACGAAAACTATTCAACAGAGATATTAAAGGGAGAGCGTTGAGGATTGTTTATATGACATATGCTCGAGACCCTGTTAAAAGCCACCATGAAAAATAAATTGCTATCTATGATTTGCCAAATTTCACAATGTACTCAGGAATAAATAGTAAATAAGCAGGAAAATATGACAACGCAGTTACTGGGTGTGGGCTCAGCCTAATGAAACGCAAACACGCAGGCCTCCGCCCTTTGACTAGGGTTGTCTTCAATGCAACTTGTAAGTTGTTAGACTTGACTGTTGATAGCATGCAGTGTATATGTCTATTGCTGTTCAAGAAAGAAATAGTATTAAATAATATTTATAAATAAGAATTAATTGATAAGGAAACTGGTTTATTTAGCTAAATAAAAATTAGAAGTTGCTCCTTATTTCACATCACAAGAGACTAAAAATGAGGAGGAATGTCGCAATATGTATACACTGTTTATTTACATTCCACAACAAGGATTTAAACAAATATGGCGGCGAGGGACATATGACGTTTAACCAATCAGCGCGCGAAATGTGTTCCGTTGCATGCCATTTCACAATTTAACAGTTTCAATTCGATAGATTGTAATCAACCGAAAAATAATGCGTTAAATTGTAATTAGTATGTTACGATTCACAATTATTAGACAGTTTTCAATCTCGCAAGATAGATTATAATTTAACGGTTTTTCCAGTATCTACATGCTTACTTTCGTGTTACAGAATGAAGTATACAATAATAGGTTGATTTCATATACAACTCTCCTTTCGCAGGTTTACTGGAAAAGATTTATTTAGAAATAAGTAGCACCAATGTACATTGTCTCGATTTAATATGTGATCCATTAAGCTGTGTATGTACATAAATAGTTAACTAATAAAAAAAATATAGAATTCTGTATCTAAAAAGGAAAAAACTTAAAGAAGAAATTGAAAACCCTATGTGAACACGCGACCGAGTGTTATTAATTACAATAACATAGCTTTCAAGTTCTTTCTTTCCTATGCGGACGGTTTTTAGATAACTCGTTGTAAGTAAGTTTTCTATGGGCAGAAGCAAATTACGTGATAAATTTAATTTTTTTTTTTGTTATATTGTATGATGATATTATAATAAGCGCGACCTTGACTCAGAGCCGTCTGAGAGATTATAGATTAAACGTATACGCTATCACATTTATCTTATATATACAAGGCTGCTCCTGTTTCTAGTTTCTTACACATGCTTGTTACTAACATCTTTCAATTAAACGCTTCTTGCACACGGGGATAGTGTTAAATTAAACTTGTAACCCTTGTAATTGGGTAATGCCACCTCTACTAGATTATTGAGTCGTGGAATTTAAGAAAATAGGATTTATTTATACCGTGAGATAAGTACAGCTTTAGCTTATTATTGCCAAGTATGGTACTATTATGGTATTATTATCGTACAGCAAACTGGTCTGGAACTGGATATTGCGAACGGTGGCGTTAACGTAAATTCCCCCTTCATAGGAGTATAATGTCAATGATAATTGGTGACGTGAACAAGACGCGAATCGTACCAATTAATATAGTTTTTATAGTAAAAAATATTTTTTTAATGTGATAATTCTGTTCAATGTAACTTAAAAATAAAACTCGATTTAAGAAGCTATTAAAATAGTTGTTGTCTTTATTAAAAAAAAAATATCATTTAGGAGTCTATTCCGAAGACCACCCACATTCTTCATCTTTCATGAAAGTATGAAATCATGCAGGCAAACTATAAATAATGGACCCGTTTCAAATGATATTTTCTAAATGGGGACTAGACAAAGGTATGCACGGCGAGCGGCGGGCGTTAAATAAATAAACAGGCGTAGTTCTGTTTCTGTCAAAGTTCGCCATCTGCTGCTTCTCCAAAAATAAAGCAAACCGTTATTTTACTCTTTTTGCATTAATAAGCGAGATGCTTATTTTAAATATGTTTTATTAAGACCCTACCTATCTAATCTAGTTTCACAATCTTAGTGAAATTATTTTGAAGTGAAATAAAATCTTGTTACATTGATCATACAGAACAGAGAACTTGACAGTTTGTCCCGTGCAGTGTAGCTGTTGCATGTTGCCTCATTACCACTGAATAATCCAAGGACTACACCAACCCATAGTCCTGCCTACCTTTCGGCATACGGACCGAATCACGGGAGAGCGCGAGAGTACTTGCATAGGGCTCTTAGGGAACAATCCAAGGACTAGCTAAAATGTTTTGAAAGCTGAATGCTACTAATAATGTAAATCTCTATGTGATATCATCGTCATCATGAATAGTCTATATTGGTCCTAGTGCTAGGCACAGGACTTCCTTCATGGGAGAAACACTTTAGGAGTTTTGAGCCACATCACTACCACGGGGGTCCAATGAGGTTTGGTGGGTGAATTTGGTTAATTTAACTACTGGGACCAACGGCTTAACGTGCGTCCGCAGCACGAGCCGAGATAACAAATTACCCCACGGACCAAAAATGGCGAAAGTAGCTTTGTTTTTGTTATCGAATCCAGACCGTTTGAAACACAACTCCAATGAGCTCCTACGTAATATGATCATATCAATATCCATCATTATCATATCATATAATAGTCTAGATACACATTTCCATTGTTTTACTTTGAACTTCTTTGTTTATTTATGTACACACAAATATTTGGTTATTTATTTATAAAATTATTCTTGTTTCTGAAGAACATTTGAGATAAAATTATATGATGAATTAACTGCAAAATTAAAATTCCAATCGGTTAATTAGTTATTGATGTCTAACTAACATAACAAGATTTAGGCGTTTCTATATGCTGAATACTGTAAATTGAGTATTCTCGTATTTACGAAATAAAGCCAAATAGACAAACTTTCGGGACAAATAAATTATACAAGTTCCGGAATATCGCCCGCAATTTTATCACAGACAAACGTATCTCGGAAATAAAATAACTTTCCCTAAACAAAATACATAATTCGCATCATCAACATAATAATGGTTTCGGTGGTAACGAAATGAAAAACAAAACAAATTTAGCGATCTGTTACGAGAATCGCTAGGCTCAGGGCATCTATGGGCGAAACAAAAATAAAAGCGAGATTTGCCCACTGGAGAGCAGGCAGAACGACCCATAGGGATTCAGAGCGAGTAAGCCACTCTCTTAACACTTGGAAATTTCATTTGGGAGTAGTACGTGACGCCGAATCGAAATGCTCCCTTCCACAGAGGGTTCGCGATTTACACATAGATATAACATACATAACAGTTCTTTCAAACTTATCCAGACGAACGCCCGCTACAATAGACCCTCGCAAGCGAATTGAAATTAGTTTCGTTACCATCAAACGTCGGGTAAATAATAAAATAGATCCAATACGAGATTCAATCTCGTGTTGACCACACATCCCAATCATATCTACTATTTTGAAGTGAATTTGGTAAAAGAAATAAGGCTTATAACATACTGTAATGCATAATGGAGTGAGATGCTTTTACTTACCAAAACTACAAGTCTAAATAAGAAAATATATAATATGGCACACTGATATAATAATATGACAAAGCAGCCCCGCATGAACGGTGTGACACTTTGAGCATGACAGAAAAGTGCTCCCTGAAACTGTCGAGATCATAAAACGTAGGTAATGACGTCTTTGTCCATAACTATATCAATTAAACAATGGATCTGCTGCTGTACGTGCCAAGCTTACAAGGGCGTAACCTTGAAAGAGGAAAAATTTTGCTTACAGATGGCGTCGATGTCGATCCGCAGCTCTCACGAGAACAATAACATTTCGTTGCCTTTGTCACGCCACGTCCTGCGTGCCGTGTAAATTGCCTGACACGTGCGTCAGCGTACTGCTCCACATAAAGCAGAGCTGTTTACTCACAACACAACGAGGTCGGCGACAACAAAAACCAGATTTCATTTCTTTACATAAACATGCTAGTTTATAAATAGAAACGTGTGCTAGGTGTTGCAAGAAAGTGTCAGCCAGTTATTGGGACGGGATCGTTGACTCAAGCAGCCGGTTGCCGGCTGCGTAGGAGAACTTGTTATCGGAATTCACCAAATCTTACTGCAAAAGTTCACAATTTACATAAAGCGCTGTGATATAACTATATTAAATGATTCCCTATCGTGTAATAGTAGTTTAGTTTAAGGAAATATTCAGAAGCATTTCTCTTAATATCTGCATTATTTCTAAAAGTTTGTGCTGTAGTCAATAGGTATGTAGTAGGTTTAAATTGAATACAGTAATCCAGAATAAGCCCCAGTGATATAAAAAAAGCTTTTATATTTTGATACCTTTTGATATGCTTTTAAATTATTTTTCCAGCTACATTCTTTGCGATTTTTTGACATATTCAATATACCAAATTATTACCTAATCAAATAGTAATCCTCACTAATATCATGCTAATATCACCGAAATGACTTTACCTATTTGTGTGGTCTTTTTCTTCATTGCAATTTCGTTTTTAACTTGCTGGTCTGTCGTTAACGTCTGTTCAGAGGTCATGGAATGTCATGGAATGGCATGGAATAACAAATCCGTCAGAATACAATATCAAGACTGACTCGTGACATAACGAGTCATAAAGCAAAGTATTAAAAAATATAGAATAGTGTCAAAAACATGGTATATTAATATGTGATATTCAGCCAGTTTCCAACAAAAAAGTTTTAAAGAAAGAGACGTATTACTATTCTTTAAAGTTAAATTAAAAATTAAATGCAAAATTTGTCACTTTGCTGTAGCAGTCTGAAATGAATCAAACTCTCAAAGCTAAGTTCAAATCGAGCTGTTAAGGCTGGCAACCATTCAAAAACATGTAAAAGTTTATTCAGAATTTTAAACAAAAATATTTGTATAAAAATAAGGCGAGTAAGTTTTTAAATGACAACATATCATGTGATTTGAGATTTGATTGACGAGTCAAAACGTAGGTTCGATAGGTCTTTACGGTTAGCAAGCACATAAGACTAAGTATTATTAAAAATTCCTTTTTATGTTCTGAAAGTCGTATACTTACTGACAAAGCTCTGATGTAAGAATATGTAGAGGCGTGAACTAGAATTAACTAGTTTGGCAATGCCGTGGGTCGTAGGTGGTAAATAAATAACCTTCCTATTCAAACGCTCGCTCCAACCAATTACGGAGTGCCAGAAAATGTGTCCACACAGTCCAGACTTTAGCTTAACTTACCAAAGCCATAAATGGAAGCTAACTTGCTTTTGTATCTGCTTTCTCATGTTTAAACTTAACTTAAAAGAAAAAGTCGATTATTTCAAATCAATCATTTTTTTATGACGAACGCATCAATTAAGAGCTTAGTGAATGACTGGACCGCCACCACCAGATGGTAAAAAGTAAGGACGTGCCATTCAATCCAATTTTCTTACGTACGACAATTTTGATACGGTGAAACGGTAACCTTCGTTGTAAGGTTTTTAATAAATTTTTCTATACCTACATTTACAACTTAGCTATTTGTATTAATAAAGAAATTTAATAATACAGGTGTATTAGTAGTATACAACATGCTTACATAAGTTCATAAGTTTCTTGACTTTGTACTCCGGCTACCATTTGTTTGCTACACAACTTCAAAGGTTTCAACATTGAAAGCTTCAATGTCCGCCCTCGTCTTACCATTTGTAATTCTTCCTCAGTTAATATAAAGTTCAAAACGAGTTGTTTGTAACGTCGGAAATCACGAGGCGTCCCACGTGGGTTATAGACAAACTGGCGCTGTTTATCCCGAGAAACGGTACTCTTTTTGTTTGAGTTATAATATTGCGTGCAAAGTTTCTTTTCGCTGGCTAGTACAAGAAGCCGGAAAAACAGATTCACAATCTGATCCTGAAATGCTTTGATTATTCCCCTTGAACAATTTTAAGAGCCATATGGAAGGGGTCCAAGTTCAGATTATTCAGAACCATTTATACGGTTTTATTTCCAATAAAAGATCACTAGAGAAAAAAACCAATACTTTTAAGTGTACTAAAAGATGCTCCAAAGTTTGACCTGTATGTATATGTACCTGTATGTGTATGTGTATACCTTGTATGTATCTTTATCTGCGATTACTATACGTTATGTCAAGTATATCGATTTTTAAAATTGATATAATCGACCAAACGTAATGTAATTTTTCAAAAAATTAATTGTTACATTTGGGAGATAGTTTTGGTATTTTAACAACTTCAAAAAAAAAGGTTCACAGTTTGACCCGTATGTTACGTTTGTCCGCGATACCTCACGTTTGACTTAACCAATTTTGATTCAATTTTCATCAGATAAATACTTTTGTTTGATTATTGCGGTTTATTTAGAGACTTAAGATAAATATACAAATACAACTTGTTAATTAGGTATCAAACCCGTAAATTAAAATAACAATATTTGTTATTGTATCTTGCAGCGCTAAAACTAATTTTACTTCTATCAACCGCTTCACAAATTAAACTATTTGACAGTAAAAACAAACATGACAACAATAAAAAAGCGATTGCGTATTGCTTTTCTGATCCAAAGCGTCTTAGTTAACAAGATAACGATATTTCTCCAGACCTATCGACAAGGCTTCATTCTTTTTATCATTACTATAAGCTGCACGCACATGATATGAGTAATTCATGAAGGAAATCCGCCAGTTGCGAGCAAAGTATTATAGGAAGTTCACGAAACATACCTATAACGAAGAACGCGTAGCATATAAGGATAATTTTGTTATAGATATAAAAACCAATTAACATGACACCGCCTGATGGTAAGCAGTAGTGTAGTCCATATGTGAAGATAGATAGTGCATCATGCGATAAATTACCCTAGCTACCTACATCTTGCCGGTCCAAAAAGTACCTTTTCACGCTTCTTGAAAGATCTCGTTGTATCAAGGAAGGAATACGTGTTCCGGTATAGAGTTCCCGGCTCTGGCTGTGCGATAAAGAACTTTCTGATGGTTTTATAGAACTATACACATGTCTGAGTCAATGCTGTCTGTCTCCAATATTATTAACCCAACATGTAGTATTTATTTTACTACGATTCCATTCAGTGAAAATCTCAAAGATATTTTATTTTAAAAGGGCCTGAAATAGAAAGTGAATAATAATGAACATTAATATTATTTTAAACAAAAGTCGTAAACAAAACGTAAACCGACCCTAATGAAGATACTCGTATAAAAAAGGCGAACGAAACACAAACAAATTTACGAAGTATAATGGGTATTACCGCATTTGTGTTATGAATTATGTTACAAAAATAAGGTTTTATTATTATATATAACTATGACTGTATGTAATTACAAGAATGGTTGTTCATTTTCATGGTGGGGCACTTTATTATATATTTTTTATAACATAAACTGACAAAATGGTATTTTCAGAAAGTACAGTAAAAGGGAAAGTACCAAGCTTGGTCAGTATAGCAGAAAAATTAATTACAACAGACTGTCAAGCCCTGAAATGGATCGCCGGCTGAAAATGACGGATGCGACGGGAGCAAGGATCAACGCGGCTCGAATAAAAAAGTGGGCATGGTATTGGATGTGTCAATCACAGCTCGCAACATGGCACTCATGATGTAAACATGAATATAGCACGTGGAATAACTTCATAAAAAATACAACAGCTTAATACAAAGAAAGAATGAATGAAAGTTTTTTTTTTCTGTCCTCGCAATAGTATGGAAGTAAGTTCTCATTTTATTCTCATATGTATCTACACCAATAAAACCTTTGCGTAGTTGCGCTCAGAGTGCTTTCATTTTAAATTTAGAATGCAGCATTTATTTTCGATTCCATGTCATCCATGATTGAATTGAGTCAATAATAATCCTACTAATACGGGAAGAAATAAATCTGTTTCTTGGGAATATTATATATATAATTTTAACGACTGAATTATTCAATCATTGTAAGGGATTTCACGAGCTTTATTCACATACTGTTATTGTTATTTTTTACACGTTGCTTACAAATAAGCACGAAGTTACTCTTTCATTTCGTGCTTATTCGTAGTCACCGTGTAAAAATAACAAGTAACAAAGAACGAAGGAACATCCATACACTTACTTTTATATGTAACCATGATTCAGTATGGTCACATGCTGTTAATGTTGGCATATTGAGCATTGTTATAGTAATACAACAGAGCGCAGGGGGAACTGACTTCACAACATTCAAAATATTCAAATTCTCAAAAAAAGTGGTAATTTTGAGCAAACATTTTAACTTGGAATCTTATAAATATAACTTTGTTGGCAACGCCGTTATGCTGTCTTCAGGATTTTATCACTTTGAACATCTCAAAAAATGGACGACCGTATGTAGAAAGGTAAAAACAGGAGTTTTTATTACTGACGAGTGACATTGCTTAAATACATTTTTACTCTCACCAGTATTAAGATAGTTTGTTTAAATTTGTAAGATTGTATGTAGAAGATAAATTCCGAAAAGACTAAGTAATCTTCTTTTAAAAAATCTGTCATTTAAATTTAGAATAGATCTTAATAAAGGACACCGACTATATATCTCATCATATTAGTATATTTGAACGTTTTGATTCTTATACAGTAGAACGAAAAAACCTTAATTCCACAAAAAACTCATCCAGGCGAAGCTAGTAATGTAATAAATCAAGATTTATTCTGTTTAACTCTGATATATTCATTGGAGGCAACTACATCGAATTACACTATCTATACGTATGCATCACGTCCTTCCTGTTCGAGCTTATCTTGTAACTGTGAAGATACTAGAGGCTGAATATTAAGTTAACAAGGTTAAACTAAATCACTGCCTACTACTCTGAAGTTTTCAGGTCGATGAAAGTTAGAGATACAATATATTTATTTTTATAATGATCAGTCATTCCTTGAGATATACCAAAAATAAATATAGTTGAATTTATCGATTAACCTGTTTAACAATAAGCGCTGATGCTTAAATTCAACACGATTGAAAATGGTGTAGAAATATATAATATATGTTAAATTAAGAAACAACATGAAAAAGAATGTCAAGGAAGATCTATGAAGTACTAACCTATCTGTTTTTGGAACATTATTAATACGTAAATAATCTTTGATGAATCGGGAAATCCTATTAAAATCAGCCAAGTAGTTTTTAGTAATTTACTAATGTATTTCTAAATCTACTAACGGAGGGTACCTGTTACACTCTTCTAGAGTTAGAAAGGGCCAAAACCACGTTTGGTAGATGGACATAATTAAGTCAAATTGCTAGTAATTTAATACTAGCCATGTAATAGCATATAGTGTAGATTAAGTAGATGTTATTCTGAGAAGACACACATCACTAAATCATAATTAACTGAAAGTAAATGGCTGTTCGTGATATTTATTAATATTAATGTAGATGGTAAAAATAATAACGATACAATCCAATTATGAGGTAAACATTCAGCTTCGTCCGAGGTTCTCGTGGCGTATACTTTCTGCTCTGATAAACTCAGAGGTCATGCATTAAACGACTCTAACTAAAACATTTTTAATTAATACAGTAAATGATTTAAATTTGGCTTTGATTTTTACCAAAATACTGTGAAGTTATTAAGAAATTTTATGCATTTTTATATCGAAACAACGATAAAACCCAACGTCATTTCGAAGATAAGATTAATAAATAATATGAAATAAATCAGATATGATAAGGAAATGTCATGACTTGTCGTCAAATATTGATATATGAAAGTATAATCAATCTGCAGTGTTCAGTGAAAAGTATATTCCATCATTTTTTTATTACACAACACAGTGGAAGACTTAATCCACGATTGATATTTACCATATTGCGAATTATACAAAAAATTTCGCTTTATGAATGTTTATCAATGGATTTCATATAACAGTAACTGTGATTACCTGACGAACGTAATATACAGATGATAAGATTCCATCAGGTCGATATTATCGTCACAGGACCTACAGAAGTGGTCCTTCCTTTAGCAAAGATCCTCTAAAATTGGAGATGCTTTCGACGTTGTTTTTAAAGGTTTCATTTTGTTGATCGAAGGGTTTTTTAGCTTGCCTTAATTGTTGTGACAAATTTAGTAACAGATTATTTACCCCTTTCCAGTTTCCTGGTACACACATTGATCAAACCAATAACCAATAGTTCTGACGACAATACAATTTAATTAACTCTGTATCGTTGTAAATCCAAGATGGCCGCCGTAACACTACTTTCAATCTAAAAGATTTGACTATGAAAACTTTGTAAACAATAAAAATTACAAATCTAAGACGGCCGTCCGTATAAAACGACGGATTTTGAATTTGTTTAAATCGCCTTACCTATCGGTAATGGGTATCCAATGAAAGGGATGAAGATCCCTTGGGGAGGGTCCTTGAGGAGGGTTCATAGACAGTGCATGGCGGAATGAGAAATATTAAGTAAAGAAATAAATCTATCACATTATAATTATCTTCAAGTACTTAAAAAAATAACCTTTTTTAATAGAACAGATTTAAGAAGTATTATAGGAATCTAAGATTAAATCAGTGAAAATGAATGTAGGGTTGCTAGATGGTATCCAAAAGGAGGACATGTCCTCCATTTTATGTTTTGTCCTACCGTCCTCCCTTAGCTACTGTAAGTCCTCCTTTTGGCTTATTTTTGTATAAGCGCACATAACGCAAATGTGGAAAGTTTTTTAACTGATTAATACTCAGTGGAGCAAAGAGAGGAATAGACTACGTGTGCAGTCAGTTAAATCTGTAATTCTTACTCAATAGAACTTCAAAAACATGATATCTGAAGATTTTTATAGTTAAAAAACCAAGAACTTCTTTCCAAAATTGGCAGCTCAGCTAAATATGATTAAAATTAAGTAAAATAATATAAAAAATCGTATAATTTCTGAGTGTCAGAAATTAAACGATTTTTTACAGAAAATCCTTCTTTTTAGACTCATCAGTCCTACTTTATCAATTTATCATCTGGCAACCCTAGATGAATTAGATTATACAAAAGAATATAAAGGAAGTTTTTTGACAAATAAAAACTCAATAGCTTTTTAAGACCACCCTCTTTTACAATTTTCTTAAGTCTTTTTCATGTTTCTTAAGTGGCAAATTTTAAGCATATTTGTTTTATTTTAACGTAAAACATGCGATTAAAATAAGTCAAAAGTAATACACTTTTGACTTATTGACAAGTGCCAACTAACTTGACTGTCCTAAAAGTCATTCTATCCCTTTCATATTGAACAGGAATAAAAAGATGCAAATAATTTCAATTTATCTAGTCTGTGCACAACGTAATATGTGCCAATGGATTTATAAGCTGCTTTACGACTTTTTATATCAACTGTATAAAGGTCAAGCTAGATCATTATTGCATTAACATTAAACGTTGGATGGAATATATTAAATCATTTTATATGTTTTAATTCATTGGAAATACAATACATTATTACAAGCGTAAACGTTACACATGACTATAAATAATTGGAGTTACCAACGGTTAAATGTTTTTACAGAAGATACAAATAATAGTCATATTATATTCTCTTTGTGAAAAATACTTTTTTTCAAAATAAAACAAGAATAAAAGTTGTTATAAAAATAACAGAAATGACCTTGTCTTTCGCAAAGCCCAAGTGGGCGTCAATTCACATCACAAACAAAACAATCTCGGGCGGCGGGTTAGAGGTAAATACACTTTAATGAGCTAAGATTGTAAATATTATACCTACTTTTCACTGCCATTATAAGTTACATTGAATACTTTATGTCTTAATAAAAAATACTGAGCTGTACTACTGCTAGATAAAAACATGAAGTGGTCTTATATTAAAATTGATATATCGTATATGAAGCTATAAAATTACCACACTGATATAAATTCTGAAGACTTCTTCAAACTTGGTAGTTTTTTCATTGTATTTTACAATTGTATTAATAAAATTCAAGAAAGGTTGAATAAAAAATGGTGGATTTCGTTATTTGATCGTAGGGTAGCTTGCAGTTATCTTTGAGTAATCCTTCCCAATTTTTTCCATATACCCTCATGCGCACGCATACTGGTGTGAACAGTCGTTGTTCAAGTACGTTCTGAGCGGACGGTTTATAAACACTGATTGTATATTCACGCTTTTTAATTGTGATAAGAACTATATTTATCGAGTAGACTCCGTGCTGTGCAGTGTAGTGCAGAAGTTGCAATTCCCCTGGGGAACACGAAGGAGGTGACTGCTGAAATACAAAGGTTAGTGCGCATGTTCTCCTATCCTTTTTTCCATGGTTCTTTCTCATGTGTTCTTCGTCCCTAAACCACCCAGAGATAATTGCAAGTCAAAAATAAATAAAAACAAATACAGTCCACTACTTTAATTATATAACCAGCTCATGGTGGAAGTAAATTTTTGCACCACCATATATTTGGTCACTTCGGCCGAAGCCTTATTTCGAATTTTTATTTAAATCAATTCATTTTTCTGAAATTAATTTATAAATCACAACGCTAAAATAACTTTACGGGCGCAGTACTGAGTGAATGAAATGGTTTGTCTTTTTTAGATTTTTTATCCCCGCACCGACAGCTATTCCTTTGTTTTTTTTTCATTTCCGCTTCGCATTCACATAGTACAAGTACCTATTGGTTATTTCATTGCAATATTTATTTATTATTTATTTGTATCATACATGTTTAAACGTGGTTAGTTACCCTCCGCCATTTTTTTATATGTTCGTTCGTTCGTACTTTGAATAACATCGATTATCGGCTTCTAGATTTTTCTAGTATTCGCCAACCGCCAATTTTATTTAACTCTCTATAGTTTTATCATTCATATCATATCGCTCATAAGTTGCCGTATTACTTTTCTATACTAAGTAACAAAAATAAATAAATTAAGGTAAATAAAGTAATTTAAAAAAGAAATTTAGTTAGCATAATTTAATTAACATAATCTAGTTAACATAATTTAGTTGACATAATTTATTTATTGTTGTAACTTTAACTATATTAATAATTCTCTGAACAATCCTTTGCTATACTCAAATGCAAATTTGATTAAATAGTTTCATAGTTTTTCTTCAAGTTAATCGCTTAACCAAATACAATGGTTAAATCTAAGAAAAGGTTAAGCGAAGGTTTCAGTGGTGATGATTATGATATCAACAAAAATCAACTTGCCATTTACATAGTCAAACGCGATGTCATTTTCAAGCGTATGGAAAATATTTATGAGCTTGCTCAAAAATCGGAAAAAGATAAGCAATATTACAGATCATTTTGTGCCAGTGCCTCAACAATAGAAAATTTACGTAGCGATTATCAAGAAGTATTAGATTCATATAATTTATTAAATTTACAATTGCATTCCAATACTGAAGTTGATTATGATTCATGGACGTCATTTGAAGAAATGTACTGCTATGTCAAACAGGTTTTATCAGAAAATGATAAAGATAATTTAAGCCCATCACCGAAACATCTAACAAAAACCAAGCCGCGCCTCCCGCCAATTGATTTAATGTCGTTTAACGGAGATGTCAGGAATTGGTCATTGTTCTACCAACAATTTAAAAGTATGATTCATGATAACGAGTCGCTTACCGATAGCGAAAAGGTATTTTATCTTGTAGGCAAATTAACTGGACAAGCAGCATCAGTCTGCGCGGGATTAGCTCCTACCGCAGAAAATTACATAATTATTTGGGAGGCTCTCGTACAGAAATACGATGATCCTCGCTCGCTCGCCTGCGCTTATCTTAACCAATTGTTACATTTTAAGCCTTTAGTAAACACTAGTTCAATTGGTCTCGATTCCTTTATTAATAATTTTAACACGTCTGTAGAAGCCTTAAAGCAATTAAAACTTGATGATTTAACCGATTTTATATTTTTACACTTAGCAATTCAAAAGTTAGACCCAGAAACAATAAAATTATTTGAATTAAATTACCGTAAAGAAAAAATACCTACTTATAAAAATTTAATACAATTTATTAAAGAACAAAGTAAGGTCCTGTCTCGGTCTATCGCTACAAATAGATCGTTTGATCACTCGCACTCGCTTCGTAAACTACCAGAAAGGAAAATTCCAACACCATTCACAAAATCTTTTGTTAATACTGACTTAGGGTCGGGTCCAAGTATTACAAGCGGAAGCGACAAGTGTTCATTGTGTAACAATAATCAACACGAACATTTATATTTATGTTCAGCGTTTAAAAAACTCACTCCATATGAAAAATATAATTTTATTAAAAACAATCATTTTTGTAACAACTGTTTAAGTGTAAAACATAAAACTTATGCTTGTACTTCTAAGCATAATTGTTCTCATTGTTCCATGAGACATCATACTTTGTTGCATTTTAATTCAATAACGAATTCTAACTGCAACTTCGGTGCCAACGCAGTAAGCGTATCTGACTGCGTGTCCTACCCCGCTTCCGCTTATAACGCGACCGCATCACCACGTTGCGAAACACTTGTAACTAATTCTCCCGCTACGCAGACTAATAATTTGAACTCTGTGTCTATAGCACCAAAGATTAATTTAGAATCACCGCAACTTAAAGAAAAT
The DNA here is from genome assembly GCA_943193645.1 of Acentria ephemerella. Taxonomy (NCBI): domain Eukaryota; kingdom Metazoa; phylum Arthropoda; class Insecta; order Lepidoptera; family Crambidae; genus Acentria; species Acentria ephemerella. The sequence goes on from OW971876.1 coordinate 12,042,050, forward strand.
AATACATCATTGTGCACCCTGTCTTATGATAATGGAAATAGTTCTAGATTTACAACCTTATTAGGAACCGCAAAAATTAAAGTTATTGATTCTTCCAACCGCACACGTTACTTGAGATGCTTAATTGATCCAGGATCTCAATGTAATTATATTTCCGTCTCTTGTTGTAAAAGGCTTTCGCTTCCTTTTTACAAACAAACCCGCTATTCGCAAGTTCAAGGCATAGGAGGAGCCTCACAAAAAATTATTGGTATTACGACATTAAGGTTCACATCCCGATATGACGATAGGCAACAATATTCTGTGCAGCCCATGATCGTCGATCAGATTACGTCACAGCTACCAGATACACGCGTCGACATCTCGGCTATGCATTTTATTCACAATCTGCCGCTTGCTGATGATGAGTTTTCACAACCCGGTCCTATAGATATGCTTTTGGGTGTAAATATTTATTGTGAAATTTTACTTTTTAATAAAATTAAAAATTCTACCGATATGCCCACAGCATTTGAAACTACTTTGGGTTACTTACTTATGGGTGACGCTCCTATAATTTCGCCGCAGCCTTCTCGTGCTACTCGTGCCCTCTGCACGTTTACGTCCGAACCGTTACAACAAATTGTCGAAAAATTTTGGGCGATTGAGGAATTGCCCTCGCGCACATTTTTGAGCCCTGAGGAACAGAAATGTGAAGCTATTTATAGTTCTACAACTATTAGAAATTCTGATGGTAGCTACTCCGTCGATCTACCGTTTAAAGATGATCCAAGTAAGCTCGGCGACTCTTACAAAACAGCTAGAAGGCGTTTCTTATCATTGGAAAGAAAATTCGATAGTGATTCGGATCTAAAATTAAAATACGACAAAATAATTATTGAATACCTAAATAAAGGGTTTCTTGTCCGCTCACCTGATAGGGATGATCAACCTGGATTTTATTTGCCGCATCATCCTGTAGTACGCAACGATAAAACAACTACTAAAGTTCGTCCCGTCTTGGACGGAAGTGCCAAGACCGATACGGGATTATCATTAAATGATATTTTGTATTCCGGCTGCAATTTACAGGCTGACATTTTTCACATTCTTTTAAACATTCGAATTTACCGCATTGCATTTTTTGCAGACGTGAAACAAATGTACTTATGCATTCATACAAATGCACCGCACCGCAAATTTCAACGGATATTATACCGTTTTTCTAAAACTGACCCGATAGAAGTCTTTGAGTTTACTCGTGTTACGTTCGGACTTAGGTCTTCCCCGTTTTTGGCACTCCGCACACTACGTCAGCTCGCTAGTGATGAACGGCACGTGTATCCAACTGGTGCTGCCGTGCTAGAACGAGACGTTTATATGGACGATTTAGCTTCTTCTGCTTCTTCTGTCGAGGAAGCAGTCAAGACAGCAGACGAATTGATCCATCTTTTTAAGACTGGTGGATTTGATTTAGTGAAATGGACCTCTAACTCACTCGAAATGCTCAAGCACATACCAGAGACGCACCGACAGTCTGAAGATATTTCCTTTGATGGCGGAAGTACCTTTAAGATTTTAGGTTTACGCTGGTTGCCAGCACGTGATGCCTTTATTTTCCAAATATCAAGTCCGCCGCTTGTTTGTACGAAACGTGCAATACTGTCAGCTACCGCTCGTCTGTACGATGTCTTAGGGCTCGTCGGACCTATTATTCTTTACGCTAAATTATTAATAAAGAAACTTTGGCTGCTCAATCTCGATTGGGATGATTTACCCCCTTTGCATATAATGAATTTATGGCAACAATATTTGTCAGAATTACCGCTAATATCACAGCTTATTTTTCCGCGTCACGTAGGAATAGAACCGCAATCTAGAGTATCTTTAGTTGGTTTCTCAGATGCCAGCGAATCTGCTTATGGCTGTGTTATATACTTACACGTTGTAAATGGTGACCGGCCTCCAATTGTAACAGTTATTTGTTCTAAATCGCGAGTCGCTTCTGTTAAGCCTAAGATCACTTTAGCCCGCTTAGAGCTTAATGGTATACTATTGCTTTCGCGACTACTTAGATCTGTTCACGACATTTTAACAACAAGACATAATATTAGAGACATTTTTGCCTTCTCTGACTCTGAAGTTGCGTTATGTTGGTCAGTCGCTTCACCGCATAGATTTGACACTTATGTGGCAAATCGTATCTCACAAATTCAGTCTAATATCGATTCTGTGAAATTGTTCCACGTACCTGGAATACAAAATCCAGCAGACTGTGTGTCTCGTGGTCTTAAACCTTCGCAACTCATCCAAAGTGATTTGTGGTTCAAAGGGCCGTCTTGGCTGTCTAAACCAGTAGAATTATGGCCTGTACAGAGGTTCATACCTAACAAAGCGTCATTGCCTGAAGAAAGAACTGTTTCACATGTTACCACAGTAAACGAAAATGAAGGTCCTTTATTAGCACTAGCATCTCGTTGCTCTACTTAGAACAAGCTTATTCGAGTTAGTGTTTATATTCTTCGGTTTATGAAAAAGCTTCCGCGAAATGATGTCATTACAGCCGGCGATTTAATTGCTTCTGAGATAGAAATTATTCGAGCCTTGCAATTAGTTTATTTTTCCGAAGATATTAAGAATATTTCAAGAGGAAAGCAGTGTTCCTCTAGACTTTTAAAACTATATCCATTTCTATCTAACGATATTTTGCGTGTGGGTGGACGTTTATCAAACTCGTCACTGGATTATTCATCAAAGCACCCAATTTTATTACCGAAACAGGGACGTATAGTTGAACTTTTAATTGATCACTATCATCGCGTGAATTGTCATGCTGGCCCACAGTTATTAACCGCTTTAATTAGATCCAAATATTGGATTATATCCGCTAGACGTCTTATTCGACAGCGCATACACAAATGTAACACTTGCTTCAAGTTGCATCCGAGACCTACATTTCCTCTAATGTCTGATTTGCCTAAGTGCAGATTGGAACAGTGTAAATCATTTTTGCATACGGGAACAGATATGGCGGGACCACTGTACGCTATTCCTTACCGTAAGCGAGGCATTAAGTCTGTCAAGGTCTATATATGTCTTTTTATATGTCTTGTGACCAAGGCAGTCCATATAGAACTCGTTTCTAATTTAACTTCTATTGCCTTTATAGATGCATTCAAACGTTTTATATCTCGTCGAGGTCCTTGTTCGTTCCTGTATAGCGACAACGGGACGAATTTTGTCTCTTCCAAAGGTTATTTTAATGAACTTCATCAGTTCATGCAATCTGAAAGTTATTATCAGGAATTTAACAATGAACTTGCAAAACACCGCATTACTTGGAAAATGAACCCCCCTACTGCTAGCCATTTTGGTGGAATATGGGAGGGAAATATTAAGAGCGCGAAGGAAATGTTATTTCGGGTCATCGGAACCCAACTTTTCACTTTGGAGGAGTTAACGACTATTCTTACTCAAGTAGAAGCAATTCTCAATAGTCGTCCGCTTTACGTGCTAAGCTCCGACCCGTCGGAGCCACTTGCTCTGACACCCGCGCATTTTTTGACTACTGCTCCTTTAGAGCATCTCCCTGCTGCGGATTTATCCAAAGAACGAACGAACTTATTGTCACGTTTTTTTTTGATGGATTCTATTATACAATCCTATTGGAAAAGATTTAAAACAGAGTATTTACATAATTTGCAAATGCGTGAAAAATGGAATACTCCGTCAAATCCGATCACAGTTGGTACTGTGGTGTTATTAAATGTGGATAACGCTCCACCTTTACAATGGCCTTTGGGTATAATCACTAACGTATATCCCGGAAAAGATGGTGTGATACGTGTTGCGGAAGTGAAAACAAGGACTGGCCTTTACAGACGCCCAGTTGTGCGCCTGTGTCCCCTTCCTACGCAGTAGTTTATTTTTTTATTTTTTTATTTTTTTTATAAATTTATTTATATTTTATATGTATTTTTTATCTGCCACTTACAGATATACTTAGTTTTCTTTAGGTCGCTTAATTGCTATTAGTTCTACATACATTTATTTCTCTTTTTTACATTTTTTTTTTGAAGGGTTACTTCAAGGCCGGGAGAATGGTGGATTTCGTTATTTGATCGTAGGGTAGCTTGCAGTTATCTTTGAGTAATCCTTCCCAATTTTTTCCATATACCCTCATGCGCACGCATACTGGTGTGAACAGTCGTTGTTCAAGTACGTTCTGAGCGGACGGTTTATAAACACTGATTTTATATTCACGCTTTTTAATTGTGATAAGAACTATATTTATCGAGTAGACTCCGTGCTGTGCAGTGTAGTGCAGAAGTTGCAATTCCCCTGGGGAACACGAAGGAGGTGACTGCTGAAATACAAAGGTTAGTGCGCATGTTCTCCTATCCTTTTTTCCATGGTTCTTTCTCATGTGTTCTTCGTCCCTAAACCACCCAGAGATAATTGCAAGTCAAAAATAAATAAAAACAAATACAGTCCACTACTTTAATTATATAACCAGCTCATGGTGGAAGTAAATTTTTGCACCACCAAAAAATATAGAATTAAAGTAGATATCTTGTCTACAGTTTTACTGAACTAATATTGATGCTTCGGGAGTCAGAAATCTGAGACTCTGTAAAGTTTTACTATAGTTATTAAACCAAACCACCACCATCAATAGCCGTTTTTAACACTGCAAGGAGGAACTTAAGTAGTATCCTTTTTTTGAATGACTAATGCTGTTGACCGCAGATGGCCTTTACAGCGATACCGGGATTCAAAGAGGCGAGAACCTTGGAGAGTCCTCAAGCCTAAAGGGGCGATTTGCCTCTGGAGGATTTCTAATCGACAGGCATCACCTGCAGGGGAGGTGTCCCGCTGTCTCTTAGTGTTTCCAAGGCGCTCGAGCTGTGAGGGAGCGACAAACCTGCCTCTAAAGGCTCAGAAATCGGCTCAGGCGTGTCATGTCTTGGAGTTAAGTAGTAACGTTTAATCTGTGGTTTACACACTCCTTATCTCACGCGCCCACCCGCGCCCTAATCACTCACTTTAATGAATCATCTATTACATCGCTGTCTGGAGAATTGACCTCTTTCTTCAGACGTAAAAATATTTACCGTCCATTATCTTAAATGAGAATGTTTTTTTAATTACTTTCGCAGAAATGTTAGCTTATTGGATTGGACCAAATAATAAAGACCGGAGAAATAAACACTTTCATTGGATAGATCTATGTAATGTTACTAAGACTCCTCTCCGAAATCAACAATGTTTTTATAACAAATATTAGAAAACTTATGTAAAACACTAAAGTTAATGTGATTAAGCTATTTTAATACAATTCCTTTTGACTACATTTAAACGACGAACACAAATACAATTATCCATCACCTCTTTAACCTCGCATGAGGCATTCATTCGTGTAAATACATTTCATTTCATTTATAGTCTATAATCAGTCCTTATAGTAATTCTTAAGTCTATATTACCATAACGATCATTACGAACTACTCTCATATTTATTTTAAACTAAGGACTTTTTTCGGAAAAAGATCCTCCTTTACTCCAAAATCGGATACTACGATGAGAGTTGAATGATTTTTTGAGAATTGGTACTAAACTTGAAGGTAAAATATCACTGCTTGGTTTTTAGTGTGTGCAAACTAATCCTTTTAACGGCATTTATCCCAGCGAAAAAGGGTGGCAGTCTCCGACTTTATAATCAACGAGAAAATGTGTTTGCGCGTGCCCAAAATTCTCCTAATTAATTCCCCGTCAAAACACAAATACTTACATTTTAATTAATATTTCTTTCTCTTGTTATTAAGATATGTATGATGGTAATCAGTAAGATTTAAGTTTCTAAGCCTAACGGAATGTCACGGCACAGTTCACGTGGATACCGTAATATTACGACCGTGTAATATGCAGCCCCAGTAACAGTCTCAGGGTCTCATAAAAGTAGATACTTAATTGTACTTGTATGATCACCGAAGCTTGTTACCATTGACTACGTTCATTGTTCCCAACGTGTCGAACTTGTTATCTGTTGTACCAGTACCTGCATCACTGTAACAATTTGTCGGGGATAGTGCAAATCTGCGTTACTAGCTTTGGATAATTCTGTGTTTCTGACAAAATGAATCTTAGAATCTTAGCAAAAGAATCTTAGCAAATTTTAACCTTCCTCTGTGAAACTGAATTTAGTGAAGTAGTTAGTAACTTTATCTATCGTAGTCCGCGTATCCAAATACTTACGACGAATTGTTGACTTAAGTTTAGAATTAACTACTTTATTTTTCACCAGGGCTAATGAGATTAGAAGTAAATCTTTTGCCTTAGGAAAGTTGATTACAGTTATGATCAAAACTACTGATCTAGTTTTAATAACTTAAAGTTTCAGATTTTTACAGTTAATTTATTGTAAAAATTTGAGCATCAACTCTTAAAATTCCAAATATCAAAAAGAAGGAAAACGTTATTTTTCCGTCGTGTTATGCTAAATTGAAAAACTATGTTTACACAACCAAATCAGACAAACTAGGTAAACAAAAGCAAAACAAATTAAATATAAAATCTCATAATTTTATTTAAGTTTTAAATAAGTGATTTTTTAATATGTTTACAGTATATAATGTTTTAAATAATTGTGAATATCCAATTTCTGCACTTACAAGACCCTATTACAGTAGTAATAATGATAAACGGCGGTTTAATAACGCTCGTAATATTAAAAAGAACCGAGCTGTAAAACTGTGCCCAAGCACTTAGATTGATGAGAGAGGACTTGTACCTAAGAGCACTCTAAGCATAAGTACGTAATATGCGGATTTTAAACCTTTTGGGTTAAGTATAATAAAAATGTTAATCAAATCTAACATGTACTGATCTTGATGCCGGCAGCGCAGAGACTGATAGGTTAGAAGATCCTTGAAGAGATCTGTGTAGCAGTGGTCTCCACTGACAGTTTTCTTTGTTCTATTTAATTCAGTTTTTGGACGATGAAATTGTAAAATCAATTTGTAAAGTACGTTGAAATACTGAACGAAATGAAGAAATTAAATACAATAATATATTTGATATCCCTTTAGATAAATGCAAAACTGATTTAGTCAATGATTGATTTGTTTAAAATATAATAAAATTTTATGCTACAACTAACGCAATATACCTAAAAAAAGGTGTAACAAAGATAAAATAAACATTTTTATCTTTGTTATACCTTTGTGTCAGCAATTTGCTAAAAATTAATATATAGCGGTTAAGTTCATATTAAAATAAACTGTTGATTACTTTATTTATTTAGTAAGCCTATATATTTAATAAAGCTGTATAAATCAAGAAGATAACTTCATAAGTATATAAAGTACTCATTTCAGTCATTGATAAATTTAGAAATTTCAACTAATTGATACAAATGGGACCAATTAGTCACACGGCTTCATTACACTTAAATTAAAAATACGACCTAGACGACCTTCGAAGCAGTCATAAACATTGCATACATACTCATTGGTCCATGAATAAACAACGAACCATCACATATTCAGCAAGCATATAAAAACCAAAAACGTATCACAAGCATTGTGCCGAGTGCTTCTAAATAATTCTAGGGTCCACAGACTTGCAACAGCCTAATGAATAGTTTAAGACAGAATACGTTTTTATTCTGTTCTTGTATAAACTTGGAGCCAAATCGCTTTACGTTGAGAGCAGGCGACTCGTGAAAATATACGGCCTCCTTATTCATTGAACAGCGGAAACAAAGATCAAGGGACTAGAAATACAACTTGTTAGTTCAGCTGAAAATATCTTTATGGGTTCATACAAAGTTAAGCTTATGAAGGTAGTTTTCTTCTATGAAAGAGTAAAGAGCTCTTAACTCCTTTATATTTTCTTTTTGAGGGATACTTATCGTGTAAACAACAAGTACTAGTACATTTTCTAAAAAGAATAAAATTAGAAATATACTAACTAGTGTGATAAACATTCAACTACGTTATATAGTACAACTAAACCTTAACGCCAATATTTATTTACTTTTTTCTGTAAATACGTCATCTTTCATGAAAAGAAGGCGTGGTTTTCAGTAGTAATTCTTCCTATTTGGTCTTTTATATTTTAGATGTGGTTATTAGCAAAAAGTATATGTGATTGGTGTGCAAATAAGATATCTGTCATCATTTATTTCCATACTCGCGGTCCCTAAGCTTAGTATATCTGTCAAATTCTGAAACAAGGGTCTATTTTAACAAGCTTACATATCGACTCATACTACTGTCAAACGAGATTTCATAAATTTAACTACTAACTCGACATAAATTAGAAATCTAAGTACTCAATAAATTATTCACTAACATACTACATACAGAAATTTGTGTAATTTAACTTATCACAGAATTTAGTCACGAATATGGATCACACTTATAAATGCTCTATAGCATTCAAAATTTTTATTTTTACTTAAAATGAAAACATGAACACTTTATCTTCTTAATTGCTCTGTATTATATAAAAAGTATTACGACACTGAATAGTTTTGATACTACGACAAAAGGCTTAACTATACGAAAAAAATAACTGATCAAATAGGTAACACTTACCTTACCTTTGCTTTTTTATAGTTGCAAGTGATATGATAAATATTAAGATAAAAAATAATATGAACATTTCAGATGAAATATAAACCATTAGGTTTTTCCATAAAATTATCTACTTACGAGTAGATCGATTGTTTTGAATACATAACATAAAAATTAAAGTAACTGTCAGTAAACTGATTCAAAAAATTATCGTCTTCTCGCAGATCCAATGAATATGCAGCAAGAGAAGACGTTTATTTTATCTTAAGTAAGTTTTAACAAAGCTTTTATACGTTCCTTGGTTAGTTGTCTCTGAAGATTATTTATAATAGTTATCTAATAGTTCGGCAGAACGTTTAATTCGACATTATCACGACAATTTAACGCTTAAGCGCGCTCGAATTACGCTCACGTATATTTAAGTACGCCACAATTAATTCTGCTTGGAAACTCCTTGCTAACGTCGGCGAATGTGGAAATACTCACTTTAAATTTGCAGTGTAACTCAGTCGCAAGTTTAAATTATAATTTGAGCACCGATTTAGGTCTTTAGGAGCCATACCTACACAAAATTAAAATGAAATCGAGGTCTAAATGAAAAATTTACTACCTCACTTTACCTTACTACGTCTACCTATTTATGGACTTCATTAAAGTATGGTTACAACAGAGATATTTCAATGATTTGACAGCTTGTATGGTGCTCTGATAAGTTATTACTAGTCCCTGTCGTTTACTACTCAATGTCACTCGTGCCGGTCACCGATGCCATCAATACTCTGTCTTCACATCCAAAACACGCACAAAAGTTATAACGTTTTATTAACGTTAAATATAACACTAGACGTTCTGTCTGATGTCAGATACAACTGAAAATAAATTTTTATTATCAAAAGCAGGTGATACAACTAGTTGCCTCGGGACTGTCTGGTGACTGGCTGGACACGCCCGCCGCTTACCCAGGTGCTAAGGTTAGAAAACGGATTTCTCTTCGCAAAAAAGGCGATATTACAAGTGTGTTTATAGATAACTAGCTTCCTCGTGCAGCTGAGTCCACGTGAAGTTGGGTCTCTCACAAAAGTTATATAGCTATCCCCGATAAATAGACTATAAAGATTTATTCAGTTCCAAACAGTAGTTCGAGAGATCCCATCCCTTACAGCCTCACAAACTTTATCTCTTTATATTAATGGTATAGATGACGTGACTCGTCGAACTCATATGAAACTTGACACAACTGCTCATTAACATTTTTCTAGAAAATCTACTTCAGCACTTCTCACGATCCGGTGCAGTACCCAAAAATTTACTATTACAAACAAATAGAGGCCCCTTCAAGGTTTAACTGTTGCGTTTGATATGCTGTCAACAAAGTCGCAAAGCCATGAGATATTAGTTGCCTTAAATCAGGATTCTTTTTGAAGAGAGAAAAGTGTGTACGTGTACCAACATATTCCTGATGTATTGAAAAATTTAGCTCGACCTGCATTAACAAGATCTTTCCATCTCGCGTCTCTAATAAGCCCTAATACATAAATAATATATAAGGAACTTTGTTACTTCCGAGGAAATTCTATAATTCTATATCTTCAGAGTCAGCTTTAAAACCAATCGTCAGAAATCGATTGCTCATGAGAGAGAGAGAGAGATAGATGTAGATGTTGAGATGTGTTAAACTTACGATTGTGTAATATAATACTAAATTAAGGCATGCTATATATTACATCTATAGTGTAGATGGAATTTTGGTTTTGTTTGTGATAAAAAATATAATAATAAAAAAATAAAAATTTGAAGTTTGTGATAAAATATATATAATTATTATTTATTAACTTTATCTCTGCTAGACTTTATCATACATATATGACATAAACCTCAAATCAGCTCAAAATACCATGTAAAGAAAAACTCTCCGAATTATTCTAAAACGTCTTTATTTTTAGTATTATAAGTAGTGAACGGTAATTGTGGTTAATGTCATAACAAAGTCTAGCGGTGACTCAAAATAAGTTAAATACTTTTCTATAAATACATTTGAATTAAACACGCAATGTCTCCACTCCATAACAAAATGGACGAATAACACAGAAAAGTAATCAATACTGATAAGGTGATATTAACAAAGTGATTCATACCTATGACGGAATGGTTTCGTTCATTGTTTATATTCGTTGTTAAAATGAGTCGGAATATTCAGTTAATTTATTACATGATATTATATTATGAACATAATTTAAATTACTGAAATATATTTCGAAACAATACCATTATCTAGTAGGATCTAATAAGAATACTCGTAACGAAAAGACCTTTTTTGGTGACAAGTATACTTAGTAGTCCTATATACTTGGTTGGTAGGTTTTCGTAAATACAAATCCGGCAATTGTTATAAACTTGTTATATGAAGAAAGAAGTTAATAAATATAGCTCTTATATATATTGCCAATATGGAGACAAATTTATGATGCGAAGATCACCACGTGTGCTTAGGAAGAGGCAAATCCGATCGATTAATTTTAACTTATCGATTTTGAAGTGTAGATATTTACGTAATTATAATTCCAATTGTTTGAATTATTTATTTGATTTAAATATATAAACTTCTTAATTGGATAGAGATTGGTTGGGTCAATTTCCAGTAAACTGCTGCGTTACAATGGAATGGATTTAAAACTGTTCTAAGTACTTTTTGCCCGTATAAGCCCACAATTCTAAAGAAAAAAATATTTATTTGTCGAGGTTATAGCACTAATTATTTTTCCTTCTACGTTGTTTATACAATAGGTATTCAAAGTCCTGCTTTAAAAAGTGGATATAAAACAAGCCATTTAGGTCAATCGATATAACGACAATAACTGAGCCGGTAGCACGCATTTCGCATCAACTATTCATCGACGACCGACATTACTGATCGAAGGAAGATTGTTGGTCATTAATAATGTCGCAAACATTGGATAATTCTTGCTTAGGTAACTCTGCACCGATTACGATTCGCAATCATTAGAGTTCTTCTATTCGAAATCTACGCTACGAAAATTAGAAATTTATCTTTAAGTATAAAAAGCTTTTGAAATACCTACAGTAGGCATTACTTTACAACTCGCGATTCCATGACTTTCTGGTGTTACTTTTTACAGTACTTCTTTTATAACTATTACAAAAACTAGACAACTTACACTTCTCGTGTCAATAACCTGCAGACCAGTTTATGAATTTTGCTAACACCTACGAGGGAACCTATCTCGCTAGAGAGAAGGAAGAATTGTTGTTGAAAGTATAATATAATATAATGTTATATACAAAATAAACTCACAGTTATCCATTTGTGGACACAGTGGAAACATTACTTTAAAACTGGCCATATACGAAATCAAAAGTTATGCACATAAGTGAGTATTTTGTGTTAAACAATCTATCGATGTTTCTTGAAATTAGTTATTTGAACCTTTTCAGATATTTACTGAGCAACATGTTGATGACATATAACTAAAAATCTTTTTTACAATAAGGTCAAAGTTGGATGGGTGGTCGCCAGCATAGTCCATTTGCTAGTCTCTTTTTCTTTGGTGAAAAATACCGGTATATCTTTAGTAAAATATTGAAACAAGGTAATACGTGCCTATAAATGTAATATTATGGTTGCGGTGCTTTATAATAAACTGTTAGTCTCTTAACTCGGTGTTTCATTGACGTCCCAATAACATTTGAAGGTTGCCCTGGGATCCTGGTAACAATCAGACCACCTCAGGATAATACTATGGATTACAAAAAATATTTTGAAAATTGGTTCACAATTGACAGAAAAATCGGTGAACATATATACACACATACAGTGGAACATAGAACCACCTCCTTTTTTAAGTCGGTTAAAAATAAATTTGTGAATCTAAATACATTGCGCATCTGTTACACAAACAGTTGCATAGCTAAATCTTCGTTTCCTGTATAATGCACGTACGCCACTCGGTAACATGCTAATCAGAGCATCTCTAGCTGAACACCGTATTTGTTTGGCAATAATCAATCAACAACATCTTCGGAGGATTTCGTAATTTACCTGCCATCAAATGCGCACAAATATCATTTTTAATAAAGGCTTGTCATGGTTCCAACTTTTGACATAATGGCAAACTCCATTGAGAGACAATCGAAGCCTACAATCCACTATGAGCCAGAGCGGAGGCTTTTTGAGCAAACAAAAATAAGCCCTATTAACTTTTATTGGAACACATTGCCGCTACTTTACACTGCGGAAACTTATTGCAAAATGTCATGATTATAACCGAATACTACCGTCTATCACTATCACCTAATTCCGCCAAAGGAAACTGCCTAAAATAATTTATTTATTATAATCAAGCTAAATAAAAATAACATTATTGTATACACATTTATTTCCGTTTTTGTCAAGGTCTTACAATAAGCAATCATTACTAAAGTCTGAAGGTTTCACTTGTTCTTCCTATTCATAATTGCTTGTGTCTTGAATCTAGGGCGAGGCGTGTTCTAAGGTCACAATCCATATCGGATCTTCCTATAAATTTAAATAAGAGATCCATAAATGTTTTTGAAAAAAGGCACTTCATTTTTGTGCCTACTCATATTGTTATCAATAAATCTTTTATTGAAGTTTATAATGTGTAAATTACGCTAAATGATTCATTAACAATATAACTTGATAACAATATTTTTGTTTTCTGTAAGGATTTTTCAATATAACGTTAAAATAGCAATTAGACAATATAAAGCTTATGTTACTTGGAATAGAACAACAAAACCTTCAATAAAAGAATACACATAGTTTCAAGATAAGTACTATAATGCGGGTAAATTTTGATTAAGACATTATGTATATTTTTGATTTATTTAGGGTGACAAGTCAAGAGTCCCCAGTAATGCAAGTGACATGAGTTTGTCTAGCAGCTCGCTAGATGTACATTGTACAATCAAGTTCTAACAACCAACCACGTACCTTTCTTTTTCGTGTGCCGACTGAGGGTACTGCAGCACCGTCTGCTGTCCATCCATGTCCACTACGCATTGTGTACCGAGCTCTAGTTCTGTAACAACGAAGTTGGATATTTAAAATTATTGCTTTAACGGTGAGTTTGGGTATCAAAAGTTTTGACCATATGGGCGGCGTTGGTGTCATAAATCTACTAAGTATGAGGAGTATGAGTATGTATGTATGTCTGAGTATAAATGTACAAGCTAGTATGATAAGATGTTTTTAGACATTCAAATAAAATGGCTTTCCTTTTTTACTAGAGAAGGAATCCGTTTACGGATTTACCTACCCACTAAGCGGCAAATGTTCTGGAAGCTCGTATTTAAAAAAAGCAAAACACAGTAACACCGCAAAAACCTTTCTATAATTTTTAATGAAAAAGGTAATAATACAATCTGTCTAATTTTGGAGGCGAAAGCTAGAGACTAATTTAACTAATAATTAAGAGCTAATTTAGGTAACCGCATAGAAAAGTATTACACAAATTGAATAGCGTATGTCATCTGATGTCATCATTCGAATTTAGTTCTTGGATCACCTAGACTTTACTAAGCCTTCAGATGCAAAACATGATTATTATATTATTGTATCATATTTTGCTGATCCGAAATAAAAACTTACTAATATATTAGTTACATTCTGTATATCTATTTTCTCTATTGATGTTGTAAATAATGTTATCTTCGTATCTTCGTAACCATTTAAAAAACTGAAACAATGAAAATGAGCTCCTAAAGGACTCGATCAAGAAGTACTATACGCGGAAGCAACTGCAAATGCATTATGCATCAAATTGAACTCTATGCATTAAAGTACATTGTCCGAAATACCGATATTCTAGGTATATATACTGACAGTAACCTTTCCCCTCGTAGTTGTTCGAACCCTCGTAATATCCTCTCTACTTTATAGCCTTAAAAAGATCCCATGTGGTAAAAGAAAAAAAAACCATAAAATGTGTCAACCATATTTTGCTGCGCTGGTAAATAGAAAAATCGTATTGATGATAAAAGAAAATAGTAACATAATCTGTGTGTGCATGAATATGATGAGTCAACCTGAGGTCGATACGTCCGTACTCCGTACTCATAAATCCGGTTCCATTCCGCGCTAGGTTTACGTTGGGCAAACACAATGTCCGCTTAGATGGACGCTCAGACTGGTAACAATTCAATTGTTTCCTTCCTTACTTTTATTCTGCATTGGTCCAGTCAAAAGCGGAATTTTACTATGAACTCAAACATTTGACGCGATTATATTACACTTTTAACCTTAGTAAGAATGCCATTGACATGCTTATTTCATGGCCACTACCTCACGCTTTTAGTTAAAAACTAGACATTCTTTCGTAACATGAAAGGACATTTCAATACACAACGTGATTACGGCGCATTCCCAAAAGAGAGCTAAAAAACTCAGCAGATTAATAATTTTGAAATCCTAGAATCAATTCAACAAAAAATTACGTAAAGGTGTTATGCCGAAAGTGGAACGAGCGCAACAATCACAGTCGCGGATACTCAGGCTCATGCACCATGACGAATAACGGGCAGGTGGATTGATTTTATATTTTAAATTTCAATTACTCAAATTATTATTTTTAAAATAATTCTACTATAGGTATTTAACAAATAAAAATACTTTGAAAATGCTCGAAACATACTAAGCAGAGTTATTCACCTACTTCTAAGATGTATCTTCCTATGAAATGTGACACTGGTTAAATAATCATTGAAAGCTTCCAATCATTAATCATTTAATATTACATACCATAGGATATTCTTTGCGAAACAAGCTTATTGAGAGTGGAAATTAAAAAATAGTATCCTCTTAGTAAAGTGCTGGTAATAATTAGATCTTACTTTAATTAATTTAGAAACAACAGAAGTTAAGCATAATATTTAACTGGTGCAGACTCTACAATTCTCACATTTAAGTATGCTCTTTCAACAACATGAGTAAATCAGAGTCAGCTAGACTAAGAAAACCAGATTCATCAAACGCTATGGAAAAGAAAGCTATGCTATAATTATATTGCCGCCTGACACAGAAAGCATGGTTTTGGCATATAGTTTTGTCTAAAAAATTCTGGAGGGCCTTATCACATAGGGGTGTGTGTGTGTGCCTATGATCTATACGGTCAAGCCATTTTAGAGGAGTTTGAGAAAAACACACGATTTTTATATACTGGATATTATTATTAATGATATTGCTCATGCTAATTAGATATTTAGTATTAGAATAATGCCATGGGAATGATATATTAGTTTTTTTAGTATGGCCTAGGCTAAACACACTACATTGCAAGCAGGATCTATGATGGAATTGATAATTAAATACAGACTAAAGAGTTTGGATAACATTAACTTATCTAAGCAATAATATATTGAGATGTCTGGATTGATGTGACCATTATACATGCCAATCACTATACATTATTATAATCTCCGAGGAACATTTTGGCATAGTGTTTCAAAAGCTTTTGTTCTGATAACTAAAAAAAAGCAACTTTTGTAATGGTTGGTCCCTGGATGATTCAATAAGAATTGTTCTGAGCTCCTCTGTGCTTCAGAAGGAATGATAAGCTGTTGGTCCCTGTTGTTATGGTAATGCACTTTCACCTATCAACCCACATTAATACTAATAGATCTGATTTGTAATAATTGATAAAAGACACTGTTTGTAACGATATTTTTAAGCATGATTACTTAACAAAAACAAAATAGTTCTTGAAACAGAATCAATATATGATTTTTATTAATGTGATTACACAAAATTGGAATTTTATCTAATTAAGACAATCAGAATGAAAAAGAAAGAGATAATTGAAATCTTATAGCTTTTCTGTCTATTATATCTGTGTTGAAATAATTTTAAAATATAAATATAAGAAAAAAAACAAACTTCAAATCTAAAAACATTTTAAAAATAAAATGATCCTCCTAAGCGTTATGTAATTCTTTAATAATATTTTAATTTATAAATGTTTTTATAATAAGCTATCACTGCTAAGTACATATATTTTTTCTTTGAGGACAATAAATATAGTTAAACTTAATTTCTTCCAAAGCTGTGTTTAATTGGTATCAAATTATTGCATACGTTTCATTTCTCATAAATTATTTTGTAACCTACTACTTGCCTCATGATCCTTTCCAAAACATCGCGAGACAATGATTTTGAAAAAGTGGCTTTATTTCGCTAATTAATACTAAAAGAGTATTATTTCGTAAATTTTGATATAACTAGCACATCCAATATAGATATTTATATCTTGTAAAACGTAGTCACTTCCTCAAACTTTATTATTCTTTATTTATTATCAAAATGAAACCAGCTTACCTCGCCTGTTAAAGGGTCGAACCCGAACAGCAACTTTAATCTTATCCGAGGCCATTTTCAACACTTAAATTGCACAAATACAATCAAAACACAACACTTTACACATTAGAGTTTAATACATTATTGCACATATTCACCCATATTCTAAAAAAATAAAATTCATTATTTTACGTTATAATCGCGACGTTCCCGGATTGACACTGTCCGCCATGTTGTTTTTATGTTCGTTAGTGCTCTCCCAACCGGTTATTAAAAACCGGTTATTATCATAATGTTTAGTTGTAACGTAATCAAATAAAAAACATGTTCGATACTTTAATATAAGTAATACGAGAATAAATCATATGTAAAATAATATAAATAATGTAACAATGAACCTCTGCTCTTTCTTATATTTTTTTTTAAAAAGACGATTATATGGTATTGAGATCGAATCTTAAAAAAAAAAGGCCCTCAGTTTAGGCCTAGACAAGATACATTTCGATAATCGCAATCGAATTGCTAATTATAAAAAAGTGTTTGACACAAACTATCGAATCGAGTGTGATCATCAAACCTCATACATTTTTCATTAACCCAGCAATTCGTTGCAATAAATGTGATGCTTCTTGTCTAGACCTCTGGTTGTTAGCTGTCAGCTGAAAGGGATGTATTCAGAAATCACCTTTATGTTACACTCTGTTTCGGATGTTCAAGCTTTGCATGTAACCCTTCAAACATCAAATAAGACTAAGACACTAAAAGAGAATTATTTGACACTATTTTTCTTTTGGTTAGTCTAGGACATTATTTTTTTATTGATCAGAAGAACTAAAATAATAAATAATCGTGAAACTTAAAAAACATTATAGAAACTGATTAAAATTAGCATATCATTTTAAACAGTCATGACATAAAATGGGGAATTTCACAAGTTTATGTATTTATTAATAGTCCGTTACTGGGAAAGCAAAGGAAATTGAATTCCATACAGCTGTATTATATGTAATTATTTCTTTTTTTATAGCTCCGGAATACTGGTGTAACCTACCCCTTAACCCCAGGGAGTTTGACAACCAATGACAGGCACTGCCATTCTGTTTATGACTTACGAAATAGAATGCAATGTTTGCGCTTACGAATAAATCATACATAGAATGTTATTTTAATGACTACAATAAATATATATTAATATAATGAAGTTAAAAATATGAATATGACCTATAAAATGACTGAAATGTAATCTCCATAAGTCACTAATTAACCGCTGAATGATGTATCCCATATATTGCACTATATAAAATTCCTTTTGGGCATGAAGCAACATTAATTACATAACAAAAATGTCAGTTCAACATAATATATAAAATAAAATATACAACACTCAACTGACCCCGCCATCACGTGCCACAAACATCATAAGAAGATTTTTTTTTCAATAAATAACAGATTGTTCTACACAAATACATTAGAGCGAAGTAAGAAGCGAACCACTCGGTGGGACTTTGGAACGCGCCGCTGTCAATGTCATTTTTTGACGGTCATGAACTGAATGACAAATCATTTTGCAAAAGTTTGTTTGTTGTAGAACGGAAATAAGTTAGTAATCTCATTTCTCTTGAGAAAACAGTTTATTGAAAAAAAAACAGCATGGCATCAGATCCATTATTTGGCTGGGACCTCACGTTTAAAACAGTTGAAAAGGACATAAAACGAAAATCTGATATTCTTATTGCATTTATACATTGGAATCTTACGAAGAGAGGTTTTCGCAGTATTGGAATAGGTGACGAGGTGTTTATTACACAATATTTCATTTTTCGTTATTATTAAACTAATATATTACGTAAGATCTTGTGATCTCTTTTGTTTGTTTTTAAATATTTACACTATTTTTGTTTATGATATATGTAAGCTACTACCTCCAGTCTATATAGTTTTTAATAAAATTGTACTAAATGTATTAATGTCACGAAACACTTTTCTTCACAGCGCACTTTATCAGGTGATGAAGAAAAGACTGAATTGCTGCCAACTGGTTGGAATGATAAAGAGAATTACACATTAAGATATGTTCTTGATGACAAGCTGTATATTCTACATGGGTTGAACACAGATGGCAATCTCATTGTTAATTTAATGGTATGTACTAAAGTTCATTATTTTTTTCTGTGCTATTATTGTATTATGATGCAATAACTTTAACAATATTGTTCTGAGAGAAAACTGCCTACATATTTTTGTACACAAACAACCTATTTGTCATGACAAGATATAGACATAAACAAGGCAAAGATATAACAATTATATTTCCCATAAAAGATGGTCTTATTGCTAGAAACTATTATTACTATATATTTAGTCATTAAAGGAAACAATATTATCTAATTTTTTGTTTAGTCATCAGACACAGTCTGATATCAGAATTATATAACAAATAATGTAATATTCATCATACTTTACTTATCATAATAACAGAAAGTATAGCACAAACTGTAAAAATTTATGCAATTAAAAAAAGGTTTTATTACTAGTATATATAAATTGGGCCTGAATTTTCATTATGATTGTAAAGTTCTAATTTTATAAGTTTCAATCTTGTCCAACACAGGTCTTAGGATGCAGGCATAACTCTCAGGCATATAACTTCCAGGTGTCCTGTACTGTCTTACTGAATATTCTCCATCTCGAGTTGCCTATAATTTCAGCCTCATAGACCATACTCGGTTGTATTGGGATCAGCCCTTCATTACGGAGAGGATTGTTTTGTCTTACAAGCCTGAGATTTGTAAATTTATTTTTAAATAATAATAATAGTGGTAATATGGTATCTTAAAAGCTGTCTATATTTCATTTACCAAACTTTTCCATAATAATAATAATCTCTTGATTAGGATATTCCATTAACAAATTTGAAGAAATTTTTACAGGAGGATAACTTTTACTCAGATACTTAGCAGATAATTTCCCTTCTAAAAATTTTCAAATACAATAAAATTTAATTATCTAAATCCAGTCACAAATTTATATTTTGTGCTTACTTCAAATGTGGTACCTACATTAAAACTTTGATATAGCTAATTTAATTCTGTATATTTCAGAGATCAGAAGACTTAGCAGTTTCCAATGTAGCTGTCAAAATTGAAGGAACAGTCAAAGAGACAAGTGGGTCAATAGATAAGTTGATACCAAACCATAAAGATCTCATGTTTAGTATCAAGAGGGATCTTATTGACTCAATCACAGAAAGGGCTACAACTACTGCTGAAACACAAACTATGCGGTGTAAGTTTGTTTGTAAAATTAAATGTTTGGATATAAATACAGGCCCAATCTCGAAGACAGCAGCCAGTTCGGCACTGCAGTGCAGGCATAGTATAATTTACCTTAGATTGAATGAAATACCTATTAAAATTTTTACAATTAATTGGCATCTTTAGAAGCGTCGACATTTAATAACGTCAAAATACAACATCAATAGCCCCCCGTTCTTGTGCCGCCGCTTTCCGCGGTGCCGCTGTCCTCTGTCTATGAGGGCAGTCCCATATATCTTTTTACAATAGAAAGTGCTACTTACTATTTCTCAGATATAAATTATCTGAACTGCCAACTCTTTTATGGCTTTAGGTATATTACATATTCATCATTACAATATGGGTAATTTATTCTTCTTAATTTGTTAAGCCATGCAATCCAGGCATAATTGCTGTTAATTTTCTTGAAGCACCCAGAGTGCTCTTGCTCAAGATATTAATAACTAAGAAGATAAAATAAAGAGCATAAAAAGCTTTCTACAATTTTATTCTTATTATAAAATACCCTAATGTAAGTGGTGCTGAATAGTTTTAATGATATAACTCATAAGTTTCTATCTGTAATAAAACAATACAACTGTATTGTCAAATTGACAAATTGTCAACCTATATATTTGAATTATGTTTTATATAAAATTCCATTTTTTTCATTCAAAAATGGGTTGAAATTAAATGAAACATGTTTCAGCCGATGCAAACAACAGAAGGCCAGCAGATGATCCATTAAGAATTCCACCTAGACCCATGCCTGGTGTTCACCCAGATACTCCAGATCTCTGGTAAACGCTGTTATTTTTTATTTTAATAAATACATATCATACCTTTTGGATATAAGTGTTGGATGAAAAAAGCGACAAATAATTTTCCATTGTTTCAGGGATTTACCGCCTGCCCGTATGCCAAATATTGGTCATTCTGACTTAGATCCTTTTGCACCAGCTGGCGGTGGAATGCTTTTCAATCCATTTGGTCCTAGAGGAAACCCAGAGAATCCGGGCTTGGGAATACCTGGAGGACTACCAAGGTAGTGTTATTATTTTTTTAATATAATACATATTATCCAGAACTTGCGATCAATGTTCATTTACCCAATTGTGACAAAATTACGCTTAATATATATTTTTTTAATAAAAAGCTCAGCAAATGAATCAACACCACCTGATGATAAGCAGTAGAGGAGTACATATGTGAAAAATATATTACCGTCGTAATTTTATATATTACGAAGATTACATACTATAACTTAAAGTTACATAGGGTTGCCTTTTTGTATCATAGGTAACACACCTTCAATAAATATATCTTGATGGAATAACAACAGGGATTATGACAAAATTGACAGACTGTAATAATTATTTATTATCATAACAAAATATACATACAAAAGACTATGAAATAATAATTACTTTGATAGCTAACATGAAATTTGTGTTATACTCATTCAAAGTTTGGTGGGCAAGTCAATTGTAAAATAATGATTATGTAGCTGTCGAACAGTGTTGCTCTAGAGAGAGTCAGAGAGAGAACATACACATAACAGCTTATTAGTGTCTAAATAAAACTAAAAATTGCGATTGAATTGGACTGCAAAATAACACATATTCCATCCACATTCGTGATTGTATTAGTGCAACCACTGTACAGTACAAATTTAAAAATTAATTTTATTAGAGTTATAGATGAACAATCCGTGCCGTGTAAATCAAATTATATGTAATAGATAATATTTATCACAAATAGAACTTATATCAAAAGCAATATTTTTATAATTTGTACTGATATCATAATAAAATATTAACAGAAAGTCACCATATATAGAAACTTTGGTAGTTTAAGTGGTGTATGTTTGTGCTACTTGTTATAAATGTTTGATAATAAATAATAAAAAGTTTGATAATAATAAATTCCTGGTTACAAAATGGTGCCTTAACACTCTTGGTCTCATTGTCTGAAGTGATGTGTGACGTCGTTGTAGACAGCGACTCTCAACGAATCAGAGCAGAGATGAAATAGTAGTAGTGAATGACTTCATTAAAAGCTACTCAGTCGCTCATTTAGCGACTCCATCTCAACTTCACTCTATGGCAGTGGCTATGGCATTATGTTGCATACTATACTGGTTTTTTTCGCATATGAACACCTGCTGTCGAATCATTTGTTTTTTTTTTAAAAAAAGGTTTTATTTCCTTAATAAAATAAGTTTTAATTGTTTCAGAGGAGCAGTACCGCCTGGAGCACGGTTTGACCCGTTCGGACCGCCTGGAGGTCACATGCCTGGGAGACGACCGCCACCGCCCGACGCGGACCATCTACCCCCACCTGGATTCAACGACAACATGTTTATGTAGTTAAAATTATAAACATTCAATAAAGTTGATTCAATAAATCGGTATTTCTTTCATTAAATCTACCGGATTCAACACACTCTACCGGCCAGATTAAATATTAAATTACAACAATAATTTCTCATCGTTTTCTTTATTATGTCATCATAATAAAAAAAACGATGGATACAAGGATTATTGTCCTAATAATTTAAATTAAATATTGTAACAAGGGAGGAAATCTCTCGCCATTCTATGACCAAAGATAAGCCTAATAGTTACCTTAATTTTGTTCACCAAAATATACAAGGATTTTCGGGAAAAGAACTAGAAGTAGGTTTATTTTTGGATGCAATGAATATACATGTTTTATGTTTGACCGAACATTGGTTAAGACAACATGAGTGTCTAATATATATTGATAATTTTAGTGTGGTTAGTTCGTTCATAAGAAAGTCGGCCATTCGTGGTGGGTCACTGATACTTTTACATAATAAATTTAAATCAAAGGAACGGAAGGATATAATGGCACTATCTATTGAACGAACAATCGAATTATCATGTGTAGAGTTGGAGCATTTTATAATTGTGTGCGTGTATAGACCTCCATCATCAGACTATGTATTATTTGAAAACACTATGGAAGAGGTACTAAGGAAACTTTGTAATTCCAAAAAGAAGGTAGTTGTCTGAGGCGACTTTAATATCGATATATTGGGTGATTCTCAAACTGTTGTTAGATTTCTAAATCTTTTAATTTAGTTCCTCTTTTCGCAGAACCAGCAAGAATAACGGCCACTACAATTATTTGCTATTCTGTGAAATGGTAAATTTTTAAATAAGTCTATAATAAATCGTTTACGATCTGACCATACTGGGCAGTTGGTGAGTTTCGAACACCTTTATGTTCCAAAAAAAATTATTATTAATTGTAGGCCGGTTACGAAGAGCCGCGTAAAATTTTTTAAAAGTAACATTAACAAAAAAAATATAAATTTATCGTTTCATGAGGATAAAAATGCCAATCACTTGTACGAAAATCTTTTTGAATTAATAAGAACGGAATTTGATTCCGTTTTCACTGAAAAGACTGTAACAATAAATTCATTTAAAAGTAAATTCAGTGATTGGGCCACTCCCGGCATCTATAAAAGTAGAAATAAACTGTATGACTTATATGATCTTAAATCAAACGCTAGTGATACTAAATTCCATGAGTACGTTAAAAAATATTCCAAAATATTTAAGAAGGTATGTAACAATGCAAAAGCTATATTCTTGCGCAATAAAATTATTAATTCTAAAACTCAAATTAAAGCCACTTGGAATATTATTAATAAAGAGACATGCAAACTAAAATCAGAAGATAAAGAGTTCTGTTTAAAATTAAATAATAGTATTGCTGCAACAGATCAGGATGTGGCTGACATTTTTTGAATCTTTCTTTTCTAATATAGCTGTCGCAACCACAAAACATTTAAATTCTAGTACTGATCATGCCATATCATTACTTGAGTCAAGTATTGAGATATGTAAAAGTACATTTAACTTTACTTACATAACTCCAATACACATTTTTAAAAACTTTAAACAAATTAATATTAAAAGAACAAAGGATCTATGGAGCATATCAACAGACCTTCTTAAAATAATAATAAACAAAATATCACCTTACTTAGCACTTATATTCAATAAATGTATTGATGAAGGGCAGTTCCCTGATCTAATGAAATATTGTAAAATCATCCCACTATTTAAAGCAGGTAATAAGAGTGATCCATCAAACTTCCGGCCAATTTCTATCCTACCTGCTCTAAGTAAAATTTTTGAAAAAATTATATTTCATCAGTTGCTGTTACACTTTAACTTTAACAAATTATTCAATGAAAAGCAATTCGGTTTCACTAAATATAGAAGTACTACGGATGCTGGGGTCGCAATCATCAAACATATATTTGATGCATGGGAAAACAAGCAGGATGCTATAGATAACTATATATTATTCTGTGATCTATCAAAAGCGTTTGATTGTGTGGATCATCAAATTCTATTAGTAAAATTGAAACATTACCATAATGCTTCAGATAATTCGCTACGCCTTATAGAATCGTATCTTACGGGTCGAGTACAAAAAGTTAACATAAATGGCACTAATTCTTCCGGCGCGCCTCTGTATATGGGAGTGCCCCAGGGCTCTATATTGGGCCCCTTATTATTTCTAATTTACATTAATGACCTGCCTTATTTTGCTAAAGACCTCTGTGAAATAATTTTGTTTGCACACTTCTTTGATTTTTCAAAACCGACAGACGCAAAGACGTATCTAACGAGGTAAATAGCACTCTTTCTCAAGTTCTACACTGGTTCACGGCTAATAATCTTGTTCTAAATTCTAAGAAAACCAAGTGTATTAAATTTAGTATGCCTAATGTAAGGCAGATCAATATTTGTATTGACATAAATGAGGAACCAATGGAAATAATTAATTCTACAACATTTCTTGGAATTACTATAGATTCCAAACTACAATGGGGCCCACATATTACGGCTCTGGCAGGAAGATTAAGTTCAGCTGCGCATGCAGTTCAAAAAATAAGACGGCTTACTGATGTGGAAACTATTTCAGCTATTTTCACAGCCTAATGTCGTATGGTCTACTGTTGTGGTGACAAGAGTCCTGAACAGCTTCTTGTCTGGCGCTAACAAAATCAAGGCATTCAACGGCTGGGTCATGCCTGTCCTACTTTACACCTTTGGCGTGCTTAGATGGTCTCAGACTGAATTAGACGCCTTGGATCGGAAAGTCCGCACAACTTTGACACTCCACAGGATGCACCACCCGAGATCGTCAGTGATGAGGCTGTATATACCGCGGAGGAATGGTGGACGCGGATTGCTCAGTGCAAAAACCATGCACAACCGCGAAATAGACAGTCTTCGTAATTACTTCCTGGCGAAATCGGAGATCAGTGATTTGCATAGAGCTGTCAAAGAATGTGACAAAGGACTAACCCCTCTCTCCTTGGCCACAGAGCTGAGGCGAAATCTGGCAGTACTTTGTACCTCTGACCGAGAGGCCGTCTGGAGGGAAAAGGAGTTGCACGGAAGGTTCTACAAAGCTCTTCATGAGCGTCACGTAGACTTAAAGAGTTCCGTGCATTGGCTGTGCTTCGGCGACCTCTTTGGGGAAACCGAAGGGTTTGTCTGTGCAATACAGGACCAGGTCATTATGACCCGTAACTACCGGAAGTATATCCTGAAGGATGGAACAGAGGACATATGTAGAGCCTGTCTCCAGCCCGGAGAGTCACTCAGGCATATAACTTCCGGATGTCCTGTACTGGCTAATACCGAATATTTGCACAGACATAACCAAGCCAAAATTCTCCATCTCGAATTAGCCTATAAGTTCGGCCTCATAGGTGAAAAGGTACCTTATTATAAGTACTTGCCGGAGCCGGTGCTCGAAAACGACCGTGCTCGGTTGTACTGGGACCGGTCCATCATTACGGACAGGACGGTTTTGGCTAACAAGCCTGATATCGTACTGATGGACCGAGTAGAGTCGCGTGTGTTCTTAGTGGATGTCACCATTCCCTTCGATGAAAACCTCGTGAAAGCCGAATCAGATAAAAAGATCAAGTATCTCAACTTGGCACACGAGGTTACTGATATGTGGAGGGTGACATCCACTGAGATCATACCAGTCGTAGTCTCAACCAATGGTCTCGTCCCAACTTCTCTTCGCGACCATCTGAAGAGATTGGGACTGGGTGATGGACCAATGATTGCGAGGCTCCAGCGGGCAGTCTTACTCGATAACGCCAGAATTGTCCGCCGATTCCTCTCTCTGTCGTCCTGACCCTCGGCCGTCTGGCTTCCTCTGTCGAGGGGTATTCTCCCATTCCTCGAGCCGTCGAGGGATTGGGAAGATTTAAAATTAATGTTAAATAATAATAATAATAATGTTAAATAGCAGTAAATGATGGAGCCAAAACTATAAATATTTAATAAATAACTCATTCAATAAGATAAAGAGAAATAAATCATTCAATAAGATAAAGAGAAATTTTTGAAATTAAAAAATGTAGTTTTCAATATTATATATATAGCAACCCTAATCTCATTTCAAAAGTGTATTTATAGCAGCAACACCGAAATTCAGTTCAGCAATTTTTTTGTGCGGTGCACACGTTTTCTGCGTGTGTGGCAAATTTCATTGGCTGCTCACGGCTGCAACCGTTCGATTCCTATTCAATGTGTATGGCTGTGGAGGTACGTAATTACCTTATTCAATATTTATTACATTTAATCATAAACAAATCTAGGAATTGCTTACTAAGGTCGTGCCCTCCTATCGAGCGGCGGACGTCACCAGGCGTCGTAATCATGAAATGAAACCATTTGGAATTTAGTTTTAGATAGGTGGCTTTCTTAAATGAATATAGTTTTTTCACACCTTAAGAACGATTAACATTTAAAATTTTCGTAGAGACGCAATAACTTCATGGCCAATGCAATCCTGGTTTTTATAACGTCTCGCCCTTGCCTTGGTAGGGTAGGTATCTTAACGTCATTAAATTCACAATTTACTCGAAAATTTTATATTCTCCTATAGAATATAGAACATAGTAATATTTTATTGCTTTTCAAATCTAAATTAAAATTTTGTTTACGGTATTGCAAGATATAATGATAGATAATTATTAATATTGTAGGTAAAAATAAGTAGACTTAGTATGACTACAGCACTTATGACTTCAAAGAAAATTAAGTTAATAGCTTCTGTTTTCGTTAATCACTCAATAGAAAATAAATTGTCTACGGGTCTTCAATATATTTTAATATTAAGACATTCTGTTTATATTCAAAATAATTATCATGGTTTGTCTTTGTTACAATTTTTATTTTAATAATGAAATTATATGTAAATTATACCAGTGTCTACTAGTTACCTATTACCTATCTAAAGTAATTAAAGTTTTGTCTATTCTATTCTAAAGTAAATCATTTAGAAAAAATAATTCTAAATGTCATAATTTATAAATTAATGTTTAATTAATATGTTAAGTTCTTGAAACTACTATTTTATCCATTGCATTAGAAACACTGAGCTGCTCGTTTCAATTGTCTGTCTGTATAATGTCCATTGTTTTCCTTTCATATAACAGGTTTCCTTGCAGAGCAGCATATTAAAACATTTTTATTTAAATTAATTGTGTAATTCTTATGCCTCTATTATACAACATTTATAGGTGCATATAAAATGTCTCATTTAATTTACAAGAATTGCTTTAATTAAATTAGTATTGTGTCTAAGAGTTGAGCAATTAGGAACTGCAGGATTTTCCTCACTTCGAGATCACTGATTCTTTTTGATCTAATAAAAGGTTTTTTCAAATACCAAGGTTGATATTGTCTTATAAATATGTCCACAATAACCACAGTCACCAACTGTCTCTTTCTAGTTGTATTGTAACACAAGGGTAATCCTGTACTCTAATTTATTTTTCACATAAATAACAGATTCAGGGCCAATATGGTAGATTACTGCTTTTTGTTTATTTTCTTCTATGTATATATGTAAAATAATAGCTGTTGGTTAGTCTTGCTAAAAATAAGAAATGGCTTCACAAATTTAAATATGTTTTATAATGTTTTGTTTCTCTTAAAATTAAATAATTATGTTCATGTTATTGAATAAAACTAATAAATATTACTTTATATGAGACTGTTGGCCTACCATAAAGATTTTTTTACAATGCATTCTAAATGCTTCTAGAGGTTTGAATGTGTTTATAAAATAATGCTTTTTGTCAAGTTTTGTATACTCAGCATGTTTATAGAGACATAATGTAATTAAAAAATGTTAGCACACCTGTTAAAAATATTATTTGTTGAACCAATAATGTAAACACCTGTAGGTGTTATTAGTTATTGTGTATATTATCCTTAAAAATGAAGCTTCTAGATCTTTGTACCAATTTAGGGTCCTTGATATTGAAATTGAAATTCATAATATCTTTTGAGTACTATGTTTAAAACACTTAGCCAATCAAAAGTATGTATAGTACAACCATATGGGCCTTATTGTCAAAGCTATTAAAATGCGACCATTTATTTAATACAGAATAGTTGGAAAATAATAACTTACATTACTTAATATTGCTCAAATAGGAGTGAACAATATTCCCACATCAACATTTAAGTTCATTTCCGGTACCATGTATATGAAAAGGATGGATAGTTTAAACATAGTCCATTTCTTTATTATTTATATATCAGTATACAGATTTATTTTTAGAACCTGTACAAAAAATGCCACATTCATCTATGGACTGCTATTGTTAACAATAGGAATTTTACCTGCTCTAAACAGGTGTTGACTTTTTTATCTTTTGGGAATGTAACTGCTTTGTGTAGATAATCCCTTTCAGGGTATTCGTTTTTATTGTTATTCCTGACTTTCCTTGTTATTGCTATATATATTCACAGAGATGATAAGATTGTTATTTATCATGTACCTAACTTTATGTTCGCTATTGATAATTGATACAGGTTCGTGCGTCATTTACTATTTTGCTTCACGAGGACGTAAATACTAAAATTCCTTAAAGTATAATGAACTAACTTTGACGTCATTCGTCTACTCAGTTCGATATGTTACTACGTATTATGTTTATTTAATGCAATCAGTGCACAATCGTTTTCAACGAAAGATAAGCTTATTAATGCATAGTTTATACTTATCATGGGTTCCTTTAAAAGAGGCTTGAAAAAGCACTTTTTGGGCCAGCAAGGCGAGGGTGGCTAGGGTAGTATGTCGCATGCTTCACTAGCTATCTTTACAAATGGATTCCTCTACTGCTTATCATCAGGTGGAGTCGAGTCATTTACTGACCTTAATATAAAAAAAATTGCGGTATAGTTCCATTTAGTATTATCTGGACTAAAAAACAAGGTGTAATTTTGTGCAGACGCAGCTAAATATATGGTGAATGAATGAGTAATCGTGTTTCATTGTGCAAAGTTGTACAAAAAAAAGTCATAGACAGGCAGGAACCCTGGATAGAGCATCGACCCGGCCTTCACTAACGTGTGTTGACCCTGCGCCCGCACTGGTCCGTTACCCCGAACACGCACGATCTTAACCGAGAACTTACGGGGCTGAAGGTTCAACACAGCACCGCAACTAAACTACTATTTCCATTAAGTATTGAATGTACGGCTTGACATGGCGCCGGTCCTGACGTCACCCTCTTAATTTAAAGTGCTCATTTGATCATTACTATGCTTTGTTAGTGAGATTGCAATGTGACTTTTACAATGGAGTTGAATTACACACTTATCTAAGAAATATGGATAATAAACTAAAATTTGGCTGTACTGATTATACTGAAACTTTGGATAAATGTTACTTCTGAGAGCATTGGGATAAGCATACCGACATACATACAATCCATAGGGGGCCGGGAATAGACTAGGTATATATAAAAACTTGTGCGGCTATTCAGCGAGGGCTAAGGTCGTTGATCCAGGCTCGGGGCTTTCGAACCCGAAGGGCGACGTTCTCGGATCGCCCTTCGTTCGTTCACACTACCCTTACAATGTAACCTTTCTTACACATAATTAGGTTAAGTAAAAGCCGAAGTATAGCAATTGTCCATTTATCCACGAAACAAGTCAAATGTAACCAATAAAAAGTAAACAAGTTCGCGATCTTCAGATATTGTTACACTCACATCCTGAGTTAGATTTGAGTCTTTATGGAGAAATGAATACATTATTAGGGCGAGCTCTGAATTATATTAGCGAAAACAATATTAAATATTCTCTGCAAAAAAGTCCCTGTAGTCTGAATATTATAATGTAAAGAGCCCCAAACGTTAACCAGTTTGTGGCGTTGACTTTAATTGATAAAGTGATAAGATAAACATGAACTAAACACTTAAACTATCTCGAGCATCTCACAAGTATTCGTATCGTTATAGCCACATGACCCACCCTCTAAAAAAAGCCAAATCGCTGTTAACAATCTGAGTTAGTAAGTAAGAATTTTCATAGAAATCACTTTGTTTTTAAATTTCCTAGGGTACAAATTTCACTCCATTAGTTATTGTTCTATTTTGAGTGTAATTGCAAAGCTTATTATTGGAACTACAGGTAATCGGGTCAGAGCGATTGTCGCGGTATAAAGATCCGGGTCAGTGCGTCAGACTAGGTCATAACTGTCTATGTATATACCATCATGTATTATAGGTGTGTTTAGGTAGGCCTAAGTAACGGTAAAATGAAATATTATTCATTTTTAATTGTGCCAAACATTGGAATATTTTTTTTAATCAAGAGGAATTATATTATATTTAAGGCTTCTAACACTGAACCTATTAAACTATTGACAATATTACACGATAGTAAAAGGTAAATTGTATTGTACTGTTAAATTTCTTTATTATATTTTACGTAGTATTAAAAAGGCACGTATGTCCACATAGTTATTCATCGCTCTAACGAACATTGTTGCCTAACTACTAACAATAACAATTGAAGTGACATTTTGTTAAATCAATTGACCAATAATTTAAGTATGACTAGTTGACGAGCTCGTCGAATAATTCAATACTATTGAAGAAGAAAATCTCTTAGCAGTTACGGCTTAACGACTGACTGACTGATGCTGTAAAATGAAACAAAATACTTTTGTTGTCCGACTCAAGTGTTTCTTAAAGGTCCCAGGCCAAGGAATTTTTTTGTCCCGCAATCAGTCCGGAAATTTGGTGCGTTGTTTCTTTTGGTTGTTAAATTATAAAATCACTTATTTGTTAAAACAATTGTGTGTTGTCTCAAGTTTGCCCTTGTTTGGTCACAGGTATGCATAAGTCTCTTAATGTTATTTGTTTTTTTTTGACTTGTTAAATTTGTCCTTCGATAAATAATCTTTCCTTGAGCCGATCCTTCTAGATTTGTCCAATTGTGTTAGTTGTTTAATTTCGTATTCCTACTGATCGGACTTTGCATGTATTTCAGAGTTCGTCGTTACTTACAAAGGTTTGACAATTATCCAGCTCTCGATAAGCTAGCAAGCTTATGATTATGCTAGCTTATGTTTATAGTTATAAGCATAACATTGATCAAACCAATACGCCCGGGATGTTTCAGGATTACTTTATGCCACCATTTAACAATCTAACATTATAATAAACTACTCATTCCCTTACCCAATTTGTTTTCTAGTAATTAATATACTTATCTAGATACACTAAAGCTAAATTGACCAAATTGACTTAAGCATTATAACATTCAGTACCAAAAAACTTTCCATAAAAGATTGACAGTCCCGGTTATAGATAATGCTTTAAATATGCAAATCCTTGTAATAAAATTATTCAAGTATGTAGTAGGACATGCCATACCTTGAACAATTAAAAAGCTGGATGACAAATAGCCGTTATTAATGTATCCATCCATTTCAACACCTAGGTACCTATGCAATTCGTATAAAGTTTGATTTCTTAATCAATTATATTGTGTGACAGTGTGAAATAAGATTGTGTGTGTGTGAAGTGAAAAACCAGCTTAATAGGTTCTCCAGTCCACAACTGGGCATGATTAATCATAATGTGATCCATGAGTCAGGGAAGGGCTGTAGGATTTTATAGTCCATATATTCATTCGTCCACAACAAATATTCGCCCTATTTCTGAGTTGAGATTCGAAGCTACGCACGTCTCAAACTATTTGTATGAAACATATCCGTTGAGTATTGATTGAAAGCTTAAGGTGTTTAACACCAAATTGTCAATTCAAAATCCGGCCGATAGTCAATTTTTAATATTACTTTTTCGTAATGACTCAAATTACATTACAATTTCCCATATTACGTAATATTTTCCTATAAAAATCATTGCACCGAATTGCGTAATATAAAATTGAACTCTACCAGTCGTTGAATGTCAAACGGTGACGTAGGGTACGCTCAGTACGACACCACTGTGACGTCATTCGATGTATCTTCTTCATATATATGAAGTTCTTCGTTATTGATTAATCTTTAAGCTATGTACCAAAGTATTTTATTAGTAGATTAGTTTTTTCTTATATTTCATTCCGTATCAACGAAATGAAAACAAAGAAATCTTCATCTTTGATAAGAAAGAAGATTTGAACATTTTTTCCTACTCTTGACATAATTATAATTGTTCGACGAAATTTAAGTACGACTAAGATTTAATATAATACCTACGCATTATTCATATTACAGTGAGAACTTCCAGTTTAAAGCAATTAAACGTTGGTAGTTTGAAAGTACTTGAAATTTCCTAATGTAAATGCCCATAATATTTAATGCACCATTTTGCCATGATTGCTGTTATTTATATGACTTATCGACAGTCAACAAAGTTCACGCCAATTCTCTTATCTTTAGAGAATGTCGTCAGTCATCCAAGCCGTCTCGCCATGAAGAGCTTAATAAAATGTAATGAATTTATGCTTTTCATTATTTATAACAATGTTCTAGAAATATTAAAGTTTATTAACAATTAAACTTATTCTATAAACAATTCTTATCCATAAAAATTAATAGTAGGTCATTCATCTAAATTAGTTGTTATTTGATTTATGAAAACAGAAGTTGGTATGATAGGTTTTGATATTTTTGATCCATGTTTAGAAACATAGAAAAGTATAGTATAAGCAGACTGGCAACCTTGGATTCGGTAATAGAACATGTCGACGTTTCAATGTTTGCTGTCAACAAATTTGGAGAAGCTATTTATATTCCACATTCAGGCGCTCGCAATGTCATTCAAAAAGCTGTATGGGGATCACAGGAAGCATATTCTGGTGGTAGACGAGCGGGGGCGGGCGAAGTCGATGACCGAGTATTGATTCTTCGAAGTGGGTCGTGACCCGCTTCCCGATGCAACTCATTGGGTGCAGTGGATATCTTAGAACACGTCCTTTATAGTAGAACTAGCTGCAATAAAGTTTATAATCGAAATTTTCCTAGTGAATATTCTTCACTTGAATCCTATTCACAATGGCTCACTTCTGGAATTCCCCAAAATGCTATTGACTAAAGACTTCTATTTAGTTGCGTGAGAATAGGAAGTCTGGACTCAATATAGTAATTTCAAATTGATCTCTATCTTTTATTTCGTGTCAGAACGTTTATATCGTAAAATCGAATTACTGTCATCGTTGACTTGTACAGGCAGGAAGAATACGTTATTTGTGACAAAAAATATGTCCAAGTTGTTATTTGCTTATAAAAGCTAGACCAGCTAAGGCAGCAGTAATATTTCTTTTTACCGTATATGAAATCGTGTCGTTATTGGCACGTTACTAGAATTGGTTCTCACTTTGCTAATGAATTCACGAGAGAGTGTTTAGAATTGAATTTTTTAACTCTTTTTACATAAAGTTCATAAACACGCAGTACACTCAGTGTTTATGAACCTTACGTAAAAAGAGTTATTATATCGCTTTAATCTTCACAAGGTAGATAAGCTTAGGAACAATGAGAAGCTGATGTATCGGTGCAGTGGCATTATATAAAATCCATCTCATTCGCTACTTCGAGAAATAACAAAACTAAATAAGGATTATTTGATTGCGATCCTAATTGAGTTTCGATATAAAATAGAACGGCTTGATTGCGGACTGATTCTTCGTACTCTGTTACTAATAACGTTTTATCACGCTTTTTTTGTTTAAGTTTTCTTGAGAACAAAGTTATGTAATACGTGACATTTACTTACCAAGAAAAATATGCACGTTTTATCAAACATCTGTTGTGACGTGTATTTCACAATGTTAGAGCATCTGCTCTGCTGACCTTTGGAACCTTTTATATACGCACATTCAAAGTCAGTCACGTCACGTGAACGGTGGGCTGGCAGTGCCAGTACGACATTGCTGTCGTAGTCTCAACTTACCTGCCCTAAAACGGTTATTAATTGTGCTATGAAGAAAGCCAAATAGCTTATTGAAAGCTCAGAAAGTTATTTTGGGCCCTATCTTGCTCTTGTTTGAACGTAGTCTCGCGGAATGGCGCTGTCAGGAGAAAGCCTGAATTATTCATGTTACGGAAATAAGGCCGGGTATTAGCAGAGCGCTTTAATAGATAGTGGTGGATTAATTTCAATGATTAGATCATGGAACGGTACTTCGAGGGCGAAGTACAGCTGTATTATTGGTAGACGTGTGGGTGAACGATGCATCCGCGAAAGTTGACTTGCAACAAGCACCTCCCACCGTTTCTGCAGTGCACTGCACATTCACTTTCCACGCTAAAGAACTAAGCCATTGAACTTTCATAAATTTTCGCAAAGTGATATTTAATTTTCAACAATTAAATAAATAAATCGCTGTCGAGGCCGTTTATGATGAGAGAGGTGAAATGGATGGCGACCTACGTCATCAAGAGGGCTTGTTTAAGTTAAAATGCCTGAGTTAAAAGCAAAAAAATGCCTTGGCTCTCCAAGGCATTTTGGTAGTTGGTAGTTGGGAGAGTCCTTTACCCATTAGTGGAACAGCATAGGTTAATAAAAATAAATAAATATCGTAAGTGTATATTATCGGTGCGGTGACAGTGGTCCGGCGTGGCTCGGCGACAGTTATCATAGAAAGACTGAAACTGATAAAAAAAAGAATCATTTCTTCGCATTTGTACTTACTTATCGCTATAATCACTAAGCACGTATCGACCGATATGATTCCTTGATCAGCAACTTATATAACGAAAATCACGGACGTATTATAGAATATGGTTATGTTACTTATGATGATAATTTCAATAATCTGTAGATTATCAAAAACTCATTCTACAACATACTCAAGGTCTATTCTATTGCAAATATTTGGGAAATACTTTATGAAAACAAGAGGAATTCAATGTATCTATTACACATTGACTAAACTCAGTCAAGATTTTTGGAAAATTAAAGTAATGTGCGTTTTGCAAACTTATAAAAACTTGCGAAGTCTATTTTTCTTGTAGTGTATGAAAATTATATAAACAATTTAATAGAAATTTCTAACAATGGTTAACCTTACAAAAGATTCCGATTTGCGACCTCAAAACATGTTTAAAGGGCACGTGTCCGTGTCGACACGTGAAACTGTTTGCACGTTTTCCTGTCAAATGCCGAAGGAAGTTTCTTAGTTTGAAGTCAAATATGTATTGATATTCAAAGCTTGGCTTGTCTTCCAATAGTATGAATACAGTTGTATATTTTTAAGAAGTTAACTATTGCGTTGAACTTATTAATGGGTAATGTGATTACAAGTTTAATGACCTCCAATCGCAAAGAATTTCATGAAATAGGCCAAATTGGTAAATAACTTATGCCTAATTATTACATCAAAAGTCGTCTAAAGAGGTGCTGCCGAAACTAAGGAGATTCATTTGAATATGCTGATATATTTCTTCCAACCTCTGAATTTGGGAGCTCTAAGCATGTTTCTGAGCAAAAAATGAATGTTCCTTGTGAAAATATAATAATATCGATATGTCTTATTAAAAGCAAAACAATTGGCAGTATCTTGGATATCAGACGACGTTCTTACAATACTGGACCTCTGGTCCATCTTATATTCAACCCATGTAGTCGTGAAATGGTTGATTTACTCCCGCAAATCTCAATGGTCTAGAAAATACTCGAGTTATGAGGGAGTGTCTAAATTTATACCAGGCGAAAAGTGTATAAAGATTAACAGAGCAGTTGAAACACTTTAACTGTCATTTTTAACAAAACTTATTGCTTAATAAAAACCGTTAATAGATTTATATGCAATACAATTAAATTTGTGATTATGCCAAAGTACAATAATGTAACTTATAAAAAATGTATTTATTTCAATATTGTTGATTTCGTAAATTTAATGCCATAGAAAAATTTATTGACTCTTTAAAAAGTCCATAAGACAACTTATTTGATGTTTGCTGAATTGCTGATGAAAACGACCACGTAGGAGTTTTGCGGGCTCGGATTCTTTCTCGTTTACTGCTATTATTAGAATCTGACCGATGCTCGGGATATAATAGGATCTTCTCGGTACAAAAGTGTCTTTTCATTTGAAATCTTAAGCTCTTTAGCTATAATGTCTCGCTAAAGTGTTTGCTATTGAATCCTTCCTTTATCAGATATTGTATTCAATCATTGTAGTCATTCATCGATGAGGTATCCAGTGAAAAGCTCGTAAATTATTCGCTGTTCTAAAATGTTTAGTCTTGCGTCTACTATAAAACATGAGGTTTATTTCTTATGTGTTGAAAAATAATTTGTATCAACAACTACTGTTTCTATCGCCGCAAAAAGTTTGCTACTTGGTGACTGAGTTCTATACTCAATGTGGGCGACGTGTTCGGCGTTCGGCGTAGCGGGTGACGCCAAACGCCCCGCCCCGACCCGCCGCCTCCTGTCGCGGCGCGGCGGCGTGACGTCGCGGCAGACGAGGTTGGCATGGGGCGCGCCAGTCTCTGCACGATCGCGGCACGAGCAGTGTCGAGCCGTTGCAATGTGAACGCATAAACTTCTACACTGTCTATGACGACAGCTACATTTGCGTGAGCACGATTGTTTCAATTACTTTCTGCATTGACCGGTTTATTAACTTTCTTTTGTGTTTCAACTGCTGATTTTGAATTACTATTCAGGATACATGTAAGTGATGTTTTCTGTTATCAATAATCATTTATCTCGGTTGCATACTAGTAACACGTGACGAAACTAGAACTATTTTGCAACAGCGACGTCTTCTAACCGTTGTTTATTTAATTTGGTTATATTATCTGGTTTTACCAAGTTTACACGAATCTTGGTCTTTGAAACGATATCATAAATCTCGGTCGTATTTTTTTGCTTGGCTGTCGCACTTCCTAAATCAACAGGTGTTTTTTCTCGCCGCTTATACACCATTTTTGTTTGACTTCAAAGTCGTCATTCTAAATGTAATAAAATATGCGGGGTGTTGCTCTCTACTTAGTTATCAACTAACGTATATCGAAACGATGATGGCGAATGTCTTTGTAATCGCGAAAGGAACGTTACTAGTCGTGCCGTATATTTAATTACTTAACGGCCGGTTCCAGTATAGTCTTCAGACTTACTAAAATCTTTTTGTCAAGCAGTCTTTATGTTTCTTAGAATTGCAGAAGTTTGATTTTGACTTATTCCTAATCCGAAATAATTTTACTTTACGTCTAAAGCATTTTGTTAAACATGTAACACAACACGTTTTAGTTTAATTAATTTGTTTTCCCTCAATGGTAATTACATCAACCAATTTACTTAGTCTCTGGGTGCGGCGTCAGGTTGCGGTTTCGTTGCTATTGTTTCAAGGTAATTTATTAATTTTGTAGTTGCTATTGATCATGTATATTAAAACCAGTTTGTGAAGCTTGTTATAAAATCGATACTGTTATGTTATCTGTCCAGTGTCAATGTCGATGTCACCGTTTGGCGGCCAAA
Source organism: Acentria ephemerella (assembly GCA_943193645.1). Taxonomy (NCBI): domain Eukaryota; kingdom Metazoa; phylum Arthropoda; class Insecta; order Lepidoptera; family Crambidae; genus Acentria; species Acentria ephemerella. The sequence goes on from OW971876.1 coordinate 12,080,051, forward strand.
TACCCACATCGAAAAGAGTTACTACTTCGTGCCATTTTCTTACATTTATATGAATTGATCCTAATATTTGTGAGTCTCTAGGTACATTATCATTACTACGAGGATTCGAAAAGTAGAACTATTCTTGTTATTGGTAAATGAGAAATGATCGCGTATTTTCGAAGTTGAAATTGCAGAGATTTCTCTCTCGTTACCTTTAAACAAACTTACTCGTAGCATTAGCTGGCATTTATTAGAAAAGCCAAATGGGAATGCAACTTTTAATATTTGATGGGAAAAAAATTCATGATCTTTTGGCTTAACAAAGACCATCGGTTTTATGATCATATTTATTTGTAATATATTTCATGAAATAAACCTGTCATGATCGAATGATAATAATTCGCCATTAATCAGGTTAGTTCTGGCATTATCATGTTATTGAAAGCAAAAACCTAATAGTGGCCTTCGAGTTTCTAGTAGCTACGTGACTTTATCATAAATCATGATACTGTGAATGCTTAATACTCCAAGATAAGCCACAAGCAAGTACTATCGTGTTTTTTCACAATTGCTATATACTTATTTACTTTTTATGTATTACTAATACTATTCGAAACTTAATTACTATTCGATTTAATTTGTAGCTAGCCTATTTAATCCTACTCTCACCACGCATTGCACAGTGCACCAAAAGTAACTCTGGGTAATCTCTATGGGCGCGAAGCCTGACCTTAAGGTCGGATTGCCTGCAGATAGTCTGGTGAATTGCTTTGGCAGAAGCAGAACAGTAGTTACCGGGGAGGTTTAGCGGTTATTCCCATTGCCGATAACGCTGTGAACGTCTCTGGGCGAGTCCCGCACATTTAAAGTAATGCCCGCTTAACCAGTAGCGTTTATTCTGAAAAAAAGCTAGCTTATTTTATTTCAAAAAACAGTATCAAATAAAACATCAAGGTCTTTGTAATTTTCAGGAAATATAGGCAATAAAGACGAGTTCTTCGTTTAAATGCATTGCTCCTGCTATTAATCGTTATTACACGACCTCGTTGTATTTCCGTGACTGTAACTCCGACACGTTTTGTTAGTGTGTTATAAATAAGCAAGTACAATGTTTAGACTTGATTCTATCCAAGCTGTTATCAGAACCAATCTACAGATGATTTAGATTACCTGCTAATCTATTGTTTAGAAAACAATGGAAACTTAAAATTGCTAGGATTGTCTTTACGGGTATCCGTAGATTGATATTGTCTGTACTTGTAAGAAGATATGGCGCCAAGTCACATAATATTTGAAACTCAATACCCTACTCGTTTACTACAACCATGTTGTGGTTTCGTTGGCCTTAGTGGCATTTGTTAGCCACGTGTGGAAACTCCTGTCTCGTTATGTGATGTTTGCTATTCGTCTATAGAATTCCATTGTCTATCATGGACAGACTGCCAATACTATTATTAGACTAATATCGGCGCATCCTCGTGCCCTTGTATTCAATAAAATGTCCCATTGTGTTGTGTTGAACCCATTAATAGCAAAATCCATAACGGCAATGTTTACCTAAAACGAGAGGGTGATTTTTAGTCTAGACGTTTTAAAGTTCTTGAATACAGTTGTCCATATGGGGATACCGTCTGGGTTTTATCGACCGTTCTGTCTTGCTTTTTGATTGTTAAAAAAATGCAGCAGTAATTAATTCCTTTGTCTCAATTTGATTAATTACTCATGGAGTCTGACCATATTACCATGTTTATCAGCAAAGTTATGAATACGTCTAAAGAAGTGGAAGATACATTATTTCGTTTTAACGTCAACGAAATTGGTTGAAACACCCTTTCTAAAGAATCCTTGCCAATTTTTCTGATAAAATATGTGTATACAACCATATTTTAAACAGAAATAATGAAAGATACAAGTGACCGTGTTGTTATCATCTAGATAATATTCTTAAAAGCTGGCATGTGATTCATTTGTTATTGTGGCTTCAACCAATATTAGAAGATAATGCGCCGTTAAACCTATTTGATGCGTTCTATTTAATTTACAATTTATAAATGAATAAATTACTACAATATTTATACTGCATTTGTAAACTGCATTCTGCTGTCATTTCAAGATTACACTTCTCTTTGGCGTTAGTCGAGTACTATTACCTTCAGAATAATTCCTATTTAATTCTGAGTAAATAAGCAATTGTGTTTTATGTTGGTTCAAGGAAAAATAAATAAGGTTCTTTTGATTAAAATAAGGTTTGTTTTCTCGCCATTGTACGATCCAGTTTTCGCTTGGCTGTTTCCCAATTCAGATTTGAACTGATTTAAGAATTGAATTAAATTAAATATTCTTGCAAATTTCAAGTATCCGTTGTGTAATATTTTATATTAAAATAAAATTGATCGCGAAATGAAACGTAAACACACGACGAGTTAGTGTTGTCGGAGGTGTGCCAAAATGTATGGCGTCGCTGCTTGCTATCCTGAGTGTGACTCCGGTCGTTGATATATCTCAGCGTGTTTACAGTCTCTTAAAATATTTATTCAAATTGTTTTAACAGCGTTTGGGTGAATTTTAAGTGAGCCTTTTTAAAATAATGCCATTATTTGGCAGGTTTAACGCCGCGTGTCACTTAGTGCTTCTGGGTATCTACACGTTACTACCGCAGTTGCTTCAGAAATGTCACGACCTTCAGTTTTTTAGGAATATACTTATCAGTGTGTAAATATAGTCTGTGGGTGGTGTTTTTCCAATTCTGTTTAACGACTAGTAAGTGTCTATTGATAAATTCGCCCATTTATCAACATACCACAATACCTAAATAATGATTTTGGGGCATTGATCGATTAATGGCTTAGTGTATTAATAGGTCATTTAATGTAAAATCTTTAATGTGTTTACATTAAAGTTTATATTCCTATCCATTTTTCATAAAAATTATTGTGAATAAATGAAGTTTATTATTATTAAAAATATATATATTCTAACTTAATGGAAACAAAATTTTTGTAAGAGGCCGTTTTTGCTTTGGATTTAGTAAAAGTTAAGGTTTCTTTTGCGTCTCCTTTACTTCACTTCACAAATCACGACAAAATCCTTATAACCCTGATTTTTCTTGTCAACAGCTGGAGATCCCTTCTGTGGTGACATTGATGGAGTTCCGCTTGGACAGCGCGGAGTACTGCCAGGCCCAACACAAATAAATCAAAGGGCGCTTTGTGCTGCGAGGTTGCTGAGCGCGCCAATAGCTGAACCGATGCCGGGAGCGCGCGCTGATACTCGCACCCCGCGCACTGTACCATACACACCCCAACAGGTAATTTATCTTCAGAATAAACCTGGAAACTGGATTTTCTTTCTTTAAGCATTGAAATGTTATTTTCTTGGGGTAAGACTACCATATTTCGGATCGTGTTTCGTCACATTCGGTTTACGCCACAACCAAACATATATATGGAAACCGATGGAGGTGAGAAGATTCGTAAAGCATTATTATTTTATCGGCAGTCTTTTGTAATCTGAAGGTACTATAACGTCCTATTCGCATCTTATGTTCGAAAACACTGAATGCAGTGATGTTACTTAAAACAAGTTGTAATTAATTAAAGCAGTTATTTTGATATTTCACAAAGCCTGCTCTGCGATAGAGTAGTACCTTATTTCCGATGGGTAACCGCTAAAGCATGGTTTTTATTCTTTTAACGTTTAGAAAACAAGGTAGTGCAGGTGTAAAAATCTAATTTCCAAATCACAAAATAAAAACATTTCACGTAATCTCCCAAAATATGGTTGAGCGACGCGATAGCAACTGTTGTGTCACGTGTGTCATAACAGAACGACACATGATATGATAAGGAACCTTCGTTCACTCCTGTCGTGTTAGCTTGAGTTTATTTTTCCTTTTTATGCTGAATAAACAGTTTTATTATAATTTTAGACACCATTTTGTTGTTTATAATGTTTTCTAACATTACGGGTTTGTTTTTTCAAAAACCGATATTATTCTTAATGAGTTCTCATTTTGCTTTCTCACGCGCGGTTGCATGAGCGCATATTTTTCCAAATGTTCCATTTTCCGACAAAGTCACAAACAAGATAATTTACGTTTTTAATTTTGTATTTAGCCCATTTATGTAAAGGATCAAATGTGGAACAAATGCGCTTTTTTAGCATTTAGTAATTGCCATCGCCAGAGGTCTCAACATTGTTTTTGCTAAAGGATCTTTTTTAATGAAGGTATTTTACAGTGAAATATAATTAGTTTCATTTTCTCTTGTTTTTGTGTACGATTCTGTTTCTATATTTGTATTATCTACTGTTTAATTACGCGCAAATTTGTTCAGGCTTCTTGGATATTGAGATTGAACACAAAACAACAAGTTTATTTCTTGTATGTTTTAATTATTAGAAATGGAATATGTCGGGAAAATAGATTAGGTCCTGGGGACGAACATACATCTTTTCACACGATAACTGACATCTACGTGCCTACCAGCTAGTGAAATTATAAAAAGACTTGTGTTGCTGACCCAGTTGCCTTAGTGTGATTTTTGATATTCATTAAACATATTATTACATCTGAGTTTAAAAGTCAGTCAAGACTTCCGATTCCAAACTTGATATGGTGACTATGCATCAAGATAAAGCGAGTAAAAAGTACACGATTTCTGTAATGGAACACCGGATGTTAAATCAGGGTGTGGTTTGTAGGAGTCGCCGGGTCGTCAATTGCTCCTTCCAGTAGTTATCAGTTCTTGAACAAGACAAGACAACGGTAAGACTAACACTAAGCAGTTGTACTTGTTGCAAAAACGGGTGTCTGCCAAGCAACATAGTTGTTAAAATTGCGCAGTGTTTACGGTGCACGTTATCATATACCAACAAACTCGAGTGCCGTGCCGGAGTGAATGCGCTAACGAGTGACGCGTCGTTGGCTCCCGATCAGCACTCTCGCAAATACCGCCACCGATAGATACACGTTCACATGACAAACTTCGCTCCGAAATTTAGACATAACTATTTTTAGGTACTATTTTTGTTCCACATCAGTTGTTGATTTGACTTTAACGACGCAAACACTTCAAACGCAATAATCATAAGAACGACTAAAGCTATCCCGTGCTATTTCCGACTAATAAAACATACATTTTTTTTGTTTCAGTTACCTTAAATTCGGAGACCGCTGAGAATTAATAGGAGCATATCATTCAGTTCTTGAAGTAAGAGTGGAAACGTCGACTGACATATGTTTCTCGCGTAATTCTTTATTTTGATTTCATTCCACATTTTGTACTTTTGTTTGATCGTTTACGTATGTTCTCAAGTGGTTGAAAGCGACATCCATGCGGGTGGATTACATGAAATAATTGGACCCTTTCTAAAAAAAAGTAACGAAACTGACGTGTGTTGTGTGGAAATAGAGTGACAGTTTGTCTGTTGATCTTTGACGGACTGTGACACCTTCCCGCGACGCGTGTGAAGTGAAGCGACCACCAGTAACGGACTGAAGTGCGCTAGCAGCGTTCGATTCTCGAGACAAGTGAAGTGAAGTGAGCACCATGAAGCAGAAGGACATCAGGCCGGCGCCATCCCTCATCGAGTACAAGGGTATGCGGTTTCTTATCACCGATCGTCCTTCAGATGTCACCATCCAGGCATATCTTCAGGTAATACAATTTAAAATGTGTAATAGTATTAAATAATCATTATCATCACCCTAAATAACGTTTATTTATTTGGTGCATTGCCTTACAGCTTCATAAATGGGAGAAACACTTTAAGAATTTGGGCCGGAACAGTATCTGTTTAAAGCACGACTTTAAAGCGGTGGGCGGTAACAATCGGGACCAACAGCTTAGCATACATTCCGAACACTATGACAACAAGCTGCTCCTTTATTATTAAATACTATTTAGGATTTGCATATATTATGATGATGCATATTGGTTACCACATCAATAAATCCCTGTAAATTTAATAAAAGTTAATTGATGCTGCCTACAAAGTTAGCAAGAAGACCTATGTCAGTTTCCAACTGTAAGTTTCCTTGATGATTAGCCCTAAAAGCCACGGACTGAAGTTAAACAGCCACATCCTTGTTACTACAATATTTATAAACATATCAACTCGATTAATATGCGTGGAACTTTGACGAATAAAGTGCTCAACATCTGTTTTGCTCCATGTCATAAATTTATCAATAAGGATAGAAGCATTTGCGTATTACACTATAACGCTATCACATTGACGCATCAATCGGTTTACAATTGTATGCTTTTGCGTACGTGCGTAACGTTACCTTATGGGAGAATGGGGTCAAATTTGACTGACTGCCATTGGCTATTTGTTAAAACATTAATTATTAGTAATAGAGTACGAAAATTCATTCTTCAATAGTATGGTAAGGGACTGTTTTTCGAATTCAAGTTCTTGTGTTGATGATTCTGGAAATTTCGATCTTCATAATGTATATAATAGTTGATTGTATAACAATCATTAGTAATAACGATACAAGCCAAGGAGTCAAGCGAACGCAATTTTGACAGTTGTGAGACTTCTCAATGGCATTTGTAATACGCAGTTTGGCCACATTATGATATAAAATACGACCTTCTGCACGCTACGCGTAAGGAACATATTGCACAGCGTTAACTACGCTATAGAGTCTATATTACATTAGTCGTATTTAAGGAAAAAATCACGAGGTAAAAAACAATCGTACTGTCAACTTCTTGAGGTCTCTGTGTGGCGTTTTGATTGGTTGATTAGTCGATTCCAACTTACTACCTAACGAAATGAATGATCAAGATGTTACCCGGCATCTGAAAGGCACTTATCATACCAAATTTGACGGATCAATATTGTGTGCAGGAGCTGCGCAAACACAGCGTGTGCACGGTGGTGCGTGTGTGCGAGCCGAGCTACGACACTGCGCCCCTGAAGGCCGAGAACATCGAAGTGCGCGACCTAGCCTACGACGACGGCACCTTCCCACCGACAAATGTCGTCGATGAATGGTTCGAGATACTGCGCGATAAGTTAGTATTACTATTTTATTACACACAGCTTTGAGTACATAAAAGTGTACTCAAGAATACATATATGACTTATTTAACTTGTTTTGTGTATATTAATAAGCACCAAAGGGTGCTAAGATTGGTTTGGTTGCATTTTTGTTCAAATCTTATCGTCCTTTTTTAACTTGTATTTATAATTTTAGTCTGCATCATATATTGTGTTGCACTCATTTAACACACACACACACACACTCACACACACATACACAGACACACATAATGAAAGATTGGCACTTTGCCAAATAAATATCTATCGAACATCTATATTTCAGAGTACTAAGTTTCCAAAACACTAGTTTTTCCTATTGTAAATTCATAAGAGTAAAACCAACTGAATTTTAGCGTAGAATATTTGATTTTAACTAACGTAGTAAAGTTTGGCAGACTTAATACACTCCACGCACACGACACGGCTCCCGTGGTTTACTAACTTACAAAATATAGGTAGCGCTGTTGGAAATGTTCTTAAATAGATTATAATTTGATGTTTATGAATTCACGGGGATTCACATTTTTATTGAGCATTGAATGCGTTAAAGAGTACTGTATATTATGTACTATTATATCACAACAGTTTTTTTTCACTGTGTTCTATTCTGTTCATAAATTGCACTAGAGCGTCCAATTTACGCTAAGTATACAATAAAAAGCTGCGCAGGAAATTTAAAGTAATTTGCGTTATTTATTAACCGCTGCCATTGTTGTTTAAACAGAGACAAGCTCAGGGCTTCCTTTGTCGTTTGAGCCCCCTTTATCGTTACATTGGAGAGCAAAATTCTATTTGGGAATCTCGCTCTCCCAATATGATTGAAATAAATTGCAACTGTCATATCACGTGACATTGTACAAAGCGTGCTCAATTTTCGACCTTAAAAATGTCAAAATGTAGGTTTTAAAAAGTACTACACTACATAACTTCTAAATTTGAATGTGGTTTCTGTAAAGCTGTCTTCATATAATAGGTTTTATCGGTATAATTAAATAATTTTATCGGTTTGATTAAAGAGTTTCTGTATAAGTAAATATATATCAGATTCAATTCCAATAAATATGTAAAATCACGAATTATTTAATTCAATTCGCACACTATCTGCCAATATCAATCTTTCTTATCTATTCGCACGAAGCCTACGTAGGCGCTATCAAATATATTTACTTATTTGAGCGGGAAATTAGAGAATTCTCTTCCCTCTCTTCGAAATATTTTGTTAGTAATAAATATTTTTTATTTTAATATAATTATTGAGACTACAATTTTTCTGAATCTGAATCCACTAAGTCAATATAACAAGCTGCTTCTATTCGTTTAATAATTTTGTCACCGACTATTCCAGAAGTCAGCGCCTAATTAACATGTAATTCAGGATGACGTCAACTCAGTCTATGAATTTGTTGGTTCACTTGTGACGCATACCTTCGGTACCTACCGAATTGGTTACTCTAACTTGTTGTGCAAAATATTAACTTTTTGATATGAGATCGCTGTGTGTACTTCGTTTTCATACAAATGTTTGATGGCTTGGATTTTAAAGGTAAAGAAATATTTGCCATGGTAACTGCACTTACGCACAAATTTATATTACGCCAGTGGCCTTGCTTCTGAATTTTAACTAAACCTTAATTTTAGTGCATTTTATAATTTTCACTTTCTATCAAGATGATAACAAAAAGGACAGACGGCATGTCACGTGACATTAAGAAAGGTGTATTGAAGTTTCGAAATGCAAGTTAAAAATAAAAAAGGGTAAAATTATCTATGGTTTCTGTTCAACTATTTAGATTTGGGTAACGATAAATTGGGTTTAACTGAACTTAAATTAAATTAGAAGTACAGCACAGTGTGCTGGTATTAAACTAAACTTATGGAATTTCTTTCATGCAAGAAGGCCTGTTATGGGACATATCGATGATCCTTCTTCATAAGAGATTGAGTTCTAATTTCGATTGTTCGTTGTATTTCAGGGCCCAAAATAAACCTGAGTCAGCGGTGGCGGTGCATTGCGTAGCGGGGCTGGGCCGCGCACCGGTCATGGTCGCCATCGCGCTCATAGAGCTCGGCATGAAGTACGAAGAGGCAGTCGAGACCATCAGAGAGTGAGTATATTTACACTACTGTATGTATCGACCTAGCCGGACTTGTCAGTTCAAAGACTATTATTACAGCTGATTAAGGTATACATAAATTATTTCCATTGAACTGCAGGCGTGTGAAGATTGGGTGGACCTGCTTTTTATGTTATATTGATACAGCAAAATTAGTTGTTTGCAAATGTTGTTAGTTCATTGACATTGCTAAGGACTTTAACTATTTATGAAAAAGTACCACAAGTAAGTCTAGAGATCAAAAAAAACAACTTCTACTACCAATTTTCCAAGTAGAGTTGCTAGCAATATTTAAAATGAGATAAAAAAAGCAATCCTGGAGATATTGTTCAGTGCCAAAAAGTTTCTGTCCACTACAATGTCCCTTTACCATGACTATAATTCAGGAAGTCGAATCTTCTAAACCGCAAATATTAATTTATAAAAATAACGCCTTGTAGATCCGCCCATTACCTACGTAACAATTGATAATGACTAAGTTTGATAACCCACCACACTCTTTTTTAGAATTTTTTTTTCTATCCTTCGTTTTGAAGTTAGATCATCATAGTCATAGTCATGTTTCGGGATTACTTTGAGTAATGCCTGAATTTTTAAACTGTATTTATTGTTTATAGTATAGTAGATGTTGATGAAAGTTTGTCTACATATTTGATTCTGATCAATCTTTGTGTATAAAGTTGAGTCTCAAAATATCCGCTCTAAAACAATTAAGTGAATATCAATGCTATTATATATTTTTTTATTATGTCATGATAGGGACTTATAAAGATAGTGCGTTTGCGCACGTTTCAGAGTATGGTTTTAGATAGCAATAACGTCATTATGACATACAGCAATACTTTATGCTTTTATTATTTAAGCTTCATAATATTCATCATTATAGTCTTTACAAACAACAGTCATTTAACAAAATTAAACAAAACGTCATATTTATTTGTTTAATACAACTCTTACTTTCGCTTCTTATTGTTATGTTACTATTAATGTTTCATTATCATTTCATTTTCTTTAGGTAGCTGCTCAATAATAGTTTAGTCTCTTATGAAGTGAGCGGTGATATAGTTAATCTTCTCTATTTAGAATAGGTTTTTATTTGCTTAAAATTGAAATCTTTCAAATAAATGATCCAAATCTATTAGATATAAGCCAGGATACTAGCTTTATTTATCTGTAAAAACTTGTGATTGGCCCTCTAAAATTAATTTATTTTCCTTTCAATTCAATATATAAGGGATAGAATAACTTTTTAGGAACGTTAAGATAGTTGACACATACATGATTCATACTTTAGACTTGTTTTATCCCCATGTATTGTGTATCGCTATAAAATAAAGCAATTATGCTTAAAATTCGCCATTTTAGGTAATCTGTCTTGTTCTGGTTTGGTTGTAATGGATAGAGAAGTACTGAAAATAAATTTAATTTAGTCTGTGCACATCGGAAACGGGGCAATTGTATATACCTGTATTGTACTTAGATGTTAGTTTTCCTAAAATTGTAAAAAAACAATTCTTGTTATTCCAGTCAACGCCGCGGTGCAATCAACTCTAAACAGCTCTCTTACCTGGAGAAGTACCGGCCAAAGTCGCGTCTCAAGAAGAACGGGCACAAGAACGCTTGCTGCGTGCAGTAGGGACCGTCTCGCGCCCGAACAGCGAATCTAGCTCTGCTTTCACACACACACTAACACACGAGAGCATAGACAAACATCAATTAGTTTTTTAATAGTAGTATGTCGCCTCTTTTCGACGACCTTTATTTCCTTTAGGGGCAATTGTAACCGAATTCTTCACTGAAAACTCGCAAGCTCGGAGTCACATTCCCGTTTAGTTTTCCTCGAACTGATCAGAATTTGGTTATGAACTCGGCGCCTCCGCTGCCACTTTGACGTATTTGTCTCAGGTTTTCTATGAAATTTAATGCTAATAACTTTTGTATGTCCGAGTAAAGGTATTTAACCCTCGTGCTGTACGGTGTATTAGTGGAATAATTAATAGAAAAGAGCCACGATTTGTGTTCATAGTTGAAACAGTAACTCGGGTATTTGATATATTTTTTCCAAACATAATAAATTGAATATCCATAATAAATGCAATGCAGTTAATATTGTTATGCTCTTAGATTCTTTCAATTAATTCCTTTGTGTGGTGAAATCATGATATAATTTGTTATTTTTCTTTTATAGCTACCTTAATTATTTTTAATAAATTGCGACATAATAGAAAACTTGTGTATGGTTTGTTTCTAGGACAATTCAATATTTTGACTAAAGTTTGTAATAAGATTGTGCTTTTGTGAAATATTTTGAAATATGTTACTTTCTATGCCTTCAATTGAGCTTTAGGTTAACAAAAATAAACATTGTGACTAAAAGTAACTGATATATGTTATAACTAAAACAGAAACACAATACAATTGACTCAATGTTCCCATGAAAAAATAGCTCTTTGATATTATTTTTCTATTTCTAATTTTATGAAGATTATCGAAGTATATGATCGTGTATCTACGGAACAGTCACATTCATAAATAAAAATATTTATAAGCAACAAATGTTTCATTTCCTGTCAAACCAAAGTTATAATATAAATTTAAAAAAGTTGTCAATAATAAAATATTTATTAAAATCTATATCGAGGTAGTGACATTTCAGAATAATTTATAATGCTTTGTAATAAAATTGCATCAATTAAATTACCATCACTTCACAATTTTTTAAACATTATTTTACGCATTTAATACAACAAACATCGTTATATATAGACGATTAAAAATTTTTGGTCTTAAAATCTATTTAATTTAAGTACTTAGTACTGAAAATGAAATCGTAATTTGTACAATACAAATAAAACCGTAATTCCTCAATAGAAAATATCTCACCATGATCTGTTATTGAAAAAAAGATTATTTTGTACAAATATCAGTCTGCACTAGTTGTGTATAATCAATAGATTCATGTTTGAGGGCTATACTGAAATCAGTATACAAAAAATACAATGAAAGATTTAAAGATAAGGTTTGAAAAACAAAATCATTGCACTTGAAAGTTTTGTCGACAAAACCTCATTTAAATTAGTGGCATAATATGACAACACCAAATGCCTTAAAAATACTAAACCCTTGCTTAGAGTCGATTCTCGAAATAAAGTTCCATTATTAATAACTAAATAATTTCCTCTGCTTACTTTTCAATATTATTACATCAAGACGAAACAAAGATTATAGAAAATATTTCTTTAATCACGACGTAAGTTTTGTATCCTTTTTATATCCCAGAGTGAGAAAGTTTGTCATGCAAATAATTTTCAACTATTATTTCTAGAATCCTATTTTAACAAATCCTATCCGATGTAGCTAAATCTCAAATCTCCAAAGGCGAGGATTATAAAACAACATTATATTATTGGTTCCGTGAATCGGCTCCCAATTTAGCTGTCAAGATAAATGATCGGTTAGGCCCTTACAAACGCAATGCTACTTGTGGTGTAGCTCGTAGTAGCTTAAGATTCATACAGTTTGCTAAATGGTTTAATAGTTCACTTTTTGGCTGAATACTTGTGCACTTTACCGCCATAGCGCGCCACGAAGGCGCTCACGTTAAACTTGCGCTTGCATCCGTCGTAGGTCATGTAGCGAACTTTGCCGAAGACAGCACGTTCTGCCCAGCCCTGGTCATGAATGCCGCAGATTGACCACATACAGCCTGCAATATATATATAATGTTTTAATTATTAATATTTTATTTATTTCTATATTTTATACAATATTATTAGTTGTGACGTTCACACCTTTTATCTTGAGCAGAGTAAGTATCGTTTGGAGTGTATAGTAGATGAACAATATATATAATGTACATACAAGATGGTGTTCCGATGAACAACATATTAAATATTACAAATATATATTTTAAATTCAAATGATATATTATATAGTGTCTCGTGTTTGTTATATAAATATAGCAACGAATCTTGACCAAGGGTTGCTAGTTGCTCATAAAACATAACATGAATTTTATCATAATCATAAGCATGCTACTTTCAGTTCTTAAAAATAAATGAACTTGTTTTAGATAACACATAAACTTGCTTAGATTATTCATCCATCAGCGACGATATTCATTCATAATCTCTTATTCGAGGATTAAATTTATTAATTTGGGCTAGATACAGGTGAGAGTGTTAGTCAAATATTATTAATACAGGCTGATACTACTACATGATTTATCTGAAAGGTGCCATATTCGACTGTTTCGTTATCGACATTGAACATAAATAAAATGTAAAGAACTCTTGTCTTGCAGAGATGATGACGTCACGAAGTGTTACATACCAACATATCCATTAGGATCTCGTCCATCGATGCTAAAGTGATCGTTCAAATAGATGCTGTATTTGAGCGCTTCCTCGGGTGACGGCGTCCACTCTAGAATCTTCTTGCACCAGTACATGCGTAAGAAGCCGTGCATCTTGCCCTCGCGCACTAATTGCAGTTGTGCAGAGTTCCATAAATCATCGTGAGTTTCAGCTTTGGATAGCTGTTCTAATGTGTATATGTGGGTCCTTTTGTCTTTTCTGTTAATAAACATTAATTTGTAAAGAACTATTTCTTCATTATGACTGTTGTAACTTAAAATCGAACTTGATCTGATCCTAAAATCGAATTGTTGAAACTTAAAATCATAAGAGTGTAGTATAAAATAATGTCAAGTCAATAGAATCAGTGAAACATTATATATCGATGGGCGCTATTGATGCACAGGGGTAGGTTAATGGAGGCAATATTCTGGATAAACGAATAATAAAAGAGGGAGAGTAGAAGCAGAGTAAAAGTGCACCGATACGTTCCAGCCCTGATCCTTTTGGTCTTTTGGCTTTTCTGTTAAATCAAATTTATAAATAACTATTGTAATAATATATAACTCCTCTCTCTATCGTTTAACTTTAAAAAAATAGGACAGAATGACTTTTAGATATATCTAGTTAGTTGAAACTTAGACAATTCATACACCTATGACATGTTTTAAGCGGCATGTTTTGGGATAGAACAGAATGGCCCCAGTTCCATTGTGCATAGACTATATCAAATATAAGTTATTCGCAGCTCTATCATACGAATTCAATAATAAGGGATAGAATGCCTATTAGGAACGTCAAGTTAGTTGACACGTAGACGATCCATACACTTTTGACTTATTAATCGACATGTTTTATGACGCACAGTAAAAGAAGGCACAAATGCTTAAGAGCCGCTATATGTGAAACGTCTTTCTTTTTTTGGGTGTATTATTCTGAAACGGTAGTAATGAACTTAAATTTAGTTTAGTTCGTGCACAACGAAATCGGAGCCAATATATCTTTATTGTACATTTGCTGTGCTTTATGCATATAAAAAAAATTCAGAAGGAAATACATAGGGAATAATTTACATTAAAATTATGGATATATTAAGGATGCGTATTAAAATATGACACATTTCCATTAACGTCGCCATTTTAAAAACGTCAAATGACGTCACCGGTGAATTATTCTGGTCAGTTTGTAATAAAAGAGTAGTCGGCACACAAAATAATCGTTAGCACTGTTTACTTCGCTGTGATTTTTCGTACTAAACTTCCTATGAAGATACATACTATGTTCATTTATTTACTTTTTGTGTTAAGGACATTTAACAAAAAAATGTAAATTAAAAGAAATTTTTTTTCGTTGTGATGACCTGACCAGAGCCCAAATGAGACAGCTATCCTAGCCAGAGCAAACGCAAACGCAAGCGTACATGGTCACATGTCTGCACGTATACTGCATGCATGCATGTTAATCCTAAAACTATTTCTATATTTAAGTCTTTAACACATTGTTGGCGTAGTGGTTCAAGAGCTCTGGTTATGATTAGGTAACGATGAAAAAATTGTCGTCTCGAGCTGATTCTTGCTTCGGAAGATATGATGGTACCATTTGTTACGGCAACTACTTTCACCGATCTAGCTACGTAGGGTCAGAGAGGCCAAAATCATTTGTTTCTGCCATGTAGGAAGGTCTATGCAAAAAATTGGAACATATAGACGTAGAGATATAAGTTATTCACACCATATACCTATGATCATCCAGCGTCTTCTGCGCCCAGTTGCTGGCCCCCTTGATGCTGTCATAGTTCTCGCAATAGAAGCAGAAATTGTCAGCGAGCTCTCTGCGCACAATAGCCTCCTCCAGGAACGAATTAACACTCTCCGTGTACTTTGACTTGTATTCTTGTACACATAGGGCCACTCTCTGGACTGATATTTGACCTGAGTAATCAAGACTAAACCATAGCGAATATTGCTTTAATCTGTAAGGTCAGACACAATAGAATTTCTATTGCGTATGAACAGCGGCGGGTTGGCTTTCTTTGAAAGACTTTGGCAAATTTTTGTAAAGGTCTAGTGAATAATAAAAATTTACGACTATATCGTCATTATTTATAATCTTGGTAATTTTGAGTTATTCAACACGTATTTTTCTAAAAAAAAAACCCAACAATCAAAGGTGTTCGGGGAGAGAGCCAGCTTGGAACTTACTAGGTGTACAGATATAATATTAATTATGATGAACTCTTGTTATTCTACAATCATACATTATATTATATGTTATGCTTCGTATGGTGGCTGGCCTACCATTTGAATCTGCAGTAAACGGAGATAAAATTTTATTTTTATGAACATAAAATTTAAACTAAGTTATCTATTATTCCGTTATTTAGTATCCATAATGCAAGCTCTTAATTATGCTTACTTTGGGCTAGATAATTGGTGTAAGTGTGAGAAATATTTATTATTATATTACATTATGAAGTTTTCGCGTGATTTAATTATTTTTCGAAAGTTCCGTTTCATTGTTTAATTATTATGACTTTAAAAATTCAACCTACAACAGCAACCCTACAATATTATAATATATATTATTATTATTTATTCTGGTAAAATTCGATTCTCATGTCATGTTAGCTGTTTATATAATTCCTTTTCAATTACAGACTTTGAATTCCTTGATCAGAGTTCACAGGTAAGAAAATCTTTTCACAAATTATTCCATAGAGACAAA
Source organism: Acentria ephemerella (assembly GCA_943193645.1). Taxonomy (NCBI): domain Eukaryota; kingdom Metazoa; phylum Arthropoda; class Insecta; order Lepidoptera; family Crambidae; genus Acentria; species Acentria ephemerella. The sequence goes on from OW971876.1 coordinate 12,096,282, forward strand.
GGAGTTAAAATCATGATACATCAAAAGAATATGATTTTTATTTGCAAGTTCATTTATTATTGCTTTAAAACATTTAAAATACCATTAACATTAGGACAAACATTTAATTTATTTAGAGTAATTCTTAAGTATCAGGTAAATAATAATACATACCCCATATTTCTGCTACAACTAAGGATGATAGATAGCTTTGAGAGAGTATTGTATTGGGTGAATGGCGACTTGTCAATATAAGCAACATAAAAATCAAGACCAAGCAGTTTTTGATTTTAACAGGGTAGACGACATACGAGTCGTGCTATAGTCATAAGCGTTTTATAGGCTATTATGGTAAGGTGTAGCATTAGAGAAGACAATTTTAATGAAAAGCAACTCACCAAAATGAAACCACGGCGACAAATTACTCAAAGCATCTTGAGTTGGGTCATTCCTCTTTGAGGAAAATATTTTTAATCTAATCTCAATGAAGCTATGCAGCATCTTCAAAGCTTCATCATAGCCTGGCTTGGCCCATTCCACTGGGCCAACTGTTTTATCTGCCTCTCTAGACTCTATTGCTTGATCCCAATCTATAGGCTATAAATGTAATATTAATATTAGGTTGTTAATGGAACAACAAACTTTTCTATTACTTGTAAAATGAACATTAATTCTTCATCATTATAACATATATGGCCACAGTGGCCACAGTGGAACCAAAACCTATCCTCTGACTTTTGAATAGAATAATTCTATGTAGATAGGTATGCGCGCCCACTGTAGTGAGACCAGGCAACAGACAGAGCACCAATTTACGGTAGACAGTAGGAAATTTCATGGAAAGTTGCTAAAGTATTCACATTATTGACTTTAACCCTACATAGTACCTAGGTACTGTATGAATGTCTATGTACCAATTAAAAACTATTGATTTTAGCATAATTTTATTAATTTTATACAAAACCAATCAATTCCACACGCTATTTGCTCTTCCACTTGCTGATTCTATAGTATGTAGTAGAATTTCAGTAGTAACATTCATTCATTTCATAAAATCAGGAATGGAAAAAATTTGCTTTAAGCGGACTTTAAACAACAAAGATCTTTCATTAATTATTATGGTTTGATTACAAAGCTATGAGGACAGAGAAGGGAAAATGGATAAAGATAAACACTAATGATTTCAAGACACAAAGGTACAAAGAAGACAGGCACACCTACATCAGTGGACAGCCTCATTCTTAAAATAAGTTAAATCTAGTTATAATCATATAAAATGTTTAAGATTTTCTGTTTATACAGTTCTTAATTCAACTGTATATTTTTTTGTATGTTTGTTTCGCTATTTCTCTGTCAATTGTGAACGAATTTTCAAAATTAATTATTTATTTGGTAGTAGAATACTCCTGAGGTGTTCCCATTGTCACACAGTCAAGATTTGTTGATGGAATCACAGGGCAATCAAGGAAAACCTTAAAATTTTACTAACATGTGTTTCATTTTTTTTAAAGCTTTTCAGTTTTTATCAAACAACAAACCAAAAGACAAGTCCACAACACCAACATAAATTTGAAACTTTTTTATAACCCTGCAATATAATGATTGCCCTAGAGTAGTTACAAAATAAGAAATTATTATAGTAATAGCTTACCTCTGGTTCAAAATTACTGGTATAAGGATGTTTTATAACAGGCGGAAATTCTGTGAGATATTCACCCAGTTTGGAATTAATTTTGTTCCTGATGGTCCTGGCAGAGTACTCTTGTTTGTCTGATGCTTCCCAACATGGGACTATATTGTGGGCATCAACCTGTAGGAAATGTAATTTAACAGCCTGGTATTTATTTATCCTAGATAGAGTTGCTCTAGATCTTCGTCTCGCAAGTTTGTTCATCAAACTCAATCAAGAGCAAAATCAGGCCCTTATAGTCAAGTAGATGGAAGCAAGCTAAAACTGGGTTCTACAACCACAGAGGAATTGGTAAGATAATGGTGGGCTTAGAATAAGACTTACCACCAACCAAGCAGCAAATTTCTATCCCTACTGAAAACAGAATCCAAACTCCAAAATATAGGGCCAAGTCACAGAGACAGTATAACTAATTTATTTAAACTATAGTATTGTTCTATATACAAAAATAACTATGTACCTGAATCAAAGGCACATCTTGCTTAAGCTTTTTCTTACAGCCATCTAGCCAACCAATTGGTACTCTCAGAGGGTTAAAGTCACATACAACAGCACCAATTTTGTGGTCAACAACCCATTGGGGTAATGCTTCAGGCCCACTCCCCTCCAACAAGTGGAAGGATATGTTAAGCTTTTTGCAATCTGCTGCTACTTTCTCTAGGCCTGTGAAAACATCAATATGTACAAGAACTATTAGTGGTTGCTTATTGAACTAAAATATAAATTTAAATAGAAATTTGAAATAAAAGCGTAATATTACTTTCTAGAATATTGATGTGACAAAATCAATTAGGCCCTTGGATCAATCTTTGATTATTAACACTAAATTTAAAATGAAAAATAAGCACAATACCTTTAATTAAAAAATGGAACTGCCTGACCGAAGCGTCCAAGTACTTTGCAATCAAACAAAAGCAAACATGAAGCGGTACTTTGTTCTTTAATGCTAGTTTTTGAGCGAAGAGGAAAGCCCAGTTATCTTGAACCCTACTATCCCTGGACATCCAGTAAACGATTCCTTCGCAGTCCTCAGATACCATCTGCTCTTGAGATACTATTCGAAGCCTCTTTTTATTAAACTTATATTCTAAAATAGAGTCTGCGGTACTCTCGCGCTTTGCTTGTATTTTTTGCATAAAACTGTCAAGGTTTTCGAGGCTCTTCTCGCTCTCAGAAACCGTTGAGGTTGAGAGCTTAGGCCTTTTTGCAGCTGATGCCATTTTTGAGTAATTGGAAGCCTTTCCAAATGTTCTAAATAACATAAAATAGTTTTATTTACTAAATTATCTAACCCCGCCAAATAAATGCAGACAATTGACTTTTTTAAAGTTCTCCCTATTACAGGGACGGCAAGGGGATGTAGAGCACATACAGCTATGTCTTAACTAATCACTTTTTCCTGCCTTTTTGAGTTCTATTACTTGGAAGGCAAGAAGACTGAAACTCATACAGCCATATCTGTTGTAATTTATTTATGGAGCCGGGATACCGGTATATCTTAACGAGTTGCTTGTGCTTGTGGAGTTTTTGACGACCAATGGAACGACCATTTTATATATGAGATATGGGAATGATACAGCAATGAAATGGTAAAGTAATGTAAAAAAATTAAACCCATTCCAATATCGATGAAGATGTATCAGTGGTTTTCTCATATTATGGGTATCCGACGAAAGGGTTTGCTTAGAAGAATACGAGATAATATTTTATAAAATAGTTATCATACTATATGATAACTATTTTATATTTTCGATACGGGCTGTAAGCTTGGTTATAGTAATTTTGTAATTTATAGACTTATAAATGTAACGTTCTTGTATTGTTCTTAGCATCTTAGCATTAGATAAAATGTGCCACATATTTCTTTAGAAAAAAACATATCTTTATAGTATTTAAAGCAGATATATTTCAACAATGAAAAAAATTTTTTTGTGACGAAAGTTCTCAAATATAAAAGGCGGTTTAACAGTATTCTAGTCTTCGTTTAATATATGATGCAAAAGATAAAAGATTAGTAGAGTAAAGATGTCCTAGTTGTCGATTAGTATCTTTATTGCAAGTGATTGATCAATCTAAACTACTTGCTCGAGAAGGTGGGAAGTATATTTGTTTCAAACAATCGCTACAAGGATGACAGTTGGCTCTGTCTACATTGATCTTCATGCATTCGAAAGAGCAAAAGGAGATGAGCTTACATGATAAACATTCAATTTTTGACTCATTAAAGGGCAATAAACATTCAAAACATACATTGTATTTATGTTCCTCCTGAAAAATTAAAGTCATATTATTTTATAATCCCGTAGAATTTTAAGATGTACTTGGAGGTTATTTCTTTATAGAGGACAGTTAATGATAGGATAATTTGCTCACAAGACATGTTCAAAATAAGTTACAAATCATCTTTCTGCATAAAAAAAAACATTTGTAAACTGTTCGTATAGATTTTCTGAAATGTATTCCATCATTTATACAGTTTTGACTAGAAATTATATTCTAAGCTCCACCAACCCATGGTCCTGCCTACCTTGCGGCATACGGACCGAATCACGGGAGAGCGCGAGGATATTTGCATAGGGCTCTTTCCCCTTCGGCGCTAATTTGTGCTCCTACAATTGTCTTTCCCTTCCCTTCTGTTGCCAACTCTCCCCCTTCTGGGGCGTGACGACTCAATATGGGACTTCGCGTCGGGCTGCTCTGTGTGTTTTACCTGATTCCTTCTATTCGTATGATCGTCTGATGGTGTGCTAGGAATGCGCAAACTCGCGCAGTGCTTCCCAGTTATCATGGCTACTGATGAGGTCCTGGTGATACACCGGGCCAGGCTCTGCTCTGTGTAAACGTTCTAGCATAACTTCTCTGGCGTCAGCGTACAATGCACATTCCCATAGCGCATGGTCTCGGCTCTCAACTCCATCCTCTCCACAAGGGCACAGTCCGGTCTCGCACAGCGCTAGTCGGTTAAGGCGCTGCCTGAAGCATCCGTGACCCGTGAGCATCTGCGAAACAACGTAGTCTGGTTCCACCCAGTTGTAAGAGAGCCGCTTTGCAATGTTTGGGAAGAAACTGTACAGCTCACGGCCATCCTCACTCACGCCCCATCGCTCCTGCCAAATGGCAATGGTATCCTCTCTAATGGTGCGTCGCAACTTCCGACGCACCCTAAGTGCCAACTGGACTGCCTCCTCCGAAAATCGTCCCGCACAAACAACCTCCAGATAGGCAGGGAGAACTCCGGCTAGCACGGGAAGTGTCGCGGTACTGCACGTTCTGTAAGCCTTCGTTAGTAGAATCTTTGCATATTGAGAAACGCTCTATTTATGACATAAAAGGATGAGCATGGTACCGACGTACCATACTGCCGCATAGGTTAAAACTGCCACATAGGTCCCTGAATACTCGACCTTTAGGGCTTGATTGAGGGTCATCCCTCCACTTCGACGCGGATACTCTCGAAACCTTGCTGTTTACAATCTCTGTTCTCCCGTCCCTCGAGAAATTTAGAAATTTATTTTTAAATAATAATACCTACATAATTATATTACACTTACAATAATAGGTATACCGAGTAAATTGCTTATCTTTGTCTTGCTTTAAAAATCACGGTAGCGTAGTGATACGAGCGCTCTGATTTCGTGATTGTTAGATGTAGGATTTTGTAAGGTTAAGAAGAAGAGAGAGATGGATGGACTCGATAAATATGGATTGGTGGTCAGTCATTCCAAGTCGACAGACTGAAGCCTAAACATGTTGTTTTCCGAGATACGTTGGTAATGAAAGCCCATAATGGATAGGCAATTTAGAAGGTTCATTAAACTCTCAAATAAGATGGCGTAAAAGTCTGCTAATCATAATATTTTTATTTACCTTTTTTGGTGTTAATTCCGGTCTTACATATGTTTTCTTCCATGACAAATCCGTCGTCAATTTATTAGTCATCTTCCGATCCTGTAGTATCCGAAACACTGAACATTCGATTAAGTTTTTCTCTTGGGCTGTGACTTTACTTGAAGCTAATATCTTTGCCTTGCTAGTATAATACGTGATTATATGCAGTAAATGTTTCAAAATTCTTTCGTCCTTGTAAATTTTTCCTTGAGTGAGCTTTAGTATGTCCCAAATTTCTAGACAGCGTTGAGTCGTTAACCATAATCGGCAGCCTTTTTTATGTTTATGTTCTTTTATAATCATGTTCCAGTGTCGGTGCTTGTACCTGTTGTAAATTTTAAAAGTATTTAATTACTAATTCTAGACTCACGGGCCCCAGGAATATATTCGACGACTTACGGTTATTGTTGTGGAATCTTTCTAGACATCTTAATACTAGGTGGATGTTTGTCCTTAAAACAGATGGAGAAACTTTTCATCTGTACCTAACTTACGAAAATTATTCATTTATTATAAAGGCATACAGATACTACAATACAAATAACATTGATGGTATAAGAATATACAAACCTAAACAATAATCCACTACAAATATGCACAGCATTATTAAAATTGTATAACAATAAAATACGTAGAATAGAATCTTTATCTTTACACCAATTAAAAAAGAGAAATACATAGGTAACAGTTAACCAATTTTGTACAAAGGGCGAACTTTTGCTAAAAGCGATCTCTTCCAGGCAACCATAGGATAGACGTATATCCTGGAGGACGGGACAGAATACATATGTAGAATAAAATATAAAGTACTCAAGGACAGTAATAATTCAAGTATCAAACTGATAAATCGTGTTCAAATACTAGGTTTTTAAAACTGTATAGAGTGACAGCATTCCTTGTGTACGGGTGGGTAAAGAATTCCACAGTAAAATAATATGTGCCGAGAAAGTTTTGTTGTAAAATTTGGTAAAATGTAATGGGGTTTCAACCATAATTTCTCCGGTGATCTCAAAGCACGGGAATGATATGATGAAGGAATTTTAAACGATCTTTTAAGTAAAAACGCCTATTTGCCTAAACCAAATATAAGCTGTATGAAAATTTTTGGAGTCACCTTAGGTTGGGAAAACTACAGTCCGCATTATTGAGGTTTGAAAGAAAGAGAATTAGAGTAACTGACATTTTAGTAGTAGAAGGTAGGAAGTTTCGAAGCGTTCTAAGGGAACTTGCTGATGCAAACAATGCCTTACTTAGTTCCTGTATACCTAATTCAACTGCTACACAAATACTAACAAACATGTATTACGAGATAGAAAAGTTACGAAAAGATATCCGGATATAATTGCTGCCAACTTAATTATTTATTTGTAGCATCGGTACGAAACACTTATCGTTTGTAATAAAACCAAAATTTTTAGAAACTTACTTTTCGATAACATCAATCAATTCTTTCATCAGTTTTGTTTGTAACCACCGTACATGTAGAATTCTGCCGCATTCTACTACTAGATCAATGACTTGTTTATAATCTTCAATGTCATCCGACATTTTTGATGTAGATTTTGCGTTAACCTGATCTTTTTTATCCTTATTTCCCTTATCTACTTTTTTAGGTTCCATTTTATCTTTAACATAAGCGCACGATATCAAAGGTTCATTCATTTTGTTTTTATTAAGAATAACAAAATAATTCACTATTTCAAATATAAAGATAATTGAATCAACTAACTGGGCGTAGTAAGCGGAGTGTGTTTAGAATTTTCTAGTTCAAATAGGATTTTTTTAGCAAACACAAATATGTTAGGAAATATTTCGTTGCCGCTTCTGCATTCTCGTAAAGGATCAGCTCCAAAAAGTAAAAGATTCGTAAACTGGTAAAATGGTACAAGATATTAAAACTTTCTTATCTAAATGTTGAAAAAAAATGTCTTTAATAGAATATAACTTAAAACTAATAACTTATATAAGTGTATGTGTAGTATATGTATATAGTTTTAAGTTAAAGAATATATAGTATAATGTGACATACAGTTTGAAGTCGCCCTGCAGAGGTTTCAGTTCTAAAGAAAGGCATTGAAAACAATTTAACTAGTACAGTTTCCTGCATATCATTGATGATTGCGTTTAGATTTACGGCAGGACTCCGTACAAAGATGTCCAAGAGTTTTATGTTCTTTGCTATTGCTATATCAATTGGAGATTGACCTTTGTATTGAAGCATGGGATCAAAATTATATTTCAATAGCAATTCCAAGAGGGCAGATCGAACCTAAAAAGTCGATAAATGAAATTCTGACCTCAGATAAAAATGAAAAAAGTATTAGAAAAGATAAAATTATTTTTAGTTACCTCTTCCTCTGTTTCATTATCACATTTTCTGGCTAAAACCGCATGTAATAAAGTTGGGCCTAATTGTGGTATTATAGGATCAGCAGGTGATTCATTTCTGTGAATCAATCTACGATTTGGGTGTGCACCACATTCAAGAATAACTCGAATTAAATCCAAATTTTCATATGACAATGGCCTAGATACGGCTAAATCAAGTGGAGTGTATTCATACGTCTGTAATCAAAATTTAGAAAATATTGTGTAAGAAAGTGTTCTCTTTCATAATCCTCATTGATTATAACTTATAACGATGAAGGTTACCTCATTATAGACCTCATTGATATCTGCTCCGTAATCGACCAAATGCTTGATAAGGTCGGGATAACCAGAAATTATTGCTATAAATAATGCTGGCTGCGGACACTTTACATGTTTTGGATTTGCTCCGTCTGACAGCAATTGTAAGATAGTTGACATAATTTTTTCTAATCTAAAATTACGTGCTGCAAAATTAGTGCTCATAATATTATACTTAGAGGAAAAATTTAATTAGTCTGATAAAAAGTCTCACGTGTCATTTTTTTGCTTCTCAATACTGTCTGTTGAGATTTCTCTGTCAGTGTTCTGTAACATGGCTTCCTTACTTGGTTTCATCCTATCTTTTATGATCTCGGGCGGACTTTTTTTGGATATCTTATCTAATGTTTTCTTTAGTTCGTCTTCAGGACTATCAATTTCTTTAATCATATCTTGGACTTCAAATAAATATGGAATGGGGTTCATCGTACTTGGCAGACTATAAAGATCATTTACAATAATTAAATATTCGTTATTTATATTATTATAAAGTCTTGTATCTTCCTCAAAGGAGTCAATGGAATATGATTCTTGAGCTGCTTGTGATTTTGTTGATTTCTTTTTCCCGCCTGTTAAATCTTTTAAAGAATGTGTTGATTTTATTTTCTTTACTGAAACTGCTCTAGATATTTTACTAGGGGATTTGACTATTACATTGTTAAGGTTTACCACCTGATCTCGGCAGAAATTCCATTCTTTTAACTTTGCTTCTTCAAGTGCTGCAATGGGAATGTAATATGCATTTCAAATAACAAAACTAACTAAAGATGACACCAATATATTAAATCACTTAATGAAGAGTCATTGTCATGAAAACAGATAAATTAAATTTTATAGGTGTATACTAGTACTTACGAGGAGAAGGTATTATTGGCTGTGGTAATAAAGCTTGAACCATACCACTGGATGATATACCTTTTTTTATACAAGTTAAACGCAGAAGGGAGACAGCAAGAGGAGTGCAACATGCATCGTTGTAGCTATCCACGTTAGCACCAGCTCCTACTAGAAAATGTATAATGTCCCGCCTGTCTCCACACTAAAATATCAATTCATTTTAATCTTCACTTAGTGGTATCCACAGCAAGTAATTAGATATGTAGCTATTTACCGATGCATACATAACGGCAGAATTTCCTAAACCATCAGCAATATCTGGATGAACTCCAAACTCATTTGTTAACTGGATAACATACGAAAGATGTCCCAAAAAGCTTGCCATTAATAGAGTTCTGGAAATATATGAGAAGAATATTATTCCTACTGCTACATTTTGGACACTAAAGACAAGGCAATGAAACATGACATCCACTTACAGTTTATTTATCGGCATTTCGACCAGAGGGCCTATACAAGATGCATTTCGATCATCGCAATCAAATCGCTAAATGTAAAAATGTGTGGGATTTGGCAATCATACACGATTACTAAGCTAGAGCTTAGAATCTATAGCGGCTATGCTATTCTATGACAAATCCCATACATTTTAACACTTAACAATTCGAATGTGTTTATCGAAAGGCATATTTTCTAGGCGGTTATGTTGCACTAGGCGTGGTCGAAGGTCCTAGGTCTATCGGAGCCTGCCGCTGTCCGCTTATTAATGCAATCCAAATATTTATAGTCTAATTAACATTAAAAAATACCTGCTATCAATTTCATGTTTTCCAGCTGACTTGAATTTTTTTCTTGGTCCAGACAAGATTTTATTTATATTGATTTCAGTCGCGTTTCTCTGAAATTCATGTGTATAGCAATGCTTCATCATGTGAATTGTGGTTTTATTATTATTCCAAGCGAAGTAAGTAATCATATCAGGTATATTTTCAGTACTTTGTTGACTCATATTCTAGAAATAACAAAAATAGATATCGCTATTCAGCTAAAATCTTGACCAACCGAGGCCAATAAGATGTAAGTATCGTACAAAATAATTCTGGTTCATGAAGGAAGTTAAGTACTAAATAAATAAAAACAAATATCTTGTTACTTTGTAAACAATTATCACCTCATCTGTAGGCTTCGGAAAAGATGATACTTCTCTAAGCATTTTAATATTTTGCTTATAATAATCACGTTCGAAGCCTTCAACATGACAAAGATGACTGGCTAGGTCCGTGCAATTCTTAGGATACAAATTGTTCCATATCTCGGTTGCTTTCTTCGGATCAGATCCGTAGTGTTTCAATAAGTCTATTGCACTGTTTGTTTCACCAAACTGGATAACAAAGACTTTATAAACGTTCAACTGTTGCAGTTATAACATTTATATATCGAGTAATACTAACTCATTATGACTGAAACTAACTGTTTTATTTTCGGTGGCTAACATAATGCGTTTAGAATTTACGCAAGTTTTGCCAACGTCGGTCATGTTGAAATCTGGTGCGATGCTGGGTGCTGTAGGTCGCCACGTTAGTCTCACCAGCTGCGTACCTCGCCAAAGACCCACGTCCTCTTTTAGGCATGCTTGAGACTCTACCCCAGGACCCCAGCGAATGTTACTATGGAATAATCCCTAGGAAAATTGAATAGTTGTTAATGAAAAGGTACGAATGGTCTATGAATAACTAATATGAGAAATATGCATAGCAGAGTCAAAATACTGTCCATGAACTTATTCTGATTTAAATTTATGACATTTTTCAATATGATTGTGTGCAACTGAAATACTAGCATCAGAGTGAAGAGTGATTCTATAAAGACAGCACGCGTTCTGAAAAATCGCAATCAAAAGGGTACGGATGTCGCTCAACGTTTACAAGTTTTCGAGAAAACGTGAGTAAAACCAAATATAAAGTTTTGTATCCATCAAGAACCAAATCACTGGTTATAATATTTTGTCTATCTTACAACAAAAATCTTTCCATCTGGATACGACATGGTTCCGTAGCCATGCATGCGGTTGCAGTAGAAGTGTCCTTCGTACGTGAAGTGCACTTCATCCTGACCCAGATGGCGCCATCGGTAATCACCCACACCATGCATTGTGTTCGCAAAAAGATGTCCCTTGTAGGTTTCTAAAGACTGAAAATAAATATGTACTCGATAACATTCCATGCAAAGTAACCCTTGAGTCTACTTAATTAAATACAAAAATAAACAAGAAATATTTGTAAAATAGGTGTAATCTAACACTTAAAGTCAATACTTTTAACTTTTCGTTCGTGGTACATAAACCGTAGCATTCTTGGGCGATGTCGTCAAATGTCCTGCGGATCTATTCGTTAAGTTAACACAAATAAGTTATTGAATAGGCGAGGTCATTTGCCAAGACAAATATAGGCAAATAAGTTTTAGAAGTGAAAACCACCGATCAAATAGGTAATCCACTGAACGCTACAAGCTATGTGTGTTACAATAGCATTAAAGAAAAGCAGCATGTAAATCCATTTAAGCTCTAAAAAGGTCTGTTATTTTTACTTTTCAACCACTCGTGAATAAAGCCGTATAAAACACAATAAAAATTATTTTTTGGTCAAACCGTTCTTAAGTTTTAGCCCTATCAATCAATTTTTGTCTATAAATAGTTGACCCGGTGAACTATGTATCACCTACAACCTATTAAGCCATCTATTAAAACAAACCCAAAGTAGCGATGGAAGTTTAAATGTTTTGCATGTCAGACGGTTTTCCATAGTAAATAACTATTTGAAGCTTTTCTTAAGGATTTTCCCAGTTATTTTTATCTTTAAACCACTCCTGGGTCAAACAGAACAAAATTAATCCAATAAGTCGACCCATTTTTAGGTTTTATTCTATATATATCTGTATATATATATCGTAAAGTATAATAATATGTAGATGAAGAACGCTATTCTAATTGACCTAATAATGATCAGACCTTTTGTTTGCGTATACATTATTAAGTTATCAAGACATTAGTGACCTTCGCACCAGACCAAAGGATTTCCCCTTGTCCACTTCTTCTCTTTTCTTCATCATTATCACCAACATAATATTCGTAATATTGCCAGGTCTTTTCAACGTTAGTTGGTATGTAATTGCAGGGTGTATTCAGCTTTCCCATTGTCAGTGATTTGAATAGAATCTTAGTTAGTTACAATTTTTAAAAAATCCATTAATACTAAAGAAAGATAAAATATTATAAACACAGATATAAATGTCAGAAATTTATTGACGAAAAACCTTTATTGACAACCAAACAACCAACCTCTTTGGTATTTTCGGCCCAGTAGACGATTTTTGAAAAAAAAATGAGTGAAATTAGGACTAGAGCAGTATTGTCACCAGAAAAATACGCATGATTAAATTGCAACAACTTTCTATATTTTCTAGACCTACTGAGAATCAGCTACTCAATCGATCTAATCACGATACAACATAAAAGACTAAATTTTACCTGCCCATTGGAAGAAAGCTTAAGCGAGGTTAATACAACGTCATTCAAAATAAATTACGCAAGTTTTGTCTTCAAAGAAACTACAGATGCTGCCACTTTAAGGCAGCATCTGTAGTTTCTTTGTAATAAACCTAATTTATAATTGCATAGGCCGGTAGTCTTTTGGAATGTTAAATTCTAATAACGAAACGACACCTCAACTGCGACTATAACGTAATGGTAGTATAATATTATGTATATCGCTTGCTGACTCGTTTCCCGCAAGTGTAGTTTTCTTATGAATGATTAAGCGCCTCGTGCCGTCTATTTATTTTGATTATGATATAATTAAAGTCTATTTACTAAGTTGTTTTGAAAATTTTGTAGTAATAATGACTTAATAAATATCAAGATTAAAAATAATTGCGACAAAGTTCATAACTAACATAATAACTTTAACTTGATTGATCCATATTTTTGACATTGGTAGGTAGGTTTTTGGAAAGAAAACTACAATGTAATATCATATTTTGCTATGAAATTTTACTTAAATATGTATTGAAATTTGTAAAAAATATAAAATTTTCAAGTAGTTTAACATTATATTTAAATTTTCAAACAGTTTTAGACTTGTTCTTATTTTTATAGACAGCTGCATCGCAGACAATTAGTTTTAACTCTTTCGAAATACGTGTATTCCTGTAACAAAAATTTAAAATGTAATATCATAAATAAAAACGTTTCTACATACTTATTTTAAATATGTTTTGAAACTAAGATATTGTTTTCTGTCTATGAGTGATGAGGTGAAGTATCCGAAATATTCGTTACCTATAAAATCATACTGTATGCAATAAAATGATGAAAGTCTTGTAGACCTTACCAGAAGGAAAGTGGCAGCCAATAGTAAGGCTTTGTGCTTCGGCTGGACAGCAGCATCAGGATAAAAGACTGTGGTAGCAAAGCTGTTTAGATCGCGGTCCCAGCCGTGAGATATCTTGCCGATTACTCTTAGTCCGTCGCTGGTTAATATCTGCAAAGAAATGTAATCTTATTTATTATTTATATCGTTAAGCTTATATCAGGTGCTGTTATATTCTACTTATGATTGAATTTTTCCTGATTTTGTTTATTACCTATGTAATAACATAATTCTCAGCTATAAATACTTTAAGAAATATAACTTCTAAAAATTACTATTAATTTTAATAGTAATTTTAATATGGAAAAATAAATACGTGCAAAAATTAGAACACTCTTGCACTCAATTAAATTTACCCTTTGTTTTACCGCAGATTATTGATATGGATCTATGATATCTTTTACTGATTAATGATACCTACACAACTTTTAGTATTTCATTATCTTTAAAAAATGCGTTGGTATTTAATCTGACACGATATCAATTAACAAACTTTCTTTTGAAATCCCGGATTAAGATCTCGAATCTCGAAGATAAATTGCAGGATATTACGAAGAGCTCGCTGAAGAAGTTGTTTTGTAAAGGCGTGGGCTCTTCTTATATGAAGTATGCTTCAATTCATTGAACTCCTAAATTAAAGCAGTTATGAATTTTTTTATATAAGCAATAAACGATTAATGATTGACATTTTGGATATAAGTACGTACGTATAACTTCGAAATATCGAAATGATTATATTGGAGGAAATATGTTATCCTAACCTTGAACTCTGACAGCAGTAAAGCGCTCCTCTTCATGACTGCAGGCCCCTCTAAAGTGAACAGAATTTCGTCATCTGGACCCCGAACAAAATAGTAAGGAGCCATCCAGGTCCATCGTTGGTGTACACGGCCTAGGTAGTCTCCTGGTGGTGCGATCACTTTCATTTCCTGAGATAATAAAATAACTTATGTAAGATTTTTATAAATACCTTAGGAGACTTCTAGATAAGAAGATCTTGTTGTTACATTTTCTTTTGATATTTGAGGAAGTAACGTTTAAATATACGTCTGTGTAGTTTTGAATAACTCTCATTACAGCCGTTGTTACAAGTGAAAAATTACCAGTAAGAGGCATATCCATAGTCCACGAAAGTCTTAAGCAAATGATATAAGCGTGTAGCGTGGAATTCCTTGCCGGCACGTATTCATACAACATGGGTTCCTTTAAAAGAGGCGTAAAAACGAACTTTTTGGACCGGCAAGGCGAGGGTGGCTACGTCAGTATATCGCATGCTTCATTAGCTATCTTCATATATGGACTCCTCTATTGCTTATCATCAGGTGATGTCGAGTCATTTGCTGAGCTTTTTATAAAAAATATATTATGTTCTTCGTATATTTTTCAGTAGGTAGGGTTTTCCATATTTAGTTCCTTACAAAGGGCAGCCCAATTTTACACGGCTTGTCTACTAAATTGAATTAACAGGGAGAAAACATATCGCAAGACTACTTAATTTGACATATAAGTATTCCGAAATCATCTTTGAAAAATAGCAAATAAAATTATATAGCGAGATTTTTTTGACCTTTTTACTGTCTTTCTTACGAGAGATGACGTGCCTGTAATCTACAAGGAAAGCAGCAAGAAGCGGCCGCTAGTCTCCTCTTCAGGACCAGCGCCTCCTGCCGGGTGTTGTCGTAAAGGTGCATCACAAACGATCGGCCAGTACCGCACAAACACCTCTCAGTCCGACTCGACGCTTCATTCCCAATGTACAAAGCTTCTCCTTGTGGTACTCTAATAATGTATCGATTTTCGGATTCAACACTGGAGTTTACTGGGGAAAGTTATTGGTTTAGATAAAAGAAGTAAATAATTATTCATTAATAAATAAACTATTAATAATAAGAATAAACAACGAATGTATATTCCAGTTTAGTACATAAAATACGCTTTTTTCGTTAGGTACGAAATTTTCCATACTCACGATCGATCAGTTCTACGGTTTGCTGAATCATAAGCTTAGAGACACCAATCAGGAAGTCTAAGCCAGTCCTCGGAATGAACTGTCCACGGGTGTTTGTTTTCCAATCCACTGTACTCACAGGAAGGTCAGCTCGGCCGCCTTATGGCGAGTACGAAACAGAAACATTAATTGGTAGATAGTTTTAGGATAAATTTTATAACTTCCCTCTATTGTGGTACTTTGGTTGAGTTAGGAAATACTGACATACTTACTATTGGATTGCGGTTGGACACTGATTATCAAATCCCGTCTATAACTTGATCCATCATCTAAATAACCAGAAGAAATCTTATGAAAACATTGCATATATTATACCAACAACAGTAGTTCGTACAAGGATTCTGTACACAATCAGACCAGTGTAAAACAAATATACTATGCAATATAATTGATTGTAAGCAATATTGATTGATTACGCATAGAAGTAAAGTTTTTTCACCATTTCGTTACAGTTAATAGTCTTGCAGTCAGTCATTATTTTAGATTGGTAACAACTCCAAGACGGTATGAACGTTGATGGAATAGAAGAAAGAGTCGGAATTGTGGTCTAAACATAATAGTCTTAAGAATAAATAAATAAGAATCTACTCCTGTAGATTCCTGGTTTCCTGGGGGATGAGATACTCCCCATATGAGGATGGATTGTGTGGGACATTGGAATAAAGTTAATTACTACTTATCGTGGTCTGGAGGAGATAGCTCGTAGCGTTAAGACCGCTTCTTCATGTGGGTACTTTATACACATATATATAGACTCCAAAACATAATTTTAAAGTTGGAAAATTTTAATGTTTTTGAATTGGTTTTTAAGTTGTTTTGTTAAGTAAAACCTTTTATAATTGCGTTTGTGAAACTATGTTTCATCGCTTAGCAAGCAGTCAGTTCAAAAGCACTTCGTTTAAATTTCCTCGACGCGATTTTGTGCGGAAATAATTGAAGGCGCTTTGAAATATTGTGATAATACTGTCTCTTAACCAATTTACAGTAATTAAAGATATGCTATCATCTGCATGGTGGATGAATCGGCTTGTAAGGACCTATAGGAGTATAAACTGATAGCTATGATCAGAGGTTAAGCTAAAGTGGAATATAAGCCTCTTTAGATATTGAAACAAACAAACAATGCAATTTCAGTTTTTCTAAGTATTTTAGCAGAAGATAAATTGAAATTTCGGCTATATCGCCTGATAAAACAGACGAGGATAAAGAACGAAGTTATATTTTTTATTTTATAGAGTTTATCAAGAAACTTAAAAAACAAAAACGAATTAATGGAAAATAATGTCTCGGCGTAAAGTTTTTAAACTGATTTCATAATTATGACTATGAAATAGTAGTGACCCATCGTATTTACAACCAGTTACTAATTTTGAGAATTAATGCGATACTTGTCCAATTCATTAGATCGAAACCCACTAAACTTGGAATTCTTTACTCAGAGTGAAGTACCTTCTGAAGAAAAATTTAGTAAAACTGAGTTGAGTCACTAATAATTTTTTTTTGCAGTAATTACATTTTTGAAGCCAAACACATTTTATTCCAATGTAATTTTATAAGTACATACACTAAAATTTGTGTTGTAATACTAAGTTTAAACATTTGTATTAAAGTCCCCTTAGTTATTATGTTTTAAGTATTACTTACTACTATTATTTAATAAATATATTATGTATATTATTAGCAAAGAGAGAAACTTACCATCAGTAACTGCTGTATTATCAATCCCATTACCGGTATTGTTGTTAGAAATCATCCTAACAAGAGTTAAACTAAGGATTATTTATTATTTAACCCTCAACGTTTTTAAATTTTTTGTTATTTCTACTTATAATATGAGAGGGTCTTTGTTGTCAATATGTAACGCTGTACTATCGATGTTCATGCGTCCCTTATCTGAGTTATCTATAGATAAATCCGATTATGTTGTGATGGAAGATTTTATTAACACATGTTTTATCGGATTTTTAATTGTTCTTATACAATATATTTGGTATAAAACTGTTCTATTACGGATACTACGGCAGAAACTAGCTTAGTCTCGCAAAAAGCAACGGAGTTATTACCGAGTTTTATTTGGTATTACCAGTGCCTCTATTCTATGATCGGCGCTGCATGAGGGCCACTCACACGTTCCGCGGGGTAGGTTCGTAAACGATTCTCAATAAGAGTTAGATTTAAGAAAATCGCAATGACCGTGTGAATGAATGAATGTGACCGTGATAGGTTTATCACGGTCACATCGGGCTACGGTGAAGAGTCGTTCTGTCGGAGTATTGTCCTGCCAGGGCAGTATTAGTCACAGAATTGTTTTAAATTTTACGGACAAAACTCAATATTAAGTAATATTAAACCACCTTTAAATATAATTTTTGAAAGAGATTTTTAAATCAAATACCCAAAAAGATATACCTACATTATTTTATGTCTTTTTACAGGTTATCAGTCGTTTGTAGACTAAAATGCGAAGAGAAGACTCTCGACTTCCAAAACCGAAGTTTCTTTCCCGTCGCTGACAATTTATTGTCGTACGTTTCTCAGCGTTCTGTTGGTTGTTCACTATAGCTGCTTCATGCTGCACTGTATTGCTAAAGCAGGGTCCGAAATTGTTAGTACGTCCTAACATCGACGTTTGTTTAAATTTGTATTATTTTAGCTTAGATTAATATTGACTATTAAATAAAACCAATTATATTGAAAACCATTTATATTCGTGTGTTACTAAGTACTTGAACAGTTTACGAATAAAGTGATAACATTCAAGTCGTTAAAATGATCAGCAATCCAAAATCACCTTTATAGTTTTATTTAATAAATTACATCCATTAATTTCTAACTACCATCTTTTTAATAGGTACCTCTTTACTAATATGGTTAAATATTGGAATAGATCGTGTGAAATGTTGATTGAGGAGGTGTTGGACACAGAATATAATTATTTCAAAGGACAACAGACAATTGTAGTCCGGAAGACATTGGCGGTGTTGCACCCGCTGCGCACGTATAAAAGGTACACGACTCGACCCAAGAAGAAGGTCGAGGCTAAACAAAACATTTTTTATTGTCCTAGTAAAGTCTAAAGTGCAGCACTAGTGCTAAGTCGCAATTTGTTCTAGTAAAAAGGCAAGTTTTATTGAAAGTGTGGACCAAACAACCATCTTCAGAAATCAGGTTTAAATAAGCATGCTTACATATCGCGAACCCTAATTAATTTAGTTTCTAAGATAAATGAATAGGAAAATAAAGAGGTTATTAATGTAATAATTATAATTATTTTAATAAATCAGGGATAAGAAAAATAAGAACCGCGAGACACGTTCCTTACCGCAGTATTTTATCTGAAAGCGAAGGTCTCATAGCGGTACTAGAACCTTTACCCACACGATTTTGTCAGGGCACATGATCCACATCAATCGCGTATTTGATAGTGCGCATTCACTTATTCATTCCGTGGTACTTATTTTTCCCGCCCACGAATGAAATATTTATAATTAAATTTGGATTTTGTCTTTGTTTTACACATAAACGCCCTTTTATATAATATACTATAATCATGTATTAAACTTGAAAATACATTTATTACACATTTTATAATGTATTTATTTCCAATACTTACGTCGAAACACTTAGATAGATAAATACTTAACAACGATAAAATTACCATCTCAATAAATCAATAAACAGTACAAATCTCATGAATTTAATATCGTCAATACCTAGTCCTGCCCCGACACCTAAAGTACACATTAGGTTACGATCAGAAAAATAGCAAAACATATAGCAAATTGTTCATACAACGATCATTAATACAATATAATGTTCAAATGACATATAACAATGAAAGCGTAGTAATAGCGTTCAAAATACGCTAGCAAATACAACTATTTTAATAGTTACACAACGAGAAACATCTCTTTATTCCTACGCGTCTATGGCTGGTTAGACTCGTACGAATACGTCAACGAAATATTACCTACATAATACTAGTCGTGAAATGAAATATTCCATCGATAAAGATTAGATTCAGTTACATGGTGGGCTCCTCAAGTGACGGAGCCGGCTGGTCGCTCGTCATATATAACGTGAGGACTCACGCAGCATCGGTTCGTCTTCTGGGACTTAATGCGCGAGATCCGTAACAAACAATACCAATTAATATTTGCTAATTTTATGGTAATAAGGTTTTCTTATGTATTTTTTTGACCTTTTGTATATATATTTGTACTGGCTTTTATTTGTCATTGGCATAGATTTTGTCTTGGAAATCGCGTATGATGTCCCCAAAGTAGTCAGCTTATCGCTGGAGGGCACGTTGCCAACCGATGTTAAGTCGAAGGGTGGCAGGCAGGCAAGGGTTTGCCTCGCATTCTCCGTCGAGCTCATCAGCCAGGCTATCGTGGAGCTCTCGTAGGGCCATAAGTGCAGAGCGAGCGGCACGTTGGCATCCCATATCGCCCTCACAGCTCGTGTCCGCCTCAGACAGAAATACCAGATCACATGTCGTCGGGGGAGCTTCGGCCTGGTTAAGAAAAATAAAAGATGTGATAGATTAGTTTTTTTTTGTGTTTCTCTTTTTGAATTGGCTGATGTACAATAAAGATATATTCTATTCTATTCTATTCTATGAACTTTTTTACAAAACAAAGTTCATGGCTTAGTTTCCGTAGTTATGGACGCTTTGATTTGAAATGGCAAATATCACGCGTAAAACCTAACATAGAAATTAAAGTAGGTACATACACAAAGGTAACATATCTGATGCAGACTGCAGAGAGGGAGAAACAATTGTCCTCTGTCACCAGCAAGTAAGTCAACTCCTCGGCATCGTTGAATGATTTTTCCTAGCACTGGGCAAGATCCACTCGCACCTTCTGAAAAGTTGTTATAGTGTATATTAATCCTTTCTTCGATAAATCGTTATTAAAAAAGCATACATTCTTTAGCCTTACCTGTTGACATAATAGGACTTCGATGTCTTCCACTGCCACCCATATATCCTTCGGAAAACTGTGCTTCTTTTTTGCCATTCAAATAGTGACCGGCTCCTTGTTCATTTTCAAAATCATCATTGCCGTCTCCAGAGATTGGTAATTCGTTGTTAATAATTTCAACTTTCTCTTTTTTTACTGCTACTCTTTTGGCTTTTGAATCGTCCGTTGATATAGATGATGGAGACATCTTGGCTTCGGTCTTTTGTATCTGTAAGCTTTGCTTAAACTCTTTAAGAGCTTTTCTCATTTTTTCCAAACTGTACGCTGCTGCTAAGCGAGATAGCAATTTTTCTTTCATTTCTTGTTCCTCTTTGGAATCCAATTCTTCGCCGACATTAGAATAATGTAAGGCTTCATCAACAATCAAACCTTCCATAGTTTTTAATTTTTTGTCAATATTGTCCAGTTTAGCATCATTATCTTCAGCTGTATTCCGTTTATCATCATTTCCCACAGATTCATTTTGCATTTTGTCTATTCGGGACTCTTTCTCTTCATTTGGTTTTGTTTGTACGTAATTCCGTTTAACGTTACTATGTTGACGAAAACTATTCAAAGGATAGATTACTTCTTTGTTAAACGTATCAAAATATTGTTTACTTAATCTGTCTTGGGTAAGATCATTTATAAATGAGACTTGATGTTTTTTGTTGCGTTTGTCAATACCAAAATAATCAGTCCAGTCTATAGATTTTTTCTTGATCTTTATTGGCTTATCATGGTGATCATTGTGGCCATGATGAGGAATGACTTCTTCATCTTTGGATGACATACCAGGATGAATCAATCTAGGTAAATGCTGATCTTCATCATCATTTTTTTCGAATGTGTCCGGATGGTGCAAATTATGTTTATGTTTTTGTGCTCCTTCCTGTTTGCCGGACATACCAGGATGATGCAAACTATGTTCATGGTTCTGTACTTCTTCTTCTTGGCCAGACATACCAGGATGATGTAAACTATGTTCATGGTGCTCAACTTCTTCTTCTTGGCCTGACAAAACAGGATTATGCATACTGTAGTCATGGTGCTCATTGCTAATATCAACATCTTTTGTGGAATTGATGTGCTCGTGTGAATTATTGTTATGCAGCATTATCATTTTTCTCGTTTCATGTGATCTCTCATCCTCAGCTTCACTACTTCTCTTGACAGGGTTTTTGATCATTTCCACATCAGCGCCTCCGAAAATCTTTGACAAATCATTGATAATTCTAGGGTCTGTGCCGGAACTGCTTCTGAATGATTTGGTTTTATCATGCTTATTTTGCTCTAATGCAAATCTTTTCTTTTGCATTCCAAAGTTATAAGGGCCGCTACTACGTTTTGTGACTGGGAATCTCTTTTCAACAGCATCATAAGAATAAGGATCATCGTCTCCGAGTTCAGTGAGAGTATCGTCATCTAATGGTTGAAAAGCAATTGCGTATTCTTCACGCAAGTCATCTTTATCGTCATCTAAAACTTCATAAGCGTTATATGTTGGGTCTGTTAGAATATCTCCGTGTTTTCTTCCATCATAATCAGATGAGATGGGTCGTTCACTATCTGTATCTGAACTACGTTTCCTCTTAAAAGCTATAGGACCCCAATTATCAGGGTATCGTTTCTTTACAACTTTTTCTTTATAAAGCTTTACAACTCCCTGTGGGGCTTGTTCGATATTATTAGTATGAGCTTTGTTATATTTGTATTTGGACCAAAGCTGGCCAAGAAGAAGAGCATACTCCGCGTCATTTTCAGATCGAACTTCCTTATCATCAGCGTCATTTTTATCAATAAAGAGGTCACGCAGGCGTTCATTGTCAGAATGATGGCTTCGTTCACGGAAAGCTGATTCTTTTTTATTATTAGAGTTCTCTCCTTCAATTTGAGAATTTTTTTTCTTAACTACTCTATACTCGTATGCTTCAAGTGGTCTTTCCTCATCTTCTAAAAGCTTAATTATGTACTTAGAATTTGGTTCCCCTTCAATATCTTCCACATCAACCGGGTAGTCGATTTCTGAAAACAAGGTAGGAAATGAAGTATCTCTCATTATTCAAATATAAACACACTAATCATAAATCAAAAATATTTCGATAGAACTCAACTCGGTTTGACTCAAGGCTCAAATAATTGCGTGTAGTAAAAATTATATCGCTCTTTTGTTAATCGACTTTGACTTCAAAGGTGAACTTAATAAACATTGAAATAAAATATTTGATACTTCATACCTGGATAAGCTTGAGGTGGAACAAATTCATAAAGAGCATCATAGTCGGCCTGTGGGGCCAGCGGGCCATGCATCCGTCCGCGCTGTCGTCGTTGCAACGCCTCCAGTGCCCCACGCAGCGACGAACCGCCGCGATCGGCACTTGCACTTGCAATTGCGTATGCGGCTAAAACGTATAGCCACATCACACTCATATTGGCCGATTTACCTGTTTTGTTAGAAATAAGATTTAAATACATTGTCTAAGGAAATCAAACATTTCTTTGGTGTTTTATTAAAAGTAAGAGAAGTGTGTCTGATATTTGTATAGATTTTTTCTATTTAGATACTATTTACCAATAACTTACTACCAATCTATTGATTTTATTAAGAGTTAAAGGATCCTAAAGTGCATTTTAGCTATGCTAACAGGCTGGCCGATACTTTAATCAGCCTTTATTATTTAATAATCGCCGGTTAAAGTGTTAGTGAAAATCAGTCTTAAGTCACACATGATAAACGTTACATTATGAAACCGACACGTATTGTCACGAATTTCTTTTCATCGTGTCTAGAAATTGAAATCTATTTATTTATTCATAAGGTGTAGCCTGATGATAAGTAATGATAATGCCGAAGATGAAAGTGAATTACATACGGAATAATCACAGATTTGTTGTAAAACTCAACTCCAATTGCCGGAACACATAGATGCTGTTAACTTCACGGTTATAGCGACAGTCATAGGTAAGATAGTGGCAGCAAGCTAGGCGAACTTAGAAAAAGGCCGACCACTAACCTAACTGAGCAGAATATTTCTGACTCCACAGGAACGGACCTCAAGATGTGACGTAGAAGGTCTCAACTACTAGGCAGGCGGGACAATAATAATAATAAAAATTCCTGATCTAATACCTTACCTATTACAATACATTTTGTATTTCATGAAGTAATTATTAAAAATTATTTAGTTAAATTCCTATACCCTTATCACACGGCCCTTGTTTGAAAATATTTTAGTCTACGCAGATCCGATTGATGTAGATCAGATTTAGGTACAAAAGGGAATCCAAATCAAATTTACATCAAAGGCGCCATCGTCAGCTACTCGTTTAAAAACGTTTTCGATAACCTAAAAATCAATTCCTTTCTATTTATTAGAAGAATTTATACAATTTTTTCCAAGAAATATGAAGCGGTTTGGAAAACAGAAAAGATATCAAGCGAATTCTAAAAATGTTTTATTGGTTCTTTGTCAATAACCATTTTTTTCTGCGTTTTGTGTTAATTCCGTGCGAAAAAAGTATTAAAATTTGTTTTCTTTGACTTATTCCCATTTTGATTGGCTATCCGCCCATAGACAGCCTGTTGATAATGTTGTTTTTGCTAGTAAAAGGTCAAGGAGAATATTCACTTCAATTTTACGAGCTCCGTGCACAACAGGGTCACATCAATATCACGAAGCTAAAACGTAAAGGTAAACAAAGATTGTCGACAAATAAAAGTGTCTAATAGTGGCATAGATTACATTGTATTTTCAGGTAAATAATTATCTACCAAAAGAAATTACTAGTCCAAAAGATTTGATCTCAACACTGTTTTGTTCACGTGTCACTTATGATGTTGGTGCGAGATATGAAATATAAGACATGCTATAGAATAATCAATTAATGAAAAAAATATCATTAAGAAAATAAGAGAGCTGTATAAAATATACGTATAAAAATAACTCTGTAATAGCACTCCAATGTTAAGTATCATTTATATTTTTCTGTTATGGATACTCGGTAACAAAGAAAAGATATAGATGTTGAGTTTTATGTTAATTATATATAAACAAAATAAACATACAAATAGAATAAAATAGAATATAATATATCTTTATTATACATCAACCAATTCAAAAAGAGAGATACATGTGTACATTTTACCAATATAACGAATTATCAACCTAACTTATAACAAATAGAAAAATTCTTCTAATTACCTATAATGGCGATAATTAAAGTATATAACATGGTGAGTAATGTTGAAGTTGTTTGTTTAACATCTTCAGTTTTACAATATGGCTCTTTAACGGACAAACAAGATAAAATGTAGTAAGTTGATACTAAAATGAAAGTTAGTGAGGCTGGCGATGAAAAGTTATTACTCAATATAAAAATCTGTAGGTTACATTAAATAATAACCGCCTGTTTAAGTGTTGGTGAACATGCATAATTATTATTACTTAGTGCTAAAATTAGCAATAATTTATATTAAAATTTCTATTAAAAAAGTTTCATAATCATTATTTTATCTAACATAAGTTCAGTTGAAATGCTGATTTTAAATTACAAACCAACCATAAGCCCCAAATCTGATGTGCACAAACTAAACCAACTTACTTGTAAATATCATTACAATTATTAAAAAGCTGAGGAGTTTCTTGCGTTACTTCTTTTCCAAAGCTAAAGTATTCCTCGAAGCTGTGGTAGGGTTAAAATTTGAAGAACTTAGTAATTGAGGAGAATATTTAAATAAAGAGCTTTATGATTTTGATTAAAGAACGAGCACCCTCTTGCTAGCTCGCCGGCGAAAAAAGGATGGAAAATGTTGTCTCCGTATATGGGTACTTCATGGGTATAATTTTTGGCTCATTCTATTATCATATGAGAAGTATAATAATATAGCTTGGTATAGGTATTCACCAAAAATATTCCCAAGGTGCCACACCAAAAAACCTGCCAGCGGAAGACTGTTACATGTCTTATATTAGTATATACCTTCTAGTTTTCAGGACCCTTCGATGGTATTTAATAAATTTAATTTTATTTAAACAATTGTTATTAAAGTCCTATACTTATAAAAAAATATAGATTAGCGCGCGCGCGGGTTTGTGTGTGTGTGTACTTGTATAAGTTAAGTTAACTTTTTTTAACTACTAGGAAGTTCCTTACCCATCAAATTGCGAGAATCAAAGGAATTATTGCGTGTATTGACAAATATTCCTTGTAAATATGTTTAAAAATTAGTCATTATCAAAATATACGATTAACTTTATTAATAATTTACAAAATTATAATTATTCAAATGTATATTGATGCTATTGCCTATACCTTTATAACATTTCTCTTACCGGCTTGTACGCTCTACGATAAATCCTTTAATAGCTACTAAATTGAAATTCTCTATTTTTGACCTATTAAAAAGTCATACTTAGGAGTATATAGTATATATATCGTAGTGCCCACCCGCGTAACTAGCGTTGGTTAATACTGCACATCTGACAATAAGTATGCAATTGCCTAAATTAGCATAAAAGTTATTAAAATAAGGAACTTATTAAATTGTGAGAATGTGAGAAATTAGTGCAGCTACGCTGATCTTATCTATAGTAGCCAGTAGTCCGTCGATTAACGCGTAGTTAACGCGGTTTAAACCCAAATGAACGACAATAAAATAAAGCGCAAAAGGATATTCAGCTAAAAAACACAAATCAATACTTAATCCAGCTTACAATAATTACCGTTAATACGTATTACATATATTCTTCTTGTCGAGGTTTTAGCTCAACATTAGAATTTCGGTAATGAGAACCTTTTAATAAAATTGCCTTTATTTTACTTAATTGACCGTCTGTGGTAAGTTGTTAGATCAAATAAAATTCTACGTAGAAAGAATCTTCGCAATAATATGTAACTGTATGTACTAGAAACTTCGACTTAAAGAATGAACCGCGAGGACCTGTTACTAGCGGCACACAACAAGAACAGAAATGAAGGGATTTTGGATCGGATTGTGACATGAGGCTAACTACAATAATCGCAAACGAAATATGCTTTGACTTTCTCCAGATCAAACGCCGTAACAATGGACTAAAGCGAAGCTTACCCACAAAAATTGTTTGGCGGTCGCTTCATTCGCGAAACAAACCCCGACTTATCAATTAATCTTCACCATTATCTCCATAATAACACAAGACCTCTCACTGCTCGAGAAACCATTTGAACAATAAAGGACATGCATTTAGAAACTGTCCGTCAACCTTTGTACTCTAAGAACTTAGCTCCAACCAAATGGAATTTTCAGCAAGGAAAAATATTTTCTTCTGAGGAAGCTGCAAAATGCCTTCACACAGTGTTCAGTTGAGATCTCATAAATTACCTTTTAATGAGATGGCATGAGGGTAAATAGATTGATTAAATAAATATATTTTATAAAAAAATTTAGTTATCGCTATATCGGTAAGAATATTGTTTTTTGCGGTACTAATCAGCAATTTCACAATTTAACCCCTAATATTGTTGTGTTATTATTTTATCAGAATATAAGAAAGAAGTAAAAATAAATATAAAAAGCCTAGTGGACGGCTTTTGAAATTAGTATATCAACTCTTATTTTGATTTTCGATTACTGTAAGTATTGAAGACAAGACAATAGAATTATAACGCTTTAAGAATATTTAAAGCTTTATAAAATGAGTAGCTTACAGTGTCTGCTTATGCGATTTGATTTTTAATAGACAATTCTTATTCAGAAATACCATTAAATATTGGTATTTGTTATGTAGGTCGTAGGTTATTGCCGACGACATTCAATCGAGATGGAATTCCTCCTTGTAGGTATTGAATACTAATAGGGTGCCCATCACTACGAATATATTGGACAATTCTATTATCATAATCGCATTACTTCATCTTCATTACCATCTGATGGTATTAATTTACATAAGCTTAAACACAAGTACCTAATTATGTTTATGATGGCAATTTACTTGCTGTTGACGACGAAAAAATAACTTATTTTTAATATATGAATGAGATAACTGAATTTTTATTATTATTCCTAAAGAAATATTATTACAAGTCACATTTTTAAAACCATCTTGATTTTTAACTAATGACAACACAACATGTTGTTAACAATATCCAAATAAGCACTGATAGCATGAATGTTCTTGAAAACAAAAGACTCAGTTAAAGACGGTTGAAAAAAGTTTCATGAAATTAACAAGTTTAATTATTAGGAATTAATTAAATAAATGTGTAAATTCAAGAAACTCACCTTATAACATTGAGTACAACAACACACTACGCTCTTTGAACGCGTTTACCAACAGCTTGCTAGATAACAACTGGGGTAAGAAAGAATTGCGTTTCGTTCTTGCGCAGTTATGGAGTTTCAGCTAACTTCATGAATGATATGGAAGGTACAGCGGGGCACGGGCGGGGTTACATAACGTGGCGATCGATACAGGGCGCGCTGAAGCGGGTAGGCTGTGTCCATAGCCTAGGTTCGCTTTTACTTAATGAGATAACGTCTGAATAGCTTTTGTTAGTATTTCATTGCGAACTGTTCCATGTATATGCTGTTACATTGCACAAATTTTGTAACTGTAACTGTAATGTGAAATACTTATATTCTTATTTAATCACTATAACTCTTTGTTGGCAATCAACCAATCAGGCTTTAATAACATATAAAAATGGTTGCATAGTTGCGAATTGCAGAGCTGTTACGCAATTCAGTTCTCGATGAGCTT
Organism: Acentria ephemerella; assembly: GCA_943193645.1. NCBI lineage: Eukaryota > Metazoa > Arthropoda > Insecta > Lepidoptera > Crambidae > Acentria > Acentria ephemerella. The sequence continues at coordinate 12,124,505 of OW971876.1, forward strand.
GACACTTATGTATGTCAATAAAGCTTAGGCACAACATGTATATCTGTCTTTTATAGAACATACTATATGATAAAATCACTTCACCTATTCAAAGAAATCAAATCAAATGAAAATTTTATTGTGCGGTTGAAATATTCTATCAAATATTTCTGAGGCGAATCCTTATTGTGTACGTAGTCTTAGAAAGTCAGTATATAAGGCTTCCCAATCTCTAGTGGAGCATTTTAATTGAAAACGTCTAGCCGCAAATATTTCGATATACATATCACTATTTAATATGGCCTCTCCTAATGCTCACAGAAAATTGAGCTGCATCGTAGATTTTATTCTGAAATAAAGATAAGTATTTTCCAGAAGTTTTGCCTAATGACATTGTCGGAATATTCGAAGAAAAAGATATTTTCTTTCTTTTAAAGCTCGCAAAAACAAAGTTACTTTGTTAGAATAAATTACAGGTAATTTTATGTGAGCATTTTACTTACGTAGGAGGAATAAATAAACTAGTAGGTGATTTACTTATTTTTGACTACAATGATATTTTTATCTAGTTAAGCATACAGTTTTTATACATGGAATTCTAAATTTTTCCTCTTTTTACTTACCTATTTACTTAAGAGAAACCGCTGCCTGCCGGTCAAGAAACGATTAAAAATTTTAAGATACAACAATCTATATTTAGGAAGATGTATTCCGATATTATAAATAACAATTCCGATGAATTGGTAAATGAACCAAATGGCGTTGGAAGCGTCCGTTTGTCCTTTAACACCTCCACCTGCCCACCTAAATAAGACAGATTATGAAGAGAGGTAGGGTGTAGTGTTGTTAACAATTAGTGATTTGAGTGCTTGACTGAGGTAGCACTTTAGCATTTGAAATAAGTTTTCTGTGTAATGATTATGCAGTGATTAAGGTCGTTATAGCTCACTGAAGAGTTTTTTACGCCGTCGACATAATGCGTAGTTACTTTGGTATTAATATAGTGTCTATAGGCTGCGCGTTAATTGTCTACCATCCAGGGATGTATGCTAATTACTATGCTATGCTTGATGTGTGTTAGGCAGTATAGTTATTATGTTGTAAAAATATTTTGAAAGTCGGCAAATGTCAAAGAAAAGTTTTTGGATTTCAAGACATCATATTGTAGTTTTGTCTCACCCTTATATAGTTATGCTATCTATAGTTTTTATTTACTCTGTATGTATTACGCATTGTAATGCCTATATTAAGTCAACCCGCTGTCGTTGCGATTTGAGGGTATCGATTTTGATTTATTACAAAAATAATTACGGAACTTTGATGGTCGCTTTCCGGGCGGGACGAGCTAAATTTAAATTCTCCTGTGTTGTTTCAAAAGTAAATGAAGCCTTTGGTCACGAATTTCGTTACTGACTTAACTGCAAATATGAAAAGGTTGTTAAATAAAGATACCCGATACCTGTACTATCTTACTTTCTTTTCAACAGTGTTTTGGTAAATAAGCTATTTATAATGGAACCAGTTAATACCTTTTGTAACTTAAGTCATATCTGTAGGTAGATACCTACTTAAATTGTTGTTGTACTACTAAATGAATACGTATACTATTTTGTAAAGTAATTTATCAAATTCATTTTAAAAATTTGAGATGAAAGTTTTAGAAGAGGAATTATAATTTTTGTGAGCAATTGCGGGGGTGGGAACGGTATAAGCTTCTGTTAATTATCCTGAGTGACATCTTCTCTACGAAAATGGTGACATTTTGCTATTTAAAGATTATCAGAGCGTATTAAAGTCATAATTTAATTTAAGATAGTTTTATTAAATTAAAGAAACCATTTATAACTTTTTGACAGCAAATAAGCTGGTGCTTATGATGAACGTTCATAAAGCACAGATATTTTGATATTGATTTGTAACAATTGCAGTAAATTTAACACATTTATAAATGAAGCTCTCTGTAGTGCAGTACAAAAAAGATTTTTTAGCATAATTATGAAACGCTTTAATCAGTTCCGACATAATTGAATTTATTCGTATTTTGAGCAGAATCAGGATCAAAAGATATTCTTCAAAAAAAGGATGAATTTTTTAAAATATTTATTCTTTGCACATACAAAACATCAATATAGACATGTTGATTGCATTAACCATAAACAAATTATATGTAAAAATAAATTACAATACTAAAATTTACGAAATAATAATAACCAATAAACTGCCACTTGGCAAGTTCGCTATTCCGTCATTAAAACGAAATTACATAGACACTACTTAAACAATACTTTGCTATAATAAAAATAGTGGTGACAACTCTATACTTACAAATAGTGGGCGTTAGGCATACACCTGTCCCTTTTTGGAGACTATAAAGTAACAGCGATATACTGTTATAAGCTGTTTTTGTAGGTACAGAGTTGACAACACTCTAGTAACAGTATGGCAACTAACAGAAAGGTCAAACATAAAATACTATAATTATATTATATTAGATTGGTAGGTATATAATCTAGGAAACAAAGTAAATGTTTGTTCGAGAATTTTCTTTTACATTCATTGTACTTCAACACGTTCCATAATCCGATAACCTCCATTTCTTATATCTCCTCTAAGGACCATACGTAATTTTGTAATGCATTCCTTTTAATAACAAAGAATGTAACATAATAAATGAAGTCTAAGTAATGAAGTTTCTTGTTAAGTTATGCAGGGTTTTAAATGCGGGCTTAATTTCAAAGTGATGAATTACTTTTACTAAGAGTAAAATTAGAAACGTATCCTTAGAGCGTATGATTAAATATTTAAACATGGCACTTCAAGACTAAATCAGCTTAAGTCCGTTACACCTACACGTAATTAATAAGTAATACCTTTGCGTAGGCTAAGCGAGCTATAATTAGTTTTCAGTAAAGTTCTTTTATATGTAACATCTCACTAAAGTGTTAGATCGTAACCTTCTTACATTAACAATATTTTCATCAGAAAGCCAGGAAAATTGTCAAGGGCATGGAAATCATAAAAAAATCTAACATCTAAGTTAATAAAGTTTAACGAAACGAAAAAATATAAATTATTTACAAAATAAATTGAGAGATATAAGAGATTTCATCAGTGGACTCTTTTCGTAGTAAATTTTTGCGATGAGAAACTAAAAGTCTGAGGTATTCCTTCAATACAAATCAAAAATCAAAGACTTATTCCAATCCGTAAACAATTATCAGTGAGATACGAACGGTTGTTCCAGTTTGTATATTTGTCTGAAACAATATACTTATATAATATACATATATTGTTGTACCGTATTGTTTGGTACCTTATTCTATTTATAGTAAAAACACTTATATACTTTTTTTGTAACAGACGTATAGATCTAACTTATCATCACTGTGCGTCACTACTTACCTAATCGTTACTGTGAAGTGTATTATCTTGTCCGAGGTAGAGGTCAGAAGTTTCTGAATGTATTAAAGAAAAGGGATTCGAAAATTGAGATGTTATTTTTAGGAGTGATCCTTCTATTATGTACGGTTCCAACCAATTTTCGATAATGTATATAAATGATTTGAATTTGAATACGTTATGTTAGAAAAGGTTACATAACTAATGAAGGCTTTGGTATCTTTGTCATAACGTCTTCTGTTTCACACAAATTTTTCGTACAAATACCTAATTATAAATTAAAATTCTTCGTAGGGGTCCAGCGTGTCTCCCAACTTCACTAAGCCGATGAAGCTCTTCTCTGGCTCCATAAGGGAGTGCCTGTCTCCTCCAGTGTTCCTGACGGCCAGCCTGTCTCCCGCCCGCAGATATAACGCAGCTGCCGAAAAACAGGAGTTCGGTTTGTCGATTCTCTCCGTGGAGTGGGTGGACTGAGCACATTGTAGTAGTGTTTCCCGGTGTTCAGTTTCTGCGTTGGTGCGGTGAAGAACCCACGCTATAATATCATGGCTATCCAGATAGTAGATCTGTGAAAAGAATTTATTTTTGTAAAAACAAGCTTATCATCATTCATAATTCTTGTATAAAGCGGAGGAGTTCGAATATGTCTCTTACATTAAAATATCACAGCTTATCTCAACGTCAATCGGATTAAAGTCAAATATTAGTTAAAGCATTTCTCTTAGGAATTTTTCTTTTGTAGATAGGTATCTGAGAATCTTTTTTGAACGTGAGCCATATTAAATTCCTACGCAATCTGAATTCAGGACTAGATTTTTTTTAATATTAATGCTCAGTTTATTTATTCTAATATGTACTTATATAATTATGTGAAAATTAACATTCAAAAGAGTTTCATTCCAAAATTATGTTAATGATAGTAGGTAACATTTATGGAGATCAAAGCGACCCATCTTTAGCTTCTGTATAAAACCCTGTATTTGCTAAATAATTGTGTGCTCTCTGTGTCTAATGTTTAGCAACTATGCCAAAATAGTACTAATTAATTAATGCAATGTAATAATTCCGAATTTAATTTGACTTAAAATTATATATTAACCTCAATCTATAAAAATGTAACAATACGAGTGCAGCAAATTAGAATAAAATAGAACAGAATATATCTTTATTGTAGGTATATCAACTAATTCTAATAGATATACATTGAGAATAATTTACCAATAGATATCGATAGAATTTTAGATAAACTATTTGTATGTTCTTTATTGCGAGAACAAGGTTTGATATTTTTAATTATTTTTATTAGGTATACCACCGAAGTGAAGTGCGAAGCCGGGGCGTGCAGGTAGTAGGCAGTATCTAATAAATATTAGGTTTTAGAATAAAATATTTTCAAAATCGTTCTTATGAGATTGACAAGTGAAAGCTTGGAGCAATGGAAGCGTATTTAAATTGTGAATCCTAGGAATCTGCGGAACTGCGACATGACTCACTTCGACAAAAATGTTTAGATGAAGTTACAACTGTGACCTGTAAATAAAATAAACAGGATGGCGATTTAGGCAATGTCGAAGTTAAGTCTTGTCGCAGTTGGCTCTGTTGAAGTTATGAGTTTGTCGCAACGCGAGACCTAGATTGTTTCTAATACCAGCGTATCATAGCAGATAAAAAAAAGCCAAAATTCCGAACAAAACCTGCCTAAATAAATATGTAGCATTTGTTATTTTATTATTAAAAATATTCTGGATTAAAAGCTTATGGCTTCGTAAAAACATGTTGGTTATTCTGTTTTCCTTATCTTGAAATTACCTGAACATAGACGAAGTAGACGCCAGAGTGGTGTACGTGAACATGCCCGTTCCTTGTAAGGGTGGGGCGTGGATGTGGAGAGTTCAAGGTCCAGCTCGACGGATACCAAACGTTATGGGGCGCATCATGAGCCACGCGCACGAGCCCGTTACCTGAGAATTAAGAGTTTTGGTTTTGAGCAACAAGCTTTTCACTCGTGGCTGTGCACGGACGGAAAATCTTTATTGCGTCCATCGGAAACATTTTATGTTTTCGAGATAGAAAGCATCTTTGTTCTTTTTCAATTCTCTAACGTCAAACATTTAAGGTTTGGGCGTGAAAAAGTAACAGAATTTCTTTCGCCTTTGTAACATTATTATGGGTTTACAATTGTACAGTCTACAGCATTTTAAACGTAGTTTGACCTGGCTTTCGTAGTACATATTTTTAACTTAAATTAACAATATTTTAACAGTCCCCATCTATTATCTAGGTCGAGGTAAGAATAAAATATAAATATTTATAGCAGAATATAATATAAAGATACATAAATTATATAAACAACCATGACCTAGAATCGTATTTATTACATAATCATCTACCCTGGCCGGTACTCAAACCCTAGATTAAATGGTCTAGGAGTCCGCAGCTACGGATAGTTATTTAGCCAATTGGTTGTCAACTGAGTATGCTGTTGTATTAACGATATAAATTTTATATTCAAGTTTAATTTAATAATAAGAATTGTTTCGATTAAGTATATACCTAAAATATTAAAGACGGAAGATTAGTTAAATATGAAACAAAAATAAAGCTACCATGAAGATTACTTTACTAATTATGTATTTTTTTATGGAGTTACAGAGAACATTGTATAGGTGAAAAAAAAATGCACCGAACTTTGAATGACTTTTTCATAGTCTTATAATAATCTGTAAATCTTGTCATCATCTCTATTATCTTATAATTAAATTTAATTGTACGCTAAGTATAGTTTAACCCAATAGATCCATTTTCTATTGAGATGCGGCATATCTCGCACAATTCAGGTAAGTTTGAGGTCAGTTGTTAATTTACAAACGATGTTTTACAAATAATAATCCTATAGTAGTTTCAAATCTAATCATATATTATTTAACTCAATTTAAATAACGACTCTGACTTTAAAGATACAAACCTCATTGAGAAACTATGCACTATCACGGGGGTAAGTAGAATAATTGTGAAACACTGCACTATCCCCGTAGAAGTTTGTATGAAATACTCAATCGCTTTTGTTTGAAAGCTTGTATTTTTGAACCATAACCTTTTGTATAAATTGTGAAGTAAACACTAAAAATAATTTTAATAACTTTCGAAACCTTTAAAAGTAATATTGGTATTTATTTATATAAATAAACGACTAATTGTTTTGAATTCTATGAGAAACTAATGGATGCGCGATTTTTATGACGCCGTGAGTATAATTACTTTGTTACTTGGAAATTAATTAGAGATAACCAATCTTTTAATATTACTCAAAGCTTATAGTCAGAAGGCGATGATTTTGTAGGTATTTATGTGTGCGTGGGTGTATATTTGTTTGGGTGTTTTGTTGTTATAATAATGTACATAGAAAGACTACGACTATGCGTATTTTGTTAGTTTAGAAACTTGTGGCACAACTCTTGACCTCTGCATTAGTTGCCTAATTAAACTTATAGTTCTTACACATATGTTTTTGACTAAGTAAGTAGTAGTAAATAGACGTTTGAAACATTTAATGAGTAAATGTACTGTTTATTTTAAATACGGTTATTTTTATGAAAATTATATTAGTATATTTTTGTGTATTATAAAATGTCATATGTTTTTCTATCTTTATTTAGCCCCGGGTTGAATGAAGAATTAGACAATGACGTACGCTTTTTCCGTGCAATGAAGTATAAATAAATTAATATGCATTTCATTTTGTATGACACGACATGAGTTACGAATCAATGGAATCCGTGTATCTATTTTCAAATTTATTCTTCACTTAGCTTTAGATAAAATTCGAACGAAGACAACTTTATTGGACAAACGGAGCTTTGTGTAAAATGAACGAATACATTAACAAAATAAGCAGTATTGTATTGAGGATTTGTAATAAAGAAATCCAAAGAGATCCCAATTATTTTAATTATTATTGCTTTATAAAAAGATATTATGAAAGTTACAAGATTCCATGTGGGTGGAAGAATGGCGGGCGATGACTGATCTTGTGTGAGATGATCTCTCGCGACCATCATCGAAAATGGTCGAGAGCGATAGGTCGCGGCGTTGGTCTCTAACTTTGAGGTCACAGTGTATCACAGTGGAGCAGTGTGTCTTTACCAGCTTAGTACCTTTACTGAAATAAGTTGCTTTACCGACTTTCATCACTTTGTTGTTTTACTTATAATACCTTTATCGTTATTAAGTGTTTCAATATAATCTTGAATTCGAGCAGCAAAAACCACAAACCTCAAGATTCTAAATAGAATTATTGAATAAAAGTGTTTTGAAATATTATTTGTTGTTTATTGGATACGAATATTCAATTCAAATAAAAGAAGAGAGTAGTTACTATGTAATATTATCATATCATTGAAATTTCTGGAAAGAAGGTTTGTAATAAAGCAATTTCATGTGGATGTAGGGTCGTTACATAAAGTTTGTGTAAACGAAATTCAATGATACAAGGGCCCTAAAGATAGTTCCACACCAACGACAAGAATCTCAATTCCGAATAAAATAACTTAATCTATACGAAAAAATTAATGATGCGAGCAAAATCAATGCCATAAAAATGCGTGTAGCGACGTCCACCTTCATCGTTATTCCATAAAATAATTGAGAATCCTCGTTTAATCAATCTTAATAAATAACTTAACCTAAATAAGAAAAAATGGAAATTTGTAGAAAATTACTTGAAAGATTCAAAGTTAACAAAGTTACATAGTCGATATTTGTATGAACTATTGTTTCTTTTGTTATTACGAAGTTTAAAAAGTAGAGCAATTGTTTAGATTTCAAAGTTTTAAACATTTAATTAAGTATATACAAACATATTAGCAAATTGCTATAGAATAGCTCTACAGAAAAGCAATTGCAACATTAACTTTGTGAAACTTGTTGTTGTATGAGAGGAACGAACAAACTTTAATGGCTTCACTGTAACTTTTGTGGGTTTGGAAAGTTTCTAATGTAAAAGGTCATAGTATACTTTTAAGGGTGAACAGAGTTGCCAAATTGAGGTTGCCAAATTAAAAAAATAATGTTTAGGTAATGTTATATAAATTAGAGATTCCTAAACAGTTATGTACAAGATGCAAAATTCTAAAATGAAATGATACCTTAGACCCTCATAGTCAAATAACTTTTAAGTCCCTATTGATTCCAAAACATACCAACTTGATCAATTTTCGTTTATTTTGACCGATTTTTACTCCTTTGTCCTATCGACCACTTTGGAAAACCTGATATAAACGAACGACATTATGGTAATTATTTTTATTATTGATATAATTAATTTTATTCATTATTCATAGCATACTTCAATGGAATTGCAGCCATTACCTAAGTCAGCATCTGTTATTTATTACGCCGATGATACCGCACTGCTCTCTCCAGGAGCCACTTGGCACGAGTGTCATATAAATGTGGAAGAGGGTTCAGCAGTCACTTCAGATTGGTTAAATACTAGTCTACTAACTTGAAACATCTTAAACATTAAGTTAAATACATAAAATGGCTGCATCAGCTCCAAATGAGTTTCGGCCTGCCTGGCTCATTATTTCCTACATCTGTTCCTTGCCAACGTGAGGAAGTCTAATATCACCGACTGTCCGTTATCTGGGGGGGACCCTCAGACGAAAGGCTTTCCTTTGCGGCTTACATTGAAACAAACAGTGCTAGAGTATGCAAGTTGTACACCATGTAGCTGCTAAGAGAGTTTAGTTGCTGACTAGTCCCGCTTAAAATATGTTTATTTGGTCATATGTGAATCCGTTATCACATACTGTGGTGTCGTGGTGTGGGGTAATTCGGCGGTCTGTCACTTGAAGCTTTAAAGAGCTGTTACGAAAGCCTTTTTATTTCCCTACTGACTCATTGTGTACACATAGGGGCCGGTTTTCAGACTTCGTAAACTTTTTATCCTCAAAATGGCAACGAATATGCACAAAAATGACATTTATTCTCCCAGAATATCAGACGATGCCTGACAGACGGATCTGCAAGGTAAGAGCAATTCTTGTTAAAACTACTTTTGGCTAGCGGTTTAAATACTTCACTTTTCCCTTTGTCTACACGGCTGTAGACAAAGGAAAAAATATTATGTATTACCATATCAAGAGATCTTCACTGGGAAATAGAGGCTCAGAATTCGCTCACTGTTGTTGTGGAGTTTCAAATTCAAGGAGACATTTTTGGTTTTAAAGTAGACATCAACGTTAGACCTTTGTTTTTTTTCTTTTATGTGTGTTCTTCAGCACCTTTCAGATAATTATTATGTATTTTGTTGTCTTTCTTTCTCTTTTTTATATAATAGATGTTGCTACTGCTGGCACTCAATTTAACAAATGTAAAAGTGTACTTGACCGCCACGGGACAGGCATGGTGTGGGGTCAAAAGTAACCGCAACCTCGTGAAAATTGTGCTTTTAAATCATTTTATTTTTCCTTTGTGTATATATTTCTAAGCTTTACGATATAAATATTTTTATTTTGTATATTTAAATCAAAGTTTTTCTAAAAATTATCAAGAAATAGACAACGCATGACAATTTCTAAGTAATAAATTTACGAACACGAGGAAGTAGGAGTCAGAAAGGACTTTGGGAAGTGTAAAAAATTCAGTGCAATTTCATTGTCGCGGTTGAGTTGTCGTTTGAGTTAACTAATTTTTATTTATGGCTCCCGCGCTACTCTATGTACCGCCATGGCCGGTCAATTTAAATAGCATATTACATAAAGAATAAGGTTTACTTTCGCACGCCAAAATAACTACATACAGCTATTTCTTATAGCCATTGGCCTTCATTTTACCTAATGGAAGTGAAGATAAGCCCGAATATGGATACACTACATATGAATTCCTCAAGCACAGAGGACTGTCTATCTTACCTCCAAATGCCGGAACACAACAATGCTGTTAACATTATTTTTGTGGTAGCTAGCCAGGCGGATTAAGAATAAGCCCTATCACCAACTAAACCAAGAAGAATATTTCTGCCAAACTCAAATATTAAATATAAAAAGCAAAATTATAGGTACAGTGTGTAAACGGCCTTACACAAAACCCTTTTCACTGGTTTATTGTAATCATGAATATAATATTTTAATAAAAGACTTTCCCAAAATAACGTGTAATAAATGTAACCTTACTAGAACCTCGATTATCCTCGTTTATTGTACAGAGAATAACAGAATATTATAAAGAGAAATTTTATATTGAAGTTGAAAAACATTTATGAAGACATTTAGATATGTTTTCGGGCGAAAAAGTGTTCAGCTTTTACAGCTTCTTACCTTTGTAATGCTCGTGTATTTCTGGATTGAGATGAGAAGTGTTTCCATGGAAGTGAGCTGCGATGAACTGTCCAGAGCCCTTGAACAAATCGTAATAAGAAATTATAAACCAAAATTATTACAAAGTTTCGTCAAAAACCTCATCTAAATATTAGTCTCGAGTTTAATTATAGAAGTTTGTATTAAAGATATTCCACAATCTTTATGAAGGCTCTATTTCAAAAGCAATCGTACAATTTAGTACTGGGATCACATTTAACCAGATTAAAATTTTAGTATCATTAGAAAAATATTTAACTTTTATTATTACTGCGCACCAAATCTTACGAGTTGTAAAATTTAAATGTAATTTTTTGATTGCGGCAGCATTTAAGCAGCAAATTATTTTGATTGGCAGGTTAAAGATTAGTTGAAGAAATGTTGCAGAATAGTTAAATGTAGTCATATGCTCAATTCTATGATCCTCTAATTTTAGGGTTTTTAAGGGGGTTTAAATAGGCCGTGAAGCAGTTAGCCCTGTTTCGGTTTGGCGGGAAAGTTACCTAAATAGAAAGGTTTATTCAATTTTTCTTTATTGGTTTTCTGTTATGATTTAGCTACAGTTAATATAGCATTTAATTTCACCAAATAGCAACTTACATGCCATATCAAAGCGAATCAACTTCTTTTGACATTCATTTTTAAAAAAAATTAGCACTCCACAGATTAAAATTTTCCTTTTAAAATTTTGAATCAGATTTCTTTCGTGGTATAAAATGAAAAGTTTTGCATTTCTACCTATTATAGCATTGCATTTTTGCCGAATGTAGGTTACCTAACTGCTGACCACTCTTAGTTCAAGGTCCAGATTGTAGCTCGGTAACTAATTACTTGCTGCATAGTTAGACTACTGATATTCGTGATGTATGCTGTACTGTATTAAAGCATATTCTATCTTTTCTTACAAAAGGTGAAGAATACATAACAATAATATAAAATTAGCGATTTTTGTAGGCTTGGGCCAAATATTGTAAAGTAATAAGAGCCTTCAAATTTTTTTACATTAGTATACTAAAGTAATTTAAAGGCATTTAATTGAAAAATGTGTTGTGTAGTGCTTGCCAAGGAAATAAAATTAAATTGAACACAATACTCATATTTTAAAAGTATGCAGGCTCTCAATCTGTCATCTTTATATTGCAGTATTTCATTTTCAGGCATCTAGAGACTAATTATCGCAAGGTTACCGTTAAGTCTAGCTGTCTAAACTAAGAATCGTTTAATCGAATACCAACCCAATCAGTTTTATGAGTCAATAATACCAAAGACGATATAATGATATATAACAGCCGACAATATTGGTGCCGCAGTGGAAGTGCAACATACGAGTAGGATTGTTTTTCATTATTTGACAAGAAGAGCTTATATCTGTTACCTCACTGTCACTATCCCTGACAGTCCTGGTCACCGTGTGCAAGGCCACCTTGGTAGGTGTGACGGCTTCTGGACTTTGCGGCACTTTCTTAGTTTTGCGTCTGCAACAATAAAGTAATAATATCACTTATGACTACCGACTACACCACGAATTATCACACAAAGAGAAGCATATTCGTAGTCACATTGATAGAGTTTAAATATAATAATTATTTGGAAATAAGTAATAGCTATCGAAATAAATCATGGGTAAATGCATAAATAATAGTACCATAAGCAACTAAAGTGCATGGAATTCAATTTTCAACTACTTTTAGTGAATATTAAAATGAGACCGTAATTTAGATGAAATTGAGATTAATGTAAAATAAGCTAAATGAGAATTTATTGCTGCCTCTGTTCCGAAAATAGAATATAAATACCTACCCACGTAGTTAACTTAAAAGGAATTTTGTCATCCCTTAGACGAAATAAATCTATTAAAAACGTAGACTTATGAGCAATAGATGGAAGGGTTCCTCGTGACAAACAAGAATTTTTAAATGTGAATTAATTAATGATTGCCTAGATTAACAGAAAACGGGTTATGTGCTTCAATTAATTTTAGTTCATTACTAAAGAAGTGACTAAATTAGTTCTTTTCAGCACTCATTTGTTAATTTATTTAATCAGTGATAATTGTTAGTTAGTTAGTTTTCACTTTATTACTAAAAAGAATTATAAAATATATTAATATGATTAAATATAAACAAACTAATCTTCAATAAACTAATTTGTCTTTAATTTTAATAATTAAAATAGGTCGTCTTTAATGATAATTTCAATATATTATAGATAATTTCAATATATAATTGTATTACACGCAGGCCTTAGACCTGTCAACGAAACGAGGAGAACGTAGAATAAAAGAATAAACTCATGTAATTATGACTAAATTCCCATTAGACTTTATGTCAAATATCTTGTTTCAAAATAACAATTTTAACATATTTTAAAATTCAGATAAATTAGTACAGTGAGATAAGCAAAAATATTTTGTTTATGAATGGCAAAGGCGAACAAACGACATATCAATTGACGACACGACTCTAACGACCAAGACATGACGAAGATGATTTAAAATCCTACTTTAAATTAGGGTACAAAGTAGAGTGAGTCCCCTTTGACACCGTCTAGCGTTATTATTATTAGCAGAGCACTAATTAAGATTCACGTAATTGACACCTCTTGCCAACTGAAACTGTAATGAAAATTAACACTAACGACAAGGGACCAATTTAGACGGTAATCTAAATTCACTAGGTATGTAGCGGCGAAAAAGGAACCGAAAAAAACCCAAACAAAATTTGACAGCAGAAAATATTACAGTAATTTTTTACGAAAGCGCTCGCTGTGACTTCGATTACGAAATATAACCCATTTTTGCAACCTCATTAACCTCATTTTAGAATCCTGGTTGGATCAGTCTTTAATCATATTTTCTTTAGTACAGAAGGAAGTGCGAAGTCTATGTGTTTTAGACATTGTACTATAAATCGATTTCATTACATCTACAGCACCGTTTTGACTCATATTACCCATAGGGAATCGCTAAATAACCCTAAATGTTGATTTAAAAGTTGGCAGGTAACTGAGATAGATTTGGGTACACGTTATTGTCACTCTAAAGGGTTATCAACATGGGATAGAATCGATAAATAATTTGAATGATAGTTTTTATACGTTACTTAAATGGTAGTATTTTTTTATTTTAAGAATAACGGTGTAGCTATCGGCAAGTGAAGATGGAAGTGGTCTACAAAAGGTAGTACTTAAATAAAATTGTATTAAAATTCTTCTAATATTATAAAAATATAATCGTCATTATATCCAAGCCGAGAGACGGCCACTGCTCGGCATAAGACCCCCAAGAATCTTCACATCAATCGTACGTGCACTGCCGGCATCCATCAGCGGCTTCTTGCGAAAAATATACTACGAAATTCCACCTTGAAATCTTAGTTTTTGTCATGAAGGCAAGCAGAGCTTAATGAAGATACAAAAACACTTCTACTTTTAATTAAGTTCTAAAAATTATCGTTTTTTAATTTTCAGTACTGTATTTGTACGACGATTTATGTGTAGATATTAAAACATCTTGTTGTATCTTATTAAATATTTAATTATCTTTCTGATTAGATAAGATAGTAGACAAAATTTCTTGGAAAAAGAAAATAAGCTAGCTTGCTTTGTTTAAATAAGACACCAAAAGCTTCTTGTAATGTAAATATTTTTATTCAATTTAAATTTAATTACAATTCTTAGGGAATATATATATCTGCTATGAAAATATATTTGGAAATTGTGAAAATTGTAAGTGTTTCATTAATATTTCTTTGAACTTCTAGAACACCGAGACTTTACAGTAAATAATTTTAATATTATTTACAAGCGAATAACACTCGTTTACTGCATTCAATCTGTATATTATTCAATAGTATAAAATAGGTTTTTAAAAGACTTTATTGTATCAAGCCATGGAAATAATTAAACTAAAACATTATACACTGCAATTGAAAAAATAAAACTAAAATGTAGTCATCGTAAAATGTTGGGTGCATTAAGCGTTCAGTACCGCTTTCACTGAGTGCGCTCAAGCAGATTACGGAATATCGCTTTAAGAGAACGTGTGAACGTGTCAGATCATGATATGGCTATAAAAGAGTTATACGTTAGTAATACCAGCTACCTTACTATATTACAAAATGTTATAAGTAATATACTTTACTATCTTACCGAACTTCAAACGAAGAGCGTCTTATAAACATCACGAGAATTTTCCGCGCTAATAACGTAGTTGAATAGCACTTCATGAACTAGGGCTAATTATTACACGACAACTGTATCTCATCTATCTCTATCATCCTCTTAAGAAACTAATAGAATGAATCCCTCCTTTGGGAATGAATTAATTGTTTCTGGATGTATGTCAAAAAAATCAAGTCAAATTTTCCGTGATTTGCGACTTTTAAATAATTACTCTAGATTTACGAGATGGCGTCGACAGCTATAAGATTCAGCCTGCGTTGAATATAACTTTAGTATAACTTTTCCACAGGAATCTCACAAAGTTAAACGTTTCCCGAGTTAGCAGAAATCTCGGGAAACGTATAACTTTGAATACTATGCAATTCGAGTTCACTAAGTAATAAGGTTGATTCAATAAGCTTTATAATAATAATATAGGTTTACACGAGTTTACACACTATTTCTACTGTATGAGCGGTATACACTAGAAGTAGACACATAAATGTACCTAGAAACGCAATGTAGACAATAAGACTATCCATTATTCTCGCCTTGAACTTTGTATTGATGAATCGTCGTATACATATGTATTTAGGTACAAGCGCCTATTATTAAAGATTACATTCCACGTTATAATAGCCAAAATGTAATATAACACTATGTTGTGGTCGGGTTCCATCAGATCGTTAAGGCGTTATACAGCGCACAATTACTAAAACGAATGTTATTATTATTTTTAAACTGATTGTTTTAGGATTTATTTTGTATGTCTAAACTACACCTGCTACGTTTTAAAAATGCACATATTTATTAATCGGCCAAAAGTCAATAATCAGTGTAAAATTCTTCGCTTCATTGCAAGTGGAGCGCTATAGAACATTCAGCTACTAACGAGCGACATAAAATTCATATAATAAAATAAGGCAAAAATAGATAAACAGTCTTCTTAAGTAATAGCGTAGGTTTTCAAACCAAGAAGATTACAGGCATATTCTAACCTATACATAAAAATTCAGAAATATTAAACGACTGGGGAAGCACAGTAGTTGCAAATGGTTGAAGTGTATCGTGAATAAATCACTGTCCTTTAATGAAATACGATAATATACCTCTCTTCCAGTTTGTTTTCCTGCCGATGAGAAGGCATCACGTCGATCAGCTCTGGTGGGGCGTCAGGAAACACGCTGCGTTTTTCGCGCTCCTTAGTCGTGGGTGGTGTTGTCGCTGACGGAGAAGCTACTAACGCTGAAATAATTATAATACGGTGAAGTGAAGAAAGATTCAATACATGTTGCAGTATACGGCGTAGAAGATTATATTTGTCTAAAATTATAGCGACATGTATAGGTACAAGTGAACCAAACCAGTTTTTTTGAGGGATTTGTTTCATATGATGAAAATAGGGTTCATACGGTATCATAAAAATACAGGATTTATTTTCTACATCTGGCGGACTCATTCCCAACTCTTGTGACTTATAATAAATCTTAGAAGCAGTTATTTTAAGTCTAAAAATAAAGAAAAGATTCTTTGGAGTGAAATTTGCTAAATTCTATATTTTTCGGGCCCGGGGTTTGGTTTGCTTTGGTTTAAAATAACTTATAAATTATACTGCCGCAAAATAACGTAACGCGTTATTTATACAGCTGGACGTCCTCAGGCTCGATGGAGCCTCTGCTCTGACAGTGACTGAATGGGTCAGTTAGAGCTAAGTGGTGTCTACTGGAGAGGCCTCAGTCCATCAGTGGACTGTTGTGGGCAGAGGAATTCAAGTTCAATTTAAAATAAAATTATTTTTATTACAGTTTACTGAATAAAATAAGTTGTATTTGCAATTTGACTGTTATATCTGTATCTAAGCTTGTGAAATCCATATTGTAAAATTGTTTGATGACCTGAATAAATAACTCTCTAGATTCACTCTAGATTCTAATTTTAAATAGTTATTACGTATGCAGTATTGTAAACGTGTTTCCATTAGTCAATAAATGTCCGACATCCTTATTTGACTCACATAAGAAGTTAGCTTTGAGTATATTTTGGTTGTTAATTTACTATTATAATTATCGGAACTATAATGAAATGAAAGCTTTAATAAAAAAATCTACTCATGTACTAACTGGCTTAGGTAGTTTATTCGTATATTGATTTTTAATAAATAGATATTTTTAATAAATATATTTTTATCTTCTCATGATACGGACAAATCAATATATTTCTTAATTGAATGTAAACCAATTTCAGCTGTCAATCCTCAAGGAAATTAGACGAAATTGGTATTTGAGACAACCTTCTAAAGGTCAATCCAATTCTCGACGTTAAATTAAATAATGTCTTCCGACGTCTATGCAATGTCAAATCTAAATAACATTTAACTAATTACGAATTATCCAAAGTGAATATATTTTATTTTATAGGAAACACTAAACTGTAAATAGTTTGAGAAATAGGAAATTTCATATGGTTTTATTAATGTAAGTACTTATATAACGATAACTTAAAACAATTTCTAATACGGTAGTAAATAATATATTTTTAAATCCAACGTGTTCATATCTAAGAAATTTCTCGGCAAATAATCACTTAAACAATATATACTTAAATATAATAAAAATAAAAAAACAATGGCGACACCTCTTTGGATAAATTGGTAGTATTTTTATTTATGAGGCAACATTCACAAAGTTAATAAGCGTAATTGAGATTGTATAGAGAGTACACACATTATATGATTGTACCTTAAAATACTTTCGTCGCGATTTTATTGCTCTATCCTTCTTCGTTAGTTGGTTCGTTCTGCGTTAGTAGAATTTATGATTCTAAGTGATATAAGAAGTCAATGACGATGGCCTCGTATAGATAAGCCACAAACGCGTTTAAAGAAAAGTAACAAGGGTAAAACTTATTAACCAAAAGCATTAAATCCCTATTGATTTACCGATGACAGTTGATACATAAATAAAATTATAAAGTTTAATATTTCACGTATGCCTGAATAGAATAAATGGACCTCTACGCCCTCTATATTTTTGAAAGGCTTAATCAACGGTACTTACAAGCTAGACGAAACAACCATCTCTTTTTTACTAATACGCCTCAAAGAGTAAGTCGCCTATACAGGAGCTATCTATCCTTAAAAAAATTCAACTTTGATTTTTACCACTCGGCGTGATTAATATTTGCTGACCCTTTTTTTTACGAGGAGGAATCCATTTACGGACCTACCCGCCACTGGCTAAGCGACGGGCGTGTGTGGGGCTCACTCAGTACCTCAATAGAGCGGCACTGAGAATACCCACTAAAACTCCCCGGTAACTCCATTGCCCTTCACGGGGGTAACCTGGGTTCTACACGAGCAATTCACCACTTTAGCTCTCATTATTATTAAATTACTCAATTTAAAGTATAAATACTTAGCAATAGACAGTCACCACTTACTATAGATAGTGAGAAATACTAACAACAAAGAAATTTCTTTGTGGGAATGGGCGTTATTTACTTTTATTTTACTATCGGTGTTATAAAGAGTAATTCAAATATATTTCAATTTCTTTTTGATACTTATTCAGAACATCAAAATTAAAGGAAATAAAGACCGTTTAACTGCTTTACACCCGCATTGAAAGTTATTGGTGTTAATCAAAAACCATTATTCATATATAATTTTATTATGTTCCATTACTGTTTTTATTATGTTATTCTGTCTCATTCATAAATAAATCGAAGTAAGTAATAATGAATAATATTCCAAACAGAATCTCTGTGTAACTATTACGAAGTTAAAGGAAAGAATGTAATGAATTACTTTATTTAATTTAAATGTTTTAATTACTATAATAAAAAGATAATATCCTGACCTATGTCGGTATGTGTTAAGGGTATCATACAGGTCAAATTAAAGCTTTTATATGCAACAAATATTGCCAGTGATAATCACGTTATGTAAGTGATAAGCAAATATGTAAGGGTGACAGACAAGTCAAAGTATCTTATTCAACATCGTAATAAAATAGGTTGTTGATTTTGCTGTCAACCTCATATAATGATTAGGTATATTCAATCTTCATAAATGTATCATAAAATACTTGGTTTAAGACGCTACTTCTTTGATGGCACTGACCAAACTACGGGTTTACACCGACTATTAAGTCTACGCACTTTGGCACTCTTTTTTCAATAAGAGAAAACGAGTACGAGTGGTGTCGTTTGAAGTGTTAATAATTTCAACATTGAAACTGTTAGATTAGCCTTATACACATCTAAAACCCGGTATGTTTAAACTCTCTAAGAACTTTATTAGTGAAGTTGAATTAACGGATATGAGAAGGTAATGAATATTGTACAATCAGAGCAAATAAATGCTTAGATTTGACAACTAAATTTTGTTCAAAAAAGTAAAATCGATTCAAGTGTCGTCATTGTCGGTTCAATGGCTTAATATTAAAAGAAACCACATTAAAGAAACACACACGATAAGATGATACAACAATAAACTTTATTATATATACTTTACATTCCGGTCTAAATTAAAGTGGTTAAAGATAAAGAATGCGTCGAAATAAGTCTTATTTCATTAAGATAGTTTCTGAATACCTATATCTGGGTTTTCCGGGTTTTCGTTCAGCATACGCTGAATTTTCCTGATCTTGGAGAGCGAAGCCTTGTCCTCTTGGTTGAACTTAACCACGGAGTCGGTGAAGTCCTCAGGAGTTAGCAGCACCATGTTGGAAGTGCCAGGCTGTAGATTTGAAATAAAAAAATCTATTGGTTAGTTTATCCACAACTCTTCACAAACAGATATTTTTAGTTTTTATATACTTGTATTGTAATTTGAATTAAAATAATTTTACTCACGTTCAACTCAAAAAGTCATTTATTAATTATTGCTAAAAGTGGTATAAGTGGATACAGCGCCCTCTTAACTAACGAACTTAAAATTAGGGTTGTCGCCAATCTATAACGTTTTAGATAATAGTATGGTCTGTTTATCATGCATATGTACCTAAGTAAATTACAGATTAATTTTGTAAAGGAAAGTAACAAATTAGAAAATGAAATATAGAGTCGGATTCTGTGGTAAATGATTATACAATTTTTACATTAATATCGTTTATAGCCAAGTTTATCCTAATTTTACAACAGCTGGTCCTCACCTTGCTATTTTCTCTTCTCTTGTCATAGTCCTGGTAGTAGTCCCCGCTCTCGTCATACATGTCATCGTCTCCTGCCAGGTCTTCATCATCAGGCATGGCGTCATCTTCTAGCACTGTCAGCTTGTGCAACTTCTCCAGTGAGCCATAATCCTGCTTGTCCTTATCAGTGTCTTTCAAGGTATCTTCTTGATCATCATCGGCATATATCTGGCGAAAGAGAAAATATTTATATAACAATTAAGGAAGTTTTATATTAACTATTTGTGTGTTCACATCTAACGATTTTTGCGTTACTGCCAAGAATAAATAAAAATAAAAAAATTCAAAGTCAAAGTCTAAATATCTTTATTTAAATAGAATCATTTACTAAGTTCTTGTAAATCGTCATCGATTGATTGTAACAACATATTTAAAAAAGTCTATAAAATACGGGATCCGGTATCACCTATTAAATATTAGTTAAAATTTGAAAATAAATTAGCTTTACTTTTCTGTAGGAGACCGATAATAGTTTTGTAATACTGCATTTAAAAATACATTAATAAGGTAATCCGGTATTTTAATATTTGTCTAGTCAAGTTGTAAGTGGCAGAAGCAGTCAGTGTAATATAAAAAACAATTCTTATCATCAAGTAAAATATGTTGCTTTAGACAAAGAAGGTTCTCAATTCGACTGTGTATTTTTGAAGATAAAAATACCAAAGTACTACAATTTTATACTTAGCATGATTATATTTGCACGGTACTAAGAAAAAAGCTTTGCAAATTATTATACGCAACGCTCAAATTAAAATACCTGATTTTCTTGTTTCTCATGCAAGTAAATGTTATGGTTTTTATGAGAAATTTAATGTTTTATACCTATCACAATTTAGTGAGTAAATGTTAAACTCCTCCAAGGGGTAATAAAGTAATTCCATTATAAAAATGTAAAATAAACACAAAATAAATCATCGGCTAGTGAATCACAGTATTTCTGGATGGGTTTACCGCAACAGTAAGAAATATTGGTCGCATTTGCCTTTGATGTAGACTTCTCCTATTCAATTAATTATTGTTTTACAATTTCCTGTACTTTGGACCTGCCAATTGCTAAGTAAAACTATTTGACAATAGAATAGGCATATGGTTTGTAGTTACTATAGTTTTTGTAATACCTATAATTAGTATAACCTATTCCGAATAAGTGCTGACGTATACAGTTTTATATAAAACAAAAACTGACTTAATTAACTTATATACGGATCTAACTTGAAGTAGGTACTTCAGAAACTTTCTATTGTTTCTGAAAACGATCGAGCATCGACTTCATAAATAATTTAAGTTTCTAAGACAGTACATTGATTTCATCATATTTTTTGAAATCTAATTGTTTCAAGATCATTCAGATTTATTGTTTTGTTTTAAACAAATTTAACAATTGCTAGTGATAAATTGCATGATGAGTGATTCTCAGCTTTATCGTCTTTTCTGGCTGTGAATGATTGAAATCTTTTGATATACGTTATAATTAATGTAAATTTTCTTGCATTCAAAACGAAATCGTTTACAATATTTAATGTAAATTTTCTTGCATAGAAATATATTAAAGACGCCCGTGGTAAACTGGTACACTAATTACATTAAAAGAACAGGTGGAGAATTTTTAACAACCAGTTGTTAAGGGTTGAACTTCATCACAGCACGGAAGCGAGAAAGAGAGCATTTCTTTCTCTCTCCCTCTATCTCGTATTTAAGCTAACGCAAAGTGGTATATTTGAAATATTATAAACAAAGCGTGGTTCGGTATAATACTGAGAATCGGTGGTGCTACAGCCAAAACTGTTTGTTTATATCATATAAGAAATATCCCAATAAAACAATGCAATGGCCCAATCGATTCAATCAACTTCGTATTTATATCGAGTGCATGTACGATTTTTTTGGCATTGTATCAACTCTGGGTGCTTATTTCGTCTTGTTTTGCCCTGTTTTTTGTTTTCAGGGCATAACTCCTGGTCGTTCAACTTTAAACAGTTATCTGTTGATATGATTATTTATGACAGCCGTTGATATAAATCATGAAGAAAGTTTCGAAAATACATTCTACCTCCTCTAAGACAAAAACAGATGAAACAGAAAATCACAAACCACTTAAATAGTATATAATATGACTATATTTTTTTATTTAAGTTCAATTAAGGATAAAATGCCAAAAATATGTACTTAGATCGAGTATTGCCATTTTTATAGATGTTATTACCCATTATCACCATCATGGCATGATGATGAAATGACTCAAACAGTAAAAGTGATAACCATTCAGCAAATTAACTATAAAGGCAAGATTTCATAGCCCCAGTGGTTAAGACTGTGTCTTCAAGCTGCCCCTGGCATGCTGGAGTTTCAATAACAACCAGAACCTTCGAATTAAAGTGCTTCGCTTAGAGAAGTTATAGATTATTTTCAAGAAACTGCCAGCTGCACTCATGTTGGTCCAAACTGTGAAAAAATTACTTGACATTCGTAGTAACTGCATAATAAAATTACTTATCTATCTACGACATTCATTATTTTAGCGCATTGCATCTTTAATACGTGTTTATATATTACTGTAATGCGTAGTAAATAACCGAATCAAAAAACCCACAGAGAAAATAACACTCCTGTTTTCGCCCACACATGACGCACACACAGAAATCCCGGCTTACTCATGCTTTTCATTCAGATTGTAACACATGACACTGTAACGGCCTGTCGAATGGCAAATTGTTTTTACATTGTGCGTAAACGATAACATTCGAAAGGAAAAACATTAGGTAAACACGATGATTCTTACTTATACGACAAAAAGTATTATCAATAAAAAAAATTGGTAATTGATGAATACTTTTTATTTCGAGTATTTATTAGAAAACCATGTAGATTAGCCTTAGTCTGACTTTTTACTTTAAAATAATCAATTTTAACTTACCTATTTTATACCTTGATCACACTTATATTTACAATACAATTTCACTAATGTATAGGGAAATTATTACTATGATAAGGATCCTCTTTCCAGAGGGCTATCCATAATATGTAGGAGGTCTGTCTAAGAGGCGACAACGGCGAAACGACTGCATGAGCTCTCGAGTTATAGTAAAAGTCTCGTTTAGAATTAATGTTTTATCTCCGCTAATATATCTCACAATATTGAAGTAATTT
Source organism: Acentria ephemerella (assembly GCA_943193645.1). Classification (NCBI taxonomy): domain Eukaryota; kingdom Metazoa; phylum Arthropoda; class Insecta; order Lepidoptera; family Crambidae; genus Acentria; species Acentria ephemerella. The sequence continues at coordinate 12,147,741 of OW971876.1, forward strand.
AATTTGAAATTGTTGTGGTTTTTAAGTAGGGGAAAAAAGGGGGCGCTAAAAAATAATTTATTCTCAAAGTGGCAGTACACATAATAAGTTTGAGGATTCCCAATTTTTTTTTGTTCTTTGGGAACCCCAGTTCTAAAGGTAGTAAGAGCAAAGTCATACAGCTCTTGTAGGGAGTGTGTCTGACAATACAATATTTAATGTAAATTTGCACAAAACATTATTTTTCATAATTATTATGTTATTAAATATAACATAATAATATTCCCAATATTATGTTTTTAAATATAAACTTTGATGATTATTACGAAAATCATAGATAACAATATAATGTTCAAGTAGTTAAGATGCCTAATAAATTTACTGTAACAAAAGATGAGTTAAGAAAGATAAAACACTTCAAGATTCATAATTACATGATAATTTATTGGAACACTACTACTCAACGGAACGCATACATTTTGGGATCCGTGACGATTCCAGATCCTGGTGCCCTTACATTGTGCTCGGTGGTGGTCGGTCTCCAAGACCGGCGGTCCGTTGTCGATTCGGATGACGAACAGATTTTAAACGGTACATGGTAGGACCCGCAGGAGCAGGCGCAGGTGGCGACTAGATGAAATGTTTTCGGGCGTAGCCCGAGATGCCGCCGACGTTTAATGGGTACTAGGGGAACGCCTCTACACCGAGTTCCACATACCCCTACAGTTGGTACCGTACTGTATGATGACCATTCGACCTCTCCGACAAAAAAAAAAGGCCGACACTCCAATTAAAATTATTTGAAATGAGGTTTTTTCTAAAATATACGTTGAATGTTATTAAAATATACTTTTTTCTGAAGCAGCTTTGAAAGATTATATCGTGTAATTTAAGATCTTTAAAATTATGGTACACAACACCTACGCTTAGTTCTATTCTGAGGGTCTACTTCCTTTCGCTCGATAACGAAGTTTCCGACTTGATGTTGGCCATACATGTTTGGAAATTAATTCTCGCTCACACGTAGATAGAAGTCACAGTTTCGAATGGGATTTTTTAAATGTAACGGTCAGTAGCCAATGAGAAACGTATTTCAATGGAACACATCGGATACTCGGATGTGGCGAACTGCCAATTGTTATTACGCTACTTCCCACCGTTGTGTATTTTTGGATTCGCTATAATAATTCTAATAGTTGATTTACGGCATATGAAACTCTTGTTAAAGCACATTTAGAACATGTAAAAAGTTTTATTGATTCTTAACTTGACGACTGATATGATTTAGGTTACTGAAAAATAGTTGAAGAGATCTCAATCATGTGGAGGTATTGTAGGTATTATAAGAGGTATATATTGACACAATTTTGAGACTGGAAGGAAAGAACAATTATCAGGGGCAGTCCCCGACTTCGTTAATAAATAAAGCTAATTTAGTTTACAATTAGTAACGGTCTTTGGATCTGAATTAGAACCGGTGAGCAATATATCTGCAGTCTATTTACCAGTAGCATGTTGATCCTTCGAGCCGGATCTGAACCAATACCTATGTATCGAACAGTCCAAATATCAGTAGTCATTTATATTTTTTTCTATTTCACTAGGTGACCTATTTGTCTTTATAAATGATAATTGCCGTGCGAAATTCAAGCCGGGGTGGTCGTGTCACTAGTGGATCTAGACTAGACTGTTCCCGGATCGTGAAGACGTGGTTTAGGCATTAAAATCACGAGTAAAATCCGAAGCAAGCGTCTTCACATATTAAAGTTTTCCTGCCCTCGTAGTTTACTCTTCTATTTTCAAAATAATTATGAAATACAAATACTTTGCGCGATTTCAGTAGTATTTATAAATTGTTTATTGTAAACTCCCGATGGCTTTACGAGTATTTTACAATAATAAATACATCGTTGAAGTAGACGTAAAATAACTTCGTGTGTATATTACTGGGTCGTGTGTATAAAACTCTCACGTCAAGCCGTCTAAAAATAACGAGCTGCAATTGCCACAGTAATTATTCTGCGTTATACTTGACTAAAGTAAAATTATTTGGAATTCTTGTTAGGTTTATGTATTAAACAAAAATCATTTGCCTGTACCTTTTTGCAAACGATTTCATCATTGTTAATTAAAACTTCGTACTCTGAGAGGACGATAACTTTTCGTTAGCTTACTACTGTTCGCTATTTGTTGAGTTTTATTTATTCTTGTAATATTTTAACTTTCTATATCATATAGCACTAAGAATTCTACTTTGATAAACAGTTACATTAAGATGATACGATTATAAACCGCGCCCTTAACCGAATTTTTCACGGTTCAGTGGCGATGAAAGCCTTTGAAGCAACGCAGAAGATTCAGCGAAATACTAGTACATTGTAAGTAATGTATTCTCATATAAGTGTGTCAATACACTTCACAAGAAAGCACTCAATCTACCTAGATGTATTACAAAGAATTCTATTCCTTTCTATATTATATCTCAGCCCAATACCTTTAAGGAATCTAAGTGATTAAATTCGTAATGTAGATATTAAAATTAAATAGTTATGTATGTAATATTTAAATATATATATATATATCATGATCGATAGTCTACATACTGAGGTCCTAGTGCTGGATATTGCCGTTTCTACGTAAATATACACAGCTACTTACCTCCACAATTTTGCGTCCATTGTGTTTAAATTTGTTTCAAGTCCTTTAACTCTCTCCATCCTATCCTTATTTTGGTCGCATAGTATGTATCTAGATATAGTTAAACTCAAATGGGATATTTTGAATAGTTTGACACAAAACAACAAGTTTCGAGGCCGGATAACACTATTCCGAAGTGATACATATTCTGTGTATCGGAAATTTAATTTGAACACAAGCAGCCCAAATAAATTTTGATCTGCTTTTGTTATTTAATAGATGATATATTTATATAAGAACTATAAGAATGATTTATGACTGCGAATTTGAACAAACGTCTTTTCAAAACACTAAATATTTTTCTGAGGCTGTTATAAAAAATTCTAGTTACAAAAACACTAACACGTTATTTCGAGATGACTGAAACCAAACACAAGTACATTAAGGACATATTACTGAAGGACATTTGGCATTATTTAACTAAAGGTTATATTTTGTTTATTACATTTTAAATACTTGTTAAGTTATCGTATAAGTAAAACCAATATGTTTTCAAGCCTTAGTAGCTAATTTATAAATTAGTCTGTGAACTGGAAAATTGGGTTGTGCAACTAAATGTGAAGCTTTGGGGGTAATGGTGTGGCGTCAACGTACAAATTTTAAATTGCTATAAATTTTCCTAATACGGTCGCCTGTTTCATCTATGTTCATTAGAATATTCAAGCTCTGATGATGTTTACCTACTTTGGACGACATATTAGACCCCAGTGTAAAAATTCATTTATTTTCCATTTATTATAAATTCATAAGTTAGCGTATTGTTTAATTATATATAACGATTTCTGAGTTTAGTTAAAAATACTTGAAATAAGAATTCTAAAACTTAGAATATAGAATCGATATTTGATGTTTTCACATCAAATTAATACCACGACGAGAACACTGACTAACATAGAAATTTACCGATTTTTTACTTCTAAATGAAGTCCATTATTTATAGAAGAGAAAGAGATGTGCTTCTCTCCTTTCTTCAAATAATTTATAACAATATTATACAGTAGTCCTAGAATACAAATTAATTCGTTAACTAACAAAACTATGGTAGTAATTTACCTATAGCTACAAAAATTAAAAAATGAATGAAATTTCACATATCAATCAAGTTGACAAAGCGCTTAAGAATATGGAAATTGGAATAGTTAACTTTTGTTCGAGCAATTTATTTATTATTGTACATTACTTAACATACAATTTAAATAATTTTTATATGTGTGTGTGGTTTCGTCATTGTTTTGTTTAGTAATAATACATTCTACTCGTATTTCATACAGCCGTGTGATACTAGCGTAAAGTTTTTGATGGTTCTGATTTCTTATTTATTATATTGACCAATACAATATATTAAATCATAATTATCATTCGTAAACACGATAAACAACACCTTTCCCTTGGGAAAATAATTATTGATTAACCAACGGACCTCGTTAATAAATAATTGAGCTCAATTAGTGATAATTATTCTTGAAATAGTATCCATGACATAGTTTTTCCAAATTTCGATTCCGTATATGTATACACGATTTAAAAAATAACAATATAATAGTTATAGGTTCGAATACGAACCTCATTATTAAGCAATTGACACGTATGCAGTATGCATTAAGCTCTTTTTTAAATATATTTCTCTTTCTACTTGTCCACCATTTGGAATTTTCAATTAAAACTGATTAGCTATATTTTTCAGAACGCAGACACATGATATAGATATGTTTTACGGATGTCAAACTCAAGGCAAACGTATATTCTGAAGAATCGGTGGTAGTTGGGATTATGTTTATAGTAAGTACCTATCAATATTTTTCTTATACAAAAAACAGCATATAACACCGCTAAAGTCCATATTTAAAGATGGCTGGTTGCAGTGTAGCATGGGATATACTGTTCTAGCTAGCTACCTATACCTTGGCGGTTTAATAAAAGTTTCACAGTTAATTCTACCCCCTATTTCACCCTCTTGGGTGTGTTATTATGGATAACTTTTTCATTGTAGTTACCTAATTATATATACTTCACATAGAACACAACAACCCCGACAAATTTCATGTCTCTAGGACCAGTGGTTAAGGCAGTACTTTGGTTTTTAATTTTTATTAAATTCCCAACGGAACAACTATATATGACAAAAGTACCATCATATAAGTGGAATATCTTCAACATCCAACGCGCACCATAATGTCATTGTGATATACTAACTTATTAGTTGTTATATCAGAATGACATTAATAAATAGAGATAAGTGTGTGACCTAAATACGTCAACCGCTTCCAATTTCAACTCAATTTATACCATTGACGTCCGGCGTCATGTCCTTACGTCCTACACAGCTGCTTCGCTTTTTTCAGGTGTCTATTGATGACGTAACAGGCAAACCGTGTTAACCCAGTTATCCGTCTGGAATAGAACACTGCACTCGCATCCAATAAACATATTTGTATTCGACGCACGAAGCATGAATTTACGTGTGGTATTCGCGTAATGACGCCGAGTGATGTGACCTTATAACCACGAGCATTTATGCGCTGGAGAGCTAAATAGAGCGGAATCTGTATAGAACTATTTATATAACAGGCATTATGGGCTAGGAGCTAGGAGCACTTCAAATGGATTTGCGGTTTAAACCAAACTATGATACAACATTGATGTATCGTTATATGATTTACGTAAGACTTGAGCGGTTTAGTTTCAGGTGGCCGTAATTTGTTTGCCCCTTCAGAATTAAGTTACAGAATAAATGTCTTACGTAGTAACCTAATTAATGCTGATTATATAATAACAAAACTGTTGGTCATCAAACTGACCAATATTTATTTCCATTAAGCCAACATAGTGACAAAAAAAATTTATACTTTATATTTATATTACATACTTATATTTATGCTTTATACAGATACAAGAGTGAGTAAATTGTATTTTATTGTCTTCCAAATTTGTTCAAACCTATTCAAGATCTTTTTTCTTATAATCAGGTAGAATGAAGATATTTCAACGTTAAAGATAATTTATATACGTATTGTAGAAAGCCGGGTCAAATTCTTTATATAATAAGAATACTGTATTCAATAGATATCTAGAAATTTGATATTCTATAAAGTAAGTCTGAGAATAAACTGTGATGTCAACACAAAGGACGCCTGTCGAGGATAAACGGGGCTTAATAATGTCTCCGGAGGGGGTGCCACACCGTTAGTAAATAACTGTGACGTATTAGGGCCTTAACATATTACAACTAGTGAAGAGCCATCAATCAACTATGATACAAACCTAAAGAATGTTCTGTCCACAAATTAAGGGCACATATGGGTATTGGACATTGCATAAAAGATCTCGAAGAAAATGCGATAGACATGGTGTTGGGTTCAAAATTTTTTTATTATAATGTTGGTATTATGTAGGAAAAGGTAATCATAGAATAATAACTGTATAACAGAACTAGGCATTAACATTTAGGTAATAAATAGTAGGGATTGACGGTACATTAAAAACAGTGATTGCAATTTTGCCAGCATTCACTTAAAGTTCATACTTACTGTAACTAAGCAAACTATACTAGTTTTCATTCATTAACACATCACCTTTTTCAGCAAGAAGAAAACATGCCTACAGGAGGTCAGAATAAAAATCAGGGAATTTTTTTAATCACCATATGCTTCTAAGGAGTTTTGGTGCTAGAGATAATTACACTGAAACGGAAAGTACGCTCATAACAACAAAGACAGCAAGGCACTAACTATACAGAGCCAGGCTTGACGTGAATGAACATGAAGCTGAAGATTTAGGTGCAATGTAAACTAAACAAATCGCAATATAGAGGATTTCTCTTAACATATTATAATAAAATTAATTGCCAACTATTTTCTTACAAGGGTATATCAAATAAGAACATCGTTGAATTTTGGATGCCTTAACAGATTTGGATTATAGTGTTCTTAAGAGACGTGTACCTAAATAAGCACCGGTTATTTACACTACGCATTATTCGCTACGTGACACGAAAAGGAAAGACTTTAATGTAATGTACACACTCCATTACGTTACTGTCACAACGTCTCACAAAACATTAATTATTACCACCATTTGGTCACTATATGAAAGATTTTAGATTTTTGAGATAAAAAGTTTTTCACTCGAGGAGGTTTCAGTGATATATCTACGTTTTTCTTACGCGGCGTTAATATCTAGATAATATAATAATATCATTGATCCTTTTTTAATCTGTAAATTTTGTTAATTCTGTTGTAATTATATCTACTCACAGATCTGTGTTCCTTTCATGTTTGGGAACTTTGTTGGTGTATGTATTATTTATTTATATTGGTAAATATTATGAATACTGTTTGTTTCCCCAAAGTAAATAATTAAATAAATAATTCCACATATATGTCAAATTCAACGCCTTGTGAGTAAAACCATTCGTAGATAGACTATTGAAACCCATCATAAGTCCGCATATCTAAATGCATTTTTTTTATAAGCGAATCATTACTGCAAGCCTTATTTTTCATTTGGTCTGCACTGAACCTAAGATTGTAATATGCAATCATTTATTTAAATTGAGGTTAAAACAATATTTTCGCTCATGTTGTATTAGACGTTCTTGAATTAAGGAACGAGGAAGGTTATTTTTTACAATGATCTAGATGAGTCTGCATATATACACAGAATACAGACATAAATTATACATATTATTTGGTTAAAAGAATCGCACTTCTTCAACTCTGAGCAGTTTCTTCTTTAATCTTTCTTAAAACTTATCTTTGTTCATTTACTATTTTGTTATAAATTTAGCAGTCTATGAGTGAAGTATAACTCAAATCCTAGGAAATCTCTAAATATAAATTTAATAAATAGTTCTTATAAATATAATAATTGTAAGTCAACAACAAATCGAAAGGAATTAAGACTAATGGGGAGAATCGTTGGTTCGTTAAAACTCGTTTCCTGGAGCAAATGATTCGCAAGTGGTTTAACTCTAGTAGATTGATGCGGCGAGATGCACTCGGCAAATAAAGTCAGTGAGCTCGATATAGGAACTACTTATTAGAAGAACTAAAATAAACGGTGTCTAGTCTAGACTCAGGCATCCTTGGAATGCTGTGTTAGTAACGCTTTGATCTGATATGAATACGATAAGGAGATCGTCACAATAAGTATGAATGATGTATGAACCATCAATGACTTATGTATAGTTGTTCATAAAAACTTTCAAAGCATGTGCTCACATTTTTTTTTAATTTACCTCAAAGGAAAAGCGCATTTTTATAATTTCACATTTAGATAAGAAGACGTCAGTGTTAAGAAGTTTCAATTTATGTTATTATTTAGAAATATATAATGACAATAATTCAAACCCCATGTTTCGTCTTTATAAAGCGTAAATAGTATTAATAATAAACCGAATAAAACAATATATTATATTCTGTTTTAAAACACAATGCTTACGTATTTGATTTTCCAAACAGGGCAAAATCTCTGTGGCAGGTAAACAAATTAAGCCGTAATTTATGATAAAATAATTACTTTGCTTACCCGAGCCTTGCGAGCGCAAAGTTTCAGGGCTTCATTTATAAACTCATGACGTCAATTAATAGAGTATTTATGGCATAAAATCTTTATTTAGAGCTTTTGAAGTACACCCAACACGAGGCTGTGAAACCTCTTTAGAGCAGAGCGAAAGCCCAAGTTTTGCTGGATTAATTAATTAACTAATAAACCAATAAGTGTTCTACCTATTGAGTGCGGTTAAATCGTATGAAATCTTGCTCACAACAAACTGAAGAAACGCGGTTATTTTCCATTACGTATAATTGGCAGTTTTTGTAGTTATTAAAGCACATCTTGATTTATAGGGTATGATACTAGCTTCCCACTTTTAACCTTCCCTGATAAATGGATTATCTAACACAGAAATAATTTTTCAATTCCAATCAGCAGATTAACCGCAACAGCCTAACAAAATTTTCTATTATGCTAACATCGAGACACAAGACACAGTCGACCCAGAAAGGCAAAACATAGACAAATCAGACAGTTCTATTGAGCCAGTCAAGTCAAGAATAATAGTTTCTATATTGGAGTTTCGAAGTACAATCAGGCGCTAGGCGTGGTGAATATGCAGTAATCGAACCATTCTGTATAAAGATAAAACAATGCTATAGATGCAGATAATATATGTAAAGATTGAAAATGTCATATAAATTAAAGGGAAAATCAACTGTAAAAATCAGTTATATCGATTTTTGCGGAATCGAGATATCAAGATACGCCAATAAGAAATCTACCTTAATAATATATATAATAGATAACCTTTCCTAAGGGACTTCACACTCTTCGCTCACACACAATAGAAATAGTTGACTGGGACACAAGGGACTAAAATTATTTATTGAGGGTGAGAGCAATTTTTGGAATCCTACGCGTAGCGAGGAATTCAAACTACGACGCTCCAGGTGAAATAATTTTAGTACCGTGTAGCACACCCTGCTTTACATCCCTTGTATAAGAAAAATAAATAAAAAGTGCTTTTGGTACTTGAGCATATAATGGTAGGCTCCGCGATTTTATTAACGATGACTTTTTTTTAAATGGAATGCAATGTTAGTGATTGATTAAGATGAAATGATACCTAAATGAGAACGCAATGATACGATGGTGATAAATAAATGAACTTACCCTATAAATGAATAAATGATAATGAAACACTGGATAATATCACATAAGTCACTAATAAATACATATATTGCACGATATAACGTTCGGTTTTTGGCAAAAAAAACTACTCCAATTTCATAACAAAAACTTCACTTCAACACAATATACGAAATAAAATATACAGCACCGAATCACACCCCACCATAACGCACCAAAAAAAGGTTTTTTTTAATTTGGCCAATGACGTTCTTTTGTTGTCTTTAATTACCAGCCAGGGCTTTATCTATTGGAATTGCGTTAAAACTTTTTAATTAAAATAGTGTTCCAAATTTTTTGGAACACTATTTTAATTAAGTGTCGCACTTTTCGAGGAATTTTTCGTCTCTTTTCAAATAGATAAGATGAAAATATATTTTGTACAATATCATATGTCTCAGTATATTATTAAACATCAACATAAAACTGATCGATATAAATGAATAAACGTAAGCTGCACGATATTTTCTTTTACCAGTACAATCAAAGATGTGTAGGTACTCGTATGTAACGTAAATTGATGGTCGTATCTTTATGACTTGTGTAATAATAACGGAGCGACATCTTCCTCGTAAATTATATCACAGTTCGAGGTCATAAGTAAATTAAAAACTTAACGAATCACATAGACATACGTAACGTAGACGTTGTTATTCAACCTTTTTAACATTGGCCACTCAGTTTTTATAAACTGAAAAGAGAATGTGTCACCTGTCTTTTTCTGTTGATTACTGTAACTCTTGTTTTTTTCTGTTCATTTAAATTAATAAAGTATTATTTATTTTTATACGGTTTTTCTACTGTAAATTCAACATTATTCTATTAGTAGAACATAATTGGTCCTTTTTTATAATATTAAAACTAATCGCATAGTTAAAACATGTTTCGTTTCTCTCTATTATATTATATAATGATAAAGTTAAAGTACATATTATCTTCTCCTGTTATATTAAAATAAGTGTATAAAATAATAAGAATACTGTAAACAAAACTCTATAAAACATTGATTTATGAGTATTTAGCTTTAGTTAGGTGAGACATGAGCAGTTTATAAGGCCAAAATTATCTAAAACTTTTACTTTATATCTGATGGAAAATGATACATTTAGATATGTAGAAGATTATTATTAGACACAAAAAGTATTACACCGGTAATGTTCTTAATACGGTTGCTATATTTTTTGACACTAATCAGTGGTTTATAGAATTTTACCTGACCGTTTAATAATGAAAGTTTTGTATCTAAAATAATTCTGATTCTATATATAAAAATTTTTGGTTACCTTAAACTACTCATGCTTTCGGCCCTAAGATGGGTAATAGAGCGTAAACCAAATACTTACGCCAAAGACAATAGCTGGAGACCAGACATATTTGAATTTATAAGATATTAATCTAGTATCTTCATATAAATAAGCAGAACAATATTCAGAACAATATGATTTCATTACATAATTTAATATAGAAAATAATTAATGTAGAAAATTCAGAAATGAAATAATAATAGATGCGAATAGAAGACAATATTAAGTAAGTAGGTAACGCGTGTAAAGGAAATATATTCTTCCAAACAAGAGAGCAAAAACAAGGTAATATTGGATAATATAGTAAGTATGCAGTTTGATGGTAAAACCGTTTATTCGTGTGGGCGTAGGTCGTCGACCACATTAATTGAGCTTAGCGAGCAACGACAATCGCAGTCAGCTGACTCACTACTCTGGGATTACTATTAGTGTCGTGGAACTGTTAGGAAAACTGAAGACCTCACTTATCTAATTTAGCAAGGTGCTTACAATGCCATAGGTATCACTGTATCGTGCCTGTGCAAAACTTATTGTAATAATATAAATCTTTTCTTCTCAATGACAGCAAATAATTTAAGATTGCAAATATGGTATCATGATTGTATTATGGAAAGATAAATATTAAATTCACATTTAGAATTTAATAGTAATTCCAGAGTCAGTTGACTGCGATTTATGATATTCATTAATATTAAATTGTCAAATTATCTGAAAACCCTTATTAAAATTAAAGTATCAAAAAGGTAAGTGGTAGGTAGGTAGGTAGTAGTAGTAGTAGTAAGTAGTCTCAAAGTATTTAATTTTATTAATAGATAAGAACTCTCATCATTAAATTCTAAGGATAAACTCTGATGGGACAAACAGATCATTAAAATGTTTACATTACGAAAGTACCGCGGAGGAAGTTATTAACGTAATGAATTCTTAGAATTATTGAGTCAAATAACTGGAAGTCAAATAGCTGAGAAACTCACAAAATATTAAATAAACATATATGTATTCATGCAAAGACGCTTACTCTAAATAATATCTACTTTTAAATTGCTTTCTGTCCTAGAAGAATGAACACTAAATGTTAACAGCGGATCGAGTCTATCTGGCATCAGCAAAACGTCTTTGCAAAAAATCCCCAGAACAAACGTTCTTGCATGCGTCACCGGGAAAACGTAGGAAAAAAGTTTAGACATGACGTATTCATAGGTGGAGTAACCCTATAATTGTAAGCAAGCTAGCAATATTTTATTTGCCGTTTTTCGTGAACACTAGTTTAATGAGATTGCTGGTTACTACCAAACTAGAGTCCAAATAAGCTTTAATTCAATATAAATGTTTGATTCTTCAGTTTTTTTCCATATATTTTTCAGGATAATTCTTCAATTATTAAACTTTAATAACAATAAACCTTCAAATAACAATGGCCATTTGAAAGTTTATTCAATTTTATAAATTTATTTTTAATAAATTATACATGAAGAATATCTACACTTTATTCAATTCAGAGTATAAAAGACTCTCTTGTTAGTAACAATATGGAACCGTTTAAAAGCAGAGTTACTGTTAACATTGTCTGTTATAGTACTCTTATTCCTTACAATGAAATAAAATACTAATCAGGTTCATTCAACATAAATTTACACAAAAATTTACCAATATTGTTCAACTTCTTTTTTTTGGAACAAGAAAAACAATATAAATTTAAATAATACCTTTGAAATCTAGCAACCTGAAAAAATTATTAATTGATCAGGTAATTGATCTCCAAGAAGGGGTTAATAACTATTATGTAACTTAAAATTACTGATATTTTCACATAAGTTTTAAATTTTAATGTTCAGTTGTTCAAAAGAAGTAAAATGATTCCCTTGTTTCTGAAATCACATAAGCTTAAAAAAAATCAGCAAATAGTTTTAACAGTCCTATTTAAACAAAAACGTATGGAAATCTAAAGCGTACCTTGCACGTTTTTCAGTTTCAGCAAAAAATAATATATTATTATTCGCCTTTTATAATGGAAATCTTATAAATGGAAAAAGTTTGAAGAATAATAATGTAACTTTTAATTTGAACAAATTTTAAAAGTTGATTTTTTTATATTAATAAATTTTCGCTTAAATAAATATGCAAGTACTATTTGAATTATAGTATTTTAACGATCACGATTTTTATGGAACTAAATCACTACCGTAAATTTTATAAACTCTCCCATTTTACATAATTACAACTCAATAAAAGGTTTTAAACTATAGGAATACTAGTCATAATCATTTGCAGTTGATTTCTTTAGGCGCCCAACTGGCATAAGTCCAAATAGTGTTTGTATACTTCACCAAAGAATCTATATTTATTCGACGAAATTTTATGTGTGACCAGGACCACCTACAATACGACGTTTGGAATGGAAAGACGATGTATTCACGAAAAAATAAACATAGCCCAGTCACGTGTCATTGTAAACGTAAAAATACATTGATTTCGATGATCTAATTCATAAGAAACACGTTGAAATACAATTGAAACCCAATTTACGATGACGAAGAAGGTTTCTCAGAAAAATAAATGTTTTAGTAAGAATATTTTACAAAAGCATAACTTCTTATTTTAGTTTAGTTTCAATGGATAGTCTAGAACCATTTTCTATCTAATCAAATAATTTTCACTTATCTGCAATAATAAACCAGAACATTAATGTAGACCGCCCGTGAGTTAAACACTTCATAAACACTGCACTCGTAAACTTTTGACGAGTTCTTAATTGCTTTAGAAGATATAAAAATAAAAAAAGACCACATCAGTGGCTACTATATTTGTAAACGTCAAACTATAAGATCATTTTTAATTATTCGTATGAGGCGCGGTTAATAACTTTATTTCCTGTAATGTTTGTTCTTTCACTAAGAGAATGGATGGACTCGCTATATGAAAAATCTATGATATTTGACAATCAAATCCCATACATATTTACACTTAGCGATTCGATTGAGATTATCAAAACGCATTTCGTCTAGGCCCTCTGGTATATTGTGTGCTAAACAGCAGGAAAAATCTAGCCTACAATATAAACAAACTCCGAAGCCGCGAATCGAATGTTCAGGCGTCCTCCGCAAACTGACATGATGACGGTTTGTATATTACTGTATAATAGTTACCAGAGATCATGTCAATCTTTGTAAAATTTGATTTAGCTTATAATGATAAAACTGATATAGCATTAATTAGTGTAACAATCACAGCTCGTATTGGAGCGCGCGCCGGCGTCGATGCCGGTAGATATGTTACGGCCATTTTTGTTTACTTTTCAGAACCGGTTTTGTTGTGCTGGTAAAAACTGGCCCAGCTAGCATCCAAGTAGACATTACATCAATTTTGCGACATTTCAACCTTGAACTACGTAGAGGTATTTTCATACAATGATTAATATATACTCTAATTACTCCATTAAATTAATCGATCTTTGTTTTGTCTTTTTTTATTATCATATTTTTATTAATGAGCATTGCGATTGTGACAGTTCACATAATTCTGAATTCTTTATTTTATTTAACCGCCGTCAGATCCCACGTTCTAATATCGATGGGGGCAGATATTATACATATATTTGTATGATGTCCACGAGTCATGGATAAAATATACCAACGTATGTTTGTTTTGTGTATTTCTGATATTGATGTACATAGTAATATGAAGATATTACTATCTATATTATTCCGTTATCAAAAAATCACAAATTATAGTCTGCGATAATATTATCTGACAATTACTAAGTAAAACAAAATTGCAGTTGTTTTAATCCAAAAGCCTGCTTATTTACAGAGATATTTATAAAATGTAGACCAGATATAAATAAATATTATGTCTGGTCTACGATTGAATTGTTTTCATGCCAAGCAATCATATTCATTGTACCTACAGGCAATTGAATATAATAGCCAATGGCATGGCATGGACAACCTTGGCCGAGCTTCTGTGGCTCTCCGTCTTATCTACAACATCACAATATAAGTAACTCATTAATTACGTAATGTTTTCACTATGCGTTTGTACCCCTGTCATTTGCGTCCGTTTTAGGTTTATTGCATATTAAAAAAACTAGGTGAAACCAAAAAAATCAAGTCAGATCTTTGACGTTGTATTTTTTTCATTTGCTTATATTAGTTTAAAATTTGTTAGTTTTGGTAACAAACGGACAGGGATTTTTTACCTGAGACTCGGAAGGGTATCTCAGAATCCAAAGAACGTTTCTTAAGTACCTATGTTATTGTTATTCAAATCTTTTCATCTATCGAGTCCTTTCAACGTGTTGGAATTATCTCTGACAATCTGTTTACCAAAATATCATCATATCACGAGTACTTACTATCAACGAGTTACGATGTGAGAAATGTTTAATGTAAACAGTGACTTACCGTATCATCGAGAGTCTTGAACTCGTTAAAGAGCCTGTTGTTGGAGATCTTGTGATTCAATGAGTTGACGTTGGCTTCGACGGCCACGATGTGAGCCGACAGCTGTTCAACTTCTTGACGGAGGCGAGTAATCTGCACCTCCCTTATCACAGTTAGGGCCAACAACCAGATCACCAGCACAGCAACCGTCACCGCAAAGGTAATGAAGCAAGCTTGCCGCCGTCTGGTTCCTTGCTCCAACACTCTATTCCTGTATTGCCTTTCGAAATCACCACTCATTAAGTTCTGAGACATATCCTTTGTCTCCTTTAAATTCTCCGTTTGAGTATACATAGTAATAACACCTTCAGGTATGAGGGCGTAGTTTTCAGCCATTACACAAAACACAACAGGTTAAGCAACACCATTAGTGGTTATCGATTCATTACGAGAGCGTAAGGAAGGTAAAGTAAGGAGTTGAGAGTTTCGAAGATACGACTGCACGTGCGGAAAAAGCCAAGTGCGACGCGCGCGTTCGCGTCCGTATACTGGGAACGAGTGCGCCGTACGCTTGTGGCTGCGGTCGGCGGCAACCAGGCGCCCGCGCACGTCCCGCCGCTGCACCCGGATCATCCCGAACATAAATTGTACCACAAAGGGCAGCGTATTTAGATAAGGTACTTAATTATCTGATAGTAAACATAAAGTAACTTGCTCTATATCGAAGTTGTTATCGTCAGCGAAATTCGATAGATCGGTACTTATATTTCAACAAAAATTGGGTAATTAGGATCTACGAATAAAACACAACACCATTCACACATTACAAATAGTTCACTACTAAAACTGTTCCGTTTAATGGTGAAAAGAGTTAATTAAAAGAATTAAATATGAATTTTTAAGTAACATTTGCACTTTTTCTGCCAATCATTGATTAGATTTTACGCTTTCAATTAAACACGGAGTTTACACATGTGATTTAAAGGTTAACTCTTCCTCGGTAAAACATCGGTTAAATCATTATAAGCTACCGCGTTGGACATTTAAACCAAGTTTACGAGTGTGGGAAACTGTTCATTGATACTGTTTGTCAATACAATCATTTAACTAATATTGTTGAATAAGTTAGTAAAAAGCGAGATAGTAAAAACTATTCCAGTTATAGACAGAAAACAATTAACTAATTGCTTGTATCATTCCCCGCAGTAAGATACCGTTATTTCGTTGGTGATATATTAAATAGTGTTAAAAATAACGTTATTGATAATTAGTTTCATTATGGACAAAAGTTGAAAAATCGACTAATGTAATTTAAATGTTAATTGTATCTTCTATTAATACACGAAGAAGTTGTGATGAAATGATTTTTGTTTTAGTTGGACTATTTTCTGTACTAAATTACCAATACTGAACTGTGTTTTTTATATGATAACCTATTACTTTAATTTTTAAAACAAGCCCTATAAAAAAACATAAAATATCAATCTATATAAATTTTGGTGTTTATTTGGTAAAATTGAATATAGGTTGTAGACTATTTCTATACTCTTAGATAATATTGGTATTTTTAATTTTTTTTTAATTATATTTTGGCAACGTTTGCCGGGTCATCTAGTCAATAAGTAAAAAATAACAATTTTAAATTGCATTGATTCTTAAATTAGTTTCGTTTAAAACTTATTTTAGAATTTTGAGCTTTCTCAAGGTATTGTCGACTAGTCTGTTTAAAGTTGCTTAAAAATACTGGAGCAGCGTTATTATGATATACGTAATACATGCCTTTAAAAAAATTGACGGTTCTCCTCAATTTCATTGAGGTTATCAGATCCTGACCATTTTTGACGAATAAAAAAGATCTTTGAAAATCGATTCCCAATTGATACAGAAATCAGTGAACATACATACAAAAAATAGATACAGTGGGGCATATTATTTCCTCCTTTTCGAAGTCGGTTTAAAATGAAGAAACAATGTTCTCAAAGAAAAGAAGAAGAACGTTATAATCGAATAATGTTAGAATTCTTTGTTGCTTTGATCATTCAAGATTTATGTGGCCTTGATATTTTTTTTTTCAGTTAAGAATTGCAGGAAATGTATTTGAAAAATATAAAATGTGCCATAATTAAATTAGTGGGATTCAATGAAAATAAATGATAATTGCCTTATATTTCTAATAATACAATATTGTATTAATAAATAATTCCACTAATTCTATGAGTATAGTTGGCGTCATTAGGATACCTACTTAATACAAAACAAAGTCCTCTTATTACTTACGCATGTGTCACACAATGAGTAACGATCGAGAATATCGGTTTTATTGTGAACTCAATAATAATTAGTTGATAATATAATAAGTACTAGTTATAACATGTTTTGTTTAATAAATAAATGTTGACTTATTTCACTAAGAAAACATCTGTGTATGGAGCCTACTGTTTACCTTCTTATTTTGTAAGTGGTTATCATTAGGTCAGGCTAGGGTGCCTCCCAACGTACCATTGTAGGAACACTCAATGCACTTGATTGATTTGCACTTGGTTGTTTATTGTATTGTACAAATGTACTCTGGACGGGAGTGTAACATCTACTCTATTATAACTAGTAGTGGTTTCATGATCAGCTAATGTCTGAAAATGACTCTTTTCGGGAGTCACTAGGCACTTCTAGTGACTCTAGTTTGTTCTCCCTAGTTTGTCACTAGGCACTTCTTCGGTCTGCGGAGTTGACTAGGAGCTTTTGGTGTGGCGTATGGCCGAACAGCCATTTTCTACAGCCTGATCTCAACCCATCTTCTGGTTCTAATGCTGATACTGACCCCCAATTGCTTTAGCTGGTGTACCCACACGAATCATAACTTTCCATTCTTTTTTGAAATGAAGGCGTTACTGTTATGACACTTTTATATAATAATAAAGTTTTAATTCTGTTGCTAAAGTATATTCTTATTACTATATTTTATGTCTATTTACTGTTAAATATAGGGAAAACTAGTGACTTGAAGTAGAGGTTTTTTTTCCGCTTCCACCACAAATATATAAAATAGCAAATTAACATAAAAAAGAACAGCAAACAAACAACAATGTACATATCAGAAACCTATATTTGTCAGAAAAGTTTTTTTTTAGTTTAAGTTTACTATGGTCTAGGAACTTAATCAACCTGTTGTCCCTTTTACTTATATTTTACTTCCCAGATAAAGTACTATTCCCTTAGTAAAACGTCTGTCACAATCCCCCGCTTCGAATGTAATGTACTAACTGCAATGACGCACCTAAAGATCGCCCCAATTCGTTTCTAGAACGGAAGTTACCTTTGACGGTGTTTATTTGTTTGTATACAGCAACGAGCCATAAAGATAGACTATTGAACGCCATTGCAACGCCTAAAGTGGTTAATTATGGGTAAGATTTTTGATCCTCATATATTATTTATCCATGCAAGAAAAATAATTAAGTTACTCGTATTTCATATTGCTATTGGAACAGTTTGTTTTACTTTTAATATTTTTTACAGAGGAATGTGTGAGATAAAGATTTGTCATAACATTTAGAAGGTGTATTAAGTAATCAGCATAATATTGAACATATTTTGGGGCAATGGTTACTTTTTTCACTGTTTATCTTGACTATCTCTTCTTAAGCTAAGAAAATAAGGAAGTGTGGGATCCGTACCGACCGAAACCCCTGCCATACTTACTTACATACTGCACCTTTTTTCCCCAGCTGAAATTATAATGGGCACTAGCCTGTAAGTCCTGTGACATGTTCTACCATCATTGACACTAACCTATGATAACGATTAGAGCCTGACCTATGAGTGGAAAGTACCTGAATAATTAACTGAAATGTATATGGCAAATTTGTAGTTGAGCGCCATATTATCTAAGTAACGGTAATTCCCACAATTGTAAACCGTAAACTGAAAACTGAATTATCCTGTACATTAATAATAGGCAAAATTAGTTATGAAAGAATTGCATAAATTAAACGATTAGGCAAATACTTTAAATAAAATTTCGTCGTATTCATATCATTATATCATCACCTCATCATCAAATCATCACAGACAAACTGTAACGACAATTCCTACGCACACAAAGAAATTTGGTACCTAATTTCTTTGTGTGTCGCACAATCATGAAATAGAATTCTTTGCAGCACACGTTTTTCCCTCTTTCTTACGATCTTGGGTCCTTCAAAAGAGACAGTGCATAGTTTCACTCATACTAGCCATATTTTTATTTCCACTGCTGCGTACCATAAAGCAACCATGAAGTGAAGTTTACTTTTGCTTTGAAGAAAGTACCGTTTCATTATTCTGACAATCAAAATATTTTACAATATGTAAAGCACGAAAAATGTTTTATATCGTTGAATATATACTCAATAAATATTATTATTTTTATGTCAGTTCTTCTAAGAGATCAAGGGAGTTTTTTTAAATATTATATGCTACTGATAAATGCATTATGTAACCAAACACGGCTTACATTAACGCCTACTTAAATTTGCACGCACACTCGTGCCGTGTAAGAAACATTGCCATCAAAATATATACAGTCGCAAACGTTAACGTTACGAATACTTTATTAGTGAAGGTGAAGACGGTGGTGTAGTGAACCATCAAAAATATGATGCATACAAGCTAATATAATGCCGGAAAGACAAAACCTTGTAGTTTTAACCTTGGTGTTTTGTTTTTTTTTTGTTTTTAAATAAGCTACAAACTGTCTTTGACAGCACTTTTTGTACTCGTAGTAATACGAATTCTTTCTAGTACCCTTGCAAAGACTTAATCCAAAACTTATATTAAAACACGTCAATAAGCATCTATCACTTAATATTTTATAATAAAAAAAGAAAAAAAACAATAATAATCCACATTGTTAAACAGAGTAGCCGCATATCGCTCCACGTCGACGATGTTAAAAATAAAAATTAATCTACTACAAAGATCAATCTATTTCATTAAATATTGTATTTGTGACTTGGTCTTATTATTAATTAATACAAGAAACTATCGAGATATCTACATATAATTTAATAATATTTCTAACACACACCTATTATCTAGCAGAAATTAAGCATCTATTGATCCTAGATAATGGAGAAACAGTAGATAAATATCCGAACTATATTAAATAAACATTCACACATCCATGCCTCATCATACAGGTATGCCCCTTCCGGGACTGGATCCCACGACCTCTGGCTTAGTAGACCGGGGTACTGACCACTCGACCAGACCGCCGTTGTGCATTAAGGTAATATAAAGTTAATTGGACAAGACACACATATCTTGCTAATGTGAACGGGAATAATCTTGGAGGAGAATATAAAGATTGTTATGGAAGAGGGGGATGTCAAGCAAATGTTTGATTGACATATACATTGTTGAGCATAGACAACTTATACACATCAATATCACACACACAGTGATCATCACAGTGATTTTATAAAAAAAAGGAAAAGTTTTACGAAAGTTAGGCGGCCCGATCAATTCGCGTTTTTCTCAGTTTACCAGAGGGAGACAATATATTTATTACAAATGATATAACAAAATGTAAAATAACGTTATATTAATTAATAATTATTATATAACTCTTAGCTCAATAATCCACGTACTTTAAAATCATGTCTAGTAGGTAAATCCATATTTACCTTCAGTCAATTAAAAATCACTTTTTTTACAAGTAAATATAATATTTAAAAAAATCAGAATTTTTACTCCGGAATACTTTTTTAGGAATAATTGGGATAACTAACAAATTGTCTGATAAAACTTATCTGTGAATTGAAAAACAAGTAATGTATACGGGAGAGTTTGAAGTCCCTGGTATCAATAACGAAAACCAAGGAATTTTCGCTGTTTGGTCCCTGGATGGGTCAATCATATTTGTAATCACGTGCTTGTGAAGGCACTTAAGACATTTGTCCCGGTTGTTAACTTTTAGACAACGTTCATACTCTAAGATGTATAATATCAATCATTTGGATTTAGTTATTATTTGTATCAAGATGTATAGTATTTCACTCGTCTTGAGACCTAATTTTATAGCCTTGAAACACATGTGTGACCTTGTCTCAAACCGAACATAGGGTATGATGATGATATCATCAATTGTACACAATTTTAGCTCATAACTATTCTGTGTCGGCGAGTTCATTCTATTTTTGCACCTATCCAAGAGCGACTTTAATTTTGATTTTTAATCTTTATATTTAGCAATAATAGAATAGAATATATCTTTATTGTATATCAACCAATTCAAAAATGTTGCAAATTGCCAAGAGCAACTTTAATTATATATTGTTTTCAATAAAGGAATTTCATCCCTTCTAGTCTATTCTTCAAGCATTTTAATTTCTTAAATAAATAATGTTTAAAGAAAACAAGATGGTAATATTTTTATTAAAATTTGAACTTTAAAGTCTTACAGATTCCCTAAATTTCGAAAAGTTCCCTAAATTGTAAATATCTATAAATACCGAAGTCATAAATACTGTTGTTTTAACAAGTTATGTTTTTATTAAAGGTAGTACGTAGGCGTTTTGTTTTGATGTTGATTCCAAATGAATTGTATAATAGTCATAGTAAGCCTAAAAGTTAATAATACCGACCATGTTGTTTTCACAATTTAGACGGCTGATTGTTTAACTAACTTCAATACGCCGGTATAATTAATTGTGTATTACTCCTATTAAAACATAATTATGATCTTCATGATAATATTCCTGACATAAATATTCAATATTCAATATTTATTGTTTCCAAGTAGTGCTAACTATACTTAAACAATTTAAATTATTTTTGGAAAATTTATGATAATACAAAATAAAGAAATTTTATTAAACGACTCCAAAAAGAAGGTGGTTCTCATTGAAAAAATAAAAGAGCATAAACCTGTAACTGTCAAATTAATGGTCAATATATGTTTAAAATAATTAAACACTTAAAACAATTAATGAGATTAATGGCCTTACTAATAAAGGTTTCAAAGTCAAAACACTCATACATTCATCGTTTCTCTTACTCATGACAAATAAAAAAGATAAACTATATCCACTGTTTTTACCACAAAAAAAATAGGTTTAATGGACGGTTATGAGTAATCTTTTGATTTTGATAACATTACATTCTGCTTACTTATATTAATAATTTATAATTGTATCTACATAGAAGGATTATTATTGATAAAAAAATAGATATAAAAGAGACTATTGGATCTCTATGACATGGTTTATCATTATTTTTCTTCTTGTTGTTTCAGTGACTTTGTCGCTTTCACGAATACAGCCAATCCATCTTTTAAAATTTTTCTCGTGAGTTATTAACAAAATGGCGGGACCTACCATAAATAGCCATTTACTCCTTGGGGTAAAGTGATACGTTACACTAGTATTCCGGAGCCAGAAATAAAGAACTAATCACATAAGATATGGCTGTTATAGACTTTAATTTCCTTTGCCTTCCCTATAATAGGGATAATTAAAGAACAACAAAAATGAATTCAGCCAATAGCAAGCCAGTAACGTCATGTAAGTGTTAAGCTCCTCGTAGAGGAGTATTATATTCTTTGGTGTTAAGTGGAAGTGTAAGTGTTACGGTTGATATCATAAAATACAGAATGTTAATTTTTTTACATTTCACCGATTCGATTCCCGGCTCTCGGCAACGGACCGTAGGGCTGACCAGCCACCACCGAGTTAGTGAACCGCCCCTTACACCGTCTCAATAACGGATTGGGAGGCCATCAAGTGAATTGTTGGGACCTCCATAACTTCTAGCACGCGAGGAGGCTCCCCAGCCCGTACTTTTAGTTTTAGTTGTACCAATTTTAAAAACATGAACCTCCATAACCTGTCAAGCTGTACAGATTACCGGGATTAAATTCAAAGCAATCAAAATCCTATGTAGGTAAATAACTTATTTTTTATCGTCTTAAAAGACTTACAATTGCACATTACCGATAAATATTCGATACAAACTAGGCCAATTAATACGTAGAAGTCTAAAACAATGCCTAGGCACAAAAGATAACACAAAAACATTGGTATAAAAAGTATTTATTTAAGTCACTAGGCAATCACCTATGATTAATGTTATAAAGGAAAAGTATTTTAAATAAAAATAAATTATGAAATATTATTATTAAAAATAAATATTAATTGATGGTTTTTGCGTTTTTATCCAAAAAAGAGTGGTTTTCAATATTTGTACTTTTAAAAAAATTTACACTGAACTGCCAAATCTGGAATTTTACCAAATCATTGTTATCTTAAAATAAAAAATGTAATGTTTACTCACATTTTTTATTGACATTTAATACATATTACATACGTACATTTTCTTATGTTATCTATACGAATTATTTGTGGCCACAGACGAGGATACAATAAAATCAATTTTATTTAAAGTAATTTATAAAAGAAATTATAATTAAATTAAAATTTATAATGTGAATCTTGCCCGATGCTAGGTTCAAGAATGCAGAAAATACGTCATGTTGAGTTGAGCGGCGCAAGCGGTGGCGGTGGCACGTTGCGCTGCGTCTGCTCCTCGTGTCCGAGCGTTGTAATTGTGGAAATTGAGGGCTATACACACTATTGTATATAACTCTAGAGCTATGTAATCCGTAAAACATGGATAGTGCCTACGCTATCCATGTTTTACTGCTGCGTAACACATCCCCCCGCAGAAAAGCGAGTATTAAAGATGTCGATTAAGGGCCGTCGTAAATTGAGCCAGGAGATGATGATTGCATTACGGCCATGCTAATCCATCAATGATTATAATTCCAATGATCACAGAGATTGCTAAAGCGAGTTTGAAATATGGGGCTCTCTATCAAACTCCGTGAGTAATCTCAAAGATTTATATATGGCGTCTATATCGTCGTTAACATAGTTCTGCCTAAATTCCTGAAATCTCTATCGCACATAGCCTACTAGTCAACCTACTATTGCTACTTAAATTAATAGACTACGATTCTCTTGGATGAAAAATCTTGGATTATTATATTATTAAAGTTTTTAAAAAAATATAATATTACTTATATTTAATAAGGAACAATAAATTAGGAGTATTGCTTAGGAAACAACTGGAAAGATTCAAGGTACTCACTGCATTGCCTTTCTTCTCCTGAATCGATGTCTGGAATCACCTCGGCTGGATCACGACATAAGTTCAGGATAATTGGCACGCAAATCAATAGTCATACGGGCGGATTTGCGAAAACGGAAATCTTCCTTTTTCTTCCAAACCGACCTAAGAGTATCCTACCGACTATGGCAGACGAGGATGCAAAAAAAATGTTTAAATTAATTTATAAAAGAAATTGTAATGGAATCTAATTTACAATAGAAATTAATAATGTGAATCTTGTCTGATGCTAAGTTGAGGAATGCGGCAAATACGTCATGTTGAGGTGATTGGCGCAAACGTTGCGCTGCTGGGGCTCCTCGTGTCAGTGCGTTGTTATTGTGGAAATTGAGGGCAATGCATAGTTGCACTATCCATGTCTTACGGCTGTGTAACATACGTATAAACAATAATAGACCATACTACGAAGCATAATACACTGATAATAATTAATTTGCAGACGGCTCGGTACCAAAGCTACCTGTTTACCAAAACAACAAAATATGAATATGAAAAATTCATAATTTTTATTTACGTATAGTCATTTACTGAAATATATAGTATCACGTTTAGTAATGCCTGCCTACCATATCGTAAGGATAAATATGTACTATATAATTAGGTGGTGCAAGTATGCAAAATATGTTTTTATAATTACCAAAAAATATCTTACTAAACACTTAATAAATAGGCACAAACTAAACGAATAAAATATTACGTAGTTTATATTCCAAGAAAATGTACGCGATTATTTTATAATTAAAGTTGTTTTTGATGTTTAATTACGCGATTTGGTAGAAGGGCAAGTCAATGGTCCATGTTATAATTTTTCTATAATATCAGAAAAATTGTGGCGATTAACGTGTTAAAATCTTTCGGAAATTTCGTCTGCCATAAAAGTTCTAATATGAACTTTAACAAAATAGCAAACATTATCGTGCTAAACTGTATTAATAACAATTTTTTCTAGGCGCTTCAGCTCAGTTCATAACGAAACATTTTTTGATGATTACTCTTACTTGAAATAGGTTCCGCGCGATCTTGAGTATTAAATAATCTGTTAATAATAATAACCTGGCAATAATTTAAAATTTCACCATTTAAAAGGTTCAACTGTTAACTTTAAATTGATACTAAATTCATTCAAATCTCGTCAGTATTGAAGAATCTGTCCCGTATTACGTGAAGAAGTAAGGAAAACGACATCTCCGCTACTTTTGATCCTGAGACCAAGGTCTGGACGGCGACGGTGCACATCGCAGAGGGATGATTGTTTGTCGTGACAACTTCTCTTTGAAATTGTCATTCGATTGGTCTCGACGTCCAGCAGGAGCTCAGAAATTTTCGTGTGGTAGCTTCCAGCGAGTGAACAGTTCGTCAAAGACTCTAGCAATCTAATTTGACTTCAAAAAGGCCTACCACAGACCCGAAAGTAGTGGTAATTCGCCAACAAGCACGCCTTCAATTTGCACGCACCCATCTTGATTTAGAAGTCGACGACGAATATCTTTCGACGGTAAAACGGTGCTTGTTTTCGTTCCTGGCGGGGAACGAGGAGGTGGTCTAGCTTCTGACCGCTATATTTCGGATATTCTGATGGAACTTGATATATTGCTGATGATTTCCTCCGTATACACGATAACGCTCGTTGTCACATTTCCTGTGCCACAACTGAATATCGTATAAAGTCGGTATGGCCACATTAAACTGGCGAGCACTCAGCCCAGACTTGAATCCCATTGAGCACGTGTGGGTTGACTTGAAGAGGAGGATTCGTTCCAGAAATCCTGCTTCCCTTCAAGCGTGAATGAACTAAAATCGACTTTGATAGAGGTGTGGGAAGATATAATATAAGCTGATTAGTCCAATGAAGAATCGTCTTCGAGCAGTTACTAGGGCTAGGAGATGGAACACAAATTATTGAAACTAAATTTAAGGGCTAAATCACAACTGCAGATGAAGCCATTCCTTTATTGGAATTACGTAATAAGTAGCTGGTATGCACATAACATGTAAATTGAAATTTAAGACATTAACGAGAAATGTTTATTTGTTTTTAACACACTTGCCCGTAAAGTGAGCCTTATTACATCGCTTTTAGGGCCATAAACCGAGCTATAATACACACGTGCGTAGTAAAATTCTACACTAGTGCTTAATAGAATTATCCCAACAAAGAAATACATTGCTTTATTTTGCAAACAAAAAAACGTTCACAGCCTTTGAAAATCCATATATATTTTTGGGATAAATTAAAGTGTTCGTTATCGTCTAATTATTCGATGAACAAAAATTTGGATTAAAATTTTAGTAAAAAGTCGTATGAAACTCGGAAGCACTGAATTAAGCCTTCGCCTGCCGCTTGGGCTGCAACCTACAGTCTCGTTTTTAATCATCAATATAGCCTGTATCATAATATACTATTATGCTATTATATCTTTACTATCTCACATTTTGCTATTGAGAAAAAAGTTAGGATCCCGTGCTGTTGAGTACCATATAATGTGCGGCGCGGCGTGAGTCAGTGGCGTCGAGTTACGGGGTTCTAAGCATTCAATAATTACGTGAGGCACGTGGTCGAAAAGCGAAAACACATTTTACGATGTATAGGAAATGTGTAAAACAGGTAATCGGTTCCAGTAACCTGTATTGGGGCACTAGTGTACGCAATGTTTTCCCATACGATCGAATTACCCGTCATGACTTTATAATATCGAAGTAAAACGTGTCGATTTCCAATATAATTGAAAAAAAAACAGATTTTATGTTTATAGTTGGTTATGGGGTTAGAATAAGTAACTTTTGAGAACCGTTACTTAAACGATTTTGATTTCAGTAACCAAACTTAAAACTTAGATTCCTAGATAACTTGATACGTTCACATGGTAAGTAATATTTACACCACTCATAGATATATCATCAAAAAAATTTGATCCCTGAAACTAAATTGGTAAAACATTTATTGATTTTAAAATCACCAAAAAATAATTCAATTCAGGATGAACCGGGATATTCCTAAATGGTTGTCACTGATGAAACAATAATTTAAGTAAAATATCGGAATACTCATTCTACTACTTAAACCTTCGTAGGACAAATTTAATGCTTATCTATTTAATAGCACGGCACGGCACACCTAGTTACAAATAAAAACAAAAACATATTTACTATCCGCGATATCTGTGCCTCTTATGGCTGAAATAGATAGTAAATCCATTCGTCAATAAATAAGAAAATATGTGATTAAGATATAACATAATTCGTGCACTGACTTTGGAGGAAATGTGATAAATTTCGGTTGTACTTTGATTTATGTGAAAGTTATTACTAATTACCCTTGCGAAGTATTTTGTTTGGTTACAATAAGCAGTGCTTTGTTTTGTTAGAGAAGTTAAGATATGAAATCTTTATTCTAAAATTAGTGATATAATTGCCTGTCAAACCCTGCCCGTATTAACAATAACACACGCTAGTCGTTGTAAGGACTTGAAAATATGAACTAAGGAAATTTGACTAAACAAATGCTTATAAATTTTCAAAAATACATATACAATTATGGAGTCCATATGTGAAGATAGCTAGTACAGCATGCGACATAATGCCCTGTGCAACTCCATCTTGCCGGCCGAAAAAGTACCATTTCACGCTTTTTTTGACGGTGACCATTCTATATGAAGGACGGAATACGTGTGCTGGTAAAGATTTTCACGCTCTGGTTGTACGACAAAGAAAGGATCACGAAATCTTTTTGTGCGTAAAATAGACGTATAGACACTGAATGAGTGACTCCGTGCAGCACGCCTGCTGCTAAGTTGGAAAGGAGGGGGAAGGAAAAATTCAAAAAGCTCTTCAGAGTACAACCACAGGCACTAAGGCACTAAGTGCCGATATGTTGCCTAAGCAAATGCGGCATGAGCCGCAAAAAGTTTCACCAGAAGATCTTCCGCTCTTATGTAAATCCTCTTACAGGGTTTGGTGGCAATATTATAGGCTTTATTAAGTTATTTTGTTCTGGGATCCCTATATACACGACCTCTGATCTAAACGAAATATGTCGGCTGACTGTCGAAAGTTGGGTTTATTTTTAAATATACACTCAGGGGAAGAATAGGAATCTAATAACAACTTCCTCTTCAAAAAGTTTAGGCTATAGGAGTTATAATGGAACAGACAAAAAACCGCAAAAAGTAACCTAATCTCTTACCCCTCCCCTTTGAGTACAAACCCTCTCCGATGATTAGGCACACTAAAAAATTAAATTTGCAAAAAGTTCTTACTCATCAAACAATCATAACATAGTTATAATATAAAAATTGCGAATATTGTATCAGTGAATTATCACAGGTATTACATAAATAACCTAGCCCTACTAGGGTTCCGAACCTGAACCTTGGTAAGTACCATAGATCACAGTTAAAGGAGCTGTTAGATTTATTCATGTTATGAATTTATTTTGGTTTGTTAAAATAGCACAACACCACTGCTTTATTAGCTCTCTTGCTAATTAAGCAGTGGTGTTGTGCTATTTTTTACCGGAACGCGTATATATAATTACATAGACAGGGCCGATCCTGGGTAGGCGGCCGCTCTGTGCGGGGTTGATTTTCCCCAATTTTCGCCCGTCCCTAGGATTTTTTACAATACATGAAAACACTAATGGTTTTTATAAAATATTCCAAATAGTATTATGTTCAGGATCTTGTGGTTGAATTTTCCTTGTTCTGTTTTTTTTTCAATACGTCAGCCAATTCTCGTTATCAGAAATCATCTTTAGTTCCGAAACGCGTTCCTGTTCAAAAAGGAAGTACCGGAACGACGTTCCGTATCGTTCCAGCTCGACAACACCACTGTAATTAGGTAAGAATTTTGTGAGCAATCAGTAAGTACGACCACTACTGCCGTACGTAACTAGTTCAGTATTGTTAATTGTTATTATAATAATATCAGAACGAATTTATATTGCTGCCCTTGGAACTTTATCATTTTAAAGCTTTTATTTATCAAGAAAACAATGTAAATACTTAATTGGAATGTTGTGTTAATTTTTTCAATGATACCCAAACAATACAGTTTTTTGTTCTATTAATATCATATGAGAAAGATTATCTATCAATCTATGTTATACTTATGATAAGTAGAGAAGATTAAAATAATCGTTACGGTATTGTAAGGTATTTTTACATTTTGTCTGTCTGTGTCACGCCTGATTTATTCCGATATATTTACATCTGTTCAAATTTTACATGATCACCTTCTTTTTCATCATCTTATTTTTCTTCAATGTCACATAATACAATGTGTATAAGGATAGCGAATATATTCTAATATCACACAATTATCTTATTTGCTCAAGGCGTTTAGAAGATATGATGAAATAAAACAAGAAATATATTGGTACTTGTCATTTCGTCAATGGTTCTTCTTGGAAAGAACTTTCACTTATTATCGCGTCTCTTATTGTAAGGAGGCAATGTTAACGGTCGGCCTCCTTCCAGGACAACGCTTCAAACAAGAACTGTACATAGCCCCAAAATTAGAGAATTTAACGGTAATTTTACAAGAAATCGTCTTCAATTAAGCTTAGTGATCTCACCAGAATATGATTTTAGAGTTAATATTGGTATACTAACACTAACAGTTGGGTAAAGTAATATTTTTATGATTTGTGTAATTGTTTTGATACATAACTTAATTACTATTATAAATATTATAGAGTTTAGTTATAGATTTGCACTGCAAACCTCTCTAGAATTGGCAACTGTAATTTCACGACGGAGACGCAGCGTCGGTAGGCCTCCAACAAGTCCAGGTAAAAAAATCATTTATGTCTATAAATGGAACAGATAAAGAAAATGAAATTATAATGATACGCAAACTTACGGAATAAATACAGAATAAATTAAAACTTTATAAATGACACCAAGAACTTTAACTGTTAGATTTTATTAACTTTCTTTAATAGTGGGAGTATCTGAGAGTGCATTTAAGCTAGATAGAGTGATAACTTTTGTCGATTTTCCCTTTGGAAGTATATTCAAAAATAACCTTTTCTTCTGATACAATAAAAGAAGCCTAAACAACACTAGTTAGCACTAAACTTCATTATTATATATTAATGTGTTGTCAGTCATATAAATGACCTTGGCTGCGTCTAAATGATAAGTATTAATAAAAATGTCACTTAAGCATATCACCTTGTTAGGTTAAACGAACGATTTACAGTTACAAATGATACAATCTAAGTGGGTGACTAACTTAGGTTCAATCCACTTTTTAAATTGCGACATTATAATACGTAAAAAGAAAATAAAAGTACTAAAATTGCTTACTTTTCTACAACTATAGAATAGAAGGTATTCATTCCATTAAGCATTATACAATAGTTTTATAGATTCGCTTTCGGATCGAACTTTATAAATTATCCTCATTAGGAGCACTTGGGTAAAAAATTTTCATAATGAAATTATAAAATTTGTATAAAACCTCGGTAATGAAAAAACATCAATCTCGATCAGAATCTGCAATTAATTCGAGAATAATGCATGTACGTGCAATAATGAGTAAACTATATCAATTTTAACTAAAAACCATTCCTTATAACTTCTGAGATCAAGGATAGGGTAATTTAACAGAAATATTTAAAAAACATTTTTAAGTAGCGAAATCAAGTTTTATTTCAAATAGATCAATAATAATATTGGGCGAAAGCTCGTTGGTGTAGTGGTTCTATTGCTCTGGTTGCGATTACGAAAACAAAGAAAGCCATGGTTTGCCTCTGGATGGGTCAATTTTGCTTATCACAAGCTGCTCTGTGCTTTGGATGGCACGTAGCAGTTGGTGTCCGTTAGTACAGCAACCTACTTCTTCCACCATGCTCAAACTTCTCATTTGTTTCTTCCTTGTAGAAAAGCTTTCTTTATATTTAATAGAATTATAAATGTGAATGAATATTCAAGTGATTGATTCATGAGGCATTGGTGACTCGAAACTCTGCTACCTATGCGAGGATGACGAGGCGACCTACTTAGACCAAAAAACAGTACCATAACGGTATGTGGGCCAATGGCGCGACGTCTCATATTCGCTACACGCGGAAACATAACAAAGTTGAATGATTAAACTAGTGGTGACTACCTTCTTACTTTACTACTTACTTACTACTTTACTATGACCATAACTTCAAGTTAACCAAAACATAGACAACATTATAACTTGAAGTCAGTAACAGAGATGTGTATTTTTAAATTAGATATTGATCACCCGACTGGGGTTGTTCTCCTCCGAGCTTTGGAGGGCGAGTTAAAAATTGGTAATGGTTGTTACGACAACCACTTTACCCCTTCTTAACCGCATTGGGCCAGCGCGTGGTGGCATTACGGATCATAGTCCTGAAGCGTTTTTCCCATTTAAAAAGCCTTGAGCCTTGTTGTGTTAAGGCTGCTGTTGATATTGTTTCGTTGTGTTTGGTTTTTATGTATATATTTTATTGATGCTGTATTTTAAAAATTGAAAATGACAGTTTATTTATTAGCAAACTTCAAATTGTGCCGCTTAGATATTCATATTACTTTAGTTCTTGGAGTAGTCACAAAGCTACCTAATTTAATTACTTTTTCGAATCCAATTAGATAACCTACTTGGATTTATAATAAGACAAATAATTTCTGACCATTGAAAAATCTATAATCAGGGATATCAGTGAAAAATACTACGTAGCTATTTATAATATTTATTTTTATTTATGGCCGTAATTTGATAAATTTTTATAATGAAAACTGCTTTAGTAGATAATTTAATTAGGCTTTGCCTTATTTAATTATCTTCAAAACATGCCTAAAATTTGGTGAATAAAGTAACGCAATGACGTTATGCATGTTAGGAATAACCACGATTTTTATGTCAGCGAAAATAGGTTGTCGTTTTATCAAAGATTATCCTTTATAATCTTATCCAATTTTTATTTATCTGGAAGTAGTTAGTAATTATTAATTTGTTCTGGGTGAGCATGAGTCCATATGCTAATGCAGCAGTTTTATAAACTAACGTGTGTAATAAAATTACAACTTAGCTTCTATTACATGCTTCATAGATATGTGATAAAAATTGTTTTATTATAAATTGTTTATAATATTTAAAACTACAGAATATTTTAAAAAATTGTTGGAAAAACTGATAATTTTTGATATAGCAACCGACAACAGTGAATTGGGTGCCACCCTACAAGTAAGGAATTAAATATTAAGTTATCAATTAGGTATTTCAGTGTATTTCCTCAGAACCCTGAGATGCCATAATGCAAACTTTCAATTTGCCACTTATTATAATGTTTTGCCTTTGGTTTTACTTAGCAGATACGTACTTACAAGATATTTGTAAACTACCACCACGCTCAATGTTATAAAGAATCTTTTTTGAGTGGAGATTCTAAAAATATAGTCTTTATGATTATGCAACAGAAAATGCAACTTATTTAGACAGTCAACATTCCTATTTATTTATCTTGCTAAGGCTAAATTCGCATGTGAAATCGATTACGACGTTGTATAATATAAATTTCTATTTTTCCATTTTACCTAACCTATATGACACACCATACTTCATAACTATATTTATATTTTTAATGTCAAGAATTCAATTCTTTCACTCTCACCTTTTCTATTTCATACCATAAAACTGAGCTATTCATCAATTTCCCATACTATCAAGCTGGACAGGCTATGGAATTCACTCCATTCTCTATTGGCAGAAGTGTACGTCATAAAATGATAACTGTTGAATTAAATTTATCACTAAAACTAGACTCTTCACGACCTAAACATTCCCAAACTCTATTTTAGTATAAGTTATGCATCCTTGTCCGTATATATAACTTCTGTGGAATTTATACACATTCACATTTCACATTGCAAAGCCGCGCAAATAGATAGGAGAGTCTGTCTGCTTGCTATATTTGTCCTGAAAAGATAACTTGATTCGGGCGGGAACGAACGGGCAGCTGGCCTGGCTGGCCTGGCGGGCAGACGCATACCAACTCTATAATGGACACTGTAATTTTTAATTAACGATGTTCATAAGCTCCGTGTCGACTTACTAACGATTTGATGGTATATATATGGATGACTGGATTTTTGTCATTAAAAACGATCGCTTCATTAAGATAATACTGAAACAAAATTGAACTTAGGTTTCAAGAATATTTATTTTTTATTAAAACCAATTACATCAGAAATTAAGTTCGATATTTTTGTTATACTTCTTATTGAAAAAAGTTTTCAATTATGTTGTATTTTGAAGTGTTTTCTTGTAAAACATACTGTAATATTTTAAGAATAAATTAATATTTCTCACAATCACACCTATTACCTAGCCCAAACTAAGCATCATCAAGAGCTTGTGTTACGGATAAATATTAGAAGTACGCTAACTAAACATATATGGCACGTGACAGACACAGTATTCATCATACAAAGATCTGTCTCTGCCGGGATTTCAACCCGGGACCTCTAGATAAGTAAACAGGGGCACTGATACTCGACCTGACAGCCGACCGAAGAATGTTTTGAAATGAACTGTAACCTGTTCGTGTACTTAATTAAATAAAAATAAATGAAAATATTATCTGATTTTATATAATGGTTAATACAAAATATTCTTGGAGGAGATAGAACGAAATAGACGGAATAAAATTTGACATTATTGTGGACACCAATAAGGAATAAAATTGCAAAGAACCTTTTATTCTCGTATAGGATTCCGCTTACAGATACTACCGCCATCACGACCACCACTGGCAGCCGTCGGGCAATTTTTTATTTATATTATTTCTTTTTAGCTGTAGCATAGGGTTGCAGATAAATCCTTAGCTGGCGAAGGGGATTTGTGATATTATGTATTTGGGTAGAAAAAAAACAAAGTGCTAAGGTTAAACATTTTAATTCTTTCAGTTATGGTGGGCAAAGCCAGTTAAGTACTAAGTGACAAATATAATTCAGCGATAAGATGATTACTACTTACGTTTCTTCTTACAGTTATTTTATTGCTTACAGTAACTTTACTGCCAACATTACTGTAATCAAAATAATGGACCTAATTTTCTGTTATGTAAAGTTGACATTAGTTTAATTATTTCGCTTCATATAAATATCTTATGCGTGGTGGTTAGATAGCTATATAAATAGATAGGTAAAATAGCCAAAATATTCATAAACAAAATTAAAAACCAAAAAAGCTCAGTTGGTTCTATAGTTTTATAAGATGGTCATAAAATAACTTAATATTTTTTTTTATTAATTCTGAATAAATCCTACAATCATAAGGAGAAAAGATGATGATTGATGACAAATAGACTTTTAAGCCTTAATGTCGATGATGAGATATAGGGAAGCATAGAGCCTTTGGGGTCAGAGAAAACATGTTAGCTCTCAGATTCTCCTGTTGACCAGGTAAAAATCACTCTTTTTAAAGCCAGAATATATAGTCAGAATACATTAAATAGTTGTTCGAGAGCCTACGCGTCCAGTGTCACGATTTTGCATCAGGGATTTTTCGGAGTATCAAACGGATTCCTAGCTATCCAACGCAAGAAGACTGCACCCCTGATCCGCAGGGTAAAGGATAATGGTAACAGCATCCTGATCGATGTATATCACCGTTGTGAAGGTACTGACGAAGTATGAACACATGAACATACTCTTGTAACCGAATGGTCACTGGTGTCTATGTAAAATGCGAACATATTTTTTTAGTTGAGAATTATAACCAACAAAATAAACAATTTTGTTGGTTATATTTATTTAAAAATACTTCCATGTATTAGTATTATAATAGATTGTATTGGATTTTAAATTATGTTTATAGCATTATCAGGTAAAAATGTATAGCCATCAACCATCATTAAATTCTTAGATTTAATTCTCAATTTTATTAATATTCAATTTTTAAATTCAATAATTAGTGTAATTTTGTAAAATGGGTATAAAATAAAAAAACGTATCTAAATTAGCATTCATTGTACCTACTAAAAATAAGTAATGAAATTTTTCTACAAAAAATATTATGGTAATAAGGTCTGCAGTAGTTCTAGCTTAGCTATCGAGCATAATTGTCCAATCCCATACATTTTTAAATTGGGCGATTCGATTGAGATTATCGAAATGCATCTTTTCTGATGGTCCTCAGGATACGGTTTGACCCCATATTCTTGAATGTATTAAAAGCAAACGAAAAATATGCAACATAAGCAATATGTACTAAAAAAACAACAACATTAATTTAACTCTAAATAGGTAAGTAGAGAAACGAAGATACGATAAGTGCGCTTGTAATCGACTGCCTTTGGTTACTGCGTTGATATCATTCAGTCAGTCTGCAAAGCTCTCTCCTCAGTTACGGACATTTCGTTACTGTTTAGCGCGGCGCAAAGTATTAATCTCGTTGCTTGGCGCGCTTTAGTTTTTGTTTCGCAGTTCGCAGACTCCGTTCTTTGAATTTGAATTTGGCGCGTATGCTTGTCGTTGAGGTCAAACCAGTGGCGCGCGCAGGCCGTCTCCCATTGGCGAGATAAGTTTACAAAGTTGAAGGAACGAAAAAGTTGACTTGATGTATATGTTAAATTTTTTAAACTTGTTTTTTAATTAATTTTAGTACAAACTTATGTCTATAGATCTTAAAGTGGCTAATAATGTGTGTAGTTTTATAAACGAACAGTGTGTTTCTACTAAACTCATGCGAATAATACAGCTGTGTGGTCATTTTACTGATATCTTGGCTACAACGCGGTCAGTGCCCTAAATTGCGAATTGTAAAAGCCTCGCATCCTTTGTTTGAAATTAAAGACGCCTACTACGCTACGTTGATGATCGTGTAAATCGTAGTACGTTGTACTACGATATTACCGAGTGTTTACGATGGACGTAGAAAGAAAAATACACATGAACGAAGATGTACCATTGAACTCTTCAGGTGCGCCACAAATTATTTTGAACACCGGCTGCGGCAAAGATACAAAGCATTATTCAACCGATGGAACTATAATTCATCTTAGTACAGGTAACTTTTACTTAGTATTTAATTCCCTTAATAAAAAATACATTCATACGCGATTCGAAGTGTTAAATTCATAAGTGGGTACCGGACTTTCAGATATGTAACGTGGTGTTTTCTTTCTTATAGAAAAGGCAGCGGAACTCGGCGTCCACATAAACACTACACTGTCTATGGCGTCTTCTAAGAAAATAAGGCTTTTGATTGTGCTAAACATTTTGTTAAGTATTGTATGCATGATATTAAGCTGTTCTGTTGCTTTCTTTTATTGGAATGAGATGACTGCAATGAAGAAGCATCTGG
Source organism: Acentria ephemerella (assembly GCA_943193645.1). Classification (NCBI taxonomy): domain Eukaryota; kingdom Metazoa; phylum Arthropoda; class Insecta; order Lepidoptera; family Crambidae; genus Acentria; species Acentria ephemerella. The sequence goes on from OW971876.1 coordinate 12,184,276, forward strand.
ATATTTTGAAGGAACAATTCATGATTCAAAATATAGGCCAGGAAAAAATTCAAACTAGTCCTCTTGTTTACCAAAGACCACTGCAGGGCAGTGAGGCGAGGCACCCTAGATTAGATGATAGGTCCAATAGTGACCAGCCGTTTAACCACCATAGATTTTTTGTGGATGATCTCGGACCAGATGTGCTACTTGTTGACTCCAGTAAGAAAAATCCTCAGAAAGAAAGCTCTCTACTTCACAATGTAGCATTAACAAACAAAGGTAATCAATTGCAAGGTTTTTTAATGATACTTATAAAAAAAGTTTGCTATGCTTAATCTCAATAATTGCCATTACTGTTTCAGAATTGGTAGTTATCCACTTCAATGGAGCAGTTCGAGAGACAAATATGGGATCACAATGTGAGTGCCTATCTGATTATCTTTTCTGAGGTTACAATAATTATTTCTTGTTTAACATCACATTAGAACTCTGTTTTAGTACCATACAAGTAAATGCTTTAATTGAGCCTTAATACTTAACTATCAAACTTAAATATCACCAAAACACAAAAGTAAACAATGCTAATATGTAAAACATATTACGCTATACTATTATTATTACATGTATGATCTTTATTAGTATGATAATTTATGAGAACAAGGCTCGCAGGATGTATGTGTCTCAATGCCTAGTTATTTGTGGTATTATACATGAAACTGATTATTATTGTTGTTGGTCACATATGATAAAATTGTAGGCTAATAATAATACATTGAATAAAATCCACAATGTTATTCTACACTAAAAATAATTATATTGCTAATCAAAGTTATTAAGGGCAATATAATATTAAGAATTACAGTTCGAATGGTACCTGTAAAGGATTGGTCAGTGTATTAGCCTCGTAAGATATGGTTTAATATTTGTATTGCTTGCATAAGCATCTTAGATAATTACTGCGGTCTTGTAAAATTGTTTATTTTTAACCGACTTCAAAAAAGGAGTAGGTTCTCAATTCGACTTATTTAACGCGATTGTTCCGCCAATTCTGAATGATTTTCAAATTTTTTTTTATTCGATAGAGTATCCTCCAGAGACTGTCCCATTCTCACAAAGTCAGGATCCGATGATGGGACCCAAGGAAATCGAAGGCAACCTTCAAATTTATAGGCTCGTATTACGTGTTATATATATTTTTTCTATTTTTTTAATTTTTTTTTTTTATTAATAATTACTAAGCCGATTAGTTTTAACCAACGACAAACAAACATCTAACTTTGACTTTAGGAACTTACCGCTCCAAATTGTGAACTTAAGTTTAAATTAGACTAAAAACTGACTTCAAAACACAAAAAAAGGAAAAATAATTCAATTTAAGAAGTAATTCAACTTAAAATTCTTAAATTGGTCCTAAGTTGTTTTTTTATTCTCGTTTTAATATGCTCTAGTTTTATGTTAAATGTTTGAATTTAATGCAATGTATTCATTTAATGAAACATGTTTTACACAACAATGAATAAACTTTTGAGACAATTTTATAGCGAATGGCGGGAGTGTCAACACGTAGGGAAGGCCCCGTAACAATTTTGTTGCTGCATTTTGCCAATGTATGCGCTGTAAAAACAATAACGTAACTATAAAACTCCCGTCTCAGGTTTTGATTTTTTCTAAATTATAAAAAGTCACCTATTTGCTATTTTGGATACTGAACTCTCTAATCTTTAAAAACATTATTTAACAACTTTCACATATCAAGCACCAAACGATGCACTACTAGCCATTACGCGAATGTAGCATGGTACCCACGTGATTGTTACAAACAAGTCGCATTCTTTTTATCACACATAAACATAAAAAATATAGCACAGGCCTAAGAACGATAGTATCGTTTGACCTTGTCATACTTATCTATGAGATTATAATATCACATTACCTACTTATTAAAAGCCACTGCAGTACATTACTTCGTCGTCGGAAAAATATATTTGTTGAATAAAGTCATTATTTGCAAGTTGCATTGGGATTTGAAGAAGTAATTCAAGCCGAATTTTTAAACCACATGCCTATATAGATAGTATACTACACAATAACACGATAAAACTTAAAACAATGTAACATAACAATTGCAGTATAGTATTGTTAAGTAGAGGCATTTTAAAAACAATATTGCTACGTCTCAATTCCAAATTTTGAAAATATCTCTTATTGGAACGACTTTAGTATGATAGCGTAATATTTTTATTAGATCTGTATAGTAAAGGAATATGAATCGAATACAAATTGAAGTGATATTATATAGCGTCTCTATGCCAATTTACCGCAAATAGCTCTAAGCATATATTCACTATATTTCAAAATTAGTTCAAGTAAATAGTATAGTAGGTTAAAATAGATTTATATGCGGGTAATTTTCAGACAATATAAAAAGTTAGTTAAATAATAGGATTATTATTATCTAATATTATGATCTACGGTTAAGAGTCTAAATAGCCATATTATTCTAAAAATACACTGTCTGATTATCCATAGCACCGCTCTGTCAATTTCACTGATTGTGACATATTTGATTCTAAATTATAAAAATAGTCCTTGTAACTCTAAGTCGACCTTACTTGAATTTATTCACGAATTTAAATGAGTAGACGTGTGTTTAGCAAAAACCGGACTTTCCATATTGCCTTATACAGTACATATAGCTTAAAACGCTGTGTTCTAGTCTAAATTTACCCCCTTAATTATAAAAACTAGTAATAAACTAGTTTCATGCAGTGTTATTTACCTATTCAAAGTAAATTTATTGGAAATTTATTAAATTTTTCCTTGGTATTTCTGGGAGATCCCACATTATCTAATGGTACCAACAGTAGCCTTTTTTTAATGAATAACCAAATCCAAAACCAAGTCACAAAAAAACAAACGTGATCCTTCGTGGTCCAGGAATTTGATACAGCACAAGGTATTTCGCGTAAACTACTGATCAAAGTAGGTATAGTATAGTCTAGCTAACGTACAAATATAAATAAAATAGCAGCCGTTGTTTGTGAATCTTAAAAAATATTATAGTTAGTTAAAACAAAAGCCATCTTTTCTCCATACAATACGACCCATTTTACCACAAGGCTGTGCAGCTTATTCCTAGAAGGCAAAGGACGCAAGGATCCTTTTAAAACTTTGCTTTCATATTGGCTTCAGCTATTCTTTCCATTCGTCGGCCTCGAACTTAAGAATAGCAACTTTTTGCAAAAGCAGAACTAATTCTACATTGGAGATGTAAAATAATTCTGATTACAAGTGCCTAAGGTGCCATACAAAGGGTTAGTTACGTCTGAGAAATAGGTATAAAAATTAAACTGCACAAAGATCTCCCACAATTACGATATGCAGTCAAATTTTCTACGTATAAATATATTTATGATATAATCTTCTAAATAGACATTTAATTTAAATTAAATATAAGATAAAATATATGGGTTTTGTTTTGTAGTGGAACTTTTTTAATTCATGCGGTGCACAAAAGTTATGAACTATCAATAAAAATAACCCTGAGCAATGTGCACAGTAGGTAGGTTTTCTGATGTGCTCATCACTTATGGCCATAAGGAAAATGGTTCCTCTTCGACACCAAATCGTTTGTTATTGAGTTTCCTTATATTTTTCAAAATTCCAACCTATTAAATAAAAAATATGACACTTAGCTTTTATACATTTGAGTCTTAAGGTTTATAGTTTAAGTTTTATCCGATTTTAAAAATATTAGCTAAATCTAATTTAAAATGTTAAAGTAAATGTTTTAAATATCTTAGTAATTGGAATGCAATACGGACAGTTATTGTATTCCAAATTTTGTTAGTCCGATTAATTATTAAAACAAATTATGTATGTATATAAGTAAGTTCAAACATTCATATATATTTAGTTTAATTTGATATCACTAAGTTGAATCACAGTATTGTACGGACTCGAATACATAAATATTACATTCAAATTGATACATCCGAATGTAATTATTTACATAATTACTTAAAATGGTTATTCGGTAATTTGTTGTCATTAAACACACACATTAAACTTAGTCACAATTTCATTGTCAATACGTTATTTGATTTAATGCTATTTATTAATTAGGTCCCATTTTTTAATTATAATTATAGGAAACTAATAGCATGGCTGATATATTTAATGAAATAATTAAAAAGAATGTTAGTTGTTGTCATTAGGTAAATTCTTGGTACTTATTTGAAAGATACCAAGTCAAGAAAAATACGTTTTAAAAAACGTGGGCAACGTTATGCCCTGTAATTAAATTCTAGAAAATTTTATAAATTAATAACTTCCGCCCGCGGTTGCACCCACATGGAGTGCAGTTTGTCACAACTGTTGTATTATCTATAACCTTCCTCGATGAATGGACTATCCAACCCAAAAAGAATTTTTCAATTTCAACTAGTTTTGAACGAGATTAGCGCGTTCATTTACTCTTTTGGTTTATAATATTAGTCGATTCCATCTTAAGTCTAGGTTTTTACAATACAGTGTTGGTAATCACATTATTAATATTATGCACGCCAATGACTGCTGTGCAGGAATACAACCGTGTGCTATTGAATAGACCGCAATATTTAACAATATATGTCCGTTTTTACTACTCAAATTTATTTCTCCTTATAAAAATTAAGAATATCAATTTAATTATAGTCATAATTCGATACATCTTGAGTTTTTACGATATAAATGTTTTATAATAATATTAAATTTTAGGTATTGCAATATTTATTTTCTAGAAAATAAACGGCATGTCATAAAACGAATTGAGGAAAGAAGTGCACGTATGACTTACTAAAAAGGCCATACCTATAATACCTATTGTTAAATTGCCATTTCGAACACTCGAGCACACGATACTTTGAGTTTTAGCGAATCTGTCGGTTTCTTTTGTTCCTTACTTACTTTTCCTCCTAGAAAAGTTCAAGAATCATGAATGTAAGGTTGTTTGTATTGGTTCCAAGCCTAATAACCTATTATAATCAAAAACTATACAATTTACTCTTTGTTTGTTTCAGCTATAATCGGTCCGTGGGTACGAGACACGGACATATCGTCGCCGAACAGCGAGACCAAGATAGAATTGAATACAAACTATGTCACTATACAAGAGGGTGGCTTGTATTTATTATACTCTCAGGTGGATATTCTTGTTATAGACTAACATTTGATTGATTAAGATAGAATATCTTCGCTGATGGAGGTCATGTCTGGTTGTTAGGACTAGTCTTGGCTGGAGCCAAGACGGTACTTAAGTACAAAGAATGAAGTAACTTTGTTTTTAACTAATTGCCATACTTAGAAATTGGGTAGATGATTCGGAGACTTCTTAAGAACTCGGTGGATAATTATTTATTAACTCGCGCAACCCATTTGGAAATAGATTTCCCTAAGCTTGCGCCACAATCGTTTATTATCTCCCGCTTTCCCCATCCAGAATTCAGAATATTAGCAGATTGGGAATCTAAAAGAACTTCTAAACAAAAATCTTGAAACTCAAACTGAACCGAGTAATTTGCAGCATATCTGTTTTGTCCCAGCAACATATTATGCAAAGCTCTGTAGATTTGCTTAATATCACAGATCAGAAGTGTACGAAGACCCTACATGGTCATGAATTGGTCCGTGTCTTAACTCAAAATATAATATAATAATTATAATTGAATTTAATATAGGTACATTTGGTAGGAATAACACGCGCGTGTCATGGTTTAAACGCTCTAGTTTCGATTACAATAAAACAAACTTCGCCATGGTTTTTCATGAATAGGACGAATATGAAAAATTTGTAAATCGGACCTCAGACAGCAACCATTTACACCCACTACCACCAATAATTTTTAACGACTGTAGTTATGGCATAAAAATTCTCTTGTATTTCGCCTCGGGGTGTTTCCTTATCCTGTTTACATTAATACCAATACAATACACGTTTTAGATGTCAAAAAAGCATATTCCACATTCTTTCAAAATAAATTTAAAGCTTTGGTAAAGAATCACTACTAGTCACTGTGAACACCAATTGCCTACACACATATATTGAAATGTACATATAATTTGTAATTATGAAATATTTTATACAGTTGAAGTAGGTATATTTTATCAATATTATATGTACTTCGCTAACTTACCCTAAAATTCAAAGTTACAAATAAATATAAAAATTTCGTGTTACAGTGTTTGTTATAATACTTATCCAAAACTTCTTGACCGATTTTTATGTGTAATTGGGTAGATCTATAAATAGCCCCTTTTGAATTAAAAAAAAAATCTTAATAATCTTTTAAAAAATTCTGGAGGAGTTATTATGGAGAAGTTTTATGCGACAAAACAATTTATTTTCTAGCTGATTCGCCGGATCAGCTAGAAAATAAATAAAAACTCGTCTATTACATAAACGGTAAACATTACCGTAGGTTAAACGCTTTCATAACAAAACAGTTGCACACGTGTTGCCTACCTTGTACAAATCAAAAGTGGCAAAGCACTCGGATTTCTTAAAGTGATACTACAATTCTATTCACATTATTGTTATGTCGTCAAACTTGGGTCATGTGGTGGTAGTTAAGGAAATAATTCTGTATCTAACGATATCACCGTACCTCTAAATATGAGCTAAATAGTGTCAAACCAATAGACTACAGAGGCTAATAGGTATAACAAATTAAGAATAAAGAATTGAACCAACAATTTAATTTTCTATAGAGAGCTTTTTGATTTGAACTTTTTTGTTTCTGCAAAATAAAATGTAATTTTATGACATTAGATTGACTACATTTTATTCTTAATCTATTAAGAATAAAATAAAGTCTATAATCTATTTTTATAGTGCAACTGTTACCTTTTACGTGCTATTGACTGTCTTTCTGGCTACTGAAAACCAATTTGCACTCAAAGACAATACTATCTTGTGATAAATATTTATATTACTCTGCATAACAGTGGTCATGATTCATGTCCTGCATTCTTTCAATGTAAAAGATACTTGATATAATAGATTTATTATTAAACTATGCTAGTCCGGAAATAATGCTATCAGTAAACACGTGTAACCTTGTTACATCCGGAGTTCATAAGGAATAGCTTCGCTTTAAGAACATGAAATTTCTTTGAGACTTAAATTGTTCAAATTACGATACAATTTTATATTATCACATCGTAAAAAAATTAATTAAATATATTTAATAATGTTTTTAAATTATCAATGAATTAATTATGTTAGCTTTTAAACGAAATATTTAAAGGAAAGAAAATCAAATTTCCGGTCACTCATTTCATAAATCTATGACTGTAGCCTGATCATCTTCAGCCATTATCCAAAGAATAGTTCTTTAGACATCTTGCGTTTTTGTTTATAACTTATTTTTTCGAATGAAACGTCGATTGGAATTTTTTAAGCGGCATATGTTGTTTGGTCCTCTATATGATATGAGTTCCTTCTTAAGAGGTGGCCTTCTCATTAGGTGTTGATTTTAACGTGACTTTTTAGAAATTAAATTTTTAAAAAATAATTTTATTTTCAGGTGGTTTACCTCACCCAAGCGCCGAATTGCTACTTCATTTGGGCGCGGCAAACCGGGCAGAACCCGAGACTGCTGACTACCTGTGCCACAGGCGACGACTCGTCCCGACGACCGCTAGACAAGTCGCAGATTTCGTGTTCCACGCAGACTGTAGCCCGCTTGTACAAAGGCGACATCGTTAACATCGCCCAGCGGGAACAGAACAGGACGCTTTGGCTCCGTCCCGGGTATTCCTACCTCGGATTTGTTAAACTAAGTTCCTAGATGGCTGTGAAAGTATATTAAGGTAAGCCAATTATTGTGGCATTGCTTCTGGCTCATATGCTGTAGTGTCCAGTTTTCAAACTGCAAAGGACTCTATCTGAGCATGCCACTTTGAAATCCGCTTTTATATAAACGGATAATAGGGTTGAACCCGCTAAGTCTGACTTAAAATACAAAATTGTGCGTTGAATCGCAATGACTGCATAGTAATATGTGTGTACTTATCTCAAATTAGAAACCTCGTGCAGTCAGATTTTTTATTTAAAAAAAAACTAATTTCAATCAGGGCCTTAGATTAGTTAGCGCTAAATTCGTATTGATAACCAAGTTACAAAAAAAACACTTTGAAGGTGTCTGAAGGAGAGTCTAGTAGAATGACGAATTCTCTCAATATTCTACCTACATCTCTTTTGGCCGTACCAAAAATAAAAAACCAAATAGAAGTCTAAATAAATATGCAGTCCTTTAGTGCAGTCCTTCGTTAAATTTTGCAATATTAAAATAAAAGCTGAAAGCACTGCCTGAATTAAAAAATAACGACAATCTCTTTTCATCATGCGGACCTTAACCTTTAGGTCACGCTGTATATTGAAGATATAAAAAATCTGTACGAGGTTGTAAATCACTGCCGTGGGTGTTAAAATGGTGCTAAATATATAGAAATTGAAAGACTTAGTTGTAGCGTGACTTAATAGTGCCATAACGTGTAATATGAATGAATTACAAACGCATCACAAGACTCACATACTTATTTTATCAATTATTAGGACGTAGGTATGGAATTTTTAGAATTAAAAATGTAAAAATTTTGTACTAATTATAGATGAAGGAGTAAGTTTAGTCGTTTGGTCATATTGAAATGATGATCTCCTAGTGACTGGAATATCGAAAATAAGTAACTACATTATAATTTTGTAGGGAACTTTTTATATGATTGTTACAGATTTTTTCTTGTTAATTTTAGTAAGATATGAATAATTAAACTCCTCAAAATATATACTATAGATAGAGGTTAAGTTAATCTACTCAATCCAAGTTCGTCTAATCGTTCCACGAATAAAAGTCAAAAAAGAGTGTTTATTACAAACATTGACGCGATTATATTTTTATAATATTTATGTTTATATGAATGAAGAAGAACAAATATTAAAAGTATCGAGTGCTCTAGCGTTATAAAAAATTTATTTCTTTTTTGTTTTTTTTGTGTATAAAGAGGTTGCGGAAAATATCATATTGCATCGTAGTAACCTTATGTGTTATGTTTGCCTTGATGCAATATTCAATGTTACACGCTGTTTAAAATAACAAAAAACTTGAGATTATGATTCAAATGTTATATTTTTTCTATTAATTCAATGCAAATGTAAGTTTATGTGGTATAAGGTCAATTACATTTCAATCCTGAAATGTAAGCGATTGGTGTATTACAGCTTTTTTGAGAATTTATATTTCACGTAGTTCTTTAACGTAAGTTCGTAAGGAAGGCATAAAAATTCAAAGGAAGAATTCATTTCAGAGGAAGAAATTCTCGAGTGGTTTATCAATTAATTTTCTTATTGCCATAAGTAATATATACGGATATTATGAAAGCTGTTTAACGCCTTTTTCGGTGCGCTGAGGATGGCTCCCTACTAACGGATTCGGAAACTTAACTCTTTTCGCATAACAATAGTTCTTTACTCCGAAATATCAAAATATTTCAGCATTTCTCTACCAAATCTGTCCTGTTCCTCGTTCGAACATTTTAATGTTACATGCCAAATGCAAATTATATCGTCATGATTCGACGATGTCTTTATTCATATAAATTAAGTGGAGACCTTATTCGCGATTCGTATGGAAGTATACTCTAGGAGCACCTGATTAATATTAAGCATCGTTTATTTTCGTGGTAAATCAATATTATTCACTTTAATACTCTGTCAATATACTATATTTAACATTATCACGCTACCGATACAATCTTGAGCGACATCCTAAAGTGACAAAGTACTAAAATGAATATGTCGAAGTAGGCGCTCACTTACAGCTCATGAGTCGCATTTTCGATCTATCAAGCAATGAAAATATTGTTTTTAAGTTAATAAGGTGGGTATTATATATCTAGTAATTGTAATTTGACATAAATCTTAATTGATATTTACCCTTTGCAAAAAGTGTGATTATATTTTAATTTAGTTTATAACTTAAAGAACTAGTCCATTTAATTTCACTTTCAATTAGAACATACAGAAACTATTAATACCCATAAGATGTTTTTTAAGAAATTTTGTAAAGTTAAGCTTTGTGATATGAATATTGCAATTTATTCAAATTATATCATAATGTAAGTTTTGAAGACACATAATAATATTCGTGTAATTATTTGTACTATTGTACATAAAAATCTTCGATAATTATTACCTATATGTAAACTTCAGCCTACTTGTGATTCAATGTTACATGACGCGGACTGCATAAAAAAAATATTAAAAGAAGATGAAAAAAATAGTATGATTACAGGTTTGTTGTAAAATATTTCATGATGATAGCCGTCCGTAAATAAATGAAAATATATATTTAACCTATTAGTTTCATTTCTACGAATGATATTGAACGTAAGTAGCACACGATAATACATTTTCACGATAAGATTTTACTGATATACTCATAAAAATACTCTCATTTGTTATGTTAATAAATCAAAGACACCTGCACACACCACAATCACTTGCCAGCATCCTTGGTTTAAATAAAGGGGTCCATAATAAACAAATAATGCTTTTGCAAAAATAGTGGCCGATGCAATGGGTTTTATGAAGCTGCATGTGGACTCCACGTCATAGTTATATGACGGGACTTTTTCCTAGCTCTTTTTTCTCCAGGGTGTGTATCAGTATTAATTTATTGTAATGTAGTGATTATGACTTATGATAGTTCATAAGTCATAATATCACCCCTATCTAGACAATCTGTATTGTAACAATTATGCATGAAGGTCGTTGTCTTTTAACGGTTTTCTTGCAGGGTGAGAACCGTGAAGGGATTGACCAGAGAAGCTCAATCAGCTCTCTGTAACAAGATATCTTCAAGTTTTATTGAAAAAAAAAGTACTATTGTATGATAAATATTAATGGACCACACACAAATTGTTAAGACCACATACTAGTTAGTGATACTATTCGAGTCCATTTGATACTTTTATTGCGCTTATTATTTATTTATATACGAACTCACGATTACCTGGCCAATCACAAAATAACTTCCATGGATCGATGCATATAAAATACTTCTTGATTACAAAATGAAAATCAGAAAACATTTATAATTAATTCTGTACATAAGTGTATTACATTGTGATGAAGGTTATAGTAAATGTTATTTCTGCAGGAGCAATCATGATATACACGGCCGTTGCCAAGTAAATTTAATTTATTATTATTAAATACTAAATTATAAGCATTAAGTCAGTAACATCAAGTTTGTGGGCTAAAATTGACCCTAAAATCCCCATAAAGACCTCCCTGTTTCTTCATAAACGAGATGTCTTTCTTTAAATTTACTTACATAAAGCTTACTCACATAAAACTTAAACGTATGAAAATGCAAAGTCGTACTAAAGAAGGAAAAACCTACATAGGATATGGCTGTATAGGCTATGATCCCTTTGTTTTTCCATATATAGAGAAAACGAATAAAAAAAATTAATAGAATAACCTAAAAGTCAAAAACCATCAACTAATAAAATAATTACAAACATTTTAGGTTTATTAGAAACTAGCAATGTTAACAAGGTAATTATTATTTTATGCCTTAGGTGGATTATTTAGCCTGTCTACTTTCTTATTTAAGTACATATTACTATTAGTACTATTGGTATTAACACGCTAAGTGAAGAATTTAACATTTACAGATTACAAGTACGTAAAAGGGATTTACGGTGTATAATTCGGTGTTTTTCGGATATACCTTCAGATAAAAATGGAAAAACTTCTAATGCAAATACAGAAAGCAAAGATGCTAAGAAACAAATACCTGAAACAAATAAGACAAACACAGAAAAGATTCAAGAGCTACTAAAACAGATGCTTGCAGAGCCGAAGATATCAGAGCAATACTATAGAGATAATTTTGCAACTGCTCCTGAGAGATCTAACCACAAGCGGGCCGATAAAGTAGGGCCTAAAATAGATAATGCAGGTAAATTTTATAAATCATTCAACCCATCAAAAGGCTTGTATAACTTTTACGTGGTAGGTCTTAATATATTAAATCTCCATACATATAAGGCAGACATATTCTAATGTTGTGATGACACTGGTTCTGGGAGACTGCAAGAGACAAAGGTTTTGATTAAACCTGTTAATTAAAAAATTAGTTATTTACAAGTTACAAATCTTGAACTGTATATTTCAGAATATTGCCTTATACTGCATTAGTGCATATTTGTAAATAAGACAATATTGTACTTAATTTCCAATCCTGTCATTGACTATACTATTGATTTATAGAATGTAAATATAATTATTATGGTAAACACTGTTGGTCTTCTAAATAAATAAATAATTCGCAAAATGTCAACTATCTTGTTACTAGACATCATTCTATCCTTTCATACTTGAGATGGAATGAAAGGGAGGGTATAACTTAGTACATATAACCTAGTTTCTATCTCCAGTTAGGCACATAATAATCAATTATCGCTTTTACTACATAATATGTAACAAAGTTGTTAACCACAATTTGTTGCTAGCAATCTTAGGTCTTGTAAAGAAAGAGCACAAACAAAAATTTTACTTACATTTTATAGTTTTTGATTACAATTCGACTAGAAAATGAAAGACAACTGGTGAAATCATTTGATATTTTTCAGTTTTAAGCATGTTTGCCTTATTTTAAAAGGCTCCTCTAAATGTCAACTAACTTGACACTCCGAAAAGTCATTGTATAGCATTCCTATTTTATAAAATGCCAGCAGAAAATACCACTAATAATCAGATTATGATTAATTTTAAAATAAATTCTATAATTTCAGAGGAGAAACTGACTAAAGCTGCTGAAGAAGTGGCAAAGGTTATTGGTGGAGATGTTAAACAAACTGAAGCTGAGCTGCTGTCAAAAGTACTGGGTAAAATAAACCAGAATTCTACTTCACTAAGGTAACTCTCGGATCAAGGCAATAGAATTTTCTATATATTTTACTCTGATTACATCTCTAGTTTTTATATAATCACACCTAGAAGAATAGTTTCTTATGAACTCTGCTATCAAAAGTAAATACTAACACTGATTCATATAAAGGAAAGAAATAAAAAGCAATTTAAATTAAATACTCCCTTACTTTATAAGCTCGCTACATTGTCTACCCGCTCCTTAGATCTTCAAGGAAAACTCAAACTGACTCTTTTTTTATTTAGGAAGTTTAATAGTTTACTAAATAGATAATTTCTATTTATTGTCTTACAGTGATCTTTTAATAGGCATGAAGGTAGATCGTACGAAAGATGCAGATATTGTTTCACAAAAACCATCTAGAGGTCAGCAAGTAAAACGACTTACAGAAAAGTCAAAAGTTAGATATACACAAAGAATTGATGCCCAAGAGTCAAGAAGACCAAAAAAAAGGTAAAGTATACACCCAGGCTTAAAAGAATGCCTTTTATTCATGCGTTCCATTAAAAGAGGTGTGAATAAGCAAGCAAGGCGAGGGTGGCAAGGGCAGTATGTTCATGCATCACTAGCTATCTACACATATGAACTCCTCTACTGCTTATCACAAGGTGGTGTTGAGTCATTTGCTGAGCTTAATAAATATTTATATATATAAAAGATCAAATAGCATAATTTAAAGAGACATATGATGACAGAGTTGGCAGATTTTAATTATTATTATAACTTAAGAGCATCATAGATCATGAAAAAAAATATACAGATAAAAAGACAAAGAAAGAACAATCCCTTTGATAGCTTGTGGGTAGTTTGTTTCAGAGTCATTCAAAGTTCGGTGGGCAAGTCCATTTTAAAATAATTAAATTCATTAAAAAATAATTTTGGAGAACCAATATGATTCATATACACTTTTATTATAAAACCATTTATATTAACATAATTTGTAATATAGCTGTCAAATAGTTGCTCTGCGACGTCATTCGTCGTCGTTTTTGGGCGCGTCGAAAAAAGTTCTATTCAATAATTCCCTAAATGTAATATCTATGGTAGTTCCCATACTATCGAAATAATTATTTTACAAATGTTTCTATAATCATGTTGCCTTTCAATAACACGCCTAACAAAAAAATTATCATCATACATATTATAAAATAGTGGAGAACTTTTCTAAATTTAATATATATGTGCTTGACATTCTCAGATCACATGTTTTTATGTAAGCATTAAAAATAGATTTACTGTTAAATAGTCTCCTCTATTTTAATACACTAATGCAAATGGCCTACAAAACTGTTGGTAACATAGTATTACACCAAAAAATGGTTCTGGTTGTTTTGCGCACATGCTATGTTAAATTTGTTTTGAAGTTTATTTTACTAACATAATTTCTTTCCTGCTTCTATGATGTGATACCTAGTATTTGGTATCACATCATACCACTTATCAAGCATGTTAATAAATATTATTAAATCTTTTTCAGTTTACCTCAAGTCTCTACAGTAAATATCTTTGGTGGTGAACCATTAGGAATATTTAAAAGTAAACAATCAAACTATGGTACTCAGTTGCCTGTGTGGGATGCCCTGAAACAGAGAGAGTTGACACTAGCGACGTCACAGCCACCTAGAAATTACTTAGAAAAAATGATACTGTGGACTGAACAGGGCAAGGTGTGGAAGTTTCCTATAAACAATGAACAAGGTAAATATTTAATATCATTCTTAGCTTCAAGCTTCTCAATAGAGCATTACTATTCAATTCTTAGAATATTAATATATTCTCATTGCCATTGGAGTATATCAGGTGTAGATGAAATGAAATATTAATAATAATTTATTTATTTAATAATTATTTTTAACACACCCCTACGAGAAGATCCTTGTTGATCATAATATCGGCTATTGGTGAACAATTAAGTACATATCAAATGATTAAACTTCTGAAGTAGACGGGCCACCTTACAAAACACTTTACTGCATGTTTTCAAAAATAGTAACTGGCCTTAGATTTATTATAAGCAAATTTGATAGTCCTAATATTTTCTATTCTTTAGGATGAACCATCACTATTGTTTTTATTGTTTGGTTAACCTGACAAATTTATTTTTTTGATTTATGATATTACAACACATACAAGTTTTGAATTCTTATTACAGGTTTGGAAGAAGAACAAAATATTCACTTCTCTGAACATATTTTCCTTGACTCTCAACTCGAGGACTGGTGCCCTAAGCGAGGACCAATTCGACATTTCATGGAGCTAGTGTGTGTCGGACTCTCTAAGAACGCATTCTATACCGTCAAGGAGAAAAGAGATCACATTAACTGGTACAAAGATTACTTTGAATCAAAGAAGGATTTACTCTCTGAAGTTGGGGCATGGGAAGGCCAAACTAAAAACGAATCATCAATGTAAAATGTATTTTTATCGTGGCATAATATAGCTAGAGTTCTATACGTTATGTTTTTACTGAAATCTAAATATAATTATCACACAGATTTAAAATAACATCACCAAAATAAAAGAACAATTGTCATTATTCCACTTTATTGCACCCATAAAAGTACACTTGTTCACTAAAATTTGACAATTCAAATTATAAATTGTAATATTCCAGGAATAACAATCTGTCTGCTTAAAAATTAGTAGGTATGTAATTATACACAGTTTAATATTGCTATAAAATCAAAGTACAAATTGTTACCTTAATTTATCATTAGTTATATTCGTTGTCTTCATTCTACAAAGTCTAGAGTAATTTTTTATAACCCACGAACACTTTGATTGTATTCAATGAGCACATTAACTAGATATGGAATATATAAATACATAACAGTACCTTTACAAACACATCTTCGATGCAGATATGACAATAGAAAGTTATTTACTCATTTAATTACCACTACATACATATACGTACCTACCCAATTATATGTCCGTAATGTAAAAAACAAGGAACTCAATATATCTAAGTACATATTCTTACATTAATCATCGTATACCTTAAAAGCCTCCAAAAATGTTTCACAAAATAATCAAAATAAATTTACTTAAAAATCACATCAATTTGTACATAATTCTGTTTTCCGTATGTACAGTTCTGGACATTTGCGGTCCATGGAATGTCGACATTCGATGCGGCTACTTACACACGCTGAGGCTTTTAATGAAGGAGCCGAACGTATTAACACCAATTGAAAAGCTAACAAAACATCCATATTAAAATAATTCACAACTATGCTTATTAATATAATCGTTCGAACAACTTACATTACGAGTTAAAGCAGCTTACTAACAGAATGTTGAGTATTCCTTGCTATGAAATCAACATGACTTGTACATTTATGTGTACGTGTACACACTTTAAACAACCACGGTAGTAGAATTAAATAATACAATGACGGAAGACGAAAGGAAGTTATAACAGGACTAAAGTAGATCTAAAATATTAATAATTTTAAAAAATTCTGACACAAAATATTGGAAACTTGTGAAAATCTGCGAGAAATGTTATAAAAACAATATTTATTTATATTTATGTCTATTCTAAATTAAGGATTTTTTTAAATAGTTTAGGACAGTGACAAATATAATATATTTTAGATGTATTGTGTCATGTTAATTTCACTAGAGTAAAAACTGAAGTTTAATTTTTTTTTACTATATTAATTATGACAATTATCAAATAACTTGTTACAATTTATTGTGACAGAGTGAAATACCTTAATACAAATTAAGGTATGGATATTATTTCAAGCGATTTTGATTTTACAAAATTATATTGTTAAATTTTAAACCCATGACAAAACTTTTACTATCAGAAAAAAAAACTCTACCCTGCGTACTTGAAACATATTTGAAATTCACCTTTATAACATGACAATATAGGTTAGTGTAAAATATTTTATTAAGTCGTACAAAACTTCTGGGAAGGTACACTTGTAATACCTTAATTTAGTGATTGCATCAGAGCATGCGGCCGAAGTCGAGCCGTACGTGTGAGGTATTGTCTCGACGTCGCGCACGGCGGAGTCCTTTGAATTGACATCGCTCGATTGGACGGCTGCGGGTAGTCTGCTGCGAGGCGACTCTACATTACCTGAATTTTTTACATTCTTTAATAGTGATCGATAAAATTATTACATGGGCAAATTCTTCGTTATATACAAAAATACTATGGTTTTTGGACTGACCAATGTTGATGGCTTTCATAGAGTTAAAAGGATTTACGGAGAACCTTTGGCGGATACAAATTCTTCAATTCTTAGGAACGATACGCTCTGGACAATTTTTAACCGTCAAGCAACACCTTCAGGGGAGGTGTTCCACTGTCTTAGTCTCCAAAACGTTCGCGCTATGAGGGAGCGATCGACCTGAGAGTGCCTTTAAAGGGTGGAACCTGCGTTCCACCCTCACACATAATATTTATTAATATTTTCCTTTTCCTCTATGACACGATTCGTGTTCATGAGAAAATATTCGACGAGATATGTGGAAGGAAAAAAAATCACCTAAATTCTGTCGTTTATAATTTGATTAATAAATATTAAACTTCTGCTTAGCAAATATCGAATTAGAATAGAATTATTTTTATGCAAATACCTCGGTGAAGTAGGTAAAAATACGTAACTAATAATACTAATTTGCGATGCGTTTCCAAAAACGCATGTTAAAAAATAAAGAATAAACGTAAATATTCCGAATTATAGATTGCTAGAATATTCTATATTGCACACCAATTTAATGTAAATACACAAAGTAACAAAGAATTGTACAATGGGCGGTTTAAATGTTTTAATTTTAGGCGAATTTTAGACAAATATACAGAAAAAAACATTTAAATTAGACTTGTATAGTCTATTGAGGTCACTTTTTAAATGCAACTCTTATTTAGAAAGCCGCGTTATGATGATGATGCATACATATTGATATGGTGAATATGAACATCACATAACCCGGCTCCTCGCAAACTATATTGGGGAACTAGGGGAGATGTGTGGTCTAGGGCCATGTACCTGCAGTATCTGGCTGGCCTCGAAGGCGGTGCCGGGGAGCAGCACGATGGGCGCGGCCACGCGGCCCGCCTCCACGCACACCATGTTGGGGAACTCGTCGTCCCCGAAGTCTGGGATTTCCTTCGCGTACTCCGACCATGGGTTCCAGATCACTATTCGAATAACAAAAAAAATTTTCGAAGCTTAGGAACACGGATAATGCAACATACACCGTTTCTATCATAAATTTTCGTTAGTTACAATAAAGAAATTTTCAGAATGACGTTATGCCTGCCCTTCTCTAGACAAGGTACTGTTCCATAAATTGATACCTGATTGAAAAGTATTGGATAAGGCATTTGAGCTAATCACGCCCTAATGTTAGATTGCGCCTGATTCTGAAGTACACACTATATAACTTAATTTAAATGCATTGCATCTCACTCTATCAATATGATTACAGAAAGAGGCAGCTGGCATATCACAAGACATTAAGAAAGATGTATTGAATTATCGACCCTAAAACTTCCTAAAATGAAGGTTTTAGGAAGTGCCTACTTACATGCTTTCTAAAATTGTCTATGGTTCCTTTGAAACTTAAAATGTTAAAATTAAGATTATTTATTGTTGTTATATATTTACAGTTCTTATTTATTTATTGACAGTTCTTAATGTTGCATTCCTTTTCCTATAATATAATCAGAGAGCAGGATATACTGAAGCTGAATTTAATTTAAGAGTAAGCAGTCAGAATTAGGTCCGCAGTATATAATTTACTGAATAAACTTATCGCCAGCTCACTGGATTATTGACTGCTTAGTTCCGCTTCAAGCTACTAATTTTGAAATGCTACCACGTAAGCAATACAGTAACGAGACCATTTTTAAAACACTTATCAATACGCAACTGCCTGCCTACGCATACATCTTTGACGCACAGACAGTAATCACTAAATACAGTTCCGAGTCTGTTCTTTTAAAAAATAGTTTTTAATACATTAGTGTATACTGACCTGTGTCAGGGAAGTTGTACTTCTGTATCCTCATCTTACGACCGCTGACGACGTTGGTGATGATGTGCTCCTGCATCGTGTTCTGGTAGATGCGGTCAGTCCACTCGTTGATGGTCACCACCTCGCGAGTTTCCTGGTATACGGTGCCTTCTCGTGTCTAGGTTGGAATAGCGTATTTGACATTTTTTTATTTCATAAATAAACAGTATGTCAATAATAATGAAATATTTTAGAAGAAATCGTATATTTGCAATCAATATGCTGCCTTAAAACGTACTATGCCAAGTTTATGGATGATGGAAATTGTAAATTTAATTTTGCCGAACTAATGTCGATTGTGTTAAAATTTGTCTCTAAGTAATCAATAGCCATTACATTTCAGTAAAAATGTTAATATATATTTATATCGCTATTTTTTATATTATATGGTGCAGAAACATACTTTGCCAAGCTTATTTCGTTTGGATTATTAAATATTTTTCAAATCAATGCAAAAAACTTGCAGTCAACATCCTGTTGAAGTACACTCGCTGATCTTAAATAAATAGATGTGTTTGTTCACCTTGTCAATGAACATGCAGCCGTGCATCCCCGTGATCTGGCAGCGGCGCACGTCAGGCACCTTGAAGTACGTGTGCAGCAGCATCTGACAGCTGAAGGTCAGCTCCTTGCTGGGGTTGTACACGCCTATGTTGAAGTGCAACTCCTTCTCGCGTAAGATCAGCCTGTACGTCAGTCTGAACCTGGGGGGAACACATGGAGTCTTCATCGAGATACTCGCTCATTGTCAAACTCGGCATACTTTTTTATTCCACTTGTCACAGTTGTAACCTAATATTAACGTTTTTTTTTGTGCAGTATATTATTTAAAAATCACAACCCGATTGGTTACTATTGATTAGAACCGTGGTCAAAAAAATAAAAATATATAAATCTGTAGAAATAGTGAATGGTTACTAGCGAGGGTCTCCTATCAAATCTAAAGATGCTTTGACGCTCCTGGCTGGCTGGCTTCGGGTTCCACCATTCATGCCGCCGCCGGCTCGACACCACCTACCCTGGGACTCATCTCATCCCGACCTTGCGGCCTCCCAGCTCTCACCAAGACGTTAACTATCTTAGCTGAGGTGTGGTCCAAGAGTCCACTAATACTCAAAGGGGTTATTTCGATTCATTAATTGGGAGTAGGAAGATTTGTTTTTCTTAACTTTCCTCTCTCCCGTCTAGTACTGCCTAAGCGCCTGAACAGACTTGGGGAAAATTCTAAATTCGTAAGTTAGAATAGCTCACAGTTAAACTCAATCTTTTTTTAAGATTGAGTTTAACTGTGAGCTCTGAAAAAAAAATTATTAAAAAAATTGAACTCTCACGGTTTGGCCTTAAATAAGGCCTTTAAGACATTTTAATGAAAATTTCGCAATATCAAACTGCTTAATGTGAAAACAGAATGGATCGCAGTTGAAAATACTGGTGATATTCTTTCACTTACTGTCTTTTTCTAAAACTACTTTTTTGTGAAAAGTGAATGGCGTACATTGTGTGGGAACTATCGGTTTCTGGCAGAGAAAATAATGTGAGGCCCGGCATTTGCTTTATTGCTGCAAGGCTAATAAAAGTTATTCTATCCAGCTCTTTCTTAAGTAGAATGAAAGAGCAGCAGATAACTGAATTTCAGTTTTAGTGGATGCCAGGAGAATCACCACCACGACCTAGTAACGGTTGTAACTTGCAAATACAATATGGAAGGTATAGAATGACTTTTAGGAACCTCAAGTTGATACTTAAACGATCCTTAACTTTGACTTATTTCAATTGGCATGTTTTACGATACGCGTTAAAATAAGGCATTTGCATTATTAAATAATAAACAAATGACTACACAGGCCGTATTTATTTTTGGTCGTACTGAATTTAAAGAGTACTGAGCTTAATTTGATTTCAGTTCATACATAATAGAATAGGGGCCAAAAAGTAAATAATGAAACTGACTGGAAATGCCACATGGAGCGCGTGAAGTCGTCGTCCATGAGGCTGAAGACGGCCTCTACATCGCCGCTGGGCAAACGTTCTGGCATCTTCTCCACATGCCAGCGGGCCACCCGCGCGAACCCATGCTGCGGCCCGAACGCCCATTGTCCAAATTGAGCTGTAAATTTATAGATATACAAGTTTTGTCATAAATTAATGCCCAACAAGTTAATGAACTACAAAGGTTTGTAAGAAGAGTTTATATCTACAAATCAAAGACAATGTATCGAAGCTTTCAACACTAGCGAATAGCGCGAAAAAGGAAGACCTTACGCCGGGTTAGATATTCGGGGACCGCGACCGCACTGTGCATCGTCAGAACTTTTGCATTGGTAGGTACGTACCGAAAAACTTGAAGTTGGTTAATGTTTATTCTATTGATTTGACAACAAAAAGTAGAAAACAATTTTATTTTGTACATGATATTGTCATATAGTATTTTATATGTGAAAGTTACTATTCACTAGTCGAAGTAATGCGCCTAATACCATACTAAGTTTTTTATGCAACTTCTCTCATCGGAAAATGTGCCAAGTAGACGAGGCACGCAGAGAGTCTAATGAATATACTAGAACAATGTGAAATGGAAAAAGTATTATGCAGATTAACCTAACGTAAAATATTGACGGTAATGAACGGTAGATGACAAAGTAGCCTTCAATTTGCAACACCGAGATAGGCCGTATTTGCCCGTTTATTTTGTAAATTCAACACTACCTGCGATAATTGTTTTTGATCTGATAAAAGACAAGTATTTATAAAAGAAGACGAAAGTATTTCAAATAAATTTAATTAGCTTACAAGTTACATTTAGGAAAACTCGTGATATAAAAGGATGATATCGCGTAGCCCAGAGAAAATATGAGGTAAACAACGGCTCATATAACATTATTGTTAGGCGAAGTAAGTATATTTTCATGGGAATACAACAGGTATACAAAGTACTCACGAAATACAAATGGTATTCCTCCACGTATCGCCCTCTTGCCGTCGAATACTGCTTGTTTACTGCAAAATAAATAAAAAAGTCATAAATGTTTTCGGATATTTTATTATAGGATAAATAACATAATTTATAAATTTATATAGGCGCCACCGAGTACGCATTAAACCAAGGTGTTGCAGCAAACGTCACAATGTTGTATACACGTATCGATCTCGCAAGCAATCCTTCCGCTATTACAACAGTACATTGTGCGGAGGTATCCGACTGAACCACAAGCACAGCACAACAGCCACCTGACCAAATGAATCTCACAACCGCACACCATTACCAAGCAGCAGCAGTCAGCTCACGTTTAAACAAGATCAATTTTAGCGGTTGCATTCCAACGCGGCCGGGGCACGATGCAAAAAGCACCCTTATATTATAAATGCATCAGTGGACAGGTCGGACGCGACAAAAACCAAGCCCGAGCAAGTTACGTATAAATTATTTATGCCATTTTAGCATTTCGGAGTTAGTGAGCTGACTGGACGTTAGTGGACGCCGAGGCGAAGTCATCTCACCCGAGTACCTACGCATCATAAATGCATTCCGCTGCATTTGAATTACTTGTATCAACAACCGTATATTTTTAATTATAGACACGTTTCTATATTTTGTAACCTTGTATGACAAAAACAGCCAAGATGGTCAAGATGTCAAACATAATTATAAAACTGCTTCCCAGCTGGTAACATCATGATATAAATTAAAATTGATTCATAATTATATAAATCGTAAGGGATTGACGGAAACAGTACCTAGTTATGCAATTTTGCTCTCTGATTTTAGTAATGCAATAAATAAATCGTAACTCCCACGCTTAAATAAAACGTGTTCAATGATTTCACAAACTATCAATACTGTTGCAGTGAGTAAATAAAATATTTTATGGATCTACTATCATGATAAATGCATCCCTAAAATTAATTTGTTATTTCAATAGTGTAGCATTGGTAACGTTTATAAAAATTGCTTATAATGAGATATGACAGGATAATAACGAAGGGCAGGAATCGGTATTATCATTAAGCCAACTCATGAGCGCCATATAAGGCGGCAACCCCTCATGAGTCGTGAGTAGTAGGATAGCCGTTAAAGGAATATTTGAAGTGGACTAGTTTTCTTATTATCTGGGTGATCTTTATCTCTATATTTTATCTATAAGTTTTGCAAATCATAAGTCTCTAAGATTAAAAATGGTATAATACGTTATACCATTTTTAATCTTAAGATAAAATACACCAAGAAGTAATCAGCGATAGGCAATTAAAAACTATCTCATCTCATCCGCTTCTTTGAACTGAGCGCGTCTGTAGTCCTTGAACAGCCCTCGGCCAAGGGGACTAGATAAACTTTTAATTAGGGATTCCGGATGAAATTCCTTCATGAAGTGTCCTCGTCCTGATACATTCCCGGTTCGGCATCAGCAGTTTTTACCGCGGTCAAACTCGTTCCGTGCCATTCTGTGAGCGGACAAATAGCGATAATAAATATAGCATCGAGGGCAATTGCTTTCACTCAATTATTACCTCAAATCAGTTTTTTCTTGCATACACTTGGCAGTAATCCTAAGATAGTGCAATTTGAACGAGGGCTTGGGCAGGATAATCTGCATATCACAAACCTAAGATTTTCACAATATAGAAAATAGCTAGCTATACCTATATCACGATTACAGAAAATGGCTCGGCCGAGTTAACTGTATTTTGTCAAATATTATAGTTTCAAAATTATAGGTATTTACAAAAGAAATAAGTAATATAATACTATAGTAATAGTTTGATCGAGTTTATATACTTGCAATATATTTTTTGGAAATTTGAATATGCGATTAATAACTTTGAGAAACAAAATTGGGGCTCTATATACAGCAAAAATATAGCAGTTGAGTTGGTCCAGAATCAGTAAAAACGCAAATAAATCAATAAAACTACAATTATTGTAACCATTCAAAACCCAACGATTAATAAACACATGAAGAATTGCTACTATCGTCAAGACCACAAATGCAATTTATAGTAATATTCATTAGTAGCTAATCTCTTGATCCGTTAGATGGCCCTCACAGACGTAGTAAGTGCATCGACAATGTTGTGCAAAAACAACATTATCAGCAACAATTTCTCGGCTCTCTAGCTCATTGTTCTCGACTTTCATTATAGTGCCGGTGTAGGATTTGTGTCGCACAATCTTGAGAACAGACATGCGCGCCCCGAGCTGCGCGCGCGTTAGTGAGCTAAAGCAAAGGGCATCTTCTACTATTCACACACAGCGCAAGCGCCGGCGCTAAAGCCGTTGAACGTTAATTTGTAATTGCATCATATTGTAATATTAAAAACAACTAGCAACCTGTTATGACCATGAATGGTATTTCATTAATATTGGTTCGCAGCTCACATTTTCGCACGAGGGCGTATACAAGAAATTATTGAAGTAATTTAAAAACAATACCAGCATCAATAAGAATGTAAAACTAACTCGTTTTTTCTTTCTTTACTTAATAGACTTCAAAGATAAAATAAAATACATTAGCCTGACAGTTAAAAGAACTGCTAATAAGCGGTAGCGCTTAACAACATATTTGCAACGTAAAAAAAGTACCATTCAACGAACAACCTTTCCCCATACTTAATGAATCTTTTAATTATTTTAACCAGTGGTGTTATGAAAAAGTCGCTTAGGCATTACAAAAACCTTACTAAAATAGAGCTGTTTAAAGCGCTATCGAGTTAATGACTTCGAGCATGTTCTTTTGACATATTAAGAAAATACAGTTAACTGGTTTGATAAAAAAAAGTGGAGGATAAAAGAAGCCAGAAGATGATTAAGTAAAGGTCGCGTGAACAATGTTACACTGTAACTAGTTGCACCTAGGGCTTTCTGACGCAGACTCCTATTATAGATGAAACCGTCTGAATATCGAAAAATTAGCAATGCAACAAAAATCAGAGCAATTAGAAATTTATAGTTCCTTTTTGCAACATGATTATGTATACCTAGCATATTTTATAATGTAGGACCATACATGTAGGGTATCGGGTTGGAATAACAGAAAAAACCACTTCTTTTGGCTTAATAAAAATGACTTGCTTAGCTTAGTATAAAAATGTTAATACCTTATAACACAATAATACAACCTCAGCTCGTAGTACACCGTCTGATTATAAGAAAAAATATGGCTTTTTCTCGCTCTCAGTCTCACTTTCAAGATAATGGAGTTTTTACACTCCTATTTTATTTATTGCGATCCCTTTCTTTCAGACTACAACACACATATGCTTTCCTTGTCACAGTCTTAACAAACATGGAATTAATTATTTGTTCAATAAATCATTTGCTATCTCTTTAACTGGCTTTACAGTTTCACATTATTATCCCTTTCACACTGCTACACGTTCCATTTCATCCATGCTTAAAACATTCATCCTACATATATATAAAACAATAAGCACAATACATATTGGAAATAATAATACAGTGTCCTTAAAGTTAAAGAAACAAACCAATATGTAATATATCGATATATGATAACGATATATGGTATTATAAAAAGTTCTTAAATTTTTTTAAAGTAATCCGTAACATGAAACCGGTGCGAGCAAAATAATTATAAAGTAACTTGACCAATATTAAACTTTGCCTCATTTCTCGAGATTAATACATAGTTTGCTACCGTTTAATAACTGGCAGTTCTGATCGCGATAAGACATTAAATGAAAATCTAGTTATAATGAACGGTTATCGTTCGAGGATGCAGAATGGATCTTACAAGAATTTAATATTTTATGTTTTATTGTAACCCACTTAAATCTACCATTACAGGATTTCCCTAATGTAGCAAACAACACTAATTTAATATTAAATTCCTTATATTTACGTCTATAGTTAAATAATTTATAATTTATTTACATCTAGATAATACTTAAAACATATTATTATTGTCATAGGCTTATTAAGAACATAACAAATACACTATTACATCAAATATAATAGTCCAGGAGTAATTTAAAAAAATACAGGAACGTCATAACAAAGCAATTCAAATGAAAATTTATACTTCATGAACAACCTATTTATATAAGCCCATTTGAAAAGTTTTTTTGTCGCCTTCATAGAAACACGAAGAATTTGAGAAGTAACACCACCACGCTGTGCTAGTCCATTGCGGGTTACATTGATAAGTGGTTTATTAAGGGTAGCAATAGCTCTACTTGTAAAGCGAAAATCAAAACACGTGAACGACAGAAATCCACAATTGCTATCTAAAATCAATGCATTATAAACGGATTAATTCGACAGTAATAATGTTTTGAAGACTTAAATGGAAATCTGAGTTTACTGTTTTGATGTGAGTAATATTGATCAGAATGTGTAGGCGAAGCCAGAAACGTAGCACGTGCAATTCAGAAAGCCATGTTGACTGGAGATTATTATAATTATTATATTGATAAGATCAACAAATTCTGTTTCTAATATGAATGTAAAATACAAAGTGACCTTCATTTATTTATTTATATACCTAAATATTCACTCTATTCACAGAACTCAAACAATAATTTATCTTACTTAATTACACTAAACTTTAAGGCTATTTATATTTTTAAAGTTTTTAATTAGTTAAAACAATTTTTGCTGATCTATAAGTAGGAAGTATGATTGTATTTAAGCTTAGTTAAAAATATATAGTAAATGTATATTAAAAACTTCTTCAGCCTACAACCGAAAGGTATATTCTAGCTAACAAGATTCTATTAATGACAATTATCGAATAGCCTATTTAATATTTTGCGTAAAATTAAAAACAAGCAGTAACTTATTAAAGCAAATTTGGCAGTTTCCTTGTGAAACAATCTTTGATTGATAAGTGTCTTAACTTCCTTGTCCATTAGCACACACACACACAACTTAAATACAAAATAACTAATAACACAGAGCTATGTAATGTAATAAGGAACAAGTAATTTGTTAATACAAGTATAGCGATTACAAAAGTGTACTATTGACCTTAAGTTAAAATTAATAATTGAACAAGGTGGCGATTGCAGACTTAAACATGTTAAGTTTCATCCACACAATAAAATTATTTATAGATTTACAGTTCGTTTTCACATTTGTGAACGTATCAAGAAAAGAATTCAAAATGTACTTTATACAATTACATCGTTTGCAACGTTCAATGTGGACGATAATTGCCCGAATTCCTTCCTTTATTTGAATGTTTTTCTGTAATAAGTACTTACAGATATTTTATAAATTATGAACTATAATTAACGAATAAATTTAAATAAAGTCTAAATATATGGACTAAAAACTTATTCTTGGCTGAAAATGTGGCAATAGCTTACCTTATTTATAACAGAATTGAGTTATAACCTCGTATTTATGTGACAAACTCAGATACCTACAAAGAACTTAAAAAGATTATTTAGAATTTTAGCAACATATTTTTTTAGAAAAATTACATATAGGACGGTGAAAGACGTGGTAGCAACAACAACTAAGTGGGTCCCAGCTACAGGGGTCAGCCGAGCTGTAAATAGCGTCCACAGATGCTCCGGACAGCCGATTAATAAGACGGGACTCCGCCCCCAGGGCTGCGGCGACTTAACAGCTCCAATTTAACAAACACCACCCCGGTGTCCCGGAAGATAAGCCGATTACACCGAATCTCAGAGACAAATGCAACCGTGCTCAGGATGCTCAGTGAATAATAGCTGCGGTTATTCAAATACGATCCAAACAAAACATGTTTGTTTGGATTTAGATGAATTCACTTGTGCACGTATGAAGCTCTCCTTGCCTATGACAGCCCGGGTGTCTGTGTTACAAAAATTCTGAGCAAAACAATGGGGAATTACATTCCAGCACACATACAGACCTTTGTTACAATTGTTAATTTACTGCAAAAATACAAAATAAATTTTAACCTCTGACCAACAAAAGAAACATTTGACAGATATCGGTAAACTATGAATGAACAATTAGCTTCAAAATATATTTTCGTAGTTATTTATGTGCATTAATAATTATAAAGAGAAGTAATTTAAAAATTACAAAATAAACTTAAATTAATTAGTTATGTAAACAATAGTAGACCAGAACATGACAGATAATGACTACAAAAATGAGGATGTTACGGATAGTAATAATGGTTATTATGAAAATAAAGGGTAAATGTAAAACTAGACATCAACTTAAATTACATAAAGATGTGATATATATTGTAAAATATATATATTAAACATTGAATCAATGTGACCATTTAAACCGGATCCCGAACAATGTGGCATCACGATTTAAATCAGCTGTTGTGAACAACAGACGATAGATCATAGACACACAGCGCAACCATGTAAGGCCACACGAGACATATTCTGATGATGTCATGCTCAAGTGCCCGATACAACACTAGAGCCGAATTGCGTGCCCGCTCTCGTACCCAGCCATAATTACACACCCAAGCAAAAGTCACAGCTATCACGAACAGATGAAAATTGTGATCACCATGCAATCAAAGCGTAGGATGATAATAAGTATACTGAGTTTGGATGAAGCCAGCAATAGATATGTGCAAGAGATATATTTCTATCAAAAAAAAATCTTCAATGACCGATGTAAACGCTTCACCTTATGTCCTTTACCGACCCACCGGGCGTATCCACACATAGAACATGTAATGTAATTTGTGTAGTTTGTGGATACTACTTTACTAATTCATCAAACTGTATACGGTCTGCAAGATTACTCTTAATACATTTAAAAAATATATCTTCATTAGCTCCATCAACACAATCTTCAAGGCCCAGACTATAAGTAACGATGAGACTACGTCAAAATTAAATACGTTTTAATAGTGATAAATCATCTTTGTAGAATAATAATTATGTATTACTCGACTTAGCTAACTTACGGATATTGTACTAAATCACCGATTAAGTATTTCATCAATGAATTTTATAAGTGGGTGTAAATTTAAATTGGTAAATTACAAATTGGTCCTCTAAATATGCCAAGTCTAAGTTAGAATTGTTTTAAGCGTTTATTATTTCAAAGCAGCTGTCTAAATCGCAGAATGTTCGTCTTGGATGTCACCAAAGGGAAAAAAATCTGACACACGTGTCGACATTAATGGAACAAGCACGTGCAGACTTTGTGTCGCTAGTCAATACAATTACTACAATATTTTAACATTACGTTTAAACCTAATAGTTCTTAGTAGGACTTTGTCTCGAATCATTTTAAAACTAATAGTTAATAGTTGACGGCGGGAGATACCTAATATGACGGTTGCTGAGCGGGACTATTCAGCGAAGGCAATGGCGTGTGACCGGCGCGCGGCGGCGGCTGTCGAGAGGTCGCTGAGCGCTGGGTGACGTTGACATTCCTTACGTCTTGTTCCATTTTTGAATTCCAATGTAAAGATTATTACCGAATTCAGCTTACCTATTAAGCAACTAGACTAAAATGCATACTTTGTCAAATTTCGAACCTTACTTAAGTTACCTACAAAGTACCGATTATTGTATTCTTTTCTTAAATAACCTAAGTCCACTTCGTAAAGATTGGATCATTCCATTTCTCTGTAATCGTGTTTGGTTCTAGTATCATTTAAACATCTACAGCTCCATCTTAATCTTAATCGTTTTCGATCCATGAAGCTTAGCATAAATAAAGCTTGCACTCATTGACGCGCGTCGACGATCGATGGGGTAATCTCGCGGTCATCCCAATCCGGCTTTGTCTGTGCATCGGGAGAACGGCATAAAATTATCTGGGCATTAGCGGGTCGAGGGGGACGAGTGGGGTGTCCGGAGACCATTTGTCATCGGCGGCGCTGTGCGGAGGGGTGAGGGCCAGGCGGGGAGGGGCGGGAAGAAAGTGGCGGCGACTCGGGGCGGCTGCAGACGCGACCACAAAAACAAGACGCGAGAGCAGGGGCGGACCGAGAGCCACCGCGCCCGCTCGGATGTGCCATGGTGATCCACTGTACGCAAGCTGGTGTGCTCATTGATAGTTATTCGAATGTGTTGTTAAAAGTACCGACCATACTTTTATAAATAAAATAAAATGTAAATAATTCCTATTCTTCGTTAGATCTTATATCAATACTGCTTGCTTTTAAGTGTTAACTAATCCCTAACTATGGTCAAGAACTTTTCAGAACCAAATTCAGTATAGTATCATTGATAAATCAACAGCAAACTAATAATAAAACCTAACAACTCTAGAAATTCAGTGACCCGATACAGTTTGATAGACAGTAGCCATTCAAAGGAAAAATAAAACAAAAAGCAACTGAATAAAGGCGCCAAATATCCAAACTAAGTTGGTCCCCGAAAAATCCCTGTCATAAAAGGGTCAAGCGTTCCTCATCACGTTTGGTGCGGGGCGGCAAAAAGCTGCCGAGTACAAACTATATTGGATATTAGAACAGAAGGCGCGTGCCGACAAGTTTTTGTGCCGTCCACGCACCAACTTGCTGGACAGCGCTATTTAACTTATGAAATTCTACCGAAATATCTCAACAAAGTACACAATAACAATATCCTGTAATGCGCCAAAATTTCGAAAACCCCGCCGAATAAAATAACCGAAACAATAAGATAGACGATGACGCACCACGTAACACTTAAAACACAATCTAATAATGATGGCGAACACTATCTAACCTAGCGTTAAAAGTAATAATTGAAAACATAAAAAATCGTGTACCATTAGACAACTTGAAAAATAACCGCTCACTTAAATAAAATTGTTATTCATTTCCTCTAAATGTCTACATCAATTCAATATATGTAATCGTTTTCATTGCAGTAAAAACTGATACCGATTCAAAGTCAAAGTCAAAATACATTTATTCAGTCTAGGTACATTACATAAAGGCAATATTGTAGAATATAATTATAATACTGAACAGTATTGAATTATTAGCTTAATATTAATAAGTATCTCTCTCACTCTAGTAGCACAATTAACACTCGAAATAAGAAATCATATTTACGGTGCTTTACAGGATTCATGTTTGTGATCTACTATATTATAAGACCGATCTAAAACAAGAATAGCCAGAAAATTAACAAATATTACATCATTTACAACAATATATTCTTCATAATAATGGTATATAGATCGAGTTCAACAATTTAGCAAAGGCCGTGTCAATCGAACACTCGAAAGTAACAAGATTTTTTTATAGAACAATAATGTAATTGTAGGTTAATTGTAGGTATTTTTAAACATCAGCGTGAGAAGTATGTTTCTCCGTTGGATGTGAACCGTTCCAGCTCCTGTAGGTTAAAGCTCTATACGATCATCAATAAATAGGATAATGAAATATGGTATTATTTACTGAAATGTTGAACTACTGTAATACTGCGATGATGTGACATGACATGATTCCCATTATTAAGGTAACTAAGGTGATGTAAATAAACTTATACCGTCAAAAATTCAGAACAAAAGCACACAGTACTCGAGCAAAATATATTTAGTCGACATCGCCAATAGAGGTAGGTGTGTAGCACATAGAATCATTAGCGGCAGTCGGTCGTTTGTTAGAGCCATTCGCGGCCGGAGACGGTTTTTTGTCCCCCAGCCAAATTGCATCCGTACAATACGTGTGGTGTGCGGAATCAATTTGATTTCGAATTAATTGCGAAAACTGAGGATAATCCCGTTGATTTCACCATTGATTATACAAATAGGTGGCTGGAAAGATATCTTAAGATTAAATTGAAAGTGTATACGAAAACGTAGTTTGATTTTTTTTATATATTTAAAGCTTAATTTTACTGATGATTAAAAGTTTAATATTAGAAAAGACGTAAATCACTTAACACCTCTCCATAAATTGTTTGTTTATTGTAACCAAATAATATTCAAAGTTAAATTACCACTTATCTCATTATTCATTAGAAGTGATCTGACTCAACAAGTCCATTGAAGTCACCAAGTAATGCTTGGTGATTTAGGCAGATAACTTCTAAACTTTTAGTCGATTTTAAAACTACAATACAAACCTAACATAAAGATTACTTTTCAGTACGATCACGCAAGAGGTTAATGATCTATATAATCTTTCATTCCTCTCGTTTTCTTCTTACTGCCGGTTGTTTCGAATATGGACAACTTCACTAGGTGCAATATACATTCAAAACTTATCTAAATTCAAAACCACTACATCTTTCATCCGCGACTTTTATTTTGCTTTCAAACAAAGCTTCGAGGATAACATAGAATAACAATTGTTTTCCAAAATAGTGTACTATAGACAGACACCATTAATTCCATTACCAACCGGACGTGACGAGTCGGTGTCTGTGCTATAAAGATCGAATATGCAATTAATTTAAGATTTCTGATAATGATAGGTACCTATACAATCTTCCATTGTTTGTAGCAATTCTGTATTTGTAGCAACGTTGAACATAGCTTTAATCAAAAAATTAGGCATACAAAAATAGTTAATTTAAAAATTAGGCATACAAAAATAGTTTGGTGGTACCAAGATTTCTTCAGTAAGAGTAATTTTATATAATTTTACTGCGATGTTTTGTAAAGCCATGATTTTATTAAGAAGTAGCTTGTACTTAAATAAAAACTTGACTATTTTATTGCTTTTAGTTGATATTTTTTGTGATTCTACTTACACTTAGCGTTTGGGTCATATGTTCATCTGGTGCGCGCAAGATGTATGCAATAGACACTTATTGTTCTTGCATGTTACCGGCGCAAATTGTGTCCACTATCTTTTACATTTTCTAGGTTACTATTACTTGTAAAATTATTTTTTAATATTTTGGTGAAATTATTAAGCAACATTGCATTGGTTAAAAAATCTTCGATACATTGTTAACGCAAGTGTAACAAATTAAATCGAATGAACAAAATTTTCAGGACAACTTGCCTTACATTGTAGTTGACACCTTATCAAATACGAAAACCAAAAGTTGTGAAAAAATTAACACAGTAGCAAACCACTTGTGTTTAGAATACAAGAAAGATTATTTTAAGATTGGTTTCTAGTGTCTACTATCCAGCAAGACCTAATGTCAGCAATGTTAAGACAATATTAAATTGAAATAAAATCACAGAAGCTGCCTTTCACAAAACTCGTAGATGTAGTAACTTTCAATTTTAGTAAACAGCCAACATATTATTTCATTCACTTGAAGTGATTTTGCGAATACAGGATGAAATAATGCTTAAAGTGTTGTATAATGTTAAGCCATTTCAGAACACATCAATGTGTTGATACAAAATGTTGTTAAAATAATTATTTTGATTTATTAATAATCAAAATATTGTATTTTTACTGTTAACTCCATTCTTTTTCAATTGGTCACTCTTGTGTATATACTTATAAATTATCAGATTGATGATACTGATAAGGTAACTTCGTCTACATTAGATTAGAACTTTACTTATGATTTAACATAAATCTAAAAAATTATCCCATTTTATTTAAATAATCATGTGACATCTGAAAGATATGTTATAAATTATTTAAGGTTTCAGGCTGTTTACTGTTTAGACCATCAATGAAAACTTTCAAAATATTGGAACATTTATAATCAACTAAATAAGAACTATTATAACACTATTAACTGTACCGGTACAAGATATGTTGTACCATACCATATACACCCACAGATTGCAAATGAGTGATTGAAAACCACTCTTATCTTATTAGCATAAGACCAGAAAATTTTCAACACAGACAAGAACTTATCCTATCATAACAACATATTTTAATGTGTTCAAATAAGTCTGTGAATTATGAGACCCTGGCAGAGTTGCCAGAGTGCTTATTCTGAATTAATATGCTAATTCTCAGGGCATATGTAATTAATGGAAATTTAATTACACACTGGATTCTGAAATAATTACATGGTATCTAATACGAATTTATCATAAAATCTGTGATCATCAATCTTGTATTATTAATCTATGTGTAAATGAAGACCATAATTATTATTGCACTTTATAACAAATATTTTTGTACTTTATGGCAAATTATTATTTTATATTAGCTTACTTTATTAGCTTACCTTACAAATAGCTGCTCTTGATTATTGACTCTCCATGATACAACTGTAGCTCCTAAAAAAGAAATAACTTATGTTAGACTTTGTACACTCATCTATGATAATGTAGGTATCATATCTTCAAGGTTATTTAGTATTAATGTATCTTTGAAAAACTTTATTAAAGTATATAAAAATAGACAGAAGTAAATAAATAGCATTAATATTAATATTATTTGTAATTGTAACATTTACTACATTGCCTTATTAGTCAAGTTAATATTGCCTTGCTATGTATGTCTTATGAATATTTTTTGTGAGCACATCAAATAGCAACCTACAATTTTAAAAGCAAGTATCTACACTACAGTTTACTTCCTACAATCCAACCAACTACCAAGGTCATAATCGCTGCCGACAGCTTATTCTATTCACTAAAAAAACTAACTGCTTAGTGAAATAAAACATACATCAGATGTCTGCTATTAAATTCGCAGTAGATTTTCTAATTTATTGGCTCTTTTCGAAGATTTTTTTTTAAAATAAAAACAAAAAGTACTGTATTCAAAAGTTACGCGCGTCTCACTACGAAAATAAATACAAAAGTTAAAGGTTATATTGTTCACAAACTAACGAGTCTAAAAGTATTATTTCATAACCAAATCTAATATATTTTTAACAATGACATTCAATAATATTTATAGATTTCCAACTTACCGAAAAGATTTACTGTACAAGTTGTATTGTTGCCTCTATCGAGAACGACAACACTCGTCGCTGCCATTTTCCAATTGACAGCGAAGCCAACTGACATGAGCTATGATCAGAGTTGCCATCATTCCAATCGAAATATTCTAAAAAAATTAGTACGATATAAAATAAGTACCTACTATAGAATTTAGTTTAATCAGTGCACTGGAAAGTGATAAATATAACTGGTCAAATCCAGGTCAAAAATGCTCATATAAACATGAACACAAGATTTTTATATATCATAAATGCAAAAACAATAAAGGAATAAATAAGCGCAATGTGCTATGGGTAAATAAAACGAGGGCCTTATTATGAGGCCGTGCGTAAAAGCCGTGCCCTCGTATGTGGAGGCAAGGGTAAATCGGGCATTAATAACGGTGAATTATTTATAACACTAGTTTAATGTAATGTAAAATTTACCTTTATCATAATTAACATTATAAAATCTTATTGTAAACTTAATATGCCTGTCTATTCGCATTGTAAACTCAATATAAACAAAATTTCGAAAAGAATCGAAAATAACCCATTTTGGTAATAAAATAAAATGGTTACTACCGTATTGTAAAACGATACTTTTCTTGTAACGCAGCAATAATTACTTACGAATGTAAAATCAAATTAATGTATTAAGTTCAACACCTCTTAATAATGCAATATATTATAAAAGTATAAGGGATCTATGCCTAATTCATGCAATTCCTAGTAGAAATGAAATTTTCTCATTAAGTAACTATTATTTATAACATGTAACACTTATGAAAAGATGCATTCAAACAATCAATTTACCATAAAATTAAGAATTTGATACAATAAATATTTATACATTACCTTTAAAGTAATTTTATAATAAAAGTTCTGTTTCAATATTATTCAAAACATTTATTAACATATCATAGCCCATTATTTATTAATATAATTTTCCAGAACGCACCAGTAATGAACCAATCAAAAACGGCCAACGCTGTGCCGGCAAGTGTCATTTGGCGACATCATACGTGTATTTTTCCGGTCCTTGTCCTTGTAAGAATTCTCTCTCAGGTTCAATTTGTCGGCGAGGAATTACGCACGTTCCAGTGAGAAGGGTCTGCCGATCTCTCTAAAAATGCTTAGTTCACTTAAAATAGTTCTTCTTTTGGGCGTAATTTACTTATGTAAAGCTGCAGAAGAAGATGTTTTAGAACTTACAGATTCAGACTTTTCGACTGTTCTAGCCCAACATGATACAGCCCTGGTCATGTTTTACGCACCCTGGTAAGTCATTGTCATCTTCAAACAACGTTTTTTGAATGAACAAGTAGTACCGGTGTTATTAAATAATTTTTAATGTATAGGTGCGGTCATTGTAAAAGACTGAAGCCGGAATACGCTGTTGCGGCCGGTGCGCTAAAGAGCGATGACCCTCCAGTGGCCCTTGTCAAAGTGGACTGCACAGAGGGAGGCAAGAGTACTTGTGAAAAGTTCTCTGTATCTGGTTATCCAACTTTAAAAATCTTCAGAAAAGGAGAAGTATCTCAGGAGTATAATGGCCCCAGGGAGTCTAGTGAGTACCACTATATTGTTGGCAGTTTAATAAAGAAAATTTTCTTAACATAAGACAATTCATTTACTATTGTACTAAAATGCTGGTAAAAGTAGTGGTAAAAGATGAAAGTTTAATTAAAATTGAATTATTAAAAAAATATTTTTTATATGCATATTATTCTATGATGTTTTACTTAGCATTCTAAATGGAAATATTGATTGAACTACTTACACTATATATTGTGCATGATGTAACCATGAATATATTCTATTCATTTTAGATGGTATTGTCAAGTACATGAGAGCACAAGTTGGCCCTAGCTCAAAGGACCTTCTTACCTTGGCTGACTACCAAGCTTACCTTGCTAAAGATGAGGTAGTTGTCATTGGTTTCTTTGAAAAGGAAACTGACCTCAAAGGAGAATTCCTCAAGTCTGCTGATAAACTGCGGGAAGAGGTTGTGTTTGGCCACTCATCTGCTAAAGATGTGCTTGAAAAGAGTGGATACAAGTAAGTTTGAAAGTTAATATTTCATTTAGTAAAAATATTATAAGTATTTATTTCAGATGAATGGGAGGGGAGAATAACTGGTAACATTCATCCTTCCCCCCCACACATCCTAGTTATTCCATTATTTAAGTCCTCGATTTTATATACCTACTATTTATATTGTAAATATACACATTTAATAGGAAAAGTACTACTTATTATAATTAATTCACATAGCACATTTGCCAAGCAATCTAAAGTAGGTATGACAGCCATAATGTAATACAATAAATGTATTTATACAGGTGGTTTTCATTGCTGAATAATAAATATATTGAAAAGGAGATTAATTGGATGTTATAGTCATCATCTTGTTTAATCTCAATTTTAATAAAGAAAATTTTTATAATTTATTTAAGTAACATGTTTTTTTGTATAAAAATAGGCAAGGGAAATATAACTTTTTAAATTTATAATCAGTGACATTTATTTGACAAAATATTGTATAAATAGTTTAAAATCCTATTCTGATTGATTTCTTCTTATTTATCATGGGGTCATGGTGCACTTCACTCAAAGGGATCTTTTGTATCTTCTCAGCTTTTTACTGTTCCTATGTGTTGAATGTAACTGCCACATGCCTTATTATATACCTGAATTAGTTTTGGATAACCTAATTACAAGACTCATTCTGGTCCTTGTCAGGGCATCATATTGATATGATAGATGTTTCATTGATTCCTGGCCTTTACCGCTTTATCTACAAAGCTGTGTTAGGGAGATTCCATTAACATGGTTATATCATTTTACATTGATATATATAATTTTACATCATATTTTGTAACAACTAACTGATAAGGTATTACCAACTAGTAATCAGTTTCTATATAAGTAACTTTATAGTTAACATTTCATTATCTTGATGTAGGGCCAGGATTATTCCCGGAGCACGTTGACCCTATGGAATGTTATGGGCAATCGTAACTATTCAAAATCTGTAGTTCACACCCATTATATGTTAGAAAGTCATCTGTGATTGCATATATTAATTTATAACGAATTGATCATACTGTTAATAAACTTGTTTTACCTACTTTCCTAATAAAAAATTTCAAGAAAAACTACAAGTATGATGAAAAATTATCTGTTTTGCTAGTGTGCATTCCTTAAGAACCTTAAAATATTGTCTTACTTACTTATCATTTGAATTCAAATTAATATATTTTTATTGCAATTACTGTTTTATTGTCAAAAGGGACAATGTAGTGCTGTACCGGCCTAAACGTCTGCACAACAAGTTCGAAGACGCGTTCGTCGTCTACAAGGGTGAACCACAAACGTATTCACTGAAGGCTTTCATCAAGGAGAACTAGTGAGTCATGAAACTATAATAATTATTTACAACAAAACATTTGAAAGAAATTGTGTCTGTTTCTCTATGCTTGTTGCAATAAATTTCTTTTTGTGCAGAAAATGTTCGTGTATTTTTCACTTTTGATTATTTTCGTTATATGATTTGATTTAGAATTAATTTGCACTACATATGAAAAACCATTTTGTTCATTTCGACGACCCGCCATTTAGTGATCGCCTTAGTCGTTAATGTATACCGTTTAAATATTATAACAATAAATACCGAAACAATTTTTTAACTTGTCCTGTAAGTCCAATTTAAGTTCTCATATTCGCAAGGACAATACATTACAATTACTTTTTCCAAACTTCAGGAATAATAAAAAAATTATATCTTCATTAAACTCGCTGGCAGAGCCGTCCGCGCCCAAAATTCTTCATGGTTGGTTTCGATGGATCAATTAAAATTTACTATTCCGAGCTGATTTGTGCTTGGAAAGTGTCGTCAAAACGACTGTCAAGGTCGTTACAGCAATCGCCATTAATCACTAAACTGCATTGGGCAGGGTGAGATATTGTACTGTAGGTGTGATATTGAACAAACTACTTGTGTATTTCTCTTATGTAGGATGGGTGTGAACATTTACATAAAATCTGTTGACAATATGTTTGTATCAATATTAAATGATTATTCACTCTATTAGCCATGGCCTTGTCGGCGTGCGCCAGAAGGACAACATCCAAGACTTCAGCAACCCTCTAGTTGTTGCCTACTATGATGTCGACTATATCAAGAACCCTAAGGGAACCAACTATTGGAGAAACCGTGTCCTTAAGGTAACTTGCCTGGAATTTAAATTAATACTTTTCTAAACTTGCAATGCTTGTGTCTTAACGTATAATTATATACGTACACGTGTTATAGTAGCTATTCGTGTTCTATTATTCGAACTGTGGGTTAGTGCTTAGTAGATATTTTGAAAATCAAAATATCGACTTTATGTTCCTTCATTGATTTTTTTTTTGTCTGCGTTATATCAGATTGGATGTATGGCTTGATAGATAATCAAATATAAGACAGTCTTCTGTCAAAATATAGATTATAATAGTAAGGCTGATAATGATTAAAATATGCGTTTAGAAATTAAAAGTCAATTAACATTTTAAAAGGGGCAACGAGAAGTTAATTAAGCCTAAAATGTATCGGATGCTTTCGTGTTGTGATATTTATTGTCCAAAGACTGACAATTTCGAAGTTTTCCAAACCATTACCACCCGAAATTAAGATCATTATTACCCAACAACGAAACGTTACAGGTAGCCAAGCAGGTGTCTGAAGTAAACTTCGCCGTCAGCGACAAGGATGACTTCACTCATGAGCTGAATGAGTTCGGCATTGACTTCGCTAAGGGTGACAAGCCTGTAGTAGCTGGCCGTGACGTTGACGGGAACAAATTCGTCATGACTTCTGAATTCAGGTAAATACTCTAAAAAAAAACTGATACATTAACAAGATCTTGTTTCAAGTATTCCTTTGAATATTTAACATTGTTGTATATGAGTAAGTATACATACATACTTTCTCCATCCATCCATCCATCCATTCCATCAATCATACTACTGCTTCATACCTTCTAAAAACCAAAATAGTGCAAGTGACCTAGTTATTTAGCTACTAAATGAATGAATGACATTTATGTTAGTGCTAGACCCATCTGAAAAATGAAAATTGTTTACTCAAAACGTCTATACAACCATTTATTTCATATACTTATATATTTTTTATAAACAGTATTATAATTTTTACATTTTAGTTGTTCCTCATATAAAAGTAGTTTTATTTTAGCATATAAATTCTTGCATTGGCTAATATCGGTGAGCTTATGACCTAATTTGAATTAGTAGATTTTGAACCATCAGCTTTCAATAATTAAATAATCCCGTGTTATCTGCAATTTGCTTTTGTAATGATTATTCCTCCGGTTTCGAGCTGTTTATCGAATTAAAAGACGATAAGCTACGTTTTTGTACAGTTAATAATTACGAAAATATTGTAGATTTACGCCAATTTCCATAATTATGTTTACGTGTCCGATTGCTTAAGTAACTTTTATGTGACTTTCCAAAATGAAAAGAACATGCCTGATTGCTTTTTTAAGAACACATATTGTTCACCACTCATGGTTGAACTCTTTTATACTTTCTAATATGAAATTTAATAAATTTATTTCTTGTCATACGTAACAACAACGAAGTTATATAAACTCCGTTTAAGATAGTAGATATGTATGAAAAGTGGTCAAACTGCTGAAAACATTTTACGCGCCTTTTATAATATCCGATTTGTATTCATGGTGTTTCGTATTCAACTTGACAACATTAAAAAGTGTTACTTTTTTTATTATTTATTTAATCTTCATTGCACAAAAACACAATCGGCGGACTTAATGCTTAAGGCATCAAAATAGTTGTCCAAGAGATTCCGTGACTACTTTTTTATTTGTCGCACGTTGGTGGAAGTGGCTAGAGCGGTATGACGCATACTTCTCTAGCTGTCTTCATATCTGGACTCCTACTGTTTACCATGAGCGGTGTTCATTTCTTGCTCAGCATTCTGTAAGTTATAAATATCTTACAGTATTGAAAATCTCCTGGCGTTCACCAAGGATCTATTAGACGGCAAATTGGAACCGTTCATAAAGTCGGAGCCTGTTCCCGAGAGTAATGAAGGTCCAGTGAAGGTGGCTGTTGGCAAGAACTTCAAGGAACTAGTGACTGACAGCGACAGGGACGCTCTCGTTGAGTTCTATGCGCCCTGGTGCGGACACTGTCAGAAGCTGACCCCGGTGTGGGAAGAGCTCGGTGAAAAGGTACATTTAAGATTAAATCTTAAAAAAAAATAAAAATATATTTTCCTACATAAAATTATTTACGTATTTAAAATTAATTACAAAGAAGCTACGACTTTTCCCATCTTAATACGTCTACAGGCAATAAATCATCGCGTGCCGAGACTCCAGCACTTGTATCACCATTATGTCATATGAATTCAAATCTCATAAAATTACCTGAGAAAAGTGACATTTCGATGTAGACAAAATCTTATACAGTTCGTTCACATTTATTCATATAATATACCACCTACAAATCAAGTTCTAATGACACCATTATGAATCTTAAAGCACTGTAATACGAAGTAATCTTTCAATAGACATTGTAATTGCTATGCTGTACAGGTTAAACAAAAATTAAATAATTGATGACCATAAACTTTTCAGTAAATCAAGTTTAGACATCGAGTTATTAATTACTGATTCCTTGTCATAGCAAATTTTCAATAAAAAAAGCTATCGTAATCACAACATTACAATTTTGATGTTATTTTCATAAGAAGCTATCAAACATAAAATCAATTTATGAACTATATTATTTATATGTGTATTGATATGAGTTACTTGTGGCAACAGCTCAAGGACGAAGATGTCGACGTGATCAAGATGGACGCCACCGCAAACGACTGGCCCAAATCGCAGTTTGAGGTGTCTGGTTTCCCCACCATCTACTGGAAGCCTAGAGACGCCAACAAGAAACCAGTCAGATATAACGTAAGTGTATTTAAATTAGTGTTAAGGTGATGATAAGTAATTTGACTTTTCTTACCGTTCATGAAGCAGCCATGCAGGTATCAGAAAGAAGTTAATAATTGAGTCCATTTCAATAAAAAGTTTTATGATTTTGATTGTGACTACAAAAATAATCTGTCATTTTGTTCTGGGACTGGATGCACAAAGTTGAAATTTAGGTTTTACATGATTATTTCATTGATAAATTTTGAATCAAAACCTTTGCAAAGTTTATTTCTTTTGTTAGATTACGTAATTATGTAGTATAGAACTTTATAAAAATAAAATAAAATAATTATATTTAGAGAATGAGATGCACTGTACTTAAATCAAGTGTAAATTGGGTCAGATTCTGGAGTAGTAGTATTAAAGTAAGTCCATTGAATCTCGCTTTGTTAGTATGATAATAAAAAGGACAGCATGTCACGTGTCATTTCGAAAGGTATATTCATTTTAGACCTTAATAAACGTCCTAAATGCCGATTTTAGGAATTGCCTCTGCATGCCTTTCAACATAGTCTATGGTTCATTTAGAACTGTCTTAATTTAGTTTATTGGGCAATTTTAATTCTTGCGTTCAGTTTTCTTAAACATAATAAGAAAGTGAGATATACTTAAATAAAATTTTAGCGTGAGCGAAAGAGACTGCCATTAGGCAGTGCCTTTCGCCGATTACCTAATAGGAACAGTGTGTAATTTTGTGATAAAACACTATGTAACAATACAAAGGCCCAGTCTGTTCTTCAGAACTAAGCAAAGTTGAAAAATTTAGAAGATTTTCAGAATTGGGACCAATATTGGACTTAAAAAAATATTTTTATTGATGAATATTATATATTATACATTCAACAGGGCGGTCGCACTCTCGAAGACTTCCTGAAATACGTAGCAGAGCACGCGACCGACGAGCTCAGCAACTGGGACAGAAAAGGCAATGAAAAGAAGACAGAGTTGTAAACTAAGTTGTGATGTAAAACTTTCCATATGAAAGATCTGTGAGTGAATGATGTGTGTGTATGAGCTGTGTGCCTGCCTAACGTAACACTGAATGTGAAAACTAGGTACATTGTAAAACGCCATTACGTCATCACCAACAGTTACCAAGTTTCCATATATCAGTTTATACTTAGTTTATTAGGGTCTAAATACGGTAATTTTGAATGCATTTATATAATATCAGTGGTCTAATGAATAAACTAGGTTGTATTTATAATACTTTGTAGTTTTAATTTCTACTCTTCTGATACAACAGATGAATCAAACAGAAAGACTATAGACTACTAGACTGTTAGTGAATTAAATTACGTATAATAATCCACAAAACTTAGAGATATTGTTTTATTTTTTACACACATCTGTGGGCATAATCTATTTGCTGCCAGAGTGCATTATACATTATGTGCTACTAATAGTAATACAAATCTTCTGTGTTACTTAACTGACCAGTTAAGTTTACCCATTCAGGCATTCCAAATTCTAATAGACTATTACTCTATAAAAATATATGGCAAAAATGAGACAATTTTTTAAGAGCAATATATACTACCACCTTATGAATTGTTATTGTTAATTACCCTCATTTAATAAAATGGAATATTTTCTATAGAGAGCTTAACCTAGGCAATTTTGAAAATTCAACTTGCTCAGTTTTCGATGACCTAATTCCATTAGAATAGAGAAATCACATTACAATAAATAAGTACTTAAATATTTTATTTTATAAATTCTCTTCCTTCCATCTTTCTATCCAATTGATAATTGTGTCCAAATTTTTTTGTAATTGCTCCTGTGAATCATTTTGTAGTTCTTTCACTATTTCTGGTTTATATGAAGTTTGGGCTTCTTCCAGGAGAGTTTCAAATATTTCACACTGAATATTGTCTTCTAATTTTTTCCCAGTATAGCCCCTGAAAATAACATCAGATGTTTCTATTACCTTATTACTTATGAAAGAAACTCCATATAACAGTTCAAATAATTATAAATAAAATAATGCAAATCAGATGCTTATCAGTAGTTACTAACACTAATTATGTATTTTTTTATTATAACTATCAATGTCACTTCTGGCACATACTATAGGGACCTCATACTATAATACCTTGCCATAAGTCTGTCATACAGTGCTGTATTATTTGTTCTAATCACAAATACACCATCAAACCATCTTTCAGGGAAGAATTCACAGCCATGATAATCCACAATATTTCCACCTTTAGCCATCATGCCCTCCATTATATCTAGTAGCTGAAAGTGTTAAAAACTTTTATAATATCTTTCATTAAGCTGTAATAGGACTGATTCTGCATAACTTTTTTCAAAAATGTATTTATAATACAATAACAAGTACAGGTGGTAAATAATTGTATATTTACCTTTTCAAGGCATTAGGGAATAATATAAATAATTCATGAATAATTAATTTAAATTACATCATAACTATGTCAGTAAAAGTGTATTTAATAAAGGTTGTAAATAATAGTGTCTGGTTAGGCACTTGTAATTTTATCCTATTTTAATAGAAAATTTTAAAATAGACATCCTCAATCAATGAAATTTTATAACTATTGAAGATGAGCTCAGTGACAAGTTCTTAATTACTCAACTTGAGGATGCTTGTAATTCATACATTCATATTTTCACCCTTATCAGCCTCTCAGCATTCACAAACAACTTTTATTAGCCACTTTTATTGTGTCAGAACTTCAGACAAATTGCCAACCAGACGATATCACAATGCTGGCAATCATAAATATTGCATAGTGTTAAATGTTGCACTTGAGATTAGTAGTATAATACTTAAATAGTATACCTTATCTTCATTCAAAAATGGACACTGATACTCTGGATCAAATTCATCAAGACAGTTGTACTCTTCTGCAATTATTGATACTTCTCTCCATGAAAAATTTGTTCTCTCAGCCAATTTACGACAAATAGTTGATTTTCCTACTCCAGGAGTACCTGTTATAAATTACTCATTACTTCATGACTAGTTCATGTATAACAATACTGAATATATGACCAAATAGATGCAGGACACTATATTACATGTGGTATTGGGTCCTGGCAAGTGGATAAGGGGCGAATATCTTAATAAGATTAATATAAAAATAAATAAATGTTTAATTTAA
This sequence comes from Acentria ephemerella, assembly GCA_943193645.1. Classification (NCBI taxonomy): domain Eukaryota; kingdom Metazoa; phylum Arthropoda; class Insecta; order Lepidoptera; family Crambidae; genus Acentria; species Acentria ephemerella. The sequence goes on from OW971876.1 coordinate 12,229,159, forward strand.
AGTAAGTTAAATTAAGCTTTGAAATATATTAAAGCATGTAAGTTTATGCTGATGCAAAGATTTTAATATTAACATTAACCTACATGCCTCCATGCAGAGTAAAACGTTTAATTACCTGTTATTAATAAATTGGGTATTTGTCTTGGTCCACTGGCCATTGTTAATAATCTTAAAAGATAAAATTTATATAGAGATGTCCCAATATTAAAACCGACACTATCACACAAACAGTTACCTGTGAACAAAAATGATTGCAACTTAATAAAATATGAAAATAGTTACAAACTAGACTACTTAGCAGGTAGACACTACCACAGATTAAAAAGAGTATGACTACTACTATATTTTTTTTCCAATTATTTGGCCTGGTAACTAAGACTTTTAAGCCATATCTTCATTAATGTAGTTTTTTATTTATGGCTCCAGGATACAGAAAGAATGTAACCCTTTGCCCCAGGGAGTTTTTGGCGACTATTTTTTTAATGACTTACAAGAAAATATTTGGAAATGTAATGATTACGATGAAATGATAAGTAAATAAGAATGAAATCATAAAATGTTTCAGTACCTAACTGATCCTGCTAATACGCGCCAAAAACATTTATTCACAGTGTACAAAATCAAAATCAAAGATTTACTAGAAAAAATATAGGCAAAGGTTTACTAGAAACATTCTACCAGCGTCGCGTTACCTATGAATACACAATCATTAAAGAGAAGGGAAAGGATTTTTTTTCTTGAGATAAAAGAACAAAATTGTGGCCCTTTTGACTGTGTGGCGCTTATTTTACGTTGACAAAATTTCCAAGAGTCAAAGAGATAGGTTATAAAGGTAATTTCAAGTCAAAAAAATAAATACTCACATAAGATATAGCTGAACGGGTTTTATTTCTCCTTGCCTTCCTTTTTTAGGGAGCACTTAACGAAATATCCTTTTGCCATCTCTTATAAAAAAATTAATTGAACGAAAACACAAATACATTATTAAAATGAGGTTATGTGGAAATGTTATGTAAAATTATAAATTGCATTTAAATTTCTCTCCGAAGAAAAATCATTTTCGAAGCCTCGTAAATTTTTGGTAATGCGTATCTACCGGCCTCGTGGTATAACAAAGGGCCAAATTGTTTTAGTAACAGTTTTAGGCGTATTTGGAGGAGTTTATATCTGGAAACCTTTGTTACAAGATCATTTCGTGCAAGAAAAAGGCAATAAAAACTTTAAAGAAATACCTGTACCAACCTCATTAGAAAAAAAATGAACGTGTTAAGAAATTGGTATCATAGTGCCGGCCCGTTGGCGAAGACTATGGCCGCATTATCTATAACAACTGTGATACTTGTGGGTAATAGATTGGTATATGCACCATATACCAAGCGACAGAGGTATCGACAAGCTGAAGAGTGGGCTAATATGATTATAGAAGAAGAAGAAAACAATATGAACTCAGGTCCCTCTAATGGGTTATAATAATCATTTGGGTGTTTTGCAATACAATTCTTACAAGAATTAAAATAGTGTATGTAAAAATTAGGTTGTGAAATAAATTTTATGTTTTTTAATAAAAGCAATTTTATTTTTACTAGGTATTATTTTTTCTCTGGCTCGGACCTAGGATATACTTTGCTTTGGATAGTTTATTAACTGGGATAAACTACTTCGACCCTGTGTATAAATAAAAGTAAAATATGAATTTGTCAGATTGTTCTTAATAGAATAGATAATTATCATTTAAAATGGATAATCTATAAGATAATGGACAATTACATATTTTATATTTGACTTGAGAAGCCGTACCAGATTTTTAAAGGTAGATGAGGATCTAGGAGCAACAAGTTATATCCATGGAAATGTACCACGATCTTAAAATCTGAACTGAGGAGCCACCTCAATAGTTAGGGACACATTTTTGCTGAGCATATCTGTACAATAGAAGAGTTCTAAGAGTATATATGAAAAAAAAATAATACTAGGACAAGTAATTTTAAAGAACTGATTATTTTTGAAACAAAAAATCTTACTTGTTTATACTAAAAAAACAGAATCAGTGTTTTTTGCCAATCTCTGAGAAAACAATTTACAGGCATGTACTCCGTAAAGGAAAGAACCTTGTACAACTACTGTATATTTGAAAAGAATCCTGGAAAAGATATTGAACAAATTTATTTATGTAAACATTATGCACTTTAAAATTAAATCAGTAGGAATAAATAAAAAAAAAGGATAGATGTCACTGGAGGCTACCTTTATTCTATGAATTTACACTTTAGTTGCAGTCATAACAAAATATTTCAGATATATGTATAACCTTATATAAATTATAAAATAATGTTACATTATAAGCCTTGTAAAAAATATAGAAAAGGAATGAGTTCGTAGCCCTTCTTTCCTTCTAAACACCTTTCGGTGTATGAAGTATCGCAGTTGAATGAAAAACTGTGCTGTTAACAGCGCTAGCTACTTCTTGCCCTTGGTGGCTTTTTCTGCAGCTTTGGTGACTTTGCCACCTCCAGCTTCTTTGAAGTTGACGGCTTTAATCACACCAACAGCGACTGTTTGCCTCATGTCACGCACAGCGAAACGACCGAGGGGAGGGAATTCTTGGAAGGACTCGACACACAGAGGCTTGGAGGGAACCAGGTTAACAATGGCAGCATCACCAGACTTGATAGATTTAGGGTTATCTTCAGTGGATTTACCAGTACGACGGTCAACCTTCTCTTTAATTTCAGCAAACTTGCAGGCAATGTGGGCTGTGTGGCAATCCAATACAGGCGTGTATCCATTTGAAATCTGGCCAGGGTGATTAAGCACAATAACCTGTGCAGTGAAGTCTGCAGCACCCTTAGGTGGGTTGTTCTTAGAGTCACCAGCAACATATCCACGACGCAACTCCTTGACAGAAACGTTCTTAACGTTGAAACCAACATTGTCACCGGGTACAGCCTCCTGAAGAGCTTCGTGATGCATCTCCACAGACTTAACTTCAGTGGTGATGTTAGCAGGAGCAAACACAACAATGGTGCCAGGCTTGAGAACACCAGTCTCAACTCTGCCTACAGGCACCGTTCCAATGCCGCCAATTTTGTAGACATCTTGAAGGGGAAGGCGAAGGGCCTTGTCTGTGGGGCGAGCGGGAGGTAGGATGGCGTCAAGAGCCTCAATGAGACACTTACCTTCGGCTTTGCCTTCTTTGCGCTCTACAGCCCATCCCTTGAACCAAGGCATTTTGGTGGATGGCTCCAACATGTTGTCTCCGTGCCAGCCAGAAATGGGTACGAAAGCGACAGCAGCTGGGTTGTAACCAATCTTTTTGATGTAGGAAGATACTTCTTTTTTAATTTCTTCAAAACGGGATTCGCTGTATGGTGGCTCAGTGGAGTCCATTTTGTTGACACCTACAATCAGCTGCTTGACACCAAGTGTGAAAGCTAGAAGAGCGTGCTCACGGGTCTGTCCGTTTTTGGAGATACCAGCTTCGAACTCACCAGTACCGGCGGCAACGATAAGCACAGCACAATCGGCCTGAGAGGTTCCAGTAATCATGTTCTTGATGAAATCTCTGTGTCCAGGAGCATCAATGATGGTGACATAGTACTTAGCGGTCTCAAACTTCCAAAGAGCAATATCAATTGTAATACCACGTTCACGCTCAGCCTTAAGTTTGTCCAACACCCAAGCATATTTGAAGGAACCTTTGCCCATTTCTTGGGCCTCCTTCTCGAACTTCTCGATGGTACGTTTGTCGATACCACCGCATTTGTAGATCAAATGTCCGGTAGTGGTGGACTTGCCGGAGTCGACGTGTCCGATAACGACAATGTTAATGTGAATCTTTTCCTTGCCCATTTTTGGTTAGTCTGAAACAAACAAAATATTTTTCAATAATATTGTTAGGATATTTTAACGGTTTACAGGAACCTCGCAATGGTGAAAACCGGCACCAACAAGGTTGCAGCCTCATGTACTAATGGCCGGCAATATGGCGGCCGCATGGCCGCCTCGCCCTATCTTGACATTTTACTATAGATGTCAGCCATTACATCAAGAATGAAAAGTAAGTTAGCAAGTATTATAGAACCATCAAACAAATAATTATTTTCATATAAAAAAAAGAAAGTTACACAAAAATTAAAAAGGGCAAAACAAAAGAACATCAACCACGTGGTGGTGACGAGCCGGGTCGTGGTTAAGTGTGTGACGCGTATGCACATCAATTTCTGATGTGAATTATAAATTGCACTTTTAACACATAGAGACACGTGATTAATTGAAATATTGTTACAGTTCATAGCTCGATATTATCCGAAATGATAATTATAAAGCCACACTAAAATCTGGCGAAATAATAAGTATTTAAGTTACAATAGGTGAATTTTTAATGATTTTGATGAACTGAATACTAACACAATAAAATATATGTTTAGTTCGAATAAGAAATCACTTTTTCACTGCACTTCTTCTGACACTCACCACGGATTACAATCAGCGTGTAATATCCGAGAAAGACTCCAACAGAATGGACGAGAAATGGTTTTTCTTTCAGCTGGAAGAGTGTAAGCACTTCCGGTGAGGAGTGTGGCAGTCTAATATTTTTTAATCCCCTTTTATCCAATTAAATATCTATATAATTATAATAATGTATATAAATCATTGTGGTATGGATTACTTTTTTCATCTAACACTGCATCATATTAACTTCAGGAATATCTAATATCGGAGCTACATATTGGCACAAGTGGCGTGGCGAGAATCGAAATATTCTCTCAATTCGTTATTCTGGCGCTCACATTGGGTGCGGCTTTTAAGACGATAGTCCAACGACAAGAATGAAATGCTGGTTTATACATTAAATTATCAGCAGCGCTCGTGTGCTTAGCATGTATCAAATTCTAGTAGAGTAATGCACGAGATAAGTGTTTATTGTTCCTGTCTTATCAACATCTGGGTTCTGACGAAGTAACTCACTAGGCCAACCACAGGAAGCGGGGTTTGTACCGAGACCTTGGACAAGACGTGGCGGCATGTGTAATACGTGTGCAGTAGCCACCTATGCACGTGGCTTTACTAGCGCTTTCCCTCCCTCAGAATTCCCTGCCCACAGCTGAATATGGGTGGCCCCCAAACTGATCGATTTTGCGCTTCCCGCATCTAGTGGCTCTCTGTCACCGTTTCCATTTTAACAGTCCACCGTTTGTGGAAGGCCTACCAACGAAAGAAGCGATATTTGTATATGAATTATAGTCACCATATTGTGAAACTAAACAGTGTGTATTCATTGACATTATGACGTACGGTCTTTTTAAAGATATCAACTGCTAGCTGAACAGCTGAACGTCAATCTATCAATATTATGTAAATATATGTATCTCGCAGTCTTCTGTCTCATTCACTCACTTTCTATGATGATATTATGAGATTTAACAAAAATAATGTATTGGTTTTTTGTACAAATATTTGTCTTAAGAATAACTAACACAAAAGGAATCATCCAATTCGTTTAGAAGTTGTGCGCATATATACATTTCAACGATAAATTTATATTTATAAAGATGGATTGAAAAGGTAAATATTAACAAAACAAAAAAATATATCCAGTACGAGTCATTGTTAAACAATAATCTATTTTCTGTTAAGGCTGGTTACGGCTCTTATCGTAGTAAGTTCTTATATCCCGTTTAAGAGACTATGTCTACTCAAACAATATTCTTATAAATGAGCAGTTTGGCTTCCGTGCCAACCACTCGTGTACCCACCAAGTGCACCGCTTAACGGAGCACATCCTCAAGGGCCTTCGCCCTGCAAATTCCATCCGATCCACAGGCACGGGAGCGCTTTTCTTCGACGTGGCAAAGGCGTTTGACAAAGTGTGGCACAATGGCTTAATCTATAAGCTCTACCATCTCGGGGTACCAGACAGTCTCATTCACATCATACGAGACTTCTTGTCGGACCGTACCTTCCGCTACCGAGTATGGCTACCGGGTGCCCCTGGTACATGCGCAATGTCGACCTTCACAAGGATTTCGACCTTCCTACCATTACCCAAGTCATTAAAGACGCCTCCAGGCGTTACTTTGATAAAGCACCCCACCATTCCAATCCGCTCATTGTAAGAGCATCCAACTACTCTCCTGACCCTAACGCCCCGACCCGCTTACGCAGACCAAGGAATGTCCTTCATGATCCGGACGATCCAATTACGAGTGCAAACGCGCTCCTGCACACACACACATCACGCACTAGGTACACTTTTCCTATACACCGCACCCGTCGTACAAGGGTGCGAAGACCCGGTCTACATTCGTCGCGCTATACCAGGTACAGATACGTACCTGGGCGCTTCTCTCCTCCACGATACGACTCACCTGAGCCGAGGTCCGAGCCTTTAGAGGCGCCCTCAGGTTTGTCGCTCCCTCATGGCTCGAGTGCCCTGGAGAATCTAAGAGACAGCGGGACACCTCCCCCAGAGGTGATGCCTGTCGATTAGAACTCCTCTAGAGGCGAATCGCCCCTTAAGGCTTGAGGACTCTCCAAGGTTCTCGCCTCCTTAAAACCCCGGTAACGCTGTAAAGGCCATCTGCGGCCAACAGTATTAGTCAGTCCAAAAAAAAAAAAAAATCGTAGTAAGTGAAGTGAAAACTAAATGGGCTCTTGCAAACTTAAACGAAGCAGGTTAATAACTTTACAATGTAGTGTTAGGTCTTTGCAATGTGTCTATAAGAGTATATGGGTAAATTTTAAAATTAAGTAGGTAAAATTTAAAAAAAAAAAAATTTTGGTACGTATAAATAAAATTAAATGTCAATCTTATGCCATCCATTATTAAACCTAATGGAGGTTTGCGCAAGAACTTCGGCAAGATTTTTCTCTCACACATCAATCAATAATATCAATTCACACGCTGTTCTGTAAATTCCCCATTTCATAAAATATATTTTTTTACTGGTTACACTTTATAGGAAATGCGTCACAGACATTTTTTTTTCGTTCAAAAGTATGGATATATATTTTAAACGGTTAATTCAAGTTAATGAATAGTTGATAATTTAACTCTTCTTGATGAAACACTTGGTTTAATATTAAAAAGTGAATTTTAATTCACATTAAATATATTAAATCATATACTTATTTAGCCTTTAACCATAGACATTATGCTGTGGTATAACAATGTGTATAATTACTTAACCTTGATTTTTCTACGTTAGATGATGCAATTGGTTTATTGTCATTATTATTATTGAAATTCAATGTATAGTTATTTTTTATTTGAAAATTATTATTCATTTGAAAATTTTATTTCTTTCTACTAAAACATATTCTATTGTAGAACGAATATGTCATACGGCTGTGCTTTCCCCCCACCACACCCGAAAATTAAATTCTATTGAAAACAAATGAAATTTTTGGTTAAACTTAGAATAAAACAGGTGTTAATGATGGTCTTGAAACCGTTATTGAATAATTAACTTTTAAAGCTAAATCTTTGTGCAACGCATTTAAGAAACCACCGTGATGTTTAGAAGCCGTGGGGACATTGTTTATAAATGCACAGTTCGACTTTTAGAAGATACAGAAATTTTAGAATGTGAATTCCATGTAAGTATTCTAAATTTAGAGTTATGCAGATTTCAAAGACTGAAACTGAATAAGTTATAATTTGCAGCCAAGTTACAAGGGGAAATATTTGTTAGAGTATGTTTGTCAGCAACTGAATCTTACGGAAACAGACTACTTTGGATTGCGATATGTAGACGCCGGAGGCCAGCGAGTAAGTTTAACAATAATTTGTGTTGACAATTATAATAACAAAAACGGTTCTAATTTTTGTCAAAAATCTGTTAAAAAAACTGAATAAAAATAACTTTTAATGAAATGCTTATAGTGTAAGTGAACTTTAATGTTAATGCACCACATATTTTTTTGATGTTGCATCACATTTGTTGAATTTGGGTAGTTTAGAAATAGTTACAAATGTAATGTGAATTACCTACAGTGCATATTAAAATTCTCATTTTGGAACAATTTGTTTTTCAGCATTGGCTACATATGGCTAAGTTAATTTTGAAACAAGTCAAAGGTATGTATAAATACTGAGTGTTTATCATGATTATAGAGAATAATTTATATACCATAAATTATTCTATTACTGGTTTTTAGAAAAAAAAGTAACTTTCAACATTTTTGGCCCTGGATGGGTCAATCTTAATTTGTGATCACAAGCTCAGTGCTTCACATGGTGCTGGTCTCTGTTATTATAATAACTGCTTACAAATTATGGCCCAAATTTCTAATGTAGGAAGGCCTGTTTATTACATTATGTGCATAACACAAAAAAATATTCTTTTATTTGTATAATATTCAAATATGCAACTATATGTACAACATATATTTGGATATTATATTAAAGAATAATTTGTTTATTTTATGCACATATAATGATGTTATGTGATTGCTACATCACCACAAGACAAAATTGTTGTATTGTACTAATATTATAATAAAACTAGTTAATATTTACTATAAATACTAAAAGGAATGTACATTTTGTTTTTGCTACATTTTCAATGTCATTCTAAGTTTTTTTATCAGATGTCATACTAGCACACATGTAAATAGGGTTTCTAAAGAAATAGGTATTAATGTCTTGTATTTTTAATCTAATATAAACATATTGTATCATTAATTTCACTTTATATGTACTTTGATTTGTGCTGCTCCCAGAAATCAGCCATACCAAAAAGCCAAATAACAATTCATGTGATGCCTACATTAAATTTTATCTCGTATTTACTCTAATTTCTATCATTGTTATTATGCTTACATGTGTGTAGTTATATACTTTTCAATTTTTTAACATAATCTATATTGTTTGCAGATGCATCACCAATATTATTCAGCTTTAGAGTGAAGTTTTATCCACCAAATCCACTGCTTCTCAAGGAGGATGCGACTAGGTTTCAGATTTACTTGCAACTAAAGAGGGACTTGTTGCATGGCAGACTTTATTGTACAGCTAATGAGGCTGCCATGCTCGGAGCACTAATTATACAAAGTAAGTGCATACTTAATTAGAAAAAAAGGTAGGATATTATCATAAAAACAATTAAGTGATTACTTACTCTTGCTGATATGAATTATAACCATGCCAATAATTATTTCAGTTCCTGGTCTATATTTTACAATTAATCATTATTATATTTCTCACACTCAAACCTATTATCAAACTGTTTACATTGAAACCTAGTAAAGTAATTTTTCTCTAAATTGATCATCATGTATACCATATTATATTGACCCTCAGAGGAGAGTTCTGCCTCTAAGTATTCATCTAAGATGTGATCATTCATGACATTTCCATAGTATTGTAGTACTTATTTGGCATTTGTGGTTCATTTCATTTTCAAACACCAATTTCTACTTGGCAGGTACCCTTATATTCATAGTTACTATAAAAAAATCTGTTTTTCAGTTGAACTTGGCGATTATGATCCAAGTATACATGTTGGGAACTATGTCACTGAAATGAGGTTATTACTGAGACAGACAGATACTATAGAGGCACGGATACAGGTTGGTCCAAATGTACTAATTGTATGTCTCTGGTGAATAGTCTTTAGACTTTGAAATGACAAGAACTTCTCAGTAGTCTGTAAAAGTAAATAACGGTACTGGTGATGATTGTGCTGGCATTCATTAAGACTAGCATTAGGTTATCTTCCCCTCTTTTATTTTATTTAAATAATAAAACGATAGAATGAGTTTTAGAATGTTAAGTTGAGACTTTGAAAATCCATACACCTTTAATATATTTTAAGTGATCTGTCCTTTTCCGCTCAGGTTTTAATGAAAGAATAGCTCAAATTAAATTTAGATCATGTATAACAGAAACAGGGCCACTCTACTATCAAAATAAGGGATAACTATAATAAGCAGGAATAGTATAGTTTTGTTGTATAATTTCACTATGTATGCCAAAGTCAACAAAAATTAATGCTAACATTTAATGCCCACATTTATAATATGATTGATATAATATGATGACTGATATTAAATACAAATTTTTTCAAGTTTTGTTCAGTAGATTTTATACATTTGTCTACATCCCCAATATTCAATTTGGGAATTTATTTGCAACTTTAGTTACATAGGAATGGTTCTAGTTCAGTGATCTGTACTGAACCTTTAATTTTGAGAATTATTAACTAGTCCTATATTACTTTTTAAAGATGTGTTTATTGTTTTCAAGCAATAGCCTGTGTCACTAAAGTGAGTTAGTTTCACATTTATAACGTCACAAAATTGCGAGCAATACACCATGTTCTTCATTTGACAGCATTGTATTACGTGTTTTACTTTAATCTGATATAACAAGTATTATATGTGAAGCATTCAAACTGACACGTTGCAGGAGCTACACAGAGAGCCTATCGAACTGACGCCCGGAGGTGGTGGTGGAGTCAAGGGTATGAGCACGCAGGAGGCGGAGAGGACGTTCCTCAAGATAGCCTGCCAACTGGACACCTACGGTGTTGACCCACACCCAGTCAAGGTAGGTCTCTACACATGATTAATATACCTTAAGATCATAATGAAAGGACAGCTCCTAAATTTCTCAAATTAATCTCCAATCTGCAGCAAAACACCGCTAGTACCCGTGAAGTAAAATTTAAGTAATAATGGCTGTACCCTCCTAAAAAGAGATGAAATGAGTTTTAAACTCATTTTAAGTGATACTTGTAGTGATATTCCTTCATGCTTAAACTAGCTTAAGCATGAAGCAATATCGATAAGTTTATGTAAACTTATCTATATTTTCCCATTTCATCTTTAAATAATGTTTTTAATGAGTATATAACGATAATGTTCTTTATGTAATATAAGATATATATATTTTTTAGATATTTAGAAATATTTCGTCAGTTTTCTGTATGTACTATAAAAACTACTGCATTTGTAGGTTTCGATTTTCGGAGTAAGTACTCTATTCTATTAAGTATAAATCTTTTTACTTTTTAAGCATAAGTAAAATAATATGTTATATAGTAGTTATAAATTTATATATAATTCTTTATACATTCGATAGTCACCCTGCAAATTTTGATTTGTCATTGATTCCAGCCAACCAACAATCTCTTGCTAAATATCTTTAGCCCTTTGTATGTTTTTCTAGTTTAGTTTACTTTTGTATTTTATTTTTACAATAAAGGATATAATAAATTGTCAAAACCAAGGTCTAAGCTATAGTTTACAGATATGTTATAAAGCCATATGTATACAATGATTTTAACTCAGTTCAGGAACTGATTTAAAAACTTTAATCTGGATAAATTTATAAACCTTTGGGTAGATGACCTGTATATAATTTCCGTAGGACCATAGAGGAAATCAACTGTACCTAGGCATCAACCATAGCGGGATCCTGACCTTCCAAGGCAGTAGGAAAACGCACCATTTTAAATGGTCTGAAGTGCACAAAATTAATTTTGAAGGACGCATGTTTATAGTTCATCTAAACTATCCAGAGGTAACATATTACACAGTTTATAATAATTTTAAAATAAGTAATTGAGTGTACATTAATCATTATACAAAAAAATAAATATTAAATATGAATGATTGAGTGCCTAGCATTGTATATTTAATATTTAAGAATTATTTAATGAATTAACTATCAAGATTTTAAATTATTACAATGTCGTATTTTTCATTTGACCTTATTTATAAAATTTAGTAAATGCTTTCAAAATATGTCTATATTATTGTAGAGTACTAAAGCACAAAAGATCCCATTGGGAATAATCCTGGGCCTATATCAAGGTCTTCAAATTAGTTGTAATCCATAAATTTTCGGAATGGCACCTTTATTTATATTGTCATATGGGTGGGCGAAAATCAGGTCGTGACTATTTTCAAATAATTAATTCACTAAATTATAACTTCCAGAAGAAACATACAGTTGGATTCAAATGTCCGAGTGGAGCATCCTGTAGACATGTTTGGTGTTGCGCTATAGAGCAAATGTTATTCTTTACGTAAGTATATTAAATTATTACCACAATAGCAAGCAATTTAGGCCCTGTTCAGACACGGATTTTATTGGGATTTTTTCTAAAATATGAGCTATAATTTATTAGTTCATATAATGCTCTTGAAATATCAATTGAATGGATTCATTAAATTCAACATCGACTTGAATTTTCTAAAAATAATTTCATTCAGCACTATTTTATTAAAGTGGAATAAAGTAGAGGCAGATAACTTAAGTTATATTTTTTAGAACAAAAGAATACTTTTTCTTCTAAAAAATCTTGAACGATAAAATAAAACATTTAATTTGTGTGAACTAGTTCAGCCAGTGTTTAGTTTTTGTCGTCGTATTGTTATATTGACCTGTATAACTTTGTCGTAGGTTGCCGTCGTCGTCGGACGCGTGCGTGTACTCCGGCGGCGGGCTGTTCTCATGGGGCACTAAGTTCAAGTACGTGGGCCGCACCGAGCGGGAGATCCTAGAGCGAGATGGCCTGCTCGCTCCCAGGGACTCTCAGGTACATGACGGATATATCGAACACCATAATGTATACTTAAGGGGCGTTTCCTTAAATACAAATTGGTTAAGAAGTGTGCTCAATAATATGTTGTTGTTATCATTGATAACCTTGACAAAAGAAAGTGACAGGCCCATGAGGAAAGAGAAAAGTAGGCAGACAAAAAAACTATGGGCTGATGATATCATATCTATAGCAGAAAAGGGATAAAATAAGGATTTTATATGTGGATAAAATGGAGGAGGCTTTTACTTTGAAGGGGACCATACTTACCTATATAATCAAATCCAACTAACCTTATGAATATGCATACTAACAAAATAACTAATAAGATTTTATTGTTCAAATTCAAGAACAACTATCTAATAATAGTTGTTCTTGAATTTTGAATATTGCCTAAGGACTCGTTTGTGTTATTCCAAGAAGGAAGGTTCCAGTACGGGTGGCAAACGGAAAGCTTCCAGCGTGCCGGCGACTCCATCCACACCAATGACTGGCGATTTTGGTATGAATTTAATATCACTAAATGCATATTTAATTATAAAATTATCTTGTATGATTTGTCTATTGTTTATTTTACCAAACAAAAATAATACTCCTTCTTGTCATAAGAATATTAAAAAAAATATCTCCAATTGATATATTATTATTTAATAAGTACTTTTTGGGCCGGCAAGGTGCCTAGGGCAGTATGTCGCAAATTGAATTTAATCTGTGCACAAAAAAATTGGCCCAATGACAATTTTAAATCTAAATAACCAAATTTATCAGACGGAATACGAAAACCTGGCATATCTAGAAAATTGGTTACTTTTCATTGTTATCTTATATTTCAGGATACAGTAGCTTACCGCGGTCGACTCACAGCGCGCCTCTTGAGGAAAGCGGCATAGGAATGGGACTAGGCGAACCCTGTAACGGCGGGTGCTTGTTATCTGGGCCCGCGGTCGATATTGCATTGGCTTGTTGCGACCATATGCATCCTTCCGAGGATAAAGGAGGTGAGACATCCATATTATTTATTTCTGTATCCCAAACAAAACTTGATTAGTTTCTTAAAAAAAACTACGCGTCAGAGGAAGACAAAGGGATTCTTTGTTTTTGAGATATGAATCTTTGAATGAAGAGTTTTTTGAGGTCTAATATTTGTTGAAGATAAGAAGCTCTTAAATACCAAACAATGATGATTGTAGAAAAATTTCAAGAGACAACAAATCTTACGAAATACATAATTAAATTTTTAATGGGTATTACAAGATAAGTGTTTTAAGGCGGTTACCCCTGTGAAACTACCGTTGCGGATTATTTATGTAGAATGATAATTATTATATTAAACGTGTCATTATTATTTTCTTAATATTAAACGTGATTATAATAAAAATAGTGGATTTTGTAAAGCACATAACTAAAATTACATTGACCTGTAATCAGTCACAAAAAGTTGATAGCATAATGCTAAAAGTGGCTGCTTTTGACACTTGCTATCTGCTACTTAAAAAATTACAACGGAATGTAATAACATTGAAAAATAAATTAAAAAATTTATGAATCATAATAATGATTCATAAAACATCTTCATACTTGCTATCTGCTACTTAAAAAATTAAAATAATAACATTTTCATACTGATAAAATAGTGCTGCGAGAACGAGAGCACTACTTTTATAATTTATGAAACATAAACTAAACTACCCCCGCATTCGATGTTTACATTTATCATTTATTGTATTCTCATGTAAGTGACAATTGTCTTAACGAGAAATACAGTTCTTTAAACCAAAAAGTTTAAAGCTATAAGTCTTACTAATTAAATTACCCACGGTTATTATAATTAAAATATTTTACATAAATTGAAAATATTAAATCAACCGCGTAGCTACTTTCAGTGGGGTATCGCCTTAACGGAGAAGCTTGCTGGCGTAGTGTTTTTATTTATATTATTAAGGGTTTTTATCTCGGGTGGGTTAGTGAACAATTTGTATTCTTAATTTCTCTGTTGTTGTAACAGCAACCTAACCAATATTGGGCTTGTGTGGTGGTATCCGATTTTCTTACTGGCCCTCCTCAGTAATGGCTCTAAATTCAGTTGAATAATTTAATTCCTATTGACGTTAACAAACACATGTGAAAGTCCAAGTTAAGTAATCATTTGACCACGTAGGTAAGCGCAGTGGTAATGTTTGCGCAGCAGCGAGTCAATTTTTTTATTTTTAACTACCATGCTTGGAAATGTGAGCATTACTTTGAAAACCTACTGTTTTTAGAACAATTTATTTACTTCTAAAAAGCTTCTGTTTTCAAACCAGTTTGAAATGTAAATGAAACCTTTGTTAAGTTGCCTCAGTGATTGCTGTATTAAAAATATATTTCCATTTTTAAATTACACGACGACGAGATATGGAATTGCATAGAAACATTGCCGTACAGCCAGATAGATTTATCTCGAAGAAGGTTGTCTTAATATTGCTCACATTTCATGTTTGAGAAAGTAATAATTATTAAAGAATTATATTGTGACGGTAGCTTGTGCTCCGGATTACGGTCTTCGCGACTCGTTCGAGCACTCATCTTCGGAGTCGGGAGTGACGCACGCGAGCCACACGACAGTGGGCCCGGGGGGCGGGGGTGGGGGCGCGTGTGAGGGCGGGGGCGCGGGGCCCAATGAGCAGTGGGCGCGGGTGTCGGGCGGGGCGCTGCCCCCCGCGCCGCGGCCCTTCAGCCTACTGCGGGCCTTCGTGCCGTCGTTCCTGTTCGTGTGGGCGTCGCTAGCGCTGGCAGCGCTCGTGGTGTTCGAGACCGACTGGGCGCCGCTGCGCGCGCTCAAGCTCCGACCCGAGCTGCTGACCCTCCGCCACCACTACTACGCCCCACTCAAGGAGTACCTCCGGCGGAAGGTCGTCGAGCTCTTCTGATTCGCACCGGTTCGTCGCCGACGCTCGATACGCCTCTGTTATAGTACAACTACTTGTAAGAATTTCTGTAGGTTACTCTCGCACCCACGTTTCATCCGGTACGGTTTGAACTTTTACACTTTACCATGTCTCTCGGTTACGTCACGCCGCCTCGCCTAGTGTTTTATCAGCTGTAAACTCGACATTATCTTGTCATTTATTTTAGAAATTACTATTTGATCAAGTTGTTTTCTGTTGTATAGATATATGCTTTAAATACCAGAAGCAGTTATGAAATACTGTTATATAAGTTTAGTTTGATTAAATCGCACAAATATTTATTAAGTTCCTTTGTCATTGTTATTTTGTTTAAATCATTATTACATTGACGCTTAGGTGTTGAAATTTATGAGTTAACTACTAAGTCGTAGGAATGCTGATGAAGTTATCTTATTGTGCCGGTCTTACTACTTCAAAGAAGACTGAATTATTTTTATCTCTAGTCTACAAGATAAAATTTTGCGAGCACATAAACAATTGAATTACTTATATAAATAACTTTAAAGTTTCTATTACCAATACTGATCATATATATTTTGTATAAATTGCCATCTTACCGAAGTCCTGACACCATAACAGTCATGTTAAAGCATTGTTGTGGTAAGATAGCCGGTTCCTGTGTTTGAGGATATCCGGGTGTAGGTTAAAAATTGTGCTCATATGACCTACTTGCATAGGCGTTAAATATACAAAGTTTATCCAAGGTTAACTCATGAACATCAAAATCCTGATGTCAACTCTATATATATGAATATTTCCTCTTTGTTAACTTATTAAGAATTTTAGTTTACAAACTAATGCATTTACCATAAACATTAATTAGTTAAGTTCAAAAGAAGATTATTTTTACAAGTTCCTAATTTCTTGAGTCTCAAATCAATCTCTATTTACACTTGTTATATTTTAATTTTAGAAATTAGTTTTTAGTTAGATAGGAATTGTGATTAGTTTATTCGTGTTAGAATGCAAAATGGAATAAACTATGCTCGTATCACATTCTTGGTTAGTTACACTTTATAATATTACAGCAAAAATAACGCGCCCTTTTTTTAATATTTCACTTTACTTATATGAACATATTTTGTTATGTGACTTTACATTCCATTTTGTATCTAGTCTTCCATTTGCATGCATTTTTTGCACGAAGGTGAATTTTCATTTAAAATAATATGTTGAAGCATAATGAAAATTTACCACTGAGAATATTCAAGTTTTTTGTATTGTACGTACACTAAGCTAAAATGTTTAAAACGCTTCACCGGCACAAACTAGAATAATTTTTCGCTTTTCCAGAATTTTACTTATTGTTATTTTAACTTTCTAGTCAAAACTTTAAGGTCAATGAAATCAGGAACATTTTCGTAAAGGTTTCATTTTTACACTTATCCATTAATTACTCCACATTATAAATTTTATTTTTATATTTATCCGTTATAAGAATATAGAAATATGTAAATGAGAGACTTATTTACTGTACTTAATTTACAAAAGAAATGCACCGCTAATATTGACCTCTAATGTTATTATCGCTTCGAATTTCAGCAGTTATTATAATTTACAAGTTGCGGATGTTAATTCTCTTGCATATTTTAAACAAATTTCAGTACTTCTACTTTTTCATTATTGTCGAAAAATATAAGGAAGAGTATGGATCTTATCTACAGTTTCTAAGATTGAAATTGTATGCCGTAATACAGTGTAGGATATAGTTATTAATCTGTAGCCAATAAAACGATATCATTCTATCAGATTGATAAGGCATTGTACGACACCTTTAATGCGTCCCGGGGTGGTTTTAACCGACAAAATTAAAAAGGTTAATTAGGAAAGCTGTAGTGTACATTTGTTATGTCGGTGACTGGATATATTTCATACCTACTCAATGCCAAATATGTGTACATTCACTGCATCCGTATTCAAAAACGTTTTTTATCAGTTGTAAAACTCTTTATTATCACAGGCTGATTATAATGAAAGGGATAGATTTATTTACTTCATTCAAACGTTTATGAGTACGGCTGTTGCAGTTTAAATTTAGTGTAGGTACATTAAATTGTAATATACATTACTGTATGTACCTGTTTCCACTTGAAATTTGGTGTAATTTTTAATTAAATGAATAAGTTGGGTAGTGTGTCAATTGTAATAATATATCTTATGTACCCAAAAACCATTTAAAACAAGAAGATTAATAATTTAGAATTCTATTGTCTAGTCTAAATTGAAGGAATTGGTATATGTTTTGTTACTAAGTGATCTTATCTAAGGATCATATTATTCTTGATGATTTAAACAATCAGATTTATGCCTTATTAGTGTGAAGTAGATTTAACAAGCAAGGTTAAGACGCTTACTATTTTCTGCCTAGTCATATATGGAATTCCTACATGAATTAACTAAAATCTTGATTTATGTACCATACAAATCTGCCAGAAGTCTTATTTTATAATGTTGCCATGATGTAAAATAGATTTTAACGTAAGTTGTAAGATCGCTAATCGAAAAGCTTTGTACAGGTACTGAATAGTGTTATAGGACACATTCTAAACGATCATGTTTTAATTATCTCAATAGTAAAGATTTTTCCTATAATTGTGTTTAATTTTCCTAACTTATATATATTATTAAATTTTCGTCGTACACGTGACAGTCTGAATTTATGGTTCGGAAATTTTATTATAAGAAATAAAGGAAAGGAATTTTCCATGGCAGGGAAATAATTTCATCGTGTTTTATCTGCAGCATGGTCGCATCGAAGAAGCCCTGTGTGACTTGTCTTGTTCTGTAAAATAACGCATTAAATTTTTACAAGGTTAGGTACGCGTGGCGTTGGGTAGTAGGATGGGTACAAATACTGTTTTTGATAAACGAACCAATATTATAATTATGCTGTATGGATCATGGTTTAAGGGTAGTACATCTATTCCCCACAAAATATGACACAATAGAATAAGGGCAAAGAAACCACAAGACCTTCCACTTAGGAATCTTAGTGATTAAGGTTTATCTTTCTTTTTTATCTGTTAATATTATAATTCAATTGGATATATACAATTTTTGTATCATATTAAAAATCTAGTCAATCACGAACCTGTTAATTACACAAGTAAACACTGTTAATTGAAACTAATATAAACATTTTAATTTTTATTTCATTATTTTAAAAAATCCAAAGTAAGCAACAAACAAGTAACAATTTTAAAAGGACATATTGTGCCGCTACATACATCAGCTTTATGTAAATCATTGTAACACCAAACAATAGTATTATGTACCATATAAGTCTCTCAGTTTTATGGCACTCAAATGATGAGGTCACATGTTAGGTACGCAGCGCAGCGTTACAACGTAAACTATAGCACAAGCTTCATTAATCCCGTAAACCACATTCACCCCCACTACGTTTACCGCGTTTGTTAACTTACAAAATACAAAGCATAAAAATATTCAAGATAATGATAACTTAAAATTCATAAAAATATACTTACTCAGACCCTATTCAATTCTCTTACATATTTTACATCGATCGCTATAAATACAATTCCGTGTCCAATATTAGAAAGCTTCTTCGCGAGCTTGGTGATCGTCGGGTCAGTCGACGATGGAGATCTGTGCGTAGCCAATTAGGCCCTTCTCGTCGGGTGGGTCGGCTCCGTCGTGCGACTCGAGGCGGAAGGTGAGCGAGCGCGGCGGCGGCGCGGCCGCGGCGTACAGCTGCGCGTCCACTAGCCGCTGCAGCTGCACTGCGATGGCGTCGGCGTCGCGCGCGTCCACCAGCCCTGCGCCCACCAGCTCAGTTGCGATGCCGTCCGCAGAGTCCTTTCCCGGAGCAAACTCGAACCTGATGTCGTTTAGTTCCTTGCGCGCATTGCGCATACGCAGCACCAAGTCAATTTGTGGCGGCGGGTCCCCCGCGTCAAGCGAGCCGATGGTGAAGCCGGCGCGCGGCTCGGGCTCGCTGTCGCTGTCGGACGAGTCGGCGCGCGGCAGCTGGTTCATGGGTCGCTCGCCCGCCTCGTCCTCGTCTTCGGCGTCGTCCTCGTCGCTCTCCCACACCCACTCGCCGGTCTCCATGCGATGTAGGCGCCCCGACGTGCCCGGCTGCCGCTTGCTCGCCTTGTGCACTCGCGTCTCCATGCTGGGTCCGATCGTCACTAACGTCTGTACCAGATATTTACGATCTTTCGCCTTCTTGAAGAAAGAATGTTTCAGAAGCTCAGTCGCGGAAGGCCTTTTCGTGGGATCTTTTTGTAGGCACTCTGATATCATTTTTCTGAAGGTTTTCCCGTATGCCTTGTATTGGTCCTTCTCTTCGGCTCCCGTGTCGAGGGTCGGCGGGTCATTCTGCAGGGTTAGCATTAGAACTTTCATTGGAGGGTACTTGTGATACGGTGCAGTTCCGGTCGCCATTTCTATGGCTGTTATCCCAAAGGACCAGATATCTGCTTTGAAATCATACCCATGGTTCTGCTCCATGACCTCAGGCGCCATCCAACATGGTGTGCCGACAAATGTGTGTCGTACCTTTTGCCTTGATATGTCGCGGCCTGTAGCCAGCCAAGCAGAGACACCAAAATCAGCAATCTGCACGATCCCATCATCACCTAGTAATATATTGCCTGCTTTAATATCCCTATGTATTTGTCCATTTTGATGGAAATATTCTAGACCTTTTAAAACTTCTTTTAGTACAGTAGCAATAGTTGCTTCATCAAACACTCCATGCTTACAGTTAGAAATTCTCATTTTGTGCTTTATTATATCTAAGAGACTACCTCCTTCCAATAGTCTCAGTACTAACCATAGTTCCTCTTTGACAACAAAACTAGTGTAGTAAGTAACCACATTCTCATGGTTACAGCTTGACATAGCTTGTATTTCTTTCAGTAATTCATCCATAGAAGTGTTCCATTTTTCTAGGTTAATTCGTTTTATAGCACATTTCTCCCCTCGTGGACTACAGTAGGCTGCATGTACGACAGCTGTGGCTCCTACACCAATTACTTCTAGTAAGTCATAGTCATCTTGGCTGTTGGGCCATGAGTGACTGGAGCTTGCCATTTTGATAGAATTTTAACTATGGTATATCAAGATTTATACCAATATATATTTATATTAGGTTTGTACTTCTAATAAGGCTAAATACTAAGGCTTGTTAATTTACTTTTTTGTATATCTGTGATTTTATTGGAATTATAATGTCACCCATATTGATATGGTTTGTAGGACAGTATTTACGAAATATAAATATAGATTCTAAACCACCAGAGTATATTTCTAATCTATGCAATTTATCAGAGGTCTCTCTTAGTTCCAATATTGTCTTTTCAGTGTGGAGTATTTTGTCTTCTTTATAGTTTATAAATGATGGATATAAGTCATCCCCTGTAACAAAAATTATTAATCAAATAAACTTTATTGCATACACTAACAGAATTTTTATAGAATAGGAACAAATGCTTGAAAGGGAATGAATTAGAGGGATGCTGTGAAAGCAGATGCAAGAATAAATTGAATAATATAGTATAGAATGATCTATTATTTACATATAATATTTAGAAATTACAGAGTGATCACAATAGTGATTTCTTGTAGACTGACCTGGCAAGACATTTAATACTCCATCTTTGGCTTCAACTACAACAGGATACATCAAATCAGTCCCATTGCAGCTTCTTTGTTTAGCATAATTGTTTAATTGATCAATATCATTGAACCGTAGAAGTCTATTTAATTCATAAACCTGTGGAGGATATAACACCAATTCCTTCTTTGAATTTTTTTCTAATATATTTTCAGGATTCGCCCACTAGAAAAAAGAAACAGATTTTTTATAAATGTAGCAATAGTAAACCAATAATTAAATTTATATTAATAGTTAGATATTATACCTGTGCTGCAGTTACTTCAGAGCTATTTATTAATTGTGGAGTTTCTCCTAATATGGACAAAAAAAATGCAGTATCAAATCGTTTTGGTTGACCAACTGGTGTAAGCCAGTTGCTCCAGTAATGTAGAGACCAAATATCTGGATAACATTTATATTCTTTGCATAATGTTAGTAACTCTTCAGGATTATCACTGACCTGGAATAAGTTGTAGTAGTGTTATTGTGATGCTGTCATTAAAATTGGAATCAGAATTTAAACTTGATTCTTGGAAAAAAACATGAAAATAATAATTCACTAATGCAATTCAGAAACAACAATATTTAGATTTCTTTATAATTCTGTGAACATTGTATTAAAAAGAAATTTTCATAAACCAGCCAGATATAACTACATATAGTTAGTTAAACTTATTCTTGACACCAGTAGGCTCATAACAGCGTCCAAAAGTTATGAATGGTTATACACTTACTCTTTTCTGCCAATATTTTAGATCAATATCTGAAATTATATTAGCACCCAATCTACTTTTGTTGTTCTTGACTTCTCTGCTACAAATAAGAAAGCCCAGCTCTTCAAATGTTTCCCTAATTGCTGTTATTCTTAGAGATACTTGCCTGTGAAAGATATTTTTATTAAAATTATGACAAAATATAAATATTACATTAGCCTTAACAATAATAAGTTGCTATGGTCAGTAAAATTTGTTTAAAAAGTGTTAAGTTTGATGAATATTGCTCACTGAGATATTGGTTTTAGGCTATCATACTTATACATTGCAGTGTACTTTGACATGTGATTGGGATGCAAATATTGAGGTTGGTAACTTGTTTTACATTCTACCTTTTCACCGGATCTGGTTGGAATATTGGTGTAACTAAGGTATCTACCCGATGAAACGCATCAAAATCGTTTTGAGAGTAGCCAAACGATTGTAGAAGGTTGAACCAATCCGATCTTTCATCGGCTGGCTCTGCCACACCGCCGGGAAACACAACTGAATTAGCAAAAGAAGCACTACTTGTCCTAGTCTGCAGCAACACGTCGTAATTAACGGCGCCACTGCGACACGATAACAAATCACTATTCCGCTTATTGAGCATTATTAAAGAGCCGGAATTACGCCAAAATTTTCCATTTACTTTTTTCATGATAACTTGAGCTAGCTATTTGGGTTGAATTATACACGCACTCGTAAGGAATTAACAAGGTCGCCTATTACGTACTTTTTCCTTAGTGTAAATCTTCTTTGTAGTTAACAAAATCAAATAGTCTTATCAAATAAGTATGATAACTGTTACGATAGTACAGGAAGAAATTAAGTAGGTATAAAATTTATAAATAGCAACTTGACATCCATTCACATTTTTTAATACTTTTTCATTATTTTTTTAATTTTATTCTTATAAAAGAAAAGCAAAGGAGTTTGTGCCCGAAAATTTCTTAGTTACGTGACACGTATGTAACTAAATAAAATGCTTTTCGAGTTATTGTTTCGGAATACCAGTGTCGTGTATTTAACGCGCCGCGCGTTATTTCTGGGGGCCTAGATAAAATGCATTTCGATATTCACAATCGAATCACTAAATGAAAAATGTATGGGATTTGACAATAAGCGACAGCTTATGTACTAAATGTAATGTTTATGAAAACAATGAAATGACACGGAAATGAGAATAAATAAACGGTAATGAAAAAAATAGAAATAATCGTATCCTACAAACGAAACTTGAACACCGAAAAAACTCTCATCAAGCTACCAAATTGAAGTAAAGAAAGGAATATTCCTTACATTACAAAATGTAGCGATCCTTTTAAAACTATAGAATATAACATTCTCACATAGAATTATACGTCGACGTGATATACATAATAAATATTTGTATACTAGCAATAAGTATCATATCCCGACAGAAATTAATTCTCTTATTTGTTCAAATAGTTCAGTCAGTTTTTATTTAAGTAGCGTTTTATTATTATTCTAGTTACTTTAAGGCTTTATATACCACTTCGACTAGAATTGATCTTTTGAGGGCTGCCCCCTTTAGAGTTCTTTGCCTAGCCCCGTTGATTCCAGAAATTTCCACATTCTTCGGGCAGTGATATGTCACACCTCCTCTGGGTGCACTTTATGCTTCCACTTTTGCCCCATATATTTACCTTGACTTGATTGTGATTACAGATTCTTCCCTAGATGCTTCGTTTATGCATTAAAGGACCGCAGGAGCAGAGAACATGCATTACGATTTGGTCTGATTCCTGACAGAATTTGCTTAATACTCATTTAAAACAAGTGTTTGTTTAATTTGCAGTGCCCTGTAAGGATTCTTCTCACTACGCAGGTTTTGGTTTCTTTTGAGTTGTAGTAACTCTCCAGACATCTTACTGTTGAATCCTTTTTATTAGGGCTTTTCTGTCCTGTGGAATCCAGTCCAATGAAGATAAATAGTAGTATTGTATACTTCACAACACAGGCGTTGCTTTCGGTTTCATAGAATTTGACAGCTGCAGACTAACACGACCGAGATGATTGAGCACGTCCGCAGACGTTCGATTTATTTCAAACAATTTTTTGGACTGATTTAGCGCTTCCCCACGCTAATGATTTTTAGTAGGTGGAAATATAATAAAATTGATTAAATGTTAACACACACCTGTGTTAAACGCCGAGCGATTTCCTAAGGAAAAAGATGCGATATTTTTTCCCTAACAAGGAATAAGAACAAGTTTTTCAAAATTTCATCCCTAAAATTTGAAATGGGGGTTTCTATTTACAATAAATGTCTATCCTCTAGATTGATTAACTCTAAAATGGTGTACTTACTTTTTAAAAAAAAATATAAATTCATCTCTCAGCAGAGTCGAATTGGGATTTGGACGATGTACATACTCCTATATGTACGTAATAGTAAGTAGGTAGAATTTTTCAGAAGTGGAGGTGATTACTTTGGACAAATATTTACAACCTTATTGCATAAAAGGGTTTGCTACCGTTATGTGGGAAAAAACCATCATGTCTTACGTAGGTGGGTTGGTTACATGATTTTACTTGAGTATTTATTTGGTTTAGGATTTAAATCATGTTTATGTCAAATTTGATTATCAAAAAAATGTTATAGTGAGTCTAACTTAAAAGATAGACATATGATGACGCGCGCCGGAATTTGATTTTTGCGTAACAATTGACCAACATAAAATAAATTATATTCCGAAAGGATAGGTTTACGACAACCTTTATTTGCCACAAGCTGAGCTCTTTGGACTAAGACTGAATGGCCCGCAAAGGGATCCTAAAGAATTAATATTGTCGACTTTAATTTCAGATGCTATATTGTACTCACTTCTACTTTGTAGCCGCCAACAGATCTTTGAGTTACTCCTGAAAACTAAATAAAATAAAAAAGGCACAAAAGGGATTGCCATCAGTTTACTTTGGGCTTTCTTTTAGCTTATCCGCATTGCTTAAACCTACCAACTACGCCTGAAAAGAAT
Organism: Acentria ephemerella; assembly: GCA_943193645.1. Classification (NCBI taxonomy): domain Eukaryota; kingdom Metazoa; phylum Arthropoda; class Insecta; order Lepidoptera; family Crambidae; genus Acentria; species Acentria ephemerella. Next base: position 12,254,038 of record OW971876.1, read on the forward strand.
CTTTATGTCAAGATGAACAGGTTCATAAAGGTTTGATACCAAGCGGTTTTAAATAAATAGGAAGCTTTTTTGTTTTTTTGGACCGGTAGTTAGATGTGGTAATAAGTACCTTTATTTTCATGACGCCTATATTTATTTTTCACTCAGTTCGATGTACCTTTTCGCTTCTAATAATGTCACTGCCCCTGTCTACTTAGTAAGAGATCCCAGGCTTAAATCCCGGCAGGGGCATTTATTTGTAATAATATTATGTGTAATAATATTTATTCAGGAGTCATGGATGTATGTGTGATTTTTAAGAATATTTCTAGTATTTATTTACTTATTACTTTCTTTATTTCTACGTTATCTTGTATTCATAATACCGTCTCTCAATGATGCTTGATTAGGGCTAGATAATATATATAAGGGTAAGAAATATTATTATTAATATCGTACTCGGTGTCGGGGTGTAGTAATTTAGTATATTACTTAGTATATGTACTGTCTGCAGTTTAATTTCCTCGCAATTTTGATATTAGTGTAACAACAATATTAACATTGTACATATATCAACTCGTCTACAGTATTCCACAAATGGGTATCCTTTTTAATACAAGCGTAATAAAGGTCAACCTCCACCCTATCTCATCTTGCACGATGGGTGACAGACCAGTCAGTCCCTCTGCTCTGTAACTAAATTCGGATTTATCTCAATTTTACACATTAAAGTGCACCTAAAGATACGTAATCTTTGTATTCAGAGTGTGTGACTATCCTGTGAACTTAATAGTCGTTGCATAATGAAGATTTTCCTGTATAATTTATTTTATTTTAAATAATCTTTCCCTTACGAACACAATGTGCGACAGTTTGGTCCTCTTGTTGACGTGAATTGTTTTTCGTTACAGTCCTATTCATCGAACACAGAGGAAACACATTTTCTCAAAAACCCAATTAATACATTACGACAAAACACGCACTGCGATTTAATGTCTTACTGAGACCAAACGTGTGATACCATACATATTGATGTAGTTTTCTAAGATAGGGCTATTTATATTCATTATCGTAGTATTACAATTAAGGTAGATTTTTAATAGCTTTTCTTTGCTTTAATTCTATCTATAATCATTTTCAAAAATCTATTCTTATTCACCACCTTAAGGTATATGTAAAATTTATCCGAGTTACTCGGATAAATTTTGTATCGATATTGATACCGGATCTGAGCAGTATTAGTTCAACTATTTGGGCAACACTATGTCTAGATTCTATACAAATATAGGAGAATTAGGATGATATCGATTTGGTTAGGTCTGCCGTGAATGTAATTTGCATCCTTTCTGCAGGATTGAATTGGTTATAATTGCATATATATATATATTTTTTTAATTTTTGCTTTGGAATTGTGTTGAGCTTTAGGGCTTTTCAACTTTAAAATTTTTAGGAACTATAAATTTTCTAGCTCACAGATTAGATTGCATTACAGAAAGATAAATGATGTCGCTACTATATTTTAGTCTTATGCTTGGTGTAGACTATTGAGGGAATTAATTTTTGTGTACAGATATTTATTTATTTATTTATTCTTCTTTGCACAAAAGCATAACTGGCGGACCTAATGCTAGATAGATACGTTTAGATATGTTTGTAATGTAATTTTTAACAAGTACCACTAAGTACCTACTGGCTTTTTTTTCTTTCTGGTAGATAAGACACTGGAGCTCGTATAGTATGTAAATATGTTACATATTATATGAGCTATGTATAAGACAGAAACGAAACGATCACGTTTTACGTTAGTAACATCACGACACGTTAGGAGATCGATGAATAATATTAGCAGGTATGAGACTTGGTTAAGTTATCGTCACGAGTTCAGTATCTACAATCATTGCCATGACGTGGCTGATGTAGTTCTATTCAATACAGGCAAAAGTATATCGACAACATGTCAACCGCTCAATAAAATAAGGCTCTAGTTAAAATTGTAAGGGGATTTTAAATGCTAAGGGCACAAAATGAAATTCTCTACCTGATTTAGTGTACTTATCAAAGAATGATTCCACTAAATTTCACATTTATAATTTAAATAATAAGGTTTTATTTTAAAAATAAGCTGTAATATGGGAAGTGTGGAATCTTTATAGACAATTTCTCAAAATCACTTTTTTGTATTATATTGTTATACTATCAAGGGCGCGATAATATGTCCTTTCATAGGCCTCAGAGTAGAGAGTGGTCCTAGATAGATTGATCCAGCCTGGTTATCTGTGGCATGGCTGGATCTCAAATTGTGTTCCCATATGGAACACAAAACCAAAACCGACACGAAACGTCCAACGTCTTAAATCTTACAAACTTTAAAAATTTTAGGAACTTTTGTTCTGTATACATCATTACCATAAATTCATTACCAATTTTTAAGTTTCTATCATAGATATAATATTCTTCGGCTAGGCTAATGGTCAAAGTCCATAAAAGGACTAAAACATTCGAATATAAAAGGATTAAAAAGTAAGTGGTCTGGAGAGATTCTACAACTTAAAAGATACAAAACTTACACCGGGCACTACAAATTAAACAATAATTTGTTTCAAATGGGTATGAAACAAGACGCAGTATGTAGGTTGTGTCTGGTGTCAGACTAAACCGCAATACACATTCTATGCTCCCGCGGCCCTTTAATGCATAAAAGAAGCATCTACCTAGGGTAGCACATAGTGCACCCAGAGGAGAAAAATTTGGGAATTTCTGTAATAAGCGCGGCTTAGCAGTGAACTCTAAAGGGATGTCACAAAAGATCAATATATGGCCCAAAAGTACCAAGAATAATAATAAATAGGCTAGGCTAGGATAGTATGGCTATTGTTAATTGATCTACTAATTTTGAATCATAAAAAATGCAATCGTAGTTAATCGTAAACAGTTGAAAAATATATTTTTTATAAACAATAGATGTTTAGTACTCAGCGTATCCATATATGTCATGTTCATATTCATTACTCACCTTAGACGACAAACTAGTCAAGTTATTTGAATGAAATTTTGTACAGTGAAAGCCTATGGGCTTGGCAGTGAAAGTATAAAATACTTTTTATGGTGGAGCAACGTCCCTTGGGAGAGCGAGGAAGTCACGAAAGGAAGTTTCTTGGTACATACATTAGTGTGAAAATTGTGTTTTTCTATCTTGGTTTAGTCTCGAAGCTGCCGGTGTAAATGTTTTCAAATTATTCAGAGTTGAGTTAATTTTAGAATGAATTCTGTAATGAATGGAATGATGAATGGAATGTATGGAATGATGTTCTTATAAGAACCACATACAAATTTCATTACTTAAATTCACTAACATTCTTCCAACGTTTACGTCTACAAGTTTGTAATCTATCTACCGGTGGCTTGAGTAGATAGTAATGTTTCAATTTTTATTAACGATGCGACTGTAACTACTTTACCTTATCTTAAAAGAATAATAAAACACCACACAACAAGTATGACTTAAAAATAAACACATGCAGTATGTTATGTCATCAAGAATGAGCATTGCTTTACAAATCTTTAATTAGTCAAAAATTTAACTTTAGTAATTTTCTTGATTGAATGATACTCAAAGAAATTAATTTATCTTTAACAAAAAACAATTCCAAGCAAATGTTCCGACTTGCAAAATTGATCAAAACTGAAGTTAATCCGCAGAACATCCAAGGTAGGTTAAATTAGTATTAGTATGACGATTGTATAACGATGACGATGAGGATTAGTATAACGATGAAAATTAGATTTTCACCTTTTTTGATAACCTTGGTCTTAGCATTATGGTAACTAATGAACTCAAACACTAACAAACTCAAAGGTTTGGTTCACTTTTAAGTATTATTTTGAAATAAAGTAGGTATGGGAGTTTCCACAGTTCAACCCGAGACAAATTTGATTTAGACAAACTTTTCCAATTCTGTCGTAGGCTTCATGTAAGCCTATCATCTAAGCTATTAATTAGTGTTGATCATATTATTTCTATTTGAGGTCCTGTACCTTAGCTTTATCTCGACAACCACCTGGTCAAGTAGTCAGTACCCCTGTTAACTTAGCCACAGATCTTGGATTCGAATCCCAGCATGGGTAGATATTTGTTTGATAAGTACGAATATTTGTTCATGAGCCATGGATGTTTGTATGTTTATTTAATATGTTTACATATTACTATGTATAATTTTCCGTTATAGATAATAGATGTCAGCGATTAATGTGATTGTGAATGGTACGGTGGCCGCTTACCGAGTAGTACGGCTTTGGTTGGATTCCCACAAAGTGGACAGACGATCTGATAAAGGTCGCGAGAAGCCGCTGAATGGGGACAGCGCAAGACAAGCACAATGGGTTTGGAGATCCAGGGGCAGGCCTATGTCTAGCAGTATATATACTATATATACGTTACTTAATTTGGAAACCCTAATTATATTCCATTTACATTATATGTTTCCCAACAGAAAGTTTTTCAGAGTAAGTAGTGTTTTTTTAGGTAGTTCTTTTGTACATTGTGAAATAGTTTTATTTCAATATTTTTATGGTGACTTACTGGATAAGCATATTATTTGTGGCGAAGCACACTCGATAGACAGCGGCTTAGATAATACATGTTTTTATGAGAACGTCGTACTTGAAAGTCGTAACGTGTCATAATGACACTTCTGTTAAAGAGAATAAGGTTTACGTCTGGCGGACTCGGTTTGTTTAGCTTTTATGAGTCGTGCGCGCAACAAGTGCGCAGGGCGGAGGGGCGTCATTGATCAGTTCGCGCCTGTTGCTCTAGGACCCCCGCGCCCCACTGACCTGACCCCCTGCATCGTGTAATCACCGTGACGTATGTTATGTTAGGACAGTGCTGTTTGTAATTGCTCATAATCGGATTCCGTATGATAAAGTTAGGTAGGTTGTTAGGTAAATTAGGTTATGGGATTTTTTGATGCGGATGACAGCAGGAAAATCAAAAAATATACTATGTAGGTACTTCTTATTCGAATATAAAATAAACAAAAGAAAATGTGTAGATTCATATAGGTACAGTGTGCCGATATTATGCCTTTTACGCTAGGCTACGTTTGATTTTCTGTCTCCTTTTTATTTTCAGGGTACGTTACTGGTTCTGTATCATTCATGATGTACCCTCATAAGTTCTTGATAAATAACTCATATCTTTTTTTAAAGATTATATGGATGTTAATTACAAAAAAAAACCTGATTATTAATGTTAAAAAAAACTCATATTTTAATACAATATGTTTGTAAGATTTCCAAATTTTTTCTTTAATACCATACTTTATTTACGTAGATTGATAAGCAGGTTGTATGGTATGAGACACAAATTCTCCCCTTTATTGACATTTACTTTCAATGCAGAACTTCTAGCAGAAGTATTGGGGACCTTATCGTAGATTCCCTCAGCAACACTTAAGTCAACACAATAAATCTTTTGGCGTATGTTGGAAAATCAGTTGGTGGGAAAATCATATCTTATCAAAATGAGTTTTTGAGTGTGCTCGTGTTTGATTAAATATAAATTTTATTGATATAAATTTTTTGCATTTTAAGAAATATTTTTGAAGTGTTTCTTCTGTTACTGTTTTAATATTTAGTCTGTTATAATACCTACTTAATTTAAATATACCACCGTATAATTTCTCAGAGATTAAGCAGGTGCTTAATATTTTGATTTGCGGCACATCATGATGAATTATCCTCTCAGCCCTCGCTATAAATTTGAGGCTTAATGTTTCCCTTAAGGGTTGTAACATGAAATGTTACTAATTCCCTGGTTCCATCAATTTCATTTGATGTCACTTTGACTTCTCTAAACGTATGGTCAAAAAACAAATTAAAGCGATTTATTTAAAGAAACTCTTTAGTACATTAGTTACCGAATTATTTATTTCATATTAATTTCTTAAAATACAGACTGGAATTGTCTTTATTCAATTTATGTTACAATTTTCTGTGAGAACCATAATGTTTAAATTTACAACCAGCCGCTTAATCTAACTAAAAACTCCAAAGATATCAAACTACTTGGACTCTATAGTTTTTAACTGTTGTAGATGAATTGTGTCTTTACAACGGCCTAAAAGTTTATAGAAACCAACTAAAGATTTTTCTTTTTATGAGACTTCAAACAAGGAGGAATTCTATGTTCTACTGCATGAGTATGCTACTAAGTTGATCCCATTGTGACTAAGTGACCATCTGATAATGGAACACGGGGAAATTAAGGGCAACCTACAAATTTTAATGGCGCGGATAACGGGTTTTATATTATTACGAAATTACTTTACAGTGTAAGTTATTTTTAAAAACAGTTTAAAGTGAAGCAGCGACTCTGCAAAAAAATAAACTAAAATTTAATTAATTATACATTTTTAATCGTAGGAAATGTACAGGTAACAAATTACGAAAATTATGTATGTGAATATTGTTTTAAATAATATAAAATAAAATTAGAAATTACTTATAAAAGATTATTGAATACTTATAATTATGGCCGTGTGAAACATGCCTTCGTGTAAACATGAGCGCTAACACTACTTGCCACATCATTAATTACGGTATCGCCTTTGTTTCAATGTAGATTATTTATACACCACGGGATGCCTGCCTGTTTCGTAAATCCACTATTACTTTTCCTATTTCTAGCTTTGTAACAATAATGTAGGTTTAATTATGATGAGCAAGTTTCGACTTTATTTCCAAAATTCAACGTCTCTTAAGCAAAACCACAGGTAGATGATTATTATATTGAATCTAATATGTATTCATACTTACTGAAAAACTTTGATATCCCAGCAGCAGCTTTTACCTGCACTTATCTGTCCCACATAAATCTAAAAAATTGTAATATTCAAAGTAAAATCAAACAAAAACGGTTTCTCTCCGCTACTGATATATTAAAGAGTTTTAACACACCGGCAGCTGTTGGACGACCGGCCTCCCTAGGGAACTTTAATAATTAACTGGTCTCAGCCACTTGCTGCAAACCCCGATTAATTACGGGACTATCTCTATCAAAAATTTTAGGAAACAAACAAATATTAATTGTAAAAGTTTGTATCGAATTTTGGCAAAGTTGGTGGTTAGGTTGATATCGGGTGGGAAATCTAATTGAACTACTTTTAGCACTACGCTGCCTGTTTTAATCTTATTCTTGTAATCCCTGAGAATAAGTTGAACAAAGATAGTGTTCAATCGAACCCCGTAAATATTGAGCGCTACCTCCGATACCTTTGTTTTCAATCGACTTCAAAAAAGGAGGAAGTTCTAAATTCGACTGTATGCTTTTTTATGTTTGTTATGCTAATTCTCAATAAATTGTGAATGATTTTACAAAATTATTTTATTGTTCGATATATTATTCTCCTGACAGAATCCCACCGTCACGAATGCAGGAACTGATAGTGGGATTTCCCCGAGAAATCAAGGGCAACCTTCAATAGGTCACCATACGTTAATGGTAATTAAATAATAATAAAATGTCTCACACTCACACATATTATGTAACTCAAAGTAAGCATAACTAAGTACTTGTATTTTTTTTCTTACGAGGAGGAATCCATTTACGGACCTACCCGCCACTGGCTAAGCGACGGGCGTGTGTGGGGCTTACTCAGTACCTCACAGAGCGGCACTGAGAATACCCACTAAAACTCCCCGGTAGCTCCATTGCCCTTCACGGGGGTAACCTGGGTTCTGCGGAGCATTTCACCAGGTACTTGTATAATGGATACTAAACAAAAAATAATAACTATAAAAATAATAATAAAAGCCACATCTTTTTCATGCTTAATTTGTCCTAAATAATATGTGTGGGTGTGAAGAACACATTATTATTTATAATTTCCTTTGCCACCCACCCGTTCACTGAAAATAGATTATTTAACGATGATGGTCACGTTAAAAAAAACTTCTAAAGTTTTCTTTTCTTTATTCAATTCACAGGTCATTTTATCAAGAACCAAAAAAAATGGTTTTGGTTTATTATAAAATCTTGAGGAATCATAAAATGTGAGCGACTTAGTTATGAATATTAAAACCGGACCTTAGTGTAAGTTTCAATCGAATTGAAAGGTTTCGTTTTAATAGGTCGGTTCAGCTAACAAGCAGCAGCAGCAAAAAAGCAGCTATTAAATCGTGTTAAAACAAAAGAAGCGTCTCTCGCTGCTGATGTTTTAATACGATTTGTTCGTTGGGTCTTTAACGACCAATACAGTCGAGACTGTTCAATTTGACTGATATTTACAGTGGGGTAGTGAAGAGTAAGTGTAAGCAAAATGCAGAATATTATTATATTATCAATTGTAGTAGTTAAACTTTATACTTAATATAAATAAACACTTATATAATATTGAAGTTGTTTCTTCACTGTCACGTAACATTCATTGCGCTCTCTGTAGTGAAGATAATACCGCAACATAGTTCCGCTGGGCAGCAAAGTTATAATGCGTCTCGTACCCTTGAAACCCTTGTTACGACCAGGATTCTATACGAGTAATCGCACCAATATAGATAACTATAGTTGTATATTTTCCAGCCGGTTTGATCGAAGGACTATTTATTTATGCTGACTTATTCTGATATAATCAAAGTAGTTATTTTTTAAGTGATCCATAAACAAGTCCGAAATAGAATTATGGCGACTTCGGAATATTGTAAAACTTATATTACACCCTCAACTCTTCCCCATCTTTTTCTGAAGATATACACTTTCTTTATAGAGGTCTTTATTTAGATAATGTTTTGGACCCTAGTTGGTGACGACTCCTTCGGTGAATTTAAAAAAGCTGTACCTACTGTTTAAAATCGATATCCACGTCAATGTTTTCTTTTGAATAAAATACTTTCGTCTCTATTAGGTAAAATAAATTGACCTTTACAAATTACTCTTTTATCAGTAAGTGACATTGCAGATAAAATAAACTGTAATAATACCTCCTCCTCCATGTAACGATATGTTGCTTCTTCTCTCATGCTGATCCAGTAAACTAAACCAGGACTTCGGGATTGGAATCCCATCCAGAGTTCTCAAACAATATAGAAATATATTGTGTCTATATGTACTTACTTTAATAATATTTTGTTAGGGTACCTCAGAAAATATAATTTTACGAATTTACTAGAATAATACTGAAAATTGTGGCAATCCCCGACTACAAAAGGGTCCACTGGCCTAGAGGCTTCTCCAACCACGGCAATAGTCCCAGCTAACTCCGCAGTTCGAAAAAATGTCTTCAATCTTCAATTCAATCGTTTTTTTTGGACTCCACTTCTGTTCAGGAGGAATGGAGTAATTTGCTTGACCTTTCTATAAAAAAAGACCCACGAGGTGGCACTGAAAAGAGCCTTTCCGCTGGAGATTAGCCGACCACGAAACCACTACTGGTTCTATTCTGCTAGTTTTTTCGTGCCCGCCCAGGGTATGCCGGCTGGATTCGTTGGTGAACTGCCTCTTACTCGTATATTAAATGGGGAGTTCATCATGTGCGTTAAGCGGTTCTCCATTGGTTCCAGTACGCGAGGAGGCTCCCCAGCCGTACCCCACCCCTGATTACTTACCTATGTCAACTATCATTATTCGCACGAACAATAAGTTATTATTAGTAATTATTAAAAAAAACGTATATGGGCGATCTTTTTCAAAAATAGCGTTCATTTTATCCGTAACAGGACGACCAGAGCGAGATGCATCTTTATCATCAAAATTCCCAGATTTAAAACGTTTAAACCATCTTTGTACTACTCTTTCTGACACTGCATTGGGTCCGTAAACGTCCCAAATATTTTTCGCGGCTTGCCTTGCATTTATTCTTTTTATTAAATAGAATTTTAAAATGTATCTATATTTTTCATTCGATTCGCTTATTTTGACAGAAATAAAAACAAATGAAAAATAGTGGGAAACAAAATTTTCCTAATATGGCTCTTTTTTTGAAATATTACCGTTTTGATGTCATGAAAACCAGCCAGATACAAATAGTACAGCCAAAGATATTTTATTCCAAGTTTATACATACTATATGCGAAAAGACTTTTTCTACGACCTAATATAACTGTCCTAATATTGTCCTGTTATATATTTATATTTATATAATTGAATGTAAAATGACCTATTTCTTTTATTTCTTATTTATATTATTAGATGTATTCGTGTACACACAGTCTTCTTTGAAATTTTGCTTCGAAATACGCAGTTCCCTTGTGCTTACTGTCCATATTATGATATATGTTTTTTTAACGTATGAATAAATAAATTATATAACATTCTTAATTATAAGCAAATACTTGCACATGAGTTCTCTTTAACATTTAAATTACCTCTGGCATAGATATCCCTTTTTCTACCCTGTTCTGATAAAAAATAGATTCACCAATGAAACTCGTAGCACGCGTGTATTATTATCAAATAAGGTTGGGGTTTCTACAGCATAGGTAACATAAGTAGGTATCTATTTCGTGAAACGAGATGAGTGTTTCCAAAAACAGACGTTTGATCCGCTATGTGCCACAATTACATTTTTACATATATTTCTTATACGTATTACTTTTACTCTTTTTACAAATTATTGTTCAGTTGCTGTCAGAATTGAACTCTGCATGGCTGCACATATCATGGTTGAGACGAGACATAATTGATGGTCTAACTTAGATCAAATGTTGGGTAACAGCCATAAAACGAACAGTTTTGGTAAGTAATGTGACATTTAACGTCTTATAGTGTTCCCTAAGCCCCGAGGGAAATAAACTTGTTTATATAGGCCGCTAGGATCGCTCCAGACATATTATAAGTCTTTGATGCCGTCCTGGCGTGTGATAGCAATCGTTAACGTGCACTAATCCTTATTGGCTAACATGTTGGTAAGGACATAATGAAGCTTTGTCATAATTAGTTCAAAACTAGAAATGCAAAAATAATTCAATTAAAGAAATTATTTTATTTGAATGTAGTCGGAGTTTCACATTTGGTTGCTTCTTAGTAGAGACGACTTAGCACTGAAAAACAGTTTTTTAATTGGATAATTTATTTCATAAATAAATCTAATTTAGCTTTTTATTGTTTTGAAGTCAGTTTTTAATTTTATTTAAAACTTCTATCAAACAATTTGAGAAGCAAGTTTCTAATTTTAAAGTGAGGTGGGTGAGTGACCGTCGGAATTATCGATTTAAACTCGGCATGTTTTCAGTAAAACTCTTACTTGACTTACCATAGAAACCAAGATTTTTAAAATATGTAAAACCAAATAATTAAATATATAAAAAGAGCTAGCAAGCTAGCTTAAGGAAACAACTTACGCTGTGGGTACCTGGACGGGCCAATCCCTCCACCAACCCATGGTCCTGGTTACCTTACGGCAATCTGACCGAATCACCGAATTCCCCTTCGGTACTGATCTGAACTCCCTATAAATATTTTGATCCGCCCCTTTTGTAGCCAACTCTCCCGTTTCTGGGGCGTAACGATACAGTATGTGATGGGTCAATCAAATTTTTTTATCTGGATTTATCTGGACGGTTGTTAGGACAACCGATATCACCCACAAAACCACACTGGGCCATGACTGGACCATGTAGTATTATGGCACTAACTCCTCACATTTCTCCCACGTGGAAAGTATATTAATGATCTATCTGTGTATTAATGATAATGATAAACATCGTCATATGCAGACATGTCTATATATGTCTTGTACGAAGAGCTTTTTCTTAAGAATACCTGCTTAAAAGTCACAACATAGACTACAGCATTTGCAATAACATGTAATTTAAGAATTAAAATAAAGTAAGTTCCAATATAAATATGCAACGAATATTATTTTTCGTCCAATGCTTATTCGTCTAAAATCAATCTGTAAGAACCTGTGGGGATGTCTGCGTTAATTGAGGGAAAGGCCTGTTGAAGCTTTATCTACTAATGTAGACAAAGAAGTATATAATTACATCGTTTGAGGGAAACTTAGTATTTGTAGGGAGGCTCGTTAAATATAATGACGGCAACCGTCGCCGGCCACTTCTGGCCCTTAAACTTGTGCTCCTTGTTTCCTGGCTTTTCCACGATTAGCCAAGAAATGTGAAAAGTGATTTTTTGATGCGAAAATGGTTTATCCTGAGTCATCTGTATAATTGCGCATTAGCATTAGCATATGCAGATAAGGGCTGGCTTTATATCGACATATTTCAAATGTTATAGATGAGTTAGTTTTCTAATAATTATATGTATAAGCTTGTAACGTTACGGTGTGAGGTGAGGGGTGAAGGTAAGAAGGGACAAATTGACGTCACTATATAATTATGTGTAATAAATTAATGGTAAATTAAAGGAACACCGTAACAAAACAAAAACAATATAAAATTAAACACTGAATGGAAAATGAAAATAAAAAGGGCTTATAGATTACTTACGCGTATAAGTGCCTTGAATTCTATAGACATTTTAAATAGAATGAATTTTAAACGTTGATTTATGTATACATTATAATAGTGTGATAAAATATCGTCACATAAGTCGTAACAAGGGGAAAAGGGGAAACGTCTCCGTCTAAGGCCAACATTATAATGAATAGTTTGAGAGATGATACCGAAATAATGAAAAATATCTCATTATTTTGAATTTAAATGATTGAAGGTTTTCACGTAGGTAGGGCTATAATACGTATAATACCATGGTTTTATAGCACCACAATACAAGTTTAAACTAGTATTTAGTATTTGTAGCGTAGTTGTGGGTTCAAAGCATATTTTAGTGACAATTTGTTTATTGTCATATTGATCTTGTGTATTTTATTTGTGTTACTAAATAATTTCTTTGTACTTCGAAAAAGTAAAAAAAAATCCTAAAAAGCCCTAAACAAACAAAAAGTATAAACGTAGTACCTTTACTTAATTCTTAATAAATATATCTTATCAAAGAACTTATTAGAAATATTTTTAAAAATTTCAACATGAAAAATGGATTAAGTTCGTGCGAAGCACCCTCCCTGGCGGTAATGAGGTAGTAATAGGCATACTTTTTATTTTAGGTTGAAATTGGTCCTTGAGGGGACGCCTTAATAAAGCAAAGCTCGTTATTTGCTCCGTTCGTTTGTTAATTTTGGTTTTTACTTTTACGTAAGCTACTGGTCATTGGAGTTTCTTTACTATTTGTTTGTTAGACTTTGCAATTTGAACTAGTTAGTTTATTTTTTATTACAAATATGAAATATTGAAAGTTTTCGTTTTATTAGATTCTGATTGACGAGGTGAACTTTGTTTCAAAGATAAACTACCACTAATGCCATCTATTGAAAGAAGCCCGAAGTATCTATGGAATAAATGACAGCCGTCGTTTAATGTTACCATGTCAGTTAGAACATTTTTCATACTAAATAACCAAATTTAAGTTGAATATTTTTAGCTTTTCCCGTGAACGAAACCAAATAAAACACAATTAAAAATATTCAAATAGGTCAATCCGATTTTGAGGATTTTTTTAGAAAGATTAACGCATATCAATTTATTTTAATATAAAAAAAGCTTATAACTGACGTACGGAAACCGGTAAATATTCTATTGGGTTATCAGGAAACCTTATAAGGAAAGCTTATTAGAATTTGAAATGTTATTTGTAATATGTAGGTCAAATGTAGTGTTTGTTTAGTAATGAACTAAACCCAACAAGAGTTACGACAAGAGTTAACGCAACTGCTTTGCTGTTCCCCTTGTATTTAATATGGAGATTTTAACATTATTCAGAAACAAGAAATTAAAATCATTTAAATTTTTATGAACTTGAATTTATATTATATAATGTATCTTGATTACAAAATACCTTGTAATTTACATTGCACTAACTAATAAAAAAAGCACTGAGGAAATCCGAATCCATCACAATCATTGAATTTAATTCTAAAACTATATTATACTGTTATATTATTTTGCATATTATGAAGCTTTGTATTATTTACAATTATATAGTGATATTATTAATAATGAATGTTTTATTTATACTCCGATCATTGTTGCTAGTTAGTTTTCGCATCAATTGTGTCCATTTATAAATTTTAAAGTCGTAAATACGAGGAATGAGTATTATAGTGGAACTAAGTAAGAGTACAATATAATATACGATTAAGATGATCACGTCCATTGCCGGAAGGTATAGTCTAAGGGTCACGGCAAATGAAAAATTAGAAAAAAGTTTTATACGATCACAGAATATTTAAGTTAGCCAGCCTCTAAGTCCCAAGTAGGCGGATTTAAATTTATCTACGTTTGTTATGAGGGTAACTTCATTGTTTAAGTTTGAGAATTTAATTTGGACCTTTTTACCACTCACCATGAACGTAATTTGGTTATATTATATAATTTAGGTTTTAGACGAAGCGGTTACGAGTATTGTAGAATTGTATAAATTGTTTGCTTGGTATAGATGTCCAGGATTCCTAGGTTTTCAACAGAGAAAACGGCTTTATTGATGTTTCAGAAATTTCGGTTTGTGACAGTTCCGAAAAAGTACTAAACTGCTTTTAAAACAGTTAATTACAAATTGATTTTCTTCGAAGTGGATTTAACTTCATTTAATATGACTGAAACATAATAAATTGTAGCAAGTGTTTAATTATTATTTTTATCGTCAAATTGGCACCCATGGTGGACTTAACACTATACAATATTCTAGGCTAGTCAACCAATAAGAAAGTTATATATAAACCAAAGGCACACAAATATTTTTATTCAACAATATACTTAAATTCTTTAAAGTTTTATAAATATAAATAAAATCATGCTCTATAACATAATAATATTTTACAATGCTTGCATAAATAAGCATGATTTGTCACGTCAGATTAAGAGGCCACGAGGTTAATGATCACGCACTTATTAGCTTTCTTTAACTTCAAAAATATTAAGTTTTATTTAGATGTACTAAGTGACAAAAAACTGAGACGTAGTGTTCAGTTCAGTGTATTATTGCATTATCAAAGTACTTATCAATTTTTTTTGTTAACTCTTGTTACGTAAATTGACTAATGATTAACTCATAATTAGTCGAATTTGTTTTTAGTTGTTCTAAAAATGGTTTAAACATAGTATGTATTCAGTTTATGTTCCACAATACAATGTAAATTGACTCGTTAAGAGTTCGATAAAAGTTTTAAACTACTTTTAAGTTACATGCTCGACATGCATGTAGACATGATAAATTGAATCTTATAAGTATTTGTATTATTATATAATTTTTTTAAACATTATTTTAGAGGGTTGATTAAACTATTTCACATTTATATTACACCTGTATTTGGCAACCAAAAGCTCGGCTGTTCGTTACAGAGTTTCCACCGTACGGCGGGTGCAAGCACCGGACGCGGGTCTTCCGGCGGGCGCAGGTCGCATCTTCCGACATTTCCTCGCCCCAGAATCACTTTTCCCCCGCTTCATTATTCGGGTCCTAGGTCGGAGCGGCAAGAGGGGTGAGGCTTGGTGTTGCTATCAACGTTTTGTACGGAATTTTCACGAAAGTTACTCAAATCCTGTTGCTGAATTTACATCTGGAAAGGAACGAATAAAAAAATTATTTAAACGACGTGATTTACTGCGTTAAGTTGGTTTTCAATAGCAAATAAAAGAAATATTGTGTGTACTTCATTTTAATGGCCCATAATTTATCATTTGATTGTGTTAAATATGACATTTATTTGCCCTAGGAGTGCTTTTAGGTGTCTATTAAAATAAGGACTTTTCGGCGGGGAATGTAGTGATTTTATTTGGCAACCCTGTGGACGGGTGGCGGGAGCACGGGCTGGCGGCCGGGCCGCGGGCCGCGGCGTGCGGCAGTCCGCGAGCGCGGCGCGGCTTCGCTCCCGCGTACTCACCGCGGCACGCCACAGGTACGATACACGCGCCACCCTGTTGCGCATATCACGACATGACAATGTAATGTTTACTTCACCATAAAATCTAACGTATTCGAACGAGTTTTGGCGGGTACCAAGTTTTGCGTATAAACTTAGGTAATGGTTAAGTTAAGAATTTTATTTTACAACTTGTTGGTAGTTGAACACTTTTTTGTAATTTGCTTATGATACACTCACATTACATTTAATTTGATATAGTTTGCTTTAGTATTTATGGTTATATAAACTTTTAAACACTGTGTTGTGTCTAAATATAACTACGTTGCTATTGATAAATTTTCAATGATGTGAAAGAATTATTAACGGATATTATTTAAAACATATGAATAGCGATTATTCGCTAATAAATCTTATGCCGATAAAAAGGAAAACACGCAAAACCGACAACGCGTGCGTCGGAATATTTTAATAGTCCGTGCAGCAATGATGTATGGTAATTTTATTCAAAAACCTTCACTGCGTCCAATAAAATATAAAGACGACTGTTCCATTTTTGAATTTAAATTGAACTGAAAAAGGTTTTATGGGATTATGAATCACGTTTCATATGCTTATTTTGATGTGGGGTGGTTAAAGACTGTCGGGCTTTTAAATTTGGTCCGATAAAAATGACAAAGGGTTGAAAGCCTCAATATTTCAATAAACATTTTCAAATTGACTTTTGACTATGCCATTCATTTTATAAAGATAACTGTGAATTAATAAAATTAGTCAAGAAAATTGAGTGAAATTCAGAAATTAAGCATAATATACTATGAAGTAGTTGACAGGTTGTTAAAACTTATAAAAAGCAAAGTTAAAGTCAAAATAGTTTATTCAACTTTGTAACATATGATTGAACGTCAATCTAAGCCATCTGTTCGTAAATCCACTGGAGGGCCTTGTCTTGAGAGGAACGTGCAAGAAACTCAGCGAGATTTGTCTCTCCTTTTACACGTCATTGGACATTGTTTGAAAAATATTAAAATAAAAAAATAAAATTGTAGTGCTTATGACACTAAATAAAATAAATTTAATTGTAAATAAAAAAAATATTTTTTTCCCAAGCATTCTTATCATCTTAATTTTTCTGAACCAATAAGTAGCCTTTTTTCACTACATTTTGCTTTACATAAGCTTTAAATTGGTGTAAAGGCAGTTCACTTACATTTGGCACGATTTTGCTATAAATGTGTAACATAATTTTCCCATAAAAGAGCAAGTGACTAAAAAAATGTTCTTGTTGACTATATTAATAATAATTACTTAAGAATTGAGAATTTATTGTTATTATCAATCAATAAATAACAGTAACGAATAAGTGTTCTTGCATGGTCAGCTGGATAAGTACCGTGCCTTTTTGTATTTCAGTAAAGTAGTTCGCTGTGTTTTAGTGTGAAAGGCTACCTTTGTAGCCAAATTAATGACAGAACATGGGAGGCTTTAACATCTCCATCTCCATAATGTGAACGCACCAGTACCTTCACATGATTTCTTTCTTATATAAAAATTAATTACAACTATAGATGGCTGACATATAAATTCGTAAATATAAGACACAATTTTTTCAGACTGACAGAGACACTAGAATTTAGAATACCAAACTGAAAAAGAATGAAAAAATTATGTAACCAAAAAAGAACATTAAATTTATTAGACTTTATGTTCTTTTTGGTTTTGAATACAAAATTCTAGGGTCTCTGTCAGTCTGAAAAAAAATTGTGTTTTATTTAACTAGTTTTCATGTCTTATGTTAATGTTAATGTGTTAACAATAAATTATTAAATAATAAATGAGTGACAAAATGTCGTAGGTACTTTTAATTCTGCAAATTTATCATTTCTTCAACCTTCGCTATACGAATTTCTTACGGTAACATGTATTTATATGGATTACCTGCCACTTTCCTTTGTTTGCAGGATACTAAGCCAAAACAGAAGCTTTTTGTGTTTCTATTTAAGTATATGGGATAAACTCCGGAACCGCTTATCGGAATTAAACTGCGACTAACGCTTTGTTACGACTTAATCGAATTAATTTTTTTTTGTTTAATACAGAACAGAGATATAAGATTAAATTGTATAAGGGAAAATGTATATGATCTTAAACGAATCAAAGAAAGTCCTGTAATACAATTCTGATACAATTTTTTAGATTATAATCACGAACAACAATCGGTAAGGTTTATTCTATGTTTATTTGATCTGTCTAGTGTAGGTCGTAGCCGGCATTCTTTATATCAGCTGAGTAGCTCGCTGGCATGGTGATTCAAACGCTTTGGTTTCGATAACGAAAACAAAGCAATTTTCTCCATGGTTGCTCCCTGGATGGGTCAATCAAGTTTGATATCTAGAGCTAAACCGTGCTTCGGTAGGCATGTTAAGCCGTTGGTACAGATTGTAACGCTTTCACCCACCGAGCCGCATCGGTACAGTGTTGTAGTATTATGGTCAAAATTGCTAATGTGTTTCTAAGGACTAACATATATAGACTTAAAATAAACATTTTGAATGAGCGAAAGACAAAACATAATTAGTAAGGCCGTAAGAGTTTGTATAGTGCATCATCGAAAAGATTAGATTAGTAGGAATGGTAGAACAAATAATGAAATATTGATAGCATTACAATCATAGAATAATAATGCCTATAATAGGATATTTCCACATTAGATGAGTAGTCATGTGAATGTATTGATTGAGTACGCAGCATGTTACGCACACAAGAATAAAATAAAATTCAAAATGAAGGATACATTTGTTACTTCAATGACATTTTGAAACAAAACTATCGTATTTAGACACGGTGTCGTTTGACCTTGAGTTCTAGTAAAGTCGACAAAGAAGGACAGAAGTCAAAAAGCCATTATTCTATGATTACTATACGATATTAGCCATAGTAATTGTCAGATCGATTTTCAAACAATTATATTTTATGTTGTAACATCTAACCGATAAACTAAAAGCTTAATACTTCATTTAGGGACAGTAGAAAACGGTAATAGTAATTAAATTAAATTATTTCAACATTACTAATGAGATCTAGACGTGTTACACAACAAATATAACAACTAACGAAGGTTTATTGAGTCTTGTAAATTTCTCGCATTCGCTTAGAGTTATGGGTGAATACTAGAGGATAATAATTCCTTGGTACCACATTCTGATAAAATATTTAATTTAATTTTGAAAGAATTCAACTACAATTTGTTTACTGTCTCCTATAATTTGATAGTAATACATACTTATGGAGATTGATAGCTCTCCTACTCAACCCATCCAAAATGAGTTCCAATTTCTTCAATAATGACATAAGTCCTTCGTTGATTCCTCATAAGAAATATAACGGCTATTCATGATCTGTGTACAGATAGCCTACGAAATCTTCCGTAGGAATCAGCTTCTATAGTTATAGTTATAGATCGGAGGTATGTTTTTGTGGTAATTTTCATAAGCCAGGCCATTCAATTTAGCCTTAGGGCAAGTCTTTAATAAAGTGACATTTAGACGCCGATAAAAGGTATCTATGGTAACCATTTATTTGAATGGCGCCGTTTACTAAACGACCAGTATTATGGCACAATATTTTTTCTAGCGAACCATTACTTTACTAGATAGTTAAAAACTTGTCAATTGGAGTTGAGCAGAAAGTTGTGAACATCTAATCAAATAAGTCATTACAACTTACATTTCAGAGTTAATTAATGAAATGCATTGAAAATGTAGAAGTAATGAAGCTGTTACATTAGTAATGATAAAATAGCTTTTCTACACCGTCTAATCTTAGCGTACTAAGGAATTAATTGAATAATTTCTGCATCTTTCATTAAGCTTTAGCTATATTTTCTGTATATAATTTAGTTACTGAAAGTCATATTTTTACTCGGTAAGTTGAAAAGAATTTTTAAGGTTTTTAGAAGAGAAGTATATTTCTGTACCTTTTTGTTGAAATGTATTGTATATATTTGATTATATGTATACAATCAACATAACAAAAATATATTTTTTAGTTTTAGAGTACATTTAATTCCTGATGATTTCAGATATATAATTCGCAAAGGTTTCGCAATTAATTTTTTCTTTCGTGTATTTTATGTTCTTTGTGGATGAATATTGCATGAGTTTTTCTAATTAAGGACCAAAAGAGGCACTTGACGCCAATTTATTATACCTTTGTAGGCGTAAATCAGTTATTTCTGACATTTTGGTGAGAAATAATTACAGTAGGACTTGTTAGGGCCAGAAAAGCCTGAGGTTAATTTTGCTGATAATATAAAAGGGGTGGATATTATATGTTATTAGTTTGAGTGACATGATTGAACTATTAGTAGTAGGCTAGATAGTATCATTCAAATGTTTCTTACAAACTTAAGAGTTATAAGCAAAAAGACGTTCAAGTATATTAATTGGAAAAAACGATTACCTATAAGCACATTTAAACGATCTTTAAGGACTCGCTCCCTCGCAAGGTTTTGTACTTTGTTATATGAAAGGCTACTTAGAAACTTTGTAGACTTTCTTGTGAATGTAACTTTATTAATAAGGTAATAGAAATCGTATACGATTGTTATAGAATTCTCTTTATTCTAGAAAACGCTATTGTGCAACAGCTTATTAAACCTATTAAGAGTTGAAAATCGGATGAAATGGCTGAAGTTATATTCCGTGTGCCATATAATAAATCATTTGAGTGCAATATACGGGTGTTGGTGGGTTTCTCGCGTTACTGTAGTAAGTCTGTAATATTTGCGCACGTGCAACTAAAATTGTATATTAGGTGGGGAATTAGTATGTATTAACTTGTAATAAAATATCTTTGGCTGTACTATTTGTATCTGGCTGATTTTCATGACATAAAAAAGATGACATTTAAAAAAAATCAAATTAGGAAAATATTGTTTCCCACTATTTTTCATTTGGATTTCTTTCTGTCAAAATGAAGATATTAAATACATTTTAAAACTTAATAATGCGAAAAAAAAATTCTGTTTATGGACCTAATGTAGTGTCAGAAAGAGTAGCACAAAGTTGGTTTAAGTGTTTTCAATCCGGGAATTTTGATAAAAAAGCTGCACCTCGCTCTAGTCGCCTTGTTTTGGGCAAAATGGACGCTAATTTTTAAAAGTGGGGGAAGATGTACATATCAGCAGTTACGAAATAGCTGAAGAACTGGGAATTGACCACAAAACAGTTTTGACCCATTCGAAAAAAGCTGGGTGTTGTGTACCCAGCTTTATAAGCTCAATATTTAGGTATCACACAAGCTCACTGAAAGAAACCTAATGAACGTGTACTCGTTTGAGATTCTTTATTGAGACGTAATGAAAACGAATCGTTTTTGAGGAGATTGATAACTGGTGATGAAAAGTGGATGACGTATGACCAGAACGTGCGAAAAAGGTAGTGGTCAAAGGTCGATTAGGCTTCACAGACTGTGGCGAAACCTGGGTTAACTGCTGTGTCTATGGTTGGATTGGAAGGGCATTGTTCGTTATGAGCTTTTACCGACGGGCCGTACCATCGATTCGGATCTCTACTGCAAACAAGTGATAAGATTAAAGCAAGAACTTGAGAGAAAGAGGCCGGAATTTATTAATAGAAATGGATTGGTCTTATAACGCTAGACCATATAGATCTTTAATCACTCAGCAAAATTAAGAGACTTTGGCTTGGAAGTATTAATGCATCTGCCACATACCTTGCACCTTCAGATTTTCACCTGTTTCGGTTTCTTCAGAATTCTTTTGGCAGTGTCAGGTTAACATTAAAAGAGGATTTCCAAAACTACTTGTTGCGTTTTTTGATCAGAAGTACCAAAATTTCTACCGCAACGGGATCATGTCTCTACCTTCAAGAGGGCAGAAAGTCTACAAATAAAATGGCACATATATACTGCAATGAAATGCAAATTCACTTTGCAAAAAATGTCTTGAATTTTCATAAAAAAAATACCAATAATCTTTTCCCCAACCTATTAGATGGATGAATAAGTGAAAGTCTTAATTTTTAGAAAAACAAATATTAAAACAGTAAAACAAACTATAAAACATACTATGAAAGTAGGATTTACTATAAAACTGCCAGTTTTGGTAAGTACATGTACATATACCAAAATCTTATTTAGCACGAACGGTCCAAGTCGTAAAACGTCCACATTCTAAATGACTTCAACCTCAGCCCATTCAAGTCTATAGAGAATGTTGGAAAATGACTATTCTGTGGAGAGAGTCGACATACTGAGACGACCATATCGTATAATATCAGATCGTAAAATTCTGTTCAGCGACAAGTTTTTACATAATACTCGTTCAATATCCCTGTAAATTTTACGAAATCACTCAGTGATAGGAGTAAAAAGTATCAATAAAAACTTCCAAATTCTTACAGAAAGCTTTTGCACATTTTACAGATGATTTCCGGAAGTATTATGTTATTATTCGGGTATTGTATTATATCAAAGACATACCCTGAGTCGTTTCGATCCAGAAGCGTCAACAAATAAAAGAGATCTCTAACTTTGATATTCCGAAGACAAGTTAATCCTTTTGTAAGATGCTAGTCGATAAAACAAACTCTGCTAGAGTCCTGATCGGCTCGAAACTCTGGTTTAAGGAGTTTCGAGTTTCGGTGACAACACTGCCGTGAAATAACATATAACCACTACTATAGTACTTACTCTTGGAGTTCAAGTGAAAAACCAACTTTTATACCTTGATCCCTTGTAATAAAGCAATATTTTAACTGACGTTTAAGCTTTGAATGCAGCTGTCTGTACATCATTTTAAGGTGCTATTCTCTATTTCTTGTTCTATATTCTACCGCTCCTGAGTTACTTACTTAGTTATAATATGTTAATAAATCCCTTGTCTTCTTTCATGTTTTTTTCTTTATTAAATAGAAGAAAGAAGAAAAGAACTTCCATAGATAATAGGTTTCAGTTTGCATAAACGTTTATAAATAAGTTCGTTAAATTTGTACAAACACTATTATTATTATACAATTTCAACCGCGTTTCAACCTTGAAACAAATATCAAAAAAATGTATATCATGGTATTTTACGTTCATTAAAAAGGCTTATTAATTATTAATATTTTTAAGACGGATGGCGCAATATAGTTGTAATTTTAACAACTAGAAATTACTAGAAATATTGAATAACATTATAAAGAGAAGATTGATTTGAATAGTAAATAGTATTTTATATAATATATAGAATAGTAGAAGATGTAAATCAGAGTGAAAAAAATACAGTAAATGAAGCCATACACAATTAAAACTGAATTAGTATTCTCTAGTAATTTCAGTACCCTACATTCTAAATGCTATTGATAATGAGTGCCGGTGAGCTGAAAAAGGTTAATAGTATGTACAAAGGTTTATCCATGACAAGCATATGCATGAAAAGTCTTAAAAACCAATTTTTTTTAAATTGAATTGTCGGTTGAATTCGTTTTATTAATTGCTAATGAAATTTTTTTTTACTTTTTTTCGATTCAATTTATTATAAAGCTAATTTTTTAAAAGCCTGCGCTAAGTTGTTTGATTATACCAGCTTCAAGTAGAAAAACACTCACTCCATTAACAAAGTGACAGATTAATCTTATCGTAAAGAAAAAATAAGGATAAATATTATATTTATAAGTTAGACTTCGCGTGATGAAAACCAAGCCGATATTATTTTAAATAAACGAGTTTGGCGTTAAAATGAACTTTGTTACGGGTCTCTTTAAAATGAATATTATGGATGACGCAATTTTTTTTTATTGATTTATTAGCTTTTATGAAGTGTAAAAGAATGTGTGTGAAGTATTTGATCTCGATACTGCGCTTCGTAAATGTGAAATGTTTTTAGAAAACACTTGTTCATGATTCTTAAGAACAACTTTCTATTTACATTAAAACTTTGTAAATGTTACAGGTAAAGTAATTGATGTTGGTATTACGCAAAACAGCTAGATAATGTGTTTTATGTATATACATATATACATAAATGCGACATATTATAATTTCATGGTTATATCATGTGGGTTTAGTCATTCATTCTAACACCATATAAAACAACGTCTGAACGGGCGCACACGCTCCTAATTTGAAGCAAAAAAGGGGCTGTCTGTTTTCTACTTTCCGACTTCGATTCAAGATCAAATTGTACCGTGTCGAAAGTATCTCTGATAATTTTGATTGACAGTTTCATTCTCATGCTACTTATTTGTATGTTTGTGTGCGTGACGTGCCGCGTAAATAAATACACGATTTTCCCATATGAATCGGTTTTAGCAACACGTTTGACAGCTTGATTGGATATGGAACTATCCTATTAGACGTTACCATTTTATGCGTGATAGTAAAAGTACTATTGGCCTTATTATCTTGTAATATACACACACAAACCGATAGCGAGTTTTAGTTGATACTATGTTGAATTATATAGCAATAGTGATAAGTGAATATATATATGTATCACAGCTGAATGAAGTATTTTGAATTTGACTTTGGCCGCGAAACTACCAAAGGTAAATTCGGCGTATCTACATTAGAGCTAGTCTTAAATAGAAAGGTTTTTAGCCTAATTTTTACAATTGACTACATTTTGTCATATACGCAAAATTATCAAATAATAGTTTCGCGAATACAGTATTATATTTCTACAGTATGATACAGTATCTCCGTCAATATACCTTTTACAAAAGATATCTGAAAATAATGTTGCCCTAATAATCGGTGTCCAAACTTAATAGAATTTTGTATAACATCCCATTGCCTCTTTATGGTTTAAATTTGGATGGCAATTTAACATTTAACAGACAGTCTAAATCGAAAATCAATGAAACTCCATTATTCACGGACAAACTGAAACTTAATATCATAAACTATGTTAGAAACAAATTGTTCTTGCCATTCAAAAGACAATGGTGGTAATTACCGCTGTTAGGTAATAAGTAGAAATAATTCAGATATGATAAACGAGCGATAAACAACAGAATAATGGATTACTTTCAAATTAACTTAAATAAGAAACACGTTAATGTGCTCTGGAATAAAATAATATTGCATAATTTAAGTCTTTACATAATGCACATAATGTAATAACAAAAAAAAATCCTTATAGTTATGACTTTTTATGTACAAAAACAGGATTGATGTAGATGATATTTTATGTTAAATACGTTAATAGCTATTTCTTACTTACTTTTATTTTATTTTTTTGTATTGTCATAGTGGAATAAAATACATTAAAAGAAAAAAAACTGAAAAATTTGTCGTTATACATGCTTTGTCTTTAATATTACAAATATCTTTAAGTATAGAGTCTAGACCCAAAAAAAAGCTAGCCTTTTAGCGTTAAGTGCAAGAAAACAAAATTATGTTATTCATTTTATTTTAATGTTGTAAGTAAATTAAATCGCGAAGCCTATAAAATAAATCATAAAACTAAAGTTTTCACAGAAATTGTAGGTTGGCATGTTGGATAGTCGTTTACGATTTGATTTAATACCTATTAGTTAAGTTTTTAATCAGTTCATAATAAAAAATGACATTCTTTTGTTTTAATATCTAAAAATCAAGATATAAAAAGTTAATTTTACCTACCTACTTCTATTTTTTAAACGATGTAACAAGGTTCTATTAAAATTTACTGGGTGTCACGATATCTCGCTTTCAGTAAATCTCTTGAGAACGAGTTAAACAAAGAAAAAGTTTTACTGCGAAAGAAAAAATATACAAAACAAGTAGGTACACCATTCTTAATATTTAACGTCTTCTTTTAAAGAAGGTGAATTTTCATTGTGGTAATTGTAAGAAAATAAAATTATTATATGAAAAGAGGTTTCAAAATACGTACAACTTGTAATGTGCTTTTCTTTCGCCTTCACCGATACACTATTCATTTCATGTTCAACTCTTTTATACAAAAACTGTATGACTATACAGTCATAACTATACAGTCTTAAGATTTTGGAATGTTGACAGAAAAAGGTAAACATTTATACGGAGTGTACATAAAACCCAAGTACTTGCGTTGGCTTAAATCGCTCGTTGCTATGGCAATCAATCAATGGGAACCGGTACGTGATACTGATGTATTCCAGGTTTCTGATTTTCCTTAGGATTAACACATTAGAATATTTTACTGGTTTCTTGTTTTTTGGTTAAATTGTCAAGCCGTACAAAAATAATGCTAAAATATTTAATTGAATCATAGCAGATTATACTACGTTAAAAGTACTAGTACTATCATTAAAAGTTTGTACGGAAGCACTGCGGAAAGAGATTATTTGGACCTTTCGTGTTTATTTTAACTTTAATTATCCAAGCGTGCTAATTCATCGGGCGAATTACATTGAACTAGTAAAATCATCAACAAAAAACAGTCAGTTCTGTGATCCTTATATTGTTTATACCTTATTGCTTATCCTCGCTACATACTTAATCTTACATCTGTAAGAGTAAGAGGCCCCGTCTATCAAAGTTTTTTAAGCTTACCCAAACTAAAGCTAATATTCCATGTTATTATGTTCTATTAATTTAAGAGATTTTCTTCACACAGTGATAATGGTGATAATTCCTTCTAGTAAAACAATGTAAAATGCTTCTTCAAATAAATTTGATATTATATCACTTTAAATGACATATATACACTTTTAGTATTCTTTTATCGTTTAGTCTAGACTTGAGAATTTTTTTTATTATATTATCATATTAGGAAATACTGTGGTCGCAATATCTTTATTAGTGTCTAAACATAAAAATATTATACTTGTAGCTTTATTTGTTAAGTTCATTCCGAAAAAGCCTCTTGTATTCTCACAACGCGACGCCACATGTATGTAAATGTCTGTACACACGCCACACACACCCAGTGCGATCATTTTTACTAGGCCAATGATAAATATAACAAAGAGGTTTAAAATAATTTGGGATCTAAAAACAGAAACGATTGTTGTTGCACAAGATTGTTGAATAAACAAGATTGTTTTGTTAGAATGACTAACACGGAGCTTATAACTTGGTCAAGTTTCGTTTGTTATTAGTTATATGGTTTAGGTTTTTAGAGAAAATGGTCAATACTGACCTTCTCTTTCTCTTTTTTTTCTATCTTGACTTTGATGAAGGAAATCATCTGCCTTCCTTGTAGACCCGTCCAGGTCAACAAGGGAGGGTTTCTATAGATAAGACTTTTAAGTTGGTGTTGTGTTGTTTAAGTTGAATCAAAGATTTAATTGACTGCACATTTAGTTAGTTCCTGTCTTCGTTCCACTAAGTATTAATCGGTGACAAAACTCTTTCCAAATTTGCGTTATTTGCGGTCATACAAAAATAAATCTCGCTACGCACGCTAGGAGCACGACACTAACGACACATAGCACAAAGGACTTCCAGTACGCCGAGAGGAAGGGAGGACAAAATTGGATACAACCTGGTAACCCTAGACTTTCGAACGCCGTCCAAAGTTTTTGACTAAGAAATTGTTATATTACCAACTACAGTAAGATTTGACTGGGTCGCAAAAATGGACCTTGTTTTGTTTTTATCAAGCAATAGATGCTTTAACCTTAATTGGCTTCTACAGGAATCCTTAATTAAGCTTTTTCGTTGCTTGGCAGAAGAACGCGCTTTATTGCGTAGTCCATGGCACGGCCCGAGTTGTAAAACGGGAATCGATCGACCGACCTCTGATTGTGCGAAAAATTTTTCGTCTAATAATTTTAAAATAATGAAACCTGAGTATTATTTTACTGACGAAGGGCGTTTAAACTGGATATTTTTATAGCAGCCGTATTCTTTTATTCATGATTTCCCCATCAAAATACTACAAAAAATGTCCCTAAAAGTAAAAGAGATGATTTTTTATTTAACAATTATGTAGACATAAATGTTATATTACATGTGTCGGTTGAAGAACTTCGAAGTCAAGGCAAATTTGATCACACTCATTTATCTCATCGAAGAAAAAAGGCCGCAAATGCCGTGACAAACCAAAATAAAAGCATTTCATTAGTATCATGGTTAGTTCCAACTTCATTCTAGATAATTGCAAGGAGGTTAAAATAAAAGAATAGTCTGGGATATGAAAGTTTTAACACAAATGTATAATATACTCGGAGGGAGTGGAGCGAAATGGAGGACAATGTGGTGACTGCCATATATTTTCTTTTTAATATCAAGTCTACGGTTATACACATATAAGTTGAAAAAATTAACGCATTTTAATTATTGCGGGTTATATTAAATATTTAAGCTTAATTTATTATATTAATTCCTAAAGTAACTTTATATACTGTTTTGTTGGTAACATAAATTGCCGCGTATGTTCGTAATCCCGTTTTTACAGTAAACATTCATTTTAAACTTTCTAAATATGTTTCCCTTTGTAACATTAAAACGGTGTAAAAGTTTTGCCGGTCTTGTTTTGTCCACATTAATTTAAGTCCCCCTACGAATTGGGAGTTTTCCGGCATAAAAATTATACCAACATAATTATACGTACTTAATTGACGTGGGTTGTTCTCTTTCTTTACTTCACAGTTCTTTACAATGCCAAAAATACCTGTTGTTTTATTATTAATAAAATTAATTTGACAACTTGATATTCACCGGGGAACCACGAAATATAAAAACATTTTTACTGGATTTTACGGCTTGATAGATTAAAATGTACCAAATAAGAAAAGGTACTACTTTATTAATGAAAGTCGGTTAGATATAACGCTTTAGTAAAATATGTATAAACCCAATAAATATACGTATAAAGTATTCCTTATTCTATGTGAAGTGAAATGAAGTAATTATAAAGTTCGAGCGAATCCAGTCTGACACGTTTGCGTCACTAATGAATTTCTAACGCTACGATTGATTCTCCGTCAGACGGCACTGATTGGATGAGCTAGTCGGAACTCACAATTAAACCTCAATTCTACATTGCACTTGGCACTGTGGCACATTCCGAGCACTGGATATTGAACAACACGAAGGAAATACATTTGCTCAAAAAGTAGACCTTTCCATGTGTATTTACCTTGGGGAAAGTTACTCTTTTCCGCACTAGAACTTTTTGTTTTCCTTCTGTTTATAACATTCAAATGAAGATTTTTAATCAAAAATTTTTCTGTACAAATGTTTTGTATGAAATAATAAACTGTTTTAATTGATTTCCTATCGTCGATTTATTTTTTCAAATGTATTGAAAAACGTTCTTCGGCGCATGTCATGATTTGTCAATTCCACTCGACTCTATTGTTACCCTGCGCCTTCTGTTTGTGTCAACAAACCAGGACTCATGAAGAAAAGATATACTTTCCTTCAAAACAGTACAAATAAAACGATACTTGTTTTTAGAGTCACCTGAAGGATCTACAGGTTTAGTTTTTTTTACATAATCATGATTGTATCATTTTATTTTTTATAACATATAAGTTTCGTAATATAAGAGATATTATAACCCTATCAAGTTATACAATCCAGACACACTTGTTTCATTAATTTATCTCGAGTCCAACCTCAATAAATTAAATAAAAAAGTGGTATTGTTTTTTCAAAGACATGTCCTACTAACTATATTCAGAATAAACCAAAAGATAAATATTCTGTAAAAAGCTTGTTAGCTTCCGCCTGCAGCTAAGCCCGCTTGGAGTTCGGTCACAAATATATTATAGCGTTCCCCCATAAATGCAGCACAGAAAGAATTTTTAAATTCCAACCAAAGTTCAAGAGATAAAAAAATATTGATTGATTGTTAAATTAGCCCCAACAACCTCATAAACATTATCTCTTTATAATATTATATTAAAAATGAATTAGGCAACTGTGAATATGATACTAGTTTTGATGCGGTCCCAGTCATATGAAAACTCGGTATATCTAAACGCAGATGATGCGATCTTGGATTTGGTAAATGGAAATATGGTGTACAACTTCATGTTAAAATGTCGCAAGTAAGTGATAGTTATGATCCAATTTACGGCTGGTATTGAGTTTCCAGCGACAATATTTAGGCGTTTGTATTATTTATTATATACCACAGACTCTGTAATCCACTTTATCTAGCCCGAACTAAACATTATTAACAGCTTGTAACTGTGGAAAACATACATGATTTGTATTATATCATCATATTTTTTTTTAAATGAATAACTATAATTAATAAACAATTAATATTTGTCTACTAGGGCCTCTCAACAGGCCATTTAAAATGATTGGGTCCGTATGGATCAGTGGGGCATTTTAAAAAATGTAAAGTAGTTTTACGCCCCTCTACCTTTCGATGTCACTTTTCCCATATATGGGGCTGCTCGAAGAGATTTCTTATAGAAATAAGCAGTACCTTTGTACAATTATTTAATATTCTGTTCTCCTTTTAATTGTCTTTGTGTGTACATAAATTGCTAAATAAATAAATAAAAATAGATTTCATAATATTAAAATCGAAGCTATGGTCCATGGTTAGTCAATCAGTTGACCTATTAAGAGATCACCTTCACGTACACTACTGAACAGATCAAATCGCCTCAGCTTCGATAGATAGATGGATAGTTAGAATATGCATAATTGTACACCATAAATTATAAAATTAGCGGTATATGACAATAATTTCGGAAAAAATTGTGTATGTACCCAGATAACTGTTTATATAACCGCTGTGGTCCAGTGGCTGTTACCTTATTCCTTACTTCGGATCTGGGGTATAATTTCCAGTGGGGGCAGAAATCTGCAAGATTTGGTTATCGGTAGGACTTTCTCTAAGTCCACCTACCTACTACCATCCTACTTAAGTCCGCCCGTCTGTTTTTATGACGGGCAGTTATATGTTAACAGCTTTGTTCTGTTCCGGCAGTTGAGGGTAAGATAGCTAGTTCTTCTGTGGTTGAGGAATACCGGTATAACTTACTTTACTTACCATCAGGTGAGATGAAGGCCAAGCGATACACCGATAAGAGCAATAAAAAATATCAGCGCATAGTCGGTGCAGCGTATACATTATAGAAAAAACTCGTGTGGTCGTAAGTTCAAAAGTAATCATCAGTGCAAAATTATTAGGTACGTTACTGTTAGAATATAAAATATTATTAATGCTACACACTGCCTGTAAATTCATGATAATTTCCCTACTCCATGGTTATCATTGGACATGGCCTATTAGAGTTATTATATTAGATTGTAGTGTATATACCCATCGTTAGAATTTTAATAAATAATAGACAGGTACTTCTAGAAATAAAATCAATAAATAAAATTATGTAGCAACGTGGACGTGGACGGAAAAGGAATTACCTCTCTAGGACATATAACAAATTACATATATACGGTTTTATCAGAATGATTTGACAGATTACTGGCAGTTCAGTGGGCCTACTCGCTAACATTGGTAGGAAACTAAAAGTATTAACCACCAAGTCATTTAAACGTCCACTGCTCCTTTACTTTAATACCATTGTAATACTTAACATGTAATGCACAGATGGATAAGCAATTGATAAAAGTTGGTGTAGCGGTCTGGCTGGTTTTATAGAATTTTAGTTATTATTGTGGGTTGCATGGTTTTATTTATAAGCAACAGGTGGGTTTTACTTAAAAAGCCAAAATGAGTAAGCCAATAGGCCGTCAGGTGGGACATAGAATTTGTAATAACCGCACAGCCTTCATTAGTATGCAGCACTGTGGGCCGATAGTTTATTCGTACGTGTCACTTGTAATAGGAGTGAGTAGGACAGATTCTTTATGTTTACGCAGAATGCTCGAGAATAGAATTGTACACATTGGCATGGTTTATTGCGGGTTGTGAGGTCTCATTTTTCAGGAAATGTAACATTGTCATAAAAAATTCAATCTTCAGGCGATGTTTTATTTCGGGGCCATATCCATGTTCTGATAGGAAGCAAGTGTACTGGAATAGTAAATCTCTGTTCTAATTGGGGCTGCGGAACTTGTTATATACTTATTTGGATATATACGTCCAGTCAAGCGCGTTTAATTTTAAGAAATGACAGCCATCAAGTCCTTCACCCTGACTGCAAAATAAATAATATAAAATACATTCATATTTTTTCATTGTGTACTTATATACTTATGGGTTATAAATGTTTCTAACAATTACTTTGGATGATGTTCTCAAATAAATTCTCTCAACATTATTATAATATAAAGTCCTTTCGATATCCCTGATGTCACTTAATGAAATAACTGGGTAGGTTATAAGATATAAAATAAAAGATTTCTCTGTATTTCATTAACAGTGCGTAAATTTGCTTTTGTGGCCAGTTTCACTAAACAATTCGCACTGGGCCAGGATAGTGATGTTATGGCCCATTACTTATCTCGTGTTTCTCTCAATTAAGATTAGCCCAGTAGAGGGACTATGATCTTAGTGTACAATAAGAAAATTCTCCAGACTACATGTTAAGTTTAACTCTTCGATCTTGTTTTTAAAAGTTTTTATAACCAATGTTATTTTACTTACAAAATTTTTGACATTGCGAAATGCCAATGTCAAAATAACTATTTTATTAATCTTTGGTAAATTATTGAAAATCGAAAAACGTCAATAAAATTGATTGTTAAGATAATTGACTTTACATAAAAAACAATTAAATTGATAATGTTACATGTGTGTGAATTGCCTACCAGTTAAGTTCAATTTGATATTTCAATTCATTTGTTCAATATCAAACAAAGTCAAAAGTATACATAAAAGGCGAGAAAGCACGTTTATAACAAGCCTTTACTTTGTTTTCGTTATTAAAATACACTTTGTCTGAAAATTAATGATGGAAACTTGAATTTCATAAATTTTCATCTCGCTGTAATGTTTGTGAAGCATTTTAATTTACTTTGTATTTAATTTGCCATTTACATTTGATGTGAAAATATTTCTATGTACAACGGAATTAAATCGTGGGGGTGTTTTCGACGAACGGAAATGTGTTGTTCTATAATTGGACTTAGTATAGATAATGAAGGAATTACTTATATTTTTTCCATACAATTCGGTAAAATAACAGCATTTTGGAAAAGACAAACGCTAATTTCTCATGGCTAGTGTGGCATTTAAGAAAGCGTAATTAATATATAAATAACATTATTCACCGAAGGGTACATCATTAAACTATGGATTAAGGAATTATTAATTTGAACTGCTAAGTTCTCTATAAAGTACAATGAAAACTACTGAGCATAGTAACTATTGATACACGATCAAAATAATAATATAATCGTCTAAAATAAATTGATAATTTCAGCGATTGCGTCACAGTTCTAGGTTAGTAAATATTAACAAAGTCTTACAAAATATTTGATTTTGCAGCTTTAATATTCCTTTTCTAATAGAGCTGAATTACTATTATTGGTCCTGAGGGAGGAGAAATAGGGATAATTATGAACTCAGTGATAAAACAAGAAGAACTTTATGGAAAATCTCCAAATTTTAGCGCTAGCTAATAATTATCTACTGAATGAAATATTAGCTCTGAAAAATATCTTTTTCGCATAGTCTCAAAATTGCGTAGTGTAGAAATTTTCAAAAACTACGAAATAATATTACACAATTTAAATAGTTTTCAAATAACTTATTATATTTAAAATGACATTAATCAAAGCATAAAGTAATTTTAGGTGTTTAAATTTTCTTTTCAATTATGTTTACATGACTCTGGCGAAATGCGCAAACCGCGCAACATCTTAAAAAAATTATGTTTAGTTTTGGTTCGAGACAATATTTTTCAACCAATCAACGTAAATCTATTCTGTCGAAGTAAAGTGCTTCAGACTTCATTTCTTCAGAGAAAAATCTACCAAACTCTGCTACTCTCTAGTTACAGTGAATAAAGTGAGCTTGATACTTAGATTTAAAAATTATAATATATTTGTTTATTGCAGTTATTATGATAACCTTGTGATTAGAATAAACTAATAATTTTTTACGATAAACCAGAAAGTATATGTCTATAATACAGACAAATTATTATATTTAGTGTGAGTAAGGTAGTCATGACTATGACAATTCGAGTATCTCCTTGTTATCCTCTTGGAGTGTCTGGATTATCTCTAGACAATAAAGTCAGCTGAAAAACTTTGTATATTTTTTCTTTGCTCAGTACGCGAGTTCTTATTTATTTTCAACTTCAGTGGCAGTTACAGGATAGGATTTTCTTTTCCGCTATTTCCGCCTCGTTCGACGCAATGGGCGCTCTACGCAAACGGCTGTGTCTTTCTTTGTTCTCTTTGCAACGGTGTAACAATGTAAATCAGAGTTCTTTTATGTCTTTGGAGAGTGTCATACGATATCTCTACATAGGGAAATAGAAAAAAATACGCATTCACATATTTCTATAAGAGAAAATTAAATGTTTTTGTATATACATTAAACAATATATAAAAGCTAAATCGTAAGTACGATAAGTCTCTCTGCTTCTTAATATTTAAACAATGTTTTTTTTTTACTTTTTTAATGGAAACTTAAAATAATAATAACAATGGTCGTAAAAGACAAAAATATTGCAATAAAAGCTTGACAAGGTTTTTCGCTATAAGAGACTACAAGTTTCTCCTCACAGAAGAGCACATAATATTACGCTTTATTGTTATTATTCAGACAAACGAGTTACTCGAGTTTCTCGAGAAAGACTTTGCAGGAGATGTATTTATTTTAAGAAAGTGTTGCATTCATTTAAAGGTAATCCATTATATATCTAGAGAAAGAGAGAGAGAGAGAGAGAGGAAAAGGGAGTGGGAGAGAGAGAGAGTTCTGTATGTTTAAATGTTGAAGATAAAGATTTTTCACAATTAACACAAATAATTAACCTCTAGGGTGGTTTTAATCTGTTCAAAATTACCACAAAATTGGAACCGGGAACAGAATCTAGAATCAAATAAAAAGGTCACTTATGTAATTGTTATATAACTATTGTCCCTATTATACAAATGGACTGTTGATAGGCGTTCATAAAAATTAGATGCCTTGTGCTATGGGATATTCGAATCTCTTTCATATATTTTTAGAGATTTATTGTGGTGTAAAAGCTAGAATTTCTTAAAGTATTTTTTAAGGTGAACTACATTCACATACCATTGGTATCGTTTCCGAATGTATTTTTTGAGTAATTAATTATCATTATGATATCTACAATCTAACAAATTGCGGTTAGCCTAGCGTCTAGGCATTGTAGATATTACATAAAATTTAAGCTGAAGTCCAAAATTAATATTCAAAAATGTTAAGTTCTTAAAACATAAGTGTGGGGTTCCAGTGGTTCCTCAATATCTTTATAATTTTATGAAGATATTTAGGACTGACTATAGCAAAAAAATCTATAAAATTTGGACGTCGATAGGTTTATCTACTCCCATGTATAACTGGAATCCTGTGTCTCAACAGCCGTTTTTTGTTAAAATACTGATTGAAAAATCGGCTGTAAATAGCACAGATTAATTTCGTTTTGGTATTGGTACTTTAATATTCGAATTATGTTTAATGTAATTTGAATATTAATATAGACATAATTATACCAGGCAAAGCAATTTTACTGAATATCAGGTCGAGTAGGTAATACCACTTATATATTCAAACTCTGCTTTCATTTTATAACTTCTTCCATTTAAATTAGTTTGCAATCACTTCCCAAAATATATATTATGCTGTATTCTACTTACGTTCCTTAACAGCGCTCTAATTAGCTTGCTTTGATGTTATGATGTGTTAAAAAGATTTACTTATTTATTAATTTTAGTTTGAACATATACATATCCATGCCTTGGGTTGTTAGATAAAGTTTAGTTATAAATCGATAGATTTATATAGGTATTTCAGTAAAAATATGTTTTGTTTTTTATATTTCATATTGATTTGAGAGTTTACAAGTTAAACAGAATATCAATATCTTCTATTGTCATTCTTTACTTACAGTAAAAAAAGGTTTAATATTATAGATCTCTAAAATTCTTTGTGGCATATGTAGTTCTTGTGCTTCTTTTTTTTTTTAGAAGCAAGGTTAAAATCTAACACATTAAAGAAAAGGGCAGTCCAAGATAGGGACGGATTCCTATGAAGTTTGGTTTGATTTGTTAACAGAATGTAATGCCTTTGGCAGTGCTATCGACGTCGTTGTCTGAATTAATTAGAATTAAATCGTTATTCAATAGTTCAGTCATGATTAAAAACTTTTTAAGCGTAATTCTTGTAAATCTCAGTTTTAAGCATCTATTATTGTAATCAAGGAAAAGTCTAGCAAGAGCAGTTTACTTAAATTACAAATTAAGTTTCGGTAACGGAAAAGTAAGCAAAATACAAGTTACACTGTTATAACTTTTATGTCTTAAGCCCACAGCGCTGAAATGTTAATAGTTAATTGAAATTCGTCGTAATCTGACTTATATTAACAAAGATAGACATCAACTAAGATCTTACGCAATATGAAGTTAAGTAACCAATTATTTTCAATTAGAAATTCAATTACACCAGCAATTAATCTCGTAACCTAAATTTGACGAGTGCTATAAAATTAATAATTCACTGCTGAAGTGTCAATTGATACTTTTAACATAGACTTACTTAATCGTCTTGATTTTATAACTACATTCTTTTAAGTAGAATTACGTAGCATTTGTAAATTAAAAAGGAATAAATAACAGAACACATTTTAATTTTTAATGTTTTGACGTAATAAGTTGACGATGTACGTGTTCTCGCATGACTTAATGACATGTTAGCTAAAGCGACGAACAATGTTACAAAGAACTTTAACGAGCACGGCTTTTATCAAACGAAATACCAATAAAAAACTTAAATTACATTTCTCAATGACGTGTTATGTAAACTTAACGAACGATAATATCGAGAAATGCGGTAAACTTATTAAAACAAAACCGAATCACTGCTCGCCATTAACATTGAATGAGATTCGCTATGACGCTGCCGTCTGTGAAGAACCCAAGAAGAATGGCTTCCACTGCTTTATATCTGCGTCACAAATAAAATACTGGTGACTCAATAAAGATTGTCAAGCATTTCCAAGTGATGTATTGCTTGATATATCATCTGAAGCATTCATTTGTTTTAGTAGTACTAACTTTTCTTATCATTGTTAGACAACTTGGTTTATGAATAAAAAACATTATTAATTTCTCATAGTAAAATCGTATTCATTCACTGAGAATTTTAATAAATTTCAAATTAAAACATAAGAAATACAAAAAACGAACTAATTAACAAAATTCAGTACAATGTGAATTCTAAAATAATGTCGGTTTTTATGATGGATGATACGAACATGGATATAAGACGCGGTTTAGCATAGTGGATGTGGCATTGAAATATTCAGAAAAAAGGTTTATTACGTTGTTATTTTGTAAATTTATTATTCAAATTTTTTTAGATAGTGCTTTAGCCTATATTAATTTTGTATTTCTATGGGATTTTAAATTAATAATATAAAAACAATATTTCTCACAGTTCCACATATTCTTTAGCCTAGAGTAAGCCTCAAATTAAAGCTTGTGTTATTCTAGATATCGGAGAAATATAGATATTTACTATATTTCTCAGAATGTATATTAATATAAGATATATATTAAATAAACATACAAACATCCATGTCTCGTGAACAAATATTTGTATTAATCGTACAAATATCTGTCCCTACTGGGATTTGAACCTAGGACCTCTGGCTAGGAAGACAGGGGTACTGACTATTATACCCGACGAAATATTCCTAAAACATATTTAGGGGAGGCCATCCTTTTCACTTGAAATACTACCTATTATTTATTATACATTCTCGGACCTACCAAATATACACAAAAAGTTTCGATGGGAGTTCGGCAGAAAAACTGTGACACGTAATTTTTATAAATTAGATATTGCATCAATAAGTCATTCTTCGTTTAAAATTAAAGGCAGGTAATACGTAGTACGCAAGTTATTTAAAAGCGCAATGTTGATGCTGAATACACAACAATCGTATTTATTTAAAACAAATAACAGCAAAAGCACACATTGTTATGCATCTTGTTGTACAACGGTCGGCTTTGTTAGCGCTTCTATCGTTTGACAACGGGAAATTGCAAGCTTCATTTTGTGCTTGTTAGACTTTCAGCTTAATCAATGGTAGCATTAAAAAGAGCACTGCAAAGGAACAACTCGTTGCCTTTATTACTCTCTTTGTTCTATTTGATTACAACTATACATTTTTCAATAAAAATCTATTGATTCAATTGGAAAACTAATTCTAAACTCACTATAATTATTTGACCTAAAATAAGCAACAAGAGCTTTGAGTTAATACAGTATGGACAAAACTACATATTCTATTTGCATTTTTATTTTATATTTCTATAAAATTATAACATTTGTAGCTTTAATAAAAGAGTAATAAGTTTTGATAAATATTTGCGTCTCTCGGTATTCAGATCCTGTAAAAATAATTTTGGTTCAGTAATAAGTTTGACTCATCACCAGACCAGCCGTGCTAGATGAATGAATATCAAAAGAAATGAGATGAAAAGATTGAGAGAAAAGACGACTGAATAGCAAAGTAATAATATCTGTTTGAAGTAAAATCTAAGTTAGGCATTCATTTAAGCCGCAATGGGACCAGGAATAAATTTCCCGAGATAGTTATTCAAGAAATAATTACTTTGTACAGTTATGTAATTGTATTAGAGATTTTTGTTGATGAGATTGTTATACTAAATTATTACAACCACAGTAAAACTCCTAATCTTGTCTTCCATTCAGGGTTAACAATGAATAATTATAGCCATGACGTATGTCTTGATTTTGAAAAATCACTTAATTAACATTAAATTAAAACTCTGCTAGCAATAATACCTAGTCGCGAGCATTACGGCTGTATTTATGTCGTTGATTTTGATATTCAGATAATTTTATCCATTGTACGGTTATTACCATCGGGACAAAGTAGTATACAAAGCGTTTAATACTTATTAAGCCAAAACCTACCCCTACTCATGTTTACATAGTGATATAAATACTATGTTGATATCAAAATTGTAATTTTTGACTTAGTAAAATAAAATGAATGGTAAATTTCAAAATAAAAATTTATATTTCATATTCAATGATAATTTTACTATGTAGAGCTTTAAAGAACACAAATTATTAGCATTCAAATCTACGCAACTTCGTTATAATATTAACTACGGATCTACGTAGCAATACTCGTAGCATCGTAGCAACTAATATAGCACAATGTGAATTTTCCAAGAAATTTCTAGAATTTTTGTAAGTTTTACACAAAAACGTATTAGGAGCGCTTTACGACGAATTGAGTTTCTCATTTATGTGAGGGTAAAAGATTCTATTAAAGAGGAGAGAGGATTCTCGAAAATGAAAACTGACTCTGACCGAAAACTTTAATAGTGTTTACAAAATAAATACTTATTATCCCTTCTTCATTCGCTATACTGTGGGAGTGAGACGCTATTTGTACCCTGGAGCCCAGATTGAACTTTAATATCATTATGCCCGTATAATATAACATTTTTTTAAATTACTGTTATTTCTTTGGGGAAAAATCAGTTTAAATATACTCATATAGAAGAATCTAAGGTTATTTTATGAAAATGGATATTAATGATGAACTTACGAAATAAAAGTACTTACGTTATTTTTACTGGATAGTACTTGCAGTACTCGTATGAAACTACAGACATATATTTACATGACTGTAATTTTTTCATTATCGTAACTCGCTGGTACAGTGATTTTCATTATGATTAACATTGAGCATTAACAGATGAACACCGTCAGGGAAGTTCTAGAAGTTTATTTCATCGTTTCAATACATTACTAACATACATTAAATGAACTTTGACTTGTCCTAGTAGTTAACCTACCTATGAAGCTTGTTTTATGACCCTAACAATGTCCTAAATTATTAGTATGATTATGCTGATGCGAAAACATAACCTTTTTTACTACTTTTACTATTAAGAGCTGTCAATTTCGACATATATGGCTATGAAATAAAAAAAATATTCATGTTGAACATGTTAAATGTTTTTCATGAAATTTTGATTCATCGATGTTATTTATGGTTTTTTAATATTTTTTCGTATTGGAATTATATTTGGTGTCCATTTTCATGTTTACATCAGACCCTACCAAAAAACCACCCAGCCTCTGTAATATACAACTTTGTTTTCAACTTCACTTTTAAATGCTTATCTTTGTAGGTATCGAATATAAAAACAGAACGCACAAATGTTGCGTCTTGTTTCCTATATTGTACCTAATATCTAATATCAACCGGTAGGCAGTGGTTAAAACTATTTCAGCCATTAGTATAATATAATGGATTGGACAATGGAGTACAAAGAAAACGTGTCAGTAATATTACAAATTAAACCTTATCATGTTGGGAATAAGGAATATTATGAGCTCAAACCAATATAAATGGCGAATACAATATGGTCGAGTGAATTAGAAGCATAGATACTGTAGTATTAGTATTTATGGATTGCATGAATTATCTATGATAGATTGATTATCGACTACTCATGTACAAGTAGGTACGAGTATTTATCAATGTTTTCCTTATTAGTTTCTAAGATAAATGTTTAGACATTATATATATCCGCACGTTACCAAGTTTCATTATGAAAACGAGTAATTTTATTTTATATTAAAGTACATAAAATTTTGTTAATTTTTGAATGGTCCTAATTGGGTAGTTTACAGATCGATCTCTTAATAAGAATGACACTGACTGTGTCATGTTACTGACTCTTCAGATTACTGACCGTTATTGGCTTTGATTGAAACTGACTGATATGACACGGCGATAGACAGAGAGACGTAGACTCGATATTGATCGCGGCCATCCTTTTATCTAATTTGTTAAAAATAAACAGAAGCCATGTCCTCTTCAGTTCTTGTCAGATTTAAGAATTATTTTTCTGACAAATAAGATATTTAGAAAGTTTGTTTTTACGTGTCAGACTGCTGACAGTATATGCCATAGTGACATAAGGGCAAAAAACTAGAAGCGTGGGCAGAAAGGTGAATGTAGGTAGGGCCTTTGTGGCCCTTCTCAGTCCTCTATTCAATAGTTTGTTTGAACTTTTGTTCTGTATCATCGAGGGCTAGTTTATTTTTAGTTTATCCTATGCCTTGTATATTTGCCTCTGTGGTTGCGATATCCAAAGACTTTGATAATAATCATTGCTATTTATAGCATGAAAATAACGCGACTTTATCTGCTTTTGTGTTTTTGCCAGTAGCGGTATTAGCGGTACTTTATTTTACAAGTGTTTTATTGAAATTTAAAGTAATATTAGCCTTCCGCAGTTAGCAGTTGCTCACTATTGAAAAAAAATATTGTTATTGTTGTACTATTCTAACTGTTAGAACAAATTTCATAATACAATATATGAATGAATTTTCCTCCTGAGGTTAAAAAAAAGATAAATGTGGATAAACAAAATTGAATAAACAGTTATATGTACCTTTGCGTTTAAAATCTCTATATTTGTTCTTAATTTATCACAATTGCGAATCAAAAGGTATTTGGATATTAGAAGTAATAGATAATATCAACAAGTATTTAAAATCGTTTTTAAACTCCATTTAATATTTATATGAATAATTAGTTCTTTATTTTAACCATTCGTTATTCATTAATTTACTCAAATAAGTGTTAGTTGATGAATGAAGCCTTAATATTGCTACGGATAAAACCGACAGACAATAAATAGTGGGAATAGGTTGTTTGTGTCCTACTCTTCTTTTATAGTCCTAACCTAATATTTGGTAATTGTCTTCAACAAAGACATGCGAATCATTTCTACAAATGTAATCCAAAACACTACCAAAATAAACGTATGTGTATATTTTTTGGAGATAGTCATAAAATATGCTCATGTTTGTTATATTGTGTTGAAGCGTAAAGCAAACATGAATACATTTTTACTATCAGTTGTTTACTATTTGTAAAAACGATTCTAGAAGTTTTCTTTTTTCTCGGTATCATATAGGGGGCCCTACTATTTCCTGTATTGTGATATACCTCTTAAAAATCGTTATATATTATTTTGAAGTGATAAAAAATACAATTTTATATACTTATATACTTTAATTGGACTAGAACTTTTTGCTGAGGCAAGTAGAAAAACTTACTAGAGTTTGGTTAGTTGTTTTATTTATGAACAAATTTACGTAACATCAAAAAAATTGATAATATATTTCTTTATAAAGATTCCGTACTCTTAAATAGCTATTTGATACCAAGAAATATAATACTATATAACAATGATATTTCATATATGATGATAATCTATTCTACAGATTATTATCTTACAATAGTTTCGATAGTATACTTCTGTTGTACTAATTGTGAAGGATTAATAAATATCAAATGAGGTTCGCTACCGAAGATGTAACGTTTAATAAATCAGTGAGAATATTCTATTCCTCATAATCTACTAAAATAATCATACATAGTTTAAGACACATAATTTAATTAGTATTATGACAAGATCAATATTAAATTAACAAATCATTTATTTTTTACGTACTAATTCGGGCGATAAAAGTGCGACCTTCTCGTGTTTACGGTGTAGTAGCAATTTTATTGCCGTTGTCTGATTTGAGAGCCCACTTTATGAAGCGATAAAATACAGGTCGAATTTAGTAGTGGACAAATGTTAATGAGGTGAAATAATTTCTTTTGGTCATTGTGAAATTTATTTACTAATGTTTTTTGTTATTTAAATTCTAAGAAACTGAAATATTTAGCGCTAACTAGGCTATGTTTAAGACAGTTATCGTACAGAATATTAAACCTGGAGAGGGTACATTCCCACTGCGTGTCTGCGATATAGGAGATGTAATGTTGGTAAGGACCACTTGTCTCCTTAACGAGTCTTCCTAAATAGAGTCAGAATATTCGCGTGCCTACTGAAATGTTGTGATTGATTTATGTGTTGTGTGC
Organism: Acentria ephemerella; assembly: GCA_943193645.1. Lineage (NCBI taxonomy): Eukaryota > Metazoa > Arthropoda > Insecta > Lepidoptera > Crambidae > Acentria > Acentria ephemerella. The sequence goes on from OW971876.1 coordinate 12,296,867, forward strand.
AGATTCGCAAAATTGATTTCTTTATCGCTTCTAGATCTCGATTGGTACCTCTAATTTTGATGTTAGTTTTTGATTAGGTTAGTCTCTTTTTAAAGAATCTTTTTAAAGAAGTAAATGTAAATATAGTATCGAGTAACTTGTCAAGATTTACTATTTAACCTGAGGAAGCTCTATCGATTTCCCGTTACCTGCTCAGCTTATAGCAATAGCTGAGACCATCTAGTCGGAAGCCGGGTTCCTGCCATCACTCGAAGTTATCATGCTAGCATCACTATCGGGAGTAGTAGCATAAAGAAATATAAAAATTCTACGTGAGAAAATTTATCAGACGAATTTTTCTTTATAAAATACTTTGACTACTGAAATCGGATAACTTACAAACTAAGCTAAAATATTGTAGTCATAATAATGTTTTAGCTTAGTTTGTAAGTTATAGTCATAGCTATTTGTTTCTTAGTATAATTTTAGTTACAGTTTATGCTAATTGTGCGAATTAAGTTAGGTGCAATTCAGATCAATTGTTTATTATCCTTGATTACTTGAATATGAATTATGCAACAAAACAGTTTCGAATATTTCCTAACATGTTTGGGAGGGTTCATTAATAAACGCATTGTCTGTTGCTAGTTACTGATAGTTGGCATGTTTAACTCAACAGCTGTTATTTGAGTATTAGGCCAGGGCGACATTGTTAAGACCTACATTTTTTATCTGTTTCGCCAAAGTAGGAAAGCCGTGTCCGGGTGGCTTAGGCCTATGATGGGGGAACAAAGCGTAGTCATTTTTGCGCAGAGTTCCATCCAAGCCACTCTTGTCACTGGCTGGGAGGGCCAGTGAGTAAAAGCTCTTTTTCGGGACAGCGGAGCATTGCGCTAGGCGGTAGCCGGTCTCCAAGATCGGCGGTCCGTTGTTGATTTCGATGACGGACCGATTTAAAATTTTAAACGGTACATAGGACTCGCAATATTTTCGGGTGAGCCCGAATCGTCGCCGACATGTGTTATGGCGGTCACCCCGGAGAGGATGTTTAGTGGGTAGTGGGGGACCGCCTCTACCCCGAGTCCCACATACCCCTACAGCTGGTACCGTACTGCAGCAATGATGCGTAAATGCATTCGAACTCTCCGACAATAAAACATCTTTTTAATTTTACTTAAATAGAAAATTTTGCGAAACTTATATTTAATGTAAATCAACATACTTTTATAGTTTTTATGTTATTAATAACAACAAAAACAGTTTTTAATTCTAACTCTCAATGGAATAAATAATAAAGCATGTTCGAATCGTCTCCGCGTCGCTCCGTTTCATACAAAATGAAATTGTGCATATTTTTGACACGGGAAAAGAGTATATAACAGTAAAATATGTAAAGTATATAGAATACATTTAGAAGTTTTTCTAATCATAAAAACCGATGTTTAATGAAGGGGATTTAATAAACAGCTGTTGTACAGCGGTTAATTGTCGTAAACGGCTGAAGGTCATTTAAAATGAATAATAAAAACGGAATACGGTTTATTTGTTAATACATATGTAGTAACTTATTGTATTATTAGAGGGTGGAATTATCTTTCAGCTTAAGCCTGAAAATTGGAAATTATATATAATTTTAATAAAATGTCAAATACAATATTACGGAAAAAAATTGTTTTGTCGTTCAAAGATTGACGGTCAAGTGGTCAATACACCTGTTTCTTAGCCAGAATTTTCGGGTTTGAATACTGATATTACTGTTTATGCTTCTTCGTGATCCATAACCCAAGCTCTTAATTATAGCTTAATTTAGGCTACATAATAGGTACGAGTGTGCGAAAAGATCTCTGATATATAGCTATCGATGTAATACCTTACGAACCGTATAAATGAGTTTTAAAAGCACGCTCAATTTTATAGCGGACAAAGACACGAAATAAAATTTATCACAACATCATTATAACCTAAAAAAATCCTAGGGCTACAAATCGAGAACTGAGTATGTCGAGTCTCTCGTTTGTCTGAGTTAATCGGCAAACATGAACCATACATAAATTACAAACGAATAACATACTATTACTATTACGAATGAATAACAAACAAATGAATTAATCTTGGATAACATAATTATAAATTAAATTTATAATTTAAAGGCTTTGTAATTACATTAAAAAATACTGAAAATTGGCTTAGAGTTTTTACTACAATGTATTTTCTACAGTACAGCTCTAAGATAACATACACACAGTGAAAGTTAAATTTTAATCATAAAGTTTCAGTACTTGTTAGGATGATAAAACTGAACAACTTTGTGTAAGTAACTCGGTCGATAAAGAGCAGAGTTAAATATGACCCTCCACGAAACCACACACACTCGTACAGCTAATTATAATAATTCTTCAAGTTCACTCGAGTTGTGGCACAGGTCGTTAGTTATTATGTTTATAAATTATATCTTGTTTAGTGTATACCTCTGTTTTGTGTGTTCTTTAAATAAATAAACTAAAGCTAATATATCAATCGTACAATCCAGATACAATTGTTCTTAAATTGTCTCTGGGCATCTAGATGTTAAGTGCAGCAGTATAATGAAGTTTTAAAAATCATGTCCTGAGACCGGTTTCAGAGACGGAGATATTGAAATCTATAATTAGATTATAATTTATAATTTTAAAAGATACTAAATTATTTACTCTATATTGCACTAAATATAAATATAAATTTAATGTATACAATAGATTTAGATAAGATTTAAGCTAGAATTTTCGAGTCCTATTGTATACGAAATAAATGTACACAATAGGACTGCAAAATATGATTCATTTTAATGTTTTTTTGAATCTCTCTTACATTAATTAACTATAAAACTGACAAATCTTTGTGTGATGTGTTACGCAATGTTTACATTTCGTTGATCCCTAACTATTTCGGTAATCCCGGATATCGTATTATTTTCCTTTGCTTATTTAGCCAGGTAGTGAATTCGCCTTTATTGTTTTCATACAATTAGTTTTATAGTTTGGTTTAATAATTATATTTGTTCTTCAGTTTGTTTTATCATGAATAAATGCCAGCTTCATTTAAAATAGGCTATACTTTCGGAGTCCAAATACTTACAGTTGATACCTTTAAGAGGCTCGCTTCACCACATGGTGATCTCGAATAGTGGTTTAAACAAGCATCTATTCTATAATTCTGTTGTTAGTTTCTTGATCATCAATTTTCGTTTCTTGATATCAATTATATTCCTATTGTTTGTTTTTTTACTAAATTGGTTTTGGTTACAGCCAGCCTATTTTAGGTGTATCCGAAATACTCATTTCCACAACCCGATGATTCCTTGAACCGACCCGAATAAAATGTTTAGACAACAAGTGACAGGCGCAAAGTACACATTATCATCTGCAAACACGTCTACTCTACAAAGTAAACAGGGGTTTTCGATGAACAAAAGATAACAAGGACGCTTTAAATATTCATACCTTAGCTCAACCGCGACCACAGAATATTTGTATAAAGTTAATGAATGAAAGCCCTGTTGGCATTAATTAATGATTTTAATGTCCTGTAGCAATTCAACTTTTAAAATACCTACTAAGGTAAAGGCGACGAATAAATTCTTGATAATATTTGAGTTAAAAATCTTATAAATTTATTTTTATTATCATTCTACGTCAAAACATGAAATGTATCGGGAAAACTAAACAGCCCTACGAAAAACAGATTTATACTTGTTCACTTATTATTATTCCCTGCATATATTTTCATTTTGTAAAATGGGATGAGGCTCGAAGGGTATTTCATAACAGGCTGATTCTCGCGCATTATAGTGTCGAATATAATATACCGCGCAAAAAAAATTGAAAGCCTTTTTCATATTAGCCTATCCGCTGAACAGGTTTGGATATCTTATAAAAATGTAAGCGTACATAATTTCGGTAAAAGTTACGTTAGTATTTAGTTTGTTGGTATTTTCGTTAAGTAGAAATATTACTTTCATCTTTTGGCGGAAGGTGTGGGTGAACCAAACACAGAAAGAGAGAGAGAGAGAGAAGTTTCTGATTCAAAGGTCGATTAACTGTCTGTTGTGTATTCCTTAGACTGGCGTTTTACTTTTTTTATAAAAGTCTAAGTAAACTCTTTATTACAGAGTAAATATTTAACAATTAATGTATACACTAGTATACAAAAGAAGAGTTCGTCAAAGATGCAAGAAGTGGTCAAAGTTACTCAACGTTTTTGTGAAAATTTTCTTAGCTTAGAGAATTCAGAATAGTCCTTCAAATTGGGAACGGTAGTAATTGGTAGATTCCCAAAGGATACAATCTCGGACACCTGGACGACAGCAAGAATGATGTTCGGGAGATACCCCAGGGAGTACCGATCCTCGGATGGCAGGTAGCTGAGATATAGAAATGACAAAATGGGATGAAATATGGTTTATGGTAATAATATGGCATTTATATATTTATTTCTTTGTTTATTTGGTTGCTTATAGCATAAAATGAAGAAGTAAAAATCTTAAGAAGAGCAAAAGTTTGTAAGATTATAAAAACCTGGAGTTTGCAGAATTTCACGGAGATTCGTTCAAGTGGATAAGTTATGAATATTTAACTTTTTCTATGATACCAAATACTTCTTGGGCTTGGACAATTTAATAGGCCGGGAGTAGAGTGTCTAATGATGTTATCTACTTTAGTAAAAGTTCAAAATTACTGCCCATTTTTTGAATGCAGTAATATATAAAAACTGATATATTCTTATGTCGATTTTGAACTCAAAGCTACTTTCGCCAAGGTAAGGTTTATTGGTCCGGGTTGTTACGGCAGTCACCAAGCCTCAAGGGCCAGTGTATTCATGTTTTCCTGTGTAGGGAGGTATTCTAATTTATTCTTTTTTCAATGAACAAGTTGATAATAGCCTATATGTATTACTGATAAACAGAATAATATAATTTAACTTGTTTTTTCTACCGACTATAATCAGTTGCTAACATTTTCAATTTGACATTTCATTTTGTTAGATACAATAACTAGGTAATTAATACTCATTATAGTTACGATATTTCGTTGAAAACAACAATTGATGTAAAGGTTGGGTCATTTACAGTAACAATTGTGAATAAGCTGCTCAATGTCGATCAATTCTGGTTTGCCTGCGGTAATCTTGGAAGTACTTACTTTGTTTTCAATCCCTCAATTTACCCTTCCACGTGGGAAATACTACTTTTTGAAGTGATTGATCTTTTGCTCCGTTGTCTATTTCTAACGACACCCTTTCCTCCTTGATTACGTTTATTTCGGGGTAGCATTGCGCTTTGCCAATACAACTGTTTGTTTGTACAAAGTAAATTGAGCTGGGCAAACTATTTAAAATGAACAAAAAGAAGTTTCGTGTTTAGCGCAAGTTCATTTGCGTTTTGTAGTTTTCTATTAGATTTGGTCGTCTTTTAGAATGCAGTTAGCTCAAAATTACTTTCTTTTCGTGTCACGTATTCATCGCTAAAATTGAATTTTTCTTTTTTTTCTTTTCTATCTACACAAAAATTAACGTTCAAATTTATCTTTTGCTTATAATGATGACCATTTAACGAAAATTTTTGATATTCCCAATTTAACTGATATTTTTATAAAAGTAGTTATAATCGCAATTAGCGCTACGGAAGACCTCGCAAGTTATATGGTTTGTAGATGTATGTTAACTGTATTTTGTGACGAGTAAGTGTAATTTAATTTCATTCATTTATTTCAATTTCATTCGCTTATTAATATACAAAAGTTATTTTATAATGATATTATTAAGAATATTTTCATTGCTCAATATACTTATTATATTGAAATTCAATTGAAGTAAATTGGGTATGTTGAGCCTCAAAGTAAAAACAATACTTGTATTTGTTAAATTATAGTAATAATAATTATAGTAATAAACTCTGGCGAGAACTGTTTGCTACCAATTAATTAACTTATCTTCCTTATGCTTGGTTACAAACCCGTATGTTAAGGAATCCTCCCTAAATAGGAGAGAGAAAAAAACAAGTAATAGTATGTATTACATAGACCATATAAGATATTGCGTACATATTAATTTCTTGGAGGAGAGTACTTATATATAATTTAATATCTTTCGTCTCTATAATGTCAACGCATCAGTAGTAACACGATACTGGTAGTATATATAGTTATTGGATACTATTGGCCATAAAAAAAATAAACTTATTTTCAAACCCGAGACCTCTAGTTTCTTCATCCTATATACGTCCTACTGTTGGACACCCGCCTTCATACACGGGAGAAACACACGAGGTGTTTGGGCCTTAACACTAAGCTAGCCAAAATGCCGCTAGGTAGGTGAAAGCAGTACCAACAGGGACTAACGGTTTAACGTGCCTTCTGAAGCAAGGAGGATTTCGAGATATTAAATTTGATTGACCCTTCCAGGTACTAACAATGACGAAAGTTTGAACCACTTCGTCAATGAGCTCCTTAGTTTAGTTTAGTGGACCGCGAATCCAAGACAATATTTACTAGTACATATTAATATTTTTTCAATACCTACCTAATATTTAATATTATAGTGTGAAGCTGAACTAATAAGTTATGCTGAATTATAAGCTTTATTATAATGTAAAAATAGCAAAGTGATCTACATTTTTGCATATATAAGGACAAAACAAGTTTTTCTTGGACCCTTTTCATTTACTTGAAAGATAACAATAGGTTGTAACACCAATTAATTTTCGATTCGTACTCCTGATACCAGTTGTAATCGGACCTCTCCGATTGTTACATCACTTAATGAGCCCATCAACAACCGAATCCCTGTATAAATTGCGTAATTACGAAGATTGCTGCTTCGAAATGTTATGAAAGAAACCTTTCGATTGCTGTCCCTACTTCAGGGGCATTTTGAAACGTACGAAGTCGCTTACATGTCATTTGTCGACCATTTGTAATAAATACCGATCGTTTTAAATACCGTTGAAACTTTCTGTTCTCCGTTTGTATAAATATTACACTTTTCAACAACGTATTGAACTTTATAGTTAGTGTTTAGTATATTTTATTATGTTCAAGGTTTACACGCGAACTTTTTTTGTAAGTAACTTCATAATTTGTTAAATTACTAGCTTTGACTACCGGCTTCACTCACAAGGAAATTTTTTCTTCAAGCGAAGATATTGTAACGGACAAAGGTATAATTACAATATTATAATATCAAAATCAAAGTCTTCATTCTTATGTTTGGTCAAATTGGCTTCATAAATAGACTTTTCTTTTTTATAATTATATGTTTAAATGCTAAAAATGACCCATTTTGCTATAAATCGTAAAATACTGCGGTTATTGTGGTCAATTAACTTAAGTGGATAGAAATTCTGTCGCAGAAATTCTATCTAGAAATTCTAAATAGTCTGCACAGGCGGAACAGGCGCGATGTATATGGCAAGATTTAGTCATTACAACTGAAGCAGATGACCGATTTTTCGTCGATGTGATCATCAACACGATAAAAGCTGCTAGTTTTTAACTTGACAGTAGTCTATTTTAAATTTATTTGTTAAGGTCAGCTCATTAATAAAATAAGGTTTACAAATAAATAATATATTTACAAGTGAGTTTTACACATTCAATTCAAATAAAATCGATTAAAGTTCTAAATGAGCTTAATTTAAAAGACGAAGTCCCTACCGCGTTATGATTGCTTATTTTTGGAATTCTTCAGAAAATTTATTTCAGCAAAAGTGAATTGTTAACCCGAACATTTAACGTGTCTGAGTACGGCAAACTAACGAAGCAACACTTGTTTAGGGATATAGTACATAACTTATTCAAGTTTTGACTTTGGGAGTACTTGGGAATAATTTTAAGGCAAATGTGTCGATGTACGGTGTCCAAAGTAAAGGCGAGTACTAAACGTACTATGTACGTAATAGGATGGATGGAGTTTTCAGATAATTGTGATATCATAGAAATGAAACTATATACTAACTACTATACTCAACTAACTGTCTGAAGGCATTCCGTACTGATTCGTGGGATGAAAATATTTTTCTAAGTAGAAAATTGTCCATATCGTGAAAAAGATTGGTGTTATTAATGGGTTGCAGCCAAGTGAGTACGCAGGATTACGAAGAGTTTCTAAGTGCAGGTTCTGTAATGTTGAAATGGTTTTTCGAGTGTGATGTCTTGCGTTATCATGGATTAATAAGAGAATCGAAGAAGATCGATTGATGAGTCGGAGCTGCGAGTTGAGTTATTAGTTTTTGAAGTTCTGCATTGTCGATATTAGCTGTTATTGCTTGACCGGATCTGAGAAATCTGTAGTGAATTACATCATAAAGTACCACAATACAGTTACCATTACTTGTCGGTCTACATTTATGTGGGTAAACTTCGCTTTAGGACATTTTTGCGGCGTTTGAACTGGAGCTAGCCATTGCGTAGTTCGTTTGCGATTATTCTAGATATTCACTCTTTGTCCATCGTCATAATCCTGTCCAAAATCCTTTCGTTTCTGAAGTTAAATAAGATAAATAAAATTCCAACGCAAACTTCTTTTTGCGCTACAATCAAATCATGAGGCACTAACTTTGATATTATATTAACTATAATATAAATTTGGTACCTTTATCGATTTGGTGAAATTAATATTTTAGGTGAGCTAACGTTAAACTACACTAGTTTGACAAGGATTGGTTTCCACCAACGCTTTGTTTACTTTAGTAGCCGGTCTTCTCCAGCCGTACCTTCTCGGAACACAGTATCAATTTTTACGTTTAAATTCGAATGTAAAATAATTAACAGTGTAACAATCGATTGTCGTATTTTTTAAAATTTAGAATGCTTTATCGTGGAAAAAAGTTTTATTTTGAAATATCACATTTGCAGGTAAAATTTCTATTCAAAGTGGCCATATATTAAAACGTCAATATCATATTTACTATTATTTATTTATTTATATTATTTACTACACTAAAAAGAGAACAACATACAATGTGTGACGTGACTACATAGATACTATTATAATATTATAGAGCGTGTTAAGGCTACTGGGACCTTTCACCATCTATTATTATTTATAGTTTTGGGCTATCCAGTCCTTTCAACCCGCTTTGTCACTACGACCTAAAAGATATATTGCGACTTGGCACCTATAGGCCAAATTAATACCCTTATCTGGGTACTGTCCAAAAACTTCTGGATATTCCCAGCTTCAAGGGTTTTCATTTCATTGGGGTCTGTTATGTGTCTCCCCAGATGAAGGCTTCGTTTGTGGATTAGGGGTCCAATTTACATAGAACGTGCATTGGGGTTTCACGCTCCTGTTTATAGTACCTACCTGAGAATCACCTAATCTTATATTGAATAAGAGACTGTTCATTTTGCTGTGACTTGTCAAAGTTCTAATAAGTGCACCCATCACCCATGTTACTCCCGCTCTGTGACCAGGAATACATCTCAGGGTAAATCTGTTCCTGAGTCTCAATATGCCTCAATATGTAGTTTTGCCGCACAGTGCATTTATAGCATTATGCGTTGCATGGCTATCAGTATATTCTTTGATTAACGCGAAGTTTCGTAGGCGTTTGGCTTGTACACCTTCGATGATAGCGTAGCCATGTGCCTGGAAGATGGTAGTATATTTTCCGAGGTTTATACTCCTACTAAACCTTGGTCGGATGCATACACTTCGAAACCTACGTTATTGCCAATTTTGGAGCCATTTCTAAACCATGTTAGGCATCCAGCATCGGAGGGATCAATGGTTTGTGTATGTTCACTACAAAATTCATTTGAAAGTAGTATTGAGTAGCATGACATCAGTGATCATTGCAAGTGGAATTTTTTCAATCATTGTTTGATTGAGATGCCCATTGTACTTTGATAATGACAATTGCTCTATATATACCAGCTTTCACCTCCTTTCCTATAAATAAGTCCAGAGGTAAATCGGGAATGAATTGTACCAATATAAGAGTCATCAAAAAATATTTTTGTTAGTGGGGCAATTGAACCATATGCCACAACCGGTGCTCTTGCGCTAAATGAATCAGTAACATGTTAGTTTTGTTTTAGAACAATCTAACAGAGTAGGTACATTCTGAGCTTATGTTGACATAATAATATAACATAAAATTTAACGAAATTAATTAAAACTAATTAGACAATTCATTATAATTTATTTGGTAGAACTTTAGGCATTAAATTTGGTTGAAACAAATTTTAGTTTGACTTAATAACGATTCTATAGAATCTTGCAGACAATGTTTTGTTCTTGTCTCGCATAGTTTAGTTCTGGTTTTGCTACAAGAAGGTGTCTTGGACTTGACCAAGACCAAGATTCCAAGATCAATCCCAATTTTTGGCAACACCACAGTCAGACGCTACATGAAAAATATGTAAAGGAATTAAGAAAATTATTTCTCTTGGAATGGGGTTATGTTTTCAATCTAACTTGTCCTAGGACCCGGTTAACTCGAAGTATGTATTGTATTAATACTGTGAGAGATAAAATAATCAAAGAACTATTTTCTATATAACAGGCGTACGCGCAGGCGTAGGCGGGGGCGGCGAGCAGCGCGCGCATGGCGCTCCTGTACCGTGCGACGCGGCTCAAGGACCGCGCCGACACCCACGTGTTCACGTTCGTGGTGACGCGCTCTGCCACTCGTGAGCCCGATCGCGACGTCACCTCCAAGGACTTCTGCTGCGCACACCAGCGCTGGGCGGTTGCCTTCAGTCGTTCAGACACCGCGCTTGGTTTGTAAACACATCACATTAGGTTGGGGAAAAAGGCTTTTCGCATATAGTATGTATAAACTTGTAACCAAATATCTTTGGCTGTACTATTTGTATTTGGCTGGTTTTAATGACATTAAAAAGGTGACATGTCAAAAAAAGAATCAAATTTAGAAAAATTTGTTTCCCACTATTTTTCATTTGTTTTTCTTTCTATCAAAATGAGCGAATAGAATGAAGAAATTAGATACATTTTAAAATTGTATTACAAAAAAGGAAAAAGTAGATCACATATGACAAGAAAGAAAGATCGGTCAGGCTTCTGTGTGTGTCTATGGTGGTGGTCATTATTCATTATGAGCTTATACCATCGGGCAGAACCTGTTTCAGTCTCTACAGAATTCTTTAGGCAGTGTCATGTTAACATCAAGAGAGGACTGCCAAAACTACTTATTGCTGTTTTTTGATCAGAAGTCCCAATATTTCTATAGCAACAAGATCATGCATGTCTCTACCTACAAAATGCCATATGTAATTAAATGTAAATTTACTTTGAAAAAAAAAAATTTGAGTTTTCATTTAAAAGGCGAAGAAATGTTTTCCCCAACCTTTAACAATTATTATATAATTATTATTTTATTTTAATTTATATTAGCCCACTAAAACTTTCTTCTCGTACTGAACACTATCTCCTCTCTATTCATTATGACTGTCATTTTTTTGTATTTTCAGTGTATTCACACAAAGTTCATTGTTTCAGGTGTGTATTTAGTATGGCGAGGCGCATGCGAGGGTATGCGCGTTTACGTCGATTTCACCTTCACGCTTCTTAGTCGCGACCACTTCACTGCTAATGAGGGCTTTTCCGGCAAACAAGTGCGATTCAGCGCCGGGTGTGCGGCGCAGGGACGCGGCCGCTGTGTTTCTCTCTCTGAGCTTAACGCCAAGTTTGCTGATGCACGCGGAGAATTTCAACTGGAACTCAGCATGTCACGCGTGCGCACACTATATTCCTATGAACTACGTACTCAACGTGTTGACACCCCACCTATCGCTTTCGCTGGCTTTGACTGGTCCGTTTCAACGACCGGTGGAAACAAAGAACCGCTTTCTTTGCGGCTTGTTAGACTTTCGGGGGAAGGCCAAAGGTGTCGCGTAAGATATGCACTTGCCCTTGGTGAAGGTGAGAGAAGATTACATTCAGGGCCACTCGAGTGCGTGTGCGATGTTGATGGTCGCACGCCGCCGTGGAATCCACGCCCACCGTCTCGACTCTTCAATAAAGGCGTGCGGCTTACAGTTGAGCTGATCTGGGCCAGAGCATTGGCTGAGCTGGCTGTTCCTTCAGCCGGAAGGGCAGCGACCTGTTATGATCGTGATAAGCAAGCGTGGGCAGTGCGGTGTGACATGCATTCAGAAACGGTGCGACTTCACATGCTGTACCGCGACGTGCATCACGTGCCCCGCAACCACTTGCGCTATGTAAGCTGGTCGGCTTGGCTCGTGCGGGCGGCACCGGCGCCAGGTGAACCAGATGCTGAAGAACTTCCTGGGGCGCCCTTCGAGCACTACTATGCTCAGGAAAACGCAGACGAAGGTCTTATGATGGAAACGGCTTTGCGAGTAGAAGATGTTTCACGGTCTGGGTGTCCTTTTCTGCACTCGGGAGGAGATCTTCGTGTCCGACTTGAATGGGGCGACACATACTTGCTCTTTCAGGCTACTTATCACGTCTATGATGATCTTTGTCGTTTACATGGACACCAAATGAGGTGCGTTGTAAAACAAATTATCTTAAAAGAACTAAAAATGTAGTGGTTTGTGATATGTTAAAGACTCATGAGTTTGTTTGCAGACGCGAGATTGCCGCGCTGCAGGCCGAAAACTATTCGCTAGAGCGACAGCTGTTCAGCTACCAGAAGAGCCTAGCGTACGCGCAGGCGCAGGCTGGCGAGGCTGCGCCGGTGGAAAGCGGAGGACGTCGTTCGCCCGCGGAACGCTCTCTCTCTACCGACACAGAGTACGCGTGAGACAGGTTTCATTGTGTTCAACACGCCGCGACCGCCTTCATATCGCCCGTGCTCCACTCTTCTATCTTTTCGACTGATTCTGACGTTTTTGAGCGATTTATCTATTTTTCTAGACGTTTTATGGCGAGGTGCGCCCTCGTCCGCACCGCTTCCCGTCGCGCCGGTCGCCTGCACTCTCGCCGCTCGAATCTATCGATAGCCGATTATTATACTCGACTACTTTTCTATTTATCTGTACATAAAATATATTTAGATATTATTATATTATGTATATTTCTTAAACTTGAAACTCGAATTCATATACTGCAACAGTCGATTTATGAATAAAAGTTCATAAACTATAAAGTGACTTTAATTTAAAGTAGAACATATTAATGATAATGAATTGGTATAATTTTGTCATTGTACGGTTGCTTTCATCACATACTCGTTTAATTTAAGTGAAAGGGTCACATAGCCTATAGGGTGCTCCGAAGTCCTCGGTGGCTTAGTAATTTCTCAATCACCTGGATATCAAGATTTATCACCAACTGTGTGTATGTGAGTGTGCCTCCAACATAAGCATGTGTACCCTGACTTAGGGTACTCATGTTTATATTGGAACCAGGCAGACTTGTCTCCTATTGTGTCAAAATAACAATCGGCGTGATTAATAAGTAATAATAATAAATCTTAACAATATGGAAGCAGCAATGAGCGGTAATAATTGTGCCACTTGATCTCTCTAGTGTGGTATATCATCTAATCGACATCTAGAACATATACTGCACAGAACTTACTATAATATGCAAAATTATCAATATATGCATCACAATTCATAATCATATAATTGCCCTGATTCCATTGTACATGCACTAAAATTATGTTGAATTAATTAAACACAATTTTTTATACATCATATCTATCGTTCATTCTATTTCTGAGGTCAACTGTATTCTTAAAGCTCACGGAATTATGCCGATTAGAGCTTTTGTTATATGAAAAATAAATTGATTTGGTAAGTATTTTTCAGTTAATGTTCTAGCATAAGTTCTGATCGGAAAGACAGAAAACGTTTTCTGAACGTTTTCTCGGAAACCATGCTCTCCAAGAGAAGTGATATGATATAAAGTATTACTTTATAACCTTGATGCTGTTTACGATGTCTGAAGTCTGCTGTTGTTCAACTTCGCTTGGACATATTAGTTATTTGTGAAATAGTTAAGTGACAGTGAAAAAAAACAGTGAAAAAAAGAAAGACGATGATTCGATTTAGAAACTGTAAAAATATTAATAAATAATGTCTTAAGATAAAGCAAGGAAAAATATAAATTATTTTAGAAAATCAAATAATCTAACAACTTAGAAAAATATTAATATATAGAAGTTACTTAGTGTTTTAATTTACATTAAATTATTTTGCCGATCCTATATGTATTATACTTAGTAACTACACTCAGATGCTGGCACCTTGGAGTTTACTGCTACAGGCTTGATCATATAGCTAGCTTCTAGGTGATACCTACAGCCAGAATACGACTGGAGTTCAGCTAGAATAAGCTCATATATCAGCCTTTGAAGAGATCTACAGTTTAATACCTGTCATGCCAACTATTAATATATATAAAGCACAGCAAATGACTCGACACCACCTGATGATAAGCAGTAGTGGAGTCCACATGTGAAGATAGCTAGTGAAGCATGTGCCTGTGCACTGCCCTAGCCACCCTCACCTTGCGAGCCCAAAAAGTGCTTTTTCACGCCTCTTTTAAAGGAACCCATGTTATAAGAAGGAGGGAATACGTGTGCTGGTAAGGAATTCTATGCTCTAGTTGTGCGACAGAGAAACGAGTCACTAAATCTCTTAGTACGTAAAGTAGACGTGGCTACAGTAAAGAAGTGACTCCGTAGACCAGCACGCGTACTCCTTAGTAGGAAAGGAGAGGGAGGGATAAGGTCGAAGAGCTCTTCAGAGCACTCTACATAAACGATAAAAGGCACTAAGCGACGCTATGTCGCGACGCAATTGCAGAGGCTCAAGGGTGTTCGTTACCTCCGCATCGCCTATGATACGCATAGCGCGACGCAGCAATCTAAAAAAATAAAAAGTAATAATAATATAATTAAATTTAATTATTAAAAATAAGCAATTGACTACATCGTGTTTTAGAAAAAATAACGTTCATTCAGTGATTCGATTGCGATTAGCAAAATGCAACTTTTCTAGGCCATCTATAAGTTGAAAATAAACATTTCAAAATTGTTTGAATGGTGGGATACAAAAGACGCTCCATTGACATCTTTCAATATGATGTGCAGAGAGTACTTCTAAACGTACTCCAGAATGTTTCTAAACGCTACAATTAAACGACAATATCGCGGAGTTTTTGGCGCGTAATGGCGGGGGACGGTTTGGTGCTGTATATTTTATTTTGTATATTGTGTTGTAGTGAAGTATTTGTTATGAATTTGGTGTAGTTTCATGCCAAAAACGATCGTTATATTGATTAGTGACTTACTTGAGATTTTTCAATGTTTCATTTCCATTCATTCATTTGTAGGTTATTAACAAAATAGTGGGGTCTACCATTAGGCGCCAAAAACTCCATGGTGCTAGAACTACATTGCGCCAGTATCGTTGAGCCATAAATAAAGATAAAAACTACATTAATGAAGATATGGCTTAAAGGTCTTAGTTACCAGGCCAAATAATTGAAAGAAAAAAAGACAATATCACGTGGTAACTGACATTGACAGATGAATTAAAATTGATGGTGTTTTTAATAAATTGAATTATAACTTTTCATAAAATGCCTCAAGGCAAACTTAAAGTGAAAAGTAAACTGCCATCCGGGGCCAAAGTAAAGAAGGCGAAAGGGAAGTCAGTGACCAAACGAAGCAACGCGCCAGTTAAGAGTAAAAATGCTGCTGTTACTAAGTTAAAGAAAAATGTGACGAAGATGGTAAATGCTGCAGCGGAGCAGCAGCTGCGGGCGCTGGCTACTAACACACCGCAGCTATCGGCAGCTCAACAGCGAGTTGCAACAGCACCTACAGCGCCTACACCCGCTACTACGTCGACCTAACCTATAACTCGTTAACGGGCGTGATAGTTTTATTGTGCAATTTAATGAAATATTTTGTCTAAGTACAACTTTTAAATGTACCTATCCTCTCACTAAACTAGGCACTGGAAAATTCCTATCGATGTCTTTGTTAATGAATATTATGTCTTGTACTGTGCAAATATTGCACTAAAGTCTACTAAAAGTGGATTAACCACTTTTTTAAGAATGGCTGTTATGCCCTGGTGCTGGCCAAGGTCCTTCAACAAGTATGTCCAGTGCTTTGTTAGAGGCTTTAAACTTGTTGAACCATAATAATTTATAAAGTGTAGTATTGCCTATCTACATTCCGGACACAGCTCTGTGATGTGTGGATGTGATATGTAATCTTTGAACAGAGTAGTGTGTTCTCATCAACGTATATTAATTCACTTACAAAAGTTTGAAGCCCGTTTCTAAATTTTATTAAATTTTTATCTTATATAAAAGGGAACAAGCATCTATCTACACACAGCACTGTACATGAGAAAATGGCCCTCAAAATAATTATTTTTAGATTAGTATGATGGTATGAAGGTATTTGTGACAGATGCATATGACACATCAGAAACTTAAGTTATTTTACACTTTATGTGATGATTATCAAAATTCTTTTCTAACATATATTTTTTCTAAATATTTCAGTTCATTTAGGAAAGGATAATTAAATATAAAAGGCCAAAAAGACTTAATATCTTCAAGTTTATTACTACATAGCACATACCAGGTTACCATTACTGGTTTATTACCACCAGCCTGCATCCAATCAAGAATTAAATATATATTGAGTCTGGTCTGTAGGTATTTCACAGCTTAACCTACCTTTACCTATATATATTACCGGCTTTACCTATGTGTAGAATTGTCTGACAGGCCTGTTTGGTTTAGTTCATTTTATCATTAAAATTTGAAACTCAAAACTACTAAAACTAGTGGTGTTTAATAAGCAAATGTTACAATAACACAATAGTAAAGTAGCAGTGGACCTGTAAATTACATGTTGGCTTCATTTCTGCTGTCAAAATGAGTTAACTGGATTGCTAAAGGCATTATATATGCTATGTTATCTGTCTTTATTGTTGGATAATAATTAAAGTGACAAAAAATAATATAATATTACATAGACATATAACATTATACTAAGGCTCTAAAAGTTTTGGCCAGTTACTGTAATTACTGTACAAATTATGTATGTATAGGTATAGTGAATAAGTTTAAAGGAATAGCTCTCTTAACAATGTGGCTTATTTTAAGAGAAACGTTGCAACACCTTAATTGGTAGTTATCTGATTGTTGGTATATCTTCTAAATCAAGAGACATAAGTGTTTGTAATTAAATATATTTAATGTCATTTTAATTTTTTTTTATTTCATACAAAATACTTCAAAATAAGGTATGATTTCTCATCTACGATTTCCTTGCTTTAAGTTGTAAGTAACTTGCTGTAATTTTTTGTAACTTGCTTGTTGGCATTGTGACTTGGATGGTTTTGATAGCGAAAACATAGCATCTTTCACCATTGTTGGTCGCTTGATGGGTCAATCATATTGGTTATCTTGAGCTCCGTGCTTCGGAAGTCATGTTAAGCCAAAAGTCCAGGTTGTTATGGCAAACGGTTTCACCAACCTGTATTGGGCCAGCATAGTTATGGCCCAAAACTCATATGTTTCTCCCATGTTGGAAAACCTGTGTTCAATTATGGGATGTATATAGGCTGTTGATAATGATAAAGTATATCGCCCCAATATTGATTTAATCCTTGTCTATATAAAGTAAATAATAAAGAGATAATATCAATAATAGTTTCCAGACTCTATTGGCTTACAACAGAGACTAATAAAAAATAACTGTTACCAACTATCTGATAGAACAAAGTCAGTCATTTTAAATATTTAAAGAATATAAATTGAATACAGTTGGCTGGTTGAGATCGCTTTTAAAGATGAGACCACCTTTTTTGTCATATTTTGTCTGTTTTATCTCTGAGTTTATGGTTTACGTGCAAAATAAAGAATTTGTACCTAACTTATTTATATCGCTTTCTTTTTCAAAATTAATTTCACTAGTCTTAAAATTATTTAATAGATATTTCTTGTGACAACTTCGACTTTACAACTTTACTTTTACATAGGTTAGTATGTTCCTTATCCGGATATTTCTTCCTTATAAAAGATTACAATTCCTAGTGTAAGTTTTAATGGAACCGTATCGATCGTACTGTCTATTCTGTCGAAAAGTCCCGGGTTCGAAACCCGGTAGGGGCAGATTGTTCTATAATGACTACGAATATTTGTATTTATAGATAATAAGTCTTCGTTGGGGTGCTGTTTCAATTCCTACAAGATTTATTAAGCTAGTGGGTATATTTTATTAATAAAAAAAATGCATATTACACATTTCATAGATTAAATTTATGTTTCTATTAGTTTCTTTAATATTGTAATATAACTTCCTAACTAAGGGTACAATAGGTATTTTTCGGTTTACGGAAGTAACCAATACCACAACCATACAAACACGCACGCACGCATACATAGGGGTCGAATAAATAACAACTTTTTTTGATGAATGATTTTTAAATTTAATTCGTATATTAGTCTCAAGTGAGTCGAATTTCTCACTGAGTTGGTATGAATATATGCTAGATACTTTTTCAGAATTAAATACCGTAAAAAGTGTCCCCTATATTGTATATATTATAATTGCCTTCCTCGTGAGTAAATTAATGTGTGTTTTTGATGGTTTGCTAGTGAAAAAAGATTTCACAGTTCCAAATCTTATGCTGATTTAACATAGAGACTATGTTTGTCCATTCTTTTGATTTATATTTTTATACATAATCGAATTCCTACTCAAGTGCCTCTAAGTAGGTTCGATGTGGTAAAATTGACAACGTCACTAAATTATGAAGTAGGACGTAGTTGTTAGCGATTCAAATGTGCCCACATTTGTATAATTGGTAATTAAATAGGACATTATGTATAAATGTACGGAACTGATTTTAATTGTTAAGTTAATATGGAACTGGATTTATGTTTGTTAAGTATACTAAAATTGTAGGTACGTAAAACATGTTGCTTCTCGGGTGAAGCGCCATTTATTTAGGTGCACTTTTTAAAATTCTTTGATTTTGATTTAAGAAAATCAATGCAATGTTAATGGATAATTAAAGTTTATTTTGCTGTTAGGTGAGGTGCGTGTGCCGTTAGGGTCATCTTTAGCGGCCACCACAGGCCGTTATAGTCTGCGCCTACGGACAATGTTAACTATAAAACAGTGGGACCTGCATACTTGACCGCTGCCGCTATCGACCTACGAGCTAGGTAGTACATGATTTCGACTGGAGATTATTATTTTGCCGTATATTAATAGATATCTTTCTTTTCCATGGCCTATGTGTTTATACACTTTATAAGGTTTGTTGTTCTGTTAGTATACGACACAGATAAGTTCTCTGCTCGCAAAAGAATACTTCCTTGCCTACTTCATGTGTTCCGGAGATGTAACTGACTCATTATGTATTATCACAAATACAAAACTATATGCTGTACATATGTACTTTAAAACTACAAATGACATTATTTAATTGACAGATAATTTTTGTAGTAATTTCATATTATGAACGCATGATTTATCTGAGGAGCTCATTGGGGTAGCATGTTGATGTTATGGCTCTGAACTCGTGTGTTTATGTATGAATGAAAGCCTGTGCCCACCAGTGGGAAGTGTATAAGGTGTAGATGATAATGATTAATCGCTATAACCACTTATTCTTCGTTTTCATTTTTAAAAGCTGCACTCCGCTATTTTTTCTACTACCACATATATCTCGCTTTTGCTATACTTAGGACACAGCCAGTTGTTCCGCAAAAAATAAGTGTTCCGGTTTACTTGTAGAATGCCATAGCGTTTACGATTTCCGAGATTTCTCGCCGGGAAGCAGAATTATAAAATATAGGTAGGTACTAGTTTAACTGCTGAGTCGAATGGAGCTCTACATTTTTAAAATGTGAAATAAATTTCAGTTTCTCGTTTATTCCAATTCAATTTGAAAATTATAATTAATTTAATAGTTATAAACTCATATAAGTTCTTGGAATGTTTGTATGTAATGAAAGGGGTCGTTCAGGGCAGTATGAAAATGTCGTATTTTACATGCATGCCAGTATGCGCTTTAAGGGGAGGAATTATTTACGTGATTCAGTCTTCATGTCAGTGGCATGGCTTAAAGAGAGTTAATTATAGAAAGGTAGAAGTCTCGAGATATGTTGCTTCAAGTCAATGTCGCATAGTGAGTTAACGGGCATAAATGTGACACACATAGGCCATCCTTGCCGCTGATATACGGACAGTTTTATTTTTCAAATTGTTCTAATATTTTATGCTATTTATCATATTTAGCACCATTGTAAAATCAAACTGGCTACTTTTTCACTATGTCGAATGGAGAAATTTTGGAGGAGAAATATTAAGTGACGCAATAAAAATTAAAAACTTGAAAACAAAATAGGTTAATCGATAAATGCACTTCTTTGAGTATTTTATCTATTTTACGTTTATTTTTTTACATTTTAAAATAATATGTTTTATTAAATAAAATAATAATAGAGTAATGTTAATGAGAATGCTCTTCATCTCAAGTTTATTGTATATCCATTGCTACGTGGCAAGTTTAGACTCACGCAGAAATGGATAGGAAATAAATAAAATAGTAAATAAATGAATTTTATCGAGATAAAAAAAATTAGAATGTAATAATTAGATCACAAATCGATCGATCAAGTTCCACTGTAAGAGTCCTAGAAAAAAACAATGAAAAGCTACTATTCACTCGGGTATCAATTGGCAAGTGACCCGTGATGCGCCGATTTCGCCGAATAAGATTAATAAATGCATGCGGCGCGGGGAGGCGGCGTCGCGCGGCTAATGACACGCGCCGCTGCAGATTTTTATTTCGCAAATTTAAAACATAAACTGGTTGTGGCGGTAGCAGACCCCCTTCCCTGCGCCCCGGTAGTCTGCACCTCTGCATAGTTCACCGCTCCTGATGCTGCGCACGCGGCGATCGACACCTTTCGCCAAACCTTGCTAATCGTGTCTACTTAGCATTTTGTGACGTCGTATCTTAAAGCGGGAAACTATATTAGAAATTGTAAATTAACTTTATTGCACATAAAATATGACATTAATTGTAAATATTTGAAAATTAAGTAATAGTCTCGTCAATGTACAACATGCTTGCTGGAAGATCGCTAGCAAGTGCGTTGATGTCTATTGCAGGCGCGATTCACTCCTGCGCAGCTAATTGCAATTCGTTACTTAGAACAACGCACAAAGTTCGACGAGTCGAGCTACAGACGCGGAGAAAGGGACCGGTTATTGTTAATGTTTCACGGAAAGCTGGCTGATTTCTCGCAGGTTTTCCATCAACGTCGAGGTGATATCGACCGGGAGACAATAAATCCGGTTCTGCAGCGGGCGGGTTGCAATTAAACTAGTGTCGCGACTGGGTTCGCGGACCGTGCGAAAGTGAAGCACTCGCCGTCGAGGCCGGCTGCGGAAACCACAGAGCAGGACATCTTCATGGAATTATTGGCTATTTAATTATGATATTAACCTATTAAAATTCCTGCCGACGTCAAGTTTATTTCTTTAAGTATTGAGCTCAACGTTCATTTAAAATAAACGGCAACTTCAATACTATTTTTCAAGTAATATTATGTATAGGTCTAGGGGTTTGTGACCCCATCATCAATATAATATACTATATTTAAAAGAAGAAATAACTATCTACTATTGTAGATTAAGCCCACCATTCTATCAATGTGTGTGTGTGAAATGTGAAGCATAACTGGATGATAATAGTAAATAACTTTCAAGGTCCACTCTGGAGCAACTTTTCAGTTAACTTACAATATGAAACATATACTCATTGGCACTTTATAATACTAGAGTAAATATTATTCATCTCAATTTTTAGGGTTTTTGGCTGTGTTCTTATGATTGAATGTGCTTATCAGGTGGGTAAATACCACTAACCTATTCACTACTAAGCAACTTTGTAATACTTATCAAAGATTGATAAAGATTAAATATAAATTTGCGTTAAATAAGTAAAACAAACATATTTTGATAGATTTTTCATTATATGAAGATATAATGAAAAATGATAATATTGAGTCCAAATTACTGAATTTCTATTAATTACCAATTTTTATGAATTTGCAGCTCCTGTACCATAAATTCTTTTTATCGTCTGCACCCCTAATATAAGAAAACTTGCTTTTGGAATCTGTGTCACATTCAAAAAGAGGTAGAGTATCTGCACTGCCCACAAGTAGGCTGTGGTGATGGTGCGGCAACTGCGGCGCGGGCGTGCGGGAGCGTAGTTCGCGCGCAGTGGCCGGCGCAGACGCACGCGTCGCGAGCGCCGAGAGATGTCGCGCTAGCGGCGTCAATGGTGTACCCCGAGCCGGCCCGCTGGGGCGCGCCCGACGCCGCGCTCGCGCCCCTCTACGATGACGTCTACCGAGGTCAGCTGACATTTGCAACCTCCGATGCATCGCCCTTTGTCTTGTCTAACCTCTAAGGATAACTCCCGTGAAAGCTCAGTTTAACAACCCTTCGCTTCCTTTACATAATCTTGTGATATTCATGGAATACAGTTTACGTCCACATCGAGTGGAAAATGGACAGATTGCGAATTTATTTATGTATGTATTATTAAAGACTCATGAAAAGTACTTAAGAATTCACATCCATTGAAATTATTTAAAAATTCAAGTTTGACAGTTATAGCTTTTGCAGCACGCAATTTCTAAAGTTTCATAGCTTTATAACAGATATCCGTATCACAAAAGAAACAAAATTTCCATATTTTGGTTGCGTATCTTGTTAGTGCGAATTCGTCTCAAATGCAGAGACAAAACGGCTCTTTGTCTCGATACCGGTTGGTTGAGTCATCTCGTATGATTGATAGGCTGGACCTGTATAAAATTGGGATCAAGTCGTTGACAGATGTTAGTAAGTGGCGTTCGCTGGTCAGCTGTTTGATTCATATGTTTTTCCATCATCGATGATGATTCGGCTTTACTGTATAATATAAATCTCAAAAGTGAGTGGAGAAACTATCGTATTAGAGTTATTTATGTGAATTAAAAGATATTCGAGACACGGGTTTTAAAAATTATTTACTTTATTATGTAATGTAGATATTTATACCGAATTGCTTGTCAACCATTACAAACAGGCAATACTAACTAACTTATATAAATCTTTTACCAAAAACTTGTAGGTCATTGTCTCTACCGACAAGAGACTAGTATTTAATAATAAAACAATAAAACAGTTGATGCAGTAGAAACTGTTAAAACTGAATTTTATATGCCAAGTTATAATTATTTTATGCTTTCCCACAAAAATTCGCACGGAATCATAATAAGATAATAGAAATCTCACGATAATAATGTCTATTGTTTTCAACGTATTAATTTCGTATACGTCAAATGGATTTTTATATAACAGTGTGTTCACGTCGTTATAAACTCAATTATATCTTCTAAATTGAACTGTCTTGTAGAAATTCAAATGGTGATTTTATGGTGATCCGTTTACGACTCACTATTAAGTTGCCTTTCGTGAGCAAGTGGACCCGTTGAGTCAAGTTAAGATTCAAGTGCATTGTGCAGGCAGCCTAATGTTACATTGTAAGTTACCATTAACTCTATAATCATTTTGCAATGAACATATTCGCAGTTATATTATGTAAAAAAAGTAATCAGCTTATTGAACAAAAAATTTTTAAACCTCTCAAATAATCAGTTAATTATTAGCCCATATGTACTATATGTCTTATCCCAAAGAGTACTTTTTACAGAGGAGATCCATTTAATCGTTGAAAAAACTTATCATTCATTTGAATCCGCAAGGGAGTTCAGAATTTATAATTAATTCTAGTATAGTGTTTGCAGTTGCATATTTATCATCAATAAATTATATTAAACACAATGTTTTCTGTGTAAATATTTTTACAGCCGGCTTGCACAGGTAGAATGTAATTATCTAGTACTGCTAAAGTTCACGCAAAACCTGTCGCCAAAAGCTATTAAATGGCAGATAGCTGAAATCTCATTTAATAGCCCTACGTATAATATACCTACTACCAGATGAGAGATGTTCATCTGTCAACCACTATCTGTTAATTATAGACATATCTCTAATAGTATCTAATATAACATTTGTAAGAATACGCAAAAATATTATAATATACATTCGTCATTTAATTTCGACTTTTGGTAAATTCAACGTCTCAAAATTTAACGTCTCGTGAGCAAAACTTCCATTTGTAGCTTATTCAAATGCAGCTTAATATACTGTCGGATTCCAGATGAAGTATTCAAATCGTAAGCAAAACCTGTGGTGGTAGCGTATTGAATCGCAACATTAATCTACATACTACTAATAATACATCATATTTATTAGGGAATAATAACAAAAAAATGTATTCCACTGTCTTCCCCTAGTTGTAATGGGCTAATCCTTTTTGTTATGCATTTCGACTTTCCGGCTGTGATCGAGTTCTTCACAATACATTCAGTTTCTTACACATTTCCATCTCATTGAATAGTTGAACATAAATGCGGCTCATAATTTTCTTTCCTTTAGCCATAGTTGTGACGTCATCTACATATTTTATTATTGCTTTTCACGCTCATATATGCACTGTTAGCAGAAAAATGAATTTGTTTATATGAATTGACGGGTTTTACTTTAGCAGAACAATCCCCAAAGTCTTTGAAAATGCATTTGAGAGGCTAAGATAATGTTGCTTTTAAATTTTGCTCAGTGATTACGCAGGGTCAGAATTATTATCTTTTATGACCTTTTGTTTAAATGTTACTGAAGAGCGGTCCAGCAATAAAACTTGCAAATGCGAGTGTTTCTACCCTGTTTTTGACATAAATAAGTTCGTAGACTACTTTTTATTCATATCTACTTCCTTAACATTTTCATCGCGTATCAGCATAAACTTTTTTACCACTCTTTTAATATATTCATTCACAGTTCTGACAACTTATTCTTTCTTTATTTTATATATTTTAAGGAAAATAAGAATATGTTATACTTATGATTAAATGTGAAGTAAGATTTTATTCATTACGTTTTTTAAAGGTTTAATAGACACTATAGTCTTGAAATTTGGAGAGTAGATAGATAGATAGATAAAACATTTATTTCCATCTCTACATCACACACAATCCATCCAGACAGTACATAGATAAAAGAAGAATAAGACAAACATTTTATAATAAGGTATTAAAGACCTTTGTGTGCGCTGCAGAAGTGCAAAAGGGTCGCAACTCAGTGACTAATTTTGTACACATCGGGATGTGAACAAAGCACTGATATTCTGCTACAACCCGAGGGCTTTTTAAAATTAAATTATAGATAGAAAAAAACAATTAAATATTAAACGTGTGTACATTAATATAACTAAGATGTGTGAGATATTAGATAAATAAAATAAGATAAAGTAACGGTACGTTCAGAAATATAACTTTCATTTTAAGCTTTGGAACTTGTATTACTTGAATATTTAAGGATTCAAAGGACAATACTTTATCTATTGATTGCGAAACAAACTACGTAGTGAAGTATTAGGTAACGAGTCAACACACTTTCACAACTTAAATGCCGTCTTGTAATTTCACTTACTCGTAGGATCCAGCCAGGCTTCCGGCTGCGCGGCGCGGACGCGGTGCAGGGGAGTTGCGTAGGCAACCATCTTCATAGTACTGTTACCAAGGGTTGCTAACTTATAACCAAATAGCTATGCAGTAGTTAATACTTAAATACGTTCGTCACAGGTATAATATGTTAACTGCTAACACACGAAAAGAAGAGTGCAATCTATTAGTGTAGGAGTGAACTTGTAAGAGATTTCGCTATGGATTATTGTTAGTATTTGTAGTTAATCGGTGTCATATATTTTATTCATTTATTTTATGTCGTTATCTAATTAATTTAAGTCGTTAACTAATTAAGGAAGTGAGTTCGTAATTATATCACATGTCGTCTCATGTTAACGCCATTACAACACATTACCGCGATGGTTTTAATGAGTGTTATATCCGTACACAGTTTTCATTTTGTTATAGTAGCAATGGTAAATTTGCATCACAATGATTTTTCCTGTTAATTAATCAACCGGTTTTGTGTGTTGCACAAATCTAGAATATTATGCAAGTTTTATTTAAATTTTAGTCAAGTTTAATATTAAGTTTTAGTTTTGAAATGGAGTAATTCATAACGCTTAAAACCCTAAATGTCACAAACAGTTTAACTTAAATTTTCGAATGCTGTGCTGCAAATGGACAATTTAAAGTAACATTAAATAACACGATTCTTTAAAAAAAACATAGGAAATAATAATTTAAATGATAATACTTATAATTTTTGTGACAAGTACATTAATTTTTATTTACAAGTATGATTCCGAAGTTATTTAAAGCTATTGATAGTACAGTAGTTCAGTAACGAGGTAATTAAACTTAAAATATACTAATAATATAATACTTAGATGATAGAATTTTATCTCCTTTTATTTGAGATAAACATAGCATCCTAATATTTTGCTTAATAATCTACAAATTGTTGCATTTATTAATAAAAAACAAAAGAGCGGATTTTGACACTGTCACAATTAACAAAACATGTTGATAGCTACTGAAGAGTGGACTGTAATTAATGAGCTAGTCGTGATGATGGAAACGCCAAGATACCAATATAAACTGAATTTATTATTATAAGAGCAATAGCAACAGTAACAAATCGTAAAACAATTGTGAAGACACAAGACGTCTAACAAAATATAACAACTTGGTAATAAACCATAAATATCAAAAATAAGATTTGTATAAAAGAGTTTGAGAGTCACCAGCCAGTTGCTAACATTCCCACCCCCAGTGGAACACTAACGATTGGTAGCAGCTGGCTGGAGCTCCGCTTCCATTAGCAGAAGCTTGCGGGCAGGTCGACGGAGTGTGCCTCCCTTAGTGAGTAGGTCCACCACGCGGACCTGACCGTCAGAGCCTGTAAAAACTTTTGTGACTCTACCCAGGGGCCACAAACCTCGTGGAAGGGAAGAGTCTGCAATCAGCACCACGTCCCCCTCTTTCAAGATCGGTGCGTTGCTACGTGGTCCTCTTGCGCGAAGCGTTGGTAAATACTCACGCAGCCACCGTGCCCAAAAATGGTCTGCTAGACGCAGTGCTGGAGGGTTTACCCTGCAGCCTGCAATGCTATTTTAAACGATCATTACGTGGACGATTATTTAGGTAGCCACTCTAGCGTTCCTGAAGCTGCACAAATAGCGTTCGAAATAGTCAAGGTTCATAAAAATTGTTGTTATGATATGCGTTCATGGGCGTCAAACAAACCGGAAGCACTCGCCCTAATCCCGAAAGAGGCAAAGAGTGATCCCAACTCTGACGTTTCCTTAATCCCAAATAATGAGATAGGTGTTTTAGGTGTCAAATGGAATCCTTTTGAAGATTCTCTAAGTTTTCGTTCTATGTGCGAGCTCCCCTGTAAGAACCTAACAAAACGAGTAGTTTTATCAAACGTCATGAAAGTTTATGACCCTTTAGGTTTACTCATGCCCGTAACAATATGGGGGCGTATATTAATCCAAAGACTTTGGCGCGAAGGTATCGACTGGGACTCGCCGTTGCCAGATAAACATGATTCAGAATGTAGGGCATGGTTTCAACAACTACAATTGGCTGCTTGTGTTAGAATTCCTCGGTGGTATATGAACAGAACTGACCATACCGAAGTTCAACTACATGTATTAGCTGATGGCGGTGAACAGGCATACGCCTGCGTGGCTTACTGGCGGGTAACATACGCTGACAGCTCAGTGTCTGTTAGTTTAATTGGAAGTAAAGCGCGAGTGGCCCCTCTAAAGCCTTTATCAATTCCACGCTTAGAGTTACAAGCGGCGCTTATCGCAACTCGTTTCGCTCAAACCATATTAAACGCGCACCGTTTTAAGCCTACTGACACGTATTACTGGACGGACTCATCCACCGTTCTTAAATGGATTCGGAGTGATGCGCGAGTTTTTAAACCTTTTGTGGCCTATAGATTGGGAGAGATCGCCGAGCTCACCAATCCGTCCAATTGGAGGTGGATCCCTACCTCTCTTAACGTGGCTGACGATGCCTAAAACACCTATCTCATTATTTGGGATTAAGGAAACGTCAGAGTTGGGATCACTCTTTGCCTCTTTCGGGATTAGGGCGAGTGCTTCCGGTTTGTTTGACGCCCATGAACGCATATCATAACAACAATTTTTATGAACCTTGACTATTTCGAACGCTATTTGTGCAGCTTCAGGAACGCTAGAGTGGCTACCTAAATAATCGTCCACGTAATGATCGTTTAAAATAGCATTGCAGGCTGCAGGGTAAACCGTCTCCAGTTCTTTCGCGTTTTTGTTTTTCAAGTATTGTGCCATGAAAGGGCTGGAGACTGCACCGAATATCATCGACGCCATTCGAAACTCACGAATATTGCCATCTTCATCTCTCCAGAGAAAGCGCTGTGCGTCCCTATCCTTATGGGCAATTTTTATCTGAGGGAACATCTCTCTGATGTCGGCATTAAGTGCCACGGCGCCTTCTCTGAATCGAAAAAGAATGTCGAGCAGAGGTTGGAGAAGGTCTGGGCCTTGCAGAAGAAGACTGTTGAGACTTACTCCACGGGTTGCGGCTGCTGCATCATGAACTGCCCTAAGCTTACGCTTTTGAGGATGATATACTCCGAAAATTGGCAGGTACCAGCGGAGGGCGTCACGCGAATTGACAAAAGTACTACCTGCAGAAACACGCTTATGATACGTAGCAGGGTCACATTCCTCGGCATAGCCCTTTCGGATTATATCTTCCATGAAACGTCGAAATGCGGCGGCAAACTCTACGTCCCGAGACATTTGCCTTTCAAGTGCCTTAAAACGTGACAGTGCCTGCGGATAACTATCTGGTATAAGTTCAGGTAAATCTCCTCTCCAAGGCAGTCCTACTTCAAAACGTCCATCATCAAGCCTACGGACTGAAGACTCGATAATTTCTATTGCGCGTTTATCATTTATGTTTGGTTGTGGAGTGTTTTTCAAAATTCCAATTGAGTCGATATCATATTGAAACTTAATTAGGGCATCCAAAACGTCAGTACGTGTATGATTAACGAATTCAAGTGGCTTTGACGAGACGGAAAGCGCGCCGTGCAACACCCAGCCTAGTAAGGTTCTAGAAGCAACCGGTTCATTCTTCTTGCCAATACGTATCTCGCGGCTCAAAGATAAATGCCAATCCGCGGCTCCTATAAGGACAGTTGGAATAGACGTATGAACCGTTGAAAGTTGATCGGATAAATCAAAAAGATGTTCGTATTCTGAACAATCGATGTCCGGAGTGCCCTGGACGCGTAAACCAAGTGGAGTTATTGCACGTGCGTTCTCTATCTCATAGCGAACGTTTGAGTTACGACCCCGTATGAAAAAGTTCACATAACCGATATCTACAGTTTTATTCATCCCACCTACTCCCTCAATACGAATACTTTCCTTATTAGAAAGTTTTGCGCCGATGCGGGTTGCCACTTCGCCGTCAATCAGGGTCGCTGTGCTACCCTCGTCGAGCAGTGCCGTGGTGCTGTACTCGCCGTCCGGACCTTCGAGGACGACAGGGAGAACCTTGAGCAAACCACGTGGGCGAAGCGCTGACTGTGAGGAACCTGTTGTTGTAATTAAGACGTTAGAGATGTTCGTAACTACTTTATCGGCTTCGGTGCTAGTGGTGGGCAAATGAATATTTGTGTTAGCGATAGTGTTAGGTGGAGTACTGTTCAGTGATAGAGATGTTTGAGCCCCATGAAGAAGACTGTGGTGACGTCTTGAACAACCGGCAGAACCGCACCGTTTGGCACGACAGTTATTCCATTTGTGTGGGTTCGACTTTAGGCAACGGTAACATATTTTTGATTCACGAACCCACTGCCACCTTTTATCCACAGAAAGGGAGGAAAACGCTTTACAAGATTTTATGCCGTGTGATCCTTGTTTGCAATAACTGCATTCGTCTAACTTGGTACTGGAGACAGTGGAATGTACCAACTCCTTTTTCAAGGGTTTCGACAGAACAGTGGTATGATCGAAAAAGAAGTTAAATTTCAGTTGTCTGTCAGCTTCCATCAACAAAAAACGGGATAATAATTCTAATTTGGAGATCCTACCTTCTGTACTTGAATAAGTTGAAGCAAAATCGGTAAACCGAGCTCTAGTATGTTCGCTAAGTTTGAGAGCCACGCAACGAAAAAGCTCTGGCGAATACAAATGATCAATTTGATCGAGTTGTTTTATGGTAACTACAAAATTTCGAATCTTATTGGCAATGGTGTTGAGATCGTCAGGTGTTGTTATTCGGGCATGATTACGCAAGTCAGCGAGCTCCCGAGTAATCAAAAGCTCGGGTCGGGCGAAGTTTTGTTCAAGGGCGCGCACGATGTCTTCTGGTTCGCAAGCAGTCCACAACAGAGACGCCACGGACTGGTAAGCTGTACCGCGAATAGCATTATTCAATCTCTCCAAATTCTCTGTGGGAGAGAAAAAAGCTTTAGTTCTGTCGTAACTAGACTTAAAAGCCATCCACTGCGTAATATCGCCTGAGAAGACCATAAGGTCGGGTCTCTTAGGGCGATCGGAAAGATTTTTTATAGCTTGAGCCAATTGTGATATTGGGTCGGCACAAGATCGGTTTACAGGGTCGATCTTATCGGTTGTCGCTGGTACTACATGGTTGACGGCTGGGGCTTGAAATGTATCGAAAACATTTTGTGAGCCCGCATTGGTCACGGTTGCATTGCGTACCCACGATGCGGTACGGTCTAAACTACTCTTACCGGAACGATAAGACTTATCTGTAACTTCCAACGCTGCAAGTTTTGCTTGAAGCTCCATCTTTGACGCCTCGACTTCTAACTGTGCCAGACGTTTTTTCTCGTTTTGTACGCGACGTCGCATGTCCTCCGCTGCGGCGTTCAATTTCTGTGCTCGTACGGTGCTAGACGAATGCGACGTCTGTGAGCGGACGCTGGCGTTGGTTCGATCGCTATGTACTAATAATTCACTTGGCGACGGTGACGAGGCATCGGCACTATGTCGTGATAGAGGGCGTGTCGCAGCTAAAGGTTGTGCTGCGACAACGGGTGCGCCTTCCAAGGGTGTCACGACAAAAGTGCTTGGCGATGCTTCATCGGCCACGGTTTTAGATTGGCTTCGTGTTTCCACCATAATAAAATTTTCAAATAAAATTCGTGAAAGCAAAATTCGGAAAAAACAAAACTGTAAATGACAGATGAAAAATTCGGAAAATTATTTGGAAATTTAATTTCAACTTACGGATCGAATGGACCAAAATGATAGCTACTGAAGAGTGGACTGTAATTAATGAGCTAGTCGTGATGATGGAAACGCCAAGATACCAATATAAACTGAATTTATTATTATAAGAGCAATAGCAACAGTAACAAATCGTAAAACAATTGTGAAGACACAAGACGTCTAACAAAATATAACAACTTGGTAATAAACCATAAATATCAAAAATAAGATTTGTATAAAAGAGTTTGAGAGTCACCAGCCAGTTGCTAACACATGTTAATTTTTAGCAAATTAAATATGCGAAAATCACTTAGTTTTAAAAAGAATTTCACGAAATGCCGGTGAAATATTTTTTAGTAAACTTAAATAAACTTACTTGAATATTATGTTCTAATAGTATACAAGTATAATAGTACTAATTAATGCAAAGAATAATAATTTTATTTGGGTACTTGTATTGCATTTTTCTTTAATTGAAATTAATCAAGGAATGGCTTTGCCGAAAAAAGATCTTTCTATAGACTGATTTAAATTTAATTAAATTACCAATACATAATATTGTATGTTTTGATAATATAATTACAAATACATAAAACCCGGTTCAACGGCCACGTTATTAATATTTGCTACCATATTTGAAGCGATAATCATGAATAATACAAACAAGTTGTTAGATCACATCACTTTGCCTGTCTAGTGGGATTTGTAGGTTAGGGTATCCACAAACACAGGAGGAATTCATTTAATTTGAGAAATCTATCTCCATCTCGTTATATATTTTATAATAACACAACTACAATATATAGTAAATATTTGTTTATTTCCAACTAATTTTCGAATACTAGGATAGAGATATTTTTTAAAACAACTTTTATATACATCCTTGTGTATATTTATTATTATTTTAAATTAAAAGATAAAAGTATATGAAATAAAATGTGGTCTTCCTTCTCGTAAAAGATCCCTTCTAGGTTATGTAATAAATAACCGTTTTCCCAATGATTACGTAATTATCATTGTCCGTTGAAGCTGTTTGTTAAATATTCATTGGAATGTAATAAATAAAATATAAATAAAAATAAATTTGCGCACATAACTTCCGGACAACTGCACCAAATAGAATTATTCTTTAGTTGTGTTCGTTATTGCCAGTACAAAGTTTGTATATATATTTTAAAATCTATTTACAAATGATGTATACTAATCTATATAGTATACACATACAACAAATATAATTATGTACCTACAAACTTTTACTGAAAAACAAGATATTCTTTTCGCGATTGGGTGACAAATACTTTAGAATATTTTTCATGACTACAAAATTAATTTTACATACAACCAACATTTATAGAATAAATACAGACCAAGTTTATATGTTACAACAGAGCGACGATGGCCCCAATTCCGTTGTACATTTATTACAATAAATTGAATTAAAGTATTAGCATTTCTTTCATTGAGTTGGAATCAAGAGGGACAATACGGACTTATAGTCAAGTTAGTTGACATTTAGACAATCCATAAACTAAAATTATTATAATTGGCATGTTTTATGATGCGCACTAAAATAAGGCAAAAGAGTTTAAAGAGTAACCATTTTAGAAACTTTAAATGACGACACTAGTAATATTTCTTTTTTTGATTGTTGATGTCACTGAAAATGTAGTACTGAACTTAAATGTAATTAAGTTCGTTCACAACGGACTTGGGGCCAATATCTAGATGCCGGCAGTCTATTTTTAGCCGCAGTCATGAGAGCAACGAATTCCTTATTAATATTCGTTGTATTTGCATAAAACTGTTGCCTCAATGAGAGTACGTGAGGTCAGGCGTCTAGGTTTGTCTGATGTTAATAATTTGATTGAACATTTTTGTTCTGCATTCGCAGAATAATTTAATGGAAGAAGCACGTTACGAAATTATTTTTCTGCATGTCACATACCTCTGATTGCTTGCGCATAGAAATATGCTTAGTAATGAGATGCACATGCTGTTGAAGATAATAATTAATGATTTAGCTTCGAGAGTCATACGTTTGCTTGCACCTGTCAAATCCTGTAAAAACTAGTAGTAGCGAGATGGAGATATGGGTACGTAGACGTAGAAATCTCACTAGAGGCACTAAACAATAGTATAAATAAATTATTAATAATAGCTTATGATATAATATAATAAAAGGAAGGCCTATGCCAGTGGGACGTATAGGACTGTTAAAATTAACGCAATTAGTAAGTGCATTAGCAATCACGGTCACAAGTGAGCCGCGTGCGATTTCCAGATCAGTAAAATAAGTTATAAAAATTGACAAAGTCAGCCATCAAACGAACTTGAAACATATTGTGAACCTGAATTATAGTTTTAGCTCAAATTGTAAAAGCTCCTAAAACCAGTGGACAAAGGTAAAAGGTTTGTAATACCCATTTAATCTCACATCGCATCTCGATTCAAACTACCAGAGAAACTAAGATTTTTTTTATATTTAAACAATTTTATATGAATACTCTGTATATCCTTAGTAGCAGTAGGAAATACTAAACATAATTTTCCTAAATTAATATTGTTGTGTTTAACTGTACCTGTGCATATATGTGCCATACTAAAATTTATTGACATTTGTAAACAATTTATTGAGAGCTATAAATGATTTGTTGAAAATTTTCACTTGATTAGGCAGTTTTAATAAGAATTGGTTACTATCTATTAATAAAGAAAATATTTCAAACTCTTTAAAGGGACCGTTGTAGGTGTACATGACGTGGCATTATTTTTAACAGAAATGCGTGAGTAGATGCGTACTTTCTGTAAATGATTTTGTAGAAAATATAATAAATTCTAAACACGTTTGGTATACCGACAAGGTCGTCTATCGCCAATCCGATCACGTATTTCAATGGGATTGTAGCCATTCGTTGGATTTAAGAATGATTATTTTTACTGTTCAATTCTGTATTGGAAGTTCCGAGCCACTTTTCTCGCTTTTGACTACCTTATTAGGGAGTACTATTTTGAAACGGCCACCGGGACCAACACCATTTGTACCTTCCGAATCACGGCTATTTAGTTCTAAATAGCCTGAAGCTCTTTTTATTTTACTAGTTGGTGCCTGAATCATTTCTTTTTAATCATAACTTGATTAAGATATTACATGAACAGTAAAATATGAAACACTTATTGAAAAGTTGCAATATATTAATGAAACTTTTACACCGTAAAAATGTTTCAATATAGTTGATATTTTTAAGGAACGAGCTCCATTTATTGAAGGTTAGCGGTGCTTTATAAACCAAATTTTAATTGAATAAAAGTATGTATATGTTAATATATTTTACTTTTTGTGTCGTATAATTTTTGATGTGAAAATGGTTTAGTCTCATGTCAAAGAGGATAGCCATATGAGATTGATTCTAGTGAGATTTCTTTCATCACATCACATCACATTATTCTTATATGTGTATTATTTTACCCATTTTTTTCAATTTATTAGATATGTAATTTTCTCAAATTTTTGTTAAATCAAAGAGTCATTAGAGTTTCTTATAAAAAACTAATAATATCTCATATCATCCACTAAAAGGTATGTACCTATACTGAATACACGAGTCAATATTATAATAATTAAATCAACATAGCTGAGGAGCTTTCATTTTACATGTTTGATCGAAAATCGATGTATGGTCAGCCGTAGCTTAAATGAATTTGATTAATGTTCATCGCTACGACACGCTTACGGGATCCTAATGGTCGCTAATGGCCCCCGTGGGCGAAAATGACCGAAGTCACCAGATCATTATAAATGCAGATTAATTCGTCATTTGCAATAAATATAAAACAACTCGGCACATTTGGTTTGTTCAATTTTAAAAGAAGAATTGGTGAACTATTATAGAATTATAATAGCTAATTTCCCTAAACCGCTATCGCTTTCGTGTTTGATGTTTATTATAAATAGATCGTTGGGTTATAAATTGTTAATCTTTAAGCTATAAAATAAGATTCAGATTTCAATGACACCTACGCGTTGATGGAGGCACGAAGATAATAATTCCATATACAGGTATTTTTGATGAAAAAAAATATAATACCTAGGTATTTATTTTTTAAATAAGATATTTACAAAATGTTCACTTTTCGCAAGTTAAAAGGTTGATGTATAGAACTTCATTTTT
Organism: Acentria ephemerella; assembly: GCA_943193645.1. Classification (NCBI taxonomy): domain Eukaryota; kingdom Metazoa; phylum Arthropoda; class Insecta; order Lepidoptera; family Crambidae; genus Acentria; species Acentria ephemerella. The sequence continues at coordinate 12,332,310 of OW971876.1, forward strand.
CATAGTTAAGCGGTACAGTTTCTTTTTAAATCAACGCCTTGGTGGCATTATGATTGCATGATTATTTTTTTATTGAAAATTATTTAATATCTAATCGCACTGTCAAAAACTTAAAGAATAAATGCCCTATACAGTCTTCGTGCGTCTTCGTGGTCGTATTTATTAGTAACATTATCAATTTAGGCTTCATAACTGAATCACTAAAACATAAAAAAAGACCAACAGACTAAGAGTAAGAGTCTTTACTTGTGTAAAGACTTGTAATAATACAAACATAATATAATTAGACTTTATTAAAAAGAAGATATCTTTTTAATGAAGTCTATTATATAATGAAAAATGAAAATAAAACTTTATAGGTAAATACTTTCTTTTTACTAATTAAAAGGCGGCCTTTTACTACGTCTCCAAAATACACTTTTATAAGATTAAACTGCTTAGCCCCGCTTTGATATCATCATCAAACAACTTTATACTCGTCCACTGCTGGGCATAGATCTCCGCTAATGATTTTCAGCTACTCTCATCCAGCCCATTCCAGTTATTATTGTATATCTTCGTCCCATCTTGTCGCTGGGCGCCGTAAATTACGCTTTCTGAGTCGTGATGACACTGACACTTAAGAACTTTATGACTCCAACGGTCGTCAGTTCTCACTTGACCAGCCCACTGTCACTTCTAGTTTTCTAATTCGATAGACTATGTCGGACGCCTTAATATGGCCTCCTCTTATTATATTAATACGGGATTTTTCCCTTTCCCACTGCCTACAAAGTCTATAGACTTTGTTTAGTAAATAGATACTATTTATTTAGGTTTCACTAGAAAGTTTACGGAGCTCTCTAGATTTATTGTCAGATATTGTGTGCATATTGTTTTGAGTAGCCTATAATGTTTAATAAATTGATTGTAAACTTTAAGTTGTTCGTATAGGGTCCACTTTTTGGAAACAGAACTTGATTGCTGAATGTTTACGTAATGATAGGTTTAATACAATATTTAATTTTTCATAATATAAAAACGTTGAACATTTAGTTCGAAATTTGAAAACAATTGATTTGATTTTTTTTATTAGGGTAAACATTAAAATTTCCTCCAATTGAATGGTGTGTTCCTAACGAATTAAATTGTATTTCATTGAATATCTTTTGTCAGTACCTAAAAAATACTTTAAATCTATTTCCTGGCTTTGCTTCTTAATTGTTTTAATTTAGTGGTAGATATCACTAGCCACTAGTTTTTTGTGTATAGGTTTATATTATAAATATTTATGTATACATGGTTTTCTTTGTTCAGCTGACGGAGTACTATCAACTGTAAATGTGGTGGAAGCTTTGCAAGAATTCTGGCAGGTGAAGGCGTCACGGGGTGGAGGCGCTGCGGGCGGGGGTGGGGCTCTCGTCATCTATGAGTCGGTGCCCGCCGCTCATCCGCCCTACGTCTGCTACGTCACGCTACCAGGCGGCGCGTGCTTTGGTAGCTTCCAGGTAACGTGACAAATATATAAAGCTGTATATGCTATATATTGCCATATATACGTTCTTTATTAATACGTACCTTTGCTTGTTGTCATTCATTCATTCATTGTACTCAAATTCGAGTTGAAAATACCACTAGGTCCCGTTTCTTTATTTAGAAATATATTCTTTTGTTTGTCCCTAGAACTGCCCTACGAAGGCAGAAGCTCGTCGCAGCGCTGCGAAGATAGCTCTGATGAACAGCGTGTTCAATGAGCACGAGTCCAGGCGCATTTCCGAGCACTTCATCGAGAAGGCTGTGTCCGAAGCTCGCGCATCTTTCGCCGGGGACGCCGCCGCACATCACCAGGATCCTAGCGCTGGTATCGCTGCCTTCAGGTAGATAAACCTGAAACTACCACATGTTTACGAGGTCCCTCAAGAACTGTGTCAGAATATTTATGGTGACTCCATTTCTAAAGGCATCTAATTTAAATCCAGGAAATAAGTTCGAGTAGTTGACAGTAATTATAGACAAAATCTATCAAAACTTCAAAATTATTCAAAATTTTGAAGTTGCTATGCCGATTTTAGTAAAGCCAATTGAAAAATTGGGCTTACTGTTATCGGCATATTAAAATTATATCAATTCTTCATATAATGATGTATGCGAATCAAATACAACTTTAACTATACTTATTTTTTCTTTAGAAGATTTTAGAATAGTCAATAAATCTGTAGTCTAATGAGTGGTGTCGGATACCAGCCGATGTATGATATAGAAAAGAAACATATTTTTATCTATGCAAACATATCACCATAAGCCATATTATGGTCCCTTTATTATACTTTATTATATGGGCCAATAATTTATTCCATTATTTCTGAAAGGCCCACACAACCAAACGAACGTGATCCAAAATGACCACATAACCACCATAAAATGTATGAGAAAATGAAAAAACACAATCAAGAACCATCCATTTCCCAACATTAATATTTTTGCTCTAAATATTGTGTTCTATCATGTCAACAGATTCATGCTGGAAGCTAATAAGGGACGAACGATGCTGGAGTTCCAAGAACTGATGACGGTGTTCCAGCTGTTGCACTGGAACGGGTCGTTGCGCGCGATGCGCGAGAGGCAATGCTCGCGGCAGGAGGTGGTCGCGCACTATTCTGCACGTGCTTTAGACGATGCTATGCGCGAGCAGATGGCGCGCGAGTGGGCGGCGCGTGAGCGCGATGCCGCAGCGGCTGGTGGGGGCGTATTGCGTGCCGAACTTTCTCGTGCTGAACGCGAACTCCGAGCCGCTCGCTTAGCCGCTCGTGAGCTCCGCTTCCCAAAAGAAAAGCGTGACATCCTCCTCTTAGCCGCGCGCCTCGCACCGCCCCAGCAGCAACAGTGATCTCGCGTTATTTAAGTATAGTTATTTTGTACCGCTTTATATGTAAAACTTGACTCATTCTTTATCAATTGTACAGAAATTGGCATTTTTTACACTGTGAAGTTATTATAAGTAGGCATATAGTCTAGCTTTCTTATATATTAACTTCTTGTAAACTTACAAATAAAATGTTTAAACTTTTAATATCTAGCTCTTTTTTAAATTTAAACGCAACGCTATTCAAAATTGATATCAATGTACTGTTTGTGATAAGAATATACAAATATCATCTTAATCCCTATTCCTTCCTTTATCGTAGTCATCGTTAGTCATTTAATCAAGAATATAGGGATTACTTTAGCTGAAAGTGCTTGCGCCTATTGTGAAACATTATCTTAAAAAGAACTTCGAATTTTCAGAATATCAAGCTTATGTCGTTCAGAATATCAAGCTTTCATATATTATTTTGTAAGATTAGTTAAAATAATTGTTGGAAATTAATAAATGATGTTTGGAGAGCTAAGATTTTTCATTAAATTCTATTTTTTAGTTATTACCTATCTAACCTGGTTTGCTTTGGTTAGTATAAATTGAACCCAAACTTTAAATTAAGAAGTTTTATAAAAATAATTAAAAGCAGCTAAAGAATACTCTCCTGATGTTCTGCATCAGAGTTGCTTAGATAACTGTTTTAACCAATTTAATAAAACCAGTTGGTAGATTTGCAAATTCTACAACCTATGGTTATTGTTTGAAAAAACCATCACAATTGTAAATTAATGATATATTCAATAAATAAGTTATAGTGTTTGAATATTATTATGAAATGGTTATTTTAATTTGTCACATTGATAACTGTAAAAAAGCAAGACAATATTACACATTTAACAAAAAATACTCGTGCGTGTAAAATCACAGAATAAGTCTTAACTTTAAAATATATATTACAACCTATATTTCATACCTATGTAAGAAAATTCAAGTCATTTTTTTCAAAGCTATTTTAAATTTTGTTACAGTATATATGTGTCATTATGTTCGTAGACTTTCTGCCATCTTGTAGGTAGAGACATGATCCCGTTGTGTTGAAATTTTGGGACTTCTATCAATAAGTAGTTTTGGTACTTCTCTCTTGATATCATCCTGACGCTGCCTAAAGAGTTCCGAAGAGCCCGAAACAGGTGGCAATCTGAAAGTGTACGGTCAGGGCTATATGGCGGATGCATTAACACCGCCCAGCCAACCTCTCTTAATTTTTGCTGAGTGGCTTAAGATTTATGTGGTCTTACACTTGCGTAAGAGCACTGATATATGGTTTTATCTGTGAGTTTATTTGACTAAATTAAATTTTTTATGCATAAATGAAATAAAAACTATACTTACATATATTACGGTGTCATTAAGAATAAGCAATGTTAATGTCTTCAGTCTCTATTCATAACTCAGCCATCAACAAATATTTAGCATGTCTTCCGAAACATATTTAGTAATTTCAAACATTAGGTACAAGACAGTCACATAACAAGCATATTACGTGAGTTGAACAATGGCTCTAATTGCTTAAGATTGAGGTGATATCAAACGACATTGTTTTCAGCTTGCATTGCTAGAATTACTATTAGTATGAGATACGTGCTACAATACAATATTTCAGGCACATATAGCATTCCTACGTATAAAACACAAAATAAATAACTCTATCTGCTGGATATACAATATTGTATACAGTGTGAGGTGTCCTAGTTTGAGTATAATCCCGTAAACACGAACAGGAGACAATGACTTGCATAGGGAGTTCCGCAAACACCCGACCGGTAATCAAACAAGGCAACTTCTGCGCTTCAGGCTACGTAATATAGGTCTGTCCATCAATCATTGTCTATCACGTTGCCCGTTTGTTTAACCGAATAATACACACATTAAATAATGAGCTATATCCCCGTATTCATAACTATCACGGCAACCGAGCGGTGCGCAGCGCAAAAGTCGTTAAAATGTGTTTACACAAACATAAAAACGCCTCGTGTTTCATGTAATTTCGGTGCATGGCAGCCGCCGTCATGTGCACCGGCCGTGTGTGATCAGGTGCAGTTCCGGAGTGCGCGCGCGCACCTGCTAATATTGACAGAGCGAGCCTCGCGCTCCACCGCCGGTCGCCCCCCCGTGCGGCACTCAAGCACGTTTCTATGTGACATTATTTCTATTGTCATTCTCTGCCATGACTATAAAATTTATTTATTTGGCAAACTTTCAGTTAATAAAGTCGGATTAAAATTCTTTAACACTGTAATATTTGCTAGCATATTTTCGCACCGTACCTGCAAAATATGTAAACGAACCGACCTTTAGAAATTTAATTTCAATTTGTGTGGATCACGAAAAATAACATGCAAAATGTTATATTAAGACTACAAGCAAAATTAATTTTCACAAAACCTTTTCAATAATATTTTACGTAAAGAAATTTGATTCGATACCTGGGATTACTTGAGTAATTAAAATTTATGAGAGATGAAAACTGACATCCTGTCGCAAAATTAACTTTAAAAATTAGATTACCTTACACCTTACATCAAATCAAAAATATGGCAGTCATGTTAAATACAACTTTGTATATAATTGAACCTCCCAAGTTTATGTCGAGCTAATTGTCCAGAAGAGACGTCTGGTAATTAAATTCCTGTCTAACAGCTTACCCAGCCATCTAAGTATTATAGCTTAATTACGCATTATTACAAGACTCAATACAAACTTATGGCTTGAATACGAACTGAAAAACTCATACTATTTTTTCATTTGTGTTACTATCGCAAAATGATATTTTGCGATATTTTCGATGACAGATTTTCAAACATTGTGTAAAGTAACCAAGTAGTTACTTTAGTGGTTACAGATTTTGACGTTAAAGTAGTTTTGTTTCAAAAGTATTAGTGGCGGAAATATTGAGACAAAGTATAAGATAAAAAATCTCGTCTCCTCGAACTTCTCCGAGAGGCTTGATCAATTTTTTATTATTATTTTTAATATTTGGTATGTCTCTAATATTTATGGTGATCTTTTGGAAAATAAGATCGTTGGCTATATTTTAATAATTCTAGCTAATAAGGGTGGCCCGCTCCAGATTTTTCTTTTCAGAAATAATTTATATGGTAAAATAATGTTTGCCAAGTCAGCTAATATGATTGTGCAACTGAGGGTGGCGTATACAGGACTGCACCGGTCGGGGGGCCTGTTGCCTGAAATGACACTAACCGTGAACTGTTCATTAAGCGCAGGTCGACGCACTGGAAAATGACATTCGGAAAATACCGGTCGGAAGCCAGTGGTGTAGAACGCAAATTACGGACGTGCCGCGACTACGTGCCTCTATGTTGACTATTACGTCATTGTTGATTTTAGTAATGTATGTTATAACAAAAAAGCATTGTTTTTAATATCCAATGTTGTTTTAAATGCAACGTAGTCATATTGTTCCGTCTGGTTGGTCATTTCATCTGCTGTCAAATCATATGAAAATGACAGTCGAATTTCTGCTGTGAAGAAAGTATTTCACGTAACTAAAATTGAAACCTCTCGATTCGACTGAGACTTACAATAGAGGTACGGAAACCCTGTCAACTTTACCAGAGACGGGGTACTCATTGGTTTTCAGACTGAGATGGTTGTATAAATTTAACGGGTCGTAATATTTTATTTATTTATTTATATATAGTCCCGCTTCTATTAGTCACGGATTGCCCTTGTGGTTTACTGAGCTATAGAGAAGTGTTTCGCTATCGGTAAGTCCGTTATATGAACAAATTTGTTTAGACATTCATGTTTCAATAGAGGCCTTTGTTGCGAGTAGGTATTGGGAATCTGCCTACCACCTATTCAGTTGGTGTAATTGTAATTAACGGTGATAAACGAATAAAATACTATGTACTTTCAAAATTCGTTATTACATTAACATTATAGAAAGCATTTTAACATAATTTTATATAAAAAACTAAATTTTTAAGTATACAATAATCTATGTTTTTGGTTTAAAAATGAGTTAGACAAAGCTAAATTGCTTATTGTATTCACTCCACTGAATAAACAGCCAAGATTAGATCAAGATTGGAACAGATGTGAGTGTAATGCGCGATATTCATAGTCGCGACAGTTCATAGTCTTTTTTTAAATATATTATCTTAAGACAATTTATTTTGTTCTTGTATTCATCTGGAACCATAATGATAGTATTTCAAAAGTGATCTTCCGAATTTTATGAAACGTAATGAAACGTATTATGCGATTGCAATAGAATATATCTTTATTGCACATCAGCTAATTCAAATAGAGTACATAGTACATGTATTTGTATCCCTGTAATTGAATTTTTAATACATAAAATAAAAATTTAATTTATTTATTATTTGTTTATTTAACAATTTATGTACACACAAAGACAATTAAAAGGACACAACAGAATATTAGACAATTGTACAAAGGTACTGCTTATTTCTATAAGAAATCTCTTCCAGCTGCCCCATATATGGAAAAAGTGACATCGAATGGTAGAGGAGCGTGTACCAAAACCAATATACATAAAAATTAATATATATATCATTTAATGTATATTTATTCGTTACTAAATCCTAAACACAAGTTCAAAGAAAGAAGAAAATTTATTATAGTTCTCGTTTACCATAAAAATCGAGACAAGGTTTGCTACTATCAAAACACTTCTAATTCTGTTTAAGACTAACATCTAATATTGCTATAAAATGTACCTTATTATCAGATACATAGAGTTCATGCTGTAGTTAATAATATACAGCTTAGTCAACAGTCCATAATACACCCTCAGCGACATAAAATAAGAGAAATGCAATATTAACTAAGGACTCCTCGTTCCAATTAACATCTAGTGGCATGTAATCATTTAGAACTTTGTTTGCTGTTGACTAGTATACAGTCACCCATAATGCCTTTCTAAAATTGAGCCCTACCACTCGTTATTAAGAGCTACAGATCAAGTGACATTGTACGACAGTGTTTCACTTGATCTATAGCCCTCTAAACAATGGACATAAAGGGACACTCGCAAGCCAATTACCTATTACTGTAGTATCCTACGTAACTATGTCGGCGACGACTACGGCTCGCCCATAATATTTCACCGAGTTCTACCTGCGACCAATCTAACCTAACCAAACAATGTTATATTGATGAACGGAATTGCTTAAGTTAAATAAAAATAACTATATCGATTGAACTAAAATCTATGATATGATGTTCTATCTATCTATGATGATTTGTGCTTATTTCAGAAATCAGCACTCTTGTCCACACGAGTATCCATTAATGTATTATTATTGTGAGTATAATGTTGTATGTAAACGATGTGATGTCAGCCTGGTATTATTCTATGTACATGTACACGTTAAACTAATATGTTTGAATAAATAATGAAAGAAAAGATATGGCACAGACGGAGACTCCCAACGTAGCGAGCCGTGGGCTTTCAAAAATAGTAGAAAATTTGTCTTTTAAAAAAATATTGTTAAAATATGTCTGATTAAAAAAGCTACTCGTCTAAAATAATTGAAAAATACTGACCCAAAAAATAAATTAACAGCTTAAATTTATTTGAGAATGTAAAGACTGAATTCTTTTAAGATAATTAAGTTAATTCTTTCTCGAAATGAAATTCCCAAGAATAAGAATTGCTATTAAACGATTGAGAGTGTTCTTCAGTCAATCACGTTCCTAATTTAACAATTGAATTAATTTGGGTTGAAGAATCTTTGGGTAATGTAAAGCCAAAATTATATTATTACAATAACATGAACATTTAATTTATCATGTGAAACATTACAGGAGTAGTGTCACGTATTTATGATGTGATTTACAGAAGACATTAACCTGTGTCTAGATTTTGTCAAAATTTTAAAGTAAGTTTAAAGTCGTAATTGCTTTATTTAAATAGACTCATTTACTAAATCCTTTAAGTCGTCATAAAAGGGAATATGTATGAGAAAAATTAATAAATATAGTTAAATGTATATCACTAGCAATAGTTTAAATTTGAAGTGGTTATTGACCGGTTATTTGCAAATTGTCATCAAAACACTAATATACATATTCGCTTCGACGAATTACTAGTTGCAAGGGGCGCAAGAAACTCTTAGCCTAGCTTAGTATTTGTATTTGTAATGACATTTACAAATTATTTATGTCATTAAGTACTGCGATGTTTTACACATTTAGGATATTTTTTTGTTTACTTATATTATTCTAACAAGAATAGAGTAAGTGAAAACATTTTGATGCTAAAATTATTTAGGACAATATCACTATTTAATAGGTAGGGTTTAATAGAGTGTTCGTGCGAACAATAATACAATAGATTAAAGTAGTATCAAATATAATATTAAAATATGGTATTTACAATCTATTGTAAAATAAAAGAAAATAGTGGTCAACAAGAAGAAAAGAAACAAAAAACGATCGCCGATCTCGGCTTTATTCTAAAAAAAGTCACACGCCTCTCATCCATACTTCAAGGAGGCGGCATGACTCTCGCTACGAAGCCTCCTTGCGAGTTTGCGCGTGAACATACGGCATTAAGACAGTTCGTTAGAAGCTGACCATCTTCATACAATTTGGAGACACACCTAACGATAGCTGGCGACATTACACCACAATTCTCTTAGCGTACCGTCTGATGGTGTTTTTATTTTGTTATTATATGCATTGGTGTTATTTGGGTTTCTTAAATTATACATGTTCCGAAGAGTTTTCTTCGCTACTTAGCGTATTCTACGGCTTTCCGCGGGAAACGGCTTAGTTACGAGACCCACTTGAACCGTTTCAATATAGTAAAACTATCAAAAAGGCGAGAAATGTTAGTTCTTATATTTATATATAAAATACTGGGTAACAACGCAGAGAGTTGCTGAGAAATAATCGCTTTAGGGTACCCGCACGTCTTCCAAGGTATTCGGTCACATCAATTGGTCTTGCGTTGCGTCGCTCGGCACTCGGATCACAATAGTTTATAAGCAGAAAGTCCAAACTATATAACCAAATCAGCCATGCCACAGTGTTCTAAAAGCGTTAAAGAATTAAAGTAATATTATACTTAGTTATAGTATGCAGCTATTTTGCATTTACGCTTTGAAAGAGGTGTTAACCTTTAATTGATTTAATACATCGTTTAATATTATAATCATAAGTGTCTTAAGCATTGACTTGAATATAAATTTGGTGAATCAATAAATAAAATAAAATAACAGGAACATTAACGAAAATGTATAATAAATATAAAATAACAGTTACTACGATAAGAATGTATAATAAATGTTATAATGGCATCCTTTTATTCTTTCAGGGCACGCGCGTTTATATTAGGGGATGCAATTCGAAAGACGTCGTAAATATATTGTGGACATCATAACAATATATAAACACTATATAATTGTATTTCCAAGCAAGGGTCCCATAAAACATAGTGTATTTAGTTTTATGACAAATAAGGAATAGTTTTGGGTCGCTGACTGTAAATTATTACATTATCCCAATTTAGGTAAAAGTATAAGTTTGTTATTGAGTCTGTCTTACTTTATTTAAATTTTCGTTTCCATTTAAGTTGGAATACCTAGCATAGAATATCGTACTGTGGGATTTGGAGAAGATATTATTTCAATCGAAATATAAAACGTTTCTAAAAGGTTTTATTTGAGTTATGGTAGGATCAGAACGTTCTGATTAATTGATGGGATTGGATTCATTGGAAAAGCATTTGGTACCATGGGGAGAGTCGAGAAATGGATACGAAAATGTTTCATTATAACCAACGACGACGCTTTAAGGGTAGCGCAGAATACTGTCACCGTGAAATTCGTTTGGAGATAATAATATATTTTTATCGTGATTAAATATTAAACATTTTCAAAATTCTAATAAAATAGATAAATTTTCTAATCTTTCACATCCCCTATTTATATATCTCTTGTAAATATTCATCATCCATCTTTTCTGTTGAGGTTGACTTACCCGAATAATAAAAAGGTTTTCTTAATAGTTTTAAAACCTATAATTCTACGTGTGCCACTATAAGTACAAGCAATATGCAGTGACTAATTTATGAATACATATAATACATTTTATCAAATGTCCCTTTCCCAAAATATCCCACGTCCAAAATACTCCTTTCTTGCAAACGACTAAACGGTTATATTAAAAAAATAAATCATTTTTAGATCCATTATATTGCTTTTTTTAATGAAATATGATGAGTAAGACCCATAGTGAATCCCTATAATACCCATACAAATATAATACCAGTATAACCCAATAAAACAAATAGAATACCACATAAAAATATTTTGTCACAGGGCGTGAAATAGTGGCGCATAGTGAATGTGTATTATCCATAGTTTTCCAATCCTAAAATCCTATTTTAGCAACGTCAACAAGTAACAGAAAAATATATAATTATTTTCTGATACTTGTTGCCTTGTTTCTGTGTTTTATATTACAGGTGACTCACATTTGCCTGAATCGCGTCTCTTTGATTTTATTCTCGACCCGTATAAAATGAATAACATAAATATTAAATACTGTCTCGATCTAATCTCAATAACATTAAGATTAATATTGGTATTTTCGTATAGGGAAATTGTGTATTGAATTGATACTTGAATTAGTAATCCGTAAAAACATGAAGTTCCAAAAAGGTCTTCTACATCGACCTTTCGAGTCGAAATCAGATCAACATAAAAGGAAAATTATTAAGTTTTTAAATTGGTAAATATTTTGTATCAATACTTTGAATTCAAACTAGAGATAGGATTTTTATAGTAATTTGGCTGTGAGAGTCTGAGGTATTAGGTATTTCTAATTCATTTTCGATTCGGAGATTTACAATAATGTTTATTATTACGAGATTTTGGTGGAAGAATATTCTTTTCTGAAACATCATTGACCAAATAAATAGTAAATTATTGATTCTTGACCCTTGATGTTATTATAATGGAGAAAGATGAAGGAACAGAAGCTCCCTACAGCAATATTCCTCCCACTTATAACAATTGTCCTATGGTCGATTGTCATTGCTTTTGTCTTTTATCCAAAATATTTTTTATAAATATCATGTGCACTGATCTTTACGCCTCATGCCCCGAGGTGACGATAACGACCTGACATTTTAAGAGTCCCCCACCACGATATTATACGGCAATTTTATTTTATATGTTAAATTAAAGCTTTAAGCCGTGCCTTGAAATTGTGATAACGTTGTTTTACAACAAAGACATGTTTTGTTTTTTAAAAATTGATTGTTCTGTTTTTAAAAAATGATATTAAATATACGAATATTGTAAACCGTGTCTTCGGTTTTCTTAAGTCACCGTTTTGTCCTAAGGCATAGAATATTTATTGTAACTGTTTTGTCGGCAGTAAACATGTCGAAAATATTTCAGTTAACATTTGACGGCTGTTTGGCCGAGTGGTCTGTACCCTTTCTTCTTAACCAGAGGTCATGGGTTCGTATCTCGGTAGGGGCAGATATTTGTATGGTGAGTACAAATTGCTCAAGAGACATTGGTGATTGCATGTTTATTTAGTGTATTACTGATATTATATACTATCTATATTTTTTCGTTATCTGTTATCTAACACAAGCTCAATGATGCTTACTGTGGGCTAGGTGGTAGGTGAGAGAGTGGGGAATATTATTATATTTTTATGATTATATTTCCAAATATAAATATTTATCGTTAATACTTTCTTTTTATCGAGACGACATCGAAACATATCGAAAAAATTGGAGAATAATGTTTCCTAATTGGGAATTCAGTAAAAAGGACAACAGCTATATCTAAAAGATAATATAAGACCTTATCATATATATCTGTCTTAGTTATAAAGAAATTTGTTGATTAGAAATGAGAATAAAATCCCTGAAGTGAGTACTGTCAACAGGCCCTTAAACTTTAAAACTTAATCAGTCGTAAAAGAAACCATTTTTGCAATACACATGTAATAAATTGTCGACAGCATTATATTAATTGCAAGGAAATTGTAATATATAATGAGCAAGGTTTATTTAATAATAAAGCCGGCAACTTGTTTCTGGAATTGCTATGAATTAATTATAATGAGGGCCATAATACAAGCCCCACACAGCGCAAACTATTGCTCGCACAATGGTAACAGATTGTGGACATCATGGCGCTGATGTAAAACATCGTATAATAAAGTAGCATTGGCTTGCTTGACCCACGGCAATAGGCCTGCTGTTAAGACACGAGACCAGACTAACTAGGGTTGTACAGTATATACTTATTCAGAACTAATAATAATGGTGCGTTAGGCAGATTGATAGATTATGCGTTTACTTGTTGTGTATTAGTACACAAACATAAAATTTTATTAATGGCGTATTAGAGGATTTCATAATAGCGTGATGACTATCAATTTGGCTTTTGCTTTCTTAATCTAACTATTTTTTTCGTGGGTGGTTATTTAAGTTTGTATTACCTAGGAGGTGTAACTTTGACTTGATTATTGATAAATTGATAAATAGTTTCGAAAATAGAAAATTACGTGCAGTGCAAATAAAACACGAAAAATCAGAATAACTAAAGTTTTCACAAAGTTTAGCGACCTTGCTTTTTGCAGCATTATCACACGCCATAATATTTGCTCAAGTACTACATACTCGCTTATCAGTCACTTATTTTATAATGGAAAATAAAAAGCTTTTATTATCGGACACTTATATTTTTATTAAGGTACCCTATCAATTTTGTTAGGTACTACGAAAGCTTGCACCCGAGCTAGTACCAACAATTTACGAAAAAATGAGATATTGTTGAAGCTTCATTATCCTTGTTGCTTCCGTAATAGAGTCAAAAAATGTCAAATCTGAATCCTTAATATCTGAAAGTTTGTATTACTAAAATTAACGTTATAATATTTATCTTTTAAATACCATTTTGTATGCTTTATAAGTGATAATAATAAGTTTCAGTATTTATATTGAACTTTTCTATAATCACTTAGTAATTATCACTTGACAAATGATAATTTTCATACTGAAAATAGTTTTGACAAAATTTCCGAGAATTCTAAATACCTCATATTGTTACGTTGATACAATGTTCCAGTAATTAAATTCAATTTGCATATAATTTTCATTCTTCATCTTTAATAGTTATTTTCTATATTGTTACTGGAAATTTATAAACTCTATTCCTGTTAGCTATTTTCTTTTGTTTTCCCCGTAGATGCTGTTCTGAAAAAAATTGCTATTTCTATTTATACTGTTAATATGAGATTTTACTCAGAAATCGAATACACCTAAGTCTGTTTTTACACGGTCTTTTTGTACACGGTTTTGATATAACACGGTTTGAAAATTGAATATTATATAATTTCAAATCGTGCTAAATGGAATAAAATCGTGTAAAAAAATTAAAAATATTCAATTTTCAAACCGTGTTATATCAAAACCGTGTACAAAAAGACCGTGTAAAAACAGACTTAGGTGTACTTAGAAATAAACAAAAAGACGAGTAACTAAAATACTATATTAAAAATATGTAAATACTGGCCCACTTACATACGAAAAAGTCTAAAAGAAAAGAGTATACTTCCAAATAACATAGAAATTTAATGCTGTGAGTAGGTATATTCAATGCCCTTGGCCCTTTCAGGAAGTGATAAATATTATGAATAATGTTGTTTCTTTTCTATATTTTTAATTTATTCAAATATGGAATTCCACGCTTAAAATAGTAACATTATATTTCTTTATTATATAAGATATATATATATATATATATATATATATATATATACACACTAATAATGTTAAGTAAAAAAGGGACCTTTTTTACTTTATACATAGTTCATGCTAATGATGGGTATTTCTATTAGAAATGGTAAGACTATATTTAACGGTTAAGATAAACAGGGTTGTATCGCTATACACTGAAAATCTAAATTATTTTGTGGCAATTAAATTTGAAAAACCGTTGTTACAGGAATACTCCTGTGACTATTACTTTCAAGTCGTTACTTTTCAAAGTGATACATAATATGAAGAGGAAATATATTTAGATTGTGACTGTTTCCTGGAAAACAAGATTGAGAAGCTGAAAATAAACATAAAGGACTTTAATGCTTATAAATATATTAATACCTCTTTATAACATTTCTTCAAAGACCCTTATCGTTTTGTGTAGGTGTATACCTACTGTTATTTTTATTTATTTATTAAGAAAGATATACCATCGACAATATTAATGTACATACTAGATAAATACATCCAAATATAATAAGATTAAAGATATATCTTTGCAGGTATATATTATCGAAAAACGAGTAAACTGAACAACATAATACACTCATGAGAGACAAATAATTAATATTAAATTACAAATATTTATTAAATATTTTATTAATTTTTTTTTAAATAAAAGCATACTATCACCGCAGCTAAATCATATACTCTGTACGGTCACCCAGAGGTTCTTTTTGTTCTTTTATCAGAACCACCAACAAGATAAACTAAAAAGATATTTGCACCTTAATAAACTAAATAAAAAAACAGAACTATGATAACTATTACACTACAATAAAATACAAAATTACTTTCGGTTATAGAGCAAATAGCCTTTTGGTTTTTTTCCGCCAAAATAATGTTTAATTTTAAAAGCGCAGGTTATATAGTAGGTCTCTTTACACAAACATAACATAACAGTACATTTACGATAAATGGAGACTATATTTTCTTCTTTGTTTCAATTCGAATCTTCTACGAGTATTATAATCCTTGATCAAATTAAATTCCACTTTACTTAATCTACAAAAGCAATGTAATATTTCAAGCTACAACCGCCCGCCTAAGTGGGTCTTGCTTAATCATTTAAAAACAATTCGCTTCGACATAAAAAAGCTTATCGATAATTAAAAAATGAACATTAAAATAAGAATCACAAGAAAAATTTCACTTTGATCATTTTAAGGCGGCTGAAGCAGGGCAGGGGCATCGAATGGTTAAACCTCATTGGTGATGGTTAGCCAAAAATTTCGCTAGATCTTAAGTACTAGAGTATCTAGAAGTAATTTCGCTTGCAATGTTATACCAATATGTAAAGGGTTAAATTGGATAATAATAACACACAAATTATTATTTTCAAAATAATAATTTTATCTAGTATGGAAAAGCAATGTAGAGTGGGAAAAAGTATTTAACTTATTCTACTTAACATTTTTGCTACCTAGCGAATAACTGAAATTATTATATTTTGCCTTTATTAATCTCACTTGAAGTGAAAG
Organism: Acentria ephemerella; assembly: GCA_943193645.1. NCBI lineage: Eukaryota > Metazoa > Arthropoda > Insecta > Lepidoptera > Crambidae > Acentria > Acentria ephemerella. The sequence goes on from OW971876.1 coordinate 12,348,472, forward strand.
CTTCAACATTAATAAACATCTCTACCCAAATAGATTATATTTCGCATGTTTCTTTAATAGGCTAGCTAGTACATTAACAATGTAATGCTTATCATATTATTTGTTATCAAAGAGGTTTGATATTTTCGAATCAATTTAATTAAATAATACATTTTTTATTCTGAGATATGATATATCAGAATTAGGATAGCTCTTGGTCCTTCATATCACTAGATAAGACTGAAGATAGAAGCGAACTTCACCAAGTTTATTTAGTATAGATACTACATAGACGGTTAAAATATATACGTTAATTATTCGTAGCTAACAAATTATTACCCATTTTTTGGTCTAATAGTTTTTATTTCAGAATTTTATTATTCTATCATTAATTTAATTACTATTCTGACTTGATTTTCTCCCCCGGTTTGAATGAAGAATCTACAAACCGTATATTCATATCTAAATTGGGAGATAAATAGCCTTTTCTTTTAATATTCGTCCGTTATTGGCATTGTAGAAACTCGTAGGATGTTTGAGCCCTGTCTGTACAATACGTCGCTGAGCCTGCGCGGGTTGATGGATGAAAGGGATGGTAGCAGAATATTACTATTGCTTCTGGAGAAATATGTTTAAGTTGGTTCGTGTATTTTTGTTCGTAACATAAACGCATACAGCATCACTTCACCGAAACTTCACATCATTAAAAACCGACTTCAAATCACAAAAAAAGGCAAAAATAACTCAATTTAAGAAGCTATCCATGAATAAAAAATAATTTTGAAAGTCAGGTCACAACTCACAAAGAAATCGTTTAACATGCATCAAAAAAACATAGAGTGGAACGTCCTCCTATTTCGAAGTCGGTTAAAATCAACTGTACAACTAAAACAATAGTTTTAATTGAATTTGTATTTCTATTATTAACTTTAAAAAATATATATAAACTTAAGTTAAGTAGATATAATTAATTATAACTGTTAGTCCACATCGCATGGCGTGGCTGTCTTTAATTAAAAACTGTACTTAATTTAATGTCTATCCTATAGTCAAATATTTTTTAATTTAATAAATAAATAAATAAATTAGGTATGTATACATCTATAAGTAACTAAGACATTTGCGATACAAAAGCAAAAATATGTGATCATCAATGTATGAAATGTACATTAAGTATCCTGCCCCTACGGGATCCGATCCTAGGACGTAAACAAAATCAAAATGAGATGCAAAACACAGCCCTGTTTAAAAAGCCAGTTCAATGATCGATATAGTGAGTCCAATGAATTAATAATTCCAATATATTTATTACTTGTGACCCGCCCCTACTCCTCTCGGGTGGTTATATTTCCCGTTACTGATTATTCCCTGCAGAACCCGTCTATTTTATACTATATAAAAATATGCCTTTACATCTTAAGTAACGCAAGTCACGTGCATATAAAATTATAGTGCAGTCAGCTTCCAGAAAAAGCTGGTAATGTAGGTATCTCTAAATTATTATTACTTTTTCAGAGGAGATCGTTCGCGTAGCAACTTTCGAATTTTGTAGTGGTAAGATAATACAATAATTAAGGTTTGATGGTCTTGACATATTCAATAGTATAAAAACCCCTTAAAACCCCCTCAAATAAATAAGCAGTACCTTTGTACAATTCTCTAATATTCTGTTGTGTCCTTTTAATTGTCTTTGTGTGTACATAAATTGTTAAATAAATAAATAAAATATCAAGACAAAAAACCTTAACAGTGCAATCAAAATTGCAGGGTAAACTACTGGTCCCTGGTTGTTACGGCATCGCATTGAACCAACGCCCAATTGGTGTTACGGCCCAAACTGTTCATGTATTTTCACCATATAGGAAAGCTTGTGCTTAGTAGTGGGTCATATTTAGACTATTGATGTTAATATAGGTGAGGTAGTACAGTTGCCGATAAAGCCTCAAAACACAAACCTCAAAAATATTATACATTCAATTTGCCAATTCAAAGTTTAATATCACAAAAAATTATATTTAATTTTTTAATATTAACTTTGGGCGTAGGTCATCCTTCGTAGGGCTCATACATACTCTCATCGGACTAAGGTAGGAAATATCTGAAGGTTTTTAAATTTTAAAAGTTTGACGTAAAAGCTATGGTTATTAATTACTTAAACAAACGTAGGCCCAGACATACTTCGATAATCGCAATCAAATCGCAAAGTGTTAAAATGTATAGGAGCTAATTAACTCTCGCTTGGTAATCGAATGAGATCATCACATCTCATACGTTTTTCATTTAGCGATTTAATTGCTACTGAACAAACGAGATCTGCAGCTTTAACCATCTGGAGTTTTTAAATATTGAAAAGAAGAAGTAAGAAGATCGAGGTAAGAAGAAATTAAGATTAAGAAGCAGAACAGAAGAAAAAAGGAAGGGAAGAAATAATGGAGGATTGTTTATGGAAGTTCGCTTAGCAGTTACGGGACAACTTATAACTGTATACACTTTCAATGAATACTTGTAAGGCTCTTTAGTGTAGACTTAGAGATAACTGTGTCGAAACTAGGGGTTATGTTCTTGACTAATATAACTATAATGCGTTTGAAAGGAAAATTATGCATTTTTAAATCTTAATTTTGTTTTCAATATCTTGAAACAAAAGATACCGACTTGTAAAACAGTATATTTGTAAAAATAATTCGTACATGCCTATCCGTGAATTTGTATTACATTATTTCTGATTTCCATATACTAATCTTCCACCTTGTTGCGCTCATATTGGGTTTGAAATACGCTAAAGGCATTGGGGTTACTTATTCCATTTCAGTGAAATATTAATATCAACACATTTAAATTTCTAATTTAAAAAAATCTAATTTTATACAGTATTGCTGTTTAAATCAAATTTCAGTAAAATTATGTAAAAATGAGCTTACTGAGGACCGGTGCCACAAATCACCGGTTATTATAATTAAAGCTTGTATTACCGCTACGAACGATATTTGTCATTCGCAAACGGTTATACATTATAGCAATTACTAGAAGTTACTTTAATAATATATATAATGCTTCTCTTTAGTTGACTTAGTGGAATCTATTTCTTGTTTATTTTATTTATCTTTTTGCTAAATAAATTGAATTTAACCATTGCCTCAAAAGTTAATTCAGCTCTGAAATTTAACTTCAGACAATCAGATTTAAAAGGCAATTTGCCTGTTAAATTAAAAAGCTGTCAGAGAAGTCAGTCTATTATATAGATAGGTGAGCAATCACGCCTCGGTATAATTTTCATTACGAAAATCGCGTATTATTTCCAGAGAAATGCGTTCACTAAAATTTATCGATTCCTGACTCACTTGGATTGAAAATATTTTGTTTTGTATTGCAAAAATAATTGAGAGTATTAGGGTATTGTAATTTCACACATATAAATAATAATACCGTTTGCAAAATGCTATATATCTAAAACACGGACGAAATACGCTTATATGGAAGTATATGGAAGTTATCGAACTGGTCTACTCATTCTTTACAGCCCGGCAAGAAAAGGACAGCGGTCAAATGAAATAGAGTATATCATTTTGATATGGATCGGCTTTCGCCTCAACATCATCCAACTACTACATAAATACGTTTGACCCTGTCTTAGAGAAAGGCAGAAATATAACTTAATTTGAGTGTTATACCCCAGAGTCAAGATATCATAACGTCTATCAAACGGACACGATTTCTTACACATTCCCTTAACTCTTGTGATTGAGAGAGGGAGAGATGTTATCATCGGCTTGACATTTTTCTTTACTTTTAGATAAAAAGCGGCCCCTTACGCGATTTTCCCAAACTTTGGAACAAACGGAATGACATTTATAGTTGTTTTTGTCACCCCGCGAAGGTAAACAACTTTGATTTATGGGTCAAAACTGGAGATGAAGTATTAAGTGGAATTGACATATTAGATTTTACTCGTACATGTGACAATAATAGGCACCATATTTTCCTCTCCTAGTTAGTGTTTATATTTACAAAGAATACGTTGCAATTTTATATTGAATATTTGATTCGATTGTATTTTAAAATACACTTATTGGAAAGGGCGTTTCTAAATTATTTACATTAATTGAATTATTTATCTAGGTATGCAGAATACCTAGGGTTGTTAAGAGACGTATTGGGAATTGTTATTCTAATGTAATGTAATAATAGATTATAGCTATACTAGAGCTAGCCGACTCTTTTTTGAAGAATTTGCACCATCGTAGCACCCCACGTTTTCTGAATACTTACCGTGGTAACGAACTTCGAAATTATTCGAATTCATTTATAAATTCTATAACATAAAAAGGTAATCCTAATATAATTATTATATTAGAAAACTCGTGTATTAAGTCTTATTGTAACATTCGAATACTGTGCTCAACAGTTATAAGACAGTTTTAAGATGTGTCTATTATAGATATGTTATCTATAATTCACAAATAGAATATATTCTTCAAAGAGTAAAATTCAGCATCTTACCGTTTTACGATTTCTAATGCCGATTTGGGTGTTAACTACTTTCTTCCGATTGCCATAGGATCAACGGCTTATCTTCACTTCTTTGAGACCTGCGCCATTAGTGACAAACATTCTTTGTAACCATTTGTTCAGATTGGTTATCCCTTTCTAAGACTGCAGAAATTATTGTTTCAAGAATAATATCAGAAATTATAAGGTTTAAGACTAACACATTTGATTTTGTGACAAATCATTTTAACAATGACTTCTTGGCCTCCAGCTAGTAAAAAACTTATCGTTTTTTTAAAGTATAAGATGCTTATCAAACAGTTCAGTCGCACTTTGACCATTTGGTTAAGATTGTCATAACACCATTTGATACTAATTTAACTGATGCGTTGCTATTCTGAAGAAAATGGTAGTTCAAGAGAAAACACTATTTCATAGAATTTCATTTATATTCGTAAAAATTCACACAGTGCAATTTATTTATTAATATTCACATTTTAGTATTTTTATGAATCTCATAGTCGCCTCTCACAACAGTTACTTTTAATTTAAGTAATCAACTTGTCCTAGATTTTCATCATGATGACGTAATCAGTCATAATTCATCATCATCGTCAAGTATACATATACTTAGGCAGTCCTTCCATATACTTATGCACAAGCCTAAGTAAGAAGTATATGAGGACTTTGGAATACATTACACTACCACGCGGGCCCAATGTGGCTGATGTAACAACCGGAACAAATGAACAAATGGCTTAACGTGCCTTCCCAAGCACACAAACTTATACTTATATTGTTAAGATATTAAAACTATCTTTCATTGCTCTTCTTAAGTTATTTACAAATATTAGTAACTATGGATTATTTATTGGTAAAAATCAAATAATTTGACAGAGGTCAAATTAAAAAAAAAAAAAAATTGTCAAAGTTAATTGTCTGATCTGACAATTGATTTGGCCAGGCGGACTAAAAAAAACCCACCCAATCAAACCGAACCCGGGACCCCGGATCTCCCGATCTGAAGTAGGTGGTCTCAACCACTAGAAAACAGAGACGGGTATAAGTCTCTAAACCACATGAAAACCGATAAACATTTGAATATGGACGTTGAAACTTCAGAGGATTAAAATATTTTGTTGGTATTAACAGCTATACGTACTCACATTATTTACATACTGGTTACCTTCCTTTTGGGCTTTGCCGCCGTCATTGGACTGGACCAGCGGTCAGTAAGCTCAAGCAATTAGAAATTATTCGCCTTGGCTGCGTTTCGTATGAATATTATATACAACCTACAGAATATACAAAAGGAAAGTTTTCCATTTAGAAATGAATTGCGATTGCTTATCTACCCAAATAACAGTATATTGCGAAGGGCACTTCTACTGTAACCAACCATTATATAACAGTAGTTAATACAAAATACACATAACGAACACCAGTATACACACGATTCTAACAGGCCTTAAATTGCGTAATTAGTTCACGCAAATATTTATTCAAGGAGTAAGCGGCTTATCGCTGACAGGTTTTATTGTTTCATCTTAATACTTCTTTTTATTTGACAAGTTAAGGTCTAATAAAATCTGATCGGCGCTTTTCATACACGAGTATTCGTAGGTATATACAAATTCAAGAAAATATACTAATTCAAGGTACTAATTCAAGAAAATAGTTTTCTGTTGAAAATAGTTTTTGTCCATTTGTCCACTGTGCTACGTTATCGGTATTTATAAATGACTATTTATTTTATTTTTGCATTTACTTGTTTCCATAATAAACAAATTTATTTTATTATCGAATATAAATTACTTATAGATTTATTATAATATGGTTCTTATTATATTTATATATTTAAATAACACCAAATCCTACCAATTTAGTACATATTAACCAAATGCGGTCAAAGCTCTCCTCTGCCTTATGCTATATCTGCCTTCACATTCATTACAGCGACTTGATGCCTAAACAATTACTACCAAAGGGTACTTGTCAAGAATTGCAAATGATGATGATCGAACTCGTTACCAAACAACCCGAGAATGTTCAATTGCTAGGCCACTCATAAACTGCAACTTCAAATCACACACCGCTTACTAACCATCTTAAAATTGCGGGAGCTTTGAATGAAAACTATCTGTCAAACTCACCCGAAGCCTTAAATCTTTTTCGAAGAGGAATGTATTAAGTCTTTTAACCGACTTCAAAAAAGAGGAAATTCTCAATTAGGTTGACATTTTTTAAAATTCGTTGTATACCGAATACGCCGAGATTTCCGATACGATTTACGTGATTATTTTTTATATGTGAAATATTTTCAATCTGCACCCATCAAATTTTAATTTAGTTTGATCTTGTAGTTTTTATTTCATGAGCATATTCAACTTCCTCCAAGTTAACAAAAATGAGCCTTCTTGTACAACATAAAGTATAATTTTCATGATACGAAAGACTATTCGAGTATTTTTATCCAAAGACAAACAGACACTGTCACTCATCTCAACTTTGACCTTAGAAACTGACCATTCAAAACTAAAAACCGTCTTAAAAACACTAAAAATAAGTTAAAATAATTTTGGAGTTAGTTCCAAATTATTTCCAGAAACAATAAGTAAAGAACCGACTCCAAAATAGTATCTTTAAATATAATTGAGAAAAGTATATCATTTTTTTCGAGTCCCGGTTTGTTGACTGAATAATGACAATTCCGCACGTGCATCTAACGATGTTTTTTAATACATTAGCTAAAATAAAACAACGAAAGGAAATAAATTAAAAACAGTTTAATGCTTGGATGATAATAGTTGATATTACAGTTTGAACAATTACAAATATAACAGTTTGTTCATATTATTGATAGTATTTACGCTGTAAAGTAGACATGTCATACAAAAATTCTGTACAAAAAACTATTTGATTAAATACCTCCTTCCAATGAGATGTTATGGAAAAATCTACTTTCTGACCAAATGTATTTAATTTTTTTTGTAATGTAAACTACTTATAACATAAGTAAGAAGTTAAATTATTTTTGCCTTTTACGTGTTTTAGAATTTTAGCTTAATTAAGCTTAATTTGGGTGATAAATAATAATAGTGAATATCCATCAAAATAGCTAAAATTTTCTAGTTAAAAAAATGTTTATTTTTTCTTTTAAATATTCTTTATGAATGAAAAATCAAACATTAATTATGGTTTTAAAATACTGTGTACATTATTGAGAAAGTGAAAAGATATTTAGACGTTTTCTTTATCAATTTTGTAGCAATTGATGACATTAGCAGCTACGGCGTTCACGTAACGGTCGTAAAAATAAATAAATGTTCACAGCGGTCAAGATCCCAAAAGGGTGACTGAAAAATGTAATCTTGGATTCCTCCACGCACGCTTCGGAAGAAACATTAAGGATCCTATAAAGTGCTATGAATAAGCCATGTCAAGTGCTGCAACGGCGGCGAACTCATATAACTTCACGATAAGAAGATTTACTAACCTAGACATTACGGACAATTCTGGTACCTTCGCTAAATCTAAACTTAAGTACACTTTCAGTGTGGTTAGGAAAAAACTGACGGAACTTAAACTAGCAATGGATTTCTAATTTATGGGAATATTTGGAGACGCTTTAAACAAAAATTTTGTATGTAATTTGACTTTAAATTTCAGAAATATTTAGATGTTAAATATGCGTGAACATTTTATTGATTTTAGTTTTTTATACCCATATTAAGAAAAAATGTACTTAAGGCTTCTAATTTGATAAATAAATGTTGTCGTCCTCTTGACAATAGAATAAAATAAAATAGAATATTACTTTATCTCATTTTATGTTTGTTTCAGTTGATAATTAACATCTTTATGTTTTGTCATTATTGTGGTATATTCCCTCCTTTCTTAATTTTTATTGGAGAGTATAATTGTCCAGGTATTTATGCAAGAGAATGGGTGACTCTATTCTTACCTTAGAATGACAAATAATTAGATGAGTACTCGTAGACACCTTTATATTATTACGTTATGAAGGTTGTCTCAAAAGTCACATAAAATCTGACGTTTGCTAGTTTTACATAGTCTAGATAACGAAACTCGATTTTGTAATTATCTTGGTTGCCATATGTACAATAATATTAATATGTATTACTAAAAAATGTGTGTCAAAATTTGTGCTCTACAATTTTTGACGTAAATGTCAGAAAGCGCTCAGTCAGACATACTGTAATTGAAGGTCGAACGTAAAGTTATTAGGGGAAGCTTGCCGGTGGATTGGATCGAGTTATCTGGCTTCGATATGAAAACAAAGCAACTTTCGTTATGGTGGGTCCCTAGATGGGTTAATAAAATTTTCTATGTCGAGGTCCACGGTGTATCGGAAGACACGATAAGCTATTGGCCCCCATTTAACTACTACTAATTATAACTACTTTTACTTCACAGGCCAGCATAGTGCTTTTATGGCACAAGCCTTAATGATTTTCTCTTGTTTACTGTGCAGACTTCTTTTAACCTTGAGTAGCTATATCACACAAGACTATATGTCACTTGTGAGATAACTTTTCGCTCAAATGAACGAATCTAGGAATTGTCAGCTAAGAATCTCTTATTCCGAGATGAATGCCTAATATTATATAACCAACTTGAATTGATTTTTGTTGTTATTTTTATTATAAAATATGTATTTATATAAGGGCAGTGATTAATAGGTACACATTCGTAATAAATTGCTGTTTTTTCATCTATTGAAAATCAAAATGATTTTTTATTTAAATTTGACTCTAGTATACATACAAATTTTGATAATCCTTCCACTATATCGAGAGGTGTCATACTCTGGTCTATACAATGGGTCTGAATAATTATGACGTATTCTGCCTTCAAGGGTTTATCAATCGTATTAATGAATAGAATCAATTGAATATGTATTTACTTACTTTGTATGTTCATTAATTATGGAATTCCAGCACATTTTGCTTATTTTTGAAGCAAAGCAACAATCAAATTAATTTTAAATGAAATATTTATAATTCTCAGAAAGTTTGAAGAAACATTATCAAGCGTGTAAGGATAAGGCCCGATACACACACTCAAAGATGGTATTGGTATAACCGAAAAATAGTGAGGCAGATGGATCCACCATTTTCCTGGCTTTATTTGGTTCTGTATAAAACGATAATTGCGGACTAATAGCTTACTCTGAAAATCGCAACACATCGTTTGATGGTAAAAAAAATATGTCTACTTAAAATTTTCGTCGTAGTTAACATTTCCAGAGCCACGACTATTAGATATTTTACTTAGCAAATCCTTATACTGATATACATAGAATGTCTGTGTGCTTTTCGTTGTATCATGTCTGACAAATTTTTCTAACAGCTGTTTGCCTAGCTGGCAAACTGATCTCTTTTAATAAAATTGACAAACAAAAATAACGATAGGCAATAGTGATTATGAAAATTGCGAAAATCTTATCAATGACAAAAATACTTTTAAATGACTGTTTCACAAGTCCTAGTACTTAATAATTCAAGTCTATTTTTAATTTCACTACCGATGGCATTTATATCTAATCATGTCGTGTATAACCTGCCTAAGAGATTCGGACCACTTACAGTCTCGGGCCCACGTCGCCAATTAAACCGAAATTTCATCGTGCAGCCAGTTTTGTCGTCTGTCGTCAAACGAATGGCCGCCGGCAAAAAAGTACGCCACAACCTCGCCGAAATTACCTTCACCATCTTGCACACAATTACTGCTTTTTGTCAACGACGCCGCTTGTTTACAAGTGCATATGAGAGGTATGCCACCGACGTATTTGATGGATAAACTGTATAATGGTATAATATAATAAATGCGGACTCACACAGGGTAATTCAGTTACTAATATAATCATTTTTTGTGCCTCAATATAATCAGAAACATAATTTGTAAATATGTGCTTCAAAAAATCAGTAAATATATATTTTTTATTCAATTGTTATTGATTATTCATTTGTTTTATTTATTTTTATTATTTTTTGGGTCGAACTTCGGTTAAAACCTATTCTATAAAAAATAAATTGTTCTTAATTCAATATGGTGACAACGACGCTCGTTTGTCTGTCGCTCATTGTTTATACGGACGCTAAAACAGCTCGTAATATTAATGCTGTTTGGAATTGAAAAGCGTCATTCATTATAAATTCAAGATAGCAAAATATTCTTGCCATTCTAAGTATTGGCACAGAATAAAAATACAGAATATTGGCAGCCTTTGTCGATTATTATAACATTTATTGAAAAAAAATGTCCCATAAAATGTAATATTTCTCGTTTCTATTTCACCCATTGAAAGCTTTTATGAAATAAATAAATAAAACAAATTATTTACTCTATTCGGAGATAATTAAGTTTATTGTAATTTTAATCTTATATTAATGTGAGCAGACAGTTCAGTAACTTTAACCTTAGTCATAAATAAGTCCTTAAGTGATAGTTTCATGACAAAAAAACCTTTATATTTCCCTCCAAATCTAATTATTTATATCTCTGCTTTTCTAAACGAGCGTATTAAGGGCGTATTACCTCAGCCGGTTCGCGGGTCACCGCCTCTCTAAAAGGGTAAGAGATGAAAACATTGGAGCCCTAAATAAACAAAAGTGAAAACAAGTTATTTTGAGGATATCGCTGAGGCAATCTCAGAGGACCTATCGACTTTACGACTCAATATTAAATTACTCAACATTAAATGCTCAATATTAAAATGAGCAGATTTTATTTACTAATTTAGTGAGATCTTCTTTACTTCTTTATAATATTGCCTCCTCTTGTATTGTAAAGATTTCGTTTAGAATCGGGTCATTATATAAAATTTGACAACTGAATATAACTTATTGTGATGACCAATATTATTAAAACCGTCGCCGTATTCGTTGACACACAATTCTTAAACTCTATTGGATTATCGGATTAGCACACTTATGATAATCATCTACTTAAAAAATAATGTATGAATTAACCTAAATTTATTGATGTCGCGTGTATATTAGGTAAACATGTATATTTCTTTTCATTCAAAGATGTGACCTTTATAGACCGACATTATCCGGGTTACTCGTAAATGTGTACAAAACGATTGACCCATCTATCTGGTAGCAACCAGAGTAGTATATATATATATATATATATATATATATATATATATATATGTGTGACATAGTCGACTGAACACGAGCAGGTATATTATATGTAGCCGATATTGCCAGCGTGATTTAAAACCATCCTATATAATATAATAAAAGCTCTGAATAAAATATCAATATTGTTACAACGCGAGAAAACCGATTTCAACTTTTACTAAGAACTTGCAAGAACAACAGTTATTCACACACTCAATCACAAAACTTGCCCACTAACAGTCGAATTGTGCGTTACGTTAAATTCTGTTACGTTCTTACGTTGTGAGTTTTAGCACTTAACGAATCGTTTGCACTCACATATATTCATTATTATCTTATAGAAACCGTACACTCTTAGATAGATTCTGCCACAGAAAGTGAAAGCCTCCAAGTAAACTGGCAAGGCTCACTGCGAACTGAATCATTCCAGATAATTAGATCAGGTAAAAGCAAGGCTTATTATTATTTATATAGAAAAGTACATAGCAACGTCATGTACTCTGAACATTAGTTCATTTTAATATTAAATGTTAATATAATTAAACTATTGTTATGAATACAGCAGTACCTAATAATTGTTTAACTAAAGCATTAACTACTTATTCTTATATATTTCAATGATTTATATACATAAAAAAAAATCGAGTAATGATGTGTTATATTTACATAATAAAACTTAGACTCACTTCGTATGTATAATAAATAACATTGTCGGAATTTAAAATTTAAATAAATTATGAAACAAGCGGCGATACTTGTTACAGAGGAGGTGGAACAGTCCCGGGATTCGTTACAGAGCTATTCTTTTATGGATTCCGAAACTTTTACCATAAAGTCTGGCTTAAGAATGAAATAGGATCACGATTGGAACATTGGAATGTTACTTTACAGAATTTGGGATTAAAAAAAAATTTAGTACATGTGCGTAAATGTGTTCGATGTTTCGGATTTTATGAGGCCATAGATATCCTAAATTACCGGAAAATTGACTGATGTTTAAAAATTAGATTATGTGGTGTATGTGTTGAAAGGTACAGAAAAAGTTAAACAATAGCCTCTCAGTATAGCAAGGCATTGAAGAGTTAAGTTAGAACTGTCATCAAAAATTAAAATAAAATTAAATATATTGTGTAAAGTAACAGAAAGAAAATATAGCCTTGTGCTTTAATTGTTGATTAGGACGCACAGTAATTATCTATAACCTCGACTCCGTCTTCTAGTACACATACACATATATCTAATAATAATGCACGTAATTGTATGACAACGTAGACTGTGGTATAAAAGATCGCGTGTTCACTGCTGTAAAAACTAAGCGTAACGGTTTTTATTGATTAGGTATTAGATGGCAATCCAAGTTACGATTATGTTTCGATTCATATTTGTTTTGTAATTATTAATAAGAAAAATACTGTTTGAAACTGTAACATTTAAATTTCGACCAAAGAAAATGTCACCGTGTGGCGGGCACGTGTAATTTAATGGTATTGCAATTAGTGTAATAATTTATATTAAAGTTAAGTTGCCATTAAGCAATTGATTTAGGCAAATAGGAATCTATGTATTTCACTTTCAAAGTTAAATGTTAGCCACGTGACAAATAATATGTAAATATTAATTTTCTTTACTTTCAATAACAGTCAATACATCTATATAAAATGTAAGTACGCATAACAAGAAAAAATATTTTTTTTAAATAAGAAAATTTAGCATCGAGTGTACGATTCCAAGTTCACCATGAAGCATCGCATCGTCTAGTATAAAGCCGACGTGGTATATATTCGTCAAATTAGCATTAATGCAAGCAGTGGGTTCGACGACCGCGTTCGGCGAGCGTGGGAGCGTCGCAGGCGCAGTTTTTGCAACTACCCGGACAGGTAGTCTGCTCCCGAATGTTAAGTACGAAAACAGAGGCGGAGGAAGGGCGTATGTAAGCTCTCGCTAACGACTCCCGGTCATGGCTTCCTTTATCTTGTAATTTATGATCAAACTTAGTGGGCATAATGTTAAAGACGTGTCAAACATTACACGACATTAGAATCATGAATTTTATAATAACTTAATGAACATTTAGTAATTTAAACATAAAGTAATTATGCAAGTTTGAAAATGTGAATTTTTCTTTCTACTACTAACATACAACAATATTAAAATTTTAAAAAGAAAACTACGGGTCAAATATTTGCCACAGAACCCTGACTAGACGCTATCCTGAGCGCGGCCCTGGTTAGCCGCCCTGTCTTGTGCAAGCATTTTCTCGGCAAAAAGTCGATTTTGATGTAACAACTTTTTGTACAGTGAGATTGAAGTCCAATTGCGCGTCGATTTTGGAAGTGAGAGCCGGGATAATGTGCAATTATAATGCCAGAAAATATGTTGATATATTTCAGAGAATTCGTCAACATCGAAGTAAAAAGGAGGAACTGTTATATATACTTTTGTTATAATAATAAATTCTGCTGTATTTGCCTGACTAAGGAATTGGCTGAAATTGTTTGCTCCTAATTCTACAACCGTTAATAATGTTTGAGCTGAGTATGATTAGGTAAAATTTGCAAATGGCACTAAAAATTAATATGCCAATAACACACGTGGTTTTCAGAATGCGTCGGTCTCTTCTTTACCTACCTACCGTGTTGTATTAGAAAAGACTAAAGACTCTTTTCTATACACCAATATGGCTGAAGTTACATAGAAAATTGATAAATATGATTAGATATTCCTTGCTAAATATACCAAATGAAGAATTTGATTTTTCATCAATGAAGAGTATCTATGACATATTTAAGCTTTGTCAGCCTGTGACTGGCAGAAAAGATACATCTTACATCTGTATTATATTGTTGAATGTTTCATGCTTTACATTTTTTGTTTCCATGTAGAGTTTTGTTTAAAAATATATTAAGGATATTGGTATTATTTTACTAAGCGACATTATCTTATCTTATCTTAATAAAGGGCCAGGATTCACTCCCGGAGCACTTGGATGTGTCCGCTGTACTGGAATACTTTTAAGGTGTACTTCCTAAGTACGCTTGAAGTCAGTATATGACAGTTTCCTTATGTCTTCAGGAGTAGGGTAGCCAAGTTCCATTGTGCTCTCCACAGGCCATACACAGAGACGATGTCACTAACTTCATTTTAATTGCTATTTACGCTATAGTGGCCAGTAATAGCACCATTTTAATCCACGTAGCCTGCTACGTTATAAGTTCCAAATCGTTTCCTAAGGCCTCCAAATGAATCATTTTGGAGTATACGAGAGAAGCAAACTCATCCCATTCCCGTGAATGATTCCTCTCTGCATACTTCCTGAATGATTAAACGACATTAGAATGAGCAACCATTTTTAGACAGTATAAATCATATTTTGATGCAGTCAGACTACTTTAAACGGCTATAACGGTTTGACAGCAGGTTTATAACAAGTTATTTTGCTAATCACTCTTTAAATGCCAAACTTGATAATGATGTCACGAAGTGGTGAGTTTCTACAAGTATATGTTGATTTGATTATGCGCTTAAGTAAAAAAAGCCTAATGACTAACTTCAGAAGAAAAGTTCGCCTAACGGCCGAACGGCCACGCTCATTCATGTCATTAAATTCATATTTAAGACGATGATTGGCATATTTCGTGCGTTGTATGTAATCGGTGTATTTTTAAGATTGCGAAATGATTACAATTGAGTGACAATTTAATTCAAGTAGTGTGTAAACCCTCTTGAAACTCAGTTTGTGGCGGGAGCGTGGGCAAACAAATCGGTTACATTCGTCTTCTGGCTTTTGTATACTTTATTTTCGCTTAAAGAATTTACATATTTATCCGCTGCATTATTTTCTGTTAGAAGCAACTTTAATAAACTGAACAATTTTTTTAAGGATCAGATGAAAAATTAAGACATTTTTTTTAATATAGAAAGCTCATCACTACTGGACACCACCTGAAGGTAAGCAGTAGAGGAATAGAATAGATAGCTAGAGCACCATGAGATATACTGCCCTGGCCACCACCACCACGCGGCCAACTAAAAGTGCTTTTACACGCCAATAATTTGATTTCGAGTATTCGACAATAAGATGGTATGTGACCTTCTACCTACCTTTCTGATATTGAAGTAGTTGAAATTGTTACTGTGTTTAAAGAGAGAAGAAGCACTTAAGACAACACTATAAAAGCTGCCTTTCTGTATTTATTCCACAAATTAAAACTGGTTTCGATTTTCCTAAATTCAGGCATGACTCGTGACTATTTCAAAAGTTAACAATTTAAATCAAGTTATCAATACACCACCATAAATGAAACTCGAGGGAATTTTACAAATAATCTTCAATTTATATGCACTGCACATCTGCGTCACCTCATCAATTCATAAATCCACCTTGTCTCGCCATGTTGATCCGTTCCGACTACATTACCGCTTTGTTTGTCTTAAATATTAAATAAATATCCCAAGGTGCCGAAACCAAGAAGATGTATTTGTTTTAGAGTACTGTTTATTTTGTACACTTGCTTTCCTTTAGATTGGGTAAGTCTGCCCCAATGGGGGCGGTTCGTTTTCCCGAGTAAAATGCTTTCTGTTTGGTCTCGAGGG
Organism: Acentria ephemerella; assembly: GCA_943193645.1. NCBI lineage: Eukaryota > Metazoa > Arthropoda > Insecta > Lepidoptera > Crambidae > Acentria > Acentria ephemerella. The sequence continues at coordinate 12,364,686 of OW971876.1, forward strand.
CCGATCTCATTCATTCCCGTAGCACATTCAAATAGTGCCGAATATACTGGCTCCTTACGTAAAAGGAATATTCATATGCAGTTGGGTGAAAATCTTTGATCTGAGTATTTGAAGTCATGAACCAGTTGAAACAACATGATCTCACTTCGATGATTAGGTACAAAAATATACCTACGTCATTTAATGCACCTAGAAACATTTTGTTCGAAGAAATGCCGCGATCATTGTTCATTTTGTGATCTTAAACGCTGATAGTAGGTTAATCAAAATTTTTAGTTTACCTCCTTATATGAGAACCTGGACGGCGTTTAACACTATTTTTTCAAGGCAAACTTGAAAGTAAGGGAATCGATTTCTCGCTACACCTTCCACCCCTCCATCATCGCTAGCGATTCACTCAATGTTACCAATCGTGTTTTATTCACAGATTAAAGCAATTGCTTGATAAAGTAATGCTAACTCTGATAAACAGCGTCATTAGCTACGACTCGCCTGTGGAAACTTTCTTAGTGTTTTGGAATATTTTATTTAGTAAAAAATTATTTGATTCTCCACATAACGACAAGAATCATAATATCATAGTATTATTTCTTAGGAAGCGAGTAAAAGATTATTCTTTTAGAAACAATATTAGCATGTCCCAAATAATCACCAATCATATTTACTTATAAGTCAACAAAATAGATACAATCAATTGAGTTACACGTACAAAATACAAAAGGACTGAGTTTTGTACTGGATTGAAATCCTACTTATGATGGCGCATAATTGAATAGATTATATAGTAAAAACCTTAAAACCTTACATATAATTTATTGTTATTATGTAGATGAAAAAGAAATCATATCTATATCTATACGAGGGTTTATTATTCATCATCATAATTAACTGCCTAAATACGTTACACTGCTGGACATAGATTTACCTATTTTTCTCCCATGGGAGAAACAAATGAGCAGTTTGAGCGATGACAACACCACGCTGGCCCAATATGCGTTAGTCGGTAAAAATCGCGACCAACGTCTTACTGTGCCCTCCGAAGCAAGGAGGATTTCGAGATAACATATTTCAATTGAACTGTCTGAAACCAAAGTTGCTTTGCTTTTAATACATATCACTTTGTCCTCATACTACATACATACGTATTGTGACAGTTGACGTTATTTTACTTACTATTTAAATCCTAGTTTTAATACTAATCATTAAAAATGATACAAAAAAATAAATGGTTTTTTGATTATGAGGGATTTTTCCGTATATTCTAAATTTAAGGACAAATAAAAAAGAAAGACAAAATTCAAGTTAAAATTAAAGCAATCGAAATGAAACAAGCGACATAAGTCCATGTTATTACGCTAGCATAAGGAACAAACGGATTACCTTAAATAACCTCAATTATCATTAGGATAATAGTTGTCTAAATGAACCTATCAGGTGTATCCCAACGTAACGAGGTCCGGTCCGGTTTTGTGTTCGGGGTGATCATAGCACCCCATTATAAGCAATACCACTGAGTGCACGTTAATTCCGACAGAAGGAAATCCCCCGGATTCGTGGAAAGGACCGTAACAGGGCTGCCTGAGGTCGTATGGTATTGATTTTTTAAAATCTAACATTTTTAATTAGGCGTTAGTACGCTAACGCGCAACTTTAAACTAATTGTGTCAGTAATTGATATAATTAAATTAATTTAAAATAGACAGGATGAAACATCGCGTACAATACAAATTTTGCCTCGTATCATTATAAGAATGTTTTGCACATAAATAGACTTTTACTGACACATCACAGAGTAGTTGCTTTAAAATAAGGTTTATTCCTGCGTTAGCCAAAAAGGAGACGACAGAGTTTTTGGTCTTTGAATTTTTTCAGATGACATTCCATCAAAAGGTATTGTAATGATAAAATATATTTTACTTTAATTTATTACGCACATTTGATAATCACAAAGGAATATACATTTTCGTTTATAAAAAGCATAGAAAATTACTCGACACTACCAACGTAAGCAGTAAGAGTCCATGTGCGTATAGATAGCTAGCTAATGCAGTATGCGACACACTGCCCTAACCACTTTTACCTTGCCGGCCCAAAAATGTTTTTCACACTTCTTTTGAAGGAACACTTCACTAGCTAGTGGCCTCGTCTATCTTCACATGTGGACTCGTCTACTGCTTATCATCAGGTGGTGTCGAGTCATTTGCTGTGCTTTTTATATAAAAAACCCCATATTATACGAAGAAGGAAATATGTGTACCAGTGAGGAATTCCACGCTCTGTCTGTTCAACAAAGAATGGAGCTACGAAGTCTCTGTGCGCGTATATGGAGAAACAGATCGAATCAGGTCAAATAGCTCTTCAAAGCAGTCACTTCAATATCACTTATCGACTGTATATCACGAGGCAATTGCAGAGGCAAGGGAGCGTTCATTACCATGGCTTTGTCAATTATACGCACACAAAATAAGCACAAAGAACAACATATATCAAAACAATTTCTTTCCAGCAGACATATGGGAAAAACTAGAAAGACAATAAACAGATTATAACAAAACTAAACTAAAAAAATTCTGAAATGAAAATAATATCTACTTAAAGCAAGTTGCAATCTATCAAAATATGAAAACAAACTAGCACTCTTTTAATTACCGTTTGATGATTTTATTTTGGATTAGTATAAAGTCTGGTAATCATGTAAGCCTTTAACTTTGTTTTAATATTTTTCTCAACACGTAAAAACGGCCTAATGATGTAGTTGAATTTTGTAACAGGTAGTCTATTCCTGGACCAAAAAGGGACACTTCTATCTAACTCAGCAAGGAAACGAAGTTGTGGGCGGAAAACTAGTCTCGAAATAAAAATGACTTTGACCTTTACCAAATTGTTTTGGCTTTTTAGCCACAGTGATGTTTATTCCCGTCTCTCTGTATTAATACTTCAAAAACAGCAGATTTTAGTAAAATAGGTAAAATAGGTTTTAATCGTAAAACGAAAAATACATCAAATAAAATCAAACGACACATAAACTATGTGCAAAACTTACTTGTAAAATAATTAATAACTTATAATAATATTTGGTTGTATATTTTAATATTGAAACAAAGGTTAGAGATTCGGAGTGAAGGAAATAATTTATTATCTAAAATAAAAAAGAATTCACATGTTTGTCCAGTGCAATATTTTCCGTTAGAAGCAACTTTTATAAAAAAAAATATTCTAGATTCAAATGAAAAATTGAGACAGTTAATCTTGGAAGATAAGTCGAAAGTTGTGTCAATGTCTTTGTTTAAATATCTAATAAACATAAGGAAATGAAAACTTTACAAAGAATATTCCTTACAAAGACAAAGAATTAACCTTACTATTTTTTTCGGATATTTTGTAAACTGCTTTTTTGTGCCATGATGAAAGAAATAAAGAAGAGAGAAACTTGATTTACTAATACTTTCTTGTAAGCGCCTAAAACTGGTTTTTGTAAGGAAATTATAAAAATATTAATGTACCTCATTCAAATGCTGACCCTTATAATTTGGCAACCCTACTTACTCGACCCCGGGAGACAACCCCTTCCCTGGGGTCGACGTGATAAAAATATTGCCTTTTTCGTGAAAAATAGTCAGTAAGCGACATACAAAACATTTCAATTGACTATCACTTGGTAAGGAAACCTGAGATGCTGTTTTTAATCTTTTATTATATAAAAGAAAGTTAAACAAACAGGTGCTTCTTCTGATAGTAATTGTTATCGCTTTGCAACACATACAAAATCCAGATACCACCTGTTCACGACCAACTACTTCTATACCACATTTTATACCATATTGTGAATTATGTTTAGTTATACCATGACTGTAAATAGAAAAATAATAAGATAAAGAAAATATATGTCAATGTAAAACAAGTGCTTGTATTATTAACACCACCTTTATTCTGAATACAGATGTTAATCCCTCTCTTGCTTTTCATTATAAATGCACAAAAATATTAGCTATGAGGGCCAAAATAGGACGATTACACCACTCTACCTAGATAACCCTGCAAGCGGGTCAATCACTACGAAAACTATGTTACATAAACACACGCATAGACTTCCGAACGACTACACCAAATCGGATCATTCATTCATTCATTCCATTGTGTTGTTGTTATCAGGTCGTGATTTATATAAAATATAATTGTACAAAAGTCAATATTATTTACATTTATTTTTATTTTTTATTAAGTAAATACTATAGAATAATCATAATAACGACGCAATAATAATGTTAGTAATATGCTTGATTATATTTAGTTAGAATGAGAAAGATATCATAGCCGCATTGTTTGGGAGCACGGGGACTTGTATTGGTTAACATAACGCTCTATTCTGGTGTCTCCAGAATGCGCGTAATTTTCTGGATATCGAAAGAAAGAATATTTTTTTTGCACTTTGTGCCAAAAAAAACTATAAGAAAATTATTTTCTTCTATTTATTCCACATTAGATGCTTTTTGGTTTAATTAAACCCATTACATTGGTAAAATTACATTAGTTACAGCGTTTAATTCTCTATACCCGATAACAAGGCCTTCACCCTGGCGTAGCGTGGAAGTGTTGTTGACAGCCAGATAAGTTGTCTTGCCTCGGCGCGAGAGTCTACAATTAAATTGCAGTCAACGACATTGATAAGTTTTAAGTTTGCCTCCTAGCCCTTTACGTAAACGGGGATAGAACTGGTTAAAAGAGTACAACAATATCTCAAACATCGAAGCTTTACCAGAGAATGACATCCGAATGTTTGATAAATATATTTGTATTTAAACAGTGAATATTTCAAGCCTCTCTTGGATATAACATAGCTCGAAATATTCACTCAAAAAAACATCTCAAAACAAACAAACATCTCAAACCATCTCAAATTGTGATGTGAAATTGCATACAAAAAATTTTAAAACATAACAAGATAATATAGATACAACGTGTGACACAACATCGCTCCACGAGGACTGCCAGGCGTGTTTGCATGCAGTAACGTGCGTGCGGGCACATTACTGCATCTCTGTCCACTCAGGAGCGTGCAAGATCTACGAATGAATTTGCGACTCAATTAACCTTTTTTATCAGGCCGTTCATATGATTAATGCTACGTTTTTTATATTACTATAAAAATTCATTCATCCCAATGCCGTTACAAAAATCATTTAGAATATTAAAATTGGCCTTTATGATAATAAAGATACAACACAGCAGCTCTGTAAGCTTGTAAGATATTTTTTTATATAATAAAAATTAAATAAACTTTTTCCTATTTCCTTTCATCTATTAAAATATTGGTTTATGTACTATGTGCTCACTACAATGCGTAGCGGCTAGAAGCCGTTTCACACACCACTTAAACATTTATTTTCTTTCGAGTGACTACCGCCTATGTTAGCTTTGCTGCTCTCCGTCGACGCGGGCGCATGGTGTGTGGTCGCCTTTTGTCTTGTTAATTATATGGAAGCTCTATTATTGACAAATAGAGATCAGACAAATATAAGTACTTATGATTTAAGTACTTTAACTATATGTCTAAGATTTTACAAGAAATGTTGTATTATTCTTAAAATAATACATTTTGTTTTAAATCTTAAAGACATTCTTTGTAGCTTATTAAGAAAGTCTCTAATTGAGGAACTATTTTACAAGATTTGAGTAACTTGATAAACAATACTGAACATTGTTATAACACCAGAATGGGCGTTGCTACAAGATCCCTGACATTTTCTGATATTTTTCAACCCAAATAATATAACATATTATATAGATTAAATATCAATTCAACGAGCATGAACATTATATTTTTTGAAATAACACCAATAACATCAAAAAACAAAAAAGAAAGGTTGCCGCCAGATTTGCTGATCTTCGCCTTATATCTCCCATTTTTTTTAAATTTTAATTATATTTCTTCTTTTTATAGCATTTAAAAAACCTATTTCAAGTCTGTTGATACATTAATCGGAATAGGAACTACTTACCTTGAAAATTGAAGTTTGTTACTTAATATCACTCCTAATTTTGTTATAAGTTACCTACAGAAAATTCAATACGTAAGGTAACAAGTATTATAGTTTTTGTTGACTTTTTTCTTCAAAGATGGTATTATGGTCAAGTGACTCGAAATATGGTTCATCTAATGACTATTCAAACCCTATTATACCTAATAACGAAACCAAAAGTCAAAAGAAATTCTATATTACATATTAACTCAAGAGTTCAAGCTTCAAAACATAGCAAATAAAATGTGAATGAATTTTTTGATTTTCCAATAACAACTTTATCGTTCTGATACTTCGAGCTAAAATAAATCGCGATTTCTTACACACTGTCTTATCCTCCAATAAATTTCATACAATAGAATAATAATAATATATATTTATTGTACATCAACCAATATTATTGTTTGATTTACTTTATTGTGCCTTACAACCTTTATTGTCATATAACCTATTCATGACGTTATGAAAGGAGAAAAAAATATACGTACTTCCAAGTAGTGCGCCAGTCAACTTTCTCACCAACGCAGCGCACCTGTTGGTTTTAATTATAAAATTTACATAGAAATTAAGAACGTCCAAGTGCTATATGTTTAAAGCCGCAGATATAACCCGCCGCGATATAAAACGTTGTGCAACAAATGACGTTCATAAGAAGCAAAGGATATCGTAATTAATAATCAATGAACTTTATCTACGATTAAAAAAAAGATTGAATTAACCGCTGCAAAAAACATAATGTGTAAGTACCTATGTGTGCGGCTTAGAAAATAAACAAAAGCCAGCTGTTCCATTCTAAACCGTGTATTTAATAATAATTGAATGTCATATAACACAAACATTAACATAAGATATTAAAACAAGAACATAAATATCTAACAGATTTTTTTTCTTATGAGTAACTATGAATAATCAGGCAAAATGCTTATATTTTTGAAAGAAGTTTATTTTGATGCCTCAAATAATTTATAAGCATGATTTTATTTATATTTTATAAACTTATCTTGACATTCCAAATTTATACAAATCATTTCCACCCTATGGTTACTGGAAAATATCGCTTTCGGCGATAAGACCCCCCTTTGTACGTTTGATCTCAATTTATTATACTGTATTTTTATCTATCTGGTTGATTTATAAAAGTGCTATAAATAATTAAGACAACATTACGGTTAAGGTAAAAAAATTCTGAAAAATGTCCAGACTCATCCTTAGTTTTCTATAATCAAAATATTAATTTAAGCCTATCGTTAATACTCACAGTATTATCACTTAATAAAACAATAAATCAGTAAATGTAACATCACTGTAAAATAGTAAGTGATAATGATATTTATAATATTAGTTGCCAGTAGAACAGATTTATAAATTTTATTTATTGAGCCGAGATTTATCCCCTGGAACCTTAGGATATTGAATACCAATGGTGTTTAGTTTGTACGGCTTACCAGTATCAGCCCTTGTAAAGGTGATATTAGTATATCATTATTTAGTATAAATAGCTGGCTATATGTACGAGGATTAATTACGTAGACCCTTATACTTTACTATACTTACGTACTTAAGTATCATAATACTTCTGATATTTCCATGCAAGTTAAGTCAAGTTTAATAAATAATTGATACGAAGATCCATAATTTAAAATTGCCGTAGGTTCTGTAAAGGTAATCGGTATTATAATAGGTATAATTAAAAGATACCTTCATAATATCCACAGCTTTTTACGATGAGTCAATCTTAAAGCTTCATGACACTAAATAAAACATGCATATATGGTTAAATACAAAAAAATATATTTCAAAATACAAAAAGCTCATTAACAAAGTTAGGTATGCAAATAATTTGTCATTTGATAATTTTGCATGGACTCGATTTATTCCGCCGATTTTCAATTATTTCCCGCTGCTCCACGTTCGATTCTTGCTCGAATCAATCATAATTGGCCGTTTTTTACGTTTTAGTGAATCACGTGTGTGCGTGCACGCATGGCGGGTGGCGGCGCGGGGGGTGTCACTGTGCAAATGCACTCGTAAACCCGCGCGGGGTCAACGCACCCTCGTCCCGCGCGCCGCCTCCCGCGCTGTAGCCCGCTCCTATAAAACGGTTACTGCTGTAATATATTTATTTTATATTATGTAGAAATAGCCTGTAAATTGCATCTTAGCCTTTGTACGCTCAGCTGTTGGCACTCACGACTAGGTACAGTCAGTCGGGCGTACGGTTTGCCGCTAATTATAACCCAACTATTACAAAGCTTCATAATAATTATAAATCAGTATTATCAGAAGTATATACTGAGTTATTACACTAAAAGTAAATTATCTGCAAAAGAGAATTTTATGCCTAAGAAATAAAGAGCGTTATTTGGTAGATAAGATCGTATAATCTAAAATTGCGTACTCCATAATCGGATTGAGTTTCCGAACCTTTTTTAACTTATCACATATTTTAATGGACTTAAAAATGCTTTATGGCGTAAATAAATGCCAAGTTGGTAAGTAAATATTGATAAAAAGCTTTTCCAGTATATAAGCATTGGAAGAGATAGGTTGATTACAATTATATATGATTACCAAAAATGTAGTTTCTGAGTTTGCAGGGAAGTTATAATCCAGTTGAAGTTAATCTGTTAGGTAGCTATATTAACTACCTACTTCGTCAACTACTAAACAGATTATATACAGGCACGTGGGGTATTGCATCGGCTATTTGATGTTTCGAGAATATATTGCCCAAAACACGAATGACAGTCACCTCCTAGCTTTGACACAATTAAAAGTGGCATTAAAGTAAGAGGTGAACTGTGAATCGTTAATTTAATTGATAAAAACAATAGATCAAGGCTTGTTTACTTTTAGCTGATGCATGAACTCAATGATCTTGACCCTGATAAAGATATAGTTATATCATATTGTAATTAAGAAGTAAGCTTAAAAGTTGATTGTAAATAAGATTGTAATTTCATAGGAGAAAGAAAGACTTCGTAAAACCTAAAAACATAAAACATTCCTTATCGGCATTCTCTCTTTGACACAACATGGGTTCCTTCGAAAGAGTAGATAAGATATTTTGGATCGGGAAGGTGGAGGTGACTAGGACATATAGACTCTTCCTACTGTTTACCATCAAATGGCGTAGAGGCATTAGCTCTGCTTTTATAAATAATTAGACAAATAATAACTACCTAGTATAAGGTAAGATGATTTTATGACCCACAATCATTTGCATTAAAAATACAAGCAATTTGTTTAAATAAGATTTTATTGATTCAATCATTCATCAATATTAAAACTGAGAAATATTTATAATATAATTAAATCTTACAACTCAGAATTGTACTCTATCCGATAAAAAAAAATTGAAAATTGGTTCACAATTGACAGAGAAATCACGTAACAAACATACAAAAAAATATAATATAATCTCCAATGAAAAGTCACACAAAAGTGATCTTACAAAAGATTGTATTTATAATATTCTCGGTCGTAGCGTAACAACAGAGAAAAGCTATGGTCTCTGTTGTTACAAAACGTACCAATATTAATTAATGAAGAGATTCAATATTTATTTTTTGTCGTCCTATAATGTAAGCCTGATAACCAAATTTGGGTTTCCCAAATTTTAACATTTAGTGTAATTATTTATTTAAATAAATATGTTAGATTGTAAATATATTTTTATTTTTCAGAATTTGTTCTCTGTCTAATTTTATATTTTATTTACTTGGAAAAATGATTAATATAATTCGCTTAAGATATTAAGTTTCTCTTAAAAACTAGAGCTATGTGCCAAAAATGGATTCAGTCATTTTATTTCTCCCCGTTATGGAACGTACAGAGCAACATGAAACAAATAAATTCTCTTTTTTCTTTGCCGCAGTCAGTTACGTAATTTAGGTACTGATATTATTAAAATATTGTCACACGTGGTAAGACTTGGAGGACCCTTGTCACTCCGAGCCGAGTGCCTTTCCAATTGAAGCACGTAATATCGATTTACAGTTAAACGATGACATTAGTATGTATTAAACATTTTACGACTACTATCTTCTATTATCTCTGATTTAATACTTACTGACCAAAACAAATAACCAAATATGTTTCTTAATAAAATAATATTTTAGGAGAAAGCGGTAAAAGTGTCATTCTCTGTACAATATACTCCCAATTACAGTTGAAGAAAAATAAATAGGTATCATGTCTACGTACACTTCTAGTAAACAGTTTTCATTCGGTAATTTTTAAGTTAATTATAGTTCTCACACGCCATTGGGAGTCATCGCTAGTGCGCTAAGAATCACCGAGCTGGCTCATTGTTCTGTCGTATTCGGATGTCAAGGACGCTTTATAATGACCGTATACTGAATAGGAGATACGATTTTATTTTTCATAAAATGACGTATGCTCAATGTCTTTGAGGACCGCACCATAGTAGAATTAGAATAAAGCCTATACATCAAACGATGTAGACAAAATAATCGAATGAAACATCTTTAGCAATTTTTTTATGAACTTGAAGATTAGTTTGGCCCCACCAGATAACGTGATATTAGTGGAAGGATCCCACTTCCCACACTAGACAGAGCATTATTTTAAGTCTGGCCACAGACTCAACAGGAACACAATACAACGAAATAATGTAATTAAGGTAACGTTCTGTAAAGAGAAAATGCTCTTAAGTCGAATAAATTATTTTATTGCACCTCACTAAATATGACTATTCACATTAGTTTGTAATATGTAAGTATTTGCAAAGCCGGGTCAGGGAAGTAATAAAGCCAGACTGTGGTTTTTATTTAGAAGGTTTGTGGTTTATGAAATTTGTATTTCGTTATATACGCAGCCATTCATTACTCTCGCACAAGGTCCGTAACATTCTTGTGATTTGTTCTCGTAATCAACCGGGCGACTGTGCAGCGTCCTTAAGTTTTTAAGAAATAGTTTGTTCACACGGTAGGTTGTGTGCGCGGGCGCCCGTGCATGCGGGTCGCATTATATCGGTGGCATTGTTTGACGGGGCCGTTCGCCCCGCGACCTGCGGTGTCGCGAGCCCTGCAACATCCCTGCAACTACATCACACAATGTTATTATTTATTATTTTACCTTCAGTATTGTCATTCTTTCTCTTAGATATTCATACACTAACATAAGCTACTCCACACTTTCAACTGACATAAGTGTTTGGTTAGACACTGACCTTCATACTTAATTATTTTAAAAAATGAGGTTTGATAGATTAACAACCGGTAAGTTGCCACCAAGCAGAGGCCTTACAATACATTTAAGACAAGAAAATATTCAAAGCCAACGTAATTTTCAGCGTGGTCCTTTCAGCACTGGACCTCTACACTAGAGTACTTATAGTTCGGACATTCATTAGTGTAAGTAACTGTCAATAACTTAGGTTACATTTACTTTTACTTTGTGGACAACAGAGATTGGAAGTCTCATAACGAAATTAATTGTTATGTAGCTACAGTATACCCTAAAATGTATTCCAAAAATTTGCTAAGTTTTTCTTACCGTGGAGAGTTTGTTATACATTTGAGAGAAATGTGAAATGATATCGTTTAATAGTTGATTTTTTTTTTCAAATGGCATTGGTATAAAAAAATAAGTTCTTACTTAAGTTGCACACGCTAGATACCATAAAAAAAAGCCAAATGCGATATACTACTACCTATATTACATTTTTCAATGCTTTCCCTACATTTCAAACTTTTGTCTGATTTTTAGATATAAACAAGTGAAAAATATTTAGAAAACTAATGAACCCTTTTTAGAAATTAACTAGCTAAATTAAGCATGATTCATCATATTCTAGTGGCATCGTAAGTGTTTATTTAGTAAATCTTTGCCTCTCGAGGTTCAGCATCGAAACTAACTGCCTAGTAACTTTGTATTTCGTATTTTACTTTTCCGTTCGTCTCCGAAGTGTCAGATAAATTGCCACAGGTAGTGATGTGACGACTCATCTTTTTAAGCCGATTCAAACCGGTTTGGGCATAGACCGAGATGCATCGGTTAACGTCTATATAAACCGGTTTGGCCGTGACCTAACTAAACTACCTATCATTGCATATTCTCGGTACCTACAGTTAAATTTTTACACTTGTTAACGCTATGCGAATAATGAGAAACCTTTTTGTTAATAATTCGCACTGAAACGATCACCTTGAATATCTATTTTGTTAGTTTCTCCGAACAGTTTAATACTGTTTAGTTTATATGTCGATTTCTGGCAATTCAACGGCAGGCATGTAGTCCTCATCCAGTGCCTTGTCAAAGCAGGAATACCCACTAAAAATCCTCGCTAAGTCCATTACCCTTCTCGGGGGTGAACTGAGTTCTGGCGAGGTGATTCACCATTTTTATTCATTTAGGCGATCTGCAGATACGTGAGACGCAACATATTACACTGTATCTTACATTGCAATCAAACGTTTATGTTATAATTATACATTCAACAATTTGCGTACATTGTAGCAAATGATATAAAATAAATAACGCACTCGCTTGTCGTGCCAGATGATCGCGTCGATTAGCAACCTTACTTGTATAACAGGTAATGTTTAAAATAAAATGATAAAACGCTGCTTTAAAAAATATACTTGGTAACTACTTTTGGAAGAATTAAATCTCAAACTAATAAAGTACCTTCATTATGTCTTAATTAGTTTTTGAATTATCTCGAATAATTAATATTTAATTAAGTTCAACTAAATTGACAATGTTATAATTTTATTACTTTTTGGGGTAAAAACTGTAAAAGATTATTTGGAAGAGCGTCGTAGTATTTCGAAGTAGCCGTTTTCTAGTTTCGTGATGTTCTGATAGAGTCATACAACGGAACTCTTAAATAAAGGACAGCAAACGTTCATGTTCGCTCCAATCACATATACTCGTATATTACTTACACAATATGTATATGTATATCATGCTTGGTGTGGTCAGTTCACCGAGGTTCCTTAAGTGATAAAGGAATCATTAAAAGGAAAAATGCTAAAAACCTCCTTACCGGCACACGTATTCCCTCCTTCATACAACATGTGTTGCCTTAAAGGAGGCGTGAAAAGGCATTTTTCTGGGCTGGCAAGGTGGAGGTGGCTAGGGCCGTATGTCTACCTAGCTCTGCATATAGACTCCTGCTGCTTACCATCAGGCGGTGATGAGTCATTATTAAACCATTGATGAATCTTCAGCTAAATCATAAATTACTCACTGCATAGCTAGCTTCTAGTCCCTAATCTCACGTTATATTCACGGAAGATAAATACTTACAAACAGGTTACTACTCTATTAGCACACTGAATCCAGCACGTTCATTTTGTATGTCTGTCAACAGTTAACAAGCATTAACTACTGCTAAATTATGAATATTATGTTGTTTCCACGAATGGTATGATTTTAGTATTTGTGGACCGCTATCGATATTAGAAACGGTATTCAACCGTACAGGCCTCATATCCTCAATTCGCTACGGTATAAGAACGTTTTACGTTCCTGCTTAATAAGTTATTATTTATTGCGGAACCAGCCGCCATTTTATTATAATGTCATGCACTCGCATCTTTTATTTCAATTGTAATCGTTATGGACGGTAGCTATTCTATAGTTCGACATTCTAAAAACAGTAGTAACAATTATAATATTAAGTGCAGTTAGTTCTCTAAGAAAAATCATAATTGGAAAAAGGTTTGAATAAGAATTGATAGACAAGAAAAAGTTTACTGCCTTTTTAACATACAAATATAAATAATAATAAAAAAATAAATAAAATTAAAATCCCTCTTCCTTAAATTTAGGACTGTAGGGTAATTGTTTAATGGAACTAAATAAAAACAAAATATGACAATAATAATATAGATTTCAGTCATTATACCCAGAGGGTTCCATGTGTGCACTAGACACCGCGTGTGTTGATTATTGATAATTCATTTAAGCTTACCGAGAAAAGTTTTTTAGCAATAAGTTTCCGTAATAAGAAAGTTTGAAGTTTTCGGTGAGAATTATTTTTTAGAATAGGTTGAACAAGCACGCCTGATGGAAAGTTATATGCTATGGCTTTCCATACATTACACCTTTTTCGTGTACCATCATAGACAACAATCGAATAATGTCAACGACGTAAGGGTGAAATTTTTTAACATAGTTAAGCAATATTTTAAGGCATTGAAAATGTAAAAATATTTTACTTTTTTCCGTACGTGGGTTACATTGTAAAATTTTACATTTTTTTGACGTGTTATGTTAATGATGTAAAATATTTATTTCATCTGCTTTTACATTAACAGTTACCACTGACAACAATAATATGTGATTTAGTATATTTATTCAAATAAATTGCTACATCTTACTTGTATTTTTGCCCCTAACTATTTCAGATTAAGACCACTTTTTAAAAAAAGTTTTATTATTTGTAATTGTGTTTTGTTGTTATTCAGCCTCTTTTTTAGGCTCTAATAAAACATATAATGGAACACATAGTGAATTGCTGTAATTGCTGTAAGCTTTACAAATAAAATAAAATAGAAATATCTGTTATCTACGAGCTTCCCCATCACTCATCTTATTGAACACAACCAGGCAAATATTACTATAATTGATGGATATTTTTCATTAAACGAAATTCTGAACTTTTTCATATGATTTTACATGTAAAATTTCATAGGTAATGATTTGTTTTCGCGGTGGCATTGTCTGTCACCCTTCTACTGCTTGCTTCGTAATGAAGTATGAATTATGTCGAGTAATTGTTTGGTATTTATACTTAGATAAAATGTACCATACTAATCGTGCAGTAAATCTAAAATGAAACTTATTTTATATACACGTATAACTTACAATATCACAAATAATGAAATAAACAAACAGTCACACTTACACCACACAACACTAAAAGTATCGTACTAACATATCTAACAATTACTGCGCGACAAATGAAATATCATTTCATATGAATTTTATTGTAAACAAATAACAAATCACTTTGAGACTTCACTACTTGCGCAAGAAAACTCATGTCTCACTCATAAGCCTTAAATAAATCTGTGAATTTTACGTAAAGTGGCTCTAGAAATGACTATCTTAACATACTTATCACAACCCTTTAGGTTATGATAAGTATGGCATATATAAGAACTAGACAATCTCAGTAAAAACTTATTTACACTGATAAACACCTAAGTTTCATAATAACTTCATATTGAAGTTGATATTGTGACCTTTAAACTTTATCACGTAACTTTAGGCTTTTGTGAGACAAGTATTCGAAAGATTAAGGAAATTAATATGTCCTTGTTTATTTTATTCAAATAAAAATTCTGTGGTTGTATATGCATATAACACCTAGCTACGTTCTATGAACTCTGCCAACCACTGCAAGAGCACAACACTGAAAATATTCAGCTACTATTATCTTTAACGTGTATATGCTAGCCCAGTCAAAAGCTCTCTTATTTGTTTAAGAATACCACTACACCCTAACTCTTAAAAGACTTTTCTGCCCAATAAAAGCCTAGCTACTTATATCTACTAGTTCTAACAACCGCTGAGTTGTCTGTTCCTTTAATATTGTTATTTTTGCAACTATGAAAATGCTATAGAATTTATTCTCATAAAAAATATTTTTTATCAAGCTCAACTTTGAGAAAAATTACTCGATTTGCTACGATGCTACGAGTGCTTATGTAGCCTTAATATGAGTAATAATTAATTGTTTATATCTGTAGTAAGTAGGCCTACAACTAAACTATAGATACTTATCGTATCCATACTAAAAATTTTCAATTAAAAAAATATTTTTTCTTTTTGGGAGACAACATACAAACATCACGACTAAAATAATCTAGATTACTTAAATTGTAATTAAATTCATACAATCCCGATATCAATACGTTTTGCTGATAAACTTTGATAATTATTCACATATAATAAAAAACATTGCATAAAAACGCATAAAAAATTTAAACTCTCTTACTTTTGTAACTTATTAGCAAGCTTTCACAGGATATTACTTAACGCTAATTGTATGTACCGACTAGTTTGTATTAGTACATATTTTTTCTTATATTTTTTTAATTACTCTTTCATGGACAATAAAAAGCAATTAAATAGGAAAACTGGTATTAAATCCTGGGCGAAAAGAGCGACCTCACGTTAACAATTCAAATGAGTTGTACGTACTAAGAATTAAGTACTCAGTAATTTTACACCTTCACCTAATAGACCTTACATACAGGTATCTTTTCTGTAATAAAACGCTGAATGATACTTTCATCACGCAGTAATTGGTGCCCCCATAAATTTCCATATAAAAGGTCCATCTGTAGAAGCACGTGCTTTATCTTACTTATTTTGTAATCATGTTCAGTCAGCCACGATGTTTGTGCGCAGCGCGTGGTGACCGTGTACAAGGGCTATGTCAAGTACATAGATGCAGATCCATAACTAACTAATTATTACATACCACAAAGATGATCTATCATGTCACCTATATCGTATCATATCATATAACACAATTAATATAATATCCGACTGTTATTAACCTAGTTAGCTACTATTAAAATTATTTATTATCAAATATCACAACAATTAATTTAATCGAAGAACAATTAAATTCATGTTGTCCAACTCTACATTATTATCATGTGCTATTGAAAAGTAGACATTATTATTATACTCTAAGCAATACAACAAACTATATGAACAATAGTTATAATATCAGCGCCATCTAGCAAATACGACTTGTATTAAGTTACTTGATTACCCACTTTTTAGTTTTTGCGTCACTAGGGCGCTAGTATCGCATTTTATTCAGTATTGCTATAATAAATATGAACAGACAAGTAAGAACAATTTGAAAATTATGTGTTTAATTAAATTTATTTCTTTTTATTTTTTTGAAGGCACATTTTATCAGTTTCTGAAAGTATAGGATTGGAAAACTATGTGTGTGATTTAGATTTCTAAGTGGTATATTATTAAGTATAACTTCGAAGGAACTAGTAAACATCATATGCCCCATACTATATTTACTACATTTATTACTATATTTATTAATTTACAAAGGGTTTCATAGCCTTTATCAATTCGCTTTTTACTTCTCAATTATAATGACATCTTATAATCGGAATTTTAAACGTTTTTCCTACAATGTTTTGATGAATGAACTCTTAACCAACCATAAATAATAGTAATACGCGTATGTGCTTATTGGCAGTGTTACAGTGAACCAATGTATTTAATTTTAATTGGGATAATTTAATGGTTTTATATTCTCATAAAAATATGTAGCTTAGTAGCCACATATTTTTATTACTATATTATTTACCTACTTATTAAATGTATTTAAATATCTACTTATGAAGGAAGGTTTTTCATAAGAGTGTCCAGTAAAGGTGTATTACCCGGAGATTCAAAAGTGCAAGCCTATCCTAAATCTCAATAGGTACTAAATAACACGTGAGCAGAGCCGACGGCACGATTACTTATTTCATTATGATTAAACTCAAACTCTGGCACTAAACTCTACTAGGAAATCTTTCATTTTAATCGAGTCAAATACATATAAAAATTTACGATGGGTTATATAAAAGCATGGTATTAATCAGTGGTATATGATCTTTATTATTAATGTTTCCCATGCCTTTTATTTCTTCCTTTTAAGAAATTAATTACATAGTACATACTCCGTTGATATTTCTTATTTTTAATTATATGCAAAAAATATAAGCCTCGATTCCATTGATCTCGAACTAAATTTAATGTAAGTTTAGTGATACCTTTTCATCATTATCGCAATTGAATCAATATTAAAATGTATGGGATTTGACAAGCTCTCTCTTATGAATAGAGTATATGTGTCAAATACTATACATTTTTAATTTACGATTCGATTGCGGTAATGGAAATACATCTTGTTTAGGAAATACCCTCAGAGAAAGATAGATGGCCGGTGAGTTTTAAGGTTTCTAAAATGGTGAATTTCAAACCCGTTTACTTTATTATAAGGCGCATCTCTTTAATCATCATTTTTATGCGGAACTTTATATAATAAGGCATGCCATTTAATATAAGAAATGGAAATAATATAGATCGTCAATGTGGTACCGAGCATGTTACTTTCCAGTTTCGCTTTTATGTTACATTGTTTACTCAACTAAATTGAATATTTTTGCCCTTAAAACTATTTTGACTATTGAGTTACCGACTAATTTGATGTAAATGCTCTTGGTTTTCCAATATATAATAGAAAAAATAAAAAAAGGAATGTAAAAAATAATAAGAAGGTATTGGTAGAATTTTTTATGTTATGGTATCCCTGTAGAAACTGTCAATTTTGTTGACGTTTATTTGACGCATTGGCGCATGAGTTTTCTTACATCTTGTTCGATTTGTAGGATTCGTAAAAGTCGCCAGTCTGTTTGTGTGTCCAGTATTTTTTGTGAACGTATTCTTGTAAATGGTATCGGGCTTAAATTCTAGTTTACTTCATAGGTGAAAGGTTAAAAAAAATGAGGAACGAATGATGTTTTATAGTATACATTAAAAGCCGGAAAACCGATAGAAATCGTATTAGCTAGTACTAACAATGGTGAAAGATGTGCACAAATCTCGGTCATTATTCGTTTAATTATTGCCTTAAGCTTGCTATTTTGCTAGTGTTGAGTGAAATGTGATCTATTGCATTGATTCCCAAGGATTTTAGGACCGCAGCAGGTATGTTTACCAAAAAATTATTTACAACTTTTATCAGCTGTTCTAAGTACGAAGGTATTGTGAACCCTGTTAATTCTAATCAGGTTACCCTTACTAATTGTCTTTAAAATCGATTGTAATAATAGTTTTTTATTATGATAATAGCTTTTTATTATGATTTTTTAATATAAAAATAGAAAGTTATTTTGTTTTCATTGATATGCTTACAGTAAAGTACATGTTAATTTAAAATGAACATAGAATGAAAGCGTTTATTTATGAAGCAAAGTTAAAAAAATGTATTAATTTAAAGAAGCTAAATAATAATTAATTAATTAATCTGTAAAAATATACTAGATTTTTCAAATTGTATAATTTGTATAATTACTAATTGTATGATTACTTTATTAGGGCATATCGTGAGCATTTTAATTAATATATTAAATTTCTATTTATTTGAAGCAATTGATTTTTAATTCATGTCTCTTCAATATCAAATGAAATATTTAATAATACTATTACTTCACAATGGAAAAAAAATATTTGTATTTTATACAGAACTTTATCAAAATTTAATTTCTACATAGATTTCCTATTATTTTGAATAGAATTAGTAGTATTTTTCCAATATATTTTTTTTCCATTGTGAAGTAATAGTATTATTAAATATTTCATTTGATATTGAAGAGACATGAATTAAAAATCAATTGCTTCAAATAAATAGAAATTTAATATATTAATTAAAATGCTCACGATATGTCCTAATAAAGTAATCATTTTTATGCAATTATTTTCTTAATATATTAAATGACATTTTTATAAGAATTTCATATGTTTTATATAGTTACACAGTGTTATGGCTCTTTCAAAAGTTTATTCATTTAATGTGACAACTCTATATGAAGCTTAAATAATTGGTATTAGTAAAATCCTAATTGCATTGTATGTTGGATAAATTAAACTTGTTAATTATAAAAATAAATATATTAATTTGTTAAGGTGGCTGTTCAAAATCATGTCCGGAGATGAGTCCAGTGTACGTGTTGCAGTCAGGTATGTGAACAATAGTTTAATTTTATTTACAACTAAAGGTCTTGATGTAATTATATATAAACTACTCATAAGAATGTAAGGTGATCAATAGTGAAATAATATTTGAGAAAAACAGCAAAAAAAGCAACCTATTATGATTATATTTTAATAAAAATAAATAAAAATCTTAAATCATTTGAATTCATTGTCAATACTTTAAAATAGAAATGATTTATCTTCATAGATAAAGACAATAGACCAAATTTACTGATAGCTACAATCAATCAAACCATTACTATTTGTAAATATCACAGATGTGATATTGAGTAATTTCATATAACAAGCTAAGTAATAAAAACTTTGTCACCAGTATAGCAATATATGATCTGATATATTGAAAACAGACAGCTAAATTAATTTTAAATATCATTATTTAAAGACATGAAATCCTTAAAGAGTTAAGTGCTATTGAATTGAATGTGTTACCTCCAACACCAACAAACTAATTACGTATGTACACACATGTCTGTAGAAATATTAATATAACATATTATTATGCAACCATTTTGTTATGATAACCTATTACTATTTTTACTAGTAAATAAATCTGTAAAAGGTTTACTTAATATGGCACTTAAAGTTTGTAGTAATATTTACCCAGCATGCAGAAGTCCAAAGTGAATATATCCGAATTTTAACATTTAAATGTTTCTAATGCTCAATTTCATTACATTTTCACGAGCCCTGGTTTGTTGACTCAAGCCAAAGACGCTGGTCAAGAATAGGGACGGTTGGAAATGACATTTCCGCATGTGCATCGAACGACGATTTTAATACATTTGCGAAAAAATAAAACAACAAAAGCAAATCGAATTGAACGAACAGTATAATATAGTTATGTTAAAAGTTTTTGTGTTGGGCCAATTTAATATATTAAAAAAATGAATTAGATTTATTAAATATAAATTGAATTCATTTCAAAAAGTTGTACAGAAAACTTTTTGATTAAGAACCGCCTTCGTGCATTTGAATGTTATATGCAGGAGGAAATTAAAAGTATTAGTGATAAAAAGAACAACTTTCCGCATGGAATAATGGAATGGAATAAACACACATGGAAAAGTCAACTTTTTAAGCAAATTTATTAAAAAAATATTTTGTCAGTATATGCGGGTAATTTAATGCGCGGCACTATTAGGTTATAGATTTGATGAAAAATATACGCATGGATATTTACTGAGGCAGCGCACCCCGCGGTAAATACTCGTTCAAATTTATTTACACTTTTTCATAAAATTCTCTAATAATCTAATTTATTTACACCTTTTCTCAATTGCCTTACTAATAAGGCTCTACAACCATTAGCGATCTTTAATATTTTAAGCAAAATGTCAAATTGAGCACTCATAACAGTTGCGCAGTTTGCCGTATGACACACTCGTGACTGCTTATTTTAAAAATTAATTCTATAGTTTCGTTATAAGTTTAAGCTTTTAAATTGGCACTATCCGATTGCGACAATATTTTGCTTACATTAACGACCTAACCCTTTACTTATGTACTTTAAAACCGATCTCAAACACTACCGAAACAGAAGTAAGCAATTACAATTATCATATTATCGCCCTTAACCACAACCTATCCATTGAATAATCAACGACATTCAACTATTCGAGTATATTATTTTTTTGAGCCGCTATTTACTCCCGACAATCTCGATATCAATACTATTAAAATTTAACTGTGTCTGGATTATACGGCTTGACAAGTTAATTGAAAGTTTACTATAACATATAAGAGATCGTATTTAGGAAAGTTAATTCATTCACCATAATATTATTTTGTTGTGTTATTTTTACATCAGTAACATTATTTGCGAAGAACGCTTCAAAGCGGTGTTACGTCGAAACGCATGCCAAAATAAGAACAATAACAATACCAACCAAAAGTTATGAATGAAACGTAACGTGTAGAATAACAAGTGACTGAAAACAGACTTTATGTTAAAATTTGACCCAGAGACCAAGATCTCCGTCTTTGTTTAATAACACGTGAAGTAACAAGATTGCACTACACGTTACTATCATTTGCTAACTTATGTATTTATGCAATGTTTACATAAAAGATGTGTCAATTTGTCACTCGTATCGTAAATAAAATGTCAAGAGATATTGATTGCACATATCACGATATAACGCATAAACATTCTAATATTTTATTTTATTTACTTAATATTTAGAATCACTTGAATTCATGTATACATTGAAATAATTAAATATGATAAGTAATTCCAAAGTATTAAGTCATGTTACAATCGTTACGCGTTAATAAAACATGCAAATAGAATCTTACTTAGCTATTAATATTGTTACTTGAAATTTCTAGAAAGCATTCTCGACTGCTTGACAAAAAATCTACCAAAAATAAAACGTAAGATACTACCCAGAAAACTGAAGCAGGTTCTATTTAAGGTTTTTTGAGTACGATATGATTAGGTAATACTCAAGTCTTTCGACATAATGACGTTTATTTTAGTCTGCTCTGTGGTTTTTCAAAAACAACTGCTACTAAGTCAATTTTTTACTATCATTTGAGAAGTTGAATTTCGAAACAAATTCGAAATCTCATGATCCTGGAATTACTAGGTTGTTAAAAAAAAGTAGTAGACCCGTTTAGGCTGGTGAATTGCTTCGGCAGAACCCAGGCTTCCCTCTGGGGCAATAGAGTTACCAGGGAGTTTTAATGGGTATTACCAGTGCTACTTTGACGAGGGTCTGGGTGAGCCCAACACGCGCCCGGTCCTTATCCAGTTGCGAGTAGGTCCGTATTATCTTCATAAACAAAAGGTGGTACCTATGAAGATTACCCCGTTTGCTGGGTCATTTTAGTAGGTACCACCATTAAGCAGTTCAATGTGTTTCGATGTGAAGGGAAACGAAGTACAGGGCATGGGTGACATTAACATCTTTTGTTTCCAAAACTTTATGAATCTTGCATATAAAGTGATTTATTGTGTCTATAGGGCGAATCGCTACCACTTCCCATCAGCTGAGCCCTACTTGTTTAATACTATTATTCTCTGTTATAATCTAACTACTCCTGAATCTAAGTTTGTGTATTTTATATTCTTTTCTTTGGCATTCATTGTTTTTCTTTAAAATCTGTTGACTTTAGATCATTAATTGTGATTTATAATATTGTTCTTGAGTTACTTTTCTTTTGCGTTTCCTTTATACAGTCTTTTATAAACATAAACAGTTGAATTAATAAGAGGCGGTTCCCTAAATACGAGTTGTATTAAAATAAGTATTCTCAATCCGTCACACAACCTATAAAAGTGAAATTTATATATTCAACAAAAAATTGTCTATAACAAAAACATAATAGATTGCATTTTACGAATTTACGATTTATTGGATTGTACGATACTTCCAATAGATGATTAAAATACTTAATTAGTAACTGGCTAAGCAGAATTTTAAAACTATATATACAAATACTAGCCAAATTATGAACTAAAATTAGTTTTGTGAATTAAGTGTTTTAGCTTTAGATATTATTTCATACTAAATTTTTAAATTTCTTCATTAGGGATAATTGCAAAACGTAAGCTATTATTTTTGCTATTATTTTTAATCAAGGTTTCCTTGCTATGATAAAGATTTTATCGTGAAAAGTGAATTGCAACAAAAATTTTCATGTTACTTTTTCACAAATAATGATCCATGCTCCACAACACTCCTAAGGCAGTCATAGCCTATAATGGACCTGTAGAGTGCTTCATACATTGTTTAATCTTTCTCAGTACAAAGATATCCCACGTTTTCTATAATGTGACCGTCGCTTATAGTTACTCAGTGAAGAAACTTATAGTTATCTATCATGGATCGCATCAAAAACCATCGCACCAATAATTAAGGCCATTAGTAATATCAGGCATTATTGCCTTAGATTGATACTGTTTTGTACGCGTTTCTATCACTCTCTCTTTTTCTAGAAGCGAACGACTTTCAGTTTTGCGTATCATTGTCACCATCAACAGCTCATATACGTCCCCACCGAGTGGTTCGAGCCTGAAAGGAGCTGGTCAAGTGCAGGTCGTCGAATAAACCTATGAATTCAAAATTTGAAAACACATTGGTACGTGGCGGAGTTCGAACCGCCACCGACGCGTATAATATGACCCAACGCTGCAACCCTACATTTCACTGAAGCAGTAGAGTAGGTAAACTTATCTACATGGATACAATTTGATTGACCGAGGTATTTTTAGAACTTAATATCACTGTGTGACCGAAGTCGCGGATACAACAGTTAAATTAACAATAAAAATCCACATAGAAACCAATTATTAACTTTACGCTGTGTTTAAAAAACACAATCATATTTCGAGCATGTTATTCATTGTACAATGTTAATCAGTTTACATTACAAAAACATATAGGAGTGACTTTACGGAATGGCCAAATTAATTCTTGATTGTGGATGGATGATACAAAAGAGCAAAACTAAATAAACACGTGCCCCTAATCCGGCTTAAATTATTATTAGCATAACTACTTGATGACAGGTGAAGCTAAAAAGAAATAGCTTAGCAATTTCTTGTAAATCCCCATAATATTACACGCCATGACTGTGCTTTAATATGGGTATTACGTGTGAGTATACAGGGCGCACCACATTTGACAGCCCACAATACATACAGCTGATTAACTAGTCCCCTGCAATGCTATTTATAACTGACAGAAGGGACACTTTTATAGATGTAATGCTGGCTCTTTTGTATTGAGCTGTTGAGAAAGTAAAATATAAGATATTTAATTTAATTTAAAAATAATATGATATCATAGTCATAGAATAATATTCAATACACAAAAATGGTTTTAATGATGTAATGACTCATCAAAATTGTTTTCGAAATAAAACTATAAGAAAAGTGGATTTTTTACAAAAGCTATTTTTCCTATGTAATAATAACACACCCCGTCAGCAAAATCGGTGAAGCCGTTTTAAGTAAATTCACATAGATACATGCGCTCAAAAACATTACACTTGTTCCGGGTCAATCGGGTAACAATTTATTTCAGATACAGATATTAATTATTTAGTTTAAAGTAACCGTTTATTAGATATAATTAATGACATTAGTTGTTTTTTACTACTATCAGCACCAAGCAAGTAATTTTTTGCCAGTGATCCACTAGAATTCTTTCCTGATGAGAACGTTTTCGTTTGAAATGTACGGGACCAGTGGTCAAACCTCTTAAGTTGCTAGTTGCCACCATAATTAGTGGTCGACAGTTTTTGTAGTGTGCACCCAACCATGAGATGAAGCAAAGGCCTCCTAGAGAGCAAACCTCTTATTAACCTCACTGACCGGACTAACCTGACCGTTTAGCGGGCAAAATAGTAAAATGCTTAAATACTCAATTTTTTATTGTTCTGTGGTTTATAGTTCTTTAAATTCTGCCAAATACTTTATAAGGATATACCAATTATGCATTTCATAAATTTCTAGAATACAGCCAGTCAATCTCCTCTCGATTCAGAATAGCTCCTTCATCCTTCATCCATGTTATGATGACTAATAGTTAGCCAGTTGCGTCATTAAAAAAGTACTTTATGAGTGTAATTGTCTTTACTTTGTGATATTGACAATTTACAGCTAGAACGATCCTAACCCAGTTCTGTCTACCTGTGTAGTGCTATTATCCGTTACTATTTTAATTGATTTCTAGGTGTTTTTCGGAGAAGCTGCTATTAAACCGCCCAATGATGATATCTAAAGTATTCAAGTGTTACAAACAAGAAGACTGATTAAATCGGGACTTGTAACGGAAAATTATGAAGTCATCTGAAATTGACCATGTTCAGCTTAAAGTACTTTACTGAAATTCTGTATTAGTCTGTAAATTGTTGAACTATAATTATAACTTATATTTTTTTTAAGTTAGTAAAGATATAAAAATTATAGTATCAGTAAAATAGAATCTTTAAATAAATTACGCTCACAATTTTATTTATTCGTAATTGAAAATATTTATCAATTACCAATAAATAAAAGTCACATTTTAACAAATCGATTTTTTAGTGAAGACTTCAATTTTAGGCCATGTATAAACTTAAAACCTGTTGTTGTTAAATCATAATCATGGCATTAATTTAACGTGTAAAAAGTGTACTCAATCAAAAAGGTCTACCAGGCCAGACTAAGCGGTTCTAATCACGATAGTTCGCTATCGCGAGTCGTGTTGGATCGTATGAGTATAATTTATTTAGAAATATGCCTTTTTATTAATTTTCTCAGTGTGCATGTTTGCTAATCGTAACTGAATAGTTTGTGGAATTATCGGTGGCGTTCACACACAATAGAAAATCTATGGTATCTGATATCTTATGATGACCGATTTTGTAACATTACTTTATCAAGTCTTAAAGGAAACTTATAGATTGTTCTATGTCATTCAAAGCTGGTTAATTTTACAGTATTTATTGTTTAGTTTGACATAGTTTTGGACGACCTATTAATATTTAATTCTGAGACTTACAAGGTGCTCGAAGATAATTACAAAAACTAACTTTATGTCTTACAGTATAGGGCCCAAAATTACCTTCATGGAAATCGATTGCCATCATGTATTGATTGACCTAGACTTTCTCATATTTGAAACAGACATCATTTTCTTTGTAATAATCGTCATTGCTGAGATAACTGTTATTTCGTCATAGTTAGTTCCTCTTCGAACATCGTATTTTGATATTTAAAGTCGTTAGCCGTATAATATTTACTGCACTCACAATTTAATTTGGAAGATATACTACTTAATAAAAATATAATATTAAGGTTTAGGAAAAAGTAGCTAATATAATTTAGTAGTATTATATATTACAGAATTTTTTTTAAGTGATTAATATTGCTACTCTATGCAAACACCAAATTTCTATAAACGATATATACCCACATATGATTTACCCACCGGCTGATGAGGCGCAAGGCCCTAAGGGCCGCAAAGACTTGCTAACGAAATAAACGTGTTAGTACTTATATTCATGAGTTGGGGGCTGGGGTGGGATTAGGTCCGAAGGGGCCCAGGAATTGTATTTTTCATAATTAGCCCACGACTGCCTGGACTCTTAATCAGGCACTGGTTTCTGTTATATAGCTCTATAATATCACTGATATTTCCGATACTTCAAATTTCCGAACAACACCTTGGGTTCTCAATAATACTTCTTTTATCTAGGGCTTTATTTATTTTATAATTACATTCCCTATTAAGGTTGTAGATTATTTATCTACTGATATAATAGATAATCATATATAACGTGGTTTCAAAGGTTTCAACTCAATTCGCATGCAAACTTAGTAGGTCCGTCCTAAAGGCGTATGGTATGTAGTGTTGTCATTTACGGCAGTTGTACTCCCATAATTCAATAGCAAGGCCGTCGAGCTTTAAGAAGTAAAACTAATTAAATAGAAAATCGACGTAAGTTTATTAACGTTGTTTTTCATCGGGATCTGTCATCGCGTTGCAGTCTATTTCCTTATTTACATTATAGCGGACCCCTGTGTTAAATAATTATTCTGCGTCTGCGTATCAAAGTATTTATAAGTGGGATTCATCTAAAAACCAATTTATTGTGTCATTTCTTTATTCTCATTAGAAATATGATTCTACGTACTCTTATTTAAAATTCATGAATAATTACGAACGTAACACAGAACATCAACGCATTACATTTAAGCAATTTTAGAAAGGCCCTTGGTATTGGAGGCTGTTTTCTAGTCACTCATTTTAGCAGTAGCACTAGTGGGCGGGTCCGGTGAAATATTTAGCCTGTGCCGTCCTACGCACGTTCTACTTTGCCATACCAGAACTTATGCAGTGTCATAAGATTCTGTGACATTCTATTACTCATATTGTTATTTTTGGCAAATATTTATAAAGTTAGTTAAATTGTCATTTAAAAATCGTAACTTTGATGATTATAGAGTCAAACAACATATGTTTATTGAAATTACGCTAACAATAAACGTTTTGTACACGGTAAACGTTTGTTCCAAATTTCAACGTGTTAGTAAAATAATTCTGAGTATAATCTGGGAAAGTTTAAGAAACGTACTATCTATTTCACTACTGAACAAGCTTAATTACATTTATTTTGACTAAAAATGTAGAGAAATATACGAAAACGTTTATAAAGCTCTATTGTTACTTCAATTGCTTTTACTTAAGGCGACTATTATGATTGTAATGTGGTATTGTCCTACATTTGCCAGCAATAGCTTCGGAAATTATTTTGTAGTTTTGACTTATAAGTATAGAAATTGTTGTCTAGTCATGATCAAGAGCGGCCCCGTAAGCGATGAATTGAACAAAATATACGAAGACTTTTATAAAAGAGCTATTGACGCAATTTATGTCAATATCCGTTTTCGTTGGAAGATTAAAGAATCCATTGTGTAGTAACTTGCCTACTTTGGAACGGATATTATGTTTACCTAAAATAGAATTACAGAATGCGTCAAAGTTTAATTCTTAGAAGAGGCGTTTAGAAGTTTTCAGGTGTTAGATAGCGGACTGAAGAAGCAAAAGGAACACTCAATGTAGATATTTAACAACCTATTCATAAACACGTTACTTCGCTTTAAGACTCACTAAAAGATTAAGTGGCTTATTGAAAAAGCACACAAGAAGTGCAAAGAATAATAATATACATTTAGTTACTATTACAGGTGATTTTAGCATAACTTTAAAAGGAAATTTTGAAAATGACATGTGTATTTGTGCTATCGTGTAAAGAACAGAAAATAACATAAAAGCACAATCACAGTTCATAAAAACGTATAAAGTTTGAAATTCTTGATGATAACTTCAAAAAATAAAAATACTTTAAAATACTAAACTTAATTTAGTTTCATAATTACTTGTCTGTTGAAATTGAAATCAATCGATTTGTTTTAGCTATATTTGTATATTTATAAAATACAATTTAAAGCAAATATGTTTTTTATCTTTTATTCTATTGTCAATATTCATGAGGAGGTATCTATTGTGTGAAGTTATACTCGTATTACCTTATCCGTTAAAATAAACCGTGACCCTTTAGCACTAAGCTAACTTGAAGCAATATTAATTATTTTTTAATAAATTACTTTATTCTTGAATCCTATTTCTATGTTTCTCGCTTTTAAAACCCTGATTTTATTTAAGTCGTTGAGCCGTAATACACTCCCGGGAATTTCGAAATAATTTAAATTTGAATGTATGGTTTCCTTTAAATGTATCGAATTAAGTAACTCTATACTTGATAATAAATGTTATCGTCATCAACTTTTAAAATAGACTAGAGCCATTTGCAGCAATGTTTTAATCTAGATTTTGTTTAAATTAGACAAGTATTTTGTTTATCGAATTTAAAAACGATATACTGTTTTCAGTATATTCATTAAATTAAAGTTTTTTTTTAAGCGGAATATAAATCTAGCAGCAGCACAATCGCCAATATTTTCCACTGCTTGTCCAAACGTAATTTGATTATGCTTACATACCGCCATGTTCGTAAGTGTAATGTCGTAAAACCGTCCTGCTGAACAATTCGCGATAAAATCGCGTTTCTAATAAGACGTCTGCGTTGCAACGCCCGACGACGCTGCTCGCGTGCGCCAGTTCCAACCGGCCGCGCGCCGGCATTGTGTAACCAAACACTAGGTACAATAGCCTTTGCATTAACGACTGTAAGTACGTTGTATTTGTATGCTCCGTGTATAAAAGGAATGCTTTCAACGAAGTTTAGTGCGACAATTGTAAGACCTCCAGCTTCCTTTGACAGTTTAGCGTCGATGACCGGTCTCAGCGCTGAGCAGCGTAAATGCAATTAATATTTAATTTTGTACTCAATTAATTGGAAAAATCTTTTGACATTTGCTTATCTTACAGTACAATAGTCTATCATGTTCATGTTTCATTTTTATGAGTAAAAAAGTGAGAATACATTTATTAGTTTTATGTATCTCTTGTCTAGATAAAATTCATGGTAGGTACGCGTTTGACAGGCGTGCGGGCGCTGCTCCCAGCTACAGCGGCGCAGCGGTAATTGGGATTTCCGTTGGCATACGCGCACCGTTCTTGCGAAGGTCTAGTACGCGAGACTTGCATGTAAATAAATTTACTAATACCCGTCTATTTGTTAAAATACAATCATTTTTATATTTGTCAAATTAGTGGTAGTACCAACTATCACTCCCCTGCCAACGAGACCTGCTCACCTTTACTACTGACCTCAGAAACACACAAAAATACTGCTACCTTCTACGGAATAGAAGTTGTTCTCCTGTTGAGCGCTACAATCTTTAATGGAAATGATATTTACAATATCTGTCCCTTTTATGCTTTAAAGTCTTATTTAACTTTCTAGGATTCGACCGCAGACACCAGGTGAAATCCTCGAAGGATGCGGCGTGTGCGCACGGGCGGGCGGTGTAGCGGGTGAGGGCGCCGTGTCTCTGGGCACCGAGCGAGTGTTCACTTTCGACTATGCGTTCGAACCGCAGTCCATGCAGCAGCAGCTGTACGATACCTGCGTCAGAAAATTGGTGGAATCAGCGCTCGACGGCTACAACGCCACTGTACTTGCATATGGCCAGGTGAGACATCATTTCGTTTAGTTGGATCTCTGTAGGAATCACTACAAAGGCAGTTAAAATATGTTCGCTTGAGATCACCATACACATTCGAAAGACACAACTCCAGAAGAAATGTAGCACTCCTTTGCTTTAACTCGATGAAAATGATATACAATGATACCATATATGATGATACCATAACTCAATATCCTATATACGACCCTCTGCTGGGTACAAGCCGTCCTCCATTGAAGAAATATGACGAGTTACCAGTAACTGTTTATTCATGTTATTAGAGATACATAGGACCAAACATTTTATGGGATAATGATCCTAATTCAGAATTTTATAAAATATTCTCAGAATACAATTGTGCTCAATTGTAATGAATATCAACAACACCTTCAAACTTTCATTGTTCCACAAACTTCATCGGTATTGGCTTCGGGCTGCTAAAAATATGACAGACCGACAGCTATTAGGCGTTTCTTAAGGGCGCTACAATAAAGTTTATTCCATTGCTCCAGTGAGTCCGTATACAGCATGGTATGGATCATGCCGTATACGGACTTATATCAGCCGAGTTATGACAAGAACTATTATGTATAATCATAGGATATTAGAACAAGAACCATTGTTTTTAATCACTGTAGTTTAATAGAGCATGTCAAGTCTGAATGACTAACCTTTATTACGATACTTATGTTACATATTCCTAAATGCTGAAATATATAATAATAATAAACAAAGACTAATGTGTAAGCGTGATAATTAAATCTTCCGAATGCTTAAATTTCGAACTAAGTTCTAGACAATTCGCATAATTAAGAAAGCTTATATCTTTGTAATTGCAAATATTGTTTGGATAATATCTCCTAATAGCCAAGCTACAAACGTTCATGAAGGTAAGTAAACGCTAATCTCAAAAGACACTAAATGCCACAATTCTCGCTCGTATAAAGTTACGACACCGATCCTATTAAAACGCGTGAAGGTCGACACAGCTGTCATTAATTACTCTTGTAACGTAGGTGATGTTAAACGTTTATTGATTTGCGCTAAGTACGACAGATATAAGAATTTTTGTTTGTTTTTTTTCTGGCCGCGACACTGTATATATGTACACTTCAAATGACCGAAGAGTAATGAATAATAATTCTACGGGACAAAAAAGGCATTAAAATAAAAATTAAAAAGATTCTTTTTTTTATTCTTCTTTTACTTATAAAAATGAATAGTGCTCGTTAGTATTGCTAAAACGAAAAAAAAACAGCTTGACTGGTTTGAATAATTTGAAATGTATTGTATTTTATTCACTTTAATTCGGGGTGATGTAAATATTTTATGAAATTTGTAAAAGTAATTCCTTAATGGCAAAAAATTCTAAAGAACTAACATATATGTATCTATCAACTGACATCTTACTTCGTATCTTGTAGGTAGAGACATGATCCCGTTGCTGTAGAAATTTTGGTACTTCTGATCAAAAAACGAACCAAGTAGTTTTGGCAATCCTCTTTTGATGTTAACATGACACTGCCTAAAGAATTCTGTAGTGATCGAAACAGGTTCTGGACGATGGTAAAAGCTCATAATGAACAAATTGTACAGTACAATTGAAAATTGTAAATTGTACTTAGATAGTTTACGAGTTTTCTCTTTTACAGAATTTTTACATGATTATAATGAGATGGAGAACGTTCTATGCTCCTTCATCCTTGACCAAGTCATATTTGTGACCAAGACAATATGGCCTTTTATATAGTGTTAACACTATAATTCAAACTTGTAGTTATTAATTAGTTATGTTTTTTTATTTTTGTGTACATGATAGAATACTTATTACCATTATGATTGTAAACGACCGCCTGACTTGATGATGACTGCGAACAAATATAGCTTAAAAACATGACATGCTGTATCGACCTGTCGCGTGTCGAATGCCAGTTCGTGCGCAACTATTACGTCGTGATTGTAACACTTAAAACTTCGACAGTTTTGCACTAAATTTAGCCATTTTTCGTCCCCCACATTCGATCGACGGCGATAGCTGAATCAATCTGTGGAGAATTTAATAAATTCCCTCTACAGCAATCTAGTTATCTGTAACTGATAACTTTATTTATTTTGTCGCTGTTAATCAAGATTATTGTTATTATTCGAAATACACAAAACTCATATATGTCTAGGTGCCGAAGATTGCCAATTGATATTCGAAGCCTCGACATTTTTAGGCGCCGAGTAGTGCGACCGTAGACAGCATGACGCATGCTGGATTCCAAGCCCGAATTAATTTGGCGGTCTATGCCCGCTGACCAATTTTAGTCGGCTCATTACTGAGAAAAATTACTTCAATGCAGCTCAAGGTAATAGGCTCGCGTCGACCTGTTCAGTATTTCACCTTACTGCTCCACATTAGCCATCTAAATAAAATGCATTATGCTAAATTGACCGCCCACTCATCTGACGCGGATTTAAGTTATTGCAAATTCCTGGTTTCAACTAATAATATTTTAAGTTTTCCAAAATTTTCCCTTGCCTGTATGCAGTTCACATGATAATATGAAGCTCCACTAAATTTAAACGAAACAAACTTGCGAACAGTAACTAGTTGCAAATAAATATGTTGAGTCATAGTCGTTAATTGTAGAACTTTCACAGCGATATATAGACGCTTTCTCGTAAAGGTAAAATAAGATATATGTCATCACATGGCGGTGGCATTTAGAATACAAGTATCGCCTATGCACTATCGCAGGATACTTGGCAGGATTGGAAACGTAGATTCGTTTAATAACGATACATACATTGGAACAACTTTCCACCTACAAAAGAACTGCTGCTATGCTATCGACAAAATAATAATAATTTGTGTCACCTGCACATAAGGCTCTCAAATTTTATCGTAATCACGCAAATACTATAAATATCAAAAAATGTGACGCTTAATTCTAGCACAGTAATAATACCGTTTACGAAACGGTGATGTTAATAACAAATTTATTGGATCAATCGGAACGTGTTTACACGAAAATTATGCATGGAATCGGAACCAGCCAAATTCCATTACAGCCTACATGTCCACCGATAATAACGTATAAAAAGTTCTCAATGGCAGGTTATGATTTGCATGTTCCGCGTCACAATAACAAAAGTCAGTCGAACGAGGGCGGCGAGGTCCTTGCCCACCCACGTGCTCGCGTTTGGCCTCATGCCTTATAGCTAATTATTGCTTAATTTGCGAGATCATTACCGCGATAATTAGCACGTTGAACATCCTGTGTTAATTTTTTTATTACTTCATTATTTTTATACCTGATTCTTATTAACAGCCAATAGAGTTGGAATCCTCAGAGTCAATTGAGTCCTTCTTCTACAAATACTGTTAAGTACTCGAATATTTTGTAATTTTTTCGTTATATGTAAATAATGTTTATGTTTGTAGACTAAAAACAACAGCGTTAAATCACCTATTTGTATTCAGTTTACTCTGGGTAATATTTAACTTAACATCATACGCCCTGTCTCGTGTGTAGTTAGACTTATTCTCTTTATACTGAAATAATAAAAGAATCGGTTCAAGACGTCTCTTTATCAAATGCATGCAATCACCTACCAGCCATCGTTACTGACCACCCTGACATTAAATCAATGTACCACGTAATTGAACAGATTATTGCCACGGATCAGATCGTACAGACAAATGGGGTTTTTGAACCTCCACAACTGGGCTACGAATGTATCATGACTAGCTCTCACGACAGACAAATGCTCCACTGTTAGCTCGTCAGGCCAACGGTACAATACAATCGTATATGTTTGCTCTACTAACGATACAGTAGATAAATTGAATGCACCGAATGTATTGTTCAAAAAGATTTGACCAATTCGACCTGTTGTAATTAATCTACACACTCAATTTAATTTGCGGGAACATGACGGATCATCTCTAACTGAACTGAATTAAATAAAGCCATGGCTTATAAGGTTATAGCCATGGCTTTTTGTTATCTCTCATAACACTCTGAAGTGGTATGTACTTTATAAAATGTTAATATTGTTTGTATTACTTCCAAACTATTTCTATTCAATGAACGAAGGACGGTGGTTATACAACGTGTAGAACTGTAGTTTAAATAGACAGTAATATCGTTAGCAAGGGCTCTGTCCTATTATCAATAGTACCTACACTACTTATCGCCGGAAATCCGATTATTTATCTAAAGCACTTTAAACGAGTACAGATATTACTCGAAATTATTCTTGAAAAATAAATTTATGTTATGATGACAACTTTAAAAAACTGTTAGGAAAGCAGATACTATATTTAAGATGTGGTTTCATCATTGTATTCTATGATGAATAATTAACAAACTATAGCACGTCCATCACTCATAGCGAGCAGACGAGGAATGACTCACCGTACCCCAGCTTCGCACGGTTATTTAAGAAAAATTATAAGTCTTAACACACATACACCGCATACACCCTTCTTTTGCGTCGAAAGTTACTAATAAATAGTACATCATAAAGAATGTTCGGATATTATCTATTGTATATTTTAACATGAATCATAGTTATAGTGACATTTAACAACTTTAATATTTAAATATATGGCTTCGCAGACTTTTTTGTAGATATTGATGTCCCGTAAACAACTATAGCACATTACTTTGCTCTATTGTCTTTAATTACCGTACGCAATATAAGTGATTATTATTGCGTTTTTTCATGTTGGGTTACATTATCAAAGTTTTCAAACGTATCTTTAACTTTTATTAAAATATTCTATCTCCCTTGTTCATCGGGGATATTGTTCAATTCTAAATGTGTAAGAATTTTTCAAATCGGTTCAGTAGTGTCGGGTCCAATCCAATGCAAACAAATAAACAATGAAATCTTTTCACTTTAATTAATATTTATTATTTGTGCGATGGGTGTGTTTAATAAAGTAATAAACTAATAATAGTTATCCAAGATACCTACGAAGGATTGATTTACAAAGTCCTATATTTTAGAGAGGTCATTAATTGACCTTTAAATATACACCAACGTATTTTCTGTACACACGAACCGGTTTCGTCATTGATATTTAATTTCAATCAATAATATTGATTGTAAACAGGACACGTGTCTCAACGAAGAAAAATTATTAAGGAAATCTGAACGCGTAAAATATTACAATATTTATACAAAATCTTACTTGTTAAAAATTATTTATATTGTCAATTTTTTGTATCAAGAGATTTATTCTTCACATTTATCCTCTTTTGTATGATGTACTGATATTTTTTATTCCCACATCAACATATATCAATCAATATACTGACTTTAAAACAGTTTATTAAAACTTTTATTATATTAAGTATATTGCATTATAATAACAGCAGTAAAAGAGCAACGTCATCCCAGCTAAAAAAAATAGGTATAATACGCCTCCGCGTCCATACCTGGCGCCCTCCTAAAACTCCAAGTGCATGTTGATGCGTAGAGTGCTACCTTCAGTGATAAGTTGCTGTAACATTACATATAATTTCGTTCTTACCTCCCGCCCGGACATAAATTGATAAGGTGACTGACCACTGTGTTATGTTATCATTGGTCGTAACATTTAACGAAAAAACCAACAAAAAAATATTTTTTTTAAGAAAAGCTCAGCAAATGACTGGACTCCACCCGATAATAAGCAGTAGAGGATAAATAAATCCAATAATCTAAAAATAAAAATATCTAGTGGATAATGCATCATTCTGCCCTAAGCACCTCCACCTTGCCGGCCCAAAAGTGCTTTTTTACGCCTCTTTTGAAGGAACTCATGTTGTATTAGGGGGGAATACGTGTGCCGGTAAGGAATTCCACGCTCTAGCTGTGCGACTGAGAAAAGAGTCACGAAATCTCTTTGAGCGTAAAGTAGGCGTGGTGACAGTGAAAGTGTAACTTCGCAGACCAGCACGCTTGCTCCTGAGTAGGAAAGGAGAGGGAAGGATAAGTTCAAAGAGCTCTTTTAATGAAGCAATGCTCTCTTACGTTTCAGATTTTCAATAAAGGGTTTTAAAAGGAAGAAATACAAGAAATTTATTGAGCTAGTCGGGTAAAGTTTAGACTCAAATCAAACTACATTAGCATCTGATTTGCGTCTTATGTATTGAAGTTCAGCAAACAATATGCTTGAGCTGTCAAGGGCTATCTAATTAAAAAAGGGACATTGTGATGCGCCGCCATGTCGGTCGCCATTAGCCACCACAACTTAGCCGTATGCCATATAAGGCGGGCGGTGCGCCCGCCTCTGATCTATATCGGTTGCGCACGCAAGTCCGCTTCCTGTGTAAAGTGGGCTAGTTACTAGGCGGTCTATACTAATGTATACTATTCTTCGATTGCTAAAAGTAATTTTATTAGTAAGCTAATTGACAAACATTCCTAAATTCGCAATTGTGGTCATTGAAACCATTAGATATAGTTTTAATCTAATCAAGCTTACTAAACGATAATGTTAATCATAACAATAGATAACGGTGTGCTACTGGATATATTATATCATATATATTTCAAATATCTCTTTAAAATATTTCTATTTCTATCTTAGTTTTTCGCTTTACAAAGCGTGTATACTATGCGAAATAATGCAACTATTACATGATTCAAGAAGCTAGATAACTAATCTTTTTAGTAAATAGTCCACATCCAGTGTGATGTCACTGTTATGCTTTGGGTATTTTATCAGTTGGTTACATTTTTAATATAATGACAATCTGTTCGTGTGGCCTTGTCTACTTAGCCAGAGGTCCCGGGATCGAATCCCGGTAGTGGCGGATTATTATAGGAGTGGGTCCTATATATGGTTTTGTATATTTATTGAATATATTTATAATATTTATACACGTTTATACTTCTCTCTCCTCCGTTCTGTAGTATCCATAACACAAGCTTTTAATTATACTCAATTTGAGCTAGATACTACGCGTGAGTGTGAGAAATATTATTATTATGTATAAACACAAAATATAATAAAAAAAAATTCTAAAATCTTCGGAGTGTGGAAAATTATTCTGAAAGATTCTGCTGTGCGATTCTTGCTCTTTTGCCGGATATTTTTCCTGGTACCTGGTATTTTACCCCTAGTACACAGTGTGGGAAATCATAAATGAAATCATAATAAAACTAATATTTTAATGTTACTGTCATTGAATATGTACCATCTTAAATATTTAAAGTAAATAGGTATTGACAAAGAAAAAACAAAACTATGGCCAACCTACAAATTGAGCAGTATTTAAAATTTTATCAACAGAAATTTAAAAGACCAGCATTCGACCTATGTTACATATTTAAATAAAATCACGAATCGGCAAATGTATTATAATTACTAAACATTGTCGTTATTTTGGTTGACCGTAAAAGATAACTATTATACTTATAAAGTTTAACCTATTTTTACGTCTTTTGAGGAGAGCCTCACAAGAGCCTCAAAGACGTAAAAATAGGTTAAACGTTAGTAACATCTTAGTCAAATACACGTAAGCAAGTACCTCTACCTTGTGATGTTGATTATGCTCAAGGCCTCTCACAAGGTGTGATTCCGCGCTATGGTATATTTTGCAGAAGTGACATCAGAACAGGCATAATAAATGATCTTGCGCACCTTATGTTATTCACCACTAAGGACGTTCTCATTCATAGCATATTAGAAAAACCGGTTACTCTTATATGTAAACTTATAAATTTCATTTTCCTCCAATATCATTGCGTAAGCGCATTCTATCGCTGTAATGTTCGCTCCGAAATGGCAGAGGTGCTTTGCAATTTTGGAATTATTTGTTGTCATGGGAATACACATAACTAGAAGCCAGTGACAGACAACGTAATATCGCTTCTGCACTTCCCTGCATCACGTTATTCGAAATTTAACCCCACAATTTTTTATGTTTGAGTTGAATGAAATGCGATATTCTGCTTGCCTTTTCTGACTTAAATCTATTCCTTAAAGAATAGAGCAATATGAGATCAATAATAAGATAATATAAGATCATATTTTATAGTAAATTGTAGTTGTCACGTAGTAATTTTCTATGTTATTCAAATTTGCGGTAACAGTATGATCATTTGAAATTTCAAGAGATCCGGGTCAAATATTTTTTTCCACATAAATTATAGTAATATTAATTTGCAAGTACGTTCATTAAATTACAATCCATCATTTTTGAAATCAAAACAAACAATAAACACTCCAATTATGGAATCGTACTATCAATATTATAACATAGATGAGTAAGAACTTAAAGACCGTTTTATAAATGAGATTATCCTTATTATAAGTATATCTTGTTCACATATTTGTTTACATATTCCGAGATCCTCAAAGAGTCCCAGCTAAAGGTCCGCAATGTCACTTGTGCTATATTATACTTAGCAATTTTTATATTCAAATTATAGAGTCGATGCGCAATATCATAACAAGAAGTTGCACATATTGGTGTTATTGAATTGCGACGACTGAAGCAAACGTCACAAAATACGGACCATGGCTATAATATATGGGGCTTTTTTTATTTTGTATGTATGAAGATGAAATATATATTTGTACCATTTGGGTCTACTTTTTTGAAAGGCTATAATTTTCTATTACTTTTATATGTATGAAAAAAAATACACAAGCCTCTTCAAATAGTTTTATTATGCAGTGGTCAGTAAAGAGTAGCACAAACATTTTTAGAATAAATAAAATATAATAAGTATCCTACGATGTTGTTGAAATCTGGTTATTATTCATAAAATGCCTCGGCACACCCTGGTAACCCGATATTTGCCAGTGACAGCAAGTGTTGAGGTGCTGTAAAGATCATGGTCAAAATACTGGCAAGAGCCAAATATTGGCGAAAGCCGGATTAATGCGTAATAAGGTGGGAGTGCAAGAGCCTTGTACATACTACGAGCTTCTGCCGCCGAACAATATTATCAATTCTGACATCTATCGCCCATTTGTTCTATAAGAAAAAAGCAAGAGACATAACCTTGATTAGTCGTTAAGTCGCAATTAAAAATTGGGAAGGGTTTTCAGTTAAGCCAACTCCAAATCATATAGGTCGATCTTTAAAGCGATAATTTGATATTTTAATAAAGAAGAATTATTTTTAAATCATTACTATTGTTGTGAATATGGAAGTTCATCTATATGTATAACAGAAAGGCATCGTTTAAGATAATTGGTGTCTAAGAACAATCCATACGTTATATTAAAATTGTTTTCATTTTTTCCTTGAAAGCCTACAGATTAGGATTAGGACGATCCCATTACTATGTAGGTCAGCGACTCGCCCGTTTCACACACCTGGGGTTATTCTCTATGCTCAGAGTTCGTATTTTCGATGGTTTATCAGATATAATAATAATATATTATTGCTGGACCCTACTTTAAATAATTACACTTTAAAGTATTCAGAGTGACTCTAAACTTTGTTAAACAAAGAGAAAAAAAGTCCCCCTGAAATACTTAAAGTAATTTATCCCAAAAATTGAAGGGTCAATTCATTAAAACCTTCTGTGATTATATTATTTCAGGAGAATTATTTTTCCACCACGAGGGAGTTTGTTGCTTTGCCGTTATAAGAATAATAATTGTTGTTGATATAAAAAAATAATCCATTCATAATTCTACAGCCCATTTACGACCCACTCCTGTAAAATAAAATTTATATTTTACTGGGTATGGTTTAATATGTAAAGTAAATATGGAATTTGATGAACTATGATACTAGACATTTTTTATATTACATTGCAAATTTGCAGAGCTGTATCTATATGATTAGTGCCACTTGACTGAAGTACTCTCTCTATTGTATGTGTGTTACAGTTATAATGTATGTTATTAGGTAGAAAATAATAAAAAATCAATTACACAGGACATATGCACGGTGCTACCTTGCATGTTAAATATTAAATGTTAAGAAAAATGAATTTCTAATCGTGTAAACATGAAAAACAAATATTATTTTGTGAGTTTTACTAAAAAATAAATTCCATTGAGAAAATTCTCAATGTTTTCCAATTCCTACTTAGTTGATATATATATATCCTAAATTTAAATAAAATATGACTTTGACCATCAAACAATACCTAAAAATTATTGGCCTTATTTTAATGCGCATCGTAAAACATGCCGATTAAAATAAGTCAAAGGTATATGGTTCATCTAAATGCCAAGTAACTTCATTCCTAAAAGTCATTCTATATCTATTGACAGAAAGAGATACAAATAAATTAAATTTTGGAGCCATTGGCCCCGATTCCGCTGTACAAGGACTAAATTAAATTTAAGTTTTTCGCATCTCTCATACCAATTCATTAAGAAGGGATAGAATGACTTTAAGGAATGTCAAGTTAGTTGACACTTAGACGATCCATACACTTTTGACTTATTCAAAACGCTTAAAAGTCGCCATTTTAGAAACGTAGTACTGAACTTAAATATAGTTCGTGCACTAAGGAATCGGGGCCATTTACTATCTAGTTACTATTGATAGATAATTTTCCCGATTATTTCTCACAATTGTGTCGTGAACCCTTCGACAACTTAGTATTTTATCCGCATATCCTATAGAAATAGGTCTGGTCTCAATCTGTAACACAGGTTCTCTGTAAGATAACGATAAAAAAACAATACTGATGTACCGTACAGTCTTTAAGACTTACGTATTTCAATTTATAATGTCGTGATCTAAATCACGCCATTTCGACATAAGTCATCGATTCAAGATACCACATGATAAAAAAGTTTACCATACTATCTCAACGTAATATTTGGTTGGCTCATTTATAAAACAAGCCACTCTTGTGTGAAAACAAATAATGCTATATATGAG
The DNA here is from genome assembly GCA_943193645.1 of Acentria ephemerella. Taxonomy (NCBI): domain Eukaryota; kingdom Metazoa; phylum Arthropoda; class Insecta; order Lepidoptera; family Crambidae; genus Acentria; species Acentria ephemerella. Next base: position 12,405,920 of record OW971876.1, read on the forward strand.
TTTTCTAAGACAATGTTACATGTTAAATCCATATTCCTTTATCTATCTATCAAGCTTTATTAATACTCCTTCGCGGTGCTGACATAATAGTGTCTTTAGGAACAAGTTAGATGTGTTAACTAATGTGAGTATTCTAGTCACGTATCAATCTTGGATCAACAGACCGATAGACGCCCGGCGAGTACGGCAACTCGATAATATATTTATAATGACATTACTAACCGCTACACGTACGTTGCGTACCTCTGGAACCATTCACTAAAGGCAATAATTAAATACAAAAGCATTGCAATACTAGCTTGTATGTTGTCTTGAATGTAAACCTAAGAAAACCCTTGTGAACATCGAATGGTTAAAAGAATACAAATGACACCATGCACCTATAACATGATGATAATCTCTAAATGAGTTATGTGCTTAAGTGCCTTTGAATGTTCTACTACTGTTTAAAAACAATTGAGGTAGTCAATGCTATTTTACAAATTAAAAGAAATGAACCCATACTAGGTGATAAAATTAGAATAGCTTACGTTTCCGGCGCCATAGCCATCGGCGTCGCGGCCTCGTTTGGAATAATATGACACCGAACGTAACAAATAAAGGAAGCAAACGAACGATCTCTAACATTAGGTTAAGTCGAAGCTATTACAATAAATTTTAGGAATTTAGTACCGTGCATCTTTTTGTACGATGCTTTTCTTTTAATATACTTATTATGTCTCTAAGAGTTCACAAGGACCTGTCAAACTGAGTTTTTAGATTTATTCTGTTATAAATAAAATAAATAGGTACTGATTTTGGTAATTTAAACCATATTCTTATTATTGCATGTATGCAAACTGTAAATCGCCTTAAGTCATAAAGTCCAAAGTCAAATACCTATAAATTCATAATAATCTAGCCAGCTTGCTCCAAACAAAATTAATTTAGTTTTTTAATAATTGAAATGCAAAAAAAGCGTAAGTTTGCTTAAGTCGCGCACTTTGCGACTATTCTAGTCTAGAAATATAGTTAAGGGCAGAAAAATTAAAACTGGTTTGGCTCTTGGATCAAACTGAAAAATCATTATGGCCCGAAGGCTTCAAAGTTTGGAGACCTGTAATCTACTAGACAAAGCAAATAGAGATCATTGGCCACTCAACTTTTTTAATTAAACTTTGGATTTTCTAATTACACTGTACCGAAGCATCGGTGTTAATGTTGACATGTTAAGTGTCACGGAAACGTTCTAAAGTAGTTTCAAAGCAGTGTTTCCTAGACAATTGACATTTTAAATTGCACGTCTTGTGGCGAAACATGTGTGTCACTTTTACTCCAACGTCTTTCATTGCTTAAAGGTAGTTTTTTCTATAACAAATGTTTTACACCGTTCAGATTTTTTTTTAAATGATTAAAAAAGTCGACATAACGAATAAAAATGCTATGCTTCTTCACTGTGAAAGGAAAGCTCCCTTTTTCGCAGATGTAAAAGAAATTTTACAGGTATACATTTTATTACACTTCTTATCTTAGTAACTTTTTTCTTCTTCATATCTTCTACATTTTATCAAACTACACGTGCGAAGAGATTTTATGGCTAGTATCTTTCATTCATTTCAATGGTGAATTCCATCACTTTGTGCACGGCTGTGAGTCTCATGCTACAGTATTTATCATTGCATATAAGGAGTCCCCTTATACCACTTGCCATTAAGAGGTGTCATTTCTGCTTTTTATACTAAAAACATTACCTTTATAGGTAATAGGTATTACGTATCAAAGAGGTAATACCGTAATTCACATTCCATTTGTAAAAGTCTCTGAGGCTACAGTGATCGCTTACTACCAGCTTGCACCATTACCTTCACCTATTGCACTAGTAACACACATTTTAAAATATAATTCCAACTTCCATATGCAATTAAAATTAAACCAGATTATATCATCTTATGAGAGCGTAATGAGTTAGAAAGTGAATTAAGTAGGTGTTCTAAAGTAGATGAAGAACCACTAGAACCTGTGACGTCACCGCCGTAATCACATTTTTCAAGCTAATTAATGAGTTTCTGCGATGACCGCACATTAGACCAATCATGTTACCAGTAAGTAGGTTACGACACGTTACACCTACGAGTTTTGGGTTTATGAGAATTCATGAATATGCATGATTCAAGGCCCTATCCGATTGGATGTGTTTCTATAAAAATATCAATACAGTAACTTGACGTTTATACCGCATAATTTGCAATAACATAATGTATAGATGTTTGTCTCATACAAGTTAAATAATAGAAATAACACAAAAATAAAATCTGTGTAAAAACTGGTTTCTGGAAATCTTATTTTATTTTACAACAATAAAAAATGATTGAAATAATATTTTTTGAGAGACAAAAAAATAGTAATTTATAAATAAATATTTTCGATTCCTCATGTCCCTATAACTCTCGACTCAATGAATTACTTATATGTTTCAAATAGAAGCGTTAACACAAAAAATACTTGAAGCTATAATTACTTATCTTCGACATGTAATAAATTATAATTTTAAGTATACCTATATTTTTTTTATTTTATTGACGCACAATAATATTTATACTTACAATAATAATATAAACACGAGGCAACGTATCCAAACAAGTTCATAAGATTTACTTGATCATAAGCGTAACTGAAGAAAATACTTCCCAATGAAAAAATCATTAAGTACCTTCAGATAATTAGACTAACTATTTGAAGATACCGATATAAATTTTAATTTTGTGTAATATGATCACCATTTTTTAAACATATTTTATAATGAATTATTTTTGCAGACTGGCTCCGGTAAAACATACACGATGGGTAGCGGTTGGGAGGGCGAGGGGGATGGGGATGAGGAAAGGCGTGGTATCATCCCACGCGCCATCCGTGACCTCTTCGCTGGCGCTGACCAACGAGCCGATGAAGCCCGCGCCAATGGACAACTGCCACCCGAGTTCTCTGTACAGGTATATTTCTTTTATAATAATTGGTTATATTGACACTGGTACATCCAAGTTGTTAAGATATCATTTGACAATATCTTACTATCCGCTCACTATCCCGATGGTGTCCTCTTAATTTCAATAATTTTGACTTCCACAGGCCCAATTCATAGAACTATATAATGAAGACATCGTAGACCTGCTTGATCCAGCTAAAGATCCATTTGCTAAGGTAAGAGTGAAAAAAAGCACTTAACTACTGTCACTATTATATCAGTAGAAGAAATAAGCCATCAGTCGACTCGAATTACCAATTATACCACCAGTTTTTTGGTTTTTAGGGTGCGCTAAGAATAACAGAAGATGGTTGTGGGGGTGTGCGTATAGTAGGAGCGTCGATGCGGGCTGTCAGAGGCGTGAAAGAAGCTCTCGGGGCACTAAGAGCCGGTGCCTTGGCCAGGACCACGGCCGCTACCAACATGAACTCGTCATCTTCCCGATCCCACGCCGTTTTCACCCTTCTTATGAGACAAAGGAGATTAGCCGCTGATCAGGAAATGCAAGACAGAGACGCGGATGCAGAGCCACCGGAACAATACGAGACGTTAACAGCCAAGTTCCACTTCGTTGACTTAGCAGGCTCAGAACGGCTCAAAAGAACGGGTATGTAGCAATTTATTACACTTAACAGCACGATAAACTAATAGTCGATAAAAAGTGTTGAAATCGGCTCATGTAAAGACGCGCTTACATCCAAGTCCTATATCGGTTAGTTTCTTGTCATACATGACTTATCTACTTTCGCTAATAACAATTATTGTGTTCTATACTACAAAGGAACCAGTATTGAAATGAATGATGATTGAACAGAATATAATAATCAAAACCTTACTATTATTTCGTAAGTTAAATCAGTGATCTCCATAAAAAAAATAGATAAAAAATTATAAACCTGGTCCTTTTACATACGTTTGATCACAGTAAAGGATTTGGCTTAATGCTATCTAAATTTCTTACGCACACGACTATTATCTAGCCCAAGGATTCCCAAAGTGGTCAACATAAACGAAAACTGATTTTTAAATTTGTAAGTATTTTGTATCAATATGAAAATAGATATATGGGATTTAAGGTAATTTTGGGGTCTGAGGTATTCATTTTAGAAAAACGATCTCTTGCCCATAATATTTTGAGGATTCCTGATCTAACCCAAACTAAGAGCTTTTTATTTGATACTATTTAACGAGAAAATTATGTTTGTAATATATACATAAAGTTTTCGAAATAAATTTGTGTCTTCAAAACAAAACTAGTGGCACACCGCTGACTAACTCCACAAAGAAAGAAGAAAATATAAGAAAGAGATTCCGATATATTTCACAAAGTTTTAGAGCTGTATTTTTTGATATGTGACTTTCTTAACTAAAGCAGGAATTATTGTACTATCCGTGTTACAATTGATATAGTAACCGCCGAGCGGTGGCAGCATCGGTTCACGCATGGTCCAAATACTGTTTAAAAAATACAGTATGCAGCAATAAAATATATAGTCTGTTGAAAATAATTATAAAAATATTAATACTGTATTAACATGTCATGTAACTACACATTTCAATCTATATTCACTTTCATCATAATTGTGTCGAAGTATCCACGAGAAATCATGACTTTAATAACTTGGACCATTCCAGGGGCGACCGGCGAGAGGGCAAAGGAGGGCATCTCCATAAACTGCGGGCTTCTGGCGCTAGGCAATGTGATCTCCGCCCTCGGAGACAAGTCGCGCAAGGTACTACATGTGCCCTACCGGGACTCAAAGCTAACCAGGCTGCTGCAAGACTCGCTTGGAGGTAACCACATGAAGTACTATAATTTTTAAATATGGGACCTTTATTATTTACCTACGCTATCTTGGGGCATATTTATACTCAAAAGGTGTTATGTTTTAATAAATGGTATATTCTTGTTTCTTTTTTTATATTCTTTATACCTCAATTTTCAATAAAATTGTCCAGCATGAAAAGCTATGAAACCACTTCTCCACTTTTTGTGTCGAGACATTTTTGTAATTTTGCTCATTACTAACCTTAGGGTTTGAATGTTATTACAACACTTTAAACTACAGTTCATCCAAATAAACTATAACTTACTTTTGTAACTGTAACTTTTGTTTTGGTCACAATCAATTTAAAATAAGCAATTTGCTTTTTACCTTTTTATACGACAGTAGTATATTTTGTTTTCTGAACCATAAGTGCTAATATTGATTGCTTGCATTGATTTAGGTAATAGCAACACCGTAATGATAGCGTGCGTATCTCCGAGCGATCGCGACTTCATGGAGACGCTGAACACGCTAAAGTACGCGAACCGCGCGCGCAACATCAAAAACCGCTGCGTCGTCAACCAGGACCTCACGTCGCGCACCATCCACCAGCTGCGGCAGGAGGTCGCACGGCTGCAACTAGAGATTGCTGAATATAAACAGGTAATAGATCTGTTGGCTTATTAAGTAATAACTTACTATCTATTATCTATCCTAATAACTTATTGTCTATCCTATGGTTACCTGGAAGAAATCACTCCTAGCCCTAGCTTAGCCTTATAAGATGGCCCTTTGTACACATTTTGTTTATGTTGTGTTTTATCTTCTGAAAATGTTCTACTCTATTCTTTTCTCCGACCTCTGTCATCATCTCCAAGAAGCATTCTAAGTTACACCGGTATCCTAAAGCCATACTTTAGAAAGAAATATAGTAAGTTTTAGCTATATAAGCTAGATCCCTTGGCTTTCCTTTATTCAAAGAAAATATAGTATAAGCCAAAGAAGTGCACAAAACATTAGTGCACAACATCTGGTTACCACAATTTGATTGACAAAATTGCTATCTGATAATTTTGCAATGGTGTATTCAAATTTTGATCTTAATGAAAGTTTTAAAATGTTTCAGAATTCACGTTAGTTTCGTGGATTCGGTAGATTGCAATCGATTAAGCATAATAATTAATTTTAAAAATGGTGTTGTTACTTCTGCCTATCTTTAAGGCAAGTGGCAAGATGATATGATTTCTAGGATAGTAACAAAATAAAGAAGGTCAAATATTATCTATGGGAGACACCTGTTGACACATGCAATATCAAGGAATTGCGGGTTGACATTTTGGAGACGGAAGATGCTAGTGCTTCCCATAGCCTATAATTCCACTAGCTATATTGTCTTTTATATCGAAATACGGCGAACCTACTAATATTATAAAAAGAATAAAGGTTAACCATTTCACTAATATACAGGGTAAACGAGTAATATCAGAAAATGGCGAAGAGGGATGGAGTGACGTGGTTCAAGAGAACGCCATCCTGACTGGCGAGGTGGAGTCCCTGCGGCGGCGGGTTAAGGCCATGCAGGGGACCATCGAGCAGCTGTCGGCGCGGAACACGGAGCTGCTGGCCGAGAAGGCGCTGGGCAACTGGGCGCCCAAGGACGGCAGCCCCGACGCCAGTGACTGTTCCCTTACCACGCTAGTACAGGTAACCATTACCTTGAGTCTATTTGAGTAACACACACATACGCGCACACGAACACACTCACAAGCGTACGTACATTTAAATATACAAATATACACATAATCAATGCAATCAAATAAAGCTTCCGATTTCTCTTTATTACATAGGTACATTGGAACAATTAATACAGAATGCATGTTCGTAAGTTTGCGTGTGTGTTTGTGTTAATTGACTTATGTTTTAAATGTTCAGATTGATCGAAATGACATAGTTTTCCAACCCCTGTAATAAAAATAAAATAAATTTTTATTTGAATTTAGGTTTGACTTTTTGCCTTTATTTTACGGTGTCAATCAAGGTGTTTATCAAAGTCATAAATAGCAATGAAGAGGATAACATTGTATATTTTTTATGGCATTATCGTCGTTATATACTGATTATCTTGTACAGGGTTACGTTGGCGAAATCGAAGACCTCCGTGCTCAGTTAATGGAGGCGACGGCGCTGTACGAGGCCAGTCGTCGCCGGGAGCAGCAGGTGACGCGCACGAGGCTCGACTCCACGCACGACGCCTCCACCATACTGGACGACGCCAAGAGGGAGCTCTACAAGGTATACGATCTATATGTTATTACAATGCCGTTTTCTCAATATGAATACAAAAATGATGTGGGGATGGTGCAAATTCGTGAATCTATTATAAGTAAGGTTCGCGTATCTGCACAATAATTAGTCTTACAAGAGAGGTTAAAATTAGATAATTTAAGCAATTGGTTACATTTTGTGAAATACGAGGATTTTGACTATCCCAAATATTTTGATATTTGCCGGAAATTGCACAAACCTTTCACAATGTCAACTAACTTGTTTCAGGTTAAAATGGTGCAAATTCGTTAATCTATTATAAGTAAGGTTCGCGTATCTGCACAATAATTAGTCTTACAAGAGAGGTTAAAATTAGATAATTTAAGCAATTGGTTACATTTTGTGAAATACGAGGATTTTGACTATCCCAAATATTTTGATATTTGCCGGAAATTGCACAAACCTTTCAACATGTCAACTAACATTGTTTAAAGGTCTTTTCGTTGAATTGGGTGACATTTTCATTTTCTTGACATTTTGTATTCCCTCACAAAAGGAAGCTATCGTTTCACGGGTTTCTTCTCTGGGTATTGGGCTACTAATACTTGGAATTTTTTTGGTGTAATATAAATGTAATGAAAAGTTTTATATATTATTTGCTAGTTTGTACAATATTTAATAATCATGCGCATAATCAGGAAATCCTTTTTTGTTTAGGAGAAAGAACTTCTTGCACGAAGCATGGGTGAACTGGAATTCCAACGAAAGCTTGAGATGAGCGAAAGCATGATTAGTACTGGCGACCGCGAGGAACGTGACGAGCGACTCGCTGAACGGCTCGCCGAGCGCGAGCGCGAGGAGCGGCTCGGCGAGCGGGAGCGGGCGGAAGGCGAGAGTGCCGATGACTCCTCGCCTTCTGACGATGACGGTTCAGACTCTGATGCCGAGGACTCGGAAACAAAAGGTAACTCGCCTGATCAGGAATATTGCAGCAATACGTACTCATCATCAGCTTTCCTTCATACGACAAATACGTCAGAATTTAAAAATAACCCCATTTTAATGTGGGTTGGTAAGTAAGACACTGCTAAGAACTAAGAAATATGATAAAGAGAAACAACACAATTTCGTTTGAATTGAACAATTACAGACAAATTATAATATAATGATACCCTGCTAATGGAGATACAGTACAGCCTAACACACTTTCTAATCACAGAGTACCATTGATTTTTATGTATATTTTTTTTGTATTTTTTACTTATAGTGATTTCTTTGAAAAATAAAAGCTACTAAAGAAAAATTATTTAAAAAACTAATAAAGATACATTATCTCTACATTTATACCAAAACGTTTAAAAAATAAATGTCCACCTGTGTGTAGCCGTCCGGACCGCTAGTTTATGTCGATAAAATTATCTCACAGGAACAATTTCCAAATTTGAGCTTTCCTTTTCATTTATTTTAAAGATTATAAGTAATGTCCAATTTGATCTTGGTATATCTTTAAGCCCAACGCGACTTACTCTTGGCAGGTCAACGTATTCTGTCAGCGCAGCTGGCGGCGCTGAGCGAGGACATAGACACAAAGGCGCGGCTGATCGAGCAGCTGGAAGCGTCGCAGCGGCGCCTGGCCGCGCTGCGGACACACTACGAGCAGCGCCTCGACACGCTGCACCACCAGATCCGCGCCACCAACGACGAGCGCGACAAGGTGCTCGCCTCGCTCGGTTAGTGCCACATCTCCCACACCTACCTTGGAGGTAGCGCAGCCTGATGCCACTACGAACAGTGCCTCGACTTGTTTAAATTATGTTCAAGTTGAAATCATTTTTGCCAACTTGAGTGCAGAGTATACGACTTAGTACAATAAATCGTAATTAATACAAAGTAATTTTATTGTTTCAACAGCGACGCAAGCGTCCCCGCCCAGCGATAAGCTGAAGCGCGTAAAGGAGGAGTACGAGCGGCGCGTGTCGTCGATGTCGCGCGAGCTGCGGCGGCTTCAGGCGGCCCAGCGGGAACACACGCGTCTGCAGCGCTCGCAGCAACAGACCGCGCAGCAGATCATGGCGCTCAGGGGCGAGCTACAGAACATGAAGCGGGACAAGGTAAATGCACCAACCTCATGGCTATCAAGGCCCTGAGGGCCAATTTGCCCGTAATGATAGCTGAATCAAGAGAAACTAACCGTCTGGGTGCTTGCTATTTGCATAGTATGTACGATGTTTTATATCTTCCTTAGTCTATTCTAATGTACTCGTTATTTGATAAATGCATAGGCTACTTAAAAGATGTAAAATATTAATTTAAAAATCTGTTGTTTCAGGTTAAACTGGTGCAAAAAATGCGTGCAGAAGCAAAGCGACATGCGCAAACTGAGGCGGCGAGAGCTAAAGAAGTATGAAACATTACAAAAGAATTCCATCACAACAAACAATTTAACATTACGATCGAATAATATAATTTGCTCTTAAAATTTCAGGTGGCGCAACTCCGCAAAGAATCCAGAAAAAATGCCAATTTGATCAGATCATTGGAAGCCGAAACCAAACTCAAGGAACAGGTAACTTAAGTTGAAAGTCGAATGCCCGCCTAACCTGCAATATTATAAAGATATTATAATGATTATGGCAATTCAGGTACTACGTAGAAAACAAGAAGAAGTATCGCTACTTCGGCGAGGACACAGAGACAAGCTTAGCAGCCGAGCAGCTGGAAGATTACATGGTAAGTGGGCCTAGTTTTGATTACATTGGTTCTGAACAATCTGGGGCTTCGTAACGTCTTCGTAGCAATATGGAACACAAACGCATCTTCTTAACGGCTTTCGCAAATTCTCTATTAATCAGATAATGATTTTCTCTCCTTTACTCCTATATTGAACCTGTAGCAGTGTATGCTTAATACAGAACAAGTAAATTACAACATAGTACCACAATATCCCACTTCAGAATGATCTAGAATAAAAAAAATCTAATAATCTTTCTAGTTTAATTATTACAGTTTCTTCAAAAAATTATGTGATTAGGAACTTCATTAACACGTTCAATGCGAAAAAAATATTCACGCGTGGCGGACAAATGTTACAATACTTAAATTGACACAAAAATATCAAAATTTTATTGGCTGAGGAATTCTTAATTTAAAGCACAAAAATCAATAATGCTGATTTTGACGAGTGGATATGGCGAATATAAGTGGCATACGGTTGTAGAGCGCGAGCGCGGGCGCGTGCGGGCCGTGGCGGCGGCGTGCCGCGAGGCGTGGGCGCGGCTCGAGTGCTGGGCGTCGCGCGCCGCCGCCGCGCGCGTCACGCTGGCCGAGCTGGAGCACGCGCTAGAGCAGCAGCTGCGGCAGCGGGACCGCGCCGCGCGCGCGCCGCCCAGCGACCAGCAGCCGCTGCTGCGCTACCTGCGCGCCGCCATCGCTGACACGCACACGCACATTATGCAGCTCGAGGTACCCGACACCTAGCATTAGTGTTAAATTAATACATAATGAGAAAAATAGTAAATTACAATTACTTGAACAAAAATCTGCCATAAAAATATTTTTTTGGAAAAGCTATATCTTCTCAAATAGCTTAAATTAATTTTAGAGCGTGCTATAGAAATTCTTGGTATTTCAGGAAGAAAATGACGAAAATGAGCTGCCGCACCTACTAGAACAGATTGATAGCGTGGAAGTGGCGCGCTACTCACTGGAACACATGGCGGCGCTGCTGCTGCAGCACGCGCAGGAGGCGGCGCGCACGCGGGCGCTGCTGCAGCATACCACGGCGCAACTCAGGGAGGTAGGTGGAGCCAACTCTAAATTCATTTATTCAGTCTAGGTACATGACATATGAAAATTAAACTCTACGAGTTATCATAATTAAACTCACATAAATAAGTACTCCGAGCTGAGTAGATAAAGCTAATTTAACTTCGATTTTTTGATGTTTTATGGTTGGGCCATTCACTTCCATACTTAAGTATCATTTAAATAATGATTTATTCAATATTAAACCTTCTTACATAAATTTACTTTTATATTCGTTTTAAGTTTGTTAACAAATAATACTCTAATAATAGGAAGTCTATTTTAAAAACATATACATTGGTACATAAAAGAACTATTTATTCTGTGGAGACGAGTAGAAGCCATTCTACTACACTACAACAAGTTTACTTATTCCTAGTATTGTGCGATATTTATAAACATTATAAGTATCGCACAGTTCAATACATATATATTCGGATAGTACAGTTAGAATATTGGTCTTTTTGTATTTTTCTCTCAGTGAATTACGTAGATAAATTGGTTTTAGCCTCTCACAGTGCTTTTTTTACAAAATAAGCGTCCAGCGCACTTGCGCTACAAAGCATGTGAGTTTCAGCAATTAAAATCGATTTCGAACTTTGCGGAATGCTGATAAAGAGTGTATTGGGAACACGAATTATTTTAGCAGAACCAATGTGAGAAAATTTATTTCAAACTTACTTTGACACAGGTGGAAGAAAACTCTGAGCGTGCTGCGAGTGCCCTGCGAGCGGCGGGCGACCCCAACCTGAACGTGAGCCCGTGGGCCGGCGCGCCGCACGCGCTCGCCGCGCTGCTCGCGCACGTCTCCTCCGGCACCAGCACGCGCGCCGTGTCGCCCGTCGACAGGTACGCACTGCCCACCGTGCACCGTGCACCGTGCACGCGAGCCCTATATCAACACAAGTCCTAAACTTGTTATTCGTTTATTTGAAATTGTGATTATTGTATATTAATTTTTGTTTATCAGTTCGCTGCTGGAAGTGCAGCGGCCAACAAATGGCGTTCGTGAAGTGAGCACGGCGCCCTCGTCCCCGCCAGACGATAACTACAACGCACCCTTCCAGAGGAATACGTGAGTTTGAAACTCGTTACTAACTCCCTGACTTTGTATTTCGTGATATTGTTGTAGTATCTTGTGATATTCTATTACAACAACAGCTACTGATTGGCTTTAAACATATTTTCAGTATTCAAACCGTAGAATGGTAATCGGCCCCGTTTTTAGAATCATGTACCGTGCACGGTGCACGAGCTTAGGTTGTTATATTACAAAGATATAAAAACCGACACATAAATCTGTGGTTCATTATTGATGAGGTGACAATGCGCATTTGTTGTTCGGTTCAATTCAGGGGTGGTTTAAAAATAAAAGAACAGAAAATCCTACAGAAAAGCTTAAAATAGAAAACTGAATTTGTTTTTTTTAGTATTGAAAAATGCCTAACTGACATGCAAACATGAAAACTGCCGTTTCTTCTTACCAATAAAAATACCCATTGTCAGCTGCCAACGATACTACAGAGTTTTCCAACTTTGTCGATTACAGTGGTCGCCGCGGCTCCGTCCGGCTTCGTGACCTAGGTGTGTACGGGCGCGAGGATACTGACCCCATGACACAGTCCCTGGTGGAGCCCTCGCCCCCGCGACCCGCGCCCCTCAGCCGCGTGCCCAGCGCGCCCGGCAGCCTCAGGTACAGGACTGTATTACGTAAACTAAATGAAACTAATTTTTAAAGTTTATAATCATAAGGCTTACTCTCGCCACAGTGCTGTGGACTGTAATATGTCATTTATATATTACAGTAGTACAGGATGCTTGTTACTATCAACAAAAATTTATAAAAATCTAAACGCCATTTTACTCTGCAAAAGTGCACCAATATTCTTACTTTGGAGATTGTAAACAGTTACAATCTTTGTTTGTCGAGGGGCATCTTCAAAGCCCCATCTCGATTAGTCATAAGTTTACCTTACCGGCGTGTGCTTCTTACAGAGGGCTGAGTCCGCTGGGCGGGGCGTCTTCCCCGGTGTCGCCGCGGCGCGTGCCCGAGAGCCCGCGGCTGCCGCGCAGGCAGCCTCCGCCGCCGCCCAAGCCTGCCTCCTTGTGAGTCCCCAACATACCTACGCGCGTTCACCAAACAGATATTTTACAAACCTACTACAAATTGATAAATATTTAGGATTCATTGCATGATACACTCAAACCGTTTCTAGTTGCGTGAAACTAAAGATATATTTAACAGAGTAATACGAAAATTTTAAATTATCAACAATGGTGTGTAGGGGGGTGGTGTAGGGGACATATTATCAGCAAAATGCTCCCTCATGGCTCGAGCGCCCTGGAGAATCTAAGAGACAGCGGGACACCTCCCCCGGAGGGGATGCCTGTCGATTAGAACTCCTCCAGAGGCAAATCGCCCCTTAAGGCTTGAGGACTCTCCAAGGTTCTCGCCTCCTTAAAACCCCGGTAACGCTGTAAAGGCCATCTGCGGCCAACAGTATTAGTCACTCCAAAAAAAAATCAGCAAAATGAAATTCAATAGAAAATACACGCTAATAAAATGTATCAAACTCTGTGCTTGTAATAATTATTACAACACAACAATATACAATGGAGAATTAAACGTAATAATCGAAGTCAGATTTTCTGTGTAACTTTCCGTTCCAAATTTGGATGCTTAAATAATCAGCAAAGATTCATGAGGCTGTCCATGATGCTATAATTAAATAACTTCAGTTGTAATGGTAATTGACATTGCAAATATCATAAATGACCTGATTGTAAATGAGCACACGAAAATCGAAATTTAAAACATTCAATTATCTCGTTATATATTTAATTTATACAGCTTTAAAAGAACTATAGACAACTTTAAAGGCACACCGGGGGTTAGGAAAATCCCTACATTTTATTGACGTTTAAGCCAAAATGAATATTTTATTTATTTCTTAATGGAAAACAAACAGCGTCTATATTAGATTTATAGATGAAGCGCAATACGCACCACGTGTGCTCAACGTTTTTAGTTGCCACAAGATATGATAGTTGCCCGCTTTAAATTGCTTATTAGAACCTTCAGATTGTACTTCCATATTTAGAATATAGATAATAAAGTAGCCTACAAGAAACGTTTATTTGTCGTTTTAGAAGTAGACATTTAGAATGTTCTAATGCTTGTATAGTTAATACAATCTCTGTCTCTTTGCCATCTCCTCCCAATAAATCTCGGCACTTTTGCATGGTAGACTGCTTGGGTATATGTGCTGTCGATAATGTACGGCTTAGTCGGAACATAGTGCACATTGCTTACTTTCTATGATTGTATGTTAATGACATTTTGGTATTGAACGTAACGTGCAAATTGGCTCCGAAAATACATGGCCAAGTTTATATGCCATTAACATGCAACCAATTGATATTTTACAAAATTTTATATTTAAATATTGTAAAGCATTTGTAGTATAGCACTTAAAGATGTGGGGATTGGGATTTATTTAAATAAAACGAATATACTGTCAAGATTAGATTGATTACAATTTATAAGCCTACCAATAAGACAAAATTTCAGCGTAATGCATTAACGTAAAACTTTGTTTCAACTCACGTCTAATATTGACAATATACGGTGCGTGAGAGGCGGGGGGAGGTGGTGGAGAGTGAGCACGGCGGCGGCTCACTAGTGACTGGTTACTTGCAGCCTGCTGACCGACCTGTCCATAGTTGAAGACTGACATTGCCCGCACCTGGCCGCTAGCCAGGCACTGACAGAAGAACCGCCAAGCAACAACCCCGGTGCAATCCTGATGCGCTCACTAGTTAACCCATTTATTGAATTAGGCAAATGTGGGTAGGGATTACTTGTTAGAATTCCAGGTAAATGGAATACTATCAGACTCATAGCCTCCATTTAGTTTACATCTCAAATAAAGTGATAATAAAATAAATAAAAATATCATAACATCGATGTAATTCTAAAAATATAGTTTGAAAATATTCCTAATTACGTCATCAGTGCATTTTATAGTCTCGCACGAAGTGAAGCATGATTCCATATTGTAGCTTCGGATTCAAAAGTATGATTACTATAACCGATTATACAGATATACAGCTGAAATATTATGAAATGAATAGAATTTTTATTTAAAATAAATAGAATGGATGTATTCTTTATGTGAAAACAAATTTAAAAATAAATGTTATTAATAAAAAATAATATCTACAAAATAATTATAATAATAGTAACTCTTTATAATTAATATATTTATTTTACAATAGTGTTCGTCCCAAAAGTATGCATACTAATCTATCAACTAATCGACCGGCAGCTGTGTATAGTTATAGCAATGCATTTTATGAAGTAGATACACAAGTCACAACATATAACATAGCTTTAACACGATGTAGTTAGATGTATGTGTAAATGTAACGTTAGTAATAGAATGATATAGAACAAAGCTTGAGTTTGTCTGCATCCAGAGCATGCCGCATTTGTGTTTACAGCATGTATTTGCCTATATTGTTAGTAGTGAAATTTTATACCTGCGTCCCTGGTTTCTTGAAGTGTAAATAAATTTGTATATATTCGATTGAACTGTTTATCCATAGTAAGTTTTAATTATAATCATCGCACTACTGTACTACATTCGTTAAACTAGAAAGTTAATAAGCATTCTATCTTGCGGCCAGTTCCAGTATTCTACGCAGAAAGAAGTAAGATTACTTAGGTATTGTAGCCTAGCATTATCTTCTAATTAATTTAAAATAGCAGAGTTTGCTTTTTTTTTTTTTTTTAATCTTTATTTTTATTTAAAGGACTTTTATTCTATAGAATACGTCAGTCCTATTATAAACTTTTTCTAAGACAAGCCTTATTATTTAAATTACTCGATCGGAAGAGAGTCGCGGCAGACATACAAATCGATACAACATTTTGGCCCCTTCCGACACTGGCTGAGCCAAAATGCTATGAAATATACCTACATCTAGTGCATTTATCTGTAATATACTGAATAACGTGCGTCTCTCTTCTCGATGCCGAACACACTCCATCAACAAGTGTTGGATATCTTCTATAATGCCACACAGTTGACAATTCGGAGACTCTATTTTGTTCATGAGATATCCAAACTTGCCACATGGATAGTGCCCAGAACGAAGTCTATTCATGGTAACTACATAATGTCTATCTAATCTAAAATTATAGAACCATGGAATTCGAAGAGGCTGACCTTGTATAATTTTATACCAAATACCTTTTTCTTTGGAGCGTTCATCGAAGTATTCTTTCCAATTGATGTAGCAAATATTACTATATTTATACATTACTTCGGAATAAAAAGGTTTTACTATAGTATGTTCGCTTTCAGTTATTGCCAATTTTGCTAACCGGTCAGCCTCTTCATTACCAGTGATGCCAATATGTGAAGGGACCCATTGCAATCGAATACAAATGTTATTAGTATTAATTTCATGAATCTTATCAAGTATCTTATAAGCAATTGATACTCCTCTATGACCAGAGGCGCATCGTGTTATATGTTGAAGAGCACTTTGAAAACTAAACTGTGGAATGCGTATCGGTATCTGTAGATAGAAGGTTGGAACCGGCCTTTAGTTAAAAAACTCTCAGTAAATGGTTGTAAAATAATAAATATAATAATAATTTATTGTTTGGAAAAATATGCGATAAAATTTTCAATTACAAACTAAATAATTAAAAATAATTATGTACCTGCTTTTACAGTTTTTAGATACTGGGGGTATCTATTTTAATAAATAAGTAGTTCAATGTGTATTCGTATTTAATTGGAAATTGTTTAATAAACATTTTACTTATAAAAGCTAAAGATGTAGCAATTTTTATTGCGTTACCAGTTGTTCAGCTATTTGTTTATCACGAAGAATATACAAGGTGCTTCATACGTTGTTACATTCTAATTGAGAAAAAGAAATATATTGTATTTAAATGTAATGATATTAAATATAACCAGAACTGAACCCATTGACAAGATAATTTATTTAAATTAGCTAAAAAAAAGCTTTAAGTAATTAAGAAAACTATTTTTAAATATTCCATTCATCGAGCACCAAACTACATGGTTTATCGCTACAACACAACTGCCCTTAGTAAAGAAGAATAATCACACGATATTTATTAAATTAGTGCACAATATATACTACGTAAATTAGAGAAGATAAGTAAGTATGTTTAACTAATTTATTATTATTAGTCATAACAGCTATTAACCCTTCGTTGCAATATTTGCATGCTTGCAGTGTTACTGTTTAGTGTATTAGTTAAATTGACTAACAAGGACAATATCGTTGCTTATATTTAATACCTTATTAAAGCGTTTCTAATATTTCAAATCAAATCAAATCAAAAATAACTTTATTTACTACACGTAGTTTTTAGATTGTGTGGGTCTGTTCTTTTTAGTTTATACTTAATCATTAACAATTCAACTACCCCAAAAAATACAAATTATATACATTCAATAATTGATATATCTAAACATTGGATAATTTCACTTCATACAAATATTATCATTTTCATACATGTATAAATAATGCCTCAAAATACAAATCTTACATTTTATTAAAAACATATGTTAATGTTAGCTAGCTAAAAATAACAAATAATTATTCAAAATAACGCGCGTACGCTTACATTTTTCATGAGTCGCAGATGGACAGGCAGTTTATCCATTACTTATTGTATCGCTAATCAAATTCCAAAACGCACATCAAACCTGAAAAAGATAATAACGTTCAAATTAATGATTGCATGCACCCACCAGTTTCGTTCGTCCCACAAGTTTTTCTTCTGTATGTCATTGAGAACATTTTAAGTAAAACCTATAACATTCATAATCGGTGGGTCATTACATCAAACAAAAGTTGTTTCTCCATTCCACTGTGATGCTTTTAACTAACTCAGTAAAGCCTTGGTACAATGATCGAAACATAATGCCAATTTGAGTTCAATAACAAGTAAATATTTATTATTTATAGGCAAAAAATCTTTGATTGATCTGAGTTTGTAATCGCTATTACTAATAAAGATATACGAAATAGATCTAAAATCAAGACGGTAACATAAATTCACATATCTTTCAGAGCAATGTTTCGATCTTTAAACCACGGTTTATTAAAAGCGCCGTAGTTAAGTCATGTCTTGTCGGGTACAGAGAAAGCAGTTATGTGGGAACGCCGCCCGCCTCACCGGGAGCTACCCGTCGAGCGAGAGACGACGACGTGTTTCTGAGGCTGGCCGGCGCGCAACACGACAGCTCGCCGCAAGGCACCATCAGAGACATACCTGCTAAGGTACTAATTAAAACATAAAATTTTTATATAGCTCTCAACTTTTATAATTCTATTTTTTCAAACAAAATAAATAAGTATACACAAACCAAGGTTCCTATGCAAACACAAGTGCACTACTTAATCATTCGGCAAGGTTCACCTTATTGAAATTTCACCTTTTATTTAAGTTCGGTATGTGCCCTTGTAATCTCTGCGTCGTTTGGCTGGGGTATATCATTTCCATTCGTGACACAATGCGTCTGAATGCAGACGAACATCGACTTTGATGTATTGTTGTAGCGCGTGGGTGGCGGTGCGTCGTGGCTGACATGCGCGCACGTGTGTGAAGGACACGCGGGCGCTGCGCTCTCACTGGCGGCTACCACTCATCTGTTATACAGCGGCGGCGTAGGTAAGAATGTAATATATACATAGATAATTAGCACTACAACATTGCCATCATCTGAATTGTATGCCCATTACGTTTTAGTGCAAAATAACCAAAACTAACCCTTGTTGCTTTGTCATTAAATATCCAGCTGGTTTATTAGTTAACTCCAATGGTAATGTACTTCATCTGAAGTAGAATTGTGATAATTAGCTTTGTCACGCAGCAATAGATAATAAGCAATGCAAAGAATAGGAAATTCATGATAATAAGAAGTTCATGCTTAAGATAAAGCAATTGTGCAAGCAACATTTACAGTTAGGTTGTATCGTGTAATACAACCTTAATCTGAGTTCGTGCATGTTTGTACGTTGTAGTCTTTAAATGCTTACAAATCAAAACAATAAAGTTTGATTCAAAATAGAAGTTAATAAGTATTTTTATGGTATCTTCTAGACGTGTGGTGACTTCTGCCGAGGATACTAAAGGAATATAATAATAACATATCGTCTTTATAACCACATGTTGCAATGATCATCAAGTTTATCACACCAACGACACTCACTGTCAACCAATTGCTTCAGCGTTAAAGTAACGATGAATCTATTGGTTAAAATTGTTTTCACCTAATGTTCTCTACCTAATTATTGATGTATATAAAATACGACACACTGCAATTAATTATAAGCTTTTTTGATAATCCCTTGTTTCTTTTTTCACTAATATTATACTAGTGATTCGTAACAAATTATTATACGAAATAAGACATGCAACATTAAAATGTAAATGTAACAATTTGATATTTTCAAAATTACATAATATACTTATTGAATGAATTTAATCTAGTTCAAAGAGAGAATTAAAATGTAATATCAATTTAATATTAGTTTTAATATGCTTTCTCGGTGGTTTAGAGATAAATGTTTGTCTCGATCTGCAAACATTTAACTCTAAACCATTAAAATTTTATCTCGTATATTATCAAAGGCTGAAAAAACAACACTCTGAATAGCTAATAACACTCTTAATAACCAAATAAAGTTTACGGATCTTTGTATATTTAACCTAGAATTATCGGAAACAAAAGTATAATTTATTGGATTATACAATACCTTCTTTTTAGGAAATTGACTCTTATTAGGCATTTAAAGACGGTAAGGTACAAAAATGCGAATTCATAATTTCTCGATAATTTTACATTCAATTTTTTTTACAATATTACCAGTCCATAACTTGCATAGAAGAATTTTTGACTATATTAATTAATCTTTATATCTTATGATTTTATTTATTTACTTCTTTGGTATACTGTGTTAAAGCGGGGAACACGATATTGAACCTTGAAGCTGCTAAGATGGAATTCTATGAATAGCGAATTTAAAAGGAGTTGGCAACGTAGTTAACCAGAGCTTAAATAAATAATGCAACGTGCAGATCGCACGGTGCGCGGCTGGGACCTGCGCGCCGGGGTGGAGGCGTGGCGCGGCTGGTGCGGCGGCGCCGTGAGCGCGCTGGCGGCGGGCGAGGGGGCGTGCGAGGGGGCCGGGGACGCCGGGAGGCTCGTACTGGCCGCCGCCGGGGCCGCCGTGCGTCTGTTCGACACCCGCGCCCGCGCCCCGCTGCACACGCTATGGTAAACCTTCTTAACTTTATTATAATTCATTTTGTCGGGGATATCGCAAATCCGCGAATCTACATAAATAAATCATATCTACTATTAAATTAAGTCTCAGATTGGAAGATTAAAATTTGATAAGTTTCTTATTTCAACTTCTATTTGAAATAAGTTTCAATGTTAATTTTGATGCTAGTTACGCGGATTTGTACTATCCCTGACGATTTATTATTCGGGTTCTCCTTTTAGTTATATATATTTTTACATATTTTCTTTTGTTCATAAAATTGTCCTGAATAAAATAGGAAAACGTCTGTCGCGTTGTATTTGCGAGATACTACGACTGCTGGACACAGAAGTATCTTATCTTTTATTCGTGATGGTTCTCAAAAAAATATCTTTCAGTATATATGCAGTCGTCGTATGTCGAATGTGTAAATATATACAAATATATCTACACGTTAGGCAGAATTGTGAAATATATAATTTAATGTTCGTGACAGACGATATACATATCATCGTAAACCCCATTCTTGAGGCTAACAAACCGTGATGGTTTATCTGTCCGTAGCAACTCGCTCTGTTATATAGTTATGTCCTTTTCAATTGGTATTAGGGGCAGGCTTTGAATTGTGTCTAAACTATTATTGGAGTGGTGTGATACGCCAGGTCGTCTGGCGGCGTGGGCGCTTGTCCGACTCGAGGCGGAGAGGTGGCGGTGACGGCGTTGGCCCTGGCGCAGCAGCAGCGGCTGTACACCGCCGCCGGGGACAAGCTGCGCCTGTGGGACCTGCGCATGTCAGTATACACACACATGCACTACGAAACTACACTATTTTTTTATACATTTGTCCAAAAGTAGACTTTTTCATGTGTGTTAAGAGTGCGGAAAGTTATTCTTATCTGTACTAGTGTTTTTCAATTCTTCCTGCATATTACATCCAATTACATGAAGGTTTTTAATCATTCATGTTTTCAATACAAAATATTTGTATGAAATAAAAATTTTACAGCGTAAATACTATTAAAACAAGATTTATATTTAAAATATTCTGAATCAATCCTTAAAATGATCCAACACATTTAATATAACACTCAACATTCAAACTGTTGTATTAATTAGGACTTATCCAAAGATTTAACTGTTTTGATTGATTTCCTTTCGTTGTTTTTTTCTTCACAAAGGTTTTAATGCCTTTGTGAAGAAAAAAACAACGTCAACGTCGATCGATGCACGTCCTAAAATGTTATTTCTACTCGTCCCTACTCGTACTCGTGAAGAAATTTACTTGAATTTCTATAGAAATGTACCATTCCGGTTCTTCATCTGACTCAACTTCTTTGTCCATTAAACATTTAGCAAATTTTAAATACTTTTTCTGTTGCAACATTATGAAAAATTAGCTTGCTTGTTTCTATTTTATAAAAACGATAACAATTGAAGTACTTACTTATATAAATGATTTAACTTTTTTATATAAATATTTTTTGTTTGAGAAAGATAGAGAGAGAAAGAGAGAGGGAGAGATCAATTGTTTGAAAACGGTAATAAATTTTACCTTAGTGAATATATATGGTCTGTAGGATGGAGTGCGTGTGCAAGGTGTGGTCAGGCCACGCGGCGGCCGTCATGTGCCTGAGCGTGGAGCGCGGTGCGGCGGGCGACGTGCTCGCTACCGGCTCGAAGGACCACTACGTGCGCACGTTGGACATGCAGCTGCAGCCCACCGGTCAGTGTACTATCTGCCCAAAGAAGATGTTTATTGGGAGGCAGTCCCCAGTTATCTTGAGTCCCACATTCCTTTAGCAACATACTGCAGGGATTATGCTATCATTATACCCAACTTGCATGTATATATTTGAAACATCATTGATTTGTATTTTCATAAAAGAATTTGATTAATTTCAAACGATTATTTACTTGCTTAACCTAACCTGGTCCAACTAAATACTATTAAAAAACAATGTATATAACGGTCGCAGGTAACTGGGAGGCGTGCAGCCGCCGCCTGCTGGAGCCGCCGCACTACGACGGCGTGCAGGCGCTGGCCCTGGGCTCGGGCGTGCTGTACTCCGCGTCGCGCGACACCAGCCTCAAGCGGTGGAGCCTGGCGCACGGCGCGCTCACCCACGTCTGTACCGACCCTCACGGCCGCCACTCATTACGACCACGCCGACCACGTCAGTTACGATCGCCGCGACGGGTGGTCCTAATGAGTTCTGGTCTTTATATACCTTAAATATACCACTGCTGCATGTGGTATATTCAAGCTATAAATGCTGCAATATTTATAGTGACGGTATTGACCATTCA
Organism: Acentria ephemerella; assembly: GCA_943193645.1. NCBI lineage: Eukaryota > Metazoa > Arthropoda > Insecta > Lepidoptera > Crambidae > Acentria > Acentria ephemerella. Next base: position 12,428,387 of record OW971876.1, read on the forward strand.
TTAAAAATATAATCTACCTGTAACATTAACAATCCCACCGTTGGGCACTGACTTTCCGATATAGAAGAAAATCAAGGATGATTTTAGCCACTACACCACCATTTTGGTTCAATACCAATCTCGAACTCTCCTGTGATTCGGCATGTATAACCAGATGGAAGGTTGTTGGTATTTATCTCTCCGGGACCAACCCTGTCTTCACGTCTCAACATACACACTTGCATTTTGATTTCCTAAGAATATTCCAAAGTGATGGGTGTGAAACATAAGTTGTTGAGTATACGTTCTGTGCTGCAGAGCGTGATGAACGCGCACAAAGGCTGGGTGACCGGCGTGTGCGTGGTGAGCAGCGGCGTGGTGTCGGCGGGCCGCGACGGGGCGGCGCGCGCCTGGGACCACGCGCTGCGCCCGCTGGCGCCGCCCGCGCCGCTCGCCGACGCCGCGCACGCGCTCTGCCCCGCGCCCGCGGCCGCGCGCCTGCTCTACACCGCCGGCAAGTGAGTGCTCGCCCCCGAAACTCCACCGATCATGTGGCGGACCCAGCGACTTTCCCACTTGAGCATTTGTTCCATATTTTAAAAAAATGCGGACAAAATGAAATTATGAATTCAACAAAGATAAATTTTTTTTAGGTTCTAAGATATCACAGAACTTGATAAAAAGAAATAAAATCAGTAATTATTATTTAACTTTTAGATCGATTAGGTCTTTGGATATAAAACTAAAGGAATGGAACTTTTACACATGTTTTAACAAAAATGTTAATATAAAAGTTTGCTCTCTTACATGTATACTTCCTAACTAATGATACTTTACGCACGTTTAAGTTCCGTTCGTGAATGTCAGTAATAACATGAGAGTATGTTGCAGCGGCGGCGAGGTGCGCGCGTGGCGGGTGAGCCTGGAGTGAGCGGCCGACCAGTACGCACTTACGATAGTACTCACGACACTACACTAGCGACTATGCCATTACCTAACCTTGACCTCTGCTCATGCTTCGTACCATATTTTATCCAGTTAGCAATTATTTTGTCCCTTTTAAGTATATTATTTAAATAGCAAGTTGTATCGTATATTTATATTCTATAGTAACAACATTGTCATGATCATTCGCAACGAATAATTCATAAACAGCTTCAATGCAATAATTATAAAATGTTACATTAAGAGGTGGCTATCATCATCCCGTCCATCATCATCTATCTAAAGAAATCTTCAACCTTCAATAAAGCGTACTCCGCTTTGACACAACATATTACAGAAATAAATGACAAAACCACAACACTTAACCAAGAATTTGGTTAGACATATTATTTTTTGAATTTTGCTTAGCCAGTAACACATTAATTATTTTAATAGTTTAGTAGAAGTATTTTTATGCATTTAGTTCGATAAAATGAGAAGAAATACGTCATATTTTCACAAAAATGAACCATTCATCAACCAACGGATTCAATGAACCCACCTTTGCTTGAACTTGCTTAGACTATATCATCATTACGACTAAACATGAAACTATATTATTTTTAATTCAGTCCTCAATAACCAATAATCATTACTCTGTACTCACACTCCTGCTCAGAGACTAATGATATTAACGAATTCTTTACAAATATTGGCAATGCGGTAGATCCACAAACGACGCAGTCTTTTACCTTTTAGAGTCTATCGTGGATACTCTGAATGAAAAGAGGAAATGTCTAGTTTCTTGCTCAACCTCTCGAAGTATTTTGACGCAGTCACAATTCCTCAATTACTTAAGAAGTTGGAATTGGTTGGAATAAGGGGTCTGCCTCTTAAGCTGTTTGAGGATTATTTAACAAAAAAACTCAATGGGTAAAAGATTGACGAACATGTGAGTGATGATGCCAGAGTCACTTATGGTGAGACAAAGGGCAGTATAATCGGGCCCACCTTATTTCTCGTATAAAGTTAACGACTGCTGCGTTGAAACTGCTGAGGGGCAAGATTTTTGGATTTGCCGACGATACTGCTCTCTTCTTCCATTGCGACACATGGGAAAATGCCTTTCAGCGCGCTCAATAGAGATTTCACAGGGTTAAGAAGTGGCTTAAATATAATATCCTGACGCTGAACGTCTTGAAAACAAAATACGATGCATTTTCACCAAAATCAAATCAGGCCTTTTTGTTTCCATAACGTTATTGCTTGTGAGTGCAGCCTTCAATCGTCTTTTATTCCTTTTTCCTGTCTCGCCTTAGAGAGAAGACATGCTTATAAATCTAGGAATTCTACTTGACCAAGCACTTTAATTTAAAATTCAGCTCGATCTATTTGGCATCAAGGCTGCACAAACTGATTGCTGAGTCATACTGCTGATCGCAGTTATAAAAACCATATATTATGCACTGTAAATCTAGCCGCGTTTTAAATCTTGCTTATCTCAAAACTTCTACTTCCTAGGACCTTGTCACTATGATAAAAATTACTGTCGCTCTTATCTCTCTTCCTAAAGCAGGGATCAAAATAGTTATTTCAAAATACCTAAAGACTTGACTATGACGCGACCGAAAAATTCATCCTTTCTGTAAAGTGACTTCTACACTTCTGTATCACCTATATACCTGATCACTATACATACATGCGCGCGCGCAGAGAGAGAGAGAGTGGACTTACACACAAAAACCTGAAAACTTCACTTTGTGTTTTGTCTACTGTTTGACATTTTGTATCACATAAAAATAGATATCCTTGCACTAGTTTTTTGATCACCAGTATTTTATTTAGGGGTGCCGGTGACCTGTAAATCAGATTTCTCACCAGAAATGTATTTCAGGCACCAGTCCCTCACAAAATTCGATTTTAACGAATGTCAATTAACGAATGATTTATATTACCTTTAAGTATCTAAAATCGTGAAGGGTTAATAAATACTATATAATTTTGAATTTGAATTATGACAAGGACATTCACAATTTAATAAATTATATTTTTGTATTAGATTAAATTTAGTCAAATAATCCAATTTTTATGGCCCACACTCCTCGTGCGTTTCTCCCATGTAGGAAAGCCTATGCTTAGCAGTGGGACGTATGAAAGCTGTAAATAAAGTTAGGTAATGACTTAAATTTGACCTCTATTGTGAGTGTGGGATGGAATAAACTTGTTTAAAACTAACATCACCTAGCCGCCTCTTAAGATAAGTTTTTATTGACATATCATGAAATTAAAACAAATTAGATTTCAAAGTGCAGGAGCTCTAATACCATAGGCTTGCCGGCACGCATCGCCGCCGCTTCTCATTCACTACAGGCACAACAGCTTCACACAACTATTACCTATATCACAAACGTGCACAGCTGTTTTTCCTGTGAATGTCGCCATCGTGTGATCGACCACCTTAGATACCATCAATAAACTAACACTCAAATAAACTGGCTTTCCGTATCTTCTTATAACAAACTATTTTAGCTTTCGATGTTGTCCATTCCTTCAAGCGTTCTCCATACATAAATAACATTGCTTATGAATATTGAAACTATAAAACGAAATTTAAAATAATATAATACACAATAATACTTTAAATTCGTTTTCAGTTTCAAGCAGTTTTACAATCAAAATTACTTTCAGTTAGGTAGTGCCATAAATACTCAAAAGCTGCAAAATAGCTAAATAAAGAAGTCAATTAAAATGATATATGGCTAATTTCTCTTCGAGCACATAATTGCTACCGATCTGTTGGCACTACCTATGAATATTGCAGATGTCAATTTTGTGTACTTTTTGTGATAGTGACGGGCGAGTGCGGTGTTGGCGGCTGCGACTGCCGCGGTGACCCTCCGAGAGCGCCCCTCCTACCTCGCGCGGCCTCACCAGCCCTACGGCTATCCGCCGACCCCCCGCGGTACCCCCCCGCCCACCACTTCGCCGCGCCTGGCGATGACCGAACACCGAACGCAAGTAAAACACTAGACTCCTGATCTCGTAATTTCCAAACACTCCTCATTGATGGCTATAACATTTTGAACGACTAATAAAAGTAATTAATCATGTTCACTTTTTAATGTGATTAGTCAGGACTATTGAAATTTTGTCTCTAGTGAAAATGATTTCTTAATTGGCTAGATCTCATAAGGTTTGCTCAAATCGACGCATGATCGTCCCATAAATTTGGCCAAGTTACTAATGTTAAATTTAATGGGTGATGAACGGTATGATAAGCACCTACTGTCATTTTATCACTGTAGTTAAAATTTATGAAATATTCAAGCCTAATAGTGTATTTTAATCGTAATTGTAAGATAAAATGTACTTTGTAGGTCCAAAATCATTTTAAATGTATTTCACAGTATACTGCTAGATTCGCAACAATGGCCTTCATTCTGATAATAATGATATTAGATGTATAAGTGAGCTGTAATTAATTAAGTACACCAAGTTAAAACTATGAACATGAATACTAGGCGTTACCTAATGATAGATATTTAAATTGATTTTTACGTCTGAAAGTTAAATTCCAATTTTGGTAAGTGATAATGTATGTGTCTATATTCGGAAAGGACGATAAAATATACAATAAGCTTGTAAGTATTATTATTAGCTTAGCGGCCTTAGTTCCTGTTTCAGTGTAGCTAGTAGAAGGATAGAGCCAATGCCTTTTGCCAAATGGTACGCACAATGATTCAGCTGCGTCACAACAATTATACATGGTTAAGTAAGTGCATATAATATGTTTATTGGCCCCGATCCTGTGGTGACGAACTACAATAGGCACGATGTCAATTTTTTGTTCGGTGTTATTGAATGACAGCATGATTATAGAAACATTGGTAAAATAATTGTTTCGATACCATCGGAACTCCCCTAGATATTACATTTAGAAAAGCACATGTTAGAAACGGGTAATGCAGTATGACGTCACGCCGTGGCATTTAGAATACACCGTTAATGTATTTTGTTATGATAATAAATTATTAATACAATTTGTCAACTCTTGAATTGAAGTTCGATACTTTTTCTAAGTAGCGAACTTCAATTGCTTATTACGTAGCTCCAACAAGTATATTGCCTATTCATTGCTTCGTGACTAGGCTAATTATCACAATGACGTCTTAAGTGGCGGCTCCCTAAATAAGAGTTAGTTTATAAAGATTATACTCAATATTGCAAACAATCTTTATATTTCAAATTCGAGTATATGGTTCTTCGTTATATTATTAAAATTTCACTTAAACAAAAACTTACCTAATTTATTGGATTATGATATTATGTACGATACTTTATTTTTAAACGGTATACTTCTCCCTTAATTGTAATAATTTTTTTATATAATTAATTCGAAACTGGCTTAGAATTTGATTAATGAATTTATAAACTACATCATGAACGAAAATAGTTTTGTAACTGACGGTAATTACTTTTGTGGTATGCGATATTAAACCTCAAAGCTGCCACTATAGAGTTCTATAAATAGCCAGATATTTTAGCCGAATTATATTTTGAGATCCGCCTATTAATAAATCTAAAGAGGATTAACAATAACCTTAACATAATTTCTGCTGTCATTACCGCTAAAGAAAAGGAAATACGAGGGCTGACTCATTTGACATTTCTAAAATGTACATTTTATAACACAACTGCCTTATTTTCGCACGTAACCAAAAACATGACAATTCAAATAGGCAAAAGTGTATCATAGTGATCATTTGTCAACCAAATTGACGTTTCTTTAAGTGATGATTTTAGTAGAATGAGAGAGATAACTTAATATTATTTTAAGAGCATACCATCAGAATCAACGCCACTGTTTACTAATTACTGAATACACAAGCAACATTAAAATACAGTGCATCGTTTCTCTCCATAAGTGTAGGAAAGTGATAATAAAAACAAGAACACAATTAAATTTATATAGCCTTTTTTTAGAAAACATAGGCAACCGAAAAGTCTACGGAATCTAAGACGTCCATTAAAGAGGAATATATAACAGCTATATAGGACAGGCATCTTTTATATTAATATAGAGAAAAATTTAAGTATTGTAATTTACTTATTGTTAGTTATTTGGAATCATATCTATCGTTTGTATATGATAAAAACTATTGTCTTTTATTTATTAACGTGGTATGCTAAAAATATTGTAATATGTTTGGGTAAAACCTGTATAATAACAATACTTGTTGATGCTTAATCTGATTTTTAATATATTAGCGAGATTTTAAGCTTTTTGAATGGCCATGTATAGGCAACCCCAAAAATTTCAGGTTGGTATACTAAAATAATAGGTAACTTATGAATTAACCTCTCATTAGGAAGTTACCTTCTTGCAAGTATTCTGGCCTATATTAGGTAGAAACAACACTGATGGAACTAAAACAGGAAAATAGGAGTACGGCAGAGTGCATTAAAGGCCTTCTCGATCTGTTAAGTAGTAATAAATAATAAATATAAACAATTGTTTATTTATTCAATTTCATGAGCGATCTGTTAAGTAGTAATAAATAATAAATATAAACAATTGTTTATTTATTCAATTTCATGAGTGTAAAATGTTTTTAAAAAAATGTATCAATTAGAGGCTTCTGACTATCTTAACTTACGCTGATGTATTAAAAATATAAGGATTTCTTTACGATTTTAGAGCAGTTTAAAAGACAATCCTAATAGTTATATTTCTGACTGAAGCAGCACTGTGTTTATTACTAACCATTAAAATATTGTAAAGAAAATTGATAGGCACTAGTGCTTGATTAAAAAAAAGATAACAGTAAGATATTTTCGAAAAAGAACTTAATTTGTTTTGCACAGTGCTGGAACATGAAAAGACTAGTATCATCAATTAGAAATAACTGTGATTGATTATTATTATACATATATTTTTATACATTCCTGTGCTACGGGTAGAATTAATACATTGTTAGTCATACGATCACAATTTATGTAGCTGAGACTAACTTTGCTAAAATTTTAGATTGAAGTTTTAATATTACTAATGTCCAAATATTAACTTAGTTAAATAAATAGGCTATAGATGTTAGTCAAACTATAACAATTTACGTTTTGATCTTATCTTAATGTTAAAAATATTGTGTACCAATAATGTCAGTATTAATTTGTTTTTTACATAGGTTATATAAAAAAGATAAAAATACAATTATTTATGTTTGTCAACATTTGTCTCATAACGATTACGATATGCATACCATTTATATTGTTTAAAAAAAACTCGAGGCTAAATATATCAAAGGCTTTAAATGCTTTAACAAAGAATTTGTTATTTTCTCAATTAGAACATGACAAAAGATCTATATGTGTGATTTTATGTTAAAGTTGTTGGTTCACATTGTTCATATTTGAATAATGAATACGCCTGGCAGCTAGTCATTTATTGCTGTATGTGTGTTTGTCTAATTTGATAAATAACGTATTTTTATGTCTCTCTATAATTTATAAAAAGTATGATCGGTACAAAATGAGTTAAGGTAGACCATAAAAATCAAAAATGAAACATATTTTTCAGTTAATCCATATATATTTTTGATTAGTTATTTACTTTTGATGAAAAATCATGATTTTTTCAAACATTAATCACTATGTGTTGTTGAAAAATGATTTTTGGCAATTTATGAGATTAATTTTATTATGAGCTTAGCCAGGACGTTCGAGTTAGTTGTAAGAACATCTATGTAGAACAAAATAATTTTCTTTACTTTTAAACACAGGTAAATAAAAATATTGTAACTAATGATTTAATTAAATCATTGCCCTGCACTGACCATGTGATTTTTTATTGTATGTTATTCAACATTTATTTAGATTTTTTTTATTGGTGTTTTACCTTTTTAGTAAGTATATTAATTTAAGAATGATTTTAACGTAATATTTTAAATAAAATTTTACTTAATTATTAAATGGTTTCATTTTTAATCAACATAGTTAAATGCTACATTGACCAACATATACAAATGCTTCATTTGAAGTAAATGAAGGAGAATACCAAAAGGTGTTTTTCAAAAAGGGCTTTTTTTGGCACATAGAACTTTCACAATTTAATATTTCCTTCCGTAAGTAAGTACGATCCGAGGGGGGATCATTTGGATACCATAAAGCGTATTCTCGCCATTTGCACATATGACTGAATATTCAAAGACCCAATGTTTGCCTCGCTGGAGTAGTGCATATCAATGCAGCTCAATCTAACACAGTCTATGAAATAGTGACAACTATTGCAGGATAGAGAAAAGCCAATAATGTTTTGTCTTAGTATTTATTTACATTATCATTAAGATTGCATCAGTACTTATATTTAGCGTGTTTACTGTGTTTGCGGTGATGGTGGCCAGGTGGTGTAGCGGGCGACCGACGTCGTCTGTCTCTTTCTCTCTCACGCTCCCTTTCCCGCTCCCTCTCCCTATCGCGCTCTCTGTCCCGTTCCCTCTCTCGGGAACGTTCCCGTTCTCTGTCCCTCTCACGCGACCTTGATCTCGAACGAGATTTACGTTCACTGTGAATTGTTACAAATACAATATATAGCCAAAAAGTAAATATTACATAGCTAACGAAACAGTAAAGTATTTGATTTTGTATATTCTCTACTTAAAATTTTAAAACTGGGATAAATCCTTGTACTAAAACTATAGAGAGGGAGATAGTTATTGTACTTTTTAACATATTAATATTCATAAAGTTGTAGCTTACGGATGTCGAGATCTCTTTGGTGGTGGGGACAACGAAGGCTCCCTTGATTTCTTTGATTTTTTGGACGATGTTCTGGAAAAGTAATTCCACATAAATTTTTATACTGGTGTAGTATGACAAACATAGAACTAAAACGGACCGAGCCCATACCGTGCGATGGCGACTTGCTCCGACTCGTGACTATTCAGTGTAATGACCGGAATACCGGAGTTAGGTAAGCTTAGTAATTATTTGTTGTCAAGAATTCTTTACTAACTTATTAATAATAAAAGAGACTTCTCAATAAATTTAACTCTGGCAAAGTCAAAATATGTTTATTCAGTATAGGTACATACTCTTATGAAAGTTAAGATTGAAGAATATAATTATAGTACTGAAAAATTCTGAGCTATTATCATAAAATTAATAATTAAAATCAAACAATTCGAAAACTTTTAAATATAAGACCAAATATTTTGTTTGAAGAATAAATAAATAGAACATGAGTGGACCAAACCCCGTTAGCATTAATCAGCCATCGCTTCGTTCTACCATAATAGAGGCTAAAGCAAATATGTAGATAGGTTGAATATACACCTTGTGTTATTTACGTGTGATACGTACGTGGAGAAGGTGTCGTCCTCCGGCGGCGAGCGGCGGCGCTCCGGCGACGTCTCCTCCGCCGCCTTGGCCGCGCGCGCCTCGCGACACGCCTTGGAAACGACATACTTAAACTGTACTCACTACTTAAAGACTCGGTTACAAAAATTCATTATACATATGCAATATTGCAAAAAGATAGATTATTGCGATTATTGAGAATTTTCATCGTTGTTTAATGGTGGCAATAGAAGACATTTTCAACAATGATTTAAATTCGAATTTTCAGGCTACTCGGCCCGGTGTCCTGGATACGAGTAACAGCCGATAAATCTCTTAATTATTCTTATTCTGGGGTGAATAATAGATATTAGTGTAAAAATACAGTCGAAGAGAATGTTGTGTGGACAAAAAATTGTGGATTCAAAGTAATAAACGTTTTATTTTGTATGAAAGACATTATATTTCTGTTGGAAAACACTTTCTTCCATAATTTGTTTCTATGGAATTATTTACCAAAATGTCTTGGTCTTTTTTCCTTCCTGATTCATTAAGAGAAAGCTCTTTAAGCGTTTTACAACCCTTTAAATTTCCCATAAATATTAAATCAATAAGACATCATCTAATGATAAGTGATGACAACGCCAATGATGAAAGCAAGCTACATCCGGATTCTACAATCACAGAAGAACTGCTATCTTACCTCGAACTGCAGAAGACAACAATGCTGTTAACATTATTGTTATGGTGGTAGGTCTTGGTAATAATAAGGTAATTTAGTACCCTACCTTCTTGATGAGCTTGCGGCGGTAGTGCTGCAGCTGCTGGGCGGCCGGCTGCCCCGCGCGCCGCGCCCGCTGGCCGGCCTCCAGCTCGTCCGCGTACTTCAGCACGCGCACCTCGATGTCGCGCAGCGTCTCCCGCGACAGTAACTGCTCCTGTTGCTCCTCGCTACTATCGTATTAAAAAATATGATCAGAGGCGGCTCTCTATATACAATTCAGCTTTCTTAATAGAAAACTAAGATAAGAATATTAGTACGTTAGCTATATATTGTGCAATCAGTTAAGCTAAACAGCTCAATAAAGTTAGGAGGGATAGGAGGAATCAGGTAAAACACTCAGAGCAGCCCGACGCTAAGTCACAAATTGTGTCGTCACGCCCCAGAAGGGGGAGAGTTGGCAACAGAAGGGACGGAAAAGATAATTGTAGGGAACACAGATCAGCGCCAAAGGGGAAAGAGCCCTATGCAAGTACCCTCGCGCTCTCCCGTGATTCGGTCAGTATGCCGCAAGGTAGGCAGGACCATGGGTTGGTGGAGCTCAATAAAGTTAAATACAAAACGAACCATTATGAAGAAAAGAAAATATCGCACGTAATATAATATATATTTTTTGTTTTTGAAATTTATAGTCAATTATACAAAGAACAATATTGACAAAAATTTCATTAGTGTAGTTTGTGCGGGATTGATAACACTTCTTTTAAATTAACTAGTATTTAGAGAGACAACTTTTAATAGCCGACACATTATAATGTCTAACGTATACATCAAAATAAGCCAAAAAACATAGCTACCGATATAAGTAACTAACTACAAAATATATTTAATTTTTTTTTAATTCAAAAACCTTGAAAATATAGCTGTTTGTTAATCTCACAAAAACTCAAATGACCTTGGTTTGTGGAGTGAAGTTGATCAGTGGTGTGGTTCTATTTGTATTTTGGCCGCATAGTACCAATAAATTATTCACTTGTCACTAGTAAATTAAAAGCGCGGGCGCACGTACTTGTCGAGCGGCGGCGGCGGCGGCGGCGCGGGCGGCGCGGCGGGCGCGGGCTCCACCTCGGGCTCCACGCTCTCCCAGCGCGACGGTACGAAGGCTCCCCCCGCGCCCGCCGCCTCCGGACCCGCGTCGCCCTCCAGCGGCACGCCGTCGATGTCTTCGTCCACTGCGATTAAAGTTTTTATTATATCTTTGATAGGAATTCAGTTTTTCGAAAAGATATATCAAAATCTTGAAACCTCGGTAGACGTGTTGTTTTCGATATGAAAACGGACGCATATAAGATATTACAAATATTTAAATTTTTAAACACTTAAGTGTTAAGACTTAAGGTTTATTGAATCTAATAAGAAACTTAGCTAAAAATATTTCCCTCAGATAAAACTAACTTACCATCCGGTATTCCAGAGCTGTTTTAAGACAGACAATAATTGACATTGTAAATTTAAAATATGACTCAAAGGTCTTCAATACCAAGCCAAAATAAAAATAGAAGTATGGTAAGCGAGCGTGGACTGACCGGGCACGCCGTCGATGTCGGGGTCGGCGGGCGGCGCGTGGCGGCCGGCGGCCAGGCGCCGCAGCGCCGCGCCGTCGAGCGGGCCCGCGCCGCCGCCCGACCACTCGTCGTCCGCCGACGACGGCGACGGCGACCGCGACCGCGAGCCCTCCGACGAGGCCTCCGCCTCCGCCCCAGCCGCTACAACGCCCTCCACAGCCACCTCGGCCTGTTAGAAATCGATACCCAATACATTAAAAAAATATTTTGTTATTCGTTGCTCGTCGTTGATTTTGAAAACTAATGGTGTTTAAAAAAAGTTCTATCTCGATACTACTTAGTTTTAATTTCCGCACATTATTTGAAAAAAATATTATACGTATTTACACGTTCGTCCTTCAATGCTTACCCCTGTAATGTTCTATTGCTGAATATTAAAGTACCACGGAGTTGTAGTTTTATTACGAGATACAAGTTGATCAGTCTCCTTTCTTTTGTACATCCATACAGCCATATAGCCATTTTATGTTTAATAATGCCAAAAACAGACGGCCAACCTGATACACTCGTTAAATTAAAAATTGAAATTTAAATTGTTAATTAAAGTTAATTAAATAATATTAACAATTGCCTGTCGAAAATAAGCACTTAAACTAAATTACAGATAAGCAATAGACGAAAAAAATATTTCTATGGATGTATACATTAAAGTTGATTTGAATTCGATGACGTGGATAATAAAATAATTCAGTTGAAAGAATTTTACACATTTACTGTTTATATATGTAAAAAATTTCTTGACTAGAAAAATACCGTGCCCGGAATCGTGAATTGAACCCCCGATATGTAACAATTTATGTGGCTGGTGTGCCCACTGTCCGAGCGGATCACCTTGGTCTGGCCGAGGAAGACGTCGTTGATGTGCAGCAGGAAGTCCGTGGGATAGACGGCCCAGTCAGCCCAGGCCTGCAGGATGCGCGTGACCCGGGCGCGGAACCCCTCCCGCTGCAGCCGCGAGCCCATCGACGCCCACGCCAAGTGGCACTGCCGCATTATCTCCGTCAGCCGCTGTTGGAACCTGCCCACCAACATTTCTTCAGTCAATGCGCGACTAACTGTGTCAATCTCATATTCCCATCATAAGGTTACAAACAGATAACACTAGACTAGAGAAACTAGAAATACACTATGTCTATAAAGAGCTTTTGATTATGTATCAACGGTATATTATAAAAATTATAAATTTAATATTTATTATTCAAATACAGTCATAACGTCTTGGTGCTAAAACAAATGTATTGTCGCGCGAAAATCAATTTGCTTCGGATAATTTTTTTCTATCACAAACTACACTACGCGGGCAAAGGCGCGGGCAGAAGCTGGTTAAAGCGACTAGGGGTACGGGTACTACTGACGCGCTGCGGAAGGCGCTGGCGTTGGTGAGCTTGGCGCCGGCGTTGTGCAGTATGTCTGACAGCAGGTAGAGGCGCGCCACGCGCTTGTGCGGCGCGGTGTGCTCGCCGGCCAGCGCCTCGGCCAGGCAGGCGGCCACCTCGCCCGCCGCCTCCGCGTGCTCCAGGCACCACGCCATGGCGGCGCCCACGCTGGCGCGCGCCGGGCTCAGCCCGCGGATCAGCTCCTCCAGCCGGTCGCGCTGGCTGCACGCACACAGACACGTTACGGCGCTCGCAACGAGCAGCATCTATCTATACATTATTTTGGGCAGCTTGTTGGTGAAGTGGTTAGAGCACTCTGGTTTCGATAACGACAACAACAACAATCGCCATGCGTGGTCCCTGGTTGGGTCTATAAAACAATTATTTCCAGCTCCTCCGTTCTTCCGGTTGGAGCAGTTGGTCCCGGTTGCTACGGCAACCGCTTTCATTCACCAAGCCGCATTGTGTCAGCTTGGTGGTAATATGATGGCTTTGAATTTTGACATATTATTTTCACATGTATAATTTGTCTAAATTCTACGCCTCATAAGCAAAATCACCCGTAGATAGTATATAATCTTTTTATTTCGCCATGTTATAATTGTAGGAAAAATAATACAATTTTAAGCACCCCAGTATTAACAAACAAGAGCTTGTTGAATGTCTCTCAAATCATTTTAAAAATGTAAAAATAAATTAAAATGTTTATATTTATTTGTTGAAAACAATTAGAAAGTGAAATTGAACAATTTTTAGTATAATTTAAAAGTGTATACCATTTCTAACTACGAATCGGTCTTGCAGACTAGCTGTATCGGTTGTAAGTTTGTAGTGTTTTCTAAAAACATTAAACTGACTTGTTAGAGAGTGTGCCGCGGATGTTGTCCTTGGCGTCGTCCTCCTCGACGAGGTCGTCGGGCATGCCCGCCGTGTACATGTTCATCACGGGCGGCCGCCACACTGACCCGCCTATAATATACCATATGCAACATATTCTGAGCACACTTATTTAATTGACTCCTATTGCATCGCCTTTAGGTTCAATAAGTTATATAAGTCATCTCAAATATTTTAAGTTTTGAGAATACATCAAAAGGAGCACATCTTAGCATTTGAGTATTGCTTTAAATTTAAGAGACGTTTTAGTAACTTTGAGATTAAACGGCAATTTTTCTCTTAAAATTTAATTGCTTGTGGATTTTTAAAAAAATATTTCATTTTTTTATTTTATAAAACTATGACATCAAATATAAGGTAAATTATTGTCAACAAAATTACCTTATGATAAAAACTGCCAAATACTGTGCGAGGTAAATAAATGAAAGCTATTAATTCTTACCTTTGAACATGCGGAAGTCGTCAAGCGCCCATTGTTTGGGTGAGTCGCCTTGCAACATTGAGAACAGCTTCCACCGATAGTAGACGTGCGCAGGTGATTGGTTCTCGAATAGAAACCGGAAGAAGGGGTTGTTCATCTCCTTGTTCATGATGATCGCCTCGAACATCGGCCCTTCGCGGATCACAAACTCCACCATGCGATGAATCAGCATCAAGATGTTTCTACCATGGGATATTATTATAATCAATTTTTAAAGAAAATCACAAGTTTACAACAGGAAAAACATTTCAATTGTTTAGATGCAAGCAAATAAATCGATAAATCAATTATTTTATCCTGCCACGAATGTATCAAACAAGTCCTCACCTTTCTGTAGGCACAACCACTTTGACAATGGATTGTGATAGTATCTGGAAAAAAATATTTAAATGTAAGTTGCCAGCCTTTCTTAAAATATTACAAACATCAAAATTTATCAAATGAATTACCTGTTCATATATTTGGCGGTCCTCTGAATCATTGGGATAGTAATCCCCGAGCCGGACACGAGGTATCTGTGTATAAGGTGAATTAAGATAAACCAGATCCTTTCAAAAGATAAAGTTTAATATCTATTTTATACAAATAACAATAAAAGTATGAATCTATTTAAAAGTTTTTATCTGAGCAACGACACTATGGAAGTTTACCAATAACATGGGTGCAAATCTAGCTCCAAGTCAAATTTGACATTGCAGAATACAGATATGATATTCATAACCAAACCACTTAAATTTCCAAGAGCCTATAGTAAGTAATGTTAGTCGTGTTAGTATACCCTGTTTATGAGGTGTTTGGGCGGCTGCGCGTTGAAGGGCAGGCCCGAGGGCGGCGGCGGCTTGCTGGGCTGCTGCAGCGACGGCGGGATGTAGATCGGCACTGGCGGGATCACAACCGCCTTGCCCCAGCCCAGTTTCATTTCGTAGCTCATTACTTCCTTGCCTAATCGTTAAAATAACAAAACAATGGTGTAGCCCAAGAACCGCTTATTAACATATTGATAGTGTCTAAACACACTCTTCATTCCCCATTCTCTTTTATTTTCGTCAGTTTGAGGCCAGTTTTTCCAATACTATGGAGACTTTTTTTATCGAGCAGTAATCCATTTACGGATCTAAGTGCCACTGGCTATAATACGGGCGTGTATGGGACTAGGACATCAACCGATAAAGTAGTACTGGAATACCCACTAAAGCTTCACGTCAATGGAGATTGTCCAGACGTAGAAAACCATGGCATCTAAATGTCTGATTTCCTAGTAAAATATATAAAAATGTGTGCCAATTTAGATACACTGGCCTCAGACTGAAGAGTGGTTTTATATAGCGCATGATTTCAAATTGAGCTTTAAAAACGATACAGTAACAGTATCAAACCGTGCTATTATGCTAGAAAACCTGCCTAAGTTACTTTTATATAGTACAATACGCACCTAAACGGTATGTTTACTATAACTTAATTAGCTAAGTCCGACTTCAAAGAGACTATCAGAAATGAGCAAATACCACTAAAGTAAGTCGAATCGGGCTTGATCTAGTGAAGGCTACCTGAATACAGTCACGGGTTTTAAAACACTCATAAATTAACTTGATAACTTCAAACGCCACTGATTTTTGTCATCATCATATCAGACGAGCCCGCTGTTGGACATAGGTCTCCCCGAAAGATCTCCAAACAAATTCGCCTTGCGTTGCCCGTATCTAGCGGCCTCCGGCTAACTAATCTAAAATAAAGGCTTTAACTAAAGTGCCAGACATCTGCCAAAATAATTAAGCTACAATAAACAGAGATCAATAGTAAATATGGGGCAATACGCATAATAAAAATTATTTTGTTCAGTATTATTAAGACCTCATGGTTATAAAAACAATGGTAAAATAATTGTTTCAAGAGCATGGAAACTCCCTTTAGATATATGCTATTCAAATTGATTTTGAAGGACTATATAATAAATTACACATAAGCTATCAAAGTAATGCCCCTTCATAGTGTTCTTTATCTAATCATCATATTTAAACATATGTGATATACAATCATTACAATCTGTCAACCCTGTCATCATCTTTATTCATCTTAAATAAAATTCAGCGCAACTCATCTTAACGTTCACATTGAATTATTATTTCATACTTAGTTATGTATTTTTTCAAAGAAAAATTTTAACCGTTAATACACCGCAGGGCCCGCTCTCCGTCCTTGCGCGACATGAAGGCCACAAAGCCGCAGTTGCGACCGCGGGCCTTTTCTTCGTCGGAACGTGGCCACATGATCTTGATGCTGGCCAGTGGGCCATAGCGACCGAAGATCTCCATCAGCTGCTGCTCTGTTATCTAACATGATATTTTTTTAAGTGCATGTTACACATTAAAACTATGTATATATGTAAATCTCATAAGTCACCTGTTAAGGTGACAGTGTTATAATTTTAGGATTACAACAAAATAAATACATAAATTTGAATTTAAAGTTTTGCATTTTAGACATATTTAAGATCATTTTTAGCTTACTGTCACATACTGTCTTACGTAACTCTTATTACCTTCTGCCAAAGGCAGGCTATGCATATGTTACTTCAATGCTGTAGAGAGTTGCTTTAATTCAAGTTATTAATTGAAATTCTTGTCACATTGAATTTCGTCGCATTGTCTGATTAACAATACTCACTCACAATCTTTGAAACTCTATATGATAGAACATGAACTAAGTCAACTTAATTCATATCCAAAACATTTTTTTTTTTATAAAAAGCAAATGACTCGACACCACCTAATGGTAAGCAGTAGTGGAGTCCATGTGAATATAAGTAGCTAGTTTGGACTTTACTCCTCCTAATCTTAAATGTGGTATTCCTACCTTGGGGTTTAAATTGCCGAGATATAGGTTAGTGGTGTTGGGGTCGCCCGTGTCGTAAGAGCCAACATCTGGTATGGTGTCAAGTGCGGGCTCAACGCCCAGGGAGCCACGCTCTCGAAGCACATTCTTGTACTTGTGACGTTCATTACGTTCTTCTTGAATTCTAATAAACAGTGTTCGTAGTAAATGTTAATAAACAAATTAATTCCTCTATTGCCCACTCCAGTGGGGCATACAAATATGTAAGCTAAAGTAATAATCCATGCCTTGTTCAACCATAACACGGCTTTACATTACATTTTCCATGACATTTTGATCAATTAATTTTATAAATTTGTAATAGATTATTCTTTTTCATTATTCACTTTAGTTTATTATATTATTGACAAGATTGACAAAATATTGAAACTAAAGCTCATATTTACTTAACTCCATACCTTTAAAACTAAATGAATCAGCTATGCAACTAATGTCACATTTATTAAAGATATTCATCCCATTTATATTGAATTATAATGACAGTTTAGTAAATATCAACATAATCTCCACAACCATAAAGTGTATATGAGGCAGAAATGAATGATATTTATTCTTTACTTATATTTGCTTCATTCACCCTGACATGGAGTGATACAGAGGAAAAAGATAAATGTATTTTTCAACAACTTACTGCCTTAATTCCTCTTTAAACAATTCGAGGTTACTCTTCTTCTTATCTATTCCCTTCTGCTTGGCGCGCGGCCGGCCTGGTGGCTCAGGCCGCTGCGCAAGGCTTCGCACTATCTCCGCTTCTGTCACACTCCTCTTCTCCTCGAGGCGGGAGACCGGCTTATATAGCTTGCCGCGCTCTGATGTGTCTTCCTCTGAATATTTCACATACTATACATACATATGTGCTAATAATTGCACCTGATATAATAAAAACTGTCTAAATCTCAAGTGGTATATCTGTCTAAATCCAAATACTGATGTTAAATTGAATTTAAATGTGAAGAAGAATAAGACACTTATTTTTTCAGTTACAAAAACCATTGTTCCAAAGTCCTTACAAATATTTACTGTAATATATAAATTAAAATAAAATACAGAATACTAAGACTGGATATCTCAGGGCAAGACCCCTTCTCGATTTACCAACAGATGTGTTATAATGACAGTCAGTCATTCATTGTAGTTATTTGGTATTTAGTTACAAAGGTGAATATTTTACTGTTGACTTTTTGATTTCTATTTTAACCATTTATTGATGTGCATTGTTCAATTCTTGAATTCTATGCATTAATCATGCAAAAATAATGTAAATGACAGAAGTATAAGAATGGACTAACCTATATAACAATAGCATATGAATACAAAAAAATTATACTAACTTCTAGCCCCAGCATCATATGTGCCAGCTTTTACCCAGATTTTAGAGGCGCTACTCGGAACTTCTTGAAATGTTTCTACAAATTCCTTGTACACCTGTCAACAAAAGTTTTTATATTAAAATTTCATCAACATTTTTCACTTTACACTGGTTGCCTTGAAATGAAATGATATATTTGTCAATACAATTAGGTGGAAAAAGGAATTCTTAGTATTATTACACATCTACATATTTACAGTGTACAAAATATTTTTCTAAATATTATAGTGAATATTATATTTACAAATATCTAATGAAATTAGAAAAATATAAAAAGTAACATAAGTGCCTTACCAAAAATAATAACTCAATTTGCAAAAATATTGTTACTAAGAATTTTGTAATAAGACGGTACTCTGACAGAGAAAACCTTGCAGTGAGTTAGATATGAACTGAGAATGACGATGATGATGTATTAATGCATCTAAAATACATGGTTACAAATTATATTAAAATGTATTTCGTACCCTGTAAAGAGATGTTCACAATATACTCACGTGAGCTGCAGCTTCCTCTTCCTCTTTTTTACGAAGCTCCTCCAACTCCTTCTTCGATAAGCCTCTAGAAGCCATAGCGTAGTAAATTTATCAGGTCTCGTTGTACATCAGTCTATGAACATATTTTTTAATTCCCTATCAATGCAACTGCTAGCTGTAGATCATAATAATCACCACTTTATATATAAACCATTCATCCAGTTTAATCCTATTCAATACCGAAATCAAAACAAACTACAATTCTATAATTTATTTCCAAAATCATAACCTATCAATCAAAATAACGCCATATTGACAGTATATTTTCGCCATCGAAAAGAAGACAAAAGAATCAAGACTATACAGCCACTGAACTCATATTCTCTGTCTATATAACACGCACTTATCTTTGAATATTTCTGACTTTCAGACCAAACTACTTGTTTTTTTTGTTCATGAAAGATAAAATAGATGTATACTCTAGACAGTTACAATACCTTTTCATATACTCACATATATTCACATTTCACTTGTTAATTACTAGAAACTTGTTAGTCGCCGAGCATTTTTTAACGCCATAGCAATCTTCGTTGAACAACTATGCAAAAGTGAATCGTAAAATAACCGTGTTTTTTTTTAGTAAGAAAGTGAAGTTTTTGGCGCGTAATGGCTAAATCGGTTCAGTGCTGTATTGTATTGTGCGTATATAGAATACATCATTCAGCGTTGATTAGTGACTTATGTGAGAATTGTCAGTGTTTCATTTTCAATCGTTCTTTTATAGAGCAAGTATATTTGTTCTGTTTTTGTTTTTTTACATTCCATCATTTCATTCTTATTTACTTATCATTTCATCGTAATCATTAACATTACATTCCTTTTTAGTATAATTTTATCATAATCGGTTACATGGCATTCCATTTTCAAAAATATATTTTTTTAATTTAACAAAATGGCGGTGCCTATCATTAGTCGGGCAAAGTGATACATTACACCGTATCCCGGAGCCAGAAATAATCACTTAAGACATAGCTATGTTGTATTTAGCCTTTGCCTTTCCTATAAAAGGGAGAATTAAACAAAAAAAGGAATAAGAAAGAAAGCAAGATGACGAAAGGTCCAAGTGCACCTATTTGTCTAATTAGGTTTATCATTACTTTCACGTATGGCTTTCCTTATTATGACCACAGGTCAAGGTAGTTATTCACGTTATGATATTCAAGTATAGCGATTCTGCTGCCTGCTGAAGGGAATTAATTCTGCCCGCATGAATTGTCCGCTTCGATGTGGGAATTGGAACTACAAACGGACAAAATCCGCTTCAGCAAGTTATTATTACTATTAACTCTATTGGCAACTTATTCATTTATTTTTAATTTTTAACTGATTACTGGCTATTACACTTTATAGGACTAGAAGGGGATATAAATGAAAAACACTTATTTGATTATATATTTATTGAAAAAAGTATACATCAAAACGACTTCGATGTAAAATTAAAAAAAAGACTAAGGTATTTCTGTGTAATATTTCTTGCTTCGCCGGGTGAATAATTATGCGTCGTAAAAAAAGAAATACAAATTATGTTATGACATAGCTGCTAACCATTTTTAATTATATTGGAATGGAACGTGAACAAACAATGTACTGCTACAGAGCCTAGAACGGTACTGTCAATTTTTTATAATATATCATTGTATTGAGTGTATCGTTCTTATTACTAATAATGACTAGTTATCAGCTCTTTGCACCAGTACACTGTTCGTGTGAGCTATTGTGTAGGTAGTTGGCGTATGACATACATAGAAGCTTGGTCGATTAGGATACAGAATAACTGTCATTCTACAGCCAAGCGGCATACGATACACTTTAATATAATGAAAATATAAGAACAAGAAATCTAGTATCTGAAAACAGTAATTTACGGCTCTGAAAACTCTATAATTTATTTAGATACTTTCGAAACGAGTAATATTTACGCATAAATGTCAGCAAAATATGCCTCGCGTATTCCTCTTGGCTGTTAAATTTCGTGTTTTGTTCCTAAGTCTAAACATTGTTTATTACCATTTATTACTTAAAATGATATATAAATAATTATAATACATTATAACGGAAACATTTCGCAATATTAAATTGTTTTTATAAAATAATTTATCCTATTATAGAACCTCGGTGCAAAATAGTATATACTTTAGTATCAATCTATAGTTATACATCTACTGCATTACGTGACAACTATTGTAGGTATGGATTTTTAAAACAGTCATAAGATTAAGCTGAATTTTAAATATAACAATAATACAATTTTTACATAAACTTGATTACAAAAAATTATATTATTTGCAAAATATGTTGTTTATTTTGAGATTTTAGAAACTCTTAATTTAGATACTATGAGTCCGAGGTATTATAATAGCAATAAGTGATATAGGTACTTTGTGCATCATAAAACCTTAACTTATAGGAAAGATGCCACATATTTATTCAATACTTGTATTTTTAATGTACTGCCAGGTAAATGAACAATGGCATACAACAGTAATCATAAGACTGATAATGCGAACCGTGCTGACAGCAACGGTTATACGACGGACATCTTCAAACGCGATTAAATCGCGTTCAAAATATACAATATTTGCACATACGTATATTTTGCGTGTAATTATACGTATGTGCAAAAGCACAAAAAATAAGCATAAAATGTTGTTATATCTAAGAATAATAGTAAGAAACAAAAGTAATTTTCGATTATTAGAAAATTGAGTTTTTTTTATAAACATGGAAACTGTAGTAGAAAATCGGTACAATTCATCTTAACGATAACGACATCGATTAAATTCCATGTTGAAGGCCCCAGAAGGAGTGTTGCATCCCATTTACAGGCAAGTGAAATATGTTTTTAAAAGATTTACGTAGACTTGTAAAAATATACTAAACATTAATAAAAGTATCCTACGGCAGAATATTCTATGGCAAAATTAGACCGGATATAAACAACACAGAGAATTAATTATTTTAAAATTTTTTAAAGTCATAACATCACTGCTATTTATGCTGAGTTTTCAACTTCAAAAATTCATGGCAAATTTTTTATACACAACAGCTAACATCGTAAATCGATACATCTGCAATATTCATATAAAAATCCCCACCTTCTCAATTTTGATTGCAAGTAATTATTTTATAATTTTGTAAATTTTTACTAGGTTATGCATGAAAAACACTTCTAACTACTAGAATTAAATTAATAAAAGGGGGAGTTTAAATTATTTGTATTTTTATTGTAATTACTTATTCAATTATTTGCTTTTAAATCAACGGAGTAAAATTATTTAAGTTAAGTATAATGTTAAGTTTAAGTAAGGGCAATGTTATTACGAAGAGAGAATTGTAGTGTGCAAATAGTCAAAAGAACAAGGTTCTCGTTTCATTTAGAGAATTCCAGAGCAGCGTACTCACGGTTCTGCCCAGATCTGAATTAACATTTATTTGACAGTCTTGATAAGAAGGTTGGCATAGTTGTGACCTTAATCATTTGTTAATTTATAGTTGAAAAAGTAAAAAGAAAGACGGCTAGAGGTTTTAATTTTAAATATTTAAAAGTATATGTATCAAAAGTCACATATTAAAATGTATATAGTAGTACAAAAGCTTGTAAGACTCAAACATTTTGTTATATTCAGCAAGGAGGCAGGACAGCGAGTAGGCAGCAAGTCACGCGGTTAAAAGAAACAATCAAATACAGTTCTCTATTCGCTTGCGATTATGCATATTTTTAGCCACTGTTTGTATGACAAGATGACCAATACCGTTGAAAGTAAATTCAATAATAGAGGAAAATAACTTTAATCTATTAAATGCATGTCACTAAACATGTTGTACTATTTATTGACGATTAATTTTTTGATAACAAAATAACTCAAAAATAATATGAAAATAATAACATTACGCTAAATAAGAGAACTTATCTTGTACTCGCATATTTTGATCAATAGACAACTATTAAAATAATTTTCACATACAATATACATTGAATATAATATAAAATTTTATTATGTGCGCGTCGGGAATGCTTAGTGGACATTACCTATGTGCAACAACACAACAATTATATTTCAATACGAAATTTAATCATCAAAAATTAAATCGCTGTGAATATTATTGCAGTAACACTTGACGCGATCTCTGTAATAACATTTGGCTACCTTATGCTAGACCTGTATATGCTTTTAGTTGCGTCAGAACAGTGTATCGGAGTTTCCACCAAGAGTTCCCGACGTATGATATTGTGTCAAACCATTATAATACATATACACTATACAAGGTTCAAGAGTGTTTATGGACAGATTTATGTTCACTGTAGCGTTGCGTGTGCGCCCGCGCACCTGAGCCGACTTGTGCTTGGTCCAGACAGACTTGGTCTACACATTTATAACTGGTTATTTATAATCATTAAAACTAGTTTTTGTTGCATTACAAGCAATTACTTTCCAATTAAAAGAAATAGAAATAGTATTAAAAACAGTTTTAGGCTTTATTTAAAAAAATATAAATGCTAAATTATGTACATATGAAATATAATCATAGACAATAATTTGTTTTACGTTGTTTATCCGATACTAGAAAAAATATTTAAATAAATATGTATGTAACTATGAAACTTGCAGCATTGAAAAGTAGAATAGGTATATTGATACCTATAGAAATAGGTATATTGATACCTATTCTCATCTTCTTAGCGCGTATAAACTTAAATAAAGACCTACTGTTTGAAATAAATTGAAAATAAAAATTTCAAAACAAAGGCGAATTTTGTACTTCAAAACAAACTACAATTAGACCATGTACTGTCCTTTATCCTGTCTAAGTTTAAAGAGTTATCTAGTTAATATTTTCATTTCAACATATAAGAAACATTTAACTGCTTAATATTAACGGCATCACGAATCGGCACCCGAAAGGCGGTCAATGTCTGAACCGCATTATTCGCTGTACATTACGTAGTGCGGCTATCTAACGCCGAGTAAAGCGGTCTCGTACTGAGCAATGTAAGACGAATGCTGCGTTGTTTCCGCTTCATTTCGATATACAAGGGGCTCGAATCCCGTGTGTTGTAAGCGCCGCGGTTTCAGGCATCTGACTCTGCGCCCTTTAACCGCAACCGTGCGAAATCCTCGAAGATGATATCGTCATCCTGCTCCTGCCCGTTCTCATCTCTGGAAATTTATTACAGAAAATTGGACACCGCTTTAAATTAATAAGTTATTGATACTCTGTAATAATTTATATTTATAGTATTAGTCATTAATTTTGCCTATATTTGTGGGTGCATTGTACAGATTCATAAGAGTACGATATTGCTTCAAAAATTGTTTGGTTTACTTATAAACAATTTAAAAAATAACTGTTTTTTTTGTAACTTGAAATAGTTGGAAATCAATAAATACACTTTGTACCAACACCTATCGAGATTCGACACCTTTGGTTTAGTAGCCAATGCAGTACGCGGTCAATATAAATATAAGATGTAATTGTAAGCAAATTGGGACTTCATACACTTGAAACTACATTCCCTTTGGTGACAAAATTATACCAAATAAAAAAATCGAATGCTGGTAGCATTAATGGGGTGTTTGACATTTTTTTATTTCATAAATAAAAGTATGTCAGTAATAAAGAAACATTGTAGAAGCAAATGTATATCTGCAAGCAATATTTTCTAAGATAACAATATCGATTTGAGGAGTTGCTCAAAAACGGTCCATAGAAAATGCACCTCGAATGTGACGTCACACGCAAGGAAGTGGCTACCAACAAGCATAAGATCATGGCCAAAATTAATAATTTTTGTAATTTATTCGGTTGCTTGCATAGTTGGACTTATTAACTAGTTATGTTAAATGAGGGTAAGCTAATCGCCTTGAATGTTTTTAAAGATATATATTTACATACGAAATAAATGCATGCATTTTTTGACCGTATAGTAAGTAAGTAAGAAGTAATAGTAATCCAAAAGTTACGGGTGCGGGTCGAGCTGTATGAGGTCGTGGTCGTGCGCGGGCGCAGGCTCGGGCGCGGCGCGGGGCTCCTCCTCGGGCTTGGGGTGCATTAGGATGAACGGCAGCTCTGCGCTCAGGTCCCTGCCTCACACACACCGTTGTTACCGCAGTCATACTCGTAATGATACACTTGCTCGAGTTTAAAAATTTGTAAGTGTATACATCTTCCAACACTCATATATATATTTAGGGCTAGTAAATCGTAACGGATATGGCTGCCATTACACTTTTTTACACAGTAGGGAATGAGATGAGACAGATGAGTTGACGGATTGTAATTATTATTTGATCAAAATACTATGCCGTATCATTTAGTATATATATTACTTTTTATTACCAGTTGGTACGTTAACTTTTTTAATTTATGTATTGTAGTCACGAAATGTTAATAAATCAAATATACTAATAGAATTAAATGGTTAACCGACGAAATCACTCATCTATTGATTTCTCATGTGTCCTGTCATAAAGAGATCGCTAATTAGCAAAAAGACCGCTCTTGTAAAATGTAGCATCTGCATATTCTCTGAATTTAAAATTTATGTATACAATAAAACATATTCTATCTATGTAACAAGCAACAACAACAAATTTATTTCTTTATTATTAAAAGTTCGGTAGACAAGTCCTTTTTACATCTATGAAAATTAATAAATAAAAAATAAAAAAATTATAACATTAAATTTCACTTACCCGCCCAAAGGCCCAAGACACAGTTTTACTTTGACCTTGTATTGGACTATGATACCTAGATTCTCTCTCTGCGAAGGGTCTGCGATTCTGAAAAAGAAAATAAATCAGAATAAGGCAATAAAGATACTAAATTTGGGCCTTTTTTTGGGATTCCACCAAAATAAGAACTACGATTTACGAATTTCTACGAATTAAAAAATGTATTGACCTTTAAGTCTCGAATATATTGTATTGTGTTTTGATATATAAGCGTAATGCTTCATATGATGAACAAACTTTTTACATTTTATTGGTTTTTATTCTACAGTATAGGTGTCCTACTCTAACGTTGATTCTTCTACAAGTAAAGAATAGGGAATATAGTGATGTCAGTTGCTATTTTAGCAAGATTAGTATGCATTAGTTATTTATTCGTTATAAGGTTTCTTTTCGTCGTCATACGTCATAATTGACTTTCAACTCCATCTTATTGTTATTTTAACCATATAATATCTTATCTTGATGTAGGGCCAGGATTATTACTCCCGGTGCACGTCGACCCAATGGGATCTTTTGTGCTTCCCTAATCCTACTGACTGCTGTCCTGGAATACCTCCAAGATGTACTTGCTAAGTACACTCGGAGACAGCAGCCTTATATCTTCAGGACTGGGATAGCCCAGTCCAAAGAGACCCATTCTCTTCCTAGCAAGAGCATCACAATTACATAGGATGTGTTCCATTTGTTCGGTGTGCTCCCCACAGACCCTACATAGAGGCGATCCAACAAGTTTCATCTTTCAACCATATAATAAGTTCTTATAAGTTAATGTAAATGCATAAGTGATATATATAGTCAAACATCAGTCAAAAAACAGTCAAACTTACAAAGTGCTGGATGCAAGGTTGGTGTCCTCATGCTTGAGCTGTCCGTCGAGCGCCAACCCCCACTTGTCCTTGTTATTGGCCAGGAGGGGTGTTAGTGTGAACACCTTACTAAGAGTGAAGCCTGGACCTACTGGACAACCCTCCCTGGAAATTAAAAAATCAAAATCTTATCATATGAATTTAATAAACCAAGCTTTAATCGTGGTAGTGGTTTCGCCACTGAAATTTTTCAGCTATATTTATTTTCACCTAAGTAGCGGCAAATAACATTAAAATTTACAGTGCTTTGAGAGAGAAAGGCAGCGTTGGGAAAGGAACACTGTCAATAGAATTTTTTTATTTAATTTCACCACTAGCTCTAAATTTCATTTTCGACTAATGTCCCTGAGTAACAATTAATAACGTGTACTTTATTTTCAATTGTTTCATTGTAATTAAAGATTGTGAGATAAAATCATATATGACGATTCGAAACCTACAAATTTTTCTTTCTTTGGAAATCATTGTTTACAATTTAAGTGTTATGACAAAATCATAGTCGTTGTACGTCAAACAAGTGCATTCAAATACCACAGATTTAGCTAGTTCAATAAAATATGTCAGCACTGGTTTAGTAGTTTTATTGGCAACACTAACAGTATTCAAATGTTTGCGTCACTAGACACATTTCATTATATGTAAGGGTACAAAGAAATGTTTGTAATATATAGGCATCTAAGAATATATTTTTAACTTAAAAAATATTATTTACTATTAGGTTCAACAAAAAAGTCATTAACACTTAACAAGTAAAGTAAAATTAAATGACTAATTAGCCCTAGATTTAAAACAAGTATATATTAAGAAAGCATATAAAGAAAAATAAACTATAAAATGTTGCTTGATCAACTCATGCAGTCACACGCAAACATTTACTTACAGCGATTGCATTTTTAAATTCTTATTGAACATCGTTATGAAGGGGAAATTAAATATTGTCGTCACCTTCATTTTTCGGTTCCTGAATAAGAAATTTTAAAAAATTGTCTGAGTGCACACAGTCTAACTAGTACTTAAAATATAATGGATGTATTTAAATGAAACGATAATTTACGAATTCTCGTTACCAATACCAAGTCTCAATTTTCTTTTAATTTAAATAAAAAACGTTTAATTTTCGAACAAGTGTTTCTGAAATAAATCACTTGAAAGGAACACTAAGATTGTACTACATCCAAATTATATTCGTTCCTTTTTTCCGCTATTAGTTTAACAATTTATTTAGGGAAAAAAGATATTAAGCATATATAGTCAAATAGCATGAAACACATATAAATGCATTCGGAATTTGGCGTTAAATTATTGATGACAGTGGGTGTATTCATGATGCCACTTCGATGAAGTAGTTAGAAATGAAATAATCATTATCATTTATACGTATGGGTTACCCCATTGACGCAGTCTACACCATGATGTTGTGTCAATGACATACCAGTGAAATACTGATCGTCTTCTGTGAATTATTTGTCAATGTAAACACTAATTCACTAAACTACATCCAAATCATGACACAATTCCAGCAAGTTTTCAGTAACAGAGAGTAGACCTCCAGGTCAGCTAGCATTGTTTTGGTTACTGGTAAGCGTGATATGGCATTGTGTACTGACTCGCTCTCTGCCTCGGCGACGGTGCACTTGTACTGCGCGGTGGAGAACAGGCAGATGTCCGCGAACTGACGCACCGACACCTTGATACGCTTCACGGACCGGTTGGAGTTGTTCGCTATGTGCACGTTCACCGCAATGTTCTCGCCGTGGTGGTACAACTCCTGGAACAAAAACGTCAATTAAATGTTGCGCATTTTATTACAACGACATTGCCCTACATGTCATTTATTGAACTTTAATAGGAAAAAGGTAACGTTTTGGAAAAGCCAAGTTAGTTCACATGATTTTAATATACATAAAAAATGAACATTTGGCGGACTTAACAACTAAGGTCGGTCTTTACTAGTTAACAACCAACATATCTAAAATTATAAGATAACGATTGTAAAGTAATTTGTAAATGTCATTACAAACATTTGAATTTGCAGGAACTGTTTGCGTGGCTTCTTTTATCAAGTCTCGACAATGGTATGATTGAATGTTGTTAATGACTGATTGATTTTAAATTAATACTATTTTATTCGTTGCACTTTAATTTCTGGAACTTTATCTTACTTGATCGTAAATAATGATAAAGCTGAAATAAAAGATTAAGCTATACACGGATCACTCAAACACGGAGAACACAACAATGCTATTAAAATATATTGTTAAGACGAAAAACTCAACTAAGATAGAGGTAGCTAACCAGGGCAGTTAGAAAAAGCCCTACTAACGGATCTACCAATCCAACTGTGCAGGAAATTTCTACCCCAAATGGAAATTGAACCTCTGACCTAGCTAGTTATCACTATGCCATAGAGATGGTTATAATTATTGGTTTTACTTTATCAAGTGACGCCTCCAGGTAAAGTTTATTGGGGCTCATCATGAACTCCTTGGACACCTCGACGGATGGCTGCTCGCCCTGCTTGCTAGGCGCGTACATTATCTTCCTGATCGCCAATCTCACTGAATTTCTAAACATAAAATAACACAATATTGGTTACTACAAAACAACAAATATATAACTTAACAATATGATTATCCAAATTAAAACTTATCATAAAAAATATATGTATTCATAAAAAGTAACCAAGGTCGAATATCAAACTTATATTCACTGTTTTACATATTCTGTTCACTGTAAAATAAATCGAAATACTTATGGCAACTAAGAAGTTTGAAGTAAAATTAATCCATAACGTTTATTTTAGTACTATTGGCACTGGAGCCCACACTATGTAGGTTATTAATATACACTGTGGTATGCTATACATGGAAGCAAAAATCAAAAGCCACTGTTCCTTGGTATGAGGGTTTCCTAGTAGTGATTTATGCCAGGGTCACTGAAAAGTGTTTTTTTTATATTTCAGAGAATATAATCCAGCATATTATCCGTCCATATCACCACAACCACAAACAACAACGCTGGCTCAATGCAAATTGGAGGATGAAAGCGTAATCGACACGATTACGAAACTATACTACATACAAATTGGTATATTAGGTAAGTCAGGATTACCTCTTGTGAGGCTTGTCATCCTGGCTGTCAGCCACGAAGGCTTTCAGCTCGTAGTCGACGCCGCAGGGCTTGCCCGTGTCGCCGGGCGCCGGCTGCAGCGTCACCGAGGCGGGGCAGTGCGGCGGCAGCTCGAAGTAGAACGGGTGAGCCGCTGCACCCAGCTTGCGGACCAGCCGCTCCTGCAGCCGAGTCAATGGCCGCTTTGGAGTGCCCGTCGCTGGGTAGATCTGGATAATACGACATTTGACACTTCTTAATATAATAATATATTAATAATGAATAAATATATAAATAGGTAGCTTGGACAAAATTAATTCAATCCGTGTAACAGGTATAGTTGTATAATAAAAGGCGTATTATTTTAAGTGAGTAAACTGAAAGTCCTTATGTTTTTAAGAAATTAATTACATTAATTACACGGATAAATAAATATCCCATTTATAATTCAAATTTTTGTATCTTTGTATTTTGTATTATATTTATTTCAACATTTTGTGAAAGTTAAATAATCACATAACTTTGAGATTATACACAATAAATATATTTTGTAAAGCTTAAGAGTCAAAATATTTAATATTTTGAAAATAAATATAAAAAACCTAATTTTACAACTATACAGAATTAATTAAACATACACTTGCATTGTCGTATACAACATGGAACGAAATGATAAAGAAAACTCTAAATTGAGTGTGGATAATCTTCCTGTCCAACGTTAATATCTCAACCGGCACAAACCATATATTTCTCTTAATAATAATAAAGCGAAATATTGCATTTAATTTTGAATTAATCAATTAATTAAAGGCAGTTTATAAATAATTATATATTTACAATTATTATCTAACATTGGTTATTGCACTTATATGATTCACAGTAATCGTAAATGTCAGTAATAAATATAATGAGTAAAATTAATTAATATGGTTCATTTAAATACTTTTAGAAATGTAATTTGCGTGTTTTGAACGTCAACAAAATTAATATTTAAGAATATACTAAATATTTTTTTAATTTTGTCGTTTTACCATACTACATTATCGTGAATATCACTAAAATTTTAGAATAAATAACTGTCGCCCTAAGCCAGCTCATCCCTACATATCAAATGTATGTATTGTGTGTGATATAAAAATAATATTTCGTCCGTTCACATTTATCTATCTTAAATTAAGCACCTTTAAGAGCTTGTGTTAAGGATGCTACATAACGGTGATTTGAAGCTGAAGATTGAACCTTGGACCTTTGGTTTAGTAGACAGAGTACTGACACAACCAATGGCAATTAATACCTGTAATTAATTGTAGTAAGTAAATATATGAAGGGCGCCTCAACTTCATTGTGGCATTTATCAAATTACTGAGGTTTGATTTTCAGAAGCGAATCTGTATTTCATATTACAAAGATAAAGAATTTTGTATTGGCAGGTATCCAATGGTGTTAACTGAATATTGGATATACTCTGCTCTTGATAAAACTGTTCACAGGTACAGGTAACCATGTCATTATTTATGGTAAGTTAAAAATTAATAGAATCTACATATTTTTGAGGAAATTGTAATTAGTTTTATATTACATTTATGTAAATAGTATGCAGGATACTTTTCAAACTGTTGGTATATTTCAAAAATAAGAAGAATATAAAGGCACAACTTTAATAAATATCAATATTAAAAATAATTTCTGAAAATTTTTCTTTTGATATTTATTGAGCTACATTTAGAATAAAGTAGAACAGAATATGTCTTTATTGTATCAGTCACTTCAAAAATAATACATAGGGAACAATTAACTAATTTTATACAAAGGAGGCCGATATCGATATCGCTAAAAGTGATCTCTTCAAGATAACATTAGGATGAACATGATTAAAAATAAAGTAGTCGAGGGAAGTACAAAATACAACAAAACAAACAAATACAATTACAAACGAAACACAACAATAAAAATGACAAAATGTAACAGCACAATTTACTTCAAATTTGTCCTTAAATAACTCAATCAATAGATAACGTGACGTAGTCGATCATTTTAAGAAATGAAAGGCGTACACTTAATAACAGATTACATATCACTTCATTGATAGCTGTAGTTTTCTCGAAGATAACGTGTGTATTTTTGTATAAATGAAATTGAATTATTATGACGTAATAGTATATTTTATTTAAATAGTAGATGCTAATTTTGACAAGCTCCAAAATTTGGTAAGTACTCGGGAAGTGTATTCTATACAGATCAAAATTTATATTAGTCGTGTCGTGCCTCAAGTTATTTTCAATATTTATAGATGATCTTTTTGATTGAATAAAGCATAGAGTAACAACGATCAAAAAACATAAAAATTAGCACATCAATATTTGTTTTCCTCATTAACTCGCGAAATAGTGTAAAACAAAATTTTGGTGTTAATTACACGATAACACAGAACCTGCTTGGATTGTTATCTTATCACTACTTGGTGCAGATTTGCTGTCAAAACTTGTTTGTTTATTAAATGCGTATGTGTTTCACATTAAATCTCTACTTAGGTACAAATAAGTATATAAGAATATTGGATAAAAAAGTATGGTCATGGTTAGTGTATTAAAATTTTTAAGAAATTAAATAATTTACGATTTTTAGAAAGAATAATAAGAAAATAAAGGAACGAAAACGATAAGATGATTAATGTCAATATAAAAGTATCTCACCTGTTCAGCGGCGAGATACAAGTCCTTCCTAAAGGTGAGGCCGAGTACATCAAGGTCCTCTCGGCCGTACCTGAACGCGGCCAGCACGTGCCCGAACACCTTCCTATCCTTCACATACTCAGGGTCTATCAGCACCACTCCGTCTGAAAAATTAAAACTTTAACTCACTCATACTTCAGAAGTAAAAATAATTTCGACAAGAATAAAGGGGTACTTCTTGGAAAATCCTTACAATCGGATCGGTTACAAATAGGGTCTTATATTAATAGAATCAACCACGCAAGGCAAGTGTGATAAAAGTTTTCCTGCCATATTTCTCTGCTAAAGTACCCAAGGAAGTTGACATCACATTTCGAGTTCTTCGTAGGTACTATGCGAGCTGGGTATTTTCATGAATTTTAGTGTAAAATGTCAAAATTATTATTTGTTACAGTTTGTAATTTAATAAAGTACCTACATAACGTTGCATTTTCATTCATCAGACCCGATCTGGTGAATAGAGGTTCAATTTTATGTTTATTTAGAATTGACACATATGATTACTCGATCATGTTTTAAAAATGTGGTATGTAATTAAGTATCCGTCTTTTTAATTATTGAATTTCACCTAGCTAACAAACAATTTGAATATTCCTACGAGGGATTATAAACGGCTTACAGTAGGCGAATTAAAATCATGATACTGCATTATTGTAGATCGTTTAAAAACCATTTTGTTATTTTACTTTAATCGACATATAAAATGAATTTCATAATTTGGTACACCTGGTAAACTACAAAATTTGCAGCTTGGATGTCTTGGCGTTAAAATATCATTTGTTATAATACTCACCAATCGGGTCTACATGTGTTATATGATCTACAAAGTCCCTCTTCCCTAGATATACTGTTATCTGAAAATAGAAACAATATTGCCTTCTTTATTAGTTTTCTTAAGTAATGAACATTGACACATTCATTTGAAATGAATAATTATATTTATATTAATTCTGTAAGGTTAGTTCAATTGTAACTTTGGGAATAATTACACGAGATAATGTTAAAAAACTAACATTGAAGCCGGAATACAGCACATAAATGCATTAAATAATATCAACTACGTTACTTTTGCAGTTATTAATTGATATACACCTGGGCAAGACAATTAAAAAATTATTACGTCTAGATTGTATGCCTTCAGGTTAGCAGATAGTGTAAATTAACTTAATGTGAGATCATAAGATGCGTCAGACATTGTCAGTATATATTATGTTATCAAAAATATAAAGATTTACCTTTCCATTGGGCGAGCTCTTCTTGAAGACGCGCGTCGCTTGCCGCTGCCTGTTGCTGCCAGCGTCGTCCATGCTGCCGCCGCGGCCTCCACACCACTGTACAACATAAAAAGTGCATAGGGTTGTTACGTTTGCGAGTGATGAATAGATAGTTGATTATTACTTAAAGACAAATGATGAATCTACATTTTAAAGAATCCGGACATGTTCATGTTTAATATATATATATATATATATATATATAGGTGTCTCCACATATGGACTCTACTGGTCAAAAACTATTTTGTCTGTTGTACTTTTTTTTGATACCTGCTAATATGGACGGCAATTGACTCAATCCTAACGCACTCGTTACTTTTATAACAGTCTCATTTGATTTAAGTGTAAATCAAACCTGACAACCTGTAGAATGTTAGAAAAGTACGAAGGCGGTGTCACTACACGTCTCGTTTAAAAGCTTTATTGATGGAAGAACATCGTTGCTTTACGTTTCCTTATCATAAAAAATACACGTCCTGACATACTACACCGCCGCTTTTATTTAGTTTTTTGACCAAAGTGATTCTAAATTAAAAATATTCAATTATTCAACTCACGCGGGCCCTTGCGGGGCTCCAGGGTGCGCGCTACTGGCACAGTGTATCGCTGCGCAGTCGCACCGCCCTGTAACAAAGAGGAACCTTTGTAAAAAATTGGATCCGTCTTCTGTAATATTACAATAAGATAAATGTTATTAAATTTACTAATAATATAGTTACTTAGGATTGTAAAAATAACTTGTAAAAATGTATAAATACCCAGTAATACATATTAATTACATTGAAAAATCCAGATACTTTTATTTCCCTCTACTGAAGAAATATTAGTTTACTACCTATTTGTACATTGAATTCAAAACGGGATATTATTGAGAACAACATTCTTTTCTGTTTTTACGGTTGTTAGAATCAGGAAGTGGCTTGAATAAAAAAGTAAATAATTTTAGTTACTCTTCGATGCGCTTCGAATACGTTAGCATGATTTGACCCTTAAATCTTTAAAGTTTACCACATTCAACGATAACTATAGTTTGACAAAGAAAGTATAAAAAGTATAAATTAATATTAAACACATACAAATTTTTCAACGTAGTAACAGAAATGAAATTTTGTAGTGAGTTGAGAGCCACGCTGCATACTTCATAATGGATGGCATTTCAACTTTTTTCGCTTATTTATATAGATCTTTTGTTTACGGACCTATGTGGAATGGTTCGTAGACAAGCAAAGTACGTATCATTCTATCTAACTACAAAATGTGTCTATAAGATATTCTAGAATATTTGAATAATAATCAGTTCGTCGGGTTGTCGTCGCCAATAGCAACTGTATCAACGGGAATGGCTTTGAATTTCATAATACGAGTTTCCAATGTTCACATTTATAGATTGTAGGGTAAAGAGAATATCTCATATTAAATTAAATTGATAAATCTATTGGCATACTTGTTATATATTTAGTAGTTTCACCTCTACAATACACATATGTTCCATCAACATTATAGAAGAGTATTCAAGTTACTATTGAATGCTCTGCTGAACGTGAACAGACCACAATTGAATTTCGTGACTACGCTCGATATTAGACCAAAAGATATTGCATGATTTTGGGTGGGTTTTCACTGATGCGGAGACCAGAGTAAGCGATCATTTCTGAGCAAACGAAAATTAAATCTATTAGCAAAGTATTGCTTTATTTTATACCTTATTAACGCTACTGAGTTAATCTTTTAAGTTGCAAAGAATGCTATATCGTAATTACTTATCGTCAATGAAGTGACAAAAGCTCTTATCTGTTAACGTGCCAATTTTAAAGCATATGCATATAACACCTATTACTACAGTGACAATAGAAATCACTTTTTTATTGGTGTTACGCAGTGTTACGTAGTAAAATTATACTATCTAATTTTTATTTTTATTAAATTACTTTAATTATTTCCACTTAATTATTTCTATAATATTATAGGTACATTTAAAAAGAAAACTCGGTGTTACCCCTTTATGAATATACAATAAACATCAATTGAAGCCAACTATGATGATAGACTCACGGTTACGTAATGAGCGGTAGGACTGCCTAATAATTATGAGACCCATACATAACAAAAATAATGCTTTAATATGTCACAGTCAAGCTAGCGCTGCAGGTATTGTATTTGATCCATAATATTTAGAAAGAGTAAGACGTAAACGAAATGCTAGCAGTCGCCAGCTAAAAATTAATAACATTATTTGATAATATATTAATACTATTTCTAAAAAATAATGCCCTGAAAAAATTGTACCCGTCAGAGTAATAATGTCGATCTGCTCGTCGGGACAAGCCTATCAGTAATAATCATTGGACGAGGAGAAAGGATTGAACTAGATCGAGTAAGTTATCTGCAGTACAATTTTAAGTTCTTTAATACATTTAACTTGTAAAGTGTACCGATTGAGTTTAATGGTGACTGTCATAAAGTGTAAAGTGACTAACATTCTTCATTACTTTTGAATACTTGTGGGGTCAAGTTGCATTTTAAACTTGCCTTTGACGTCATATTTTTTTGTTTCGTATGTTATGTAGCCCCTGGGCATGGAAGGCATTAACATAACTCGTCTCCAGAATGACAACACACTGTAGTATCAAGTGATTTATAGATATTGCTTTAGTCTATAGGTGATGGGTTAACATTACTATTAAGACTATAAATTGCTTGACATTCTCTGGCAACAAAAAAACTATAAAGAAAAGATCGATCATATATACGACCTACCTACTTTAGTGCCCAAAATGCTCATTTTCAAGAGCATCTGGTCTAATGCAATTTAAGTTAAGCAGATTCCATCAAAAGCTGGGTCTGTTTAGCAGGACTTTAAAGATATATTTTATTTACTTCAAATATTTATTTTCTTATGACATTCAAAATCACATTTTGCAATGCACGTATATGTATAATAAAAATGTCATAAAAATAATATAGGTAGAAAACATAATTTTGTAGAAAAGCCGGAATATGGATATTATTCCACGCAACCTTTGGACAAACGGGATTCTTTTATAAGTATGTCGATTGAGTTTTATAAGCTGCCGACCCATTAACAAGCTCACAGATTCTCGATCAAGTAATATAAATTAATTTTGACCATAATATCTTTAGGCTACTGATTGATATTATGGATCATCTAAACGAAGTTAACCTAAATACATATATTAATTAATAGACATTGCTGTCGAAATCGTATAAAATTACTTTAACCCATTTTCAGTAACTATACAATCATACCAAATCAGTGCAAAGAGGTGGAAATCGTGAAAATTGCTGTGGAAATGAGGCCATGGTGGGACGATCAATTTTACAACATTAGCTCAGTAACTAAATATTGGCTTTAAGTGAACGTTAAATACGATGGAAATTAAATCTAACCGAAACTTAAGAAGATCTGTCGAAAATATCAACTTTTGCCCGAGCCTGAGATAAGAGATTTGCTCAAAATAACGCAGAAATCACATTTAGAAAACTACATAGCCGAATTAGCAAAATACACTAGGAATGCGATCTCTGTGTAAACAGAACAGTGTTTATGATGTTTGCTGTTCATTACGTTGGTTTACGAGCATAACGCGCGAATTATTGCGCTGTGGCCAAAATCGAACGACCGATAAACTAGAATAAACTATAATTTACTGGACTAACCTAACCTACTGGGATGCGATGAAAAACGAAACTTAATAGCTAATAGAGAATCCTAAATTTTATCAGTTTTCAAGGCAATAATGTATTGCACCCTTTTTTTCTAAGATGAGTCCGTTTACGGATCTACCCGTTTGTCTGATCTGCGGGTGTGCCTGAGACTGACCCAGTGCCTGATCAAAGCGGCTCTGAAAATACACCCCTAAGACTCCCCACTAACCATTGTCCTTCGTGGGGGTGATCTGGGTTCTACATTTCCACCAGACCACCCAATAATTTAGATACAGATATAGTATCTAAATTACCTCACTCTTTCAGATCTAAGATACAAAAAATATATGATTAGTATGGCATATTATAGCATATATAGAGTAAATAAAGGTAGGTATTGTGGTTGGTGTTCTTCTCAAGCTAACACTTTACATTTAACAATGATAAGTGACTGTTGCAATTGCATTCCATTATTTGGGTTTGTTATTTAATCGTAGAGTTTTTGTCTATGAATATTAATACGACTTTTTGTATTATCTGGCTTAGCTGAACACAATTTAATTATAAAATATATCAAATTCTACTTTAGTATACTGTTATTTAATAGAGGAAACATTACCTTTATTTGGGCATAAAAGAAACACAAAAAAATATTAGAATAAAAGCGCACTGTTTCGATACTGACTTGATTATATTAGACCCTGAATCTGATATTGGTGAGAGCCATCTATCAGAATGAGCGAGGGGCATGGCGGGAAGGGCGGTCGGCGTACCGTGGGGGATTTTCTATAAACACTTCCTCTGCTTCGTGACAGTAAACAAAACTTAATTGGCACCTAATACATCAATGCCAATATTTGGCACAAATATTTACTTCAATTCTAAATACATAAAATATTATTCTATTATAATTTTAGTGAGCCATTTTAAAAGTTCAACACATTTTTAACAGAAAGTGTTTCGTTAAAATTATTTGTAACGAAATTTTAAAAAGACATTTGCTATCGTATTTTCAATGGTGTACTAATTATTGAATATTCGTCCACTCTTTCCAAGCTACTGAAAATAACTCTACACTCGATAAACTAAAAATATTAAACGTGATATATAATAAAAGAATTTTATTTTTTTATAATTGAAACAGAATGTACATACTCAACACAACACACGATACTCTGCTTTTAAATTTAATATCATTAAAATATCTATCTTATTCTTTTTCTTTTATTCAAATAAATAAAATGAGAAATATTCAAGAGCTACCCAATAATAAAGTATGTAGAATACTTTATAGTAAATAACTTAATATTTTTTTAGGTATTTACCGACAAATTTTATATCAGACTTCTAAAACACCCGGTAGCAACCAAAGTTCTATAAAACGAGCGAAGATATTATTTGAGGCTTTGACTGATAATACTGCGCATTATGCTCCAAAATGCTTATTGTTGAAAGAGAAATTGTATTGTATTGTTGTTGCTTATTGTTGATTAGTTTTGTTGAAAGAGTAATCAGAGGACATAATGCCGACTAGAGAGCATTCTAAGTTGTAATAAGCCAAACCGAGCAAGCAGTTACAAGCTATACTACAGTTACAGTATGTAGAGCGGAAAATAAAATTTTATTATTTCTATAATGTATCATCTATATTCCTATAATGCCCAGATTAGAAACCTGGTAGTTTTAATAAGTTACCGCCTCGTGGGCGGACACCGAACGTGACTTACGTTTAACTGTTATCTTTAATTAATAAACACCATATAGATATTTTGTGGTTGACTGAACTGTATTTACATAATAAATTCTTTTACATTGCAAAGTAAGTGCTGCATGGAAGATTTAATTAATACTGTCGTTGGGGTAATACGGAACCAGATACACAATATTGGCGATTCTGTTGGCATTTACTTAAACTAAAATTAAGTTATTCACTCTTAAAAATTAAGCATCTCTTCCATTTCAATTCAATGTGTACGAGATAGAATGACTTTTGAAGCTCGTCAGCGTAGTTGTTAGAGCGCTGTGGTTTTCATTACGAAGCTAAAGCACTATTCGAGGTCCCTAGATGGGTCAATCTAAATTTGTTATCTCAAACTTCGCCGTGCTTAGGAAGGCACGTTTAGCAGTTGGTTCCGGTTACTTCAACGAACACGTTCACCCCCCAAGCCGCTTTGAGCCAGTGTGGTGGTGTTATGATCTTAAGCTCCTCGTGTTTCTAGCATGTGGCGCGAATATAACCTGTTGATGATGAGAATTATTATTAATTGATATTTTAAAAAGGTTTTTAACTGATAAGGCATTTACATCATGAAGATTATTGATAAATATTAAAATTTGGTCCAACGCCCTTCCAAATTTATTATATCTTTTTATTGGATAAAGTAATTTTTAAATCTGACCATTAAATTGACTGTTAAAGCTTTAGCTCTTTTATTGTTTAAATTTAATTTAATATTTGATTTTTTTTTGTGTAATAATAAATTGTCATACGTTCTTAACATAACAGACATCACTTAAAAATACATGAAATGATTTTATATATTAACCACTGATATGGCTATAAAGGATTTTTGTTTATTTTGTACTATCATAAATTGACATAGATAGATTTTCATAAAATAATTTTAAATTGTTTTAATTAACTCATTCTTGTACTGGGTCCAAAATTGTACTATAAGCTCTGTAATTTAGGAACAATTAATATCGAGTATCGAGAATGATTTTTAATAACTTGAAGTTAACAGACGATCTAAACATTTGATTTTTTGATTGGGATGTTTTATGATGCGCGCCATTTTAGAAAAGCGAAATGACGTAACCGGTCTTCTGTCTTTTACTGGTCGGATTGTAATGAAGTACTGTAATAGTGAACTTAAATTAAATATTATTTAATGTACTAGAATCGAGGCTAATGATTTCTTCGCTCTACATCCGTTTTCTTAAGATTTTTTGTTTGAGTTCTGTGTTTATGTTTATGCAGGTCTCCTATATTTTCTTTGTCTATTACAACCGTGCGATCATAACGCACATGAGATGACTAGGACACTTAGGTGTGTACTTATAATTATTATTTGGTATCTTTTTTACAGAAATGTAGTTCATATTTTGTTTTGTATATGTTTGTAGGTATTTTGCGAATAATGAGAACTTAGCTGCGTAAAGGGGTCTTCACTTGACCTAGCGCACAGCTGTCCTCCGTCTACTTAATTGTAACAAAACTACATACTTATTCCAACTTCAATAGTTAGAGTAGGGTTCATATTAGAATAAAGAATGTAACATGTATGATAAATTGCATATTGTCGTTTGTAATGCACAATGCACTGCAAGTGTGAGGTCAGTAGTCGGGCGGGACGCTCTCCACTGCCTGAAATATGTAGGTTGCGAGTTGCGATGAGACCAATAGGAAATTAGACGTCTACATTATTACATTACATTTTTTACTCTGTTCCAATGAACTCTGCGTCCCTGAGTGGATTTTATCGTGTTTAGTTTGCAACTATGAATGGCTTACTGTACCATTGAATAACAGACACATTATAGAGTATAAAAAGAATTTACAGAGGGGAAGTCGAACTGGGTTAGGTAGGTCAAAACGATATGTTAATACTGTTCGGATAAATAAAATAATACCGCTGTTAAACAACTCTCGCTCATATAAAAACAAATAAAAGTTTTCAATAAAACTCGTAACACATTCAATCGACCAATTTCTGAATTGAATATTAGATCAAAATATAGTTCAGAGTAAGAGTGGCTAAATTCAAATTCGGGATTCAGAAATCTTGTCGCATGTTTGTTAGAATTCAATGATTAAAATTCACAACGGGACGGCAAAAAGTCCAAAATATACATGTACTTAATATAAAGCATCGTTCTAAAAGCATTTTCAATTTCGGGGAAGCAGTATTAAAGATTAAAAATATACGCAATGAATGTACCATTAAAAAAGGTCTGAACGGCAATCAAAATGGACTACGAAATTATTTTTTCTTCTTACAGTGCTGTAAGGAATTGGGTCACCAAAAATCGCATGGCTTTTTCTGCAATCTTGAGCATATGAATTATTTAAAGTGTGCAATTTATGTCGAACCAGAGCGCTAGAACCATCTACGTGTGCTTAGAGGTTCGAGCACTCTGATTTCGATAACGAAACCAAAGCTACTTTCGTCATGGTTGATCCTCAAAATTTGTTAACTTGAGCACCCTCTTGCTACGGAAGGCACATTAAGCCGTTGGTTCCATCTGTTACGCCGACCGCTTTTACCGACGAACCCGCAATTGGACCAGTGTAGTGGTGGTGGAGAAAATCTTGATTTTCTCACCCATGTTGGAAAACCTGAGCCTAGGCAGTGGGACGTATAATATATATGCTGTTGATTATATTGATGAAACTGAATGAAATTCAAAATACTTACCCACGTCTTCAATTGAGTAGTGAAATTTCGCTCATTAAAGTGAAAATTATCATCTGTACGAATAAGAAATTTGTATCTGTACAATGATAATTTGCCAAGGTATGGCTTACAAGTGTTACCGCACTAGATTCGTAACATACAGATACTTAAATAAGTAATTTTCCTACAGCTCAGGATGCAATTCTATATTCTGGTAATAAAGTATTGTTATTGCTTCTATAAAAACTGCAATAGTGCTAAGTGAATTCATTTCCGGTCTCTGCATTTAATATACTTTGTTCTCTAGTAAAATAAGGGGAACTAATGGATTGAATATTTTTCATTTAGCGGAGACAAAACAGTTATATGTAATAGAATTCTAAATCTTTTTAAGTATTTTAATTTCATCCTCATCATCAACCAACTGTATGGTTGTACACTACTGGACATATATTTTAATTGAATTCATTGCAATCTATTGTGAGGGTATTACTACTACGGTTTCACTGGAAAATAATTTTTATATGACATTAAATTATAATGGATTATGACAGAATAATAGAGCTAGCGGGAATCCTGCAGTCACTAAATAGACTCTTGTCTTTAATAAATTGTAACTTTAACGTTGGTGTTTTAAAACGTTTAAAAAAACATCTGCTCGCGAGATTTTTTCAATGCCGACAAGTTTGTCTATACTCAAAGTTCTTGATACAACAATGGCTGTATGAACATGCGACGTTCATACAGCCATTGTTGTATCGAGAACTTTTATTAATTTACTATGTGGATTTCCAAATCTGCCTACAGTTCGTGGATCACTTAAAATAACATCACCTAAATTTACAAAACAAGCGTTATCAAAACATCGGCATCTGCTGGAGCGAAGTCAGTTTACATAAATCACATGGCAGACATCACACCAGTTGTGTTCTCTGAACGACACGGATTCCACTCCGGAACGATAAATCTCACAGCTGAAGGTGA
Organism: Acentria ephemerella; assembly: GCA_943193645.1. Classification (NCBI taxonomy): domain Eukaryota; kingdom Metazoa; phylum Arthropoda; class Insecta; order Lepidoptera; family Crambidae; genus Acentria; species Acentria ephemerella. Next base: position 12,471,282 of record OW971876.1, read on the forward strand.
CGTCACTAACGTAACGCTCATGATGACGGATGACGGTTAGAATACCTGCCATGAATATAATTTCGCTTATCATTCATCTCGGGCCATTCAAAACACAATTATGATTTTATGTTTACCTGCTGTAGTAAAATAATAACGTACGCAACTCTATATATTGGAAACACATTCAGTGTTATGTATACCTTGCGTCTTTTTATCAAATAGATAAATCAGAAAAGGTGATTCAATTACTTTATATAATTAATTGATATGAAGGTGTCATCGTGCCACCGAATAACAACTCACTTTCCATGCTCTTTCAAATTTACATTTAATTTATTATCTTCCAAATTAACATAATGCTTAAATTTAATCGAAAAACATTAAACATGTACAGTATATCCTGATATAACCCATTTAGTGACAAGAAAAACAAGACGCCGGACGCACGAATTAGTCAGAGCTGCTGGTCTGTCTCGAGACTAGCTGGGCTCGGAAACGATACATAATAGATCTTCATCGTCGCCACCTCCTTAAAGGGTATCCGTTATATTATGCGATAGTGCCGGCATATTCTGCGGCGTAACTGAAACAATTTATCACAACGATATGAAAACAGTGATCTATGGAAAGGGCTATGCTCAGTGTCTCTGAAAGATGAGATGATCCGAAAAAGATCTAAAATCACCGACATAGCCCATCGAATTTGCAGACTAAAGTGGCAGTGGGTTGGTCTCGTTAGACGTAAAACTACCGACCGTTAGAGTAGGAGTTAGTGCGGACAACCCCCTGTGACAAAATGAGATGACGATATTCCTAGGCTGGCTGGAGTGGCCTGGATGAGAGTCACAGAAAATCAGGTGCAGAGGCATGCATCAAGGGAGACCTATGTCAAGTAGTGAACGAGTGTAAAATAGGTTGATGATGATGATATGAATACATTTAATAGTTTCCAATCTTTCCTAAATATAAAATTAAAACTAGACCAAAAAAGAGTAAAACTTTCGTCCCTTGAGTATTTAGGCTAAACTACATTCGCTGTAGATGAATTGGTTAAATTTTCTAGCTGGTAAATCACTGATGCAAATAAGATATAATATTAATAAATAAAATTGTGTTATATAATTTTAGCGTCGAAAAGGCTTACAGATTACAATATATCGACCCTGTCACAAACAACAAACCAAAATACTTTTACAGCCTGTATCAATAAGATAAATTCTAAAGCTTTCGGTCGTCATTGCAAAATATATTTATGGGCGTAGACAATTATGTACTTATTAGTACTTTATTAAATTTTGAATAGAGTATAATTTTGGACTACATTATAATGGTGATTTGAAGTGTACACTATGTCACTATGAAAGATTTCCTAAGAAAGAAAGCTATTCCTGTAGACATTTAATCTAGAACAATCTTCTACTTTAAGATCTGAAATCTTTTGTTCTTGTTCTTTAAGGGCAAATACACAAGTGTAAGATATGGCTTGCTACATACAACACAAACGCATATGGCACCTATATCTTATGGAACAGTACAGTGTAACTCTTCGACGTAATTACTATTTATCTTAACATACAACAAATATCTATATACATAGAAACGAGGTCAGTTTACAACAGGGCTTATTTCTTATAACCACGCGCTCCCACGGCTGTAAAGCGGGCAGCTGAAATAATTCTTGGTTTAGCTTTTCAAGTAGTCTGCTTGCAATTAACGATCCCTGTAATTTTTATCCCAAATATTTGTCTACAAAAATTATCCTTCCTTTTAAAAATCCTCGTTTGCGATATGAATTTCCTCATGACAGCACCTATTAATATGAAACATATTCCATGTTTTTGCGTCGTTCTCTTTTGTAGTATGCATAAATGAATAATAATAACAAATAAAAGGTTTACCCTAACTTATTAAAATCCTAAGAGTTGTCGATGTCATAACCGGATAACGCATAAAATGCATCACCAAGTTTTATCGCAACAATTTATTGCTGAAGCCTTGCAATGGAAACTTGAGAATAAAAACCGCCTTTTCCAATTGACTGAATTTGATAACTTTATGGCGTAAATAGTAATTTATAAAAAATAAAATTTTATTAAGAAAAGATTAATATTGATAGGGGATTGAAGATAGACCTATAAAAATACATTAACTACCGCACGCTCTCTTTATGTAGACGTTTATTTGAACTATAGAGTGAAATAATATAAATATTGACTTTTATCATAAATAATCTTAGTTAAAAGCTTCACGTCGGGTTGAACTACATTTTAATATTTCGTACTCTGAATGAATTTTTAATACATCAAAGCACGAGATTTAAAAGTAGTCTTAATAAACAAAACAGGGCTTGAGTAAGAAGGACTAACATCTCTTTTCTTCAGAATCTTAAAGTACCAATAGCATCAAATTATTGCGTAGTACAGAATGATCTTAAAAATTTAAGCGATTAAAAATTACTTACGTACAATACATACACACATCTGGATGGATGCATACAGATATTAACAATATATAATTAATCGGCTTAAAATAAATTTCTGCGTATAACTAACTACGTTAGACTATAAGAAAATATTTTCTGTTCTTATAGTCAGTAGTTAGTTAAACTATACGGTCTGGTATATACGACCGCATAGTTTACCGCATTTTCCCAAATTACTTTTGTTCAAATATTTCAGAAATTGTGTAACTATAAGAATTAAGTACACCTTAAACCAGATATTTTGGTGAGTCAGATTGAATTCTGAAATAACTTTTATAACAAACCTTTCAAACGACAAGTATATTTGTTTTCGGTTCAATTGATTCGTATTAAATAAAGAAATTAACGGGATAGTAGCAATTTGGTAATGCTAAATTATACATTTAAAGAGAGGATAAATGCACTTTAGGATTCGTCGATTTCTATTCTTTAGTGTTATTCACCCTGCAAGTAAGGAAAATTGATTGGAACCAGTACAAGAGTAACATCAGTCAGTTAAAGCATTTGCCGTTGGAAGTGCGCGCCCGCCCACATTCACACAGACCTAGCCTAGGTACTATGGGCAACCGCGACATATCAATAACTGGTTCACAACATGTCACAGAAACTTATCGTCTATATGTAAATTGGTGAACTAAACCATCGAGTTATTCCACCTTAAGGCTTTCAAACAATAAAATATCGATTCTGTTATCAATCTCCAAAACTAAATTAAAGGCAATTTACTTCCCTTTCATTTTGCTTCTTTTTTATTTAAACTATTGATATTGTGCATAAGGATTAAGCATTCAATTTTGTAAAATGACACGTTAAGTTACAAATTAAAGTAACCTCATAACTGAGGTGGTGGGTTTATCCGTGAATATATAAAAATTGAAATGTATATAAAAAAATGATTTTTATACTATTTTATCTTTAATATCATACTCAAATCAAGAAGATGGCTAATGTAATGACTAAAAATGTTAATATAGATACACTTTGTAGTCATTTTTAAAAACTATATATGGGTATAGTTTTTAAAAGGACAGACTTGTTTTTCCCAGGGAGATAAATTGTGAAGGCTTGAAGATCATTTGTTGCTGTTCAAGAAAGAGTTTTAATCCGGCAAGAGCTATGTTTATGACACACACAAAACTACGAAAATAAGGAGAAATCCAAACAGTCGGAATGCATTCGTCGGAAAATTCAAGACGAATTCCTCGTAAGAATCGTAATCATGAATCTTTTCCTTTTTTGTTACTCCTTTTCTATTTTTCATTTTTTCGGCATAAAATATAAACAATATCAAAACGATCGAAGTCTACTTTACTCATATCTCTTCATGCAAACTTTCTTCAAACATTCCATGATATCGGACGCCTTCGTATTCCTCATATATCAATAATTTTCGTAGTCTTCCTTTAACTTGTAGTCTTCCTTTAACTTGCTTCGTCAGTTCAATCGCGGAGATCTAGTTATCATTTCATAGGGATCAGCAAAATATTCATGTCTCATTAAGAACTACTTATATTTTTATAAATTGGCAATTATAAATCGCTTCTTTTTGCTATTTTAAATTTATTTTCTGCTTTTCTAGTGAATTTTAAAAGAAAGACTGGGTTTAGATAGTGTTTTTTGTTGTTGTTTGTATTGCATATAAATAGATAGAAGCCAACAATAAATCGTAGACGCCTGAAAACAGAACAGCCTTAACTACTGTGTTAATAATACTACGTTTGGAACTAGCTGGGACCAAAGAATTATTTAGTAGGTAGCTAATCCCACACGAATTTTATAACACGTAATTCGAGGTGTCGCGTTCTCGGATGAACTTTGTTGTTTAACTTGATTCGAAGTTTCATTTTCCGCTTGATTACCTAGAATTCCTAGGATTATATTCTCTTTAAGTTGAAATGACTTAGCGGCACTGACACTTTTATAACGATGAAATGGCCGTCAATATACACAAATATCACAAATTTTTCAAAAATCATCGTTATCATTTATTTCCTATTATATGAATTTCGAAGTAATAAGGTTTTCCAATAAATATCTAAAGCATCTTTTTAAAATAAATCCTATAAGTAAAATTTTCACATGAATCCTATATATTATTCAGAATAATAATATTAAACTTGTGGAGGTACGTTTACATATCACCATTATTGAATAAAAAGTTAACTGTGCCAGTTTCTTTCACACGTAATTAAAAATTTTATTGGCTTAAAAATTTCATCATGAATGACAACAAAGACCATTCAAAAAGAACAAATTTGTAGGCAGAAATAAGTTTCAATGGTTTATTTTCTTATATTAGAGTAATTTTTTCTATTTTATGAAGGTGCTTATAATTTTCTTTTCGGGTAAAACTTCTACGAAACTGATAAGCCTTGGAATCAGAACTTTTCTCGTTACAATGTCAATGTGATAGTTATTCCACCTAGCACCCAAAGATTTTATAGACCGTGGAATCAATTAGAACAAATGTTCCCATAGCGATTAGTCTCGTGCTAAAAACAAGTAAATGAGCATCCATTAAGGATTACATCAATCGATATCCCAGCTATTAAAAATAATGATGTTTATCGCACAAATCTTTTATGAGTGGACCACCTCCTGGACTTCAATGGAATGATGCTTTGCAGATAACGCGCATAACACTGTTTTACGGCGACGTACGTCATACATAAATCGATTGACCTACTTAATATCTTTGATAGAAATCGGCACATATTCTAAGAGAAGTAGCAATATATTTTTTTAAACTTTTATATGTACCTAGAAAAGGAAGCAGTTATCTAATATATGGGATTTCGTTATTACTTTTTTTTATTACTTGTACATATATTTTTAAATAATCGAATTATAATGAATTGTAAATCTAGGATTCAAGTTTTCATAACAACTTTACAAACCTTTTTATTAAACCCGTATGTAACACTGAGCCAAGCCTCGCGTTAAACATATTCTAGTAATTGTGTTTTCATACCCTTATCAAATAATTAGGTTACTTTTCCGTTGCTAATTGGACCTGGCTGTAAATGCGATAGTTGATTTATCAAATCTAATTAACAGGAAAAGGCAGGCTATATACTAATATGAACTACATAATAGAGAAGAGAATTGTATGTTTGTACTTACGTAGATAGCAGGCGATCAGTGAGCGCGGGCAATCCGCGTGGGAATATTACGCGACGGACACATCCACCTGTTGACAACAGACAGTGCGTTTAGAATTATAACATTCACTACCCTATTCATACCATTATTTGGAAAGGTTTCACACATGTCCATAAATAGGTAAGTATATAAAATACTCTTTAGTGCTGTGCTGCCTACACCAGTACGATATATTCACGGCTCTATCTAATTCTGCTATATAATTCTTGTAAGGTATAGAAAATGACTATAACATCACGAGTCTGAAACTACTGCGTTCAATATTATTATTCTTGTCTACGTTATCACAAATTATGTAACACAATACAATGAAGATAAATTTACGCTCATGCTGTGTATTTATTAACGATGGCTATCATTATTTACGCTCTAACTTACCTAATTATTAGACACGAAATGGAATGCGCTTATTTTTTTTACCATTTTTACTAATTTGTTTCATATTTGTCATTCTATCTATTATTTTCAAAATAATAATCATCAATCATCAATATGAAATAAAATGCAAGTATTTAAAATTAAATCAACGTAAACACAATCATAACATTAATAAATTTATTAATTTTTTATAAGATATATACTACTTATTAGTCGTCTGACTAGTGGGGTAGCCACTTTGTCTGACGTCCCGGGTTCGAACCCGGTAGGGGTAGATATTAGTATAATAAGGACTAGATATGTACGTATACATAAATAGATAAGTTAGTTAGAAAAATATTATTATTACTGTTATTCAAAGTGGGTCGAGGAAGCGAGCTACTAGTAAATGAAAAAACACGCACGCATACGCAGGTTAGTATGTTTTCCTGAAACATGACAAAGGTAATAACGATTGTAGTTATAGGAAAACTGAATAGTTATAACTCTTAACAATCTTAAAATAGAACTGAGGTGTGCTGGTTTTTCCTGTAGTTTTATTAGATTCCCATCCAAACGATGTTAGGAATGACAAAAAACAGGTTGCTATAATTAGGTTGTAGTTCATATTGTGTTCTTGAAGGTCTCCTTCTCGTCTAATGTACCTTTTAGCCGACGACAACGTCGCGCCTCGTTCCTGTCGCTACGATATTGAGTTGCTTATTTAGAATTGTATTAAGTATGTTGTCAGTCATATTGGTTAAATATCCTAAACTTATTGAAATAGGTGTAATCAAGCGTAATGTAAAAACACAGATTACCTGGGCAGTAGTAGCTTTCTTATAGCAGATGCGCTCTATATCTTAATTACTTAATTAAATATATGAGATGATATATTGCATATTGACAAGCTTCATTTAGAAAATTATACATAGTGAGTACAAAATACTAAAGTAATATAAGACGTAACATAAACTAAACCACTCAAAGACCCCATAACGATTCACGGCACACGTGTAACTTGAATCAACCCTCTTTTGGAAGAATGCTCAAAGCTTAACTAAGAATACAAATCTGAGAATTTTCCCGCCTGGCAGTGTCTCCTCAACAATAGAAATACTGTTTCGTTCTTGGGGTTACCTACTTGACATTTTCAGAATATCTAAGAACAAGTTTGAGGACCATGTCACAAACAATTCACAAGTTAAAATGTAGCCACGCTCACTATTGTAAATTTTTCATACCAAAACATGGATAAGAAAATATCTACTTATAAACAATAATGGCTGGGTAAAGCGTTCTGTAACAAGAGCTGTTATATAATTATTAGGTTGTTAAAATTACATCTAGTTAAATATTCCTTCTGGTTTCACAAAAACAGATGCTAAAATCGAACAAAGTAATTTTATTTGAGAACTCAAATAAATCATTAAGCTCATAAAGCTTGTATTTGGAGAAGTTACTGTATTAACTGGAGTGTTCAGCGGCTGGATCCACGAACTTCTGTATTTGAGGTCCAATATTTCAACAATAAAGCGCCACTGATCTTAATTTCGTTCAATTTATGTTGTTGAAAGGAATGAATGTTGAAAAATAGATATCGAATCTACTACTGACATTTATGAGTTAAAAAGATTTTTAAATACAATACAGATAATAAATACTATGACGTTATATAACTCATGCCGTCCGCATGAATAATGTATCGATAATAAATATAGGTACGTGTGCTGCTGTCACTGGCGAATATATCACATTGCATACATCTCTGGTCCGATGATAAAATTATCATGTGCAGAGTGTGCAGCGGATGACAGCGATTAGACCGGTTGATAACTTAACGTCCGATACATTCGGTGTCCGCTTACTGCTTTAACGAACATGAACACTTTTAAAGGTAGTTTAGCAATGTGACGTAAGGGGCATTTACTTATCAAAATGGCAGGTTCCAGGTGGCAGGAGTTCGAAACCAATAGCCGTGATGTTGATTGCGGCCAGCACTCTGGAACACACAACTTTTCTTATCCTTATTAGGGCGGCCGGATTCCTACCCTGACTAGGTGCTGAATCTGAGAATCGAAATTATCCTGACTATGGGGTAGCATCCGCTCATTGCCCGGATATCTTCTCGGTGAGCCGAAGCTCACCGGTTATCGGGCATCGTCTTACGACGATGGCCTCCTCTTCGCCCCTATGCTACGACCCCGGCTTGGGAGGCGAAGCCCTCGGCGCGGTCAGCCCACCGGGTGAGATGACATTCGTTAAGGCCCGGTGAGCGCCAGCGAGCGAGCCGCGGCTTGCACTTCCACCAGGGGAGCTTATGGTTAGGGGAGGGAGGTCTTGATGGCGTCAGTCAGGTAAGGTTTAGACTGCCTCTGCGAACAGCGCGATATCTCGCGCGCTCAGCTCGAGGCAGTCGGTGGTCATATCAGGTAGGGTGTGCTCCTCGTACGCAGCCTCATGGGCGCGCACTAGGGCACAGGTCAGTCCAGGAGGAGGAGGTGTATCATGTACAGCGAGCTCGGCACACAGGGGTGAGTGCGTTCCTCAACCGACAAACATCACGGCTAAAGAGTTGATTGTACCGAGTAGCTGCTGGGTCAACCAGTGGGTATTCAAAAACGTTCGGAATTCGTGAAATGCTGCCGTCTCACTTTGACGCAGTGATAAAAAGTGACAGTTATAGTTTTCAATTTGTATTTTAGCAAATATTAGATATTGAAGATATAGGAATTTTAAGGTAATAAATATTCAATTATCCATCCCTACATACATCACCGGTAATGAGAGCTTTGGCGTATGGGACAGCTCTCATTAGTATCTTATTTTTTAAATGCTGTCCGTGAAAGTAACAAGATTTTATTAACTTCGCCTTCTGCACAACGAAAGCTCTAAGCATAGGTAAAGACTTATAAAAAAGTCATATTTATTTGCTATTACATAAAATGATCTACACTCAAAAATGTGAGATGTTTGTATTGTAATATCAAAGGTCAGATTTCATTGATTTTCATACCTATATAAGATAAAGAAAAGAAGGACAATGAATAATTCAGAAGTTATTATCCCGAAAAAGGTACAACCCCAGGTAACCAATTTTATTATTGGCTTACGACGGAATGAAATAACAGTATTAAGTGTATGTCATGCTTTTTGCCTTAGATTGAAACTTTATTTAACATCAATCTTTTCAACCAACGCAGAACTGCTTGTAAACTTATATTCGTTTAATTTGATATAGGACGTTCTGGATTATACACCATGTTCTATTTGCGGAAATTAATGAAGCTCTACAGTTCCCACTTCATCTACAATGAATATATAGCTAAATGCTGTTTGTTTATCATGAAGAAGTTATAAAAATAAAAGTTTATGGTAAAAGTAAAAGTTGGTAAAAGTTTTTATGTAAAGTTTTGAAGGCAGAGAAAGATGCCCACACCAAATATTTTTTTTAGGAATGAAATAATTGCTAACTCATTTTTAAGGGCTTCAACAATTTAGAGATTCTTTTATTGAAAATAGTAACTATTTTTGAGTTGTCTGACAGTGACTCGTTTATCAAGTCCTCGACTCTGGGCTAAACTAATTAATTTAGACATAATATGATGTGTCTTTATCCGCCACACGTAGCGGACGTAATTTCGATTCGACTATAATGAAAACACATAGGTGTTTGTCTACTACGCTAGTCCAAAATCAAAATTAAGTTTAGTCCACATCATGTGACAACCTCCAATTGTACATTGCATATGCATTGTAAGCATATGCAATGTATAATCAGAAGGCAGATGGTGGCACCTCCGCAGGTGCGCGATCGCAACGTGTCAAGGCCCGCTTGGTCAAGGCGCTTAGTCTCACACGAACATGGTCTAATTAACGGTTTGCCAACTACCGACTTTATCTATAATACCAGTGTTATTAATGTAATTTAAAAACATATTGTTACATATATTTTGTAGTCACTCTACTTCAGTACTGACTTCTGTAGAACACATGTACACCTAAATGGAAATAAAAGTTTATGTTAATAATATTGTTACAGCGTCGCTCAGAAAATATGGATAAAGTTGTTTAAACAGTCTTCAACTCATTGTCATAATTTAGTTAAATCATAAACATAATAATATTTATATTTATAAGTATGGACTAATCTGTCTGTTCACGTGTTTGTCACAAGAGAATACTTTAATTCAAGCACACTCGGTTTCCTTGCTATCAAGCTTTCAACGGACAATAATCTTCTTGTATAACATATTTTTTTTGGAAACTTAAAATTTATTGTTCTGAGGCTGAAAGAATATGGTTTTGATACAAATTGCTATAAATAGAGCGGATGAATGGCCCTGAGTAATTGGAAATAGGGTATAAGTAATAATGATAAATAAGGTATTAGTTAATTAAGGTGTTGAGAGATGCACGACGGCCGTGAAAAATATTTTGAGCGTATAGAAAATGATTTAACTTGTGTTTAAGTATGGCTTTCTTTTACTCGTGTTTAACGAAATCTATATACTATAGGGTAGGTTTATTAAATCTAAAATTTTTCAATTTTATTAAATCTGAAATTAGTTTACTTCTAAATGCCAAAGATACGCAAAACTTCACCAGAAATTTTACTTTAAGTACTTTACAACAATACTGCTATCCTACATTTCATAAATAACAATGTTAATATGTAATATAGTTATACTGCAAAAAACCAACCCACAATTTAATATTTTTCAAAGCTTGTTTTGCAGGGCAGATCGAGTCAGTTTCGTTCCACGTCGACCTTTTATGTTCCGCACAGAACCGCGCGAGCGGATGAATAATAAATAGGTTCTAGCTAACGAACTATACATACAAACTAATACAACGAACGATCCTTTCATGGAAACCATCACGCGCGATTAATATTGTAAAAAAAAAACAATACTCGCTTACAAAACAATAATCGCTTTTTGGATGACAACAAAATTTATTCCTTTTAACTCTTCAATCGTAATCGTTGTCTTTGGCTTTCTGCTCATAAAATAAACAATGAGTCGACAGTTTACGAAACTCCATTGAGTGTATATAAAGTTTAAATGCGTAAACTCGCCCGCTTGACGTCACTGCATGCTTATCTGGTTTTTGGTTAGGAGCGCGTACTACAACACTTCCCCAGTTTGTAATTGATTAAAAATGAAACATGGCTATTAAAATGCTTCTTACTACTGGGGGACGCTACGAAACAAACAAATACCATCATATACCTAAGCTCTAGATAAGGATAGATTTTTGTTATTCCGAAAAATTAAGAACCTCTCAGTTTACATATGCACAGATTGACAAGGGGAGAGGGGGGAGGGGATTCGCAATTGTAACATTTTTATTGCAACTTTTAAATTACTAATGCAAATACTATATTCATTAATTATACACTAAACAGAATGGAAAATAGTTTTTTTAAGTTAAGTATTCTATTGGTTTACTGAAATAAGCATCAATTTCCAATTTTTTGGGCAAAGTTTCTCTTCGTCATGTCGTCAGTCAAATTGTCAATGCGGTCATAATTTTTTTATTGATCAGCTACAATACGGAGTAAACTCAAGAAAAATAATTCTATTTTATTTTATCTTTCATAAAGAAATGGAGATCGAATAAATTGACTAACACAGCTATATTGCGAGTTTATTGACAAATTTATGAATCAAATTCAATTAATTTACTTACACAATATCTAAATAAGTAGTTCAGTAATGAAATAAATAACGCCTACTAAATATCACTACATATTATAAAACAAAGCCCACCGCCTCGTCTGTCTCTCTGTTAGCGAGATTAACTCAGAAGCTACTGCACTAATTTGGCGGTTTACACCAATAGATAGTACATAACCCTGTTTGCCTGCATATAAATGAACTATTAAAATAATTATCGAATATGTATTAAAACAACGAATGCCATACATTGTTTCATTCGATAGATACAATCAAATATCTACGTCGGTCGGCGACACGGAAAACGTCGCTCACGCATATTTGATAGACTAGTCAAACTCCCCTTTTCCGATCGAACCGGCAGTTGTTCTCGAGTGAAGCGATCATACAGCGTATATCAATCACCGAACCAATTGAATATATTTTATTTCTGGAACCTTTGAATGAAATCAAATAAATTTAAATCAAAAGACTTAAACAAGGCCATGAGTCCAGATGTCCTATACCACCTATAGGACATCTGGTTTTTACGGGCGATCAAATTTCACTTTTATCGCAAATTTATAAATCCAACGGACATTTAATACAGTGTAGTCATAGTGAACTTGTATCAGAAAACCTATTATTCATTCACTTTAACGAACAGTTCTCTTTTAATTTATCAGGAAAACCGATGGCGGAACCATGAAGGTTCATTGCAAAATCCTGTAAATAAAAAGTCTCATCATCATCTTGAGCTTTCTTTTTACTGTTAGGTCAAAAAATTCTAAAAGGGGATCACAATTGATGGGAGTCGGGACCAACAACACCTAGTTAGTCGTTGCCAAAGTCTCAAAGGACACTGGGTCATTATACGTTCCGGCCATTTTTCAATCAACTTGTTATACGTATAGGTTTCATTTTAGATATAACCATCCGTGATGTATAAAAAAGTAACTAAACCGGATAATAATAATGTATTAATATAGAATACATCTAAATATACAATATAATCGAACTTTTTCATCAATTTGCGGTTATATAAACCGCGAAAATATGCAATATTACTGTTATTATTACATTTCCTTGTAATAATTGAGATTTCAACTTTTCCTGTCCAGTAAAAATCAGCGAAATTAGTCGTTTTTAGAAAACATAAAATTACTTTATTAAATTACATTTATTTTCAATGTTTTAGTTAAAGTTACATATTCTGTCAAGCTTTAAGTCTACTAGTACAGGTCCAGCCAGTGTTACAGCTGAGTATAGAGGCCCATGACTAACCACCTAACGATGCAATCTCAACAGGAACTTAAATAACCAGTGAGTCAACATTAGATAGGCAAATGGCCGACTTTGGAATTAGGAGATAGTTACCTCGCCCTCCTTACGGTTGATAACTAAAGGATTTATAGATATGATCTGCCTTTTTAACTTGTAACAAACTCTACGTATAATAATTAAGATAAAAACTCACTCAACGTGGTCTCAGGTTATTGTGTTAAATGTGGTGCGTTTGATTTGATCAGAGGCTACACTATAAGATCTTCATCGAAGTTTGAAATTTTAAACTATGGTTTTCAGATTAATTTAATTTATGAATGCTTTAGGTATGACCTATCTGGACCTACTGTTGTTAACCTGTTTTCGAATGTCGGTAGAGAAACGGGTCACATAGCAAAATTAATCGCAACAGGGTGTTCGATAGCTTAGAAGTAAGAGATTATTGATTGTGATTTAGTGATCCCTCGTGGATCATGCTTTTTACAGTTACCTTTGATAAGTCGCTTTGACTAATCAAACAACTATGGGGCCAGTGTGGTAATATAGGATGGCTTGTGCTCTGTGCAAAATATCTTAGAAAAAAAGTCCATGGATGAAGGAAAGTATTCTAAATATTGATGATGGCGTATTTTAAGGATACTTTTGCTCCAACCGAGGTATTTCATAGTATTTAATTGACACTACGTTACTATTAGATTTGGGAAGCGTCTCCACTTTAAAGAAAAAATTAAAAAATACTAGTGGCGATTTGATTGTTTGATATAATTTCTTGGCACTATTTCAGCCAATATTCAAATTTAATGTCGTTTTGTCGTCTCGTGTTTATAAACACATCTCACATAACTGGCAATTAAGTATGTTTATAAGCGGTATATTTTTTTACAACAAGGATATCAAGAAAGAACCACCAGATAGCAAGCAGTTAGTGTGGCCTCTACTGTGGCTCTCAACATAGCGCTCCTTCTCTCTCTAACGATCCTCAATAGCACGTGCGATGTTCTCACGTAACAATACTACTACGCATAACGATGCGCAACTTCGTCACTATACCAACTCATCTTCTGTCATGTTTTTAAGTAATAATTACTATTTACTATCAAGTGAACTTGCTCTCTGCTTGTCTGGCATTCAATATGCCATAAAACGTATAAGGCTAAGCGCGATTTGATAAATTTTTAGTTTAGGACGCATTTTTTTCGTAGTGCGCGCATTATATTGGTTTTTCTTTGTTTACATTACAAAATTTGCGATATTTTCCGCATTTATTTTAGTCATTTTGCGCGCTAGGCTTCAAAATTGGGCTGCTATTTTCTGAAAGTAGGTACCTACTACCCCAGTATGGCGATCAAATTTTTTGTGGCAATACCTACTATAGTAAATTCTTATTCTTACTTTCGTAATACACAATACTTTCATTCAATTACTTTCATAATTTATATAAGACAGAAATTGATGGAACAATTTGAAAAATTGACAGTCTGTGTAATGCATTATCTCAATTAAGATATCTGGACAAATCCAGGAACGACTGAGTTTTTTTGTATTTTCGCCGAAATGGGTATGGCATTTTTCCTTTATTATTCTCGACACGAACACCCTATGAGTAAGTGACTCGTAATGCAATAGACGGGCAGCGAATGCGTCGTCAATATTAATTGCGGGAGCCGCCATTCGGCGCCAATGTGATACACAAAAGGGTAGGAATGCAGGTAAAAATAGGTACACATAATTTCTTATTCAACAACAAGAATGGTTAACTTTTCAGCTTTCCAAACAATGGTTTTGACTAAACTTAACGCGTATTGATAGGTACACATACTATACCAGTCTTTATGTAGTAATAGTATGAAATATCTTTAAAAAAATATGATATGTTTAAAATAAAATGGTCTGTTGAGGGACAATACAAGGTTGAATTTTTTTTTCTATTATAGCTATGGTTATGTGACCAATAAACTTTAATCTGTTTAACCATTAGTTAGATCCTTGTGTCTTGAAGACTATTAAAAAAAATAGTGTCAAAATATGGGCAACTTGGCACATCAAAACAGTAACAAAGGTTTCAACTGCCCTATGGGCTTACAACAACTCGACTTGCCACTTTTGCAAAAATTTTACATTTCATAATGTAATCTGTAAATATCTGGAACAATAAATTTTCTAGTTATTATCTATGGAGTGCAGGCAGGATAGTACAAAACTTTGACAGAAGCGTACTACTAGATAAGAATAATTAGATATAAAAAAATTATTGACAGATTTTTGTGTCATTGGTTTGTGGAATATTTATTTATCTGTCAATTACGAACATACAAGATGCCACTTACAAACTTTAAATTCAAGCTCCATCTTTATTCATATGACAAAATAAATTAAATATTGCACTAAAATTATTATTAAATAAAATTTAAGTAATTAATAATAGTATATTAGTGTCATAATTATATTAGTATTATGTTATTACATTAGTTTTTTAATTTTAATTTTACAGATAGAAAAAACAAATTTTCTGTCAATTAACTTAAATATAGACATCTTTAAAGAAACAACAGACCATTTTTGATGGCATGTAATTATTATTTTAAGGTCAAAAATATAAAACACCTCCCTAAATGTTACATAGACAGCAAACCTTCTTACAATTATATTAAAGAGATGAAACTGAACTAAAATTTAGATTATATGATGATCATGCTATCAGAATCAGTCATCTTGCTATTTTTCGATGGTTTTGATCAAAGTGCACTAATTTCTGATATTTCCTAGACGTAGAAGATGTCAAAATTCAACAGCTCGTAAGCAAAACCATTCATAGATAAATTATTAAAACATTGGCTACACAAGTGGGCAGAAAAAAAGGGTACATAACTATTGTCTCCCTGGGCTCTTAAGAGCAACATGAACATACAAGATGCTACAATGTACAGGTTGCCACAACTACGATTGTCCATTAACTCAGGGTACCTAATCCTAATTGGTACAGATGTTAAGACAAAAGGCAAAGCTGCCTCAGGGTCAATCTGTTGAATTGTTTCAATCAACCATGATCATTCCATCAAAGGCACAGGGGTTGCCTGGCAGTTTAAGTGAATAATACTAGTGTCACCATGATCAGGTGCTTGGAGAGCCCCATACTGATACATTGACTAGCTAGATGCAGGTTGGTCTGTAAGAGGATTCCTCCCTGATGAAAAAGTCATTGAAACCCTAAGTTTTAATCTTATCAGTTTTATCCACTTCATTCAAGTAAATGTAAACATGTTTATATTCTGAATATCCTTACAATAAATTTAATGATAAGCTGTAAGGTTACAAATAGTGCATTTAGGCCTTTTGCAAACTTAACCTATTCAAGCACACAATACAGACAACATTCAGTTGTATTTAAGTTCCCAGTTCATAAACCTAAATGTAAATTAAGTTTTGAACACCTTTTTATACTAACTTTCATATGAGAACAATATACACAGTATTATACATCACGAAGGATCAATATTGAGAATGGATATTCTAAATATTATTGAAAGAATTTTTGAAATCAGATGAGTATTTGCAGATTACCTTTTTATTTTTATTTCTCTCAATTAGTTATGTAGATTTTTAGCTAATTTCAAAAGGATAACAAGTGTGTCTTCTTGAACATCATCAATTTTCAAAGTATTCAAACAATCTCTCAATTTTCACTTTTATTAATATATTTATTATCACGCAAATAATTCTAAAAGAAAATATGAAAATGCAATTTGTATACAAAAATAAAAGATAATTGGTCAGGGTTAAAAACAAATTTTTACACATTTATAGTACTTACAATTGAATCCACGTTATAAACAGGCGCGGTTTTCCATATATTTAGCACTACAAATCCACCATGAGCACATACAATCAGCAGAAATACAGTAAATTACAACGGGACACACGGGCTCTTGTATATATTCGAATATATCTATGGGGCTTAAGGCTAAACACTATAATAGTAATTTTATTGCAATCTTGTCAAAGTAGAACCGCTTTTCAAAAACCAACTTTTCGAAACTCAGTATACAATCAATTTCACTAAGTAGGTACTCGAGTTAACATTTCCACAGTCTCACCACCATTTAGACCATTATTGCGCACGCATTTTGACAACGCTAATAAACGTACCTACATCGCTTACGCTTTTGATTTGACATTTACTTAGTATCCGGTCGTCACTTAAATTTGACATTTGTATAGTAGTGTAGCCATACGACAAACTGTATGGTTATTTTACAAAGAACCAACGATTTTTTTTATTTGTTCTTAAATTAATAATAAGCTCACTACATCCCCAATATACTTGTAAATTTTCTCTTGTAGAGGTGCAGGTACACATAAGTTAATTGAGCCCTAAATAACATGATCCCCTTAAAAATTATTGATCGCTATCGTTTTTTTTATTATAAGGCATAGAAAGATGCATTTCGATAATCGCAATCGAATCGCTAAATGAAAACTGTATGGGATTTGATAATCACTCTTGATTGCTAAACAAGAGCTTATGTCATGTCGCATAATTTTTTACACTTGGTGATTTCAGTGCGTTTATCAAATTCACTTTGTCTAGGCCCACAGTTCAATCGCACATAGTTTGGCAGCAATCTCTAGACACCACATGGATCATCTATAGACAAAGACATAACTTTAAATTTAATTTCGTATATCGTATGAAATTAAATGGTAACTGCTTCATGCACTATACTAGCATAGTTTTTAGTAACTGTCCTAAGATTTTCAATGATTTTCTCCGTATTCATTCGTTCATTTGTAGTATATATTCATGTTTATCTTTTTTTTGATAAATTTTAGAATTTCTTCCATTAGTCATTGAACAACGGGGGTCTCTAAATCGTAACGAAAATCTCCATTAGGCATTGAAATACGTTACAGAGTTATCTGAGAGTTATATTTAAAAAATCACATAAGATGTCAAGATTCCTTTGCTTTTCCTCTAAATGAACGAACAACAAAAATCTTTCTAGTGTATGATCATAGTTTAATAATCTGTGTTTTTCTATTTAGGTTGTGATCTGTCCAAAACTTCAAAAGTGACGTGTTGTCGTGATTTATTTTGAAATAAAATCTATGAATAAAACATAGCACACGTAAAGGAAAATTAAGAAGTTTTATGTTTTCCAAATTGTAATCATAAAATGACCGACTCGGAGACACGATCAAATGCTAACAATTCTACTGGAGAAGCTGCGACAGCAAGAGGAGATGGTGATTCGCCTCCGGTAACATCAGAACGCGACGCGTATTTTCAGGCTTTACGACTATGGATCCAACAGGCTCAGATGTATCAGAATCTTTCTACCTGTTTTCCATATTATATGATGACTTTTCAAGGACTCCAAAATAGCTCTTCTAATGTACCGCTCCTAAACAATAACTATCAATTCCAAGGGCAACATTTTCCATTTCAAGTTCCTCAACCTCCTCGTAATGCTCCAGACCCACAGATACCAACTGATCAGCTCACGCCAGCTGATGGTACGGATGTAGTAATATTTGAATGATTTAAAGATATATATAAAAATTATCTTATTGCTCATACTGTTTTAAATAATCTTTGTTTTTACAGTTATAACTCGTCATGGTGGTTA
This sequence comes from Acentria ephemerella, assembly GCA_943193645.1. Classification (NCBI taxonomy): domain Eukaryota; kingdom Metazoa; phylum Arthropoda; class Insecta; order Lepidoptera; family Crambidae; genus Acentria; species Acentria ephemerella. The sequence goes on from OW971876.1 coordinate 12,489,836, forward strand.
TGAATATATAATCCCTCCTCTATACAAAAGGCTTGCTGCTGAATTTATAGATTTTGTTTTGTTGTTTATCCTAAAACTTCTAGTTACATTTGTAGCAGTTGACATGTTTGAACTGATGTAAGTACATTGATTTAACAAGATCTTAAGAAGAATGTTCTTTTGAGCTAGCACTTCATACTATATATATTTAACTATACTTATATTCTTTTATTATAATAAATAGCCCTTCCAGTTTTTAACTCTTGATTGAAATTTTACTAATAATGAAACTTATTCCATATGTTATACTTTTATTTATGATTATTGAAATGATAAAAAAAATATGTTCAAACAAATAAGTGCTTTTGTTCTTTTTTCAGTGATTTGGAGAAATTTGACTTTTATAAATTCAGTGAACATTATGATGATTATAAATATGCTATGGAGCTTACATCTGAAATTTTATTATTAGAAATTATTTATAGAGCTCTTGTGTGCCTGTTTGAGGTAAGCCTTTTGATAAATTATTTTATGTTAAAATCTAATCTATCTGCATCTTACAAACCAATTGCCAACAGTTTGTACAATACTTTGACACTTATTACTAAATAACTATAATAAGTCTTTTACAATGTGAAAAGTAAAATGCGCATATAAAAGTAGTTAAAATACATAAATGATTATAGATTTTGTTGGTTTTAGTTCACTATTCAAATTAAGAGCTTGTGTTATAGATAACTAGACGAATATATATGTTTATAGTCTTATTATTTTTATTATAGGCATTCTGTTTAAGTGGAAGTGTTGGACGAACAGGAGGTGCTACTCCAGGAAAAGCACTACTTGGTCTTCGTGTTGTCACTGCTTCTGCTGTCATTCCTGTAGAGAACAGACCCAAGGAAACTGTATTGTTACATCCAGGAAGACCACTTACTTTCGCACTAGCTCTTGCCAGGTCCCTCATGAAAAATTTCCTTATTTCACTATTATTCCCTCTGTGTGTTGTACTCTTTGTTTTCCGACATAACCGCACAGGCTATGATTTGCTTTGCGGTGTTATTGTTGTTGAGGAAAATATGTTTCCACTGAGAAGACATGCTCCCTAGGAAAGTCTAAATATTTATTTTTCTATAGTGTTTATATGGTTTTAATCTAAGATAGAGTACTTGGTATGCTTTATATCTTAAAAGAGTCCTTTTTGGTGTTATGGCTATATAAAAATTGAGAAGAAATAAAAAATATCCTTAAAGCTCTTTATTAAGTGTCTCCCTGTGGCACCAAAGGTCCTAATAGGGTTAAAACGAGCTGTGGAGTGATCATGCCCAAGGATAAGAGAAGATAGTGTCTGTGTTATACCAGATATGACTCCATCAAATGTTGCTATGTTGATATTACAGCCTAAATGTATATTATTTGAACTCCTTATTTTATATGCTCAGCAGTTTCTCCAAATAGTAATTTTTTTCAAAGAGGACATTTGCAATATAGTTTTTGACAACTAAATACTAGTTTATGTTAGTCAGTGTGTTAAAAGTCGAGTTTTAATTTAATAGACCACATTAAATGCACAAATGTTAGGGCTACTTCTGTTACTATCAACCATATCTTATCATAGTTCTGTTTTTTTGTTCAATGAATTCTAGTCCACATTGCATGCTGTGGCAACCTTTAATTAGGTTAGCACTAAGTTTTAAGTGTGTTCCTAAAATTTGCTTGTACCAGTGTTTATCTTGTTAGTGGACATGGTAAATATAGAATAAAAAATATCATCATCGTTACTTGCGGTTCGCAGTTTGCAGACCTATGAGTTTTAAAAAAGTCTGATGTAACAGCTTAATAATTTATTTCGTCTTCTTATATTTTGCTTTAACTCGTTTCTGTTTGTTTTATCTATTGTGGCATGGCTTTCAAAAATTCTATGCCATGCTAAAATGCCTAAAAGTGTTATTTGGAGTTTGTTTAAACTTTATAATTTTATACCTATATGGAGGTGTCGCTTTATTTTACGAAAGTGGCAATGACAAAGCAGTGTTCCACACTGCAGCAAAGATAAGTGGGTAAACGGCAAAAAGACTAACATCGTCAAGTTTAAAAACTTATGTTTAGAAAGTACAATATAATATAGTATAGATATAATAATTTATATTATAAGGGCTTATTCGCCAAAATATTTCGGCAGTGTAAAATGATGATTATCAAGTTACTAGGTTATGGCGTTTTAATATAGGTGTCCACCAATGTTCACTAAAATTAGTTTTCTTTGACTAGTAGTGAAAGTCGAAATGAAAGCTGCTCTATCTAGGCGTGATATTGATAAAACAGCCCACCATTGCAACTTGCTCGTAAGAGCCGTATGTATAGAACCGAACTTGTATTGTATCAGCCCCCAATTACTCATCAATTTTATTTTCACAATGTATACAATTAGGTTGAAAAATCAATACTATAAGATTATTTGATTACTGGTTATGTACCACTGTCTTTCTTATTGTTAACGTGGAACAGTTTGCTATGGACGGTCTGTTACGGTGTTAAGCTTACTCAATAAGCTTATTTCACTCAATAGAAGAGAATATCAACATCAGTAGTACAACGTCGAGAATACTGTAAATCCACGTAACTAACATTAAATAATTGTGCAGATTTCTGAAGGTGATGGTTAACATCAAGAGGATTATCTACTTGCATGACATTTCGTGACTTAAAAAACCTATTAAATTATCGTCACAAATAACAGTTCATTTGCAATATAGTTCTCGCTAAACTTAAAGTTTGAAATTACAACTCTTATTTACTTATACGTAAGTACGTAGTTCTACTTTTTGTCGAAACTAATTGTTAAAAGGTAATATGCTCCAAAATATTAAAATCCACATTTATTTTATCAATGGCGAGAGATCCTAAATTTTAATAAAACGTTAATCTGTTACTATTATTACTCGTTTCGACGTTTAATTAGTCCGGATTATAGAATAGAATATATCTTTATTGTACATCAGCCAATTCAAAAAGATTATCATTCTCAATGATCTGCAATTTTTCGGGTTTAGACTTATATTTCAAAAAGACATGCTTTTTGGCAAATTATTTCTTTTTTTTGCCACAAGCTGCATAGATAAACTTGCTTTCCCCCTGTGTCAGGCGGGGAGTTTCAAAGTTTCTTCGTTATAATCAATAATTATAAACCAAATTAAATGCAGTTAATAATGTAAGTATGTACGTGTGTAATCATTATTGAAATTAATTAGTAAAATTCATGGTTATATGCTATTTCTCCTAACGGGCTGATAAAAAAGTCGTAATAAGAACATACAGTATCTTATCATTTATATACATCTAATTTCATTGAAACATTCACCCTCCTACGCTAGAAATGTAACGAAAAGAAACTAAAATGTACCTTTTCAGTAGGCGCGACTTGATGATTTTTGTGCCGATGCGCCGTGTAGCAGAGAGTAAGAAGGTAAGATCAACAATAGTCGTTCCTATGCTGTAGCGCTCTTTTAATTCTTATTGAGAGTTGATGACATTAAACATTCGCATTGCTTTAGTTATATCCACATGTATTACGCATTAGTTATATATACGCCAAATTCCGCGCTCCAATCACCTCTCATCAAATCTTTGATTGAATTCCTTATTAGATGTTTTATATCAGTTTTTATTTTGGAAAAAGCAACAAAATATTTTTTGGATTTGTAAATATTTTATATAATATTTAAGTACCTAATGTAATGAGCCTTGTGATATTGATACCTAATATATTTTGTGTTTACAGTGTATTTATTTCAATAAAATTGATTTAAATTATAAATGGTATTATCTCTATTTTATTTCAACAAAAATTAATGTTATCTTGATAACACTAGTCAGACAAAATAACAAAGTTTGTATTGAGATATGGTAAACAGCCCCAAATAAATAATAGTAAAATTAGAAAAACATCGTCGACGGTGTTGCGTGCTATATAATCTTTATACATATTTACGTTCAAGGTAGTTTCTTTGTGAGTAGGTTAACAATATAATACAAATGTATTATATGAGAAGACTCACGAACACTCACTCAGACACTACGAATATTATCACGAAATCCGGGGATGTAAATATTGAGTTTGTATGTGTCAGATTGGTGCTGGGCATTGTTATTGGTCAAATATTGAGTCAAAATACGGTTTTTGATATAAAGAAGGGTGTATAATAGTTTGGTGTCGAAAACATGGATGGGGAATAGAAAACAAAACATTTTTTAAATTCTTAACAAGGTTTCACTCGATGGTGATGGTAAGTGAATATAATTCCGAAGAGACCGAAGTTCACCCGAATGTTGAGAACAACAACAGAGACACTGGCTATCTAACCTCCAACTGCCGGATCATAACAATGCTATTACATTGTTGTTATGGCGGCAAACTTAGGTAAGAGGGCGGTAGCTAGTCAGTAGCGGGCCAAGATTAAGCCGAGCCAATCAAACCAAACAGATAAATAAGTAGGTGTTCATAGCCACAAGATCATAAAGGCGGTTATAGTCCAAAATAATTTTTCAGTCATTCGATATTAATTTTTTCAGTTTCGTTGAAATTTTTTAGTATCCCGTTTTCATTATTTGTTTTCCCTAATAGGCCAATTGTTGTCATCAGCCATCAAAGTAGCTTTTCATTTAGGTATCGTTCGGCATTATCATTATAAAACAACATGTTATTTACATTCAATAGAAAAGACAGACAGCTTATCGTTTGTCATCATAAGCTTGATATAGATAAGATAAGGAATTGGGATGCGTAACACTGGTATCCCAATGTAAACAAAAAAAGCCCATAGCTATATGGATTATGATCTCTTTGCCTTCTCTTATATTAGCAAGACTTTTTTCGAATCTGTGAAAAAAACCATCAGTTCATAAATTATTGAAGCTCAGCATATGTTGTCGATTTAAAACAATATTTTGGCTATGAAATATAATTACCGATTTAAGAAAATTTATATTCTTTATAAATAATTATTTGCAACACTGAAATTCGTTCAGAAATCGGGTTAATATTTAGATGTCAAAATTAATGTTTTAATTTATTTTCAGCTTTTTGTAATTTATCTTAGGTATTAGAATTTTGATGTTATAGTGCATCAATTATTAATTTATGACCTTTTTTTGTGAAGAAATTCCATTTTATTATTTTTAACAGAAATTTTTGCTGAGTTGGCTTGTGCGTCGCGCCGTCAGTCTGCCGTAACGTGGCGGCGTTACGCTCGTGTGTGTGTTGCAGGAGTGGCTCTTAGCTGTCATTGTTCATGTAGTTTTCTGTGATAAGGATTTTTACTGTGAAATTATAGTTAAACGAATTAATTAACAAATTCATAATGTCTGCGTCTGGAGAATTTGGTAATCCTTTACGTAAATTCAAGCTCGTTTTTCTTGGTGAACAGAGCGGTAAGTTCATGCGAATTATTGGTGCTCCGTCGTACATTTTTAATATATAGTTTCGAATTTACGATACGTTAGTATACATTCGTCTAGACTTTATCGAATTACTGACCTACATAGGCCCCAGGGGTCGTAACTTGCCGATATAACATCGAGCTTTACGCTTTTAGTCTCCGGTCATTAAGGCTGCTTGATTTTCAATTATTTTACTTAATGTAGGTTACGTACATTCTATAGACACTGTATGATCGTTGAACTGACTCTAAACTGTTCTCACGCATCATACAATATTAGGTCCGTTATTAATCTTGTTCTGTGATTAGCCATTCACATCACTAAGGGTTCACTGACATAGTTTGAATATACTGTTTTTTTTGCAGTGGGAAAGACTTCACTCATCACTAGGTTCATGTACGATAGTTTTGACAATACTTATCAGGTGAGTAGTACATTACAATTTAAAAGATTTTTAAAATTTTTCATACTTATTAATGTTATGACATCACTATTAGTCACTAGAGGCTTTCACTATTCATAAGCGATACATTGAATGTAAACAGTGTAAAGCTTAAAAAATATATTATTAGAGAAGGTGCATATGAAGTATTTGTTTTTTATACTTAAAGAATTTGTAATTGGAGGTTAAATTGTCTATTTACTTTCACAGTGTGGAGTCGAAAATATGACATTTAATTATAACATTAGTTTAAAGACATGTAATTAATTATACAAATATACAATCATTTCTATAAATTAGTACAACCAAGTTTTTAATTTAATGTCATACAATAAGTCTCAACATAATATCATTATGAAATATCCATCGTAAAAATTCAGGGCTTGTTACTTTGTGTATGAGTTATTTAATTTTTGATTTTTTTTCCTAATTTGGGCAAATGTGCTTCAGTTTGAATTGTTACAGGTTCTAAACTCATAAATCATAACTGAATTTATCGTCATTTAAAAGTCAATTACGATTATAATTTTAATTATTAAAAAGTTGTAGTGTTATTTGATGTATTAATATACAAATAAAGCCTACTCTTTTATACTGCTTTTAATTAGGATTTTACATATTATTATTCAGAAGAAAATTTTATATGCAATTACCAAGTCCTGGCTCTGGCATACAGGAATTACCCTGTTGGGTTGTATACTTCATATACACAAATACTGTCAGATTAGGGCAAGTTTTACCACATAATTGATAATACTTTATCTGACAGTTATGACTGAAAGGAAAAGTGAGCAAGAAGAATAATATATTTTTTAAAATTAACTATTTAATTGTTTATCATACATAAAAAATATTTAATATATGTACTGTGGTGCCACATTTGTTGGTATGAGCCACAACCATCAACTACCAGCATAGTGTGTGTTAGCCCTAAACAAGCTATCGGAAGGAAGGGATAGGGGATATAATGTTCCTGAATAGGAAATGAAAAAGTACTGAATCTCAATAGACTACCACTTTTGACTTAAATTTATTTTGTATATTTGGAATTTTGGAAATATTATATTATGTTTTTTTATTGATTTGTTCTTATAACTTGCGTTTTATTACTTTCCCAAAAAATTTTCTCTTTCATATTTTTTATGTAGTTTTGTTAAAAAATCTTCTTTCATGTTTTAAATTTTGCAAATTATTAGTTGAATTTTATATTAGTAGTTTGTCACTTAGTTTGCTGTAATTATTTTATTTTCATTGTTCTTGCAGGCGACAATTGGTATCGACTTCCTATCAAAGACAATGTATCTGGAGGATCGCACAGTACGCCTGCAGCTGTGGGATACCGCGGGCCAGGAACGGTTCCGTTCCCTCATACCATCTTACATTAGAGACTCCACAGTTGCTGTTGTCGTTTACGATATCACCAGTGAGTTATGTGCTTGCAAAAGTTTTATATTTTTATACCAGTAAGAGGAGTCCATAAGTGAACATAGCTTGGGCAGTAAGCCTGCATTGCCAGCCCAAAAGTGCTTTTTCACTCATTTTTTGAAGGAACCCTTGTAGTATGAAGGAGGCATACTAGTGCCACTAAGGTAGAGGTGGAAAGAGTGGATGAGTGACTCCTTAGACTGGCATGTGTACTCCTGAGTAGGAAAGGAGAGGAAGAGTTCATGTTAAAAAGTTCTTTAGGTTTATTTTGATACATTTAATGAGTCTGCATGTCGTTCCAAATTGTCTTACCTTGTAGGGTTCAAAGATAATTAATTGACAGACGACAATGATAATAATTTCTAACTTGGGATTGACAGTATTGAGTATTGAGTGAGTTCTTGTTATCTTCACTGTTGCCTTCTAACAACATGAATTCGTATTCTTAATGTTGTCAATTTTAAACCACCGTCACGTCTAAAATACGTTTGAAAATTTACATTCTTAGGAAAATTTTACACTTTTTTTAAATGGCAGATAGTGTATAAAACGTTCATATTTTTTCCAATTATTTTTAAAAAGATAGGAAGTTTAAGCTAGCAAATGCTTCAGCATGATTAATTGCGTGAAGCCCTGAACACCAGAAAGCGTGCCGATGGCCTCGCGCCGGACAGCAAGGTCGACAGATCAGTACCTGTAATTTAACACTCGATGATACATGTGATGATATAAAACCCATTTAATCCATTGTTCTTAGCTGCTGCCACCGCCTTCACAATACTAAAAAAAATACAAATACGTACTTTACAAAAATTTGAATACAATAAGATATTACTTAAAAGTCGACTAATCTATCGTTTATTAAACACAAATGACATTTTTGGGTTATCCCCTGAATAACTAATCCGTGTTAACAAGACGGATTATTTATTTAAATTCTTTCTTGTACATGTAAAAATATGACAAAACATAAATTAGTTTTCCGAAAGATAGTTTTAATAAATTCGGCTTGTTGGTTATTCTGCGTGCCTAATATTGAAAACACAAATAATTATTGTAAGATGTCATTATATAAATTCAATTGTCAACAAAAGTTGTTGTATTCATAAGTAATATTCGTTAAACATTGTTAAAAAAAATAACAAACTTTATCGAATATTGCTGGAGTTCGGGATAGAATTATGAAGACGGAAAAATGAAATATACTGAGTGCAAACGCCTTTACTACTGTGTCTCGTGGAGCTATAAAGCTTTTACCGTCCCTTGGGGAAGAAGAAAACTCTGGGAAAAGACTAGTCGTTACTATCATCTGATTAGCTAGAATGAAATTGACAGCTTAGGTAATTTTATATATCTTAAAAAGTCTTGTCATAAAAAAATCTAATCATTTGCTTTCAACTTACAAGCAAATTTTAGGTCACATCTGGGTAATAGATTAGGTAAAAAATATTATAATATAATCATAAGTAAATAATAGGTTAAAAATATCGGTAGACTGAATCAAGTCACTTGAGCGTTTGTTTTTAGGTATGCCGAGCGACCGAGCCACAAAATTTAGTTAGATTTGTTTGTGTTGTCCAATGGCCGTCCATTGCAGACAGACAAATATTTGTCCCACACGCGTCAATTATCCCGCTTAGTCGAGTTTACATTAGGTCTTTCAGCATGGTGATTTGCTCTGAATTCTTAGTAATACCAATAAATCTCGTAATAGCTTTTCTTGTCTCGTAGTAACTTTTATACCTACTTGTAACGCCGTCTTAGCTATTACTTATAGAAAGAGGCTTATGTAAAGAGGTATGGAATAGGACAAGGTTCTTAAGCGTTCTTTCTTTCTGCCTTCTTTTGTACGGGCGGTCTCTGCAAATCGACGTCTGTTGCGCTTATTTTGCGTCGGAGGGTATGAGGATGGTTTACTCCAGCCATCCTAATTCATATACCTGAGCTTGTTTTAGGAGTTATTTTTAATTTTATTGAAATCTAAAAGCAAAATTATTTTATTTGTAGATATTTATGAGGCTTTATGATCTTATGGGCTTTTACTTTCGAAAAGTCTATAGTGGAGTTGAATGGATGTATATAAAATTATGAGTAATGTTTAGTGTAACTGTTGTAAATATACTCTCGTAACAACTGATTGGATATTCTTCTTTGGATAACTTCTACATTTTGCCAAATAAATAGTATTTAATATAAGTTTCATTCTTACGCTTTAATCTATTTATCTAGCCCAAAGTAAGCATCATTAAGAGCTTTAAACCTTAAGGCAAAGCTTAATGTTGACCGCATAGGAGGGCAAATTACTTTAACTTACTCACTGCAGAAGTGCGACACTACAGTGTTTTGTAAGTGAGAGTAGTGGGTGAAGAACGTGTACGGTAGTACCGTACATGCGCTCAAAATTTAAGTAAAAAACATTGTCATATTTGTATTATAAATAATATCTATAGGTATTATTATCTAATGTAATATTTCTTATAATCATATTTTGGTTGTCCACTTTGTTAATATTTATATCTAATCTATAATCCTTAATTTTTATCATTTATATTTACTTCTTTGTAATAATAGACGAGGCAGTGTAATTTTTGTAACAACGACCGTGTTTTGATTACACACATGGACGGTTCGCTTTTCGGGCACTCACAATCATTATTAATGCACCAGTGCCCCATCTAACATAAACAGGTTTTTTGTGATCACACTAAGAATCAATTAAAACATGGATTGATTTAAGTGATTGAAATAAAATGAATTTAAAAAAATCTTTTCCGTTTTACGCATCAAATATTTGGAATGAATTGCCTCCTCCAATGGATCTGAAAATGATGGTAGAATGTATTAAATTAAGTGTAAAGTTGCCTTAATAAAGAAACATAATGCGTTACAAGCTATCCGAAATAATTTGTAAAATTTTGTCCCTTATAGAATATTTCAGCTAGTAGCACGTTTCTATTAATTGTTACACTGACACTCACACCAGGGTAAACTATAATACATTAAAGTATTGAACCTTCGTGATCGTGATTATTTATAACTATTTTTATGCAATAGTCGAAATAATCTACTAAATAGTAACATTTTCAATTGACAGACGCAAACTCGTTTCACCAAACGTCAAAGTGGATCGACGACGTACGCACTGAGCGCGGGTCGGACGTGATCATCATGCTGGTGGGCAACAAGACGGACCTCTCGGACAAGCGGCAAGTGTCCACCGAGGACGGCGACCGGAAGGCCAAGGAGCTCAATGTTATGTTCATCGAGACTAGCGCTAAGGCCGGATATAACGTTAAACAGGTCAGCGTCATGTCACAGTCTGTCTCATGCATTATTTTATAAATATTAGTTTACAGTAAACAAACAAACATATGTTTGCTCTTTCTTACTAAATAAATAAAAATATAACATTACCAGACAGCGTACTTTTTTTAATTGTCTTAATATAACTTTCAGTTGTTTCGACGAGTAGCTGCCGCGCTTCCTGGCATGGACTCTGCAGAGAGCAAGCCTCCCGAAGACAGTATCCTTTTTGCACATAATTCTATAGCCTTTAGCGATCAAAGGCTGCACTGTCAAGTCTACTTCGCGCATTCATTATGTACTTAACAAGGTATTGTGCGAGATTGCGGTCTAAATTAATTAGGATCTTTTCATATCAATCTATAGCAAACATTATTGCGTTTATTTATATTAACTTTAAAAATAAGCTCACGTGGCTCGACGTGGACAAATTTTTAATTTTATAAATTTATTCATTTTTTATTTCAATTTTTTTGTAATTTTGATTTTCTCATATAATTTGTCCACTTTAAACCACCAACTTTCTAATTTAGAGATCGTAATACTACACGTAATTATCTCAGATAAACAGAACGTACAAGAAATAACATTCAGATTACTCAATTCGTTCACATTTGCGACATTTGTGTTTATAATAATAAAAAAAATATCATTTTTAACAGTTTAATATATTTTGCTCATTTAAGAACAATCGAGTAATGATGTTATATTACCTCTTTACTTATACCAACTAATAAACATTTTCCATAAAGACAGTATTTTATACACAGCACTATACACATAAATATATTGTTTTTGAAATACAATCAATCACTTTAAGAGGCGGCTCCCAAAATACGAACTAGTAAAAATCGAAATAACATTCTTTACGAGTTTAATTTAAATATATTTGTTTGAAACATAATTATATTGGATTATGTATTTATAATCCAATATACTTGGTTTTTATATGAATATTACGTAATCGTAATAGATATGTAGAAATTTAATTAGTAATTGGTTAAGCAGAATGGCAAAGTATATTTATTAAACAATGTTAAGCGATGCTTATTTTTATGAGTAACAGGAGTTACCTCTGTGGTATATTGTATTGAAGTGGGGAACACGATATTGAACCTTGAAGCTGAATGATAGAGTTCTAGTTTTTAAGAAGTAAGCAGCGTTAGATAGCTGAATTGTATTTAGGGAGTCGTTTTATCATATATGTGGCAGTGTTTAAACAAAGTTGCATTTCTTTTGCACATAACATTTAAGAATTTTATCATTTTCTAACACATCTATAACACGTATCATGCCGGAACATGCACAAGAATTTACGTATTTAAATGAAATATAATGTTATATTAACACGCTCGGTGCTGCTAGTGCTCACATGTCGATTCAACGGATTTCGGAATTTTTATTAACATCTGTGTCACGTCATTTTGTTGTTTTGTCGTTTTAACATTGAGACATTAACTACGTCATAATTGTAACGAAACTTAATTTTGAGTGCCGATTCGGTTATATTCTGATGTTTTTCTGCACGATTTTTTTGTGCATGAACTAAAATTAAATTAATGTTCCGGTCTACTATTTCGTTATATTCTGATCAGAAAATTAAAGACGACCGTTGACGTATCATTATTTAGCCTTATTTTGAAGCTCTTGTTACATGCCGATTAAAATAATTTAAAAGTGCTAACTAACTTGACGTTTCTAAAAGTCATACTATCCTTTTGATTAAATTAGTATAAAAGAGAGAAAGATAATTTTAGATTTAGAGAATATCGAAAGAATCGTGCCTATTATCTCGATTCAGTTATTTATTTATTATTCCGCACCGATAGTGCTGGTGCTGGTACAGCAGCTGATCCAATTACCTGGCATTTTTATAACAGTTTGTCTATGGAATAGTTTGCTTATTTAGTTTTGAAATGAGTACTTAATGTCTCTTTCGCGCAACACAGTGTATGTCGGAGTTCTGTTGGGTGATGGTTAGTGTCGGCTAACTCGTGTTGTAAGTAACTTTACCCTTACTAATTACGCGCTTTACCCCGACAGTTTGCTGGCGCGAAAGCAGCAGATAGGTGGCGCTATACTTTTCTGGTTTAAACCTTACTATGACTAACATTGGACCGAATACAAGAGTTTTCAATAACTTAATACGTATTTTATGAAAAGACTGATTACTTTGTTTTACAATTATAAATATCCAAGAATTACGCAATTCTTAAATGACGCCAAGAGTCTATTATTAAACAAATATTGTTATGAAGCGTTACGCTTCTAAATTTTTTATTACTTCATTGAAAATACCACTTACAATAATAGTAATAAATATAAATAAATATTTCTCTGTATTCATTTATGCGAATATGTGTAGTACCTGTCTGCTGCCTCGCGATTGCTTCACTTGTAGTTGTCATGACAGCTCGTATATTGTTCTGAAAATATTATAATAGTGTAGCGATAATAATAAGTTTCAAGATAAGACCTCATACATTTTCTGTGCTTAGATATGTACAGAACAACATTGCTGTCATATATTGATAACAGTTGAGATAATTTATTGCACAGTGGCCCGATTCCGTTGTGCACGAACTAAATTAAACGTGGTAGCCTGGTGACATCATATTTCGTTTATAAAATGGTGACTCTTAAGCATTTTTGTCTTAAAGTTAAAAGTGTATGGTGTGTGTGTAAGTTAAATGTGTATATGTGTAGTGTATAGGAGTTAATAAACTTGACGTTCCTAAAGTCATTCTATCCCTTCTTTTGAATTTTAATTGAAAGAAAGAAACTGAAATTTAATTTAGTCTGTGCACAAGCAATTGCCGCCAATGTATACTTAACTACTACTCATGTGATATATGGTAAAATGCTTTTTAAATATTTGTGTTAGATTACATATGTATACAGTATTCACACTAATAATATATTGTAAAATTTTACTAAATTAACCGAATACACGTTTAAATCTTAATTTACACGAATTCGTCTAATATTACCTTGCTCTTACATTAATTAATCAATATCTTAAGGTAATTAATTATCTGTATATTTCATTCCATTCGTAAGAGAAAATGACAAGAGTTCCATCTTTTACTAAAGTCCACATTCATAGGTCGTCGTTAATAGATGTTTGTAAAAATGGCAGAGAAACAATTTTGTCCTTTAAATATTAATATATCTTATAAAAATGAAACTATTTAGTAAATTTCAATTATGAAGTTAGTAGTAGTTAAGATGATGATATGTTTCATATGTTTTTGCCTAGGTTCCAGCATTATTTCTTTTGTTTCCTTAATGCGTGCGTTCAGTGCACGAGGTGATCCTGCGCCAAGCGCCTGGAGACAACAAGGAGCCTGACTCTGGCTGCGCGTGCTAGGCCACGCCTCGCCTCCCCACGCCTCGCCACGCCTCACCCTGCCCCGCCCGACTGTCACGCCGCGCCTCCGCTCCACCGGTGTCATCACGCTCATCTCACCGACACCCGAAGTATTACATCATCTCCTACCCATACAATTTGATAGAGAATGGGAACGAAAATGGCGTTGCTTTTGTTTGCTTCTCATGTGCAGGCTATAGGGTGCGAGCGAGATTTAAAATAGTTAAATGGACACTGGCACACGTAACCGTGTATCTAAATCTATAGAGAATTAACGTGACGACTGAGTGACTACATTGAAGTCCCTGATTTATTTGACCGGTTATTTGCTTTCATAATGTAAGCCTAGTGTGCGCGTGCGCATTCTAATAGTCGAACTGAGAGGAAACTCAAGATGCGATTATGGTGTTTTGTCGATTAACGATTACCTGAAAGGTAATAAATATCAAGTGAGATAACTAGTGTTGTTACTATCTCGGACTTGGACTCTGGAAGTCTACGGTAATAGTGGAGTAATTGAGAATTGCGTGTGCGATATCTGTATTGCGGCTTCGTGAGAACAACGCGTCGTCGTCATTCACTCGGTACAAATCAAAGAATATGATTAAAAATGGAGTGCTTTTTATTCCTTTTGCTGATATAATAGAATCTAAAACTTTTAATAATTTTTTAAATAAAGTAAAACGAGAAAATAATTTTATTAATATTAAAAATGAGCGGCCATTTTAAATCCTATTATTTGTATTTGTCTGCTGTCGATATAAACCTGTGTTTTATCAATCTGCTTTTGTGTAAATAGTGATATTAGATTTAATGTGAGTCTGCGTTGATTCGCTCATTTACAATTAAGTTTGATAAAGTGACTATTTTCTACAATCTCTACATTGGGTCACACATGTGGACACAATTCTATTTGACTCAAACTAAGTAAGGAACGATAACCGCAATTTTAGCACGGGGATAAATCAATCGCCTGCGTTGAGCCAAAAGTTGTCATATATTGTTATTTGTGTATAACACAATTGAATGTCTTCAAGTTTTACTCTATTGTGTTCGCCAAAGTATTTGACTCAAGGGGCTTGTGGCACACACAGCACGTATTTTAAAATTGCAAGTTTCTCCTGTCTTTTTTCATTGCAGTAGACCAAAGTGTGACAGCGTAAGATCTAGATCAGAATATGTATGAAATTAATGTGTTGGATTGTAGCAAAATAGTTGCAGCCCATTATTGCGCGTATTCTACACAAAATCACGATTATATCCGCTTGCAGGAACGAGTTGAATTTATGAATAATGATAAGACATAATAATTGAATTAAAGTGTATCTTTTAAGTCGATTAAGACTGAAACTTCACGTGACATCCTCTGTAGTTGTTTCTCAAACAATTCCGATTTTTATTGCTAGTATGAGTTTCTTGCTCAAATTGGCTACGTTTAAATATAAACATTTATGGTGTAGAATTAGAATCACAATTAAAACACCGATAGTGCCCAGTTTATAATTTTTTAGAATGTTTGCCAATGATTATGGCCATATATTATTTTGTATAACTAATAGAACACGGTAATTATTAATAATTCTCATCGCAAGTAATAAAGTATATCTCAGTCTCATGTTTAGATCAACTCCTATCAGATGAGGTGCATACAAGTGGGTTTTCGTTCTATGATAATATTATATTGTACACAGACTTTGAGTTGATTTAAAGTACCTTTAAATCTTTTTTATTTAACTGTAGAGCAATGCGTTCTCTGTGTGAATAAAATTTGAAACAAGCTGAAAACATTTTGACAATATAGAAGCGAGTTAAATTTTCGACCTTATTAACCGTGGTAAATGTAGGTTTAAGAAAGCAAATACCTCCTAAAATTGTTTATGGTTCTCATTTTTCTATCCTATTATTTAACACACTGAAATAAAGAGATTAACTGTACTTAAATGAATTAAATTTAGATTAAGTGCGTCTTGAGGTCGGACTCTAAACAAAATGATTTTATTTATGATCGATGCACGGGTTTGGACGTGTGACGTGACGTGTACCTTAGACCTGTTAACCTCATTTAATGGAGTCTGCTTTCTGTGCTATTATCAAGGTTAATTGTCAATATAAATATTTTATTGTCAGGTTATCAAACCTATTTACTTTTTGTTTGTCGACGATAGATGTCGCTGTTTTATAGATACGAGTTGCATGCTGAGTATTTTGATGCCACACGAGTTGCCAGCTACCCTGAAAACTTGTATTACTACTATCTTATGTTCTGTAATTGGGTTGTGATCGATCTTGTCTCAGGCATATTAAATCTGTGTATTAATTCTGTCAATTTAAAGTACTGGACTTCAAATTAACCTCCTTTCCATGTTTAGGCTGTGGGATTGTGGATATTTAGCTTTGTGAACAAAATTGTGTTTTGTTACATAACCAGTATGTCTTTATTTGATGTAAATAAGGGAATTGCACAGTGGCAGAACAAAATAATATTTGCTATATACTTTTACAACAATTCAAAAATAATAACTGGTAAACTCTGCACACTCGTAAGCTAGCAAACCTACTTTTTCAAGGTGTTAACTATGATATGGGGTACAATAAACTTCAACTAGGCATGGCCCTTAAAAGTTCGCAATGCGATATACTGTCATGAAATTCATTGGTTTTCATCGTTGGATGACCTTATTTGTTAAATGTATTTTATAACGATTTTATAAATCTACCTGTCATAAAATCTACAAATCAAGAGCAGACAGCCTTCTGCGTTCATAGACAGAAAAAAAACTCATTTTAAATTTATTCTGCTTTTGTTTTGAAGAAAATTGGTATATGTTACTGATAATTATTTTTTTTTCTATCAAATAATGAAACGCTTGTCTGACAGGCCTATTATATATTATTTATTGCTATATGCAGGAAATGATTGTCAGTTGCGCCGTTCCGATCCCAGTTAGCTTCGTGGTCTCTATACATTAGTATTATTTATTTACATTAGTGGTTAAGAGTGAAATATTATTGTTACTTCTTATTATGATACAGATTTGTTAGTGACATTTCACTGCTGGCTTCAAATATTTCAGAGGTTGCCATAGGTCTGTCCAAGTATAAATATTTCCTATATTAAGTGAATATTCATACTAAGCTTAAGTGGTGTATTCACTACTCGGTATTATCTTAAACATTGGCCAAAGTGTCACAATAAAAAATCCATTATTCAAAATCCATATAAATCATATTTTTTAATTTTCAATTATATACTTAAATATTAAAAGGTGTGATATGCCACCGAAAACAAAGCCTTAAGGTCTTGTATCATGGTAAGATTTTATTTGGAAATGAATTTTTGTAATAACTACTGAAAGATGTAATATATTTTTCTGTGATGAAATACTTGGACTCACCTATTCCTTCTGAGGCATCGTTCAGATGTCTCGTGAATACTATCAAATACATAATTACTATCATTCCTTTAGGCTTGGAATTAACTGATACAGATGACAGCATCATGTTAAATATTCGATTATGATCGAAAAATTATAATAATGCTTATTTAAAATAAATTATTTTTATAACATTTAAGATTATAAATGATTTATTCCATGATATGAAGTGTCGGTTGGGATACATTAGAATCAGCAGCTTTTCTTTGTAGTAATTTGATTATTATAGATATTGCAACTTTGTATGAACAGATTATGTTTATAACTATTTCTACACTGTAGTTGCATTTTTGAATATTATGTATTTTATAATGCGTATAAGGGCCCATATATTGAAGAAGTCGGTCGGTCAACAGTAGCTTAGCTTCGCTGTGTGCTCTCCGTGTCACTTCTTAATAAGCATGATTTCAATGTATCATAAATAAAATGAAAATAATACGTTTTGGTGCCTTTACACGCTATATAAAATGGAAGTTAACAATTATTAAACACTTTTGTAAAATAAATGCAACGTTACTATGATTTGTAAATATCACGCTAATATATCATTTGGAATAAAAATTAAAACACTAATTATTTGCGTGTAATTATTCCGAACATATTTTTCATATGTCGGTCTGATCTTCGACACCTAAGTAACACATTGCTACGGCTGTCATAGCCAGTGTGTTTTTGTACCGAAACAAAAGTGCAGCGGACACACGCTGGGCGTGTGCACAATTTTTAGTACAGCAGTGCCTCTAACACTGCCACACAAAGCCTGTCAAGCGCTGCGTTAACAAGGCAGCTTGCACACGTGATACATGTTTTACAAAATTTCAAATAAGATCATAGATGTTAAGTAGTAACTTATAAACACGTTATAAATTTTATAATTTTAAGTTGGCTCCCTAAATACAATTCAACTATCTTCTGGTGCCAATTCTCTAAAAAACACGAGTTATATATCGTCCAGTATCAAGGTTGAATATATCGTTCCCCGCTTTATCTAATATACTACAGAATTAAATGACGTAAGTCACAAAACTAACGTTTATAATTTGCTAAATAAATATAGTATTAAAGTTCTGCTTAGCCAGTTACAAATTAAATAGAAGTATTTTTATGTATAAATATGGATAAAGTTAAATAAAAGTTAAAAAAAATAGAAATACGTAATATTCTTACATAATCAAAAATATATATGTTTATCGAATAAAGATAGCTGATTATAATATTAATTAAGTAGCCACATATTAGGCACAACAGAATTTCTATTGTGTGTGAACACCAACAACGGGCAGGAAAAGGACGAATTGTTTTCTAACTAATGATTTGAAGCCTTTTTCGTTCATGACTTTCTTAAGTAAGGTTAATAATGAATAGGAGTGGTAGCCATAAACCTGTAAAAGTTTTATAGGTGACAAAATTTCGCGGATCTATCAAGGTTAAACGAACGTTCAAAAATCTGCGTTCAAAATATTTTAAATAATGTACCTGTAACAAATATGTCATATACCTATATTTTTTTCCTTATATCAAAGCATATTTAAACAATCTGTTACTATTATAAGGGATAAGTTATAATAGTATCTGATATCTTATTACACTCTATCTATCCTATTACATTCTAGATTAGGTATATATTGAAATTTTCAGGCCGACAGAACCTTATGTTGGATTTGTGATGCAAGTTAAGTGATCCAACATTGGGATCTTAAGTTATTTCTTTATTAAGTTGACTATTATGCGGTAAGTCCTTAACTCAGTGGCACAGCGGTGGACCTGCAGACACAGTCGCCGATGGGCGGTGAGCAGGAAGGAAGCGAGGGCGGCTGCGTGTGCTGAGCGTCCGCCCGCCCTCCTCTTCGCACGCTTCTACAACACCCTACCGAAGCATACACAACAACACACTCTTCGTAACTAGCAATATTCATCCTCATTAATTATATTTTATAATTATAAGTATAATTTATTTTTACCTAATTTTGATTTTATTAAAGAATGCAGTGTATTATTAGGCTAAGAACATCTGGCGGATGGTTAGAGCCTGATGCCAGATAACAATAATAAAATAATGATAACTGTCACTTCCTAGTAGTCATGACACATAGACCTATGTGAACTATATTATATATTATTGAAATCAACATCAACAAAGTTATTTAATATATATGTTATTTAACTCATTAAGGCTGACCTATAATTATGAGAGAAAAGAATCCTAGCTAAAGAAGAATACTGATTTTACGAAAGTTTCAATTTTAGTATTGGCAACACTAAACAGTTTATTTTTTATTTCACTGTATTTTTGAATTGTAAGCATTTGTGGCCATAGTATGCGTTATGAATTATCTAAACGCATTAAAGAGCTTCGAAGAGACGAATCGAATAAATTTTGCGTCAGTAAAATCAGTCGCTAGCAATTTACCAAATGTGTTTCATAGCTTGGATTTTTATACAAAGTTGTTTATAATGGTATTCGCTTATTGCGTAAACTAAAAGAAAAAAGGCTGCAAAAAGTTCATTGAAGTATTTGTCAACATTCACGCTTATTGGTATTGGGTATTATTATTAGGTATCAAAAACAAAAGAGGGAGTTACGGTATTGATTCTGTAGGTACTACGGTAGTAAAAGATTTCATAGCCCTGCACTACGACAATCGTACAATTTTATAATAGAAGTGCTCATGGATGTTATTGTTATAAAACGATAAAAATGAATGAAAATATTTTATAACCGCAGTTTCGCACAACTTTTAAAGATTTGCGGTTTTGTTTTTAAAATATGTTATGATAATATAACTACATGAGCCAATAAATCTGTACTGCGGAAAAGCCAAGTAGTTAGGTACCTTTCTAATTTGAAATGTTACTAGGGTTTTCATAAAATTTACACACTACTATTCAATGTGCGATTATTTAGATACACTTAGAAAAATGATCTACTGAGAGATGTATAAAGAAACTTATTATAATTATTATTTCTTATTATCACCATCTTGTATTTATTCAAAACATTTCTCTAAATTATCAAAATGTAAATTCTATCTTAAGTTTTTTATTAATATAACACTGGGTATGTATAAAATTTTAAATTAAATTGCATGAAATACAAACATAATCGGAAATTATGATCTGATTTAATACTTTTAACGCTTATAATTTAACATTAGACTGCCTCTGCATTGAGGTGGAAAAGAGAGGAGGTTTTGTAAGAATATAAAAAAGAACCTTTTACGAGGTTCGCTTAGAAGCATTATTTAGTGTAATTGTGTCACGTCTGGCACATCAGCGCTACTCTTTATTTCATCAGTAGCGTGGAACGGAACGTCTTAATGTACACAAAGAATGTTATACGATACGTGTTTATAAAAAAACCTACGTTCCGCTGTCTCCGCTTCAATGGAGTGTCAATCTTATGTTGATACTTAATAATATAATTATATCACGTAAGTCTCTATAAAATATTTTTTACCATAATTATTCCTTACAGTTCTGCTAGTACTTTCGTCGACTTATTAAACTTGATAGCTGGAAGTGGTAATTACTGAGTAAATTGCTGCGTCGCTATGCAAAATGCAACAAAATAACGTATCGTAGTTTCATTAATTCAGTGAAGTACACTTGAAATTGTCAAGTGACTGAAACATTCAAAATATAGTTCTACATATTTTGTTTTCATTTAATGGGTTAGAAACTATATATAAAATATTATCCAGTTACATTTTGAGTTTTTATTAGATCTACTGAAGCCAAAGAGTTGAATTTGTAAATGCATTATATATGTTTTAGATTAAATATTTTTAAATGATGTTATTTGCATATTTAAAACCGTTTTAGTACATTAAAATTGATTTTCTTTAAGTTTCTGTAAATTACTTTGGGTAATTTTACTTTTATGTGTCATATTATATCAAGGGGGGCCTTTTAGGAGAAACTGGGCGAAGAGACCATTAACTACTTAATTGTATTATTATTTATTTAATATTGCTGTCTAGCCATCACAAAGATAAAATTGAAAAAAATATATGATAAAATTAAAAGCTTTATTAATTTCTTTAAATTAAAAGTATGTAATAAAACGATAATAAATACTGCATAATCGTATTAAAAGGTATTTATACTATTATGCACTGTTACTATTGTTTTATTATATGATTTTATGTTTTTAATTTTACCTCTTTTTAAAACACTAGATTTATCATTATGCTATTTTAAGTTATCGATGTCTTTGATGTAGCATGTGCCTAAGGCGATGGCTAACATCACTATGGTGGCTCATCTGCAAAGAATATAATACTCCTCTACGAGGAGAAGAATGGTAACTCCATAGATATTTTTAGCAACCATACACATACACATATACGTGATACTAGCGCCATTGCGTAATAGCAACAAATTTAAATTACGGGCGGGAATTTTGAAATAGATTTTAAACATTTTGAAAAAATTTTAAGGTTACAAAGAAAACGAGTTAGAAACAAAAACCTACAATATTGGAGTTTCTAAATAATAATTACTTTTATTTATTTATTAAAGAAACTTAAATCTAGCTCCAATATATTGAGGTTATTGTTACAGACTAATTTTCTTCCAAATGTAATTGTACTTTGAAGAAAACAGCAGATTTAAATATTTTATTTATTCAATTTTCGTTAAAAAGATTTTAGTTGTTCTTCCTCCAATTCATGGTTTTTAAGTATATTATACCTTTTAATACAAATGAAAAATTATCAGTTTTATTTGTTTCTATAATCTCATTTCTGCAAATAATTTGATCTCTCTTTCCGTTAGTTCTTTTAATTTCAATGTATTAATTGCTTTTAAGATGGTAAAAGGTTTCTTCAATTTTTTCTGCACACCAGTTGCAATTGCACATGTTGCTGGACTATTTTGAGCAGACACTTGCTAAAATTGATCAAAAGAAATATTAAGTTAATTATAAAAATAAAACAAGATCATAACAACTACGTATATTTTATAACCCCTTAACATTCATTACAACAGATTATCTCTTGGATTTTAATTCAGAAAGAAACTGAAATTGTAAGCAAGACAAAACCACATTTGATTGGCCAATCAAAAGCAAGCACACTAACCAGTATATACCCTTTATGACTAAATTCATTCATCTTGCCAATATAAAATATCACTATCTACCTATTTATTATTGTGTATCATGAGAGAAAAGTACTAGTCATCTATCTCATAAAATCATAGAAATTAGAAAGCCAAAATATTACCTTTTCATTTTTTGAAAGATTTTCTCTCAGTATCTATGTTAATTTTATTTGTACACTGCAAACTACTAGTTGATGGTTCAACTGTAATATTATTAATTTGCATTACTGGTTTTCTCTACAGCATATTCTCTCTCATACTTGGTTGTTCTCGTTGGACTTGACTTGATAACCTCTGCAATTAAAGGAGTAAATTAAAATATAACACAATTACATTGATTGAATTTGAAATTTAAAAAATATTTATGTAGACAAAAAAGTGCTATAAACAATAATCATAAATAAACAATACATAATGGTATTGTTTCAAAATGATCCAGCTCCATAAAAAACAAATTTGACAAGCTTTATATTTATAGAATATATGGTTTTATTTGCACTTACTTTTTTATATTATTCTTTCCATGGTTGGGAAACCTATGGAAGGTAACCATTGGATCTTGAGCTTGTATTCTACGACACTTACTGCATTTTCTGTGATCGTTAACAGACATTTTTTCCCAAACTTAATACAATCGCTACTTAACCTTAATAGTCCAAATATAACTTATAGAATATGACAACTAAATGGATACGCGTTTTGCCGTGTGAAAACTATTATATTAAGCTACACAATTAAAGTATGCAACTAATCACACTTAAAATAGCCACCTTTATTGATAACAACTTATTACGCATTAAAATTCGATCAACACAAATAACAACAATGGAGGCCATTTGCCCGTGTTGTCAGTATTAAAATTTGTTAAATTTGAAAGCAATTATTTTTTGCTCTGGTATATATTATCAACAACTACAGTGATATAGTTTTATGCATGTGTGCCATAACATACCAAATCTCATTTAGTAAGACGAACGCCGGTGCTCATCTGTTTGTGGGTCATTGTTGTCGATTTTGCTGGCATTCTCTTAAACTAAAATTAAGTTATTTGCTTCTCTATTGAATTCAATATTAAAAAATATGTTTGTCACTATTTTTACATCTTCAAATGACGGCAGCGGTCGTCTGTCTTTTTCTGGTCAGATTGTAATTACGAAAAACAACATTAAATTTTATTACGTGCACAACAGAATCGGGGTCACTTGTAAGACAGATAAATAACCTCTTTTGAGATAATTATTTTTGCTAATCGAAGTTATTTGTATCTCTATAAGTTTTAATACATATTTGTCGGTAGGGAAAGCGAAATACTCAAGGGATGAGAAATATATTTCAGGTGTTATAAGCAAAATGACAGATGTGAGTAGTGAAAATTAATGCAATATTTAACATGTTTTCACTAACCTTTTTTCATTACTTTGGGGTAAATTCTAAAAAAAAATGAACTTAAATGGTATTAGATAGTAATTACATAGTGCTTAAATTTAATCGCAACTGAATAACATAAAACAGTGTTTATTGTTAAAATTACTGATTTACGAAAGTATTGTTAAATGAATAATTAATACTTACATTGGGCATCCTGAGAATGAGCACTTTGAGAATAAACATTCTGCCTTCCTTTACTTCTCACCAAGCGTTATTTTGCGTCTATAAACTAAGTATATACAAAACCATGTCTGGAGAGTGTGAGAGTGATGGACTTTCTACTATGAAAATTATATTAATTATATTTATTATTTTAAATATTATTATTTCTAATTCTTACTAGTTTTAGATATTCGAAGCTGATAATGGGCTCGTGCCGTGTGACAAGCGTGAGCGGGTATGAATTTGATATTATTGTAAAAAAATATTCTTAAGCAGTTTTGCATGGTATTTAATTAAGGGCAATACCCACTTGCGCGGTGAAGCGTTACTGGAGCGTGAATTTTTGTATTTTATTCTCGGAAACTACAAAAAGTACCGCGTCAGTGCGTCCAGCGCTTAGTAGTGAATTGATATTCATCATGTGTAAAATACTCATTGAGCCAATATATGCTTTGTTTGTTATCCTATAACAGCTAGCAATAGTGGAGCATATATTTGATTGAAATATAAACTTAATTAAATGATTGTGTTTTATGACAAATCGGTATCCTATATATAGCTTATATACGTTTCCATCAAGGAGCTCAACCTTACCCTCAATTAGGGCTATTAGGTTTTAGTTAACCACGCTGGCCAAGTGCGAGTTGATAGACACAACCTAAGAAGTTGTACAGGTTCCAGGCGATGTTTGATGTAAAAGCATCGAATAAACTTGCGCATGAATATATAATTTGAAAACACATTGGTACGTGACGGGGTTCGAACTGCTGCCTCCTGGTTGGAAGACCTTACGTACTTATATTTATTTAACAGGGGTACTCTATCCCTAGTGTGAATATCAATCGTATCGAGACGTATGCGGTCGTAGGTGCGTTCAGCTGATAATCAAATATATAAAAAATCGTTTCCAATATTTCGCAACAAAGGCGCTGATGTCGTTTATACAATTTAACAGCTGATGACAATCACGATCGAGGCGGTCCGGTTCGATTAAAACACACTAGGGGTACAGGTAACTATCAATGGGTGCCAGTATTCTATGTACGGATAGAATATTGGTAGGCCTACCAAAGTTTAGTTACTGAGCAACCTGTGTTATATATCAGTTAATAAATTATATTGGGGATACCAAACTTCTATCAGTTTGATTATATATTGGAGTCGCCGCATAAGCAGTTCGAAATCTTCTTACTCTATTCCACGGAAGACGGATATATATTGTCTCCTGTGTGTCAGCAAAAATTAATAATAATTACATTATTTAAAAAATTTAATTTATTATATTTATAACGTGTATTTACTTAGATATGTGTAATGGTATAAATCCTTCCAACTTTAAGTTAATAATACCCTAGGTGAATAAATTCATGATGTGTCCACACCCAGGTCTCGTGCGATCACTAACAGTGGATTTCTGTAGTCAGCATATGCTTCACACAGCTTCTGCGAATGAGTAAGTCATTGAGTCGCATTATGCTCCAAATACTATAACTATGAAAATCGTTGGATTTAAGAAAGAAGAACTGCGATAAAAATACTGTATTTTTTGTTTTCATATAATTCATTTACACAAGTAACTATGATATATACATTGCCATTTAAGTCGTCATACGTCGGCGGCCTGGGTAATGTATTCAATGCTCACTATCTGTTTGATATAGGCGATATATCAGCTAAAATCAAAAAACTATTACTGTATTTATAATTGAGCAATAACAATATTTAAAAGCTATCTGGACAAAGTTTGAAATTACGTATGTATAACTTATAGGTAATTGATATATTAATTTAGCATTTTTTGTAAAACGATTAAAATGGCACCGTGTATGATAATTACGTGTATTGTTATGATAATTACCTTTAATATTAGGTTCTTACGTATGAAAATGGCGTTGTGTATGGATGAAATATAAAGTCGATTTTATTTTGTAAAGTATGTTTAATTAATCAAAGCATGCAACATTGTTATCTATGCACTTTTGCAATCTTTTCATTGATGCGTTTACTAAATAAAAACAGGTGCGAGAATATTGTCGACAGTTTAGACTGCCATCGGCATTGAATTTTTTTCCTTGTAAGAAGTTATCCATATTAGGGGTAAAATTGTAATCTGTTGGAGCAAGGTCCGGGGAGTACGGTGGATGTCGCAGATATTCCAATTGCAGCTCTTCCAGTTTAGCGGCACGTCTGTTGTGAGGCGTGTAGTCTAGCGTTGTCCTGAAGCAGCAGTGGTCTAGAGCAATTTACCAGCTTCGTTTGTTTAGTGTTAGTTCTTCCATAGTGGCTTTCAGTTGCTGGCAATAAATATTTGTCGTAATCGTTTGGCCAGATTTTAGAAAATTGTAGAGAACAATATCGGCTCTAGTCCACCAAATATATAAATATCTTTTTCTGAGTCAAATTTTTTCATGAGGCATCATTTGGCTGATTCTCCAGGGTTCAGCCATTGCGACGAGCTTTTCCGATTCTTGTACAAGATCCACTTTTTATCACAGGTAAGTGATCCTATTTAAAATCCCTTCATTATTATGTCGGTTGAGCAATCTAACGCAGCAGTCGCCGCTTGTCGGCTGTTTGTTTTATACAATTTGTAATGTACCCGCAATTGAAGCTTTTTTATTATCTCGATTTGCTTCAAATGGATTAAAACAGTTTTATCATTCACACCGAAGCGTGCAACTAACTGTGGTTTGCGTTAAATCCGCTTTCACAATAGCATTTAATTCTTCATTATTTGATGGCCTTCCACAGGGCTTTTCGACCTTTCGACTTTCATTTTCGACCTTCAGATCGTTAATCCTTCGAGCTGTTTCTGCAGTACTGGTGCGTCGGCAGAAATCATATCTATAGCGATATTTCATGTTTTCCATTATGCGATATGAACGACGCCAATAAAAACGAAACAAGAAAAAACAAATGAATGACAGTTGTCAAAACTCAAATGTACGAGCAAAATGGATTCATAAATTTGAATTTCGATTTCTTCACCAAATAGATGAATACAATTACAATTATCAAAGTGGCCAGTACGACAAAATTCCAAATTCATAATATTTAAAGATTATATTATTTTACTTACATTTATTAAATTGCAGTAGTGATAGTCATTAGACTCTGATCCTATGAATTGGTTCAGTCGGCAGTTTCCAAAAAAAGTAACTGCACAGTTTTTAGATTGTGTGTTATACGTCGATAAGTCTATTAATAATTGCAGAATTCTAAATGGCATTAGCACAAGTGAAAACGGCGCCAGGATCGTAGGAAGGCCCTGAAACAATAAATCATGTTTAGTTTCAGATATAAAACAGTAAAATAAGTAGCCGTTAACGTATAACGTATAACTAATTCATAATCAGTTAATGATACCCAAAATGATTGGTTTCCTGACTACAGGAAATGGCAGGCAAGAGATAGTTTTTTATTATATTTACACAAATAACTTTCGGAAAAACAATTTACTTAGATACAGGGAGATCTGAATAAATATGTTTCTGAAGATTTTTAACTCTGATCTATTATAAATAATACTAAACTTTAGTATTATCTTTTGCATAATAACTTAAGTATATATCGGTATTAATTTATTTAAAAGTCCTGCGAAGTATTAGGCTTATTAGAGGAACTCGAGGGCCTAGTGGTTCGTGCGCTTTGGTTTCGCTAACAACAACAAAGCTTTCGCAATGGTTGGTCCCTGACATCAGTTAATCAAATTTTTATCACACGCTCCTCCGTGCTTCGGAAGGCACGTTGAGCCGTTGGCTCCGGTTGTAAACGGTTTCACCCACCAAGACGCATTGGGCCAGCGTGGTGGAGGTATGCCTCAAAGTCCTCGTGAGTTCCTCCCATGTAAGAGAGCATGTGTCAAGCAATTGGACGTTTATAGGCTGTCGATGATCATGATAGAAGGATTAAGCAAATAAAAAGACTGGCAAAGCAAAAGGGTGCGTCTCACTACGATTTCTGACGGTTATTAATAACGGTGTGGAGAAAGTAGCTAGGAATTACCTTTGTCTTGGCGACCATTACTTTGTGGTATTCTTTAACGGCGCCCTCCACAGCAGCTATGTTCATGTTCTCATTTTTTTCCTCTATGCTGTGGCGATGATCTTCCATCTCCTGAACATAACACAGTTGATGATTACCCAAGATCTACTCACCACTAACTATGAACGTTTTTGTACTTCCTGCTATCTTATTCAATACAGAATTTTCATTAAATGTTATTTTAATTATTTATAGTTATTTTAAATTTTGCAAAACCTTTCATGGTTTTGCGAATTTGTACATAAAATTAAATGAAAATTCTTTATTTTGCCTAATTCTTAGTAGGTAAACAAAGGAGAATTTAAACAAACTTTACGGTAATTTCATATTTTACTATTTCGTTCGTCTACGAAGTTTCGGATAATTTTTTTCATGGCAGTTAGATTAAGTAGCTAATTACAATAAAGTTAAATGAATACTTAATATAGATATAATAGGTACCCAGTCCTACCTGTAGAATCAGATGCATTATGTTGTCGTTATTTTCGTCAGAGGCACCTAGAGTCCTTTTTGATTGAAATAATCTGATAGCTTCGCTGCGAATGTTCTTCTCTTTTTCGGTGAAGTTTGCCCTGCTCAAGCACTTATTCTCAGATCCAAAGACGTTGTTTAATTTTTCCTTGTAACAAGAAACAGCCTCTATCTGCACTGAGCTGTTGTTTTTGTTGTTCAGCAGGTTGAGCTTATTGACATGATCATTGATAATCTGAAAATATTTAATTATCATCATCAACAATAAATACATTAACGTCATACTGCTGGGCACGGGCCTGCAACTAATTTTGACTAACCAACAATGGAAATAGTTTCTCTGGTATCGTAATAGAAAGCAGTCGGCCTATTCGCTAGTTCATTTTGAGAGCTAAAGAAGGCCACTACTTTTTTACAATTATGCGTCATTGTGATACTTTAGATATAGCGTGTCAATCATCGATGTATAAGTAATTATCTTGGCTGTTTTTATTTTTAAGTACTGTCAAAATTATAGGTTAGTCCCAGAGGCCGCAGGAGCGCTCGCATAGCAGTTCGAGCGCTGCCGGCTTATTCGCTGATTACTAATTTCCAACACACTGGTGTAGATACTCCACCGATTTGATCACTTAGCTAGTATTTTTTATACACAACAATAGTGCCAAAAGAGTAGACGTTGGGCCGCCCGATCCGACCGAAACAACAAGCCGGCCGAACGCAAAGTCGTTTTTTCTTAAAATTTAAGTATAGAAACAAACAGTTAGCTCAATACATATATCACAGAAAATATTTAAAATTACCTTGTCCAAATTGGCTATGTATTTATCATCGGAACTTTCAGAGTCCAAGCTGCGCTTTTTCTTGAACGCATTGATGGCCTCCTGCCGGTACTGGTCACAAATCTCTCTCAGCTTGGTCGGGCTCATGCAGGGGTTCCCATCATTGCACTCTCTGTTTATGACTTGGATGAAATGTTCCAATGCCTCAGACGAGGCTTTTGTATTGTTTGAATCGTTGAACAATGACAGTTGTCTGAATCTCTCATTCAAGTCCTGCCAATAGAATGCATGTATGTATTAGCCACATTACATTTTTGAAGATCCGAAAAATCTGTTTCAAAATCAGCTGTGAATATGAATATTCTTCGGGTCTTACCTTTATCAGCATGGGTGTTTCCTTGTCCTCGTAACCTTTAAGCAGAGTTCTGCTTTTCTCCAGAACGGCGCACGCGGCATCCACTGCCTTCTTGTGCGCTTCCACGAGAAGAGTTGAATTCACGCATATCTCTAGCTCGTTGCCGCCGTTTAGCATCTCTCGGTCGTAAGCCTTTACTGCTTCATCCATCGCTTTCTTAATTTTCATATCATTTACTAACTCCATTTGTTTCAATTGTGATTCAAATTCCTGTTAAAGTTTCTTAAAATGTAAACTTTTGGGACAAGAGTTGTGGGTTTGTGGTAAGTGTTGTATGATTCACGCATTGTGCTGTTGGCTGCACAGTTGTGTCTGCGGCAGTATACTTGGAATGTTTTATTTAAATATATTTAAGCTTTTGCATCGTGTGTTTGTAAATGTATGTATCTATATATATCTTTTATGAAACCTTTGATATGGATATGATAAAATATCATTACCTATTTTATTATTTTATTATAAATCTATTATTACATTGCATGATTGTCTTTATTTAATGTTTTGTATCTATTCACCAGATGATAGCTGTTGTTATCAAATAAAAAATAAGCGTCATAAAATCATTATAAGTCTATGGACCAGTTAGTAGGTAGAGCAATAAAGTGTTTCGTTGTATTAGTCAAACCTCGGTGAGCTGTGAGACCGCGCGATCGATGTCACAACGGTCGGCCAGTGTCTTGGCGGATGTGAGATGCTGGCGAGCTGTAGCTACAGCGTCGGCGTGCAGGCGGTACAGCGCGGCCGGCGGGACAGCTGGCCCGCTCTCACCCGCTCCTGCGCCACACATGCCTGCCATGTACTTCGCTCGTGCAGCTTCCATTGCCATCATCAAACTCGCCTGAGCAGTTGCCTGCGATATAAAGATATTTTGCTTAGATTTGTGCACGGTTTCACAACATAAATACCGAGAATTTATATTTGGGGAGAAATAAATAATAAGTGAAATGAATAAAAAATCTTGTCTGCGGCATTACACAGCGTAAAAGAATCATTATAGATTGTGCTTAATATTAAGGTATTAGCATAGTCTAAAGTGCAAAGTGATGTTTTTTATGCTTTTATCAGTACATTATAACATTTTTACTAGTATATTTCCACATAAAAATAATAACCTTTAAGATAGTAGACGGCGTGGGCAGGTCGTCGCTGTTGAACATGTCGGTGTACACTTTGAAGTAGGAGACCAGGTCTCCGGCTGTCAGCTGTTGTCTATTGCACGTTTTTGGCCGTAAGTTCTGCGATGCGAACAGAGCCGGCACCAGCTCCAATAGATTGGCTTTAAATTCTGGACGTAAATCTATAAAATTAAAGCTATTATAATAAGAAATTAATGTTACGAAATAATATTTTGACTTGATTAAATTTTGCCAACTATTTTGCAACGTGGACTATATATATAGTCCACGACGACACAACACGACGACAATACGACATTAATTTCAGACATTGGCTGTATTTTTTAATGGGACTAAAGACTTAAGACTGATTACTTTTAGTATGGAACAACGTTTACCATCTACAAAAGGGTTTCTATATACCGTTCGGAGTTTACAATATTTCAAATCAATAAGTAACTAATTATGTATAAATATCGATACTGTCTCGGCGTTAATTGTTTGTAGGCTGGAAGAGATTTCTTGCTAAAGGTAAGCCCATTATTTTACAAATTATATAATATGTCGATAAATAGTAGAGTGGTAACATCCCTAAAAGAAACAAATATTCACTATCTCATTAATGTAATTTAGATATGCAAAGACGGCTGTGGAAATAATGTTTTTATTTGAGTCAGTTTTGCATGAGCCTAGCCGACACCCGGTTGTTCTGCGGTTTTATTTATTTCCTTTAATACTTTTCAGTGATCTAGTTTTTTTTATTCTCATATTATGTAAGTACTTAGATTTGTTAAGCTATGTGTTAATATCGATTAAAGGGTTCGCTTATTACTTGTTATTTTAACTGCAAAATACATGTTTATTTATTATTATTATTTATTTACACACAAAGACAATTAAAAGGACACAACAGATTATTAGAGAATTGTACAAAGGTACTGCTTATTTCTATAAGAAATCTCTTCCAGTAGCCCCATATATGGGAAAAGTGACATCGAAAGGTAGAGGGGCGTGTTCCAATACTAATATAATTAAATACATAAAAACTAATGTATATCATATTTACCCTGACATATAATACATACATACACATATACATACGCACAATATATTTAGATACTCTGTAAAGAGAAATAATATGCTTTTACTCGTGTCCTAAACTGCACCACAAAATGTGTTATTAATGTTTATAAGTAGAAGTCAAGTATTTCTCTCTTAATTGTAAAATTTTTCGGGGAAACGTGAAAGTATCAGGCTAGAGTTAGATACGTGCTTCCGATAATCCGTTAAGGAGTTGTTGTGTAACAAGTAATAAATTATTTAGCTCAAATTAAGCATCTTTAACAGCTTGTGTAATGGATAGACTGTAAAAAGGTAGATAGTGCATAAATATATCAGGTGCCACGGTAGTGCTCGTGGCAAGAATAACCAAGCAAAGTGCAATAGCCCTTTTTTTAAAAAATGACGGGGCTCTTATAGAAAAGGTAGGGACCTTTTCTATAAGAGCCCCGTCATTTTTTAAACCCTCATTGCTTGGCATATTATTTACATTAGTAGGCTTATTAAACATACGTGATACGGTATTGTTTGAAGATGACACCACAATAATTTATATAACTGACTATGTTAATGCCGTTTTTAAAGTGCTGTGCTGGGTTTATAATGGCATCTATATAATATAACAGTCTCTATATCTTAGAATTTGACAAAAGTACCTATTTTAAGAAAACCAAGTGTATAAAATTTTCTTTACCAAATGTCAGGATCGAAAGATACCTTGAGTTGCATCTCGTACCAGGAGATGCAGCGTTAGTAGGCCTCCCACAAAGATCGATTTTGAGAATCTTGGGGCAGGCCTACGTCTAGCACTGGGCATCTCCTGGCTGATATGGTGATGATTTTACAAGCCACGACCGGGCAGATCCTAGTATTAAATAAACATAGAAAGGTTATCATACAAACATAAGGACCTACCGGGATTCTAACTCATGGCCTGTCTTAGTAGCTTAAATTTTCGACTAGACATATTAAAATTTAATGAAGAATTTGTTAGCAGCACGATGAACGGCAACAAGGGAGTCCAGGTGGTCAACATAAGCAGTGACCGCAGGTTCGTGTTAAATGAGTCCGCTCTGCAGCAGATCTTGCTGAATGACAATCTTCGCAGTCTACCTGTGGTCGTAATTAGTGTAGCTGGTGCCTTTCGTGGAGGAAAATCATTCATACTCGACTTCTTTCTGCGGTACCTGAATGCTACAGTGCGTATCAACATAACATTGGATTGAAATACTAAAGTAGCATTTACCTAAACAATAAAAATCAAATTATTAAAATATTCTGTTATAATACGTTTTCAGACTGAAAGTCGTGAGAATGGCAAGTGGTTGGGCGAGGACGAAGAACCATTGCAGGGTTTTAGCTGGCGCACTGGCGTTGAAAGAAACACTATCGGAATTCATCTATGGTCAGCACCGCATATCCTCACTTTGCAATCCGGAGAGAAGGTGAACTATAAGAACTTCTACATGGGGAATTAAGAAGTTTGAATAGGGTATGAAGTGGGACAATAGTTAAGAGAGAGATTTACTTTGAACTGATCAGGATTTAACTCGAGATCTCTGTTTATAGGTAGCAGTTGTTTTGATGGACACTCAGGGTACTTTCGACGATGAGAGCACTATGCGTGAGTGCACCACCATATTCGCGCTCTCCACATTGATTTCTTCGGTACAAATATACAACATCTCTCAGAATTTAAAGGAAGATGACTTACAGCATTTAGAGGTAAACGTATCTACTAAATATTCGCATATAAATAGATTTACATTCAGAAGTCATATAATCAATCATCAGACTTTGTTTATATCCACACTATCAAAGGTACAATTATTTTTAACTGTCTAACATTTCCGGGTGTTAATTGCCGCTCAATAAATTATAAGATTTTTCGACCATTGATCTAATGGCATTAATTAAGCGCTAAGAAGTATTCATATGCGAAGGTGTTAATGCAGCATGGACGTGAACACATTGCTTTAGCCGTTTCGTTCTTGCCAGCATGTTAATACTGTCATATTTATCAAATGTAAGTTAACTTTAGTAATCTAGAATCCATAGCCCAAGGTTTTAATGTGGGTACATTACTTAACTAAATTTGTATATAGGTAAGTATTGGAGTAAAAAAATTTCAAAAGATAAACAACATCACTACATTCTGTAAACAAACCCAGCCCACCTAAGCCCAGTTTGGGCGAAGAAGTCAATGCAAAGAACGAGTAAAGAAAATGAATTTTATAATTTGGATATAGGTGCAAATATCAAAACTTTTATTATTTCATCAATTTTTAACTTCGTCGGCGGAAAACCCCCGGTAGTGGAGGCCAGACGGCCGAGGGTCGGGACGACAGAGTAAGAAATCAACGACAATTGTTATTATTAATAATTTTTCGGTCTTATTAGTATTAATAAATTTATTATTGTAGTTGTTCACCGGATATGCAAAATTGGTGTTAAAAGAAGTGGGAAAGCCATTTCAAAACCTGACGTTTCTTATAAGGGACTGGAATTTCCCAAGTGACTACGCTTTCGGCTACCAAGGTGGCAAGCAACTTCTTGACAAGAAACTTCAGGTAAATGTTCTTTTCAGATGTTTATTATTCACAGTGGATGCTTCCATATGGCGTCACCAACATCAAAAGAATTTACAATGAAGTTTATCATAAATACAGTTATGTATGGTAATGGCGAAACTAATAGGAGTCTGCGATTTAGGTTTGACTTTGGTTGATCAAATTAAGTAATAAAATTTTTAATAACCTTTCCATTTTTAAAAACCAGCTAGTATTTCAAGATTTTATATGTTCTATGACAAAGTGAGAGAAATCGATAGTCTTGCGTAGGGAATATTAATAGTATGGGAACTTTGAATATAGGTGGTTATTTTTTAGAAATTTAATTTATTTAAGGTTTGACAAAAATTACGTAGAGTTATATATTGTAGAAGATACTGATTAGATTTGGAAAATTTTTGTCTACGAATTGTAAAAAAAAACTCAATGCCTTACGAATTTTCATCTTTATTTACGATAGTAGGGAAAACTTAGGCAAAAATATTTGTTACACGAATCCTAAATTTAAGATATCCTAACTAAATGTTAGATAAGTACATTCCAGACTGAAATGTATGTGTTTACCTTATCTTTACGTCCTGTACTAAACGAAGTAAAATATCTAATTGCACTTATAGATACTTATAAAAATATATACTAAAGATAACTATAACGTAAACTACTAAAGATAGTTTAAAAGCAGCCCTCTTTTCTCCACAAGTCTGTCTTGTGGCGAGTAAAGTTTGCAAACTTATTCCGGTCCTTAAGAATTCTATTTTCATAATCGGTATTTATATCGACACAGGTGAACAAGCAACAACCAACTGAGCTGCAGGATATACGTCAACACATCCACTCGTGCTTCGAAAAAATCGACTGTTTCCTCATGGATTACCCCGGCTTTGCTGTACGCGAAAAAAACTTCAGTGGAAAACTTGCTGGTAAACTTTTAACAAATCCATAACACAATAAAGTCCTCAGCACTTCTGTAATATAATTATTTAATCGGTAGTATAGATATAGTATAATATTTCATGAGTGAATTAGCAGCAGCGCGGTGCGTTTGCTTAAACGTTCCTATCGTGGCTTAAACTGATTACTTTTAGTATGGCTACCCTAGCCATACTAAAAGTAATCAGTTTAAGCCGGGGTAATCCATGAGGAAACAGTCGATTTTTTGGAAGCACGAGTGGATGTGTTGACGTATATCCTGCAGCTCAGTTGGTTGTTGCTTGTTCACCTGTGTCGATATAAATACCGATTATGAAAATAGAATTCTTAAGGACCGGAATAAGTTTGCAAACTTTACTCGCCACAAGACAGACTTGTGGAGAAAAGAGGGCTGCTTTTAAACTATCTTTAGTAGTTTACGTTATAGTTATCTTTAGTATATATTTTTATAAGTATCTATAAGTGCAATTAGATATTTTACTTCGTTTAGTACAGGACGTAAAGATAAGGTAAACACATACATTTCAGTCTGGAATGTACTTATCTAACATTTAGTTAGGATATCTTAAATTTAGGATTCGTGTAACAAATATTTTTGCCTAAGTTTTCCCTACTATCGTAAATAAAGATGAAAATTCGTAAGGCATTGAGTTTTTTTTTACAATTCGTAGACAAAAATTTTCCAAATCTAATCAGTATCTTCTACAATATATAACTCTACGTAATTTTTGTCAAACCTTAAATAAATTAAATTTCTAAAAAATAACCACCTATATTCAAAGTTCCCATACTATTAATATTCCCTACGCAAGACTATCGATTTCTCTCACTTTGTCATAGAACATATAAAATCTTGAAATACTAGCTGGTTTTTAAAAATGGAAAGGTTATTAAAAATTTTATTACTTAATTTGATCAACCAAAGTCAAACCTAAATCGCAGACTCCTATTAGTTTCGCCATTACCATACATAACTGTATTTATGATAAACTTCATTGTAAATTCTTTTGATGTTGGTGACGCCATATGGAAGCATCCACTGTGAATAATAAACATCTGAAAAGAACATTTACCTGAAGTTTCTTGTCAAGAAATTGCTTGCCACCTTGGTAGCCGAAAGCGTAGTCACTTGGGAAATTCCAGTCCCTTATAAGAAACGTCAGGTTTTGAAAAGGCTTTCCCACTTCTTTTAACACCAATTTTGCATATCCGGTGAACAACTACAATAATAAATTTATTAATACTAATAAGACCGAAAAATTATTAATAATAACAATTGTCGTTGATTTCTTACTCTGTCGTCCCGACCCTCGGCCGTCTGGCCTCCTCTGCCGGGGGTTTTCCGCCGACGAAGTTAAAAATTGATGAAATAATAAAAATTTTGATATTTGCACCTATATCCAAATTATAAAATTCATTTTCTTTACTCGTTCTTTGCATTGACTTCTTCGCCCAAACTGGGCTTAGGTGGGCTGGGTTTGTTTACAGAATGTAGTGATGTTGTTTATCTTTTGAAATTTTTTTACTCCAATATTTACCTATATACAAATTTAGTTAAGTAATGTACCCACATTAAAACCTTGGGCTATTCTAGATTACTAAAGTTAACTTACATTTGATAAATATGACAGTATTAACATGCTGGCAAGAAAGAAACGGCTAAAGCAATGTGTTCACGTCCATGCTGCATTAACACCTTCGCATATGAATACTTCTTAGCGCTTAATTAATGCCATTAGATCAATGGTCGAAAAATCTTATAATTTATTGAGCGGCAATTAACACCCGGAAATGTTAGACAGTTAAAAATAATTGTACCTTTGATAGTGTGGATATAAACAAAGTCTGATGATTGATTATATGACTTCTGAATGTAAATCTATTAATATGCGAATATTTAGTAGATACGTTTACCTCTAAATGCTGTAAGTCATCTTCCTTTAAATTCTGAGAGATGTTGTATATTTGTACCGAAGAAATCAATGTGGAGAGCGCGAATATGGTGGTGCACTCACGCATAGTGCTCTCATCGTCGAAAGTACCCTGAGTGTCCATCAAAACAACTGCTACCTATAAACAGAGATCTCGAGTTAAATCCTGATCAGTTCAAAGTAAATCTCTCTCTTAACTATTGTCCCACTTCATACCCTATTCAAACTTCTTAATTCCCCATGTAGAAGTTCTTATAGTTCACCTTCTCTCCGGATTGCAAAGTGAGGATATGCGGTGCTGACCATAGATGAATTCCGATAGTGTTTCTTTCAACGCCAGTGCGCCAGCTAAAACCCTGCAATGGTTCTTCGTCCTCGCCCAACCACTTGCCATTCTCACGACTTTCAGTCTGAAAACGTATTATAACAGAATATTTTAATAATTTGATTTTTATTGTTTAGGTAAATGCTACTTCAGTATTTCAATCCAATGTTATGTTGATACGCACTGTAGCATTCAGGTACCGCAGAAAGAAGTCGAGTATGAATGATTTTCCTCCACGAAAGGCACCAGCTACACTAATTACGACCACAGGTAGACTGCGAAGATTGTCATTCAGCAAGATCTGCTGCAGAGCGGACTCATTTAACACGAACCTGCGGTCACTGCTTATGTTGACCACCTGGACTCCCTTGTTGCCGTTCATCGTGCTGCTAACAAATTCTTCATTAAATTTTAATATGTCTAGTCGAAAATTTAAGCTACTAAGACAGGCCATGAGTTAGAATCCCGGTAGGTCCTTATGTTTGTATGATAACCTTTCTATGTTTATTTAATACTAGGATCTGCCCGGTCGTGGCTTGTAAAATCATCACCATATCAGCCAGGAGATGCCCAGTGCTAGACGTAGGCCTGCCCCAAGATTCTCAAAATCGAT
This sequence comes from Acentria ephemerella, assembly GCA_943193645.1. Taxonomy (NCBI): domain Eukaryota; kingdom Metazoa; phylum Arthropoda; class Insecta; order Lepidoptera; family Crambidae; genus Acentria; species Acentria ephemerella. The sequence goes on from OW971876.1 coordinate 12,528,170, forward strand.
CTTTGTGGGAGGCCTACTAACGCTGCATCTCCTGGTACGAGATGCAACTCAAGGTATCTTTCGATCCTGACATTTGGTAAAGAAAATTTTATACACTTGGTTTTCTTAAAATAGGTACTTTTGTCAAATTCTAAGATATAGAGACTGTTATATTATATAGATGCCATTATAAACCCAGCACAGCACTTTAAAAACGGCATAAACATAGTCAGTTATATAAATTATTGAGGTGTCATCTTCAAACAATACCGTATCACGTATGTTTAATAAGCCTACAAATGTAAATAATATGCCAAGCAATGAGGGTTTAAAAAATGACGGGGCTCTTTTAGAAAAGGTAGGGAGGGCTATTGCGCTTTGCTTGGCTATTCTTGCCACGAGCACTACCGTGGCACCTGATATATTTATGCACTATCTACCTTTTTACAGTCTATCCATTACACAAGCTGTTAAAGATGCTTAATTTGAGCTAAATAATTTATTACTTGTTACACAACAACTCCTTAACGGATTATCGGAAGCACGTATCTAACTCTAACCTGATACTTTCACGTTTCCCCGAAAAATTTTACAATTAAGAGAGAAATACTTGACTTCTACTTATAAACATTAATAACACATTTTTTGGTGCAGTTTAGGACACGAGTAAAAGCATATTATTTCTCTTTACAGAGTATCTAAATATATTGTGCGTATGTATATGTGTATGTATGTATTATATGTCAGGGTAAATATGATATATATTAGTTTTTATGTATTTAATTATATTAGTATTGGTACACGCCCCTCTACCTTTCGATGTCACTTTTCCCATATTTGGGGCTGCTGGAAGAGATTTCTTATAGAAATAAGCAGTACCTTTGTACAATTCTCTAATATTCTGTTGTGTCCTTTTAATTGTCTTTGTGCGTACATAAATGGTTAAATAAATAATAATAATAAATAAACATGTATTTTGCAGTTAAAATAACAAGTAATAAGCGAAAACTTTAATGGATATGAACACATAGCTTAACAAATCTAAGTATAGATATATAGATATGTATAAAAATACTTACATAGTATGAGAATAAAAAAACAAGCGGGTGTCGGATATATATACATATGATATACTATCTGATATCGTTAGTACGTTGATATCAGCTCACATTATCGCAGAGTGGTAGCGTATGACTTATATAATCAATATTTTCTAAAATATTGATAAGTTGTAGTTCAGTTGTCAAATTCTATGCAAACAAAAGCAGCGCCTCTGTTGTGAAGTATTTGAAACGATATTTTATAAATTCAATAAACAGCTGAACGCAACTACGATCGAAACGTCTCGATACGATTTAATTCCACACTAGGGGTAAAGGTGCATAATAAAATTAATAATGTTCTGTTTTGTTTTTATAACGTTTAGATTGGGACGATCAAAATTGAAACTTAAAGATTTATGCTCATATAAGACCAGTGACTGACGAGACGTGTGTAGGCTGCTTGTAGTGAAGCTTTCATAGACAAACCGATTCAAATGATTACGTCTCCTACGCGTTGTTGCAATACTCGCAATTTAGTGGTGTAGTAATTGTTGTAGAAGAGGCTGTTTAGATTATTTCTCATAGTAAATTTGTAATGGTCTTAATTTGACTTAAGTTCTGTGTCCTGTAATAAGAGATTTGATATTTTTTTATTCTAGTTACAAGCGTCGGGTCTCTCTCTCGGTTTTAATGAAAGGATTTAGAAGAAGACCGATCGAACAAGTGACATCAAAGTATAATAAACTTTACCATTCCCCGAGCTCACTTAGTGACAGGTCACTTAGTAACTTTAGTAGGTATTGATCGGAATAGTGGCCGCTCAAAGATCCTTTGGGTTATAGAAGGATAAAAAGGTAGACAAAGATGATACCTATATACCCCACAGTGAAATGCAACTGTTAGTAAAACTTGTAATAACACGGGGAATAGATGCTCATGTCTATGGTTAGGTTAGCTAGAAATTGGGACGGGTTTAATTTTGAGGACGGGGTCAAATATGCGATTGACGCTTTCTGTAGTTTACTGGGGCACTACAAATGCTGATGAGGATCCACCACATTTTCCCACTTTTTCTAATCTTCTTATAATGATACTCAATATCTTTATTGCAAGTCATAATGTACAAAGAGGTGATAAACTAGGTAATATTTTACAAGATCTTTATGGACAACAATGACATGAAAAATTATATCAACAAAATGTAAATGTATTACGGTAATTTCCTTGTACAAAATACTTGCCATACCTAATTAAGCACTGGTCTTAATTGTTATAACCACTTGGATATGTTCTGGGTGACTAGATGAACTCATATTTCCATTCAGCATACTGGTTATTTTAAGATACATCAAGAACTCTATGGCATGTGTAATAAAGCTCAATTTATATAAAAATTCAATATAGACCTTAAAATTCATTGTGATATACACCCAGAACACGCAAGAATATTTATAAGCCCACTACATTTATACCACAGTCATATTTGAGTGAGTGATTCAAAGAGTATTCTAAAATTATAAAAAGTACATTAGGTATGGTAGGATATAACAATAAAATAAAATCAGAATTGTTTAACGATCTGTATTTTCTCATTACATTTGATTTACAACGAATTGATGCTATATTACAAAGTCCTAATGTTATTCATTAAACGAATTCCAAGATTGTTAACAGTTTAAAAGTGAACTTATTTCGTTCGCAGCTTCAGACAGAGGTTCAATAATAGAATGATATGTCGCAGCTAACAAGTTTCATCGGCCTTTCTACGAAAAACACCATTCAAACATATTATTCAGGCAACGCGTTTACATTTGACCTGGGACTGATGCAGGTTGTTCATTATATAGGATGATCATGTCGTGATAGCAAAAATTATATCAAATATCTGACGTTGGCACAATTATTTATTTAAGTAAACTATTTAAAAAAATGTTTTAACAGTTAATACTTATATAATATGCAGCTAATAATATTAAATCGCATCATCAAATATTATAAACTGTCTCGACGAGGTATTTGTGATCGTTATGAAACGGGGTCGTTCTTTTTGATTGACAGGTTGAAGGCCATTTTTGTAAAATCTCTAGACTGTTAATTGTATGACTGATTACGCTAATTGATTGCGACACACACACGTAAGTTTATAATTTTAATTATTATAACATATTTTTAATATATTGATGAAGAGTCATATCCTAGCTACTGTTGCATTACCGCTTTGAGAAGTGTCAGGAAAATATTAATTACACAGATATTTCTTAAACTAGTCATTGGCACTAATTAATATTAGACAAGCCTTTATAAACAATATAATAGTTCCATTCGTCCAGATGCAATCTCTAAAGGCGAGGCATTACATAGCAAATCGTTTATATTAAATTTTTTGGTACGTAAACATTGATATTATTAAGAATTTTGTTTTAGACGTAGTATTTTTAAACATGAAATATTTTATTAGGTACATCATTATACACAGCTGGAAGTGATATACTATAATATAATATACTATATATTATATAGGAAGTAATATACTATATATTACATGTATTTATGCGCTTTCAAATAGAAATTAAACCATATAAATTTATGTAATATGACATAAATTATTTAAAAGTATTCAATAAAAAAAATATTTTGAGTGCAGATCGATCTTGACTTGATAACTTGGGCCAGCCAGCACTTGGTTTGATATTAGTATTGGGTTTAGTCAAAAGTATCATAAGAATGATAGAGAGTAGCGATATTTTACAAAGTATTTGACACTATATCCTCCACTTAGTCAAATAAATTTGAAAATAAGGGTATCCGAGATATCTCACTAATATAGTGTTATTATATTTGAAAAAACCTTCTTATCAATAAAAAAATTTTGATATAACAAGTAACCAAGAATAGAACAAATAAATGTTCGAATTGCTCAGCGTAACATAGCAGGACTAATCTTGTTGATATTTGATTATAAGTGATAGTCTGGAAAATGCAAAAAAAGGAAAATATCAATCAAACGAATGTTTCGTTTATTTCGTTCATAAAATAAAATATGCAGGTTATAAGTTACATTATAAACTGTCCCACATATAAGAGTTCCGTATGGCACTTTAATTTATTACTACTTACACCTATTCTTGATGTGTCCGGGACAATAATGATAAATATTGATTTAAGATCATAATGCTATAAACTATCGTCTTAACGTTGTTTTTTAAGGGATCGTTACCTAACGAGCGGCTAGACTCAATGATTAGTAAACAGAGAATGTTAAACTAGATCCAGAGGTTACACCAGTAACAATCTTTTCTATTACTGAACTTAACTATTACTTAAATATACAAGTTAAATTCGCTGGAACAATGTCCTTTAAAAAAAAACATATGGCTTTATCAGATGATAGTAGCTGTCAAAATGATTTAAAAAAATACCTATAACACCCATTTCACTAATTCCCGGGCACACCACATTTATTAAATTTATTGATGTAATATTATCGATTAAATTTAACGACTTACCTATCCTCTAGCGTCGTCACAAGCAACAACAACAACAGGTGCAATTATTTCGTTTCTTTATATTCTGGTTAAACAATTATTTGGTCCACTTAGAAAGAGTTTGTTAATGCTTACTGACGACATAATAAATTATCTATAATACTACACTAATGTCAATGTTTAACCTCTCGGTAGGTACCAACGAATATTTACAAAAGTCTTTTAAAATGAGATAATTATAATAACATGCTTTTATAACTACTATCTTATACACCTAAGTCTGTTTTTACACGGTCTTTTTGTACACGGTTTTGATATAACACGGTTTGAAAATTGAATATTATATAATTTCAAATCGTGCTAAATGGAATAAAATCGTGTAAAAAAATTAAAAATATTCAATTTTCAAACCGTGTTATATCAAAACCGTGTACAAAAAGACCGTGTAAAAACAGACTTAGGTGTATGATACTTTTATTTATCTATATTTCTTTTCAGACACATTTTTATTATTATTATCTTATAACAAGTTAAGTGAAATGTTCGATTACATTGAATAATTATGAACATAAGTGTTTTCGAATAATTCATTTCTCATAATTAGACAGTTTCACAAGGTTTCCGAAAGTAAAATATAGGTACAGTCACAAGTAATAATATGATATAGTACCTTCACTCACACATTTACACACTGGTAAGGTGGTGATATATGTGCCTAAATGTCAAAATTCATTGCTAGTGAGCGTATTATCGGCCTCAGAAATAGATTAACACTTTTGTACCATAAGCATGCAGTAACTGTAACGATACTAGTAAACACAATCGTTCATACGACATAGTACTAAGTATTAATAATACTCTGAGACCGAACGTTCCTATAAAAAAAGAACAATACCAAATTGCTGTGGTTTTATCATCAAATTAATTATTCTCACATGACTTACTTTATTTACAAATGTATTGCTATCTATATTATCAGATCCTCTCTTAATTTATCCCTTAATTTCTAACTCTGATAGCTTTCAGTTAGACATTGATTGTCATTACAATAAGTGTCACATGGGTAACGGTTTCAACCAGACCAGCGATAGATTTATACTTATTGGCAAATTTGAAAGATTTCGATAGAGATTAGTGACGCCTACTGTTTTGATTATGACCATTAGAGTTTTATTCACAAATTTATTACGTCTAAATTTTAAATATGATATCAATAATGATATGGGGTACTAATAATACTGAAACAATATAATTATTGAGTAGAAGGGATTATTACCATTTTAACTATTTCAACATTCAATTTATTCTTATCTAGCTAAGTATAAAAACTTATCAGCAAGATTCACACATTTGAAGCTTAGGTACTACAATTTTAAAATCGTCTATTTGCTCTAAGTTACTATTGGAAATGTCTATATAACTATCACTGCACCAAGCGTTCAGGGTATGGAGCGAGCGAGGAAGGAGGTCGACCGTCGTGGTTAGACGTCGAATAGCAGCGCGATGTTGTGCTGCGAGGCGCGCCGCTAGTAGTGGTCGGGCGGCGTGTGCGGGTGCGGCAGCGGGTGCGGCCGGTACGCGCGGTACGTGCCGCTGCCGTACGCGCTGTCGTCCGACGCTAATGGCCGCCGCGCGCCGCCCGCGACTACTCCACCGCCCACGCTCGCGCTCACGCTTGCCGCGCCGCTCGAGCTGTACACAGATTCCCGCCGCTCCGACACCGCGGCACCTATCGATTAAACACATAAAAATATAACATTCCATAATTATATTTCCTTCTTTATTTATGCAATACCAGGACTACTACTAACAATAAATCTTTTGGATTATAGTAATAAATTAAAACACGTAGTACAAATTTTCCAGCACATGTTACGTATGATGGATACTTAGAGGTATAAACAGTACCTCCATAGTAGATACGCAGAGCTGAGACTGTAAATATAGACCAATTTACACATAGACTTAGAACAAAATCGTTAAGGTTCGTAGGGAAGAACTAACTTCTAGCTAGACCATAAAACTGTATTACTTGTATGGTGGAGTAACTGGCTAAAATGTTGTTATGGCTTTCGTGGATATGACACTAAGATTCCTATTCTATTTCTTTGCAAAAAAAACTTCAAAATAACCATTCTCACAGAAAACTTACCTGTAGGTCCAGGTCTGATTCCGTTAGCAGTAGTCCCGTAGGCGGGCTCTCGCTGTGCGTTGTGCGTATTCTGGTTGTGGACGTTGTGCACGTTGTGCGCGTTGAGTACGGCGTGCGCGGTAAGCGGCGCGGCGTGTGGCCGCAGCAGCAGCGACTGTGCCGCCACCAGCGAGCCAGTCGCCGCTCCACCCGCCGCCGAGCTACCTTTACTGTACACTGACTGGGACCTGGAATTACAGACAGATAATACAACGTATAGGTAATTTGTTGCATTCAATTTCTTTTATTGTAACTATAGAGTCGACATCTTGAGATGCAGTCGTGTTCATCGGTAACTGCAATATCACATCTTCAGTGAGAAAGGAACATAATATACTTTAACCCTATATGTTTAGTTAGCTGTATGAAATTTGAAACACTGCTATAGTTACATGCATAATCCAGCTGACCTGTGCAGCGTATGCCTCGCGGGTGGTGGAGACCGGCAGTAAAGTGACTTAGTGCCAGAGTAGAGCGGCTCGTTATTGTCCGGGCGCGGGGCGGAAGCGGCGCAGTAGGTGGGAGCGTGCCGGTAGTGGAAGGGCTTGTCGAGTCGGTCCAGGTGGTCTAGGTCGCGCGGCGACGAGGCCCGCGACAGGTCGGCCCTCGGTCGCCGTGTGCCCCACTCTAACAGGAGCGCGCAGGCCACGCCGCCCCCCAGGCCTCCTACCCAGCATACCCAGTGGTTGGCCCACCGAGATAGCACGAACGACGGACCCAGTGACCGCGCCGGATTCAGAGAAGGCATCTGAAACATAAACAAAACCAATAATAATTAAAAGGGTAGTATTTAGCAAAGGTAGACTTAAAAATTCGTTTTCTTGACGACGAGCTCTTACGAGTTTAAAGAAAAAGAAATAAAGTCTACAATGAATAATTCCTCCCATAACACATTTCACTGTTGAGATTAAAGAAAAAAACGTATGCAACTGAACAAAAAACGAAAGGAGCGTATTTTGTACAATTTCTATTCAAGGTTAATAATTCTTTGGAAACGGAAACGAGGTGCATGACAAAAACTGACATTCAATCGCGGCTCGTGCAATTATGGTACAATACATGCCTGCGGGTGTCTATAGCCCGCGCCCGCGCCACCTAGCGATGCAGGTAGTACTGCCATCTTTCCTTGGTACCCTTTTAAATAAAGTAATATTTGATTGGAAATGATTGCGATATTCTTCTGTAAGGTAGAGGCAGGTATATACAAGGATAAATAACGCATGATTTGTATCTATGCTGTCTTAAATTAAATTGATATTGTAACACAAATCTTGTTCTAATAGCTTCCTGTCCATTGAACAGTTTGCAAAGTGAATTCCTTATATGCTATAATAAGTGTTGTCGATTCTTCAGATTATTGTATTTTAAAGTCTAAATATCTTTTAAATTGTTTTGTGATATCATGCTTTTATCATGGTTTCAACATTTTTTTCTAGCTCTAAGGTTGGAACGTTTGTCCATTAGTAGATAGGTAGGATTCCATTATATGCGCTTTTCATTGTGCGATCCATAGTTTTGCCCGCTAAGAATTCGTGGACACATGTTTACTTACAAAAAATCACCAGCTGTCTGTACTTACGTGCGACAAAAGAGGACTCGCACAATTCACGCGTCTCTACCTACACAATGTTTTACCTAGGTGTAGGTTTTATACCTTTGATCCATGATATATGGATGCGTATCTGTTATGATTATCTATTGCTCTCACAATCTTTATGGTTACGTTTTATGGAACAGTTTTATAATACGCCTTGTGAGTTTTTCATTCCGATGTGAACCCGTGGGTCGTAACATTCGATCTAAATACCGTGGATGCATATACTTTAAATATCTTTCGACAATTATGTATTGTTTCAAATAAATAGATACTTACAGAGACAAAGCTAGCCGCGCAGTACGCAGCGCCAAGCAGCGCGGGTGCTGAACCGGTGTAGCGGCGCTCCATGGCGGCGCAGTAGGCGGCCGTCACCATAGCCGATAGCACGAGTTCAGCGCCCAGCCGCTCCCATGCCGCACCGCCTGCGCCCGCACCGGGCAGAGCCGCCGATAGGCTACCAGCGTACCCGGGCACGGTCACGCTGGATAAAGAAACATAATACATAAATAACATAAAGGTTGATTTTTTGATGAATCTGGTATGGTTGATTAATCTATTATTTCGGTGTTATGTAGTGTAACGTGAAACTATAAGTTGTTTGGACTTAACTGTAATATGGGTTTATATCAAAAACCTATGTCAATCTTCACCCTCACACAACATGTATATGCTTGTCATTGTCATTTGTCTCGAAGTTATGGCACATACAGACGAGCAGTGCTAATTATATGAAGTTCAAGTTTTGCCATTTTTCGTTGTATTTAGGTGTATATTTAACAAAAAATCTGTTGATCTTGATTGTTGCAGACTTAAGATATTACATTACATACGCAGCTAAGATTGAGCTTAGATATCTGCAGACTAAGTTTTGGCTAAAACATATTTATTACACTGGGGGATTCCCTTTAATGTTTAAAACGATAAAACATTGTTACTACACCTGACCATCTACTACAGATTATTTATGTAACTACTACTACTTTGTAAGGTATTTTCTAGTTCTTATTAAAGTTGTTTTTTTGTGATTTTAGAAAAGGAGGTTTAAACAAAACACAAAAACAAACCCAAAACAACAAGAACTACTTACTATACAAACTACTGTTACTTTACTACATAGAAGATCGTATTCAACAAGGGTCAGAATTTAGGTCCCTATTGAAATTTATAAGTCAACCAGAAGTTTCTATGAAATTAGAAGGTTTTAATGTAATAAATTGAAAGAATCGATTGCAAGTGTTTTCGTAAGCTGCCGTTTTCATTATCTGAGGTGGCTATTTTTATCGTTACATACAAGGATATTTGCGGCGCGGTCAATATCTAGCGGCTTGTGACGACATAGCCAATGAAGAGGAGAGACACTAGTTAGTTTTTAGGGTTAGTTTTTTAGTTAATTATTTTGAAAACTCACTCATAGTCGGTATAGAGAAAATAATAGCGTATCATAAAATTCTTTGGTATAAATTAAAACTAGTTTATATACAAAAGTGTCTGCTCTCTTTCTTGCCTTTCCATGTGACGTGAGTCACACATGTATATAGATGGTGGATTTTCAATATAAACTGCCATAAATTAGTATTGAGTCTTAATTGATATCCAAATTAGGTATATATTCTCAATTTATAAATGTTGTAGGTTTATGTATATTTAAACATAACTATAATAAAAATACCATAATTATTACTCATTTTTAAACTGCACTATCTTGCTTTAGTTTTAACTTTTCAAATATTAAATGTAATTCTTAGCACTCTGGCTGAATTTACTATTTCTTTATAATTTTTGGCAAATTAGTTTAGGAAGATATAGTTTATGAGAATCATTAAACAAAACATTATGATATGTTTGTTTATTTATTATTATAATAATTATGATATCATAACATGTCAAAGAGTTATGAAAATAAAGATACGCATAAATAAATTGAATGTGACCACCCAATTAGTCGTTAATGTTATAGATATCGAGAAAACCAATTGTGGCCTAATGACTGCATTATGTAGTAAGTTCAGACGCTTATCCAAACCGATAAAAATAATTATACATACTCAACCTGGACATAAATAAATACCTAGTGAATTTATTTAGCTTGGTATCGTTAATACATAACAATGATACCTTATTACAATCGATCGAGCAATGTTAATAAATAAATAACAGCTGCAAATGGGTTTACCCATTGTCAAGATTTTTAATTAAAGACAACTGTCTTTATTGTGAGCGGTGCGCATTACGAATCTTTTCACCGAATTATAATGAGATCACCTTATTACACAGTGTGGAGTCTGTCGACTCCACTCTTTACGATATTAAATTTCAATATTTTCTGTATTACTTAATCAAAAATGTTATCAAATCACTAGAATTACTAATACTAGTTTTTAGATTTACGCATCATCCCTACAGTGCGGTACCAACTTTTTTTTTTGGACTGACTAATACTGTTGGCCGCAGATGGCCTTTACAGCGTTACCGGGGTTTTAAGGAGGCGAAATCCTGCGGTACCAACTGTAGAGGTATGTGAGACTCGGGGTATCGCCCACTACCCACTAAATATCCTCTACGGGCTGACCGCCATAGGACATGTCAGCGACGACTCGAGCTCGCCCGAAAACATTTCACCGGGTCGCCGGCTGCGCCTGTCCATGCGGGCCCCACCATGTACCGTTTAAAATCTGGCCGTCATCGGAATCGAAAACGGACCGTCGGTCTTAGAGACCGACCACCACCGAGCACAATGCTCCGCTGGCCCTAAAAAAGGCCTTTACTCACCGGCCTCCCGGGCAGTGTCAAGAGCGACTTGGATGGAACTCTGCGCAAAAATTAACCCTACGAGACTACGCGTTGTCTCCTATCAAAGGCACCACCCGGACACGCCTCAAGTCCAACGTCATAGCAATTGATAACGATAGAAATTTACTCAAAAAACTAATAAAAAGTTCTCTTGCAAGAAGCGTCCGTTATACGCTTATAGATATGTAGGAACCATAAAAGTCCTATCTCTTCAGTATTTAAATGAATTCAACAACTTTAAATTTTATTGATAAACGCTTCCAGCAAGTTTGAAACGTTCAACGCGCGTGTGTAGATGTATGTGTAGAATGAACAGCGGAGGAACCAAGTGTCCCAGTTCACGATCTCTATTGAGTTGTGGCTGTAGCCCGCGGGAGGAGCGGGAGGGACTATTCAATCCAGACACATGGACAAAGCGTTTCCTCCTGATTATAAGATTTGAAAGACCAATTTATTTTGTCTGTACAAAACAAATGGATACGGAAATATTATATCTACTAAGTTTGCTTCTACCGCTTCAAATGAACAATAGATTATTCAATTCATGGAAAATATAGACATCTGTGATTTTTATTTACCTTCAGGATAATATGCATAAAAGAACCGCCCTACATAACCTTACCTCCGTTAGAACGTTATAAAAGCGCCAATTTGTTTTAATTTCTGTGAAAATAAATTTAATTTGGCAATGTTAATATAAAAGAACAATTTTTATTTTAGGGAATTAACCCTAGATAGATAGAATATGCTTTATTTAACGTACACCGTAGATCTTACGTTATTGAATTTTTGGATTTATCTTATAATTTGAATTGAAGAACAAATATTGAATTTACACATTTAAATCATTATTGAAGTTATGTATGGGGAAAACCTATTTTTTATTCTCATAAATACTTAAATCATAAATGACAATCGTTCATATTTGATTGTTGATAAATTGAATTAACGGTACAAAAGAGCTTGTGGTTTTAAAGGCTCTACCTCACTTAAATAAATATTTCCTATGATTATTCTTCAATTTAATTTAAGTAGTCGTAATTTAAATATAAATTACATATAGATTGACCATTTCATTCAAAGAAGCAAAGTGAAAAAAAAGCAAAGCAGTGTGATAAAAATAATAGAATAAAATAGAATAGAATATATCTTTATTGTACATCAGCCAATAATATTCGACTTTTATATCATTTTCGGCATATTTAGAAGTTTCCTGATCTTACATTATTTATGTAGTAGGCATGAGATTTAAAAAGTTTTTAAATATTCCTCAGCCATTATGAGTACAGAGTCATCTCACTTGTACAGCACATCGGTTCCGTTTTTACGTACTTACTTCATACATTAGGTGTTTTAACTACCACCAAAAAATTCGACAAAAGATTCGAGAGTATTCTATTTTTACGACAATTAAGAAAACCTATTTGCTAACCTAGAGGCGAAAAAAATTAAAATTTTACTAAAAGAACCTATTAATTTACTGTAGTATATACTTCGAGATAATTACAAGTTACATTGTAAGAAGTTTCGTGCTTGCAACATTATACGCTATAGCAATATTTTGAAAGCGGACGTGTCATATCTCAAACTTAAAATAATCAGAAGTTTATCAAATATACCGCTGATTATTTGAATTAAAACTCACAATTTCTTAAAAATACAAACTAAAGCCTTGTAAATAAATTTAATAGTAAATTACATTGCATACAATGTACAGCCACATCAAACCACCCCAAATACCGCACCTGGGTAACTAATGCAAATTAAATAAAATCTAACATTGATTCTAACTCTCTATTCCCAAACGATTACAGCCCCGTAAATCAGTCACATTAAAATACGTGCTTGCATACACAAATTTAGATTGGATGATAACTTTGATAGAGGAACACGTTTTTTACGATTTGGGGAAATACAAAAAGTGAGAGATTCTAATGCTAGATAAAAAGCTCAAAGGATTTAGCGGTACATTAAATATATATAATAAGTTTGTGAATATAATAAAAACAATTTAATTTAATAAAAGAGACAGATAGAAAATTTAGTGACAATCTACATAATGATTACATCCCCTTTAATATTCAATATCCCGCATAGGCAGCAGCCAATGATTATGCATAATTTATGCGCAAGAGATTGGGGTCAAGTGGGCGCAATCGGATCACTTTGTGAACATGGACTTCGCGCCGCGCGCGCCCTGAATGGTGACCAAATTGGGAACATTCGCACCTTATGGCGTGATGACCGCCGTTTTTTGTGACCATTGTCGGATTATGAATATTTGCTTATCACAGGAGGACAATAGGCGTATTAGTTCAGAGGGTTTAGTTAATGCAACGTGATGGTTATAATATGTAGCAAAAAATTACTATAAATGTTATACAATATAAATATATAGAATATTTTTTTATATAGAAATAAGATATTAATTTTAATCCGACGCGTGCCTGCTTTATTTAGATTTTTTATAGGTTTCTATTTTTCTAAACGTAATTAATTTTATGTTCGTTGCTCAACAACACTTTTAGAAACTTGCTTCCTCTATAAAGTTTGTATTATTACACTTAATAGAGTTTAGGACTTTTAAAAAATAAAGTCCATTATATTTGATTTCTTTCTTTTATTTTATACCATACATGTAATAAAAATCAATAATAATATATAGTAACCTAGGGCTAGTGTTTCCTATAATATTGCGTTATAATTTCCAATGGTTCTCGCCTCCTTAAAACCCCGGTAACGCTGTAAAGGCCATCTGCGGCCAACAGTATTAGTCAGTCCAAAAAAAAAAGCGTTGTCATTTTAGCAGCAGTTTATAGTTGGTTTGTGCTCTTATTTTTCGTAGCCAAGTTAACATAACCACATCGTCTTACGCCATATTTTAGATTTAGATTTAACAAAATTGTTCGTATAGAAGTTAAACTATGTGGATAATCTGGTCCCCTCCGTATTGTTAACTAGCGAACAATTACATTTAATTTACGGATGCGTTTTTTAAAGTGTCCCAATATGGCCCGTTCCCACCCCACTGAATCAAACTCGTATCTTTTCATTACACAAAACCACTGCAACATTTGTTAAAAAACTAGAGGGTATCAATGACTGTTTCTAAAAATTCAATTGTACCATAGTGCCACTTGTCTATACGTTTTAATATATCACATTTAAACTTGTGGTGTGTCTTATCATGGTTGTACTAAAGTCTAATTTTGTAGCAAGTTTAATATGTTGGGAGTAAGGGAAACAAGTGCCGCATTAAAATTTAATGTTCAGTTGATTCGCTATTCACCGATAAGTGCTTTACGCTTAAATATGTATTTAATTTTCATTTAGAAATTTATTGACGTTATTTGCAGAAAATTATTTCTCTAATATTACATCGATGAGTATTCATTTTATTTGCTACTATTTCTACCTTAAGTAGTCTTGCAATATATACATTTAACAAAAATTTTAGATTTCAATTTGTGTGTCGGGTCATCACAGCCTAAGTCAGTCCTAGAAGATGCAGTTTTGAGAGTTTGTTATTTGTGAAGAGCAGGTATCCACTAATAAAGGTTTTTCTTAATTTCACCTATAAGAAGGTAAAAGGAGGAGGGAGGGGTTGATTTACAGTAAAAGTTTTATTTACTGGGTCGATTGACTTAAAAATTGAGGAATAAATCTTATTTGGTTTTCACCAAAATAAGACACGCACGCATTATTAAGTGAAATTGATCTGAGCAGTCTCGGCTGATCTCAGATGATCTGATCTTTCAAGTTTTATAACTTATTTTTATATAGAAGTGTAATAAGATAATTTTGTATTTCTTTCAAAAAAATAACCATGGATTTTAAAAAAAAATTGTGATGAAATCATAGTTCATTTAAGGGTTTCAGTTTACAAGGTTACAAATAAAGAGGAGAAAAAGTTGCTCATGTGAGGTAGCGATTTCAAATGTTCGAGAACTTATTTCAATATAATTCATTTTAGTTTACTAGCCCTCCTTCGAGCCTGCCAACCCGCATTGAATTTAATAACCGTTGAAACATTAAAACTTCTCTAATTGATATATCCGCTGGCGTCCACGAGAATCAATTATACTTAGTACACAGTCAAACTACGCCGGCAGACAAATCACAGTAAATCTTTTTGCCCGCGGCAATTTAGTTCTAGTTCAAGGTTTATTTATTTTATTTGGGTAGACGTTTATATGCATGCATACTATTTGTTTCCGAGACCATTCATATTTAGTAAAGGAACACCTAATATAAAAAACTTAAGTAAGCAATTTCTTGGATGACCAACGCGGAAGGATATGCTTAAGAGCATTGATACAATATTAAAACGTTTATCGACATATAAATAAGTTACTTTTCATAAACTTAAAATAAAAATTGAACAGTAACCTGTCACAAGCTTCTCTAGTACTTCTCAAGCCTTGTTTTATCTCTTTATCTCTCTTTCTGTAACTCTACAAGTCTTTTACGATAATTATTATATAAATAATTTTGACCTGTACTGTATACCATCAAATGGATAGAATTTTTTCTTCAATAATGGAAGTTTTGCAAATATTATAATAACAATTAAAGTATTATTTATCTACGAACTATTTCAACATAGTAGCAATGAATAGCTGTATGATTGAATCGTGTCAAATTGCGATGGTTAACGATCAATCAATCAAACTGGACTGTCGATCTCCTAACCCTTCATATTGACTTCCGATGTAACTATAATAAATAAATATCACGATCTACAACATGAATCAAACAATTAGTTTAGTTTTCAACTTGCTTTTGAAGTTTCTTCGTGATCAATTTGATCATCGCCATTTTTCATCTTATATTTTTCATCGTAACTTTTGAGGATTGGTTACCAAATAAGCACTAAAACTTGTTAAGAACATTTTAAACATTTGATAAGAAATCAGAAAATTTGGTTTGAATATTAGGTTTACAATATAATAATAAGTAACGGTTTTAGCTGTTATTACTGATTTACATGTGAATTTTAATTTCTAGTTTATGTAGTTTTATCATCATATTCAAGTCATGATATTAACGTCTTTATTGAACTGTATTAAGTATATACGTCAGCACAGGTAAGACAAAAGTAACAATTGGATAGCAACTACCATTACAACGGAGTAAGAATGATACTACTCGAGGCTTTACTATCTATATAAATAATATTATATAGTTTCATAGTTCACACACCCTTGTGCGCCTTTTTTAAAACATCAAGCAAAATAATTGGTAGCTGCTTTGAAAAATTAGTACAGGTGAATGCTAATTCTTTACATAAGGGGCTTATTAGATTCTATGTACCATATTTGTGGAATATATATTATTATTTTAAAATTAAGTTGAAAACTCTATCCAGTCACACGACGACTCGAGGGACTAAGAAGACTGGACTCGGACTGGGGACTGGAATTCGTCTCATTGTTCATTGTAGTCTTTCACAAATATTACGTTATTTTAATTTAAATGACTGTATATTACGGATTTTGAAATAAGAGGAGTTTGAGGACTTGATGTTTTAAACTTTATGAAAGTTAAATTAAAATTAATAAAAGTCATCAATAAAATTCATTTAATAATGTGTTTCTCTAATTGGCTTGTGTCTTGTTTATTGTATTATATTCTGTGTGTGTAGAAAATTGCTGTTGAAACATTGTTAAAATAAATAAATAAATAAATAATGTGATGTCGGCTGAGGCTTAACTAGCACATAATAAATTAAGCTACTATTACTGGCTACGGCGTAGCAATCTACGAAATGCTACGACAATGCGTACAATATAATAATAATAGTTTTATGTTTATCTAATACTAGGGTTTAATAATCTACATATTTTGCATGTATCTTATATCAAAGTTCAACTCCAAGTAAGCAAAACCATGCGTTAGTAGATTATTGAAACCCAGTATTAGATATACATATAATCCATTATCGCTCTGTCGTACCATTTCGTCGAATAATAATATTACTCACACTCACACCAATCCTAGCCCAAAGTAAGCATAATTAAGAGCTTGTGTTATGGATACTAGATAACGGAGAAACATAAATAATAATTTGTATATAATATCAGAAATTTACTACATAAACATACAAACAATCAAGACTAGAGAACAAATATTCGTACTCATCATATAATAATTTGTCCCTACCGGGATTCGAACCCGGGACCTCTGCCTTAGTAGACAGGGGTACTGACTACTCGACCAGACGGCCGTGGATCGACAATCCTTTGCGTTAAGATATATATTGGATACGTTTCTATTCAGAATTTGCTTTGTTTTTGTATACCTAATCACTGATCTAAGGTTCCTGATCTCCGACTATAAACATTTGAAATGGACATTGGTTGTAGCTATTTTAGAGCCGGTTTCGTACACGTGGTGTTTCGATGAAGTATAAATATTGATATATATATAGACGTGATATTTCCTATAAATCTTTTCAATATTATCGAAAAGATA
Source organism: Acentria ephemerella (assembly GCA_943193645.1). Lineage (NCBI taxonomy): Eukaryota > Metazoa > Arthropoda > Insecta > Lepidoptera > Crambidae > Acentria > Acentria ephemerella. The sequence goes on from OW971876.1 coordinate 12,545,729, forward strand.
TGATAAGGAATACTAGAATCATGCAACGAGTGTACCAAAAACCCTAATAGTTCGTTTATTAGTCCTACGACCTCTACCCCATTGATGACATGTGTCAGAAAGGGTTAACCAAGGGTTATGTCGTGTTTTCTTTATGAGCGGAGAACAAAGGGCAAAGGCCATGAATCCACTGCGGCCACCCGCTGCGATCTGCAGTTTTTGCGGTGGAAAAAATGTTATGATAGATTAATGTCGCCAAAAATATTTGACAACTACATTTCGAGTGTTATTGGCACACAACTGTTGCATATCTATCTATTACGCAATATTATTCACAATGATATTATTAGATTATATTTTCTTATTAGTTAAATATGTCATATGATTTCATTGGATAAGCGTTTTTTAAAGATTTAAAAAATGTTTACGAAAAAGTATTATACTGAATTGGAAAGAATATATATTTATAGTAATTTCAATTAAAAGAAAGTATATAAGATTATTTGAAAGATTTCTGTGAATCACAAGTAAGTGAAAATGACATCTTTACATACTTCTTTCTTTTTTGACACCAAAAGAAATACGATACAAGGAAACGAAAGACAGCTCAAATAAAGACGATAAGTGCTAAATTTAATAATATTGTTAGCCATCTGCAAAACATAACATTTTGAATGTATCATTACACTGCGCTGGAAAAAATCACCAAATATTACAGTATACATTCTAAAGCATTAAGTTTATACGGTTAAGTTAAAAGAATTATTTATTACATATTTCTTGTTGAACGGAGAAATCTTTTTCAAGCAAACATTTCATGATGTTAAATATGTGCTTGGTCCACACTACTTCGAATAAATATCACGGCTCATAACTTTCTCAGTTTTGTCTTCACCAGGATTCGTTAAATTTCCCTTGAAAGCACTTATAGTAAAATAAGAAAAGTGAACTTTAATTTTATTTAAGCATTTAATAACTGTAGTCTAATAAAGTTGAATTAAAAGGTAAATAAAATTTAGTCAATGAATTGTTGCGCCCATCTGACTTAATTAAAAGCTTTTTGAATCGTAGTAAGCTAAGTGAAAAGTTGTACCTAAAATTCAATCTATCATTATCTATTACTAAATATAAGTAGTAACTACTACTTAAAAAAGGTACTATCATAATTTTTATCTAAATACAAGTGGTAACTGTTACTTGTATAAATTACTATAATTATTTTTTACCTAAATACTATAAATTATCAAAAACAAAAACAATATATCAAGTTTTCAAAAATCAATATAACCTTGGCACTGGCACAGTTGTTACATTTATATTACTTGACCAGATAATTATAAAATGTACATTAATTACAATATCCCGAAGTGTAAGCGTAAAACATGACAACATGGTAAATAAAAACTTAAGGCGATTTAAAAATGATGAAACTCATTGGTGTTGAAACTGTAAAATTTGGTTAATACTAATTTTTATTTCACTGTTTATTGAAAAATCACATCATCCAGTGGCCGATGTGATTTTTTTTGACAGAAAACTCTCTCTTTGTTCATTAAGTATTCAAATCAGAAATATTTTTTAGTTTATTAAAAAATTTCAAAGTCGATTTCATCATATTTATTGAAATGAATTTAGTTTACAAATATTTTGTTCCTGAATAAAGTCTTTACTTATATAATACTATATAATAGAATGTTTATTTAAACATAGATTAAAATAAAAACATTTTTATCCTCTTAATGCTCAACTCTCATTAATATTATAGCATGAAAATATATCAAAACGGACGGTTTACGCGTTTTATCAATGTCTTGTTACTTATCTCTTTTTGACTTGAGGCTGATGATAATATCACTCCGCAACGCTCTAAGTAATAAAACCGGCTACTTATTGGGGATTTCACTCACAAATAACTATTCAATTGACGTTTTGAATAAATATTTATAGAACTCCAAGAGCTCGGGCTGTAAGCGTCTTGTTTTATGAGTTTTACAAGTGAAAGTAAGATCAAAGGTAGATAAAGGCCATTTACAATATAGTTTGATACAAAAGATAAAATAAAATTCTATAAGCTCTGAGGGTTTGAATTTGAATGCTTCTTTGATTCTGTAAATAGAGAAAATAGAGTTACTAGAATACACTATAAGTAGAATACGATACATTACATAGAGTTACATAACATTATATAATAGAATACTCTAGAGAGAGAATACTTAGTAGAGCATTCTAATATATAATGTTAACGGCATTTTTCACGACATTTGGTGGTAAGATTGTTATTTCATCTCTTGTTGAGAAATCTGGATGAGGCTTGCTTCCATCTTGACATCATCACTTTCCAACAGGTGAGATGTTTACCACACAGAATAAAAACAAAAATAATGACAACTTTTTTTGCATAACAAGGTTTGTGTAAAATTATTATATAGCATTATCGCTATAAAGCCAACAAATACTTAACGATGTATTTTAGTGGGTTCAGGCATATGCCTCTCTAACATTTTTGAAACTAGATATTCACCGTATTCTAAAGGAATCCTCTACGGTAGTATTTTTTAATCTGCAAATAAATCAGCGGACGGAATGGCATAAATAAAAACGCCAAACCCAGCGAAAAATGGCCTCTGCTATGTAAATACACAGAGAGCTGGTGTATATACTCTGTTAATAACTTTGTATATTCGATTAGATCTGAACTAATGTAAGGATTAAAAGATATAGGCCAATGAATGTTATTGTAGTGGTGGCATAGGATCTCGAACGAATTAGTATAGTTTGAGTATCACAGAATAACTCATGTTTAATAAGTAGGAATAAATGATTCCTCTGTCTATTCCTCGCTCTCATCGCACTCTATGGCGTTCCAGTATGTATTGTGACATTTCAATGTCGTGTCTTGGCTCAGTTTTTACATTGTAATACTTTTCACTGATCAAGCATTTCTCGAATACTCGATATTTATTTGTCTATACAGAGCAAGTTCCGACAATGGTGGTCAGGAAATTCTTTGAAGTTTCGCCAATAAACATTAATACCTTATCTTTTTATGCCTCTTTGAATTTTGTTGATAATTTACGACGAAGCTCTCTATGATATTCACGATAATTCATTTGTAGCAACCTCAGCAGTGAATTGTGCAATAACTTTATATTCATCTTCATTGCAGTTCGGTCATACATCTTCTGTTCTAATTGAAGTTAATTCAGACTGGCTTTGTTCAACTGACGTATGTGGGCCATATTAGTGTGATCAAGAGCTAACATTGTTATAGCTCTAGTTTGCAACTTTCAAGCGCATACGCTGTTTGTATTGCATTACTGCTTATTAAAATAGTTTGCGCCAAGTTTTATTTATTTTAATTGTTTTCGTATTTCCTCCACTTAAGAGGCACCAATTTTAATCAAACTGGAACACATATAGTGAAAACACGAACACACTAAAATGTATAACTTACTTAGATTTCAATGTGAACAAAGTTAGTAAGCTTGCACAAATAAAGTTTAACGGAAGCATTAACTTGTCAAGTAATGTTGTTCATTTCATCTTAGTCATTTTGTTTTTGCTTCGGTGCTCATAAGTGCTATAATTAAAAGAATTACTAAACATTGTGATTTGGTTTCGTCTAAATAGTTAATTTTCACCTTTAATCCCTTGCCAGCTCTCACAAAAATGTGAAAAGTTGAGTATTCCAAAGTTCTACAGATAGGATATTGTTGATTGGCCCACGAGGTAGAACAGACTAAGAAAACACTGTGTACTGAAAGATCTTCTTATAGAAATAAAAAATAATAAAGTGAGGAACACACCGAGAGATAAAATATCTTGTGAATATATTTTATTTGTTGAGTGAGCCACGCGATCTAACGGCATGCGATAAAAACTTTTTACCTAACTACCCCATATTTTACAGCCACCTGGTTGCTAAGTTTTTACATTAAGAATACACTTAAGGTCTCCGAAATGACAACGGGAAATTTCCAAGAGCAGTAACCGTTTAGACGATCTATGATAAAAATTAAAAAGATTTAATAGTTTTTCCCATTTATTCGTTATTTTAGTACAAACATAGCAAAGTTACCAAATTATAACGAATATATTTTGGTGTACCGTTTCAAATCTAACCCCAAATATCAATCTAGTTATTATAAGTATCTTATCCTTTTTTTGTGGCACCGGTTGCAGCCGGCATTTTTTGGAATTCCACAGTTTTACAAATTGTGAGGAGAATATAGCAAAAAAATTTGTCTTCATTTAAACCTGTATGCTCACGGAAGGAGAGCCATTAACTTCATTGTAAAGGACGGAAATCACGGTATATGGTACTAAAAAATTTATTTACTAATATTTGCCTGAATTTGTGTAAATGTAATTTATATTTAAAAATGAATAATATTTTTTTATATTTAAAAGAAAAATAAAGACTTTTTAAGGCGTCAAATTATTAATTATATATCTAACAGTCCTCTTTTCTATCCACGTTATTACAAATAGTAACAATTCGACTTATAGTAGCACAAATTACCTAGTATTTACATGAGAACAAGGCTCGTAAAGGGGATGATCAGAGATTCCTTAATTAAATGTTCCCTGTCAGCCGCGGCCTCATAAGAATAGTATCTTTGCGTGACGGTTTGCAGCTGCTCGCGCAGACTTTATCAAAATCGGGTAGCGACGAGTTCATAAGAGATGTTCGAAGACTGGGAAATTAAATTTTAAACGTCGCGGCGTTATTGTTCACATATAATTTACTTTTTTAAAAAAAAGACCTTACTTATTTTTAAGAAAACGCTGATGTTTATGATTATGCATTATTGTTAACCATAAAAAATCTTAATGTTCTGTCTTGAGGAATAATTGATTTTTTCGAAAAATTGAAGTTTATTTTCCTCAAATACCTTGTAGTAACATAAAAATTATTCAAAATTTAATAAAATATAATTTACTTTGATGTATCTTACCATAAATGGATTTGGATTAGATTAGTTATTGGGAAATATCGGTAGTACCATTTTAAGTGATTTGACCGTAGTTGAACATTTGTATTAAAAAATATAAAAATTAATTAACCCTTTAATTCCGGCCTATCACTTGGACCACACTGAAGCCAATTTGGTAACGTGGCGAGACCGGCGACGAGACGAACATCGACTTTCATCCTAATCTCGTACCATGTCCACGACTTAATTTTGGAAAAGATATCATGTGAACTATCCAATATATTTACTGTATTTCTCTTTGTTCGTGGTGTATTTTCTTCAGTATCTAAGTATTTTAATATATGAGGTACATATATATAATATGCAATATTATGTACAATTTTATTATTCATATTAAAGATAGTCCCCCTACTGTCTCTTTACTTCCTAATGTATGACCACCATATGTACAAATCCATTTGGGCATTAAAGTTATAATAAATAAATCACAAATCCGGAGTCGCTTATACCTATCCTACAAAGTTTTATAAACACTTAACTCCATGTAAAGGAATGTTCTTTATCAGTCGAAATAAAAAGTTCAAAATCGAAAAGCAGTTCATAGCAGCTGCATGTTGTATTTTTCGTAGTCATTTCAAAATAACACATCGTATCTACTATACTTCGCCCCTTCATGCGTTATTATCGTCATAATGTTCGCGTGTTTAAATATAAAATTGTTTAGTAATTTCGAATTAGCTTTCTAGATAATAAAAATACCAGAAAATTTTATATTGTATCATCAATTAATAATTTGCGTAATCCAAGGTGAATCCACTTCCTTCACCTTCTTGTGGAGCAACATAATGCACCCTTAGATTAAATGTAAAACGATCATCAACAGCCTATACGTACATCCCACTACTGGGTACAGGCTTTATTACAAAAAAAAACAGATAATTGACATTGACAGAGGAGCTTGCACTATAATACCAGCACGCTGGCCCTATATATATATATATATATATATATATATATATATATATATATATATATATATATATAATAGTGCTAATATTCGTTCACGAGTCATGTATGTTTGAATGTTTATTGAGATTATTTCAGATATTTATATCTATATTTCTCTGTTATCTAGTTTCCATGATACAAGCTCTTAATGATGCTTAATTTGGGCTAGGTCATCATAGGTGTGAGTGTGAGAATATCATTATTTTGTTATTACTTTAAAATTATTTTCAGTTTTAATTTTATTTATTATTATTTTTTAAATTTTTGCTGCCTTAGTAAATAATAGGTGATACGAAAATAGTAAAAACTCTTATACATGAACTTATATTTAGTGCTGCTTATAGTAGCAGCACACACTGAGGGAAAAGCAAGAGCGAGAAAAAAATCTAATGTTGCCAGAAGTCAAAAATATTTAAATATTACCGTTAATATAAATATGTGAACACTATTAATTAAATGTAAAATAAAATATCATTTTAATATTCACGTATTGAACAAGCTGGAAAGCCAATTTCTTGTCTGACCGTTATAAAGTCTAAAACTTTTAAAGTCATAGTAAACACTAGATCCTAATTTATTTAAATTCGATGGAATAAAAATATAATAGCAGGCCAAGAAGCCGGTGGTGCGATGGCGCCCTGAGAACAGCAGATTCATTTCTGCATAACTGATGTCCCCTCGGGGACAAATGGTACTTGTGAACTTATATTAACGGTGTAAATCGGGCAAAAATGTAATAAACGAGACTTAAGACTCCTTTTTCTCACAATAAATGTCGAAAGCATAAATTAAGTCAAGGAAAGTTTCGAGATCGTAAAACCTACTAAGCGAAAATGGTGCGGAAAAATTGATATGTGGAGTTCTACATATCAATTGTTCGTGTGTAAATTAAATTCCGATTCTATTGCGGAGTGGAATACTTTTGGAATAATACCGGCATTTGTTGAAATATGTGTAAGACAAAATTAGTGTTGTACGACATGACATTGATATATTTATTTAACTCTCACGATAATCTTTCATGATACTATTGGTCGGTGGTTCAATAGTTTCTTACTATTTATATATTTCATAGCGATATATGCACTTAGAATATAATTTTCTTCTAAATTTATAAAAATGAATTACTAATATTTACTAATAAATATTACTAATATAACTTGTCGTATATCAATAATTTTTATTTCGTTTTATGCGCTCTTAAAGCGATGTTTTAAAAAGAAAATACACAAGAATCTCTTGAAAAATAAATAACAAATGGTATTGAGTGACTTTATTAAACTGCCTTACCAGTTAGAATTACTTTCAGTAGGTTGTCGATAATGTTTTCAGTTTAATTTATTATTTGCAATTGCTATGTGTAGAAACTTGTTATTAGCTTACTGTATAATGGGAACCTTTTATTGTGTAACACTAGCTACAGCTAACCGAAAATAAATAGATGTCGTCAGTAGCATACAAATGAAAAATAATCTGTTAGCGAGACTAAGGGACGCTCTCCTCGAGCGAGAGAATCTGGACAATATTATCTTCGTGTCACGTATTTCTATTCTCTTAGAACTTGACTACACACAGCGATATTATTGTAGCGCTCTAGCAGCGAGTGCGTTGTCAAACGCAGGCGTCCCACCCGCGTCATTCTCCGTTGCCTACAACTATTGAAACGCAGCTATTCCGTTACGAGTTACGGCGATACGGTGGAGCAATAATAGCTCATTCGTGGAGATCACCAGTCGATAGAAGCGTGGATCCTTCGAGATTCTTTCGCTCGTGGAGATAGATGGTCTCCAAGAGACAGAATAATGGTACAGCTTTCATTGGGTCATCTAGTATAGGATATAAATCTGTCAGTCAGGAAATGAACGTCCAGTGTGATATTTTATTCCTGAAACTGTCTGTCCACTGATGTGTTCGAAAGACTAACAGAAAGAAACGGGTTGTAAGGAAAACT